>CM065951.1:5000000-7500000 GCA_033459515.1 Theretra japonica | reverse complement strand
ATAATGTAAATTGCAAATAAAGAAGAGGACAGGGTGGTTTACCTCTGAGGCCACGATATTGTGTAGTTTAGAACGGTTTCCAGTTCAGATTGGCTTATTGTTGGATACTGGGATGCATCGTCTGTAAGCCTCGCTTCACCTAAAAATCAAAACGTTGCATCAATTTCCTTCCGCAGGGAATCACATTAGATTACCAGGATAACATTATTGCGGATATTTATCATCTTTCATACACAAATAAACCACGAAACAAGCAATTGGGCCACAAAATTTCGAAACAATGTAACTTACAATTTAATAAAAGCTGTGAAAACTCCGAACAAACATCACACATTATTGATGTTTTGTGTCGAAATAAAACTAAGTATTACTGCAATAACATCGCAGGTCTAGTTTCATGCAAAATATTGATCATTATTGATATTTTTCGTATCAGAAAACGAACACTGCCGTAAAATGTCACAGAATCCATTCCACCATTGTTGACGATTGTTGTCAAAATAACGTTTCGTTAGCAGGCGTTTTTTGTCGCGGTATTATGTCAATTACACAATCAATGAATAAGCTTAAATTACTATTAAATACGTGATAAATAATGCTTAGTAATCAAATCAACTTTTCAATATTTATTTATGTTTGGAAGTTAACTAAAAATTTACTCAATATGTTACAACTTACAGACATATTTCGACGTCGCATACGCATAAATAAATGGCAATTTACGTTTTTTTGATACTTATATTAGTTTGTAAATAAGTAAATATTATGAATATTTTAGAATTTTAGAGAAAATTCAACCCTATTTAGTTATTCTATAACTTTGGAAGTATGATAATTGTTTCTGTAGCACAACACTAGCAAACAGTCAGCTGTCAACAATATCAATAGATGTCAAAAAATAAAAGACATCTGTTGATGGAACGAGTTAAATTATGGGTTGATTTTTAGTAAATAAAAAATGGTCCAGTTACTTTATATAATTGCCAGTTTACACGTATTACTGTGTCCATTCACAAAAGTGGAGGAGAGTTTCAATATACAAGCCTTTCACGATATATTGTATCACAGACATAACCTCACACAGGTACCGACAAATTCTAATTTTGGATTCTTAACTTACGTTGTATAGCGTAGTTTGATAAATACGTTGGTGTTCCAGTATGACCACAATGAGTTCCCAGGGGTGGTGCCGCGGACTTTCATCGGACCACTGGTTATCTCGCTGTTGTCAGCACCGATAGTAGGACTGTTGCATATGGTAGAAATCAACAAATTCTGGACGCAGTATGTAGGTTAGTAAATTGTATGTCGCAACAGCTGGAGTTAAATGATGATAATGATTTTAAATATTAGTATTGCTTTAATCGAAAATGTTTACTACCATGCTTAACACCAATTTCAGTTCAGGTTTGACACTGTGTAGCCAACTTCTTAGTGTCGTAAATTATTGGTGTATATCGATAATTTTGTTCAATATTTTAGTTTTTCATACAATACACATTTTTTTAAATTATGAATGAAACATTTCAGTAAGGCTCACCTTAGCACTGACAGTAATTGGAGCATGGAGTCGCTTAAAGAATGCTCTTCAGAAGCAGTTTGGCAATACATTTGCTTGGTGGTACACACTCATCACTGTTACACAGTACCACTTCATGTTTTACATGAGCCGACCCCTGCCCAACATTATGGTGTTACCCCTGGGTAAGTGTAAATTGAATTCATTAAACTTATTCAGGTTATATGGAAAATGTTTAATAGAAAAATATTGGACTTAAGAGGAAAACTTTTGAACAATTAATAGTCTGCCATATGTTATGAATGTTTTTCCAAGTCTATACTGACAATTCTGAAACAAAAAAGAGTAAAGTACAGTCAATAATTATATGACTGAGTTTATGTATGAATCTGTATGCCATATATTGAAGAGTCTAAGAACAAAATTGTATCTGAAATATTTTTAGAGATTTTCCTATTATATATTTGAGACAGTCAATTTGTTATTAGTTAAAATATATAATACCTAGTACTTGTTTGCATCATCAAAAGGAAAAATTTAAACTTTTCTTATGACTTTGTTCTTGGGTCCATATATTGAAACAACTGTGCATACATAACATTTTATTTTTGAGCACATATGTGCACATATCATTATGACATATACTCATTAATTTGAGGCATAAAGATTTTCATGCGTAAAGCAGCAGACTGGGCTCTGCGGCATACCTTTGGAGAAGCCTATGTGCAGCAGTGGACTGCAGCGGGCTGGTGATGATGATGAGAAATATTTTGTTTTGTTTCATTGTCATACACAAATGCACACAGAATTCTGGAAAGTAAAAATGGAGGAAAAATGTAATTGATTGTTTTTTCTTTTTTTCAGTACTATTAGCATATGAGGGATGGCTTTTAGGAAAACATAAACAGTACATAATATCAGCTGGTGCAGCAATTATTATATTTAGGTCTGAGCTTGCCATGCTATTTGGTTTGTTTCTAATATTAGACCTTGCTCTTCAGAAACTGGACATTAAAACGTAAGTCTCCATACATAATGTGAAAATATGTGCATTTTAAGTCATTAGTAACAGACATGTGTATGTATAAATTCATATTATTTTTTCTCTTACAGATTATTAAAAATTGTCATCCCCGCAGGAATAGGTTTAGTGGCTTTAACAGTCATAATAGATTCAATATTTTGGGGAAGGTTGCTGTGGCCTGAGGCTGAAGTGTTTTGGTACAACACTATAATGAACAAGAGTTCCAATTGGGGTGTATCCTTTTGAAAACTACTGTCGTAACTTTTTCTACTTGAAGATAGAATTTTTGATAGTAATCCATGTAATAGTTACCCCCTCATTTTCGTTGCCACACAGATCATGTATTTAATTAATTTTTGTAAATTTTGATTTTATCTAACCACAGTGAAAACTTGAATGCTTTTCACCAAACTTAAATTTTTTGTATTGTAGCAGCCCATATACGTCCCACTGCAAGGCACCGGCCAACTCTGCCATCGAGAGTACGATTGAGAGTGGTTAGGCCACATAGTCCACCCTGCTGGTCTAGTGCGGGTTGGCGGACTATACATACCATAGAAATTATTACAAATCGCTATGGTATGCAGGTTTCCTTACGATGTTTTCCATTACCGTTATAGTGCTTGGTGATTCCCTATCAATACAAACCTGACTTCAAAAAGTCATAGGTGTGCCCTAAGATTTGACCACCGTGAACATGTAGGCAGCCGCGTCTGGTCCGTTACCAACAGGCCGCCACGCACAAACATACATATTGTAGCATTCTTAGTATCAGTCATTCATAAAACCTTAACTCCAAACCAGACATCACCATTTCTCTGGTATTTCTACTCAGCGATGCCGCGCGGTTTGGGACCTAGCATAGTCCTCATCCCAGTCGGGTTGTATCTGGATCGGCGCTTCGTTCAGTTCGCCATGCCGGCTTTCGTTTATATTTTACTTTATTCATTTCTACCACACAAAGAACTGAGATTTATTATTTACGTGTTTCCTTTGCTCAATATGGCGTCCGCTGCTGCTTGCTCATACATGTAAGTAATAGAACATTGTTATAATTTTCAGGACCACTTCATTGATCTAGTCGTACTTACTTCTATGTGTCGACTGTAAATTCTTAGGTTTGATTCCTAGGAAAGACTTTGCTTTTGACATCAGTAAGGTGATGGATCTGGAAATAATAAATCTAGTAGTATAATATAAAAGCACCTAGGATTTTTTCACATGGGTTGATAAAATTGTGGTATAACAATCACTACTTTTGTTTCAGTTACATAAGGCGAACGAAACAACCAATATACGAGTTGTTGTTTTGGGGAGCTATTGTTATAATTGTTGGTAATATTATAATGTCCCTAGCATTCATGTTGGTTGCAATGACCAATTATCCAGGTGGCGTGGCGATAACCAGGTACATATCTTTACATCAGCCATATAATAATTATTCATAAGGGTAAAATGCAGTAACAAAATGTTTCTTTTTTTCAGATTCCACAAGCTATTGAAAAACGAACCATTTGTTCACGTGCATATTAGCAACCTAGCTGCGCAAACTGGTGTTACTAGGTTTACCCAAATTCATGACAATTGGATATACAGTAAAAACGAATCGTTAGAGGTGGAACAACTTCAAGAATACACTCACCTCCTCATAGAAGCAAAGAGCAAATACTCTCCAAACCTCAAAGCGTTCACACATACCCACTTGATTCTGGATAGTATTGAGTCCTTTTCACAAGTTGCAGTGAACTATAAGCTGATGCCTCCTGTCAGAATAAAAACAAAGCCGGCAATATTTATTCTAGAGCGGAAAGATTTCCGAGAATATCCTCTGGGACATAAATCTGAAGGCATAGAGTATACTGACTACCAGCCCGAAAACAAACAATATATTGAAGGAGACGATATTGATAAAAATGACTCCAAAGAAGATACAACAGAAAGTGATGCTGTTTATTACGAAACACATAAAAGTTTTGTAAAAGAATCTGAAAATATCGGCGATGTGAAACTAGAACCGAAAATATTAGATGATATCATAAAACAGAGCAACGAGGATATTTTAGACGTCGAAGTTAAACTTCCCGAAGAAATAATTGCCGCGGTAGAACCTGTTGTTGAAGATAAACTTTCAATAATAAAGCCAAAAAAATCTATAGCACCTCCAAAGGACGAGCCTGTCGTACAGGAGGCGGCAGAAATAGTGCCTAAAGTAAAAGCTAAGACTGCACAGATTCCTTCCACGGAAGAATCCGACAATGAGGTTGTTGAGGATGCGGAGAATAAGATAAATAAAGTGAAAAAGTCTTTGGATGAATTAAAACTGTTGCGACAAGAGAGAAAGAAAAAAGCGATAAGCAAAATTAAAACCGAAACCCGCAAAGAAGTCGTTGCATCAGCAAAAGAAAAGTTAAGAGAATTAATGAAAAGACATAAGCACATCGCTGATGAGCTGTCTGAAAATAACATATCAAACATAGAAGTAGAAATGGAAAAAGATGGAAGAGGTGACATACCCGAAATGGATTTATTAGTTGAAATAGAAAAAGTAGATACTGTACAACCATCAAATGAAGAGAAAGCAGGTGATGAAAAAGTGATAGACCCTGAGATTGAAGTTAATGAAGGCAGTAGCACCAATGAAAATATAGACTCTATAGTAGAAGAAGTCATAGTTAGACTTATTGATAGGAAAATATACGACGACAAAACGAAACCAGAGGATATTAAAGCTGAGGACAGGCAAGTGATACAAAAGATTGTTGAGGAAATATTGGCTGAGCGAATGAATTATTCTAACGCAGACAATAAGTGATGATTAATAATGTTTAACATATACATGTGATCTCGATGTTGTTGCCTTGTTAGAAATGTGGGTGCCAAACCATTGTTTAAATACCACAGGAATATGTCAAAGGTTAATTTTTTTTTGAAATTAGATTATATATTTGAACATATCTTTTCTAAGTGTTCCTAGAATTAAGTGAAACTTCAAATCACAAATATTGTTGTTTTTTTTAACAGCATTGTATGTGAAGCATGTTGAGTGTACTGTTTCAAAGCAAAATATTGAAAGCATTTTAACCCAATTCAAATAATTTTACTACTACATCGTGTTTTAATCCATCCAGGACATTTTCTAGTCACAATAAGTTACATAAATGTTAGTGTTAGTTATTGATGCAAATTATAGAAATAGCAAAATGTACTGTATTTAATTATTTGCATTTCTGATTTTCATACCAATAGCCAAGGTGTTATTTAATGTAGTGTGTCTATACTTAATGTTCTAATTTGGATGATTTATTTACAACAAATAAATAAAAATACCATTTACTTCTGCGTTTTATTTTGCTGTTTAGATATAGTACCAATATAATAACATTCTTACAAGAGCGCTGTATCCATATCACTAATCAGTCTAGTAAGGCATAGTACAAAATAATTTGCTAAAACAGGTACTAAAGACGAACGCGGGAAGCGAGCAATATGCACAAATATATTTTTCTATTTTATAAAATAAAGTATAGAGATCTTGAAACTTTCTGTAGTGTATTTTGGACCAACCTTTTATGTAACTATACGATCATATACCATTCTTAATATTATAATACAAAATAGCTTATTGCTAACTTGCAATGTTAAACAATTGTTAACTACCCATTCAATTTTTATCTAATGGCTTGATGTAAAATGTAAATTCATATAGGATATTAGGGTATTGTTAAATATTATCGGCCTTATTCATAGACAGTTTTAAAACCTATTTTAACTCTCGAATGTTTTATCTACTTCGATCGAACTGAATTCAAAAGTTATTCGAAAGAGACATAGTGATAATTAAAATAGGTTTGAAAACTGTGTATAAATAAGACCATAAAACTACAAGTATACAACAATGTGTGCTTCCCGCTCTTGGCATATGAGTCGTTAAGTACATTTTACAATAAACATTGTAATTTGTAAGCTAATTAACATCGTGAATAAAGAACTTTAACTTTCTATTACAAGACACTTCTATTTTCAATATTGTCTGAACATATCAAAGCGATAGTGATATCAAATATTGTCTATTAATTATTTTTATGCAGTGGAACTCAACCTTTTTTGTCCATTTACAATATGGAGAAAAATGTTGAATATCAATCTTGTAATCAATAAAGATCGTAATATTTACCTATAATAAAATTGTATTATTTAAAAGATAATCACAATAAAAAGAAATTACTTATAAAACTAGGTACATTTACTAGACGAGTTACATAAATGTATTGGGTGTAGATGTACATTAGGTAATAAACATGCATACAAATCTGTATTATTAATAACAAGCACATCGCCTACGCGAGAGCCGGGCCGCTTGCGTGTAGATGTGCGTCAAACACGGATATATTTAGCTAACACAACTAAATACAACTGACCAATGGTTGAGTACTTGAGACATGAGCATTAATGCTAGTTATACTGACTAGAAAAAATATACTTTGAACTTTAAATGGCAGAATAATTACAACAAACTGTTACTTGAATTAAAATACGATACACAACCAAAATATATTTTTCTCACTTATACAAAATAGTTTCCACTGGCCAGCTTTCTAACAGGAACATATTTACGCTAACAAATTGAACTATAGACGTTATGTGTACAAGCAAGGCCTGATCAAATATTAAAATATGTGAAATAAACTCCATTTGTGACTTGATATGGACGGGGCCTGATGGGAACCGTTGACATTCATAAAATATAATGCAAAACTTCAACTAATAACACAATATGAATATTCTATGCTTATAATGGATAATCTTATCAATAGTAATTAAAAAGAAATATCTCGCAAGAAATCTTTGTTTGGACAGAATCTGAGGTATTATCATCATGGCATTTTTGAGTTTTAGCCATCCCAGGGCAGCAGTCATTTATGTGCCAAGCTAAAGTATAAAATGACTCCTTTAATCAGACCTTACTATATCTTACTTCGCTACATCCCATACACTTAAAAGTTAATGATTTAACACAAGTTACGTTCTAATAAAGGAATGTAACAGTGTATGATCCCTACTTTTAACAAATATTTGATTTAGATAGATATGTCTTATGAAGAAAATATTACAATACTTCGAACTAGCCAGTTAAAGCGTGTGAATGTTTTGAATAAGTGTTATTGTTTGTAACTAATAAGCTATCATGTGGACTCAATTAATATCTTAATGTCATTGCTTTCATAATTCCCAAAACGTAGGTTATGGATCCCTTTTCAGTGCAAAATATCATTTTCAGTGCAAGATTTTTATGACAAACCGAAAATCGTTGTCAGTGGCGTGCAATAAAAGTCTAACTGCTACACACTTACGACCTTATTCATACACTTTTAAAACCTATTTTAGCTATCGAAAGTCTAGTCTTCGCTCAAACGGAATTCAAAAGTCGTTCGGAACAAAACATTCGATAACTAAAATAGATTTTAAAACTGTCTATGAATAAGACCGTTATGAATTACCTTCTTAATTCAACAATAAGTTTTAAAACTGTCTATGAATAAGACCGTTATGAATTACCTGCTTAATACAACATTTCAACATGACATTACAATATTAACGGTCCACAACTCACAAATTGCGTCCCATAATACCTTGACATTCACGCGCCCTCACCGCAGCCTCATACATCGAGCAGTATCTTCCAGTCGAAGCGTCCAGAGCTGGAGTTGATTGACGGGGGACACGGGGGGCACACCACCTCCCACGGCTTGTCCCTCATGGCGGCCAGCGCGCAGTACGGCACCTTCAACAAGTTCTTGTTGATGTGGTACGACGTGTAGTTGTACTTGTCGTCGCCTAGCCTCTGTAGAGCTAGCACCATCTGGTCCAGGGTCGCTGCGTGCCCGATGAACATCACGTTGCCGCCTGTGAGGTCAAATATGGGTGGAAGTAACCGTCAATAAATATCACATATTACATATATTTATTATTTTTGTACACCAATGAGTCTTAACAATTAAACAATATATTACATCAGAGTATAAATAGCGACCATATCGCCCAAGGCAATCTCTTGCCGACTACCATATTTTGTAGCACGAAGAACAACATTCTGATGTAGGTATATTTTCTGTATTTAGAAGGTATTATATGAGGTCACCCTCATATAATACCTATAGTGAATATTAAGTTACCCAGATGTTTTCAAACATTCAATAGGAGTTATAACGTACCTTCCGCGTCAGTTTCCTTGACCACAGTCTGCATGACCTTCTCGCCTCTCTCGTAGAAATCATCTAGCGTCTCCGGCGTGGTGGTGTCCAGCTCAAACATCGGCTTGTAACTAAAAACATAAAAACAACTATTACACTGAAATAGAGAGAATTTTTATGCTGATAATTTTAGCATGTTGCACAACGGATGTCAGCTAATTTCGAAGCAACATATATTATGTCGAGCGATGAGAGAAAGTTGTAGTGTCTCGCCGGTCTAGATTCTACTTCTTGCCGGCTGTTATCGTTACGGCCTTTTGCTGTGCCATTATAAAAAAAATTACAACGATATATAGCTGTGTTGTACGCACTCAACGTCCACGTTGTATCCGGCGTTGTGTAGTTCCTGCGGAGTCATGAAGGTGCCCATGCCCTTCGCCATGTGCCACATCTTGTACTCGAACAGACCCGGCTCCACCTTCACTTTCACCGATGGATCCGCTTTCATTCCTGACCAATATATTAATTTCTTAAAAAATACGTTTTGTCAGTATGATAAAAATAAAACCCCATTTATAGACCGGCTACGCTCATTGGTAGTCTTTGGGTAACATCAAAGGTACATAAGATTATATAATATTTATATCTGCACAGATAGCGATAACAATTCGTCATAGCAACCTATGTAAGTAAATCTGGACACAATCATGCTGATCAAGCTGAAGCAACATATTTGTGTCGACAAACAATAGATAACTATCTCACATGAGTAGATACTCTATTTTCACTTTCTATCAGAAACACAATTACAGTAATTTTCTGGTTCTAGTATGTGAGTGCACTCACCCTTAAGGAAGGCGTCGGCGGTCTGCACGCAGCGCAGCGCGGAGGAGGCGTACACGTGCTGCACGTGCACCCCCGCCAGCGCCAGCCCCTCGCCCACCAGCTGCGCCTGCAGCTCGCCCACGCGCGTCAGCGGCGTGTCCTTCGCGTACGCCTCCGCGCCGCCCACCCTGACGCACACATACACCTTATACATATGACTAAAGTAATAACCACACAAATCACTAGAAAATTAAAAACAGAGTACTAACAGTTTCGTATAAGAACTTAGCTTAAAGTTGTATCTGAATGCCGGGGAAAGACACTAGAAATGATCAAAATATAATTTGCTAATGCGGTCGTGCTATATATGTATATCTGCTTTATTTTATTTCTCTTACGCTTTAGTGTTGTTAATTGAAGCGTCCGTAAGAATGAATGCCTGGTCAACGCTCTTTGTCTACAGTAAAGACAATCTCTCACCATGTTGGAGGAAAGTAGTTTTGAGTAAATCTATATATGTTATAAATATAAATATTTAATATACTATAGTACCAATTAGCCTACTATAAAAAATACATACACATTAATAGTGCTTACCTGTCGCCTAACGTGAGCGGTAGATTCAGGTCTTTCCTGATGTATTTGCCTTTATCGTCGAAGCAGTAGTTCACCCAAGGTCCGTACGTGAGATCTACTCGCTCGCCGTGCCTCATGCCGAATATCCAGCGACGCTCTTTGCCATTGGCGATAGGTGCCTTTTTCTGGAACAATAATTTAACATGAAAATTGTATATGCTTTTTTATTACAATTTATAAAATGAATTTGGATAGATAACTGGATAAAGATTGTTGACATTAACTAGATGCAGAATATCTGATAATGATTTTTAAAAATCTTATCTACAGTGGTACAGTTCCTGAAGTTGAAATATTAGCTGATGCATTGGTATAATTTTTTTTTTCGCCGATGTTGTATTCTGTTGAGGTATTGTCTGTGTCTATGTTAAGTGTTATGTTATGATGGCTGTGGTATTAAAATATTAGGTCTACCAATCCCTGCATTTAGAACAATGTGGTGTACTCAGTACTGCTTACCGCTTCAGCAGTTTTAATTAGTGACATAATAACGACGTATTAGTCATAGCGTTGAAAACTGCATATACTGGTGATTTGTCACAGTAATTACCTCTGCTCAACGCAGAATTGTTCTCTTCATTTTACAACCACTCCACCATTAGTAATATTGGAAACAATGCATACTTTATCGAAGCACACGATACGTGTAACTTTATTGATAAAGTAAATAAACTCAACAAGCATGAATAGTCTGGGGTTAGGACTAGTCAGTAAGGGACAAATCTTATGAGTATCCAAAACTACTTAAGACGTTTTGGTTCCAATACCAAAGCCCGAAAAATTAATTTTGAGTAACAAAAACATTAGCAATTTTTCGATCGAACCCGTGACCTCTCATTTCACAGCTGACTTTTAACCAACTGCACCACGAGGGCTGTTAAAATATCTCTAATACATAAAAGTACATGAAATATAATTTATTCCGACTTATAGAAGTACCAGATAACGGAGAAAACTATTGTTATCTTAATTCAATAAATGTTACACTCGGATGTTTTTATAGCACTTTGGACTGCTACACTGTGATTAAAGTAATTACTTTACCTGACTTTTGTTTGTCTTTGAGTGTATTAAGTACCTACATGCCATCGTTTGGGACACATAACGATAGATAAGCGCAGGTTGACGAAGCGGGTAGACATTATGTAAATGAGACATTTGGTAATGTCGATCGTGGATTACGTACATGTCAAAAGTATTGTACTTTGCGTAGTAGTAATTGCAAATCGGCTTGTTTAATCGATTCATTTGCAGTGGCAAAATACCATGCACTATATGAGGCTGAGAAAACGTCGGCCTGGCAAACTTTATGTCAGCCGAATCAGTGTACAGGCTCCGTGGCGCAGTTGGTTAGACGCCGGCTGTGAAACGAGAGGCCGCGGGTACGATCCCTGCACCGAAACAGCTCGGGTCTGGGTGTTTGTGAGACCGAAAAGTCTCTTGTAGTTCCTGATAATCACGACACAAGACTCTATGTTAATGTGGGATCAGGGCTATGTATGTGACTGTTGGGTGTATTTATTTATTTATTTATAATTATTATCATGCCTGTCAAATATAAGCGTAGCTGTAGGTATTAGTTTTGGAATAAAGGTTAAAATAAAGGTACTTACACATGCCTCCTTGCCTTCAGGGACAACTTTATTGTTCCAATCTATAGGAATACCTGCGAAGGGGAATAAATAGAGATTATCCACTGTAAGAATATCATTACATAATATCAGGCGACAGGTGATAGGGTAAGTATGCAAGCCTATCATCATTAACTAATTTATTGACACATATCGTGTTGCATGTGTTTACTTGTAATTAATAATAGAAATAGTTCTAGAGTTATCGAGCTCGTGCCCTAAATATTTGTGCGTTAATTAGATCAAGTAAATATGTAATATACGACTTTAAACATAATTGTTCAAAATAAGTGGTGCGTACATAATTTTTTTTTCAACACTAGATTAGTTAGTGATTTAAAAAACATTTATAATCATCAATAAAACTTTCACATTTTATATTATTTTGTTAGTTAAAAATTTACTTATAAATTCAATCAATTTCAAGGGTGACTATATTTTACCTTATAACATTTTTTTTTCAATGCCGGGTTAGTAATAAAATAAAACGTTCACATTTTATATTATTTTGTTTAATAAAATATTTGGTTATTTTTAAAAGACTCTTTGACTTATGGTTTAAATTCTTTAAATTTAACGATTTTCTGTTATATTGAAAAAGAAAATAACAGAAAATCGTTGCGTCCATTCAGTAGCTTTTTCTGTATGAGCTAATTTCGGAATGTGCGTATAATAATGATACAAGTTTGTATAGAACCTGAATTACAATGTTGATATTTGAAAGAGGGTATGACGTGTCTGGCCTGTGTTGTTTGAATTTTTGAATTTACTGTTCATACGTAACATTAAAGTCCCCTTTCTTTAAATAAATTTTGAAAGTTCAACACGTAATCAAACAGATAAATAAGTTCACAACACAACCACAATTATCCCTGCATGTGGAATAAAATAAATTCATAATTTCCTACTTGCAATACTCACCCTGCGTTACGGTGAGAATGCTCTCGTTCTTGTCCAACTGCACAGCCTCCCAGTATTTGTCCCACTCCTTGTAGGTCTCCTCAGACTTGTCGTAGCCCAGCTTCTCGGCGTCCTCGTGCGGGAAGGTGTTCGCCATCTCGCCGTCCGTGTTCGAGTCCGACTCAGACTTGCAATCCGAGCCTGATATCCCCACAAACAAACACACAAATATATACAGCGTCCACTTTATCATCTTGGACTTCGGTGCACAGGCGTCGCTCCACGCTCAGATATCGAAATCAACAAAATGTACAGTTCGATTACTCTTTATAAATATTGTCCGTATCATTAGCGTGAGGGCACATAATCGTATATTCGACTTGAAAATCGACGCGGATTAAACGGATATTTGTTACTTTGCTTACGTTTCATACATTGACGTGTTTATTTTTTTATACAATAAAACTGGTAGTAGTATATTTGGAACTGCCATGAGTTCAGCCTGTTTATAACCGGTCTCGGATAGATCGGCTCTCGTTGTATTAACAGCCGAGAGATAATGATCTACCGCCGTAGCATACTGTATGTGAACTCCATTGTACTCACATACAATCAGATACAATTTTACAGTACAAGACATCAACACGAGTAGATTTTGATCAAGCAGTGGTACTTTCCAGGGAATGCGGGCCATATAATGAGGTCTCGATCTCCGTGGCGCAGTTGGCAAAACGCCGACTGCAAAACTAGAGGCCAGGGTTCGATCCACGCAAAGTAACAAATATTTGTGTGTTACACAGATATTTGCTTCAGGTCTGGGTGTTTGTGAGACCGTAAAGTTTCGTAGTTTCTGATACCCACGACACAAGACTCGATCTTAGTGTGGGGTCAGAACTATGTATATGTTTCTTGGGTGTATTTAAATATTGCTTACAAAGTGGCTCAACCTACTTAGGTATGTCATTAGTAAATAGTAATGTATGTACATATGGAAACTAATTTAAAGTACTCTGTTGTACGTACCTGATAAAATATTAGTTTAAAGATAATATTAATTTACATTTGTGGATAGTGCATACCGAGCCTAAAGTAAATATTTTTAAACGTTGATATTAAATAATGATGATCCAGGAAATGCGTAACTAGGCAAAATCACGTATGTTTTCGTAATCATTTGTCTAGTAATTTTTATAACAGCTTTTCTGCTGAATGTATAATAATCACGTTTATTCTATTGTACTTGCCAAACACTTAACGTGATGTAAAATAAATTAATACTAAAATAAGGATATAAATATATTCAAAATGGGCGGAAAACAGGTGCTTTTCATTTATTATTGAAGTTAAATAGGTCGTCAACCTCATTACTGTTCGATGGACGAAATTAATATACTATCTTAATCTTTATCTAAAGATCGGCCCCGAAAATGGACCAATCAGGTTAAACATTTATCGTCACACCCCCATTTTTTTAATTGGCTTTTTTTCACTTTTGAAATTTAGACAGCAATCCCGACCGCTTATTAATATTAGCTGTAAGACAACATGGGTAAGGGATAGCTAGCTATTTCTCACTTTAAAAACTTTAAAATAATTGCTAAATACTTATCTTCCTCAAAAACCATGGAATATATAGTTGGTCGTTGTTAGTTTGGTAATTTTTCAGCATGTTTGAAATTATTTTATTCAAAGAACTTTCTGGTAATCTGCGTGCACACTCCGACAAAATCAGCAAGCCAGTAAATTCGTATAGCTTACGTAATAAATAATACTGTGACCTGATAATACGGTATTGTTCTTTTTCCGAGCACAATCGCTAATTGCGGTGTTTTCCGCACTCAGCTAGACAATATTAATTTTATAAAGTGCTGATAGTGCTAACATTTTACAAATAAAGGTCGTTGCAATAGCCTCATGATATAAAATGCAAAGTACGAGAATCAAGGTATATGCGCATACATATTTAAAATATGTGTAATTAATAACAACAAATGTATGCACTATGCTAGCTAGCGTCGTTAGCTGTACGGCCACTCTCAATCGTACCCTCGATTTTAGAGGAACGCTCATGCTCTGCAATGGGACGTATATATCACGCCTTTTTCACAAAAGCGGTAGGCAGAAGTACAACTAGGACACCCACGTTTGGCCGTGTTATTTTTTCAAAATCATGGGCTTCATCTGCACTAGGCATCTCGATTTATCAAAAATCTAAATAGGCTATTTAAGTTTTCATAAAAAACGGGCTCGTGACTCCTTTCATAATTTTTCGCTATTCCTCATAGTTTCGGATTTGGCCATCCACGCCCACTTGAAAAATTCACCTGTATATAATATACCACATAGTATGAACCAACTTTATGTTCAGTCTCAAAGGAATGCGTTCCATTCAGATCTGTAGGCTGTATGTCAAGAGTCGTACCAACCGTACATATAAAGTGGATGGCCGAATCGATAAACTGATTTGTATAGTTATATATTATTTTATATATTTTTTTTATTTTACCTTTATTTAAATCTGTGTCGTTTCGATTATTACGACTGAAGTCCGACAATAAGGTAAAATCTAGGTTTGTTTATAAATGATCGGCATTATGACCTACCATAACATATTGGAAAATATATGAAACCATAAATTTTACACAACGAACTGACGCAACTACTAACCAAAGATATAAATACAATTTTAAAACTAAAAATAAATAAACCATACAAGTTCGTAAGGAAATGCCCTATATATCAGATAATGATTTCCTTTTTTGTTAGATAACCAATAACATGTGGAGGCGGTGAAATTATACCCTATTCAATGTAAACATTGCACTCATTACCAGGGTTTATTTATGTACCAAGAATTACATACATAAACATCACGCTTTTTTTCAGACGGGGTAGGCAGAGATTGGTTGCACCTTCCATATCCACGTTTCGCCTTATGTGTTCCGACCTATTATATATGTGATAAGGGCGAGCCCATCGTCATATTGGGCACAAATTCCGGACTCCGGGCTGATAATAGAAAAATCCAATATCACTTTGCCCGACCCGGAATTCAAACCCGAGACCCCATTTTGTAATCATGCCGTAGTACAACTACGCGACCGAGGCAGTCAGTCACCAAGAATTACGTTTAGTATAATCACTGATAAATCAATTTTAATCAACAATAGACAATAACTGCAGGTGTGGTGACTTGCTATATTCCACAAGTGTTAAGTGAAAGTCATAGTCATAGTAATACATTATATATTATCAGGTGAACGACATAACAAGGCCACAATATCGTGGTAAAGATGCTATTTCGACCACCCGTGGCGTGTAAAATTGTCGGCCGTTATTTTTTTGCTAGCCTTTGAGCCTACACTCAAAAGTGTATCTTACTTTTTATTAGCTACAATGACGAGACGAGCAAGTCGTTCGCCTGATTGTGAGCGTAACGCCTGCCTATAAATAGGAGCAATACTACTCAGAACTTATAATTATTACGCACTGCTTTGCGCTCTTCAACCAGTAGGTGTTATTTTTCTTCATTCTCAGCAATTTCACTTATTCCAATTTCCTTAAAAATGGATCACAAGTTTGGCTGTATAAACACACTAGATGCTACCGGACAAATTCCAGCAGTTTATTATCAAACACATATGATAATAAATATAATCTGCGTACTTACAAATATGAAATAAAAGAAAATTAGTAATAATCCGGCCCGGATGACTAATATTTATGCTCTTTAAGTATGTATAATTTTTTAAATCTTTATTTATTAATTTAGAGGCTTTTAATCTACACGATCATGTTAGCCTCATCATATCTTATAAATGTCTATATATGTCTATAATACGTGTCTTTAATGTGTAGCTAAAAAATATGTACTTACAATTATTGTTTCCCAAAGAGATGGCTCTGTGCAGCGTCCAAGCGTCAGACTCGGCCGTGCGTTGCGTATACACAGCCGGTAGGTATCCGCTAACGCCTAAAAATACGATAATACTAATTAAAAACACTTCCACTAACCGACATAGAGTATAGAATCTTCCACACACGCAAAGCTTCCTCTATGTGCGGTCAATGTCAATGTTAAGTTTGTTATGATGTCTATGAGTGTGTGTGAGTGTCGTTTTAGTAAGTTGGCATACTGTACATTTTTTGTGCGGTGGCCTTCAACCGCATTGAATCCGTACACTGATAAAAGATTGTTCATTTTACACACCATAAAGTGTTCGGTAAATAAAGATCGTGTACACTTTTAAAGCTATTGTAGAGGCGGTAATTTTGTCACGTGCATTGTAGTACGCTAAAAAGGATGTTTACGCTATGCACGACTGCGAAGTTCATAATAAAACGTCATATAAAGGAAACAATAGCGAAATACTACTTAATAACTATACCGTTCAGTTGCATGATATGCAATTGTATGTTGTAAATTTGTTTTATTTCCTAAATTCCATCCGTGTATCAAATTATTCTTATGCGAATATTGCTGCGACATCCAAAAACAAATATTGCAAAGCATTGCGTCACGTGGTAAACTTTATATTATTACAATACAATGATTAATGAAAAAGACTCACCCCTTCTATTCAAATAAAAAAAAACAACTTGATTGTTAACAGAAATATTAAGCCAGCGAATATGAACCTATTTTCGAATTTTTAACGAGCAAAGATAAACAAAATGAAATAGATAAGTAACACTGAACACCACTGACTAGCCAGAAACGGAAACAAGTAACAACTTATACGATTGACTGTCGCTAACAAATGAAGCCGCTTTTATTAAACCAAATGGTTTTATCTATAGATAGCAAATGCGTTACTCAGCATTGTTTTATAAGCACCTTAAATGTTATAAATAAATTCATATTTTTCCCAAAAAATCGTGGTAGTCTAACTGTTAGATGTATTACAATTTCAGCCATTCCTTACGGTGCTTAATTTTGGATTAAAAACCAAGATAAGTGTCCAGAAGCATGAGACTATATACATATAAAGCCTCCATCCTGTGATACGGTACGGTTCATGCGTGACGGTTCCACAAGTTTAAAGCTTTGGACTCGGAATAACTCCCTTTGAGTTTCAAAAAAACGTACAAACAAAAAACAAGCGAGGGGCTGTAACCCTTTTCAATAAAAACGAATGCCCACTCGCCTAGAAACTACTTTTGTATGTTTTACTTTTTTGCTATAATTAGAAAATCTTCGACCATATTCATTGCTTAAAATATTTAGTTTTAGCTATGACAATAATATTGTTTAATTTAACAAAATGTCAATGCTGTCAACAGCATGAGTTAATAACAGTGCCACCAAACAGCGATCCACCACTGAGAGAGTTATATCTAACGACTAACCTAGCGATCTGATTATGTCTGCTTTTTCGAGACCAGATATATACAGGCTAAGCCCGAAACGCGACAAAGCGTGCGTCACTAAGACAAACTTGCCACTATCTTGCACAGCAAGTGAAATTCCAAATCTAGTGGACACTCACTCGGTTATCCGATAAAAAACATTGTGCAGGGCGGTGTCGTATTATCGCATTTTCCGAATTAATCAGACCCCCCATAATCCGGACGTTTTGAAATTGAGTATCTTATAATCCGATTAATTACTTAAAAAAGTAGTAAAATTCTATCTGAGATAAAAACACGACGAAACAAATAATGTAGTTTGGAGTCGCGTTATGAATTTTAGGCATGTCCGATTACAAGGGGCATCGGACCAGCCAGGTGCCGCATTACCAAGGCTCTACTGTATAAAGAATAGTCATCACATATTATCTCAAGAACAATGGACTAGTGACTTACAGTAGAATTACGAAGCCACAAAGGGCGTGATAACATACTTATTTATAGCAATGTGATACTATCTATAGACACGGGTAATACTATTCCATTCTTTAGATTGCGAGTAAAGGTGACTTCTAGTCAGTACAACCACCCCTTAGAATAATATTTTGAAATATATGAGTTTCGGTGTCTTTCTCCTGTTAATTCCAGTCCATCCAAAGATGATCTGGAAGAGATCGCCGTTAGCAATAAGACCGCCGCGCCGTGTGTACTGATATTTAGATTTAAATCAATTTTTTGTATTATTAAGTACTTTGTTTATATTCTGTGTACAATAAAGAAATAAATAAAATCAAATAAATAAATCCATATTTAACTGAACAAGAAATTGACAAGGCGAGATTTAAATGAGATGGACAAATACACCGTGGTATCGAAAGGGATGATGGCAGGTAGACAAGAAAAAACCAGCTGAGCAGGTTTTTTGCTCCAACGAACAGTGATCTAACAACAATCTTGGGGAATGAGCCTGCACGTGCATGAATGGCAATTTACGATTTAGTTACAGTTGATACACAAACATTTTTCATTAGTATTTAGTTCTTTTAATAGCTTAGGAAGTATTGGATTAAAAATAACAATTGGAATCATGGTCGTTTTAAGTAGATATTATAAACTTTCCATAATTTTTCGTAATACTTTATTTTGGATACTGTGAACATAATTTTTTGAATTTTCACTAGGGATAGCCAGCTGACTCCACCAACAAAGAAGAAATCATCAAACAGCAATAACAATATTTTACACACATATTTTAAAAACGATCCGGGAGATATTACATTAAACTTCCTGTCGTTTGGCACACGACCGAATTTTACTAGAACGAGACATAACACGACACATGACTGTTACATAAATACACTGCTCTGCTACCCATCTCTATCTCACAGTAATGTAAAGCCGACGAAATGTGATTATGATGCGTAACAATGTAAATTATGTTTACAATTTTACAACCGGTTTCATAGCTAAAAATTCGCCGTTTGAATTTTCACCAAAATTACCAGAAATACTATATTCCTATATAGATCACAGAGACATTCACTCAAACTGATTTGCTTCACGAAATCAAACCGTAGACCTCACAGTCATAACTTACAGCCCACAAAGCCTGCCGCTAGTCTAAACTTGCGATATATAAATAATATGCTATTAGCAGAAAATAACGCACTTAAGCGCATTTCTTATCAAAGTGAAATGCTCATTGAAGCGCGTGCCAAGGTCGACTATTCTCTACATACCGGCAGCGGACAGCTAGCGAAACACACAAACAGACAAATAACACTGACCTCCCAACTTCAAGTTCAGTAGTCGTAGCCACTTTACAACTTTAGTCATTGTTGGATAATCACCAGTACTTCAGATAAGATAAGTCTTGCTAGGTATGTCTTTATTCACCGAATTATTTGTGTACTACGAATTGTTTGAGAGAAGTCACATTTTTTCACCACAGTTTGCATTTAAAGCCAATATTAAGGACAATACGCGCGCGGTGTACCGTAAATGTCGTTTGCAATATTATCGTGCGTGTTGCACAGAACAGCTGACTGCAACGACACTCCCGCTTCGCTAGAGTTATCAAGAGGGCGCTATATAATACTATTAAAGTCAAGTTCACACAATAAATGTTTACACACCTCGCGACAGTCTCAGTAACAGCCGATTATTTGTGTTTTATGCGAAATCATGTAAAGTACATTAACCCGTCTCAATCATACTCGTTGCCTGTGTTCAGTAAAATAAAATTACTTATTTTAATGAACTTTTTGATATAATTAACGCCGCAATTGTAATTATATGCATACGTGTAAACGCCGATTAGTGATTTTTGAACACTAAAGGATTATATTGTTCCAACAGAACTCAAAATCCCGAAACAAACAAAGGTTTGCATTAGATGGCATCTCCTAATAGAAAAAGTCAGTACCTAAACCGTTTTTTCTTCATATGTAGCATCAAAAAACGTTGTAAATAAAGTAATTTCCGGCCTCTCAGCAACATCAGTAAGGTATTCAAATACTTACATTATATAAAAAAAAATAACAAAAAAACAATAGTTTCTGACCTGTGAGCCAAGACGTGCCGAGCACCCAGCCGTCTAGCGAACTGTCGATTTCTTTCTCCTCGATGTAAATATAATCGCCGAGAACTAATTCAAGTTCGTCGCTTGCTTTCGGTGTGTAGCCTTGCGTCACTTTATGTACCTAAACATAAACGAATACAAAAGAAGCAACTTGGAAGGTCAAGGACGAGTCCCAACCGAATGTTTTTGAAAAAAATATGACGCTACAGCGAGAGACTGAGAGCATCTGCGCCGAATACAAAGTCCGTTACTTTTAAACCCCTGGGAGCTTTTGTTTGATGTTTGAATAGGGGTGGGGGTTGTTTTGCGTCTCTATGTACTTATACAAACTATATTGCTTTATAAATATTTATTATTACTACATGATGAAGTATATTCAGAAACCATAGTACCGTTAATCTACTTGAATTTTTCGGACATTTTGCAATTTGCGTAAATTATTTATATCAATATGCTCTTTTGCTTAATGTTGATCAGAAAACGCGACCTTGAAATGGGTGTGGGTTGGCCACATGTGCCGCATACGTAATGGATTGGGGACGGAAACAACTGCATAGATGAGACCGTATATAAGTAACGACTTGGTTGTATAATTAGGATTTGGGATGGCGGGACGAGTTAAGCGCATATTGAAGAAACTCATCGTAAAAAGTTCTCAAAAGGAAACGGTGAAAAGAGAGCCTTTCGAGGAAGATCTGTGCATAACATTGATTTATGATCAAAAGGCAGCCATTTTGACATGCATACTAAATGTGCATACATTAAAGTACTTTCAAATCAATTGCAGTTGGAGCACATAAAAGAAAATCAGTTGTATGATTCCGAAAAAAATACCAAACGAAATCTACCGGTTACGCTAATTATTTAACACGATTCATAAAATGGTTAGAGTTGATACTTGGTAAAAAAATTAAAATATATTGCCGGATGCCCAATACCCCTTTTCCCTTCCCATCCTTTTTCCTGTCCGTTCCTCTCCCAATTGGGCCGGCAGCACATCCGTGACCAAGCTTTGTGGATGCTCATGAGCAGCAGTGATCACTTACCATCAGGTGACCTGTTTGCTCGTTTGCCGGACCGATGCAATAAAAAAAAATATTCTGCGCTGCCCCTTAATTGACTTTAAATATAGCTGCGGTTAATTAATTACAAAATCAATTTACTAATACATAATTAATTGTATGTAGTAAGTTTTCTCTAACACGAACAGCGGTTGTTTATTGATAACAAATATAGAAACAGTAGATTTTGTAATGTACACATTATTATATTAATTTATTTAGTAATTGTACGTTAATTTACGAAAGAAAAAGTGTGTTTACCTGATGATTAGCAAAGCGAGGATCTCTGGAATACAGCCTCAGTTCCCAATTCGATTGCTCCACTGGTTGCATTTCTTCCACAAGGCTCTTTAGGTTTTCATAGGCACCCACATCGAAATGATAAGCCAGTGTTATATGCAGCGATTTGACATGAGCCTCCAGATTTATTGCTGCAGATTCAACAAATAATTTAACTTATCGAATTTGGTGAAAATAGAAATTTAAATACACAATCATGAGACAATTTCGATCAATTAAACAAAAATCATAGTTTTTTCTTCACAAAAAAACTAAAAGTAATTGCATAACATATGGGCACGCGACCCTTGCTTCCCGAGCTACTAATAACGACAGACATTGTATCGTCCGAGTTCCTAGTAACCCATTTACCAATGATTTTCCCAGGCAATATTTTTCTTACCCAATCATCCCACCCATACATTTATTCCTTAACCGTTAATATCCTTTAAAGGTATGCCAAATTGAGATGCCAAGGACGAATAAGTGCTTAAAATGCAACGGAGCTCGGAGGTTGAGCTAAAGACTAAGATCGAGAAAGATATCCAGGCATTTGAGCCTCCGTCAGGCTGATTTTTTTTCTTTGAAAATGCCATAATGCTTATTATAATTATCTAAATGGCAGCAACTTGCTACATCAATATCCCATCACGATGAAAAGAAGATTATATAAATAGCGATACTTTTGATTAGTGGAGGAATTGTTACACAGAATTAGTAGTGTATTATTAAACGCGACAACAATATGTATCTAAATAAATTATTTACAGCGTAATAGAATAAATATATGTACTTAAGATGGAGTTCAAGAAATCTTTAATGGAACTCTTTGTTTAGCAGTGAATTTGTGGCTAAAATTAATGATAATGATGATTGATGACGACGAAGTTCGTGTGATTATGAAGACGTATTAATTGTGATTTAGAGATTTTATATCCTAGCAATAGGTATGTTTACAAATGATGCGAAAAATTACAGTGATATTGAAAGACTAGAACTAAGTTGGAATGTTTCTAAAAAATCACTGCCGGTTGTCCGTAGAAAAAATTAAGGCAACGGAGTGAGACCGTTAAGAGTTATTACTATGCTGTATTTTGTTTACCAGGGCGCGAGTTTTCGTGGAAACTGTACCGCCCTCACACTCTAACAGACTTATTCATTGACAGTTTTAAAACCGATTTTAGTTATCCAATGTTTTGTCCTTTCCAACGAAATTTGTATTCAGTTTGAGCAAAGAACACAAAAAATTGGTTATCTAAAATAGGTATTAGAACTGCCTATAAATAAGGCCGTAAGCTAGGATCAACAGTGACACGCATTTTAATGACACCGGGCTCTGAAGATCAGCGAGTCACCGGGAATGTGTAACTAGTCTTCAACCCGCAATGAAAAAAGTGAAAATAATAAGAGTTAGAAATAAACTATGTGGAGTGAAATATAAGGCAATGAATACATTAAAGACAGGAATGCAGAAAAAATTGAATTAGTAGATACGTTATTTGGTAGCTAATTTAACGACTTCTTAATAAAATGTATATCTAACGTGATATAGATAGTGTGATGATTCAAAATCGAAACGTCTGGTGGGTATACTCTATTGTGATAGTCACACAAAAATATGTCCTATTATAAACTATTAAGTCACATAATAAACACCGGAAAGCATAAACAAACAATAATTACCTTATAAAAAGCTCATGGTGCATGCTCTAGGCGCTAAGTATCTTCTATGTCGAAAGCCCAATATAGCTGATAAGGAAACAAGAGGCGTAATAAAAAGATCCAACTACTGTGAATATGTATAGAAAAATAATTTCATTATAGTGTTAATAGAACGAAACAAAACTGATAGATTGAGCAATAATAGGGTATTTGATGCATGTATAATAATATAATTGATAGCTGATAAATAGAAATGTAATTGCATGTTGCTATTTGTTTGAAATTTCGTAAGTCCACGTATGAAAACATCGTGATGGAAACCCAAAATCGATTTAGAGTTTCGGTATAATAAATAAATCGACATTGTGTTATAGTAGTAAATAGATATTATTAACCATAAATATTTTTTGTTGAGTTATATCAATCAAATACCCTGTTAAGCATAAGATTTGAGCAAGCAATGTAACACTTATTCTAACAAGTATTCATTTGGTAGTGCAATCAAAACCAGTATAAAGATATTATTAATATATTTAAGTAAAAATGTATAATAGTGAAAATAGTATAAAAATAATTTTGTCTGAGAACAATATGTCAGTGTATGCTTAATTTTGTTCTGTGGCTGGCATATTTTATTTATTTAAATTATTTGATTTGCCTGTGCATAAGTGGTCTACATTCCAAAATATGAACAGTTTAAACTGGAATAATCAAGACTATCTTTAAAGTAGCTCTCTCTTTCTTCAGCCACAGGAAGTCCACTGCAGAACATAGGCCTCCCACATAGATCACCACATAGACTTGTTGGAAGCAGCCTGCATCCAGTAGCAAACCAGACAAATGAGTGATATTTTCACATGCATTCCACATTATTGGAGAAAAAACGATTGCTCTGTGATTGATTTGTGCATCAAATGCATTTGATACTGAACATGCAAAATCTTTGAGTGCATGACTGTAATACTGGTGTTGATTGTACTAAAATTAAAAAGATAGCCAGAGTTTCAGAAGATGTATTCTTACATTTTATAGGTTTCTCTTGTGACATGGTACACCAAGGAAAACATGTCCCCAACGCATCCAAATGTTCATAAGTATCCACCATAACACCCACTGCATAAAAATACAAGGCAACTGCTGTATATTGTATATAATATCAAAGGGGGTGTAGAGAGACCAAAGTGGACCAAAATTTTTATTATAGAAATGATCTCATTTATTAATATCACAAAGTAACTTGTTGTGAGTAACCAAGCCATGTCCAGTAAACAAAGTTTTAGCTTTATATTCAAGAAGTTTTGTACTGATTTACTCCTGTGTCCCGATATACCCCTTTTGACTGTGGATTAGACTCATACTGTATAATTTTAGTAATCTGAAAAAATCCTATTCCCAAATTACATGCTTTACTTACAGCTAATATATTCTGAAAAAATAGCATGAAAAGATACAATTTTAATTTATTTATTCATGATTAATAGTTAAACCAACTCCCCTAAAAATATATTATATAGGTATATAAATTAAATTTCCAATTGATAATAACAATCAAACCAGTTCTATGGCCATGATGTATCGATGGTCCCTATATAAACTAGCAAAAGTTTAAAAAAATATATTATGTTTTATTACGCTATTTGCAAGTAGAGATAAAGATTTATAATTGTTTATAATAAAATATATATAATTATTAAAACTTCAACTGTTTTTCAATCAAATAAAATTGAAAGTGCATAAAATAAAAATCTGTCGGCCGGGATAAAACAGGAAAACATTTAAAAACAAACCATAAAAAATGCTATAATTAATTTTAAACAGTATCAGTATCAGTGTCAATATTTTTTACCGATACCATGAATGGACATTCTCCTTTACTACTTTCAATATTATTAGTCCAAAATAGTGAATTTACAGATTCAATAGTTTACATAGGGACCGTTGATATATTTTTAAGTAATTTATTACTGTAACCTTATAAGTTGAATACTACACCTGGTGCCAAATTTAACAACCTTATTCATAGAAGGTTTTAAAAAAATATTTAAGTTATTGAATGTTTTGTCCCTTTTGAACAACTTTTGAATACAGTTTGCCCAAGGGGACAAAACATTTGAAAACCAAAATAGGTTTTAAAACTGTCTATGAATATGGTCATAAATATTTCTAATTTAGAATATAGGAGTAGTAATTAAAAATTAAACTTACACACAGAAGAAACCTGTTTCACATACTGCACAGCTATTCTCTTCAAGTAATCACCATGTCGATCAGACACAAACAGGCCCATGAAGTTGTGAGACACATAGGGCTCGAGCTTCAATGGGCAATTGGGTGGGTCTCCAACATTCTCAACTACATGTTTTACTGCTTTCGCTAACTGCAATGATGTCTCGTCGGGTGCCTAAAATAGATATTTAATTAAAAGCTTTAATGGAAGTATTGAAAACAACATATTGGCAGATTTAGTACCAATGGCTTTATAAAATAAAGTTATTTGATTAATTACAATATTATTATTTACTTAATTTCTAGACTATATAAAGTTAATAAGTAGTTAACATGAGTAGGAAAAATATGTTACATCATATATTGCGAGCTACAGAACACAATACCTTAAAGAAGGAAACCAAAGTTATATGTGGAGGAAAGTTATGAGCCCCATTCCATCCACAATTTGATTTAGATTTGTCCCAAAACTCCAGAAGTTGTGCAAGCAGAGCTCCTGTTGGACTTGCATAGAAGATGTATTCTCTCGGCTCATCAGAGTCAATGAACGTGTCATTAACGTGGGTCAAAAGCCAATCAGAAGCTAATTGGACACTTCGATTGCCGGTTGCTGCTAGTGCTTTCAAACTATGAAAAATAAATAAAAAAACATAGGTAACTCTTTTATAAAGGTATTTTAAAGTAGCTGTGCGTAAATTTACAACATCCAAATTATTTTGGGTTATAAAGAAATCGCAAGAAATTTTTCTTCTTTAAAAAATATTGAAAACTCACGCCCGATGTCTTGGAAAACCCATTTGTAATAGAATTTGAAGCGGAGACGCATCTTGTTTCGCCTTACTAGACGAAGAAACCTTCCGCGGTGGTAAATTTGCCATTTTAATAGGAAAGTTAGTCAATTTATTTACAATTTGTCTTAAAAGAAATCGCATAAAATTTTTCAATGTTTCTTGATTTACAAGAATTGCAGTTGGTAAACAGGTACCATTGATAATCGATGTCTGGAAGTGGTAAAAATTAAAAACACAGATATCGATAACAAGCTGTGATATAACTTCTGAGCTCTGCGCCAGAAAAAATATAATACACATTTAGAATAAAATTAGATGAGGTTTCGAAAAGTGTATTTACTTATTTAAGGATTATTTGATTGCAAAGTGCATTCAATAATATGTTTTTAATAATATTTTATGCTAGGAACATAATCGTAAATACTATCGTAAATCGTTTTTGTATATATATATTTCATTCTCATCTAAGGGAGTTTTATCTGTGATTCATTCGTTCATATTCATTCAAAGTTCAAACACATTCAAATTTGACAGTTTCTGAAATTATTGATTATAAATTGATAACACATTGTTTGAGTT
Organism: Theretra japonica; assembly: GCA_033459515.1. Lineage (NCBI taxonomy): Eukaryota > Metazoa > Arthropoda > Insecta > Lepidoptera > Sphingidae > Theretra > Theretra japonica. The sequence goes on along the minus strand of CM065951.1, from coordinate 7,472,746 downwards.
GTGGTTTTACTACGAACTTTGTAAAATAATTAGTGAAATACTAAAGCAGGAATCACCTCAAAATGTATCTAAGGTATTATTTAAATGAAAATGGGGATAGGCAATACACTTTGGCGGTAAGAATTTTCTCTACGCTCTTTAACCTCAATTGTCCATGTGGTACTTTGTTTTGTTTTCATATAAATGTTATCTAATTATATTTTTCAGACTGTCGATCCATTCGGTAAACCGACCTTGTCGGCACATCCAGGTGAGGAGCACTATATACCTTTTATCAAAGTATAGGTTTAATGTGTTTGCGATTTTAATCTTAGGTATAGCGCAAACATGGACGGCACGGATTTATTTTTTTACCAAAGGACATTCAAACTTATCTGGTTGGTTGGAATATGACATAAATTCCGATGTTTTAGATTGATGCCGCGGCATCGAGAAATCCCTTTGGTATGCCATGCCGTCCATGTCTGTGCTGGCCATTATATGCCGTTGCTGTAACTTCTTTCAAATATAATTTAGATTTACTTTGGTTAGTTGAGACCAGTAGGTCACAACCAAAATATAATATAAGCTTAAAACCTACTGGTTTTTATCAGACATTAACACATAATGGAATGATTTGGTGCAATACTAAATATTGATTGCTGTATTAGAACATTGAACTATTCACTCAGAACAACAAGCAAAGATGTGATAGCTATGCAAAAATAGCCATGAAAATTGAATGTATTTGCACTATAGACAGCGTGATACACATTTCTTTACTCTTATTATTAAAATAACATTTTGAATTAATGTCAGAACTCGAAGACTGAGTGTCCTGTGTCAGATTAAATAAGTTTTACACAAGTGAGTTGTTGAATAAATCATTGTGCAACTTGCATTATAATATTCATCTCTTTTACAGCTCGTTTCTCTCCTGAAGACAAATATTCAAGGCAAAGAATAACAATCAAGAAAAGATTTGGATTACTAATCACACAACAACCTGAACCTATTTCTTAATAACTTGTAGATATAATAGATATTATTTTAAGTACATTTTTCAGTTTTATTTGTATTCATCACTTGGTATCCTTTCTATTTTTACATATTGAATTTATGTAATAACAAGAACTTAACTAAAAGCACAAATAAATACTTTCTACTTTTTTGCATAATTATTTCCTAAAAATTATTGATGTGTTGTCATCTCAATTCAAACTGCTAATTAAAGATGTATATAAATAAATACATATTATGTAGATAAAGGAAGTTTAATCAATAGAAATGCTAATTTAATTTAAATGTAAGTGCCCAAGTCATAAACAACAATGATTTTTATTCTCATGAAATGCTGTAAAAAACTAGCTCTACGGCATTGTAATTAAAATTAGCATTATATTATTTATGTAGGTACCTAAAATTATTAAAGCAATAGTATATATTTCTTTAATGTAGAAGGCACTGACCAATATTACCTCCATGAGAATCTTCAGTACATTAAAATACTCGGTGAGTTGTGGATATGGTGGACTAAATTGGTTACGATAAATTAATACCAACCAAAAATGGTTTAAATCCTAGCGCTATGAAAGTTACAAACGACAGAGCTGTATATGCTAAAGCCTTACATTAGCATTTAGAAAAGAGAATTTAAATAAATCTTTTAGTCAATTACTGTCATTACTAGGTTGTGCGGCTTAGACCTTTGCCTTTCCGATAGGTTAAATTCAAAAAACTACATCAACTGTCAATAATGTCAATCTCTTGTTTATTGCTCGATCTTATTTTTAATTGTGTCTTAGTTAAATTAAAGTTTAAGACGAGTTAGATACGAAAATAGCTATATGCTGCGAACGTTTCTGTGAATATAAGCAAAAATAGTCATGTCGTATAAAAAGGGAGATTTAAAAGTTTATTGGAATAGAATATGTTACGCTTACCCAATACTCAACGATAACACCTTCAGCGATTGTACAAACGCCGAATACGATGAAGTACAGCAAATAATAATCGGCCTCGATGTTCAGATAAAGATCCGCGACTTGGTTTTGATACACATTGAGAAATACATGCGGCAGCATGTCGCTCCTAAGTTTTGGTCGAAATTCATCAAAGTCAATGAAGACGTTCGTGGTTTTCAACTGTTCAAGTCTGCAGTTAACGATCTTTATGAAGCGGTTTCAACTTTTTCGGCAATGTTACGGCGACTGACTATGTTGAATAACAGTTGCAATGACAACAGGCCGATATACGGCGAAAAGGACGTCACGCAGGGATTTAAGCAGCTCGTTCGAGCAACTCTTCTCTCTCAACTACCTTTAGATTTCCAAGTTATAATTAACCATTTCTATAAAATATCTTTCAATGTATTTGACAATGAATATGAAAATTCTGATATGAGTGAAGACATAATGTGCTCAGGATGTGGCAATGAATATGCAGATTGCAACTGTGCCTACATTGTGAAAGTATTTCATGAAACTAACAGAAAATTGGTGGATTTGCAACTGCTGGAAAGGTTAACTGGTCAAGTTTTAACCAATTTTATACAATTAAGGATTGAATCTCATATACAAAAGTTGTGCACTGGCACATTTGATGTATCTCATATTGGATTTTTGGAGAATTGGCTCGATACCACAGTGATGTCTTGGCTTACTAGAATATACTGTGGAGGTTCATCTAAGCCCCCACCAGATGATAAAAACATACAGAATGCAATATCAAAATTCAAACAAAAATTATGCTATTTCTTATACCACAGTTACACAAAGTTAAGAATTGATCAACTCTTTAACATAATTATTGAATATCCTGACTCTCAACCTGCTGTGGATGATATAAAGATGTGTTTAGATAAAACAGATCTGAGGTCTACATTGTGCAAGAAACTGCAAAATGCATTAGAAACAAGGTTGTTACATTCTGGTGTCAATACTCCTGATATATTAACAGCATATATTTCTACTATTAGGGCCTTGAGGCACTTAGATCCTTCTGGAGTTATACTTGAGACAGTCACAAAGCCTGTTCGTAATTACTTACGGAATAGGGAAGACACAGTGAGGAGTGTTGTAAGCAGCCTTACAGAGGAAGGTGCGGGCAGTGAGTTAGCGGAAGAGTTAGCCAAATACACTGGAGAACCAGAAGGTGAGGCAGACAGTGATGAAGCCTGGGATGAATGGAACCCTGACCCAGTTGATGCTGATCCTAAGGTTGACCCTAAGGACAGAAGAACAAGTGATATTATATCAATGCTAGTAAATGTATATGGCAGTAAAGAATTATTTGTGAATGAATACAGAACTCTGCTAGCAGACAGATTGCTAGCTCAAAGTGTAATTAACACAGAGAAAGAAATAAGATATTTAGAATTATTGAAACTGAGGTTTGGAGAGTCACAGCTGCATTTCTGTGAAGTGATGTTAAAGGACATATCAGATTCAAAGAGAATAAATGCACTCATTCATCAGGATAGGAACATAGAAGTACTAAACAAAGAGTTTGTATCCAACGCAATGATCTTGTCAGCACAGTTCTGGCCTCCATTCAAAGATGAAAATTTGGAGTTACCAGAGGAAATTAAAAAGCACCTAGAGGCATATACCAAATCATATGAAGCTCTCAAAGGTAACAGGACTTTAAGCTGGAAGCCACATCTTGGAAATGTCAATATTGAAATAGAGATTGGAGAGAAAAAGTTAGATTTGACTGTATCCCCATTTAATGCAACTCTGATCATGCATTTTCAAAACAAGCCCCAGTGGACTATTGAGGAACTGCACCAAGTTATGAAAGTGCCAGTTACAGTGTTAAGAAGAAAGATAACATACTGGCAGACAATGGGCCTGATTATGGAGAAAGGGACTGATTTTTTCGTTTTGGTAGATGAAACAGATAACAAGGCGAATGTGTCTGCTAATCAGGTTCAGGAGATGATTTGTGAAGATGAGGAGACAGAGAGTGTGATGGCTTCAGCTCATGACCAGAGAGAAGGTGAGCTTCAAGTGTTCTGGTCTTACATTGTAGGAATGTTGACAAACTTGGACTCATTGCCTTTGGATCGGATACACCAGATGTTGAAGATGTTTGCATCACAAGTACCTGGTACAGAGTGCAGTCTTCAAGAATTAAGACACTTTTTAGATACCAAAGTGAGAACCCATCAATTAGTGCTGCAGGGAGGCTTGTATAAATTGCCTAAAACCATTGGTTTGAGGTAAAACCATAGAAATAAATATAATCTGAAATAGAACACTGTTTAAATTGACATACATGTACAGTAATATCTAAAGGAAATAATATAAAGCAATTGATTTATTTAATTTATTATTATTTTCATACTCCTCTTGGCATCATTTTACATTTTTTTTAAACATACATGTGATATTAAGATTTAAATGAAAACAAAACAAAAGTTTAACAAAACTTTATTTTCACCTTGTTTTAAATATAAAATTTGGTTACAATACATAATGTCTGTGGTTAATAACTAACCATATGCTTAAGTGACAATATTGAATCTGTTTCGTTAACAAATACATACATTAAATAAATTAGCTGAAATAAAATTATAAGTAATACCACCACATTTTTACTAACGTAATATGAATAACAATTTAATACTTAGTGATTTCAATACATATCTCGTGTCAGTCTTAATAACTATAAAAATACTGTTTAAAATTAAAATTGGAAATAAGCATTTGTTACTAATAAAATAATAAAATCAATGACACCTATTACATACTGAGAAATAATACAGATTCTTCAAAAAATATTTTGAATGGAATGCATCAGATGATGTCAGTATACCATTGCAGGTAACATAAATGCAATTATTTATACATTTTATAATCACGGAAATTAGGTCCAACAAAAAAATCTAAATATGAAAATACTTTGTGGAATGTGGATTTTCAATCAAGTGCCAATAAAAACTTTCATTGATAGGGTAAAGCTATGAATACCAATCAAGATGTAGTTTTTATAAAAATAAAATATAATATATTGGGAATATATAAAACTGTAACAGGTAAAATTTATTTGCAAAACAAATGATGAAGTGTGACTTAATTGGTTTTAAAATTATCTAATTTATAAAGCCTAACACACGACAAGCCGACATGGTCGCTGATCCTTGTGCTTTCCATATTTACATGATTTAATATTTTATTAGCTGCAAAATAATAGTTATTCGAGTTTTTTATGAACTATTTTCTATCGAACTTTAATCTGTTAATAGATTATTGAGAACTGCTAATTAAACAAAAATATATTATCTATGTTTATGAGTAGGCCCTATTGTAGGATAACATTTATAAATGAAAAACACCAATAAAAATGAGAGCACAAAAATAAGTATGTAGGTAATAGTTCATTTGTGGCTATAAACTGTAGTCTATCCATAGCTTTCATATAAAACTTAGGCCCTATTGTAGGCCGGAGGGAATACGAGATTTGGAACGACCATATCGAACTATCGCCAACGATATTACACCTCTTAATTGTTTAGTTATATTTTTAAATTAAGGGACAAATATGTTATATTATAAATCTCATATGCAAATAAATAATAATATAAACAAACGTACAACAGTTAAAGCTCTACTAGTTTACATATGTACAGAAAACATTAATGCAATGCTCATTGTTTGCTCACACACATTCCATTTTCAACAACAATTCGTTAACCCGCACAAAGTAATTCTCATTTAGCAACCATATGATAATTTAACGCTTAAACACGAGCAGTGAAAAGCCTTTAACAGTTTGTTGAGGTCTCATAGTCTTAACCTAGCAAACACAAACATTGCATTTTAAATGCAAAACACTACAGATATTTAAAAAGCTTACAAAATATTTAAGTACATCAAAATTTCATTAAGTCCACAGTGGTACTATAATCTCTCAATGGACGAATCAAAGTGTCACCGAAGTACCCCAACTCGCACGTTATCGACATCCAAGTCTCTATAGATTGAATTCACGATAAAAAAATGTCGATAGAGACAGTGGTATCGAGTAAAAGGAATTCTGAGGTCCTGTCGTGAATAACGCAATGAATACTGCTTACACATTACGTGAGGGTTTTTCATAACTAGTTATCGCTGTAAAAATGTATCTAGTCTGTCACCAATTTTTACTTGATTATTCTTTATCAGATTCACTAGAAAAGCACCCACAGTATTGGAATTGCTTTAAACTTTTTCTTTTTATAAATACATAATATGGTTTTATACATTTTTTTCAATACGACGATGTCATTGGCACCAGAATTAAGTACATTCTCGTATCAATTTATCGGTAGCTTAAACCAACCGAAGCGGAAAGTTAAAATGCAGTACAATAAATATTATAAAGATATCGATATCTGATGCCAACTTCAACACAGCACTTTTTGTCACCAAGTAGCTTATATTATTCATCATGCGCACCGTACACTTAGCGATCCGATAAAATAACGTTTCTTAATTCTTTATACATGTGAAAAATCATCAGTCAACTTTTCGATATTCGATATTTGATATCACCGCCGAATAAAATACTACGCAATAGGTCAAACTAAGTTAATTTTGAGCCTCTGAATAGTAGCACTAAAGCTTTCTTGAAATTGACAGAAAAATAAAATAAAGAAACTGTCTGAAGGTAAAACAAAAAAATACAATTAGCCTCGAAAATGTTTAGATAAATTTTGGCGATAGCGTCTGGTAATGCACGATCCGGATGCATCACACACAAATCGCATGAATAAATTGAGAAGCGGGTTGAAATGTAGAAAAGGGTTTTCGCCGAGCCGTATGGAGGTGCGTGTGGCTCGTTCACCGGTTGCGTCGCAGCGAGGGCATGGGCACGGGCGCGGCGGCGGGGTCGGCGGGCAGCGGCGCGGTGTGCGGCGCGGCGGGCAGGTGCGGCGCGTGCGGGCCGCGCTTGAAGGGCCCCAGGCGCTTGACGGGGCGCGGCGACACCGCGTGCGCCTCGGCCGCGCCGCCCCACGCGCTCGCGCCCGCGTCCAGCAGCGCCGCCGCCAGCCGCCCGCTGCCGCTCTCTGACACACAAACGCTAATTGCTCACACTATGCGTCTAAATCGTTTATTAACACGCAGCTTTCTACAAATAAAGTGTTTTCCGTCACCTTTTAGTAAGTCACAAATAATTTAAAGAATGGATTTTTGATGAATATTAGGTAATAAGTTCTAATTCCAAATACTCACTTTAGGCAGTGAAAGGAACACTAAAATTAGTCTACTTCGTGCGATTCCTAATGGTCGTGTATTGCGTGCGAGTTTACGGATACCAAATTAGATGGGAAGCGAGCGAGGGCAATGTTAGTGTGTGTCGGGGTGGTGCTGACCGGTGGCGGGCGGCGCGAGCGGCACGGGCTCGCGGATGCGCTCGACGAAGGTCTCGAAGGTGGTGGGCAGCGTGTGGTGGTGCACGAGCGCGTCCAGACTGCGCGCACGCTCGCTGTAGGCGTGCTGGTAGAGCGGCATGGTGGCGCGCACGGCCCGCCCGCCCGCGAACGCCGCGCCGCGCACCAGTGCCGCGCAGCAGCTCACGTGGATGATGCTCTCCTCCCACACCGGACCGAACACCGCCACCTGAACAACGCAACGCAGCTTATAATACTAGATAACACTTTAATGTTGTTACCTTGTTTGCTTGCCACCAGAGGGCGGTGTATTACAATAAAAAATTGCAACAAATCAACATATCTCTTCTAATAAATTACAGACAAACGGAAATATTGAATCGATAACAAAACACTTTATTTTATTCAAACAACAATTGTTTGTTGTTAATTTTCAGGAGTAATTTGATTGAGGTGTAAATATGAACTGACGTCGGGTTTCCTGGAGACGGTGCAGCGCAGCAGGCCGCCGGGCAGCGGGTAGAGCGCGATGAGCACGTCGCAGAACTGCGTGGGCAGCGTGTCGCGCTTGTAGGGCCGCCAGTGCTCGCTCCACACCACGTGCACCTCGTCGTTGCCCAGGTGCCGCGTCTGCGCACAATATCAACAGTGTTACACATCGCGAATACATATAGTGCCTATCTTTGTAGCGTTAATTAAAAAAGTGTTGACAAGTGATTTATGAGCGGCCATGGATTTTTGGTCTCACGCACGCACATGCACACACAAACGCGCGCGCGCACACATACACATTCCATTTCGCCATTCAGACTCTTGACACTCACAGAAATGCTTAACACGAGTATTAGAACGATAATAAAACTGTTGTGATGTACCGCTTTTTCGAATCGAACTTTCAGCCTACTAATGGTATTACCTTAGCCGGACGGACATAAAAAGGATATTCTGTATTCGGCCTCCGTGTATGTATATATGTCCACAATTGTCTCAGATACCACTGATCTGATTCGGATGATGTTTTTTATAATAAGCTATAACCTTGTTGAGTATGGCGTCGGGCGTGTCAGCGGGCATGCGCGTGGCGACGTGGAACAGCGCCTCGAGCGTGAGCGTGGCCAGGTAGGGCGCCGACACGCCGCCGCCGCCGCCGCCGCGCAGCCCGCCCGCGAACCCCACGTGGCTCTCCAGCTCCACCTGCATCCGACACACACTACATGTAATATACATCTCAAGGTCAAAGGAATTTTAGCAAAATATATAACGCCAAATAGATATACAAGAAAACACTGTACTGTATCAACTGGAAATCGTCAACTGCTCTTTCTCTACAAACGACATTTCGATTAAGAGGGCATAGGCCAAAAAAGTACTTTTAGTGAATTTAGTAAATAACACAATATTTTTGATTTTGTTTCCAAAGATCAAATATTAGTGCCTGTTTTTAAAATAGTATACACTTAAAAAAACATCTTACCTCCCACGCGAGGGCAGCCAGAAATGATTCGTAGGCGGGGCTTCCGCAGCGGTTTGATAAGATTTCGTTCCTTGTCTCCTGTCCCTTTCCCACGTATATGACGGCCACTTTATGTGTTTCGCGGCATCTAAAACAAAATTATAGCTTTTATAATTCGTTTCACCAATTAGTATAGTCTGGATTTGGAATAAATTTAAAATATTTGCTGAATAATTGACAATAAGTGATTGTGGTCCTTCGAGCCGGATGGATATAGTAGCGTACCTCTGCGCGTCCAGGTTGCGCAGTTCCCGCAGCAGGCGGTCGGTGCGGCGCAGCAGGTGCGCGTGCGTGCGGCGCGCGGGCGCCAGCGTGCCCAGCTGCGCCAGCAGCAGCCGGCACTGCGAGAACGGACTCGCCGCCGCCGGCGCACTCCACTCCGACACCTCCACCTCCTCCTCACTGCAACAGGACACACATTTTATTGCGTTTATATTTATTTTAAATATGCTAGAAAATAAGCCAACGCGCATCTTAATTAACGTGTTCATTTTTGGCTATATCTGCATAATGACGTTAGTGAATGAAGACACAGGTGTAACAGTGGCGGGAAGTTTCTTCGTTTCTTTTCACGTTGGGGTTGAGTGTCTATATACCATGTAGTGTGTGTATACCTGTCCCGCTGCGCGAGGTAGAGTCGCTCGTGGTTGCGGTGCGCCACGAGAGCGGCCAGCAGCTCGTCCTCGGCGCCGGGCGGCAGCGGCGACGCGCCCGGCGAGTCCAGGCGCCGCCCGCACGTCACCTCGGGGGACGTGTGCCCGATGTACGCCAGCACCTGACACACACACACATAATATTCTTTATAAAGTATCCAACATCACGATAGGTTCACTTTATAATTTATTGCAATGAAAATAAGAAAATAAGCCCGGCGAGCTAGACTAGGCGCGTCCTTCCTGTCCACATCGTCTGTTGGCCATAATGCGCACGAGGTCCATCAAAAGGTTTCAGTCGCTATGGCGTGGTGTAGTATTTTAGGAACCCAGACAGGCTGTAATTTCTGCGCGATGCAGATAGAAATATCCGCATATCGAACTAGAAGGCCGGACATGCCCCATGTTATAGCCCTTCCAACCTCCCTCGAGGTACAAAAAAGGTAGCACTAGGCGTTATCCTCTTCTCTAAGAGAAAAAAAAACAAAACAAGAGAAAAGGTAGGAAGGAAAATAAGTATTATTAATTTTTTTAAATTAATTTACAAGCTACAGTGTTATTTTGACTTACATGGTCCAATTGATGTTTGTCTGGTGGGGAGTTTTTGTAGTCCGGCAGCAAGTCAGGAGGCAGCGGCGGCGGCAGAGACGATAACGTGTCATCCCGAGGACTGTCCGCACTGCAAATAACATGGAACACTATACTTGCTGGTAATAACAAAATAACCCATGATTAGACCATATTTAAATACAGTTTATGTTACTAGTAAAGTAGCCGCAATATACCCGATGGTATAAGCGATTCTAATAAAATATTGATGGGTGGTAGACGATTATCTCGCCTTGTTAATTACAACTACAGTTGTTCATTTATGGCTTCTTCTCACCCCGTGTGAAAGCCCCGGTTACTAAGTCATGTTTGATTGAAAATGTGAAGAAAATATTGAATACCTGTCTGGTAAGGGTAGTGGTTCGAGCGGCTCCAGGGAGCCTACAGAGGGGTCGTAGTAGAGGGCGGAGGCGTCCCAGCACGCCTTGCCGGCGATGTCGCGCAGCAACACGCGCACCTGCCGGTCCGATGTTGATAGACCTGCACGCATAGGAATTACACTTTTGTTAAAACTAATTATTTAAGTAAATAAACTAAATCGCGTATAGAAAAAATATGTTATTAAATAACAACTATATGTTTAAAGTGGACTGATAAACATCGCATTAAGTTGCTGAATACATGTCGAATAGGGCTCTGTTTTTTTTGTAGGATAGCAATGTTATGGTAGATGTACACGGAAGTGAGATGTAGCGACGATCGTTGTAGTTTTTATTAAAGCTGAATAAGAAAAGCCGAAGTTTTAACTTCGATTTCAGTGATAGACTTCTGACTACCAATATGTTTATAGGCAGAAAATAAAGTGTAATTGAAGTAAGTTATGTGCGTATACGTGTACGTGTTTGTGCGTGCGTACGCAGCCATGTACGTACCGGGCGTGGTAGCAGCGGGCAGTCCCAGCGCGGGCAGCTCCACGAGCGACGCGAGGGTAGAATCACTGAAGCGCATGAGCTGCACGTGCGGCGCGCTCAGTACGCCCGCGCCCACCTCGCGCCCCGCCTCCCCCGCCCCGCCCCCCGCGCCGCCTGCCCCACCCCCCGCAGGCGGCGAGTCGTGCTGCTCGCACACCAGGCACGACAGCTGGCAGCCGCTCCACAGCGGCCAGTGCCCCAGGAACAACACCAGCTGCGTGCAGATCTACAACACATAGTCGACGATCAACTTTCATTCCGTGGACTACCCCATTTAAACCTTTTTAAAGAGCCGATGCAAGTACATAGAGGCATCGAATAAGAAAAATACAATTTCTCTTGTATTTTGTTAACGGAATGTTGCTTTGATACATTATGCAGAGTAATTTACCTCTACAGCTTGGAGAGGGAAACTAATATTATATTGCCGACTACTTAGGAAAAAATATAAATCAGTTGTCGATATGTAGATACATATACTACGGTTGCAATAAAATTAATTTGAATATTCACCTCATTAGCGATTTTACAAAAACAGCAGGATTGAATATGACAACATGAAACCATTGTTAATGCTCACATGAAATATTTACTAATACTAAATATGTATTGGTGACAAATCTACAAGGTTTCTAACTGCCACTGTATGTTAAATGTTTGAACACACAAAAAATGTATGAATGACAATTTCCATAAAAGAAAACAAGGAAAACATACACGATAAACAGTTAAATGTGTAAACTATATACAAAGGCCGTCATGTCATTCCTTCCTGATTTTGTGATCTTGATAAATTAGGCCAATCAATGAAAAATCTATCGTGGTCATCTTTTAACTGATCTTTAAATGAAAAATAAATACACCCAACAGTCACTTACATGGTCCTGACCCCACACTAAGATCGAGTCGTGGGAATCAGAAGCTACGAGAGACTTTTCGGTCTCACAAACACCCAGACCCAACACAAATATTTGTGGGCCACACAAACATTTGTGTTGATGCGGGGATCGAACCCGCGGCCTCTCGTTTCATAGTCGGCGTCTAACCAACTACACCACGGAGGCTGTCAATAGTTTAAGCTTTAGTTTTGACTAATAATAAACGTGGCTATGTTATAGATAAAATTCAATAGCTTTAATCTATTGAAACCTAACCTTGATTAGATATCACAAAACCTAATTCCAATAATCACAGCAATAATTTATTATCCTTTTTATCCAATAAATAAATATGGTAATTGTTTGTAAATTACCGTTTGAGCCCAAAGTTTCACATCGATTGTCGAGGCCGGCGAGGACTTGGGTCCAAGATTATCCAACTGGATGTTGGGATCGAAGTCCTCGTCAACTGGTAAAGACAGACCCTCAATGTCCGCGCCGTTGGTGCCTTTCATCACCGCGTGTAAAACCTGGAAAAATACAAAGTAAAGGTCACAGTTCAAGATTGTTAATACCGCTAACAAGATCGGCGGGCGCGCGTGCAACAGAACAAACAAAGCCTTATGTAACCAGAAGCCGAATTTCGGTTTAGTAGGACGCATGGTCTCTCTTTTCATTAGCACCATATTACGCCGACGCACTGTGCAGTGTTGTCACCAATTAGTGTTTGCATTTAAAACGGCCGCACGCGCCGACAACAGCACACTCAACAGCTGACCTCAGCACAGTAGTAACCTACCAACAAACCCACGCAAAAGCAACATGCAGAAAATCGTGAGTACAACAAAAATATTACAATAAAACTATTTATATTTTTTTGGAAAATACAAAAAAAAAGAAAAACCATTTTTATAGTAAATTCAATAATAATAATATTGGTAACGTGTCGCAGGTACTCATCGCCCTCGCCATGGTGGCCGTCGCCGTAGCCGCGCCCCAGCACCCCGAGCACCCAGTCTACATCCTCAAGCAGGACTCTGACGTCAACCCTGAAGGCTACAACTTCGAGTGAGTACTAATGCTGTGCCTAGCTGAAAACGTTCACTAAGACCATTTGTTGTTTAAACATTAAAGAAACGATGACATTTCATACTTGGCTCCTCAATATATAAAAATAAACCCAAACTATTTACAACCATTAATGTAAATAAATCCTCCTTCTCCAGTTTCGAGACGAGCGACGGCACCGCCAGACAGGAGAAGGGTACCCTGAAGGACTTCGGTGAGAACCACAAGGCGATCGAGGTGAACGGCAGCTACAGATACATCGGCACCGACGGGCTCGTGTACACCGTCACGTTCGTGGCCGACGAGCACGGCTTCCAGCCCGTGGAGCACGTGGAGCACCAAGCCGCCCCCCAGCACTAACTTGGCCAAGATACTTGTCCAACACTTGGGACAAACATAGTCTTGAGCCAGACATAACATCTCTGCATTGATGCTCAAAAGTGTAGGTTTTACTACACAGAGTGATATTATTTTTACCTTTCTAAATTTTGTACAATATGTATTTGTTTTGAATATATTTTTAAACATATTTTTTTGTTATCTTTTTCGAAATCTGTATTTTAAGACAGCTGTGAATTTATCCTTCATATTTTTCCTTGAAATGAAACACGCAAAGAGTGTTATAGTTAATTGCAATTAAAGTTACTAAATACACCATTTGTTAACAATATAAGATTTGACAAACAAAACCAACATATTCGTCAATGCCGAAGTAAGGTGTTTTACTAATCACGATTAATTATTGCTAAGGATGACCAACTATTCAATCGGTCCACTCGATTGATTTCTCAAAAAATATTTGTCTACTCTTTCAACATCATGATTTTTTCAAAACATAATCCACCTTCTGGAATAATGAACAATATTTTTAATTATAGCACTATACTACAGAACCGAATAAAACGAACAACAATTTTATCAACGAACTGACGTACCTAAACTATTTCAATAACATCATCAAATTCAAAAATAATCAATGCAAAAATTTTATGCCTTTTTCATCGACACTAAAAATAACTTAAATATGAAGAACAAAGACAAAAATCTCGTTTTAAAACACTGGAACTAACCTTGAATATCATCAACAACAGTGTCTGGTCGCCGTCCTTCTCCTCCATCAAGTAAGTGGGTCCACATCGAACCGCGAACTCGGCCAGGCAGAGCAGCAGCGAGCCCGCCAGAGGCTTCACCGAGTCGCGGTTGCTGTTCGGTGATATTTGCACCAGGCACGCGCATATCCACTTTATTATTTTACCTGATGGAACGTAAATGATATCGATAAAACAATACTATCGATGTGACAAGTAACGTGTTTGAACGATTGATTGATTGAGTGAATTTATTATGTCATACTCCTGATGGGATTTCACATCAATATTAATTTAGAAGCCTAACTTAGTTCTACATTTTTAATTGAATGTAGTACTTCCATAGCCCATTGTAAGTAAAAGTTTACTATTTTTTTAGTTTTTTTTATTCCACATCTGATTAAAATACGAGTCATTTGATCAGGAATTCTTTCGCTAATTTATTGGATCATTAAGTTTTAATGTCGATAATAGCGAAGTGAATGAACTGTTTTACACCAGTGGCTATTTTAATGTAAGTAATTACATCTGTAGGATTGCACAAATGAATAAGAAATATTTTCATTATATTTATTACAACTATATAAATATCTTGTTTGATCAATGTCAACATACCAGCGAGTCCCGGGTATAGTTCTATTATGCGGTCCGTGTAGTCGGCCAGCACCAGTATGCAGTCGCTCACCACCTTTGCTAAGTTTTTGTTCTTCATCTGAAAATCGTACATCGTGTAAAGCAACTCTATAAAATATCGAAAATGAAACTAAGTAAGGAAAAATACGTTATCGTCGTGTACATTAGAAAGTTAATTGAATTTAGAAATATGGTTCATCGTATTCCTTCAAAATAATAATATTTAATACAGTGAAATACCTCTGTTTCGCTAGCTATTAATTTGTCGCTATTAAACCATCTTTATCGACAGCGTTGACTATTGAAAAATATATTGAACACAAAGCTTTGTCGATTATCTGGGATCACTAACTAACTTGTTATTATAAAAGAACAATTAAGAAGAAAAAGGCAACAGCTACGAAAGTTTGACAACATATTTTTTCGCTTAAATAATTTAACAGGACATATGTAGATGTTATTACTTGTATTTACCGACATAAACGAAGCGATGTATGCGCATTACAAATATAAGAATTGCGAAATAATATTATACATTTGTGGAATTAAACTATACACCATGAAACAAGAAAAAAAAAAGATTTCAAGTGAAAGGAGAATGTATGAATATTTATTTACAATTATAGATATAGAAGAGAAAGCGATCAACACATTTTCTAAGAAGAACATGTAACGGATAGCACCTTTCTCTAAACAATGCGTAAGGATATTCAAATATGTCGAACTCGTCATTGAAAGTATAGGCAGTTAGCCTTTCAGATGTGAATCATCTGTTTAGAGATTTAAAAATAGATGCGGCGGTCGTGTCATTTATATTTATACACGTGAAGTAAAAAAAAATATACAGTTTCATGTGTACTATATCCACAAATCAACAAAAAAATAAAAGTGTAGGGAAATTGTCCTTATAATTACCAAGAGAGGCAAATTTTCAAGCGTTTGTTAAATCTTTAGTTTGGTTTCTTTCGCATTAGATTGCTAAAATACAATTTCATTATTGCTTACTTGGCTTTAATAGTACACAACTAATGTTTTGTGTTAAAAAAAAAATGGGGGAATTGTGACAGATTTTTCACCTTCATGTACTGCAATTACAATTAGAGCGATACGTATATGTAATATGTAATGATGGTGGAGAGGGATACAGTATGAGTGAGTATGCGTGGTGTGTACCATGAGCATCTGCAGCAGACACAGCAGGTAGTGCGGCAGGCGCGGCGCGGGCGCGCGCGTGGCCAGTGCGTGCGCCACGTGCGCCGCCAGCGCGCACGCGCCCGCCGCCCGCGCACACGCCGCGCCCTCGCGCCGACACACGCGCACCACGATGTTCAGCACGTGCTCCTGCACAACATCACATTTCACATTGGCTAAATCTACCCATCTCTGTAGCACATCAAAACGATGCGACGCCACACATTATACAGCCTTAATAGAAGACACCACCCTACCTAATCTCAAACAACATGTCACTATTACATAGTCGCATTAAGCTTTGAATGTAATGCGCTCTACACACCCAATCCGCTGGCCCGGGGACACAACTCGGCGGCCTATAAGAAAAACACCATGTCGGCGGCAAGAGCCCGCAAGCGCACTGTTTGGCAACGTCATCAAATAGTCCTTATTATTTCGAGCCCACTGCCATGTCACCGTCAATGTGTTCCGACTTGAATCACTGAAGCCTCCGGCGAGCCCGCCGACATATTCCAGCGGCTTTGGTGTGTAGTGCGCTTAAAGATGTTTGTAAACGCCACGTCAAAACATGAAACGTAGAAACATGTTGCGTTAAAGTAAATATATGTATTATCGACTGTGAATTCTCAATTAAGCACCTACAGTAGGTACACAGCGATAATATATAATGTAAACAATTAAAACATGTACTTGTTAATGTGACGTGTATAAGCATCAAACCTTAAGATCTGGACAAGAGACGGTGTTGTACTGGTGTGGGTAGGGCTGCAGCATGGGAGCGTTCATCAGCGCATCCGGCAGAGACAGCAACGAGCCCAGGAACGTCACGGCGGCGGTGCGTGGACACTGGGAAAAAAACAAATGTTATAAATTACGCTCCCCTTAACACTGATCGATTAATAACACCCCATAACAATAGACAATAACACTACTTTAACTTCCATCTAATGAAGTTTGATTTGTCATTATGGATATTGATTAAAAAAAAGGTACTATATTGGTTAATTGAATGAACCAATAAGTAATCAGGATCATAGTAAGCATTAGGCCATTTGTTAAGTTTATGCAGGCTAAGTTTATCAATGTAAATTTTCATTTGAATGCCACTTATTGTGCTATAATACTTACCGATGGTCCCATATCAGAAGAGTTGAGTACAACAGTGGAGGCGTGGACGAAGTCGAGCAGCAGCAAGGAGTAGCCATCGAGAGCGAGCGACAAATATCTGGGCGCCGCGTATTCCACAAGGACGTCCACCACCGACCGATCTTCACCGGTTAGACCTGATAAAGAATACAAGTGGTATATCAGGCACGGACAGCCTCCGTGGCGCAGTTGTCAAAAACCGGCTGTAAAGAGAATCTGCAGTCTCTGTTGTTTCTAATACCCATCACTACATAGTATAAAACAAAGTCGCTTCTCGCTGCCTGTTTGTTCCTATGTATGCTTAGATCTTTAAAACTTGACAACGGATTTTGGTGCCGTTTTTTTTAATAGACAGAGTGAATCCATAGGAAAGTTTATATATATAATATATATACAAGATGTCCCACGGCGATGCCACATGGATCTTAAATATTGTAGATAGACAAATTTTACTTAAATAAGACATCATTTTAATTATGAAAACAATTTCAACTGCATTCAAAGATTTCTGAATAATCGCATGTGTGAAACGGAAATCGAACCTGCCATCAAAAAACATAGTATAGATGGCCGCTAGTAATACAGAATTGTGTATTAGTGTGGGGTTCATACTATTTGACTGTTAGGTGCATTTATTTTAATAAGGTCCGGCAAACTAGCAAATAATTCACCTGATGGTAAGTGATCACTGCCGCCCATGACCATGGAATACGCTTGGATCATAATTGTGTTGCCGGCCTATCAAATTGGGAGGGGAGCGGGAAGGTAAGGGCTGGGAAAAGGGAAAGGGATATTGGGCATCCGGCATTATATTTATATGCATTCAACAGATCATCAGCCGTAATGCTCTCCGTCCACAAACGAGTGCGGTTGTTAAAGTACACTAAAGTACAGCTGATGTATTATAAATCTTTGGAGTCTGGAAAACGCAGTGTTCTGATGGTTCTATAATTTTGATTCTTAAGAATAATACAGCCATCTTAAACCACAATTTTAAATATATATACAAACCATGATGCAGTGCTCGTTGGTAGAGGTTAAGATGCGCCAGGTGCAGTCGGTTGTTGCAGGATGACGGCGCGCCCGGGCCCTGCGCCTGCGTCGACTCGCATAGCAATCGCAGTGCGAGGAGCTTTCCAGCCCTGGCCGGCAAAATTGTTTAAATTCATATTGATGAGCAAGTAGCTTAGAACTTGATGGCATGGAATCCTATCCATGGAAATTAGCAATACATACTCATAACTTATTGTCTAAATATACATTTAATATTATTTTCTTTAAACCAGTGCTTTATTGAATGATTCACATTATTAACCGCTGAATTGAGTTATCTATTACAAACGTCATTTATAGCATTTGTAGTTAGGATCATATTACGAAAGATAAAAATGCGTGAGTGTTAAAGTTAACCATGTTTTATCTCACTGTTTTAGCAATAATTAATTTTAGTTTGGTAGTGGTGGGCTCAATTTGACACAATTATATTTCACAACTAATCCCCACAATGGTTAGATTTGGCGAACCATGTTTTTGTCATAAAACGATCTAGCATATGATTTTAC
This sequence comes from Theretra japonica, assembly GCA_033459515.1. Classification (NCBI taxonomy): domain Eukaryota; kingdom Metazoa; phylum Arthropoda; class Insecta; order Lepidoptera; family Sphingidae; genus Theretra; species Theretra japonica. Next base: position 7,454,137 of record CM065951.1, on the reverse strand, counting down.
ACCTGTATGATTTAAACAGCCGTGGGAAACTAAAAGCTCAAATTAAAAATCCATATAAAGTAAAAATGGCCCAGTTTCAACGTAAAAGATTCCCTTTTTATCATCATAATAATTATATTTAGCCATAAAAAGTCCACTGCTAAATAAAGCCTCACCCAAGCATTTCCACAGCGACCCGTGGGATCAAGCTAATTTTGATAATACATATTTTGATCAAATAAAATGTTACCTGTGCGAGGGCGGCAGCGCCTCCGCCTCGAGGCACCAGCCCGCCACCAAGTTGAACGGCACGTGGATCTCCGTGTTGCCATTTAGAGTCTGGTTCGCGCTTATCTACATCAAATACACTATAATTAAAATAAAGTATTTGCGTTTTTATGCTCGGGCCTCGACTACTAGGAAGACGAGTAACAATGATTACGTTTTTAATCTCTTTACACAATATTTAGTTTAGGTTGATGTGGTATTTTTATCAGCTCATACACTTCCCACTGCAGGACACGAGCCTCCTCTACAACCGAGAATACGATTGAGAGTGATGGTGATACGTATACAATAATCATATTAGTAAGCTAAATATATACAGAAATAATATTTTTGTAACGTACATTGCACAGGCCAGAAACGATCATTCGCGCAAATATACTTTAGCACCTGTCGCGTTTTATTATTTTTGTTGACATTTTTCCACGTTCTACTTGCATGCTTCTAACATAATCAGGCACCGGAGTAAATTGGCGCGCAGTATCGAGATTTATCAACGATAAAATTCCACAAAAACCATGATTCATTCCATCTCATGTATTTTGTACAAAACTTATTGTTAGAATATTACACATAACTATGATTATGAATTATGAATTAAATTTGTGTCTATTTGGAGAGCATGATCTATTCAATTAATATAAAAAAGGTAAAAATAAATAAGATGAAAACTCGTTTCCTTATTAATTTAAACAGCGTCACCACACACAACTATAATAATTTGTTTCTAGCACCTCATATGATTCGTCATTGTCCTTATACTCTGTTGTTAACACTCGATAATCCATAAACGAACATGAAACCTGACGACTGATTGCGCAAATAAAATATTTAATTTTAAAACACATTAATACAATCACTAAGAACCACGCGTTTATTCAATGTCACTACATTATTATTGCAGACTACCCACACTATGATTAATAAATAATTTTATATCAAAACAATAAACACCTCTTTCTTTTGCCGCCTTTTCAGTATCCTTCTTTTTCCTGCTCTTCTTTCGCATTGGCAATCCTTAAATACCTTCGAGTTAGACAACAGTTCGCACAACCTTAACAACACCATTCATGGGACGCGCGCGCTCTCAGAGCAAACAGACCTTTGTAGATAAATAACATCGATCAACAAAACCCTATTTATAAACAAAGTAATATCAGCGAGATGAATACTGGTAATTTTTTCTCTTTAACCATCTGCCAAACGTTGACCGATATCGACTGATAAGTAACTCAGGCGTGCCATTATTTGTGATAACCATTAACAGATGGCCGAAGTACTCGTACGTTTCTGTTACGCAAGTGTTTATTTATACACTGGTTCGATCACACTAAATAGTAAATACGCACTATTTCAATTTGTGTAGGTGGTCGCCGTACTCGGTAAATGAACCTGTGTTTGCTCAACTAAGTACATTGTCATAACAAACGTGCACGTGTAATTTTCGCGCGTACATCTCGCTATTAAAATTATATGTTTAGCGCTGATGTTAGAATGAGTGAGTAATGTACGGAGTTTCCATTCGTCTGAGATAAATACGTCAATATTCAATACGCTAAAATGGCAAAATATTATACATACCTATGTGTTTTATTGTTTAAATTTTATCTGACTACTAACTGTATATTGTTTTTATTAAGTCATCCAAAATAAATAATTAAAAAACACTATTATTAATATGATACTAAACTATAAGTCAGCTTATGCCGACTTACAGTTCCTTACAGTTAATAGTGAGCAGAACGTTTTATATTGACGAGAAACCAAAAATACGATAATTTCGTTTAAAATATCCTTTAAGATATTTATTTTCGATTCAAAGTGTTAAAGATTCTATTTGATCTGCATTTGTTAACATGCTAACGAGCTGTAGGCGAAATTTATATGTCAGGGATACAATAAATGCATAATTTTATTTAAAATTACTTTACCAGTGTCAGCATATAACACGGAGTTTTACTAACAATATTTGAGTAAAAGATTAACAATGAGAGACTGTTGCACAATTAGTGGAAACGTGTTGACAATAACGAATTCTCGAGTTTGACCCTTGCACCTCGTCAAATAATAGTGTTAGGTCATAGGTCTGGGTATCATTCTTCACCAAGTGGTCAAAGCAGTGCAGGAATTTGCCGTGATATCTCTTGTCCGGCCGTTACTGGACACGCTACGGAGGCGGCATACTGTGATCGATTTTGAGTTTGGAAACAAGAGTAGTGGCCTCGTATCAGTCGTGGACCACCCCTAACACCTTGAATGGGCGTTCCAACAAGATAGTTAGTGGGGATCACGTACGTCTCTTTAGCTTGAAGAACCAAATAATTTCTGGTTATACGCAGGATGATTCCGGGGAAAAATGCAGTGTTGAAGCTAATCATTGCAGCTATAGGTATTAATAGGTATGATGGTCAATGAGAGCTCTAGGTTCTTATGGCGGCGCAGGTTTTTGTTAGAAAACCAGATCAGTTGTAACACATACAAATGTACTGTACAGGGTGGAAAATTAATGCCATTGGTCTTCTTTGTGATACTAGAAGATGAATTTAAAAGCTATCCTTTCGTAAATAATAGGTGTCATGAATTTCATAGGTTTATCGTTTCGATGTCCACGACTCCTCTCATGTTTATTAGGAACTTACGTGTAAATATTCAATTTGGGAAGTTTTTGTAAATTACCTACCGTAAATAATTGAGGTTAATTATACTTATAGTGTCAAACAAAGTCTTACCTTGTTATTTGCTGCAAATTCGTCTAATAAATTCCACATCGATTATACATATATGCACCAATATAAAATACAGGCAGGTAGTACAGAGAGCAGTAGAAGCGGTGTACCTTGAGCAGCGTGTCGTTGAGGTGCAGCAGGTAGGTGTAGGCGTGCAGGTGGTGCGCGGGGTCGCGCAGGCGGTTGGGGTCGCCCAGCGCGGCCAGCATGCGGCGCCACAGCACGGCCGCCACGTCGGGCAGCCAGCCGCGCGCGCGCCCGCCCAGCGCCACGCCCACGCCCAGCCCCTCGCCCTCCGACCACTCGCCTGCGCACGCACACACATGCACACATCAACACATGGAGATGAGTAGGTATCGACCAATGACATAGGGCATTTACGAGTATATAAGTAGGAGTACTATGAAATATGGCGTAAGATAGAACCATTTATATACACAGGTAACAATTTGAATACACGAAATATACTTTGGCAAATCACTACGCGCGTCATTTACTAGCGAACTTAATCATCTTTTGATGATTATTTTGTATGCGTTTAACTTCATGTTTATAGAAGTTTGATTTCTATGATTTAACGTCATAAAATTATTTCGTACCATCAAATTAGCATAAATCTGTTTTTAAAGCACACACGGCGAAATAACTTGAGAAAATATTATAAAATGTTATAGTTGTATTCCTTACCGACATTTCCTCCGTCTGAAGCCAAATCTATCTGCAGGGGAGAATCTTTTATCGAACTGCTTTCAATACCGCTAGAGGGCGCCGGTGATGGAGATCGGGAACCTACGTTAAAAATATTTATTGTGTAATATGCCAAAAATACATGTACTATAAACATAAGTTATCTTGTTGGTTGATACATACCGCTTGCGGAATCTCGTTCCTCATTTTGTGAAGAATTCCGCAACGAGTCCAACGAATACCAACGTCTGAGCTTTGCACTGTCTTGATCTTTGGTTTCTTCTAGGGACAAAAGAAAAATTCTTTTATTACCTTTTCTCGACAGTATAAAGTACTTTCTCTACTAATGTTTTCCAATATACAATTTACATGTTAATTGTTTCATATTTTCAAACAAATAGTATGAAGTGCAAAATTAGAAGGTGAATCTTACCTAGTCATAAGAAACTATGTAAAGTTTATTGGGTATTCACTGAGGGATCAACATGAATACGAAAAGGCAAGTGAACTATAAAAAATGCACTGAAATGTAATTTGAAAATGATTGCCATATTATTTTACTAGAACGACTAATGTTTAAGTATATTTCATGACAAATTCGATGATGTTCAAAGTATGAATAGTTGAGTATAGTGTGGTGGTGTGGTGGCACGTGGTACCTGCGTGGTGCTTGTGCAGGAGCGGGTCGCTGCGGCAGCGCGGCAGCTGCGCCAGGCGCCGCGCCGCCTCCTTGCGCTGCGAACACTCGTGCGCCGCCTTCGGAGACTTGCCTGCCACAACCACATCATCATCATCACCAACACCATCATTATCATCATCTTCTTCAACTACAGGAAGAAAATATGTCTTGTCCAAAAAATTCCGCAGCCATTGCCTTACAAAACCATTATATTATCACAATTACAAACGCCTATCCTAAAACTATCTACAAGCATTTCCATAACGATCTGCTTGTAGCGACTTGCACCTAATGAGTGCGAGAAGTTGTTGGATACTGGGTAGTTACAACGAAGTATCTGTGCAGAAGGCGGATTTTCACCGGAACTTCTACACTTGATATGGGTTTTTATTTTATTTTATCCGTTTTTTAACGTCTATTTTTATTTTATTTAGTCTTTATTGTACATAATCGTAGAAACAACAATATACAGAAATAAAAAAAAACGTTGGTACATGTGGCGGTCTAATTGCATAAATCGTACTTCTACATTAATGAATAAACTGCATCGTGCTTTATAGTAGGGGTGTGTGAGGTCTGACCTGGCGTCCTGGCGGCGGCGGCCACGTGGTGCAGCGCGGGCGGGCGCGGCAGGTGCGCGGGCGGGGCGGGGCCGGGGCGCCGCCCCCCGCGCCCGCGCGCGTCGCCGCCGCCGCCCACCCCGGCCGTCTCCGACAAGTCCAGCGAGTACACGTGCCGCGCCAGCACGCGGGTCAGAGTCTCCATCGTTTTCTACGACAAGGGATTCATTGTTAAAGTAAAATCAGTAACTTACAATTATATCTTGACGAAATACACATGTATGTACAATGGAAATCCCTAGCTGATTTTTTGGAACATTATTTTTAGATACAAAGGAAAATGCTCATTCATGGTAACGGTAAAAAATATGGTTGACCCCGGTACCGATACTGTTTAAAATTCATTATAGCATTTTTTAACGGTTTGTCCTTAAATGTTTTCCCATATCATCCCGTGCAACAGATTTTTATAAAATAAAGTAAAAAACATCACATTTCACAGAGTCGAAGACAAAAAAATAATTTTTATTCGACTTTAAGTTCATTTTTCCAAGAATTTCAGGCCTGGGTTGCAATTATGTTTATTTTATTAAAAATATATACTTTTCCCTCCACAAAAAGTAGGTTTCATAGAGGGATAAAAATTTTCGCACCAATATATAGTTTCATAGTAAAATGGGCATTCTCCTTTATATATAACCGCCATTACAAGCAGCAATATCTTTCTAAGATTGTTGGTTGCACTACAGCACTTCTGATTACCCCTTTGAAGATACAAGCAAGAACCTATTATGTATAATATATATGTATCCGACTATGTTATTATAATCAAACGAGACTCACCGCCCATTCCTTTATAAGGTCTTCCCAGTGCGTCAACCTCATTAGTAACTCCATGAAGTTTTGCCATAGCTCAGGCTTCACGGCAACATTTAGATTAGCTTTTATCCACGTCACTATCAATGTCTGGAATAAGGCCGGCGCTAAAAATCCACCTAAAACAAAACAATTATACGCACTTTATAATAATCGAAATATCTCATTAGTAAACGATCTTTATCCGTATCTTAGTATCGATTCCAAAAATATACCAATCTGGTCAAAGATTTCAATCGAAAAGGCGATTAGGATCGTTTATTATGAATTTATATTCAAATATCTACTAACATAGCTGTAAATATGAGAAAAAAGTTTATAAGGAAATCGATAGTTTCGACGGAATAAATGTAGCATAGAGAGTAGACTGCAATTTGTCCTTGGGTAAAAATTAAATAATTTGTCGACAATATCGATACAACCACATACCAAGAGATTCCTGTTTTCGTTTGGGCGGTACTTTCGTAAGCACCAATGAAGTTATTTGCAACAGCACCAGCAATAATTGCTCCCTGCGGAATAAATATAAGCCTTTGGTTTAATCAGACACTAAAAAGTAAATACTTACATACATAAACATTAATCTTTTGCTTTTGACTTGTCAGTATTAGCCTTAAGGATACTCGTAGTTATTATTATTACCTTACACAGTTTTAGGAGGGAGTAGTGACATATGTATTTTTATAATGCATATTTCTGTGGAGCTATCGAGACGTGGGTAAAAAATATTGATAGAAATAATACGCACCAAGAGTTAGCGTCCATGGCGACGTGCATGACCATGTATCTGTATATGTTGAGCACGCGCTTGCACGTGTCCGTCTGCTCCTCCAGCAGTTGTTGCTGGCTGAGCGCACCAGGCGGCGCCACCGGCGACGGCGACGCCAGGAACACGTTCGCCGCTTGCGTCATGAAGATTTGTAGCACGTTCTGAGACCAATAAAATATTAATTGACTTAAAATATATCAAGGACTTTTTTACAAGGTGTAAAGTTAAATACTTCATACTTAATTCCACCTAATATATTATTTATAAATACCGATAAATGAAAATGGAAACCCAAAATATATTTCGCAAAATTTCTCATTACGTATGGACCTTGAACAACTTGCTTAACCTACTTTACTATACGTCATTACGCCTACAAACTTTACACACGGACACACAATTACGCTTTCCGCCGCGAAGAGCATATATAATGTGAAGTATGGTTGGTGTACCTGCATGCCGGCGCGCACCATGACGTTGTCCCTGCCGAGTGCGCCGAGGTAGGAGTCGTTCCGCAGGCGGCGCGGGGGCGCGGCCGGCTCGCCGCTCGCCGCCGCCAGCTGCTGCTCGTACGTGTTCTCCACCAGGAAGGGCGGGATCTCCGACACCTAGCCACGGAATACCATTTGGATATACAGATACACTGGCACCGTTCATGTAGTTTTCAATTAATGTAATAATTTGTTTCTTCACATCCTTCAATAATGATGTTGTTTATTAAATAGACACATTGACACCATAACTGCGATGGGCACATGCAAGCACTGCGGGCCGCGCATGCATGCATGTACGCACGCACGCACTCACACCTACTTCAAACGTATTATTTATCTACGTAACGTGCTCGAGCCATATAATACATGAATACATCAGTTTTGGCCTTCAATCTGAAGTCGAAGATGCAGTAAAATAAACAGAAAGATGCCTTCTACTTTACTCCAAGAATAATAGGGGATAACAAAAGGTCAAGTGAGTGAGTTAGAGATTAGAAATATACTCACGTTCATCTGTATCCAGTCCTTGTAGAGCGCGATGACCCGCCTCACCGCGGCGGCGTGCGAGAAGGGCAGCAGGAAGGCCTGGCGCAGCACCTCGAGCGTGAAGTCCACGTGCTCGCGCGACCAGCAGCACAGCACGTCGCGCACCACCTGCTCGCTGCTCAGCTCCTCCAACGCGCACGATCCTGGATGTAGGTGCATCGCACGTTACAGACCTTCATGCTACAACCCTCCATGTTTTAAGACAAAACACCTAGGATTAAATAAGACCACGTGCTTTGATTTTTATAAACATAAACAATTGTTGAATGTCTAATTTCTAAAAAACTAAACAACATCAATTCCATCTCATTTCTTATGGTGGTGCCTATACTTCTCATAAACAATGTATTTAAAGGAGAAAAGAGGAAGTTGAGTGTTACACAGATCACATAGTGCAATACAGGTATCATGACCATTCGACCAGTCCGAAAATATATCAAAGGAGTTACCAGATACTTGTATAAATATTACGCTAATAAATAATAATCATGGGTTAATGAACATACCTGATTCCAAACTGGGATGTGGTGTGTTTGACGCTGAGTCATGAGAGGAAGCTCGGCTGGAGTCCGACGGATGGCCCACAGTGAAGGAAGTCTCTTCCTCATGGTGTAATGACGTGGCAGGGGTCGGTGTGCTGGAGTGCGGCAGGTGGGAGCCGATGCTGGTCATGGAGGAGGGCTGCCCGCCGTCACTGCCCTGCTTCTTCATGAAGTGCGCGTAACTTGCAACCCACTTGATGAGCGTCACTCGACATAGTACGTAGTCGTCTTCCAGTATGTTGTGTTGGACTGGCAGCTCTGCAAAATGTAGGAAACAAATATTATTTATATCTCATTCATTTTAATAAAAAATATATTAATGATTGTGTATACTCACCAAGATTAGGCTTGTATAAAGAATTTTTATGATTAAATTGTGGACAGATTATCGGCAGATAGTATTGCTTGAACTTCTCCAATAGAAATGCAAAGCACCTCATCGCTTTAGCATGCGACCGGTCTCTCCAGTGTATTTTCGTAATTGAGGAAGCCATACCCTCAAGTAAAATCTCAAAGAAATATTTGGTTTCATTGTCAATAGCTTTTTCGTTAGCGCTGGGCGGCAGTAGGGGCTGGATCTCTACACTTTGTACAGGATTCAGGGCATTGGTATCGTGGAATATTGAAGCGGACACATTAGCCAACTTCCCCATGATGCCAGTAGGTGTTTGTTCGACAACAACTTTCTTTGCGTTGTCGACAGCCGAGTTGAAGTTGGGGTGTTGCATGATGTCGTCCATGCTGAAGTCTCCAGCGTCGTGCGGGTTGGCGGTGATGTCGAAGGCCTTGGGCTTGGGCGGGGAGCCGCGCGGCACGATGCCAGGCTCGGGCATGCCCGGCACCAGCACCGCGAACATTTTGTGCACCTCCGGCGGTGCATTGTCGCCCAACGCTTGGTACCAGAGCAGAAAGTACCTAAAGCAAATTATTTATTTTTTAATAAAAACATAATGTATATTTGTGACATTTAAAGGACTCTTATCTATTATAAATACACCCAACAGTCACATACATAAACCTGAACCCATACTAAGATTGAGTCTTGTGTCGTTGGTATTAGGAACTATGAGAGACTTTTCGGTCTCACAAACACCCGAAACAAATACCTGTAGTTCACACAAACATTTGTCTCGCTGCAGTAATCGAGCCCACGGCCTCTCCGAAAGGCCGTCTAACCAACTGCGCCACGGAGGCTATCAATATATGTTAATAAAATCAATTATCCAAAATATTTACCTTACTGCTTCTGCTCTTAGTTTTTGTGAATTGCCGCTGTGGAGGAGTTTTGAAAATATTCTCGTCAAAGAGTGTAACTGCCATCTCTTCCCTATCAGTTCTGGCAAGAGGCATAATACTTTCTCCAAGAGCGACAATGCTCCTTCTAACTCTTCTCTGCCAGCCTTGTGGACTGAAATACATAAACAATTATTTTAATTCCAACCACACAAATGGAATAGTATAATGCGTCAAGCCCATGAATACTTTTTAGTATGGTCATTAAAAAACTATAAACTTTGTAACTTTCGACAGTGTTAATTTAGCTCATGACCGGTTAAGACATGAGTCACCCTTTGTTAAATATGATGTCAACATATCCTTTGTTGTAATATGGGTAAACCTGTTAAAATCGTGATTATGCATATGATTATGGTATCCAAGCGCATTTTACAATACAGTGCTCGACAGTACGGATGGCAACACATGCAGGATGGATGAATCACAATTTTGAACATAATGAAAATGAGCCAAAATACTTCACAGTCACATATACTTGAAACTCAGTGCACATTAAATGACCATATAGATATACATAATACTTCATGTAGATACATCTAATTTATACATTGTATAGCAGGAATATAACTGTTCTTGACAGCATAAATTGTCAATTACTATTTGTTACACTTTGTTTTCTCATATATTAGCTAACATTTTCTGCTTTTTGTAATCTATTTAAAGCGAAATACAGCTTCTAAATAAATTCCCGTTTTTTTTTACTCTTACATTAAAAATATACTTTTACAGTTACTATTAACCTTTATGGTTCCTTGGTTAGTAATGAAAGCAACCATTTAGTCTAATTTTTATCAACAATAGAAAAGCCACCTGATGTACCCATATACCTGTGTTACAAGATAAGCAAATGATATTATCCTGAGATAGGAGTATGTATATCTATTGCAACTCCATGTGAATATGACTAATGTAATGCTTAGTATTGCTTGGTTATGTAATACTTAAAATTATAGGTCTGACTCATTGACAAATCAATTAACTAGATAATTATTGTATCCTTAACTATTTCTGGCTCCATTGCGAGAGGAAATTAAACAATAAAATAAAAATCCGACAGCGACATGGTAAGCGTTGTGGTGAAATTGCATTTTGTGTTTCATTATACCAATCACATTTGTACTTTTCTGAGTGAGAAATAAAAAATAGTGTGTATGTAATGATACATTGTAAAAATAATAGAAACATTTTAAGTGCTACTTAACCAGCAACATATACTGTATGTACATTATACAAAAGACAAGACATTTTATTTACTGATGCATTTCAATACATCCAACACTCACCGAGATGAAACGGAAGTTCTGTACCGCAAAAAGAGAAAAAAAGAAATATTTATATAAATTCACTAATCAAATAAAAATTATTTTTTTGCGTCACACATAACATTTATATATTACAATAATTTATAACTGCAAAAAAAACAAAAAAAAAGTAACTTTACCTCTTTGACGGAGATTATTTTCAGCCTGTATGAAGTTATCATACAGTATAAAGTAAACATGACTGAAGTTGTTTTCAAAATATGTTTTGGCTTCATCAGAGTCAAAGTGTTCTGAAAAAAAAAAAACATGTATTATAAAAATGTCCGGTATATAAAAACTATTTTATTTAATGTATAGTTGACATTTTGGTGTAGGGTCGTCTAACATCATAATTAGTTTTCAGAGCAGTAATACATTACACAATACACATACAAAATGTTGTTTATATTTTCTGAAAATGCATATTATGAAAAAATATCTTTGGATCCTGCAATGAGTTATTGTGGTGGACTATGGTCTAGTCCGACAAACCACACTAGGCCAGCGTGGTGGACTATATGGCCTAACCCCTCTCAATCGTACTCTCGATTGTAGAGAAGGCTCGTGCCCTGCAGTAGGACATAAATGGCCTGATACAGATATAGATACTACGGTCTAACCTTTTCAAAGGTTTACTGAAGACGAGTAAATGGACTGATAATAACTCTAGTGGTAAAAGTAGCTGCTAGGACAGATTATGTATGGAAAGAACAAGCCACACATGTGAATGATCAACTGAAAAATAAAGTGTGCATCACAATGTTTGTGTCGAAGGATTTTATTTGTTGTGTATTCATTTTCCGGCTTTACATAATGTTCATTTTTATAATCGCATTAGTATGCAGGTGTAGGCTTCTACGTATCAAGAACTATGCAGAGATTATACTTAGTGCTAATTGAGTTTAAAACTTACTTTTTTGACAAGCATGAAGTCAGATGTTAAATATAATATAATAAATTCAATAAAATGGAATCAGATTTGAATTGACACTTTTATTTATGTATACATTAAAAAAAAAGTGCTTTATACCCGGCTTATTATCAAAATAAACTGCAACAATGTAAATATTATTTACCCTTATTAAATAGTTAAGGATTTATCAGGTTACAATCTAAGGTTTTTAATATATTTTTTTATTGGAAAGTTTATTTATTTGGTAGAATAAAAAAGTAACAATTAGATGAAACCATTTGTTGGAAGAAACAAAAGAAATAGCACATATTGCATTCTTAGTGTTAGAGAGATCAAATACAAAATAAAGACTAATAGTATTTTTTGTTTTAAATATCACCTGTCACATCACAACATTTACACCCCAATAGCAGTATGTTTAGAGATAGTTCTGAATCAATTTAATCAGAATTGATAGTCAAAGATTTTAATTTTGCCAAAAGAAGTAATAAAATATTTCACTAAACTATGGAACATTATCGGCCTTACTCAGAGACAGTTTTAAAACCTATTTTAGTTTTTGAATGTTTTGTTGTCTTCACTCAAACTAAATTCAAAAGTAGTTCAAAAGGGACAAAACATTCGAAACTAAAATAAGTTTTAAAACTGTCTATGAATAAGGTTATATGTCTTAATATTATAATATGTATAACCATAAATTTGATATTTAGCTGATAATTAAAAATACTTGAGTAATCATATGTCTGCACATGCTCAACTTAAATCTGAATCAGCAGAAACATGAATTTATTCAAACTAGAACACCATTTTGTAAAATAAACTTTTCTCTTAATATTTATCACTAATTACATTTTTATAATTAATTAATAGTCATATGAAAATAGCGAAATTAAATTTAAGCATCTAAATTGTGGTTTGATAATCAGTAACTTAAATAGACCACACTATGACTAAGAACACATGAGGACTGAAATTGCACATATATTAGGATGTGATCGTGTAGGTCGATGTACCGTTACAATTCAATCCTAAAATTGATATCTATGGCAGCTCAGTAATACAATAAACAGTTGTAAGCCGCACCAACAACTACAGGTACAGTTATTCCTGACTAATTAGCATGTACGGAATGTAGTGTTTTTAATGCTCTATCGCCCGATAATTGAGTTTGTTTTTATTTTGTGACCATCTTTAGGCTTCTATCAGTTAAGAGAACTGGTAATAACTTACCTAAAACGATTTTCAAATGTTTAAGTCGAGTCGCAGAATCCTTCTTCGAGTCTTGTATTTTAACTGTCGATTTCTTGACATCCTGATGTGATTTCTTAGTAAACATCGCGATGGAGAATTTATACTGTCATTACGTAAATTTTTTTCATTCTAAGAATGAAAAATACGCCGATTTCACATTGTTTTCTTCAAATTTTCACTCCCATTTTGACACTTCACTTACATAAAAATCACGGTTGACGTAAACACTGTTAGGTTAGTTCGTTTCACGGAAGAACTTATCATAACGGTTACAAAACGAAACGTACTTCTTTTATTTAAAAATCATTATAGTTAATAGGGATAACTTTGTCACATTCTTTGATCTAATTTCGGGTTGAATAGTAAATTAAGAACAATGGGATTCGTTAAGATTAAAGTTTTTATGGGTATTTAAATGTTAAACAATTTTATCGTAAGTAAATGTAGTTTCACTATGAGTTTTACCAATATTTTTATTTCTTCTTTACGGGAAAAAGGTGGGTCCCGAATTTGACAGGTTTTGTTAGGTGGTCAGATAGCTTTAGGAACCACTGATGTAGCGAATTTTAGTGCAGGATTTTTTAAAGTTTTAAGGTCATTTAAGATTTCCTAATTTATTGTTTAAGTAACACACATGTAATGGTGAAGGCATACACCGTGCGGAAACCCGCATTTCATACCGATTTTTAAGAATTGCTATTGCTACATGTAAAGCCTGTCAACCTGAACTAGATCAATGTGGTGGATTTTATATTGCCGGTGCTCTACTGACACAGTAAAGATTTAATTATTTAGATACAGTAGAGAATTTCGTGACAAACGCTTCAACTTCAAATCAATAACACGAAAGTTGTCTAGGTAGCGCAAAAATGTATCATATAAAATAATAATTGAAATAAAGACAGCCTTCGTGAATCTTGGCGCGGTTGGTTGGATGAAAAAGTACCTAGTGATTACTTTCTCAATGTCAGTTAGATACCAACCGTAAAATGAGGGACCGTGGGTTCGATCGTCGCATCGACTGCCGTTTGTACTCGTATAATTCACAAGTATTTGTTGTGGGTCTTGGTATTTGAGAGATCGAAAAATCTTTTGTAAATTTTGATCCTACGAAACAAGACATTAATCTTACTGTGAGCTCAGAACTATGTAAATGTGACTGGTGTATTCAAATTGGAAATTATTATTTACTAACGTCTACCTGCAACTCCGTTTGCGTGGTTAACTTTATAAAAAAATCCCATCCCGTCCAGTCCTGTGCTGTTATATCCCGCCTTGTGCCGTTTCATTCTCCCTCAAGATGTGTAATCCAGTCCCAGAAAATATTTTACAATCACATTTTATTCTCTTGTTTGATAATATATTTTTGTATGAATTTTATGGTCCGACGATGTCTATACCTAGGCTGTTAAAGGCTATCACTGCAAACTGTGGTTTCCTCTGTAAAATAAATAAGTAATAAATTACCTAATAAATATTTGATATGGATGGTTCTTTTATTAAGGCACTCTGCCAAAGTTCTGGTCCAACGGACATTTTTATTATGTGTATCTAAAGATTCAGTTTCGATTATCGGTTTATATCAATTTTAATGTCAATTGCCCTACCTAATCAATTTGCATGTTAACACCTACGAGATCCGGCAGAACAGGATTAATCCGGCCGCGAACCGGTTGGGGTAGGCTAGTGACTAGTTAAACTAATTGATTTGCATGAAACGCAATATTTGGAAAAAATACTTGTAATGGCGTGTTATTATTGCGTTACCAAAGTAAGTTACCTTAACGAACGTCGAAATGTAATGCTAGGACTTATAACGCTCCTAGTGGATACTTAGATTGAGCATAATTGCACATCAAATAGTTAAAACCAGCCCGTGTATATCCTACTCCAGAATTAGGGCATCTTCTACGAATAGCAAAGCTTTACGCCACATATTTTTGGAACGCTAGACATCGTGTAGGTTTTTTTATTGTTTTGTCTTTGCGGTTTACGCGGTAATTAACCACCAACCATTAAGTAGATTAATTCTTTTTTCACATGCTTGGTAAAGTGATTACACAGCAACTTAATACTCCTACACTTTTGCTACCTTATATCCAGTAGGAATATGATGAGTCCTCCGTGGAGCTGAACGTGAAGCGACGGGATTGCTGTCGTGTTTCGTTCGGTGAGTGACAATATCAAAGGCCTGTTAACCCTTTCTTTGTACCGTCTTAGTTCCTTATTATATATGTTTATTACCGTCCTATCCTACCTTTTACCGTCTTATTACCTTTCCCAGTCTTGACAGTCCGGCAATGCACTGTGATTTAAGTGCAGTAAGTTATCAAAATTATGCCGGTCAATTGTTATTTCATGTTCGCTTAAAGGACATTAGGTTATAGAATGGAGGGAGTACGTAGGCTGCAAACTACATGTAGTAAGGACCACACTAGGGTGAGGTAAACATATGGTATAGGGAACTTGCTTCGGGTCCTCTGTGAAGATTTCTCTTCGACAGTTAATTTCAAATAAGCATCTATGTGGCGAGTGCTCGGTCTTCCTAACGGAACTGTGACAAGGAGCTTGCGTATACTTAGCGACATTCTGCAATTTCACTGTGTTGTTTTTTCGATATTGGTACCTTAAGTCTATACATATAACAAATTTGTAACCAATCGATGTCTATACAAAAAAGATAAATGAGAAAAACTGATACGGGGATACTGTATTAACGTAATAGAACCCAAAACAATGATTTTTAGAATTTTTGTCTGTTTTTCTGTACGTTTGTGCGCGATGAACTCAGAAACGGCTTAATGGATTTCGATGAAATTTGGTATGGAGGTAGCTGACACCCTGGATAAACACTTAGGCTACTTTTTATCTCGAAAAAATGTAGTGTTCCCGTGGGATGAGGGAGGTATTCCAATATATTTGTTGCTTTTTTGTACTCAAATGGATGGGATGGGACTGGATTACATATCTTGAGTGAGAATCAGACGGGACGGGACGACGTAGGATTTTTTTATAAAGGTAACCACGCAAACGGAGTTGCGGGCAGAAGCTAGTGTTAAAATAAGTGATGCCATCCTGATTATTCGGTGTTGATCTCTGTATACCGGTTTATATGAATTAATAGGTAACTAAAAAATAAATCGACGATAGCAAATGACGACCTTCTGACGCAGACGCTAGAAATTGGCTTTTTAGTTTTTGAACGAAGGTTGAGAGTTTGATCACTGATTATCTGCATATAATATTATATTTTTCGTGCATAGTTTATGTATTTATCGTAAAGTTTATGTTTATAAACGCACCCTTGATATACGATTCAGGAGTACCGAGTAGGTACTAGGTCATCTACGATTGCGCTACGGAGTTCGGCAATATTACTTATTAACAAGAGGTTTTTTTTATTGCGGAGTACAAAATTTGTACAATAAGATGCATCCAATTGTACTGAATATAAAGTAGATAACTAATTGCTCCACTTGTTTATCAAAGTTAACACAGTGACTAGATTTTAGACGAGGATTTTTTTATATGTTAAGTACTCTACCATGATTGTGGATAAAAAGTATCTTTGAGCGCTAAAGATGATTTGTGTTTTGTTTAGAGGAAAGTAGGTGTGTCGATATAAAAAAAGTTATTGACGTCACGAGGCCCGTGGGCCTTATCAAAGTGATTTACTGCTTGTAAAACAAGGTAAATCCCTCATTGGCAATGATTCATCGAAGGCGGGTTTGTACACAGACGCGTAATTTGTAGTAGTGCAAATAGAACATTATTTATTTGTGTGTTCGGGAAATACGAGTGTTTTGTAATTCTTCATTGTATTAATTAAATATTTAGAATGCTTATTACTGTATATAATTGTAAAATAAGCTACGATAATATATGACGATAAAAATAGCTTGACTGCGTGGTAGAGCCTTGCTGTGGCCCGATAAAGCAACAAATATAAAGAGGCTCTATCGGTCGGCTCTACCTCTTTCTCGCAGAAAATCAACTTGAAGTACCTGACGGACTTGCTGTTGTTTTTCGTACGTGTACGCGAATGTTGCACATTGAAATAAATTATTTTTTACGGATTTTATCGCGCATTTGATTTAATTAGCCCGCCCCGTGGTCACGAAAGCTGAAAAATGATCGAAACGTCGAGAAGTTATAAAATGTAAAAATTAAACCAATTCCGCGATAAAATCCGTAAAAAATTGTTTTATTTCAATGATGTTATTTATTATACTAGGAGATTATAAGATTGCAAGAGATGTAAAAACTTGCAGTAGGTAGAGTATTCATTGCCGCCCGAATACCACCAGCTTACATGATACACAATGGTAAAACTAGTTATAATGCAAACACAAGTGTGTTGAGTTACGGGTTCTCTTTCTGTCTCTTCAGCCTATACCCAGCCAATGCTGAGAGAAACAACCATGTCTTACCATAAGGCTGTGCCCCCGACGGCTGCGGGGCGGCAGCGGCAGCTCGTGTAGGGCACGGTTGACGCCTGAGGACCGCGCCCCCCGAGATGTGCACTGCCGCTGCCGTCCTGCTTGCCGCTCATGTCCCGCTACCATCGTAGGCGCGGCCTTAGATAGGTACCTACCTATGCTCTAATAGAGTACCTATTCTATTGGGTTACAATGCTCGTACCATCGTGTGCATTGTAGTGACAAGTATAACTATTTTACTTTACATAAAATCTGTCCGTCTGTAGTCTGTATCAGCCCATATTATATGTCCCACTGCAGGGCACGGATCTACTCTACAATCGAAAGAACCGAATGAGAGGGGAAGGCTTGAAAAAAAAGAATCCACCACGCTTGCCTAGTGCGGGCGCGCGGACTTTAAGAACATACAAATTCTTATAAATCGCTATGGTATGCAGGTTTCCTCACAATTTTTACCTTAGCCGTTATAGTGCGTGGTGATTGACTATCAATGACTTCGAACACACACACAATGAGTTCGAACACATGACTTCGAAAAGAGAGAGATGTGCCCTGGGATTTGAATTCGCCACCACCGTGAACATGTAGTAGTAGCGTCTGGTCCGTTACCAACAGGCAATCATGCACTTACATGTCTATTTTAAGTATACAAGCCTATTGATGACAATATCTGGCGATAGTCCAAGATTTGTGCATGAAAAACGTCGTGTTCGTTACTTTGGTACCAATTATAATATTATTATGTACCAACTACCAAGTCAATGACCTCTCTAGCTGGCTCTTGTGACATTAAATTATGACTGGATGAATCGAATTTATTAATGTGGTATCGACATGTTGATTAGATGCAGACACAACTTTTTGTCGAGTTACTGGTTCTAGATTATATTGAACAATTTATATTATATTATATTATATATTAAAGATACAAATTAGGAATGTTGTCTTTTCTAAAATAACTAAATAGGATTTGTAATGTCCCCTTTATGGACCTCAAAAATGTGTTGAACTAAGCCTTAGAAGCTTATGACGTCAATTGAAATACCCAAAGCGTGCACATTATAATAACCACTTCCAGTTAATAAAAAAAAAAGTTTTGGTTTGGGAATCCCGGGATAATATTAATAATAATACACGTAAGAGGAGAAAATAACACAAATATTCAATACCTTACAATGTATCACGACTCACGATTCACGACTCACGGGAGAGCCTATTATTGCATTATCAAAAAAAATAATAGCAATAAACCTATTCTGGTTAATCTTAGACGCAGAAAACAGTTTTTACTGCATTGGTCCGGCAAACGAGCAAACAGGTCAACTGATAGTAAGTTATCATTGCCGCGCGTAAACACCCACAACGCTTGGATCATGGATGTGTCGCCGGCTCATCAAATCGGGAGGAAAATTGGAAGGAAAAGGATGGGAAGAGATAAGGGCTATTGGGCATCCGGCAGTCTCACTCACCGTATAAAACGCGACAGCATAACTGTCGCTTCACGTCGATTTCCTGTGAAACAGTGGTACCGCCCGGGATGATCCTGCCCATTCATACTGTCATGAGTCATGACAGCATGAACAACAGCGTGGCCCTACCACTCCCAACAAAATTTGCATTGAGATAATTAAGTAATTGTTTACCAAATGTATGAGTGATATATACTAATATAATAATGTTATTCATTTGGAACCACATTGCTAACTGATAGTTTATTATCCAGGCATAACAGACACACTTTAGAATCAATTACATTATCGTTAACATAAATCAGTCGGAAAATCCTAATAATGTAATCATCATCATTTGTAATGTATGAAATGTTGTTGTGCAGATGAGCTTGTATCTCTAGTTCTGTATTTGTATCTCTATCAGACCCTGAAAATAAAAAATAATTTATTGATTACATTCAAACGTTCAACATTATTTAGATTTAGTAATTTTTTGATCTACCACCCCGTTTGGAAAGCGGTTTTCACTAGAGAAGAACGGGCAAGAAACTCTAGTGTTGCTCTTTTCAAAACCAGTTTACAATATAGTGATTATTACAAAAGTTACAACCTGTACGTTCCACTGCAGTGCACGAGCCCCCTCTACAATCAAGAGATACGATTATACAAATTAATTTAAAAATAAACAGTTAATCTACATGAAGAAGTGATCCAATATATAATTAAAAGAGACAACAACTTATTATGAGAATAATGAAATAAAACAAATCTAAGGAGTGGTATAGGTACATCAACGCAATGTTTACGTGCCGTATCCTCGTAGTTCGGTGGTTGAGCATGTGGCTGTTTTTTGTTATAAAAACTTGTTTTGGTTGGCACGCGTGACCACAGCGCGAGTGACACGATACACCGCAGCATCTCAATCTGTGTGCAAGTTTCTGTCGAGCTACACGCCTCCACGCTCGTCAGCGGGCACAACACGATTAATTGCCGGTCGTTCTAGTCAATTTTACATAATTTATCAGCAAACTCGTGCACTGTGTTAACATTATTGTTCTAAGAAGTTAAACTACATAATATAACAATGTGTTTTATGTTAAAAGTTTTTGCCACATTTCTGCTAGTCAGTAATTTGTCGACAGCAAAAAATAGCACAAAAGACGTGATTGGATTTCCAGAATCGGAGGAAAATCCGGACTTGAAAAATAAAGATGTGAGTAAAGATATGTGTGTCTCTATACTTTAAAATAGTTAAGTACTACTTGTAAGGTCAGAATATTATGTTACGCATTCGGGGTCATCTTGTGCCTACTTGAACGTACACATCATAAATAGTAAATATTAATTCATTTATACTAATGATTATGTTCGGTATTTACGAAAACGAAAATTACCAATATTATGATTTAATCATTATCATCATCAGCCCGTTGCAGTCCACTACTGGACATAGGCCTTTCCCAAGGTACGCCACAGAGCCCGGTTGTTATAATGAATAAGTATAATTTATGGAGACAAGTCAAATTAAGTATTTAGAATTTAATTTGAAAACTTACTGTAAATGAGGAAATATTTACCAATTGCTTACAAGTTAAAAAGGTGCGAACGAGTATTAAATAGCTCATAAATAATTTATATAAAGTATTATGTTTTAAATTACCTATTATTTGGAATGTGCCGTACAAAAATAGTTGATTTGATTGTATCATGGAATATCTTGTTTATTTTTTTGTTTAAATCAAAGCTAAAATCACGAAACTTGTATTATTTAATTACATTTTTTACAAATAAAACGATTTATTGTATTGGCGCTATTGTAAAACTCAAGGTTACATAATTCTGTTGACCTTCACAAAACTTAAATTAAAGAAAGAAAATAAAAATCGTTAAGAAAAATTTATGTTATAAACAACAATACGATATAAAAATTACATTTTCAGGATCGTCGACCAGTGTATATTCCAGCGATGTGCCCAGCAAATGAGTTGTACTACCCTGGCGATCAAAAAGATGACTGGATCTGTGATTGCAGACCAGGTACGTTTCAATTAGTTTAAATAACGATGTGTTAGATAAATAAACCACTAGTCCAGGCTCATTCCAATATGTCCGGATATCTTTGAAGGGATCGTAGAGCCTAGAGGATGTCTCTCGTTAATGATTATAATCTATTATAATATATTATTATGCGCATGTATGTAATGTGTCTTTAATGATGATGTTTGAAAAATATGTGAAGAAACCTGTTTGAGACGAGTAATTAAAATCATGTGTCATAGACTCGTTACTAGATTCCGGGGAATTTCGTACATCGCGACCTCAAATGTGTGTCGTCCAAATATTTTATCTATTATATACGACTTTAAAATTTTAAGTAGGTATATCAGATTTATGTTTTCATCGATTTGCCATGGTATTTCACTAATCAGCAAGCATTTGCAAACGAATTATGTCGTTTATTTATTGCTAATTGCGATATTACTGTAATATCCATACTTACTAGCACCTTTTATTTGTTTCCAGCTCACCTCTACCTTCCATCATCAGACGCGTGCTGGCCGGCGTTCCGACAGGGTCCGTGCCCGGCAGGCCAGTATTTAATCCTGCCACGTGACACAGTGATACCTGTCTGTGAGAAGAACCCGTGTGGGGTCGACTCCCAAGTGATGTGGAATGGCAAGTGCCAGACGCTGGGGTCCACGGGGCCCTGCAGCTACTTGTTCCCGATCCCTGCGGCGTTGGGGGTTAACGCCACGAGCCTGGTGGTCAGCTGCGTGCGACTTTCGTTCGACAACAGAATCACAAGCCATATCACCACTGCGATCTGTCCGCCTGGCTGCAAAAGAAGCATCAGCGGTAGATGTGTTCCGACTATTTAATAAACGTGTTTTAAATTTTAAGCTTGTTTTTGTCACTTAATTCTACGATCTTATGATTGACAGGTAAAGTCCTGCGACTTGTCTAATATGATTAATAGGGGAAAATAAAATGAACACGTTCCTGTTTAATTTATACCTGTAGTAGTAGGTAGAGATGGATAGAGTCGTCACTTATGTCACTTATAGATCCCCGAATTTGTTTCCATCCAAAGATGGTAGTAAACTTTTTTACCAACATACTCGGGAGAACTCTGGTGTCTGGAGGAGTACCAAGTGACATAAGATTTTTAAATCGTAATAGTCACATAAAAAGCAAGAACTGGGAATCGCATCCCAGACCGCGGGTCACGACACACCGTCTACCATGAAGTGAATGTGGCGATAGCGATAGTCAAATACTCTAGCTTACAGTAACAATAAATTAACCATATATTAAATGTGTAGTAAACGTTACAAAAAACAAAATACAAGCAATATAATCGAAAACATACATATTATGTATGTAAAATCAAGCGCCCGAAATTTCCAAGGCTTAACATGATCGATATTGAACTGTCGTTCATCGAAATGGAATCAGTCAGTTGACTAACCACCCTTGCACAATGTGGCACCGCGCCAGCCATGGTAACGTGAGGCGTCCTGTCGGTTACCATGGCGACGGCTGCGGCCCACGCAGGCCCTGTCATCAGCTGTTTATTTACCAATTATTGTAATGGACATCGTGGTGTCTACTCGCACTTGTCCCTTGCTTCATTATCGACGTTTCTGCTCACAAATGTGTTTAGGGTTAGGGTATTACCGACCCCCCGTGTTATTATCAAGCACACTGTCTGGAAGGTTAAGGTTGATTGTTCGTGAAAATAGTGAAGTGCACTGTGTACTCTCCAAATATTCGAATCGGTAAGTATTTATTTATTTAAGTTTCCTAAATTACCTACATCCTTGTTAATCTTATAAAACCAATTGCCTTTTAAAATAATGTTTTTGTCAGACACGTGTGGTTAAATAATCTATGTATTTATAAATTGAATCTAAATTGTAATGCATTTATTCAAATATTCATATGTATTTTCCTCATTTAGTTAGACATAACTTGAGATGTACAACAATAACGTTTGAATGTTAAATTTAAAAATTACATTACTACTATATATACATTAATTTGACATTAATTAAAATAATCAATAAGGATGAAGGAATAGAATTAATCGAACTACAAACAAACTATAATAATAATATAGATAAATTAATATTTACGAGTATAAAACATTGTCTCTAGGACGAAGGATTTTTTAATACCTTGAAAATTGAGGTGTTGTAAAAATGGATTAAACAACATTCCCTTGTTTTGATATTATATAATTTGTCACAGTTTATTTAAATGTGCATGAATTAACAATAACACATATGTAATTACTTGTGACGAGAGCGGGCTTCCCCACGATGTTTTCCTTAAGTCTTACGACTTTCAATTTACTACAAACATTTTTCTACATTGTTTTTTTTTTCTAATAATAATTTGTTAATGCACCGTACTAGGTATTGTTCGCGGTTTTACCCGTACAATGTAGGATTCAATGACATAATCAAGTGGCTACATTGCATAGGATGATAAAAGCTAGCAGGAGAATGGATAATATTACGAGGAGGACAAGATGGAAGGGCTGTGAAAATTGAAAAAAATCTATATTTCCCACACGTACGACCAGCACCCTTGTCTCCGAATAAACGGAGAGACAAGGCTCTTTTATAATAATGAACAGAAACTCAGCCCTGCTGGAGCCAGTTAGCGACTTGTGCAGGTGGTTCTTGATTGTGTTTGTTGGTGTGTTATTTGAGAAATTATGCATGCTGAAGAAGCTGATCACCAAGGAATTTCCATCAATTCTATAAAGCATACATTTGCGACTCTACAAATCTACCCATCTATAAATCTGAATTCGTACACTGCAAAAAGCCTTTTCAAGATTACGCCACTGAACGGCAATCAACAAAGTTTTCCCCTAGCAATAGCCGTAGATTGTAACTTCGAAGGTCGTAGGAAATGAGTGAAGGATGTTCGAATCGGCAGCATCTAGTTTATCTTGCATCGAAATCATAATATGTAGTTTCGCTGGTATAAACGTCACGTTTGACAAAACAGAATTTTATCAAATCATGGTCCTCGTCAGAATCAAAAAAAATATAACATCAACTTTAGAATTTCCATCTTTCATATAAGGATCTCTTGTTACTGGAGAACGTGCTTGAGGTGATTATGACAGTCTATAAAGTGAAAGAAGTGAGATTGGATTGAAGTTCTTTGCGACCAAGAATCGAAGCTCTACGTACTACTTAGATATATAGGTATATATATCATCATGTAGATTGAAGATTCAATCTACACACGCAGACTCCCTTCTACTCTAAAGTCACAGGTCGAGGGTGCGGCATAAAATCTATAATTCAGTTTATATCCAAACAAATAATTATAGGAAAGTAGGTAACTTTTACAACAAACGTGACGCGACACTTTCCTTTGTTCTTTCATGTTCTTTTACTACAGGCGGTATATTTACATCTGACATCCGTCTATACACCCTGGCGAGGGGCGGCGTGCTGGCCACTCAGTTAATTTGCATATAATTGTGAGCGCGTCGGGCTTGCGTCTATCGCGATTGATCGCTGACCCACATTGGACCGCTGACCGGCACCCGCCAGCCACCGATGACGTAGCACCGCTAACTTTGATTACTCGAACACCATGCGCGACCTTCGCCGATTTATAACGGGGCCTTATTGACCGGCATCTTCGCTACTTTCAAATTGATTTTTTGTGCACTCAATTAAGTAACTAACTAAACAATATGAATCAATTCATAGTACATAAGTAAGTTCATCTGGGTATCCCCGAATTGATAAAATTAAAGCAGATTTGCACTGGTGCCACTCTCAGACTCTCAGTTCATCCAGCTTTCAATCTCAAGATGAAATACGTCGACAATAAAATGATAATATATTAGTTTATCGTCGTAACTCAGTCTTATTCCTCTCCCGGACACTGAACAGTTATGTTTAAGTTTTCACAAATCGAAAAACTTAAGTGCAGAAGATTATCTGTACCGGGGTATTGAATTTAGGACCTATCTGGTTACAGCCGATACGTGCTGACTGCTGACACTACAGAATTGGGTGACAAAATGGAGTATAAGTACTCTTATATTGTGTACTTAATAATTAGTAAAATAAATAAATGTTTAACAGATGTCATCATATTTTATTTAAAATTCTAGAGTCTAGACAAAATCGTAACACCTCACTGTACTAAATCAAGAGGCAAATTAATCGACTCTGTATTACACACAATAGGCAAGAAGCAAACTATCATATCAAATAACAAAGTTTCGTCTTCTTACCGGAAGGCGGAACTCACACTGATACGGTAATAAACTCCGCAGAGACCCCGATCTACGCAATAAGGATAGCAAAAGAGGAAAAAGAACTCTAAAGGCAATAAGCTAAGGGAGTAGGGCTCATCGATGCGCACGTCAAGCAATCGCTTATGCGAATTTCTTGGAAAACATATTTGTGTTTGGATATTTCCAGAAGGTTTGACGTCACGAAGATTGCAAGATCATTCAATAAATATTGCCGCATCATGCATGTCTTCCTCTTCCTCTGTGTTTTACTACTGAGGTTTTTTATTTAAAACATTTTACATATTTATGTGGTTTCCGGCCTAGACTGTGTCAATCCAACTTCGACCGTCTACTTGCATAGACAGATACAGATGCCAATTTTTAGTCGGAGGATACTATCCTATTTGACCCAATACTTATTATTTGGATATTGTTCCTTTTTGGGGCCATTTTGAAAACACCAATACGAATCTCGTATTTGACCCCACTAAGAAGCTGCCCGGATTGGATGCGGACCTTAAGACATGGACAAGACTGAACAGATTCCGGTCCAACCACGGGAAAACTAACCACGAGCTGCATAAATGGTTTAAGGGAGTCACCACAATGCGAGTGAGGAGCACCCGACCAGATCCTATCGCATGTGGTAAACGAATGCCCACTTCGCTATTTCGGCGGAATGTCGGAACTACATAAATACACTCCTGCTGCAGCAAGCTGGCAAAAGAACCTGGACATAGAAGTTTGATCCACGCAGGATGAATGCCATACGCAATGATGATGATTATTTGGTGAGTTCTTTGTCACTTTGTCGTGCCAGCATAAAAAGACTGAGTAAAAAGTATAACAAGTAAGGCATTATAATTGGTTTGTTAGAATCAGTTCCCCTCGCATTAGCTACTTGACTCATTGAAATGCCCACAGTTTACGTACGAAGGGAAGCAAACATCGCGAGGATGGAACCAGGTCGTTACACACGGACAACTTGCTTCACAACTAATTTTCTTTATTACCTATCACCTATTTATATTTCTCTATATTTATTTAAGTCTTAAATTATTTAGAACATCCCCTCTAAGCCCAAGTATAATTTCTCCAGATATGTCTATATTAGATATATAATATTGTCTATGTTAGACGACTTATTTCAAAAGTAAACGAATAAAGATGATAATTTGTGAAAAAAGTAATGCAACGACCGAAAGTATTATAAAGTTAAACATTTATTTCTTGACTATGTGATAAAGCAATTCCGTAGAAATGAAAAAAAAAACATCGAATTAAGTACGTCCTCCTTTTTTTGAAGTCGGTTAAAAAAACCAATAAACTTTGCAACAAAGATCATAAAAAAGGACTTTTAATTATTTGGCTTGTGTGCTAAACCAGAGACGATAAGTTAACTAATTATATTTATGAAAGTGCATACTATATTGTGTTGAGTGAGATGTGAGTGAAACTGATAACCTAGTGTATGTGGGGGCATTACTACGTATATAATATGTAGATAACGATTGCAGATTAACATGTTTGATTTTATGAATTACCGTGTAAAATACCCACCCGTATGAACAAGGTACGATGGATTTACCGTTTATGTATAAACAAATAAATCAAGTATTTATTATTTAATTATTAGGGCGGGATTGCTAATAATCTAGTTTTTAAATATGCTCATAGAAGTCATGAAATATAGGGACACGGTAGAGCCCCCATCCCAAGCTCTTATTACTTGTTTTGATTTAGTCGTCTTTTCACATTCATGGTCTAGTCATCTACTGACACAATAAAATAACTATTAATCAAGTTTTAACTTAAATTATTATTTAGGTAGTTTAGGCAGCTAAATTGATAGAATATTAAAATATGTGTAGCATATTTTTCACATTGCTTTGTCCTGCTGCGTACCTGACAAGTTTTATATTATAACTATTATTGTTTTTAGATTTTTTATGGTATTTTATGACAAATGTGCTAGAAGCGCAAGATGATAAAAATCTTCCTCTTTATGCCCTTATCTTCGCGCGTGTGGTATGATTTTGATGAAAATGTTTGCGTCGCAAAAATATTAAAATATGATAATTAAGTTATCTGTATAAAGACTGACTTAATAGAACTCTATTATATACAGATAACTTAATTATCTTGGATTGGAGGAGTTCCTTCACTCCAAATTTTAAATATTTATTTACTATCAAACGCAAAGTTTCAAAGTTTTAATGTGTGTCACCTATCGATTCTGTCTAGACCTTTGCGTGTTCAAGCTTTCTTTTAGCTATGTAATTAAGTCTCCCTTAAATACCGTAATATAAAACCAACTTAATTCGCAGTCCCAGAGTTAATGTGGCGTAAGATCTAAAATATTTATTGGCCCTTTCGTGGTTATTGAGGCCAGTGGGTCAGCGCAGGTAGATCTAAGGAAAACTACGGCGGAACACGAGAGATTCTAAGTGGGCCTTTTAAGGGTTGCGTGACTCCGTTACTATAATGTGTACGTAAAGAAATATAATGCGTGAAAAATTCTGTAACAATTTCAACCTACACAGAAAAGTATGTTGGATCATCAAATTTGCTTGTAATTATGCTAATAAATGTCGCTTGATATAAACTTGGGGATTTACCGAAATTAGGACGTGACCGCTGACCCAACCGGGATATTAAAGTTTACTGCTTTCTGTCTGTACATCTAAATACATTAAAAACGGGGTTTCTAGCCTTTTTTGGTACCTACTTAACTATAAGAATAAGGTATATGTATCTGTAAGTTCAATTGAAATAATTTATCTGCAGAATACACGTAAAAATAAAAGTGTCACAAATAAAAATGTCCTTACTCACTTAATAATATTTTTTTAATGAATACGCGAAGATATTCTAAAATAAAGCGACGTAAAGAAACAATAAGGTTAAAAATAATATGTTAACATGTAGCGCTCACGCTTCTTCTTTTATTTCTTTCGCAATGATTGTCATCCACAATGAACAGCGAAATGGATGTAAAACACATATAAACTAGACCTATTTTACTCCATTCTTGAAATAAAAGGAGACCACAAAAAGTAGTGTGGTCCCCGTTTCTTTTTGTGGTCTTATTTTACGGCCGTTTTTGAAGTGCTCATGCCTCATCGGATATCTAGTATACCTACATACTCGTATATTTAATCGAAGGCAATACCGGTAAATTGAGTGTAATGTTCTCAAACGTATATTTAATTAGCCGTTATTTGCTCATTTTGATGTGAGCACGAGTTTTTGCGGTTACGTAATTTTAATTTTCCTGTTTATTTTCGAATCATTACGCTAGCATGGTCACTAAAATACGTATGACTTATTTAAGATACATATAGGTATTCATTACACGGACGTAAATAAATAATTATTTATCCTTATTTTGATATACTTCCTAGAAGATGGAACTGTTTTGTTAATTTTATGACCAATTTTATTTATTGTCATAAAAGCGGTCAACTACGCCTCATATCTTCCGATTCGTTTTGTTAACACTTTCCTGGAAATGGCGATATGTTATTTTTTCACGTAATTATCTAGGTATTATTTTAATATTTTTGATTCAACCAAGCGACTAGAACATACCTTATGGTCGGTTTAGGCGAAGCCAGCGTTGGCTTACTATTGGACTCGTATAGACAGTTTTTCAAGACAAGCCAGAACTGGTATGAAGAGAGCCCTGTCCTATTTTTCAAGTCAGTGACTTCCTCCCGCAACTCCAGCGCCAGTGTGAGCCGTGAGGACGCGTGTAGAAGCATCGCGCCAGTCACTGGAGAATATCCGTAGACTGCTTACGCATTTGTTTTTGTTAAGATTTTCCACTATGGCAAGAAAATTTAATGAAGACGAAATATTAAAATTTCAATTGAATAGAGACTAACTCATCAAAGTTCTGGTAATGCCAATCTGTACTCGAAAGGATCTTCTAATCTTAATTGTGCTAGCAACAAAGCGGAAGCTCCAGTTACGGATCTATCGCTTAACCTTTTCTCACCCAAAATCTTTTAATCTTTACGATTTCTTCGTCTTATATATTGATCAACCGCTACCGCATTTGTCACGAATTCATTTTTTGAAAACACAAATCGTGTTCTCACCATAAGAATATTCCTCGAATTAAACTAACTCGGTTGGCCTCATCTAAACAACACGGGCCAGGCCAGCGCAGGCTTGTCTGAGGCCTGGCGCCAGCATTACTGGCATCGTCTAAGCCTTACTTTACAGTAAGAGCAGTGCAATAGATCATCTACTGGCCCGGGATAGCTATCTCTCATAATTTTGTATGATCATAATCAGAATCTCTAACTCAGACTTGTGACACTTTGTTTTCTTTTAGTATAAATCTGATAGTTAAAGAAGCAGCTCATGTTATGCTCATGCAAGTTAGCCCACGCAACGACACCTGATAGCCATAAGCGCTTAAGGGCAATTTCAACATTCCATGAACATCCTCCACGCTGGATCATTGATGTGTTGCCGGCCCAACTCTAGTCTCTACCACTACCCCTGCCATACCTAGGGTATGTCAAGTTCGCCAACCCGCACTAGACCAGCGTGGCGGATTATGGCCTCTAACCACTCATAATCAAACTCTTAGTTGTAGAGGATGTCTGTGCTTAACAGGGTTAACTATAGGCTGTGGCAGTACCTACAATACAATACAGCACAGTTTTACTAACGATACCAGGGTTTTTCAGATAAGTATACAAAAAATAATACGTCGCTAGAAGATCAATTAGGCAAACAACAGAACAGTGATGTCATAATAATACATAGTAATACATAGTATGGTAACGCCAAATGCACAACATGCTATTTATTTTCCCACACAATCTGTCTCTAAAGAACAACATGGCAAAATTTATGCGTGTTATTATAATAGTTAACATGGCCGTGACACAAATTCTATGCCGCTGTAAATTCTTGAAGTGAATTCCTCATGTGTTTTGTAGAAGTAGATGTAAGTAAATATAAATAGACATCGTAGTGTTCTCTCATTAAAATACGGTTTTTATGACACCTATGATGCTTTACTTATTTTTTTACTGATATTAAAAGCGAGAACACATGTGATGGGAAGTGTAGATCCTTCAGATATAAAAGACATAAACGATCGCCTTTAGCCCTTAAACATGATTAAAGGGACCTGTATGGTAAGTGCTTAGGACTCTGCTGCAATTACTTCTTTAGGTTCCACATAAAGTACAAAGATTGCAGTATTTTTCTGGCTGTCCAATCCTATCAGTTCTGAGTCATGAAATCATCGCTTCCCCCTTTTCAAATTATTTTATAGCTGCGATTGAGGCCATGACGTTCCCTCTGACAAGCTTAAGCCCACTCCCAACCAGGATCAGTCAATCACTAAAGCGTTATGATATTACAACCAGCCCCCTTGCAAATCATATCAACATTCCTTGTAATATTTTTAAATATCTATCTAGTCAATAATAAAAATAGAAATTATATAGTTTAACTTTATGCATTTAGTAATTTATGTTTATAATTTCGTTCTTGCAATGAGTCTGTTTTACGACTAAGCATCGAGCTCTCCTACGAATGTTAAGAGTCGGGTTTCAGTCCACAACATATACTCTGCCATCCGATTTATGGATTTCTCATACATTACACAATTCTTATAGGCAACTGACTTATTAAAAATGTTATGTAGCAAAAACTGTTTTTAATTAAAGAAACCTGGTCACTAAAATTTCGTTACATAAACTGTAATTATTATGATTAACTCAAAAAGCTCTAGGTACCAAGGTTTATTTAATGCAACATAATTCACTTACAAATGGTTAGTTGCGTGCGAAAGTTAATGTTGCCGGTAATTTCTAGCATGTAAGCCATATTTAAGTGCTTTGTTGTTACTTGTTAAGATAGTTCGGCTCAAAGTTGAAAAATTGCAATTAATGTGGTGTTTTTCGCGAAACTTTAGCAGTGTCTAGGTCGTAGAACCGGGCCATCATAGTTTGCTTTAGTCAGTCGTTATTGTTTTGCGTAGTGCAACGTAACCTCTCGGAGAAAGTTTTTATGCTGAATTTATTTATTTGTGATAGTTCTTTTTGTTTTTAGTGAAGATTTTCGCGTTGACGGAGCAATAATATGGATTAAAATTGTATTTATGTGTTATCGCCAAGTAAAGCAACTACCGAAATGCCATGTATAAATCTATTTTTATTTATACAAACTATAAATTATATCCAGCGTGCCTGTGGTCCGATAATAATCAGTCATGGAAGTGTGCCGAACTTGCGTCACTGGCCGATTCAATAAAGCGTAACTCATTTACGTTCCCCTAAATTGAATGTAGTAAAGTACATTTTTTGTGACCATTCCAAAATGATCTACAAAAACACGGGATACTCTCAGCTAAAACATGTTTTTAGTTGTGGTTTAAACTTAATGCCACGTTTGATACAATTACCGAAACCACTACAACTCTGTGTCTAACGACAAATAATTCTGATTTGGTAAGTTTGAAGGACGAACAACTACTTACATATTTAGGGAGAGTTGATTAAATCTCGCTAAGTTTGTTGTGAGTGCTCACCATAACTAATTTTAATAGTCAAAGTGGGCGAGAAATTATGATTTGAAACAAATCATATTATATTTAGAGACCGTCGTGTTACTAATGGTCCAATTTGACGGAATTATTTCCTATCACAAAAAAATGAAATGCTATGATTTCGGGTATTATAAATAAATGTATCCGCATGGCGTGACCCCAATACTGTCAATGTGTCAATAGCTTTGAAACGAATACGATTAATGACGGTCCAAGTCGCTGGAATATATATGAGAGGGTGACCTGTTTGGGGTCGGTAATAGATTAGGAGTCGGGTGGGCGTTGCGTGGCAGCCGCCCAGCGCCGCCTTTGTCCGAGCGGGCAGCGGCGGCCGGCGCTCTCGGCCAGTCTGAGGCACGCGCCCTCCGCGCCCGCTCGCCCCTCAAGAGCGTCGCCAACTCGCCACCTCGCTCATGGAAAGCGCCGACTAACAATCTTTGTTATGGAAAAGCGCGCGACAAGCAGCAGGGGCGAGCCCATCCCCAGCATCCTGAAGAAACCCAAGAGCCGGCACAAGGGTGACCTGCTTGACAAAAGCTCCAAGATCAAGCGTGAAAAGGTGGAAGGCTCGAAGCGAGACGAGAATGTGAGCGCGCCGCTGCGGCACGGCTGCACTTCGCTCATGTACGCCTGCCAGCAGGCCGACTACAAGGCCGTCGTCGACATACTCAACAAGGATGTGAGTCCACGTCAGTCATCAGTCATCATCATTCAAACGCGTCAGCACTGCAGTGTTGTATCGAAAACACACGGCTTTATGTAACGTGTACGCCTTTATTTATATCGACATTCAAACTGATATATTGCAATAAGGACTATAGCGGCATGTATCCGTTCTAACGGTTGAGGGATTGTGTAAAAAAGCAAAACATCAGCAGGGAAGTTCAACACGCGATGTTGCGTTGGTCAAACTAAAACACACAGTTCACTCTTGCATGTAAAGCTTTCGCGTCATTCAGTTGTTTGCATCGACGTTTTCACTTTGCTGTTATAGCAAATTGCATTTATATACCTGTACTAAAATAACATTTCACAAACTCATTAAATTAATTGGTTTACGTTTCGTTTAAATTGAAAACCCTTATAAAATGAAGTCGATGAATACCGATTACAAGCACGACCGTAACTTAAATTCGTGTGACGTAAACAAAGCCGAATTGAAAAGCTTTCAAGGAAATGCACGTGAGCACACGGGGAACCGAAGCGGAGGGGTAGCAGCTAATCAATAGGTGTGGAATCGACTTCTACTACAAGGGAATGGTCTCACATGCACGAACAACAAACACTTGTCGCAGCGACATAAAGTCGACACTCGCCTGAACGTGTCATTTGGTAACGGGAGCCCACGTCGTTACCTTCATTATTAAGTACATTTTCTTTCATAATTTATTCATTCACTCACGTTCAAAGAGTAACAAAACACGGTGTGAACATTCTATGTGTAGACGTATTTTTATCGTAAATAAGTCATTATTTTCGCATTTTGGCGCTAATACGGGTATATTCAACTGATGCGTTTAACTACATAAACCGTTGTATAAACGGTATAGTTAGAAGTGCCTTTCTGTGGAGTCATGTTTTTAAGTTTATCCTACTTCTGTAGCAATAAACCGGTCATCCTTATGAGTGAATTTGATGATTGGTCTCTATCTTCTGTATAGCCGTCATCAGTGCGCGTGCGCGACCGTGGCTTGCGCTGCGCGCTGCACTACTGCGCGTCGAGCGGCGCGGGCGCGAGCCAGGCGGCGCGCGCGGCCTGCGCGGACCGCGTGCTGATGGCCGCGCCGGCACTGGCAGACGCGCGCGACGCCGACGGACTCACCCCGCTGCACCTTGCCGTCGTGCACGGGAATGTGCCCCTCGTGCAGACTCTCCTGGCAGCTGGCGCCGACGTCAACGCGAGGGATGATGAACACCACACTGTAGTGCACTGGGCGACAGGTAAGCATAATAAACTAATAAAGATCGCAGTAAAAAAAAATATATATATACCCAACACCCCACATACAAAGTTCTGATCCCACATTACGGTCAATTAGTCTTGTTTCATGGGTATCAGAAACTACCAGAAACTTTTTGGCCTCACATAAACCCAGACCCGATACAAATATTTTTGGGCCACACAAATATTTGTGTTGGTTCGGGGATCGAACCTGCGAACTCTCGTTTCACAGTCGGCGTCTAACCAACTATGCGACGGAGGCTGTCTGGTTAATAAGCACTTTAAGTAGTCAGAGCTTTACAAGTGTCAATAATACTGTATGAAATATTCCACCCAATAAACCACAAATACTTACATAATCTATTTGAACATAACTTAAAAGTGACGGAGCACTGCAGGCTCTCACGCGGAGTAGATAAAGCTGTGCCCCTTGCTGTTAGAGTGGAGTGAATCGTTATCTAACCGGTGTCACTCAGCGGCGTGCGGCCTTCGTAGTTATCACCGCATCAGGCCGCGGCTGTGGCTGACGGTGGGCTTGCACGCGACCAATTAGTTACTCCACGACGCCTCCCACTCCACCAATCTCTGTCTATAAATTGTAATCTAAGAAGTCTACTCGCATACACTACTATAAACTAGATGGATTACTTGCCCGCGTTTTTTCTACTAATTAGGTTAAACCATCTTAGGTTTATTAAATCGGTGTTTATTAAATATGGGATGGAACTGGGATTGATGGTAATCCACTGTTGTAGATAAGCCTCTCTACAGTTCCGCTATAAAGGAAATTACCCATGTTTTTATCCACCGCCAGTCTGCCCCTCAAATTAAGTGATTTCCTTATTCAATACAGCAGTTCAGATTAAACCATCTCCCTTAACAAATACAATGAAACAAATGGCCCATCGTATTGAATGCTCTTATCCGAACAGTGAACAATTTTATGAAAACACCTACACTGGTGACTTACTTATGTATTTTGATGACTAATTAGCAAAGCGGCTAAGAAGTTAGTTTCTACACCAGACATTACACGCTATATCGGATAAATATTAGTATAACCTAGAAACATTCCTACAAGTCTGAGAGATTTGTATAAGCCGCAATCACGATAAATCATAATTTTTTTTCATTTTAGCAAGTAAACTAGCACTGTCAGCAAAACATTCGGCACTTTACAGAATGCCTTAAGAATGAAATGAATTATTTTGACAATGTTTGCTCGTTTTAATCATGCTAAAGAGTGCCTATACATATATTCATAGTGGCCGCGGTTATAAATCGAGATTTGCATAAATATCTATGGTATGTAAAGGTCC
Source organism: Theretra japonica (assembly GCA_033459515.1). Lineage (NCBI taxonomy): Eukaryota > Metazoa > Arthropoda > Insecta > Lepidoptera > Sphingidae > Theretra > Theretra japonica. Next base: position 7,419,228 of record CM065951.1, on the reverse strand, counting down.
GCCAACCCACATTAGGCCAGTGGTGTGGACTATGTAGCCTGACCACTCTCAATCGTACTCTCGATTGTAGAGGAGACCCGTGCCCTGCAGTGGGACGTATATGGGCTAATACAGATACAGAAAGAGTGTTGGATTATACCAATTCTAGTTGCCATACAACATGCCGTGCATGTATACCTCATATTCACATATAGTTATATCGTGTGCATAATCTGCGGCAGTTCAAACTCGCATGTAATATTTCGAGGTCATCTAGTTTTCCGTTCGTTTGATCAGCGAAGACGGATTTCCGCTATCCGGCTGCACATTCGACTTGTCGTTTATTCACATTTGATAATATCAAGCTGGACAAAAAGCAAACATTGCATTATTTTACTTTGTTAATTGCCACTGACCTGTTTTTTCTTGTTTAATCATAGTATACCATCGCACTACGTCGTTATGAATTTTAACACAACAATCTCTACACATTAACTGCTGTTTTTATTTTAGAATATATTAATACTTTTAGTACCTACTTGTTAATTTTCATAATTACTGGTCATGTTTGCGAACGAAGCTATGACTCTAGAAAGAATTATTACAAAGATAATATGTTAGAGTGCGGATTAAACATTCAACTTTTTTTATTTGTTTATTGTCGTACTGAACACACGAGAAGCAAAGGCGCGAATTGCGAAAGCTACTGGATTTCTAAAAGCAGACGTATGATATAAAATCATGCTTTTACACCAAAATTACATGATAATAACGATTAATCACACTAATTGTATGCATGATATAGATTTTTCGTTTGTCAACTCATGCTCATCACTTTCCCAAACACTTGTGTGTTAGTCTCAATATAAAATAGCCTAGATCCAATCTCTATCGTTGCCGGGAGCACCAGCAACGTTTTATTCCTCTGTCGCGCAATCCCTTGTTACATGACAAATGAGAACTACTTTATCTCCACTCTACTAGAGAATTATTAATTATATTGTTCCAAATACTGGTAATGTTAATTTTCGTTAGAATTTTCAGTAGTAGCCCGTATGTAGTTAGCATAATGAATAATGGTTAACACGAGCTGATTAATAACAGCTGGTAAGCCACAAGAAATTATGTTACGAATATACTTATTACCATAATAAAATTACTTTGTAATTAAATATAAAAGTTGGCATTAATTTATTTGCTTACACAATTACTTTCACGTTCTTTGTACTTGAGTAGGAAAATAGCAAAATCCAATGAAAGTTTTTCTTTACGCCATGGCGCAGTTGTTGATAGGCCGGCTGTGAAATGCGAGTCCGGGTTTGACAAATGTGTTGGTACTTGCTAATTGTTTAGGTTCTAGTTGTTGGGAGAGTTAAGATTTGAGACTGAAAAGATTTTTTTATTTTTTATAAATACACCCAACAGTCATACACAGTCTCACATAGTCCTTAGCCCACACTAAGATCAACTGAGTCTTGTGTCGTAGGTATAAGGAACTACGAGAGACTTTTCGGTCTGACAACCAGACCTGAAACAAATACCTGTGGATCACAAAATATTTGTGTCGGTGCGGGGATCGAACCCGCGGCCTCTTGTTTCACAGCCGGCGTATAACCAATTGCGCCACGGAGGCTGTTAGATTTCCATTATTTCTGATACTTACTACACCGGACTACAAAGGTCAGGACTCTGTACTTGGCTGTTAGGTCTAATTATTTATTTAGGGATCAAAGAAATGTACAAAATACCTTCATAATACATACATTTTATTAATAAAATATTTAAGGCACATATAACATTAATTACCATCCAACAACAGAACAAAAGCTGCGCAAACGGAACTTGTATATAATAATAAATATTTACGATTGCCAGATACGGCAGTTCCAAATGCCGCAGTACCGTTAATGATAATGCGGGGTGGTAGTGGCCGCAAGTCCGTGTTTTAGGGTGGTGGGGTCGTGTCCGGTCGTTATTGAGCGGGGAGCAAGGTCAGGCCCTTGAACTCGCAGTCCACTACACATGTACTGTATATACCTAGGTATCTAGCAAAGTGGCTGGAAAGGTCACGTCACGTCGTACTGATAGATTTATGTTTTATGCAGAACGTGTCAATCGGTTTGGGTTCAAGGATTAAGGTAGGCTATTGAGGGGTAAATTCATATCTGAACTGCTTTTTTCGCGCAGTTTGTGTTAGAAAAGATTTTTTCTAAGCAGTAGTGGATACTTTCAATCTGAGGTTTTAATATATCAGAAAGTGAGCTGTCAACTAAATGATGGTCAAATGATAGTAATGTTTTTAAAGACGGGAACTAAAATTGTGGATTATTACCGCACTGCTATAAATAAAATAAAATTGAAATACTTATTGAGGATATTATTATTGAGCCTGTTAAACCACAAAAAAGACGACGACTTCATTTCTACAATATTTTACATTTTTGAAGATTTCATCATGCTTTTGATTGCTATAGTGTGCGGTGAAGTAGGTGCACTTAGAGCAGTGTTGGCGGCGGGCGCGGATGCAGCCACCCCGGACCAACACGGTGGATATCCACTGCACTACGCTGCGCAAATGTGTGGGGCACCCGCTGCTACTGACCACCAGGCAAGGAATATTATCATGTTAATACAATGGAAAACGGAAAGGTTGCAAGCTCACGTAAATCTCTTTAAATATTTTGTCAACAGAGCAGAGGAGCTTCTTTGGAAGTGTTAAGAGCTTTAGTCAAAGAAGGTGGAGCACGAGTGGATGTGAGGGATGCTGACGGACGTACACCTTTATTATGGGCAGCTTCAGCAGGTTCTGCAGCCGCTGTGCTGGCACTGCATCAGGCAGGAGCTAAAGTAGATGATTCAGATCGGTAAGGAATCTAGCTATTTTAATTAGGTAACTCTAGAAGTATTATGACACATAAGTTACAGTATTTGGTTTATAATAGCTATTTTAATTCTATACAGTGATGGCCTGACGGCACTACATTGTGCAGCAGCGCGCGGTCATACTGAAGCTCTAGAAACCCTTGTTGGTCTATGTGGAGCGCGGGTTGACGTGGCTGATTCACATGGATGCACACCACTTCATTACGCAGCCGCATTAGGTCATGCCGACGCTACAGTTGCGTTGCTGCAGCATGGCGCTGACGCTCACAGACAAGACAGGAGAGGACGTAGTCCTGCACATACGGCAGCTGCTAAGGGACAAATAGAAACTGTTCGAATACTTGGTAAGTCGTCGACAATACATGGGTCATTTGTCAACCTGGGTTATTAAAGTTAATAATTTTTTTAGGGGCAAGAGGTGCAAATCTTTGGCTAAGAAATTCTAAGGGGGATCTTCCTTTACATGAAGCTGTGGCGTCAGGAAGGCGAGAGTTGGTTAAGTGGCTCTTAGATGGCAGGCCATCTCAGGTAAACGCAACCAATCATGAAGGTCGTACTCCACTTCATGTAGCTGCAGCTACAGATAATGCTGATCTCTGTCGTTTACTACTTGACCGAGGCGCGGAAGTTAATCCAGTGGCAAGATCGTCCAAAAATGAAATGTTAACTCCTTTAGATTCAGCAATTAGCCGTGGTCATCGTACTGTTGCTAAATATTTACAAATGCATGGGGGACTACCGGCGTCAAAGTTGGCAAATACTCAAATTGTAATCGACGGCGCTCCGATAACATCTTTACCAACGCGAAAAGTCACGAGTACTAAAATCGACGTACATGATAGAATCAGGATAGAAAAAAGGGAGGTAGTCGAACTTTCTAGTCCTGTACACGACAGACCACGTCTTAGAGAAAAAAAATACAGTGACTCAAGTAGCAGATCGTCATCGGATGAAAGACGTATTTCTAGGAAAAAAAAAGATCATAAATTAGCAGATAAACATTATGAGCGACGAAAAAGACTAATGCATACACAAAAAAGTTTTAGCGATGGATACGATAGCGAATTAGATGATAATAACAAACATGATTACCACGAACGAAGATATAAAAGGTCTAAGAAAAATCGATCAAAAAGTGAACCGTCGCGACGGTACAAAAGTAGTGCAAAACACGGACACAGACATTACAGATCAGATTCAGAAACTTCATCGGATTCAGAAAATTATTCGGAAAGGAAGAAAAGCAAAAGGCATCGAAAAAGAAGTAAAAGAAAGACAAGTTCGCTTTCTGAAAGTAGCAGCTCGGAATCAACCGAAAGGCGAAGTACGAAACGCAAGGGAAAAAAAACTTCAATTCATATAGAAAACGATGAAGAAAAGCAAAGAATTAATATAGTTAAATACAAAAGTACCGAAAATTCACAAAGTATTGAAAAAAACGATGATCTAAATGCAGACACAGCTGTCAAAGACGTTAAATTAGAAGCTGGAAAAGAAGAAATTGAAGTAGAAAAAAATAAAATGCACAGTGAAACAGAGACAGACACTGTTTCCGTTAAAACCAACATGATTGTAACGGAAGCACAAATTCATATGGAACGTGAGTCTAGTCAACATGGTAGCTCTGAAATAACGGTCACTGTAGATGCTTCCAATAATGTATCGATTGAAACTGCGAATATGAATGTCATTCAAAAAAGTATTGAAGGAGAAAAACAATCAGAAAATGAAAAAACCGATGAACACGATGTGGCCGTAGATTCTAAAACCGAAAACAACGTGCCTGAAATCCAACCACAAACGACTAATAATTTGGAAGAAGCAGCTAAAACACCTGAATTACAAGAAAATTTATCTAGCGAGGGTTTGCCAACAAGTGAAAATATTCAAGAAAGTAAGTTAGAAGCGGAGTTAGATGATAAAAATGGTAAAACTGAAGAAAGGGCGGTAGAAAAACCTGAAGAACCCGATAAAAAAGATACATCTCAAGACAGCAAAGAATCTGGGGAAAGTAAATCACCAGAAAGTAATTTAAGAAGCAATGGAACTTCTCCAGATCCCAACACGGGATTAACACGTAAGAAATCGTTTCAAGTGCTTTCTGGCCCAGATGACGTAAACGTTCAAAGTAAAGATGCATCGGGAGATTTAAAGACTAGTTTAGATGCCTCTAGCATTGAGAAATCTGAATCTGAAGAGAAAAAGACCCCGCCTGCAGTGTCTTTTGCTAGTACCCAAGAGATTTTTGGAAGTAAAGATTCAAGTAACGATTCAGCCCACTTAATGGGTGAGGAAGTAGATCATGGACTTGGAGAGGAAGAAGTTAAAGAAAAGGTTCAGAGTGATGTTAAAGGTAACAGTACAGAACAAGATAGGAGCTTAGAAGAAAAGCGGAACGAATATGCATCTGCCACTGGAAGTAGTACAGATAATGTACAAAACGATGACAAAGGTCTTGTTTCGGTGCTTGATAGCGATTTACCTGATAGTGAAAGAGCAGTACAACAAGTCATCATGGAGAGTGTATCAGAGGAATATGACGTCAACTTGCCATTATCGCATCCGTCGCCCAAACACTCAAGACAAACATCTAAAGATAGTCAAGAAAGCATAAGTAGAAAAAATAGTATTTATGAAACAGAAAGCTACAAAGTATTAAGTGATGTAGTGACTGGAGAGGTTACATCTAGTATTTTAAAAAAACCTAGTAAATTAGAAGAAGCATATGTTGGTGATAAAGTTTCTAAAGATAGTATATATGGAAGGGTTCCTAGTATAAGTGATAACGAATTATACAGTCAAGCAGAAGCTAATGGTCGCAGAAAAAGGTTTCGAAAAAAAGGACGAACAAAAAGTCGAAGTACAATTAGATCAAAAAGTGAAAACTCTGAAAGAGGTTACGAGTCTAGTGGGTTAATGGACTCAGGGTTCGAGCCCAGTCCAAGGGCACTGCAGCGACGTATAACGAGTCCTCGTTTAGCCGCATATTATCGACAAAGGAACGCCAGTGGTAGGTATTCAGGAAAGTCTGATAGTAGGATTCCGGTGCGGAAACCTGGAGATAAATATGCTGTTGATATGAAATCTGTTACTCAACGCATCCAAACCAACATGAGGCGGCAAGTATCACATACACTAATCTTGGTCTATAAAGCTGTTAAACTGCTGTGTATTGTTTAAATCTATACTTTATTGTTTGTAGGTATTATTGTGAGCGAAAAATTTTCCAACATCTATTGGAGTTAAAACGGTTGCAAATAAGAACGAGCAAAGCAAATGAGGCTGTTCTGGTGAAAAGGGCTATCGACGAGTATAACAAGTCCAGTCTGGCCACCGTTGGTTTGGGACCCTACAATAGCCCCGATTACACTTTCAGTAGCTTTGAAAAGTTTCTTTATGAAAGTTTGAGGAAACTGCAAAAGAGCGGCAAGAAGCATTTAGATAACTTACCAGAAAAACCGATAGATTTTGATTACGGAGAGAGTGAGCTTTACAAATTGAGTGCTATACCCGACAACCCGTGTCTATGTACAAGCAAAACTCACAGATGTTTTCATGCCATCCACGCCTACACCGGGATTCCATGTGCTGCATACTGTAAGTGTAATCAATATTACTAAACAATTAAAGTAGAATTTTATGCTAATTGCCTATGATTTTATAATGTGATAACTAGCGGCAACAAAATAGGTACATGCAATAATAATTTCTTTAATTGCAGCGAGTTCGACTGCATTGTATGTATGCATATTTATTTGCAATGTAAATTCTTTTGTTTCTTTAATTTCATGTGTTTCATTCTAATTCCAGTGCCTTATAAATGGGATCACCATACAATGCCGAAGCCAGCAACAGCGGGCCCAAGCGTGAAGTCGAAAGGGTTCCTCCCTAAGATCACTGCAAAGCCTCCCACTGGGACTGGTAAAGCGCACGTTACTTTGGAAGTGTCTCACGGCACTGAAAAGCAATTAATAGCTTTGCCAGCCGAAAAACTAGACAAGAATAAAAGGTACTACGTCACTTTTACTGTGAAAGGATCTGAGCCTCCTTCTGATAATGATAACTCTTCGCCCAGCGCATCTAAGGCGAAAAGTGGCTAATGCGAAAATAAATATACCACAAAACACTGCCCCAAGTAGTGTTAAATCAAAATGATATATTTTTATTGACTGAAGACATCTGATATTCGAAAAAGTATTTTTTTATGTTAATAGAGATGAATAAGCAATATTGTGTTGTCGTAATGACTAAATTGTAGTCTTCCTGTTCTGTATCGAGAACTATGCACAGCTGTACAAAGGTGAATTGTTCCGTCCGTTGTTGACTGCACTCAATATTTTGTTAAAGATCTCAGTGTAGTTATTTTTGAATAAAAAATATGAATAGAATACCTTATTATTTTAATCCTTTAATAAAACAATGGACTTTTGTCATACATTTTATTTACTAATAAACACATTTAAAAATAAATAAGGAAATAAGAAAAATCTATAAATATAACTACACAAAAGACTAGAATAAGAAAAGAAACGTCATGCTCTTCAACTGAAGCTCACACGCCAAGCAACAAAGCGACGCCAGCCAGAGTCCATCGCGTTGGTTTGTCCTTCGTCTTCAAGTTGAAGGTCCACACGAATGTGGGACCTCGCATGCTGGGATAAAAATATGGAAAATAAATCACAGTAAGCTTATTGTACTAGCATGACTAAACATGAACATTAAGATTCATAGTCCTACTCAAACTAAGGAAAATACGACAATTCAAAACAACTGTGGCTTTGACCGACATCTACGTTAAAGTACAAGTAAATAATATTCTATACACGGAAAGTTTTTGCTGCTAGCGATAAATTATAATTAGCCAGCTTTTGTCTTCAGAAATTTAATGAAACGCATTAAACGTAGAATTTGTAATATATTCAATAAAAAATTTTAAATATTCAGTAATGAACCTGGGGCTGGAGATGGCTATAATTGAGATGATTCTACTTAGACTCTAGAGATGAATTAGCAATTAAACTCACAGTCCCGACTTCAAAGTTAGTGGTGTCTTTTGCAATAGGAATCAGCTCTACTACGAGACACTTTCCTTTCCCATAACACTTATATTCCAACATCAATAAGGTCCATTTTATCTCTGCCACAAGTATGAATAAGTTACCGGATAAGTGCTTGGTGGCCTATTCGTAACGAACATGGTGGTCGCAGGTTTATATTCTAGGGCACACCTCAGAGTTTTCAGCGTCATATGTGTATTAATTGTCAATACGCACTTAAACGGTGCAAGAAAACATCGTGAGGGTATCTGCATAATGCGACACTCGATTTTCAAGAATTTCTGTAGGATGCCAATTGCGCGGATCCGCACTAGGCCAGTGTGTATCATGCGCGACTTCGTGGCCACAATACTTATATCTCAACATCAATAAGGTTTTATCTCAACCATAAATGTAAAATAGTTACCGGATCTTGTAGACGGGGCACTCGTAGACGTTGCGCGTGTCCTGCTTGTCCTGCGTGACGGCCTTGATGTAGATGACGGGCATGATGGGGAAGAGCTCCATCATGCGCGACTCCACGATGCCGCCCGTGCCCGTGTCCCAGCGCGCGCCCTCCATGTACAGCCCGTGGATGTTCGCGCCTTCGCGGGGTGGGGCACTGAGCAGAAAATTAGTGTAAGGTTAAATAATTCATATTGGTAACATGCAATTATATCTAGAGCAAGCAGAAAACTAATAACCCATTAGTCACATCGATTGTTCTGGACCCACACTAAGATAAAATTTGTCTGTCGTGGACGTCAGATATTGCCAGAGACTTTCGGTTTCAGAAACATTGTTTATTAGTTAGTATGTATGTAAGTGTTTTAGTTTTAATACCTACTGCAAACTTGCATTTTATTTGAAGTAAATAAAATAAATATTCAAACACTACACACATATTTGTAGATCACGCAATAGTTTGTCTCGGAGCGGGAACCAAATCCGCGACCGCTCGTTTCACAGTCGTCGTATAACCAACTGGGCCATGGAGGCTATTATAATATTTAACATGGAAAATGTACACCCAAGATTATATCTAATTATAATCACTCACTTGAAGTCCCCTCTGTTTTTCTTAGTCACATCGCAGTTGAGGCACATCTTGTCTAGAGGCCACTCGTTCTTTCGCGCCGTTTGCTGCATAATGGCGGTTAAGAAGGACTGCGGGTTGAAGAACCCAGCCAGCCACACCGCCGGTGGTAACTGTAAACGATTGACTACGTTGTATCATGCTTCCTAGATTATGATATTAGTTAATATTAATAACTATAATTCTAAAATGATTCTTAATCATTATCTTCTGACACAAGAAAAGCAAATTAAATAGACTATAACCTTGTTTTTCTTGAGAAGTAACGGAGAGCGTATGTTAAAATCAAAGATCGTATTACACACACAGATAATGTTAGACTAGATCCTAAATTGAGTTAAAACGGGAAAATGCGCCATACAGTTTATAATAAAAATCTTACTTAATACTTATGAAATGGCTTACATTAAAGTCACCAGACCAATTCTCCAGCTCGACAAGACGGAGACAAAGATCGGAGAACCACGCCGCGAGACCCAGCAGACTGGGGTACGCCAGCTTGGTCCACGAGTCAGGCACTTTGTCCATGAACAGAGACTCCATCAGCTTCTCCATGTCGCTGCTGATGGTCAACTCGCCCTGGAATGTAACATTGAAGATGCCCATAATGAACCTTTGGAAAGGATAACATTTTTTTTTATGAAGAAGCTGATATTTATAGCGTGAGTCTAACATTTATGATACTGGATAATTGTCGTGGTCAGATCGTAGAATTATTATCAAGATGTGTTCGACTATTTCATGATATGGAATACATGACATTTGATGAAAAACATTAAACCTCTAGTTATTTAAGCTATTGAATACAAAATAAACACAAGAATATCCCAATAGTCAATATGAAGGACTCTTGTACCTTGAGACCGAGCTCACACTCCTTCAACGACCTTCGTATTTCTCCCATCAGCCGATTCATTCGTTCGCATTCCTGCAAAGCTACAATGGTGTACGGAGTCAACTCCTCCACTTTGCCCATCAACTCAGCCAGGTTGAAGGGCTCCGGCACTCTGTCCAGGATATCTTCTAGCATGTATCGGACCTTGAATTAGTTGGATTATGTTATTTATAGTTATTAAATTTGGACATGCATTGATGTCTTTAGGGTGATATTATTGTCTGATTAACATACGATTTCTTCCTTAGTAGCGCCACCGCCCGCTTGAGCCCCAGCGTCTCGGGGCTGCATTTCAAATACCACCTAAATATAAATCAAGAACGTAAGTTTTTCAAAAACATCGTAAAATATGTCTATCAGGCATCAAATGGGATTTGGGTTACCTTAAACAGCCTCTCCGATACCGTAGTCAGATAACCGATTTCGGCATTAGGATGAAGTCCATATAGATAAGGCGTCTCGTCTGGTAAGAAGTCGTCAATGTATTGATGGTAGCCGACGTAGTCAGAATTAGGCGGCGATATAAAGCCTTGCGCTAGTTGCAACTCGCCGTCCACCTGTTCACAAATCGTGGTGGTGAAATACATAGTAATAAGCGCACTACACAACAAAGCCGCCGAACCGACGGCATATGTCGGGGACATTTTGTCGGCGGGCTAGCCGGCGGCTTCATTGGAAGTCGGAAAACTTTGACGGCGACATGGCAGCGGCTCGACATAATAAGAAACATTTTGTAATGTTAACAAGTAGTGCGCTTGCGTTGTAGAAATGTCATGTCGGCGGGCAACACGTGTGGGTGCTTGCCGCCGACATGATGCTTTTCTTATAGGCCGCTGGGTTGTGCCGGCGAGTTGTGTCGCCGCTGTTAGTTCTGTTCTCTCCGTCCTCCTCCTTGTGTCTATTCCTCTGTTAGTTCTGTAGTTTATTTTAATATGTATAATACATTTCCTTTTTAAATATAGCCTTGTTACGTATAAAAACCTAGCTACTTTTGTACGAGACCTGTCGAACTGCAGAAGTCTTTGGCAAAATATAAATGCTAATTCCTTAATAAATAAAATAAAAAAATAAAAATTTGTTAACTTAATGCCAACAATTTACGATATTCAATAACGAAACCGATCTTATATACGAACCAACTCCGGCTGCATGTATTCCAACAAGAAAGTCCTGCAGAGTCGTCGATCCCAGTCGTCGGTGATGTGGCCTCCGTACATGATCTCACCGAAAAGGTACCGCAAGTCCTCCCAGGGCACGCGCGGGTTCGCCTCCAGGTAGTTATATAGTACGTACACGCAAATCGTCAGGTCGCCGAAATTGAACGGATACACTCTGGGAAAGGCAGTGTTAGGGTCTTTGATTTAGGGGCTAAATGTTGGTAATTTAAGGTTGCTACGACAAGACCAATAATGCAAGTTTATCTGTAATGTCACAAACCAATGCAACTAATATCTATATATGAATTAAGGAGTTTATTATAAAATGAATGTATTTTAAAATGGAACTGTTGAAGAAACGGGTTAATAGAATGGGCGTGCTCAGCAGTGCTTACTTGTTAAATTTTTTCATAATTACCTAAAAGCAGCTATAAAGACACGTTTAAATCGTGTCTAGAATAGATAAATGATGTCATAAAATGGACACGCGTCAATACTCTAATTATTTCACCTGTTCCATCCTTGCGGGCCGAATTTACGCCGCTCGGCAACCACGGCGTGGAAATAGCAGAGCGCGAACAATATCGCTTTAAACTCCGCCTCCTTGCTGCACATCTCCAGAGTCTCCTGACTGAAGTTATCCAGACTCTACAAGCAACAATCAGCTTAAGCTATACAAAGTCCACTGCTGAATACAGGTCTCCAGAATAGATTTCATAGGTGACCTGTGATCAGTCTACATGCTACAACTAGCAACCTTTATCAATTTGTCTGTCCATCTTTTTATGACTGTCCAATGCTGCACTATCCAAAATAAATATTTCTATTCTTGTACTTTTGCCTGTTGATTAATATTGCATTTTGTTATGGCAGTGAAATTAAGTCTATAACAGAATCGACAGGCCGTTCAAATTCATATGAAAATAATTGAAACGGAGGCTGGGATGACCTTGTAAGCAAAATATATGCACTTATCTCCTCCTGAGATTCCATTGCATTCGTCGAATACAATGACGTGGTACCGACACGTTATTATCATAATTATGATTGTTTCACGTAATTAATAGCAAACATTAAAATATTTCATGAAAGTAAGTGAAGGTCTATGGAAACACGAAATAAATCACCTTATGTAAATTGGCCCACATGCCGATCGGCGGTTCGTTGGTTATCTTGATGGCCGACTCTAGAATACCTTGCGGTATGATGTGGTATGCGGGATCACCGGCCGGCTCGGCGCTCAAGAACAGTCTGCACACGAAAAAATTCACCTAATCACGGAATGCATTTTATTTGGTGTTTTGATAATTGTGTTCGCCCGGATAACGGCCACTTTACACGATCATGGAAAACCTCTAATAATATTATTAACGCGTCCAAGCAAATGTGTCTCTTTTCAGATCAGTCTGTATACATTCGGTTCAAGCAGATCGCAGTTCTTGTTTCGACTAATGAGGAACAATTTTATTCCCTTGCTAGAGGATACTCTATTTGATATGCACTGCCCTAGTCGTTTTATTGCCAAGGAATAAAAAACCATTAGAACTTTAGTGTAGCTTTGCCAGATGCCAGTTAAAGTTAGTGTAACAGTTAATGTGCTTCACTGAGATGACCTACTACTATTATCGCATTCATTTTGTTGAATGAGTAGCACGAATCCCGACAATCGTGTTTGCTTATCACCTAGATGTTAGGTACGCTACACAGTAATATGTCTTCTTAATAACACATATCTATTTCAATAATTTATACGAATGTGAAATTCCCCTATTTGCATCAAACAACGCATGTCTTGCTTTTCAATACAAAATGTACATGATAACAAAGTGATGTAAGAAGTTGTGGTTACTACTCGTAATATCTGTATTTTACCTATATTCAGGCAGTGGATTCTCAAACGTCTCCTCCATTTTCTTCTCAAGCGTGGCTAACCACTTGGCGACCAAGTGTATGTTCTGCAAGATGACCCAGTCGCCGTTGACGGAGGCGACTCCCATGGCTTCCTCGGCCACTACTTCTTGACCTTGACCCAACGACACGATGTGGAAGTTCTTTTTGTCGGTCGAGAAGCCCAGCTTGCGCCCAAGCTTTTCTAGATCCTGATAAATGAATGATAAAGCAATAACGGAAAAGTTGATAATAAACAAGTTGGTCATGTTTCAAATTCAGACCATTTACGTCTAGTTACAAGTACCTAGTTTAGTGTGATTGTGTTGATCGTTGAGAGAGAATCTAGCGAGACATTGCGACATTATGGCGACGTGTCGTGTCTTAAAACGTACCTCAATTAAAGGACATATTTTACAATTCTGTTAATCAATCTCTATTAAATAGTTACAACGAAATCTCTAATTGTTTATTTCATTAATCTTATGATTGGCCACATGGGATACCCCAAGAGCAAAAACCCACAAGAGATTAACTTTGATTTCTAGGTAAGGTAGAGCGTAAAGCATAAAGCATTGTTTGATAATTAAGTTTTCCTCAATTTGTATTGTATCCTGGAAAAGTTGACATCAGACAATTGGTATGACTTAACGTCATAAACCTATATCAATACTGTCACAAAAACCTATTCGCAGACCTTACGTAAATAAGAAGAAAGACAAACATTACTGAAATCATTACGATATATAATATTAGTTATAATTAAAGGGTTACGAAATTAAAGGGGACTTTCGATTGAGCTTTAGCGACAGTAAACTCGATGTAATACTGCACCACTGGTTTTCAATAACAAGCCCAGGTAAGATAAAAATAAAAATGAAAACGTAAGAAAATTTGGTTTGAAAAATTATAGAACTGTCTGGGCTGTTTGATTCTACTAAATAGACTATGCACATTAACGGACAGAACAATTAAAAGTGCAAACACGACATATTCCTTCACGATATTGGCTGGCACTGCCGCCGGCCCAATTAATTTAAGGCTAGGAGCTGCATGCAATCGTATGATTAGCGCATTCCAAATGTTATTAACCTTCGATGGAAATTGCGATATTAATTAAACTCATACATCAAATTGGATCATTAATATTGTTTTTTTATCTTCATATTTCTTAGAATAGCTGGACGCGAGCAGTCACCTGTAAGTCTTCATTATTCATTTTATGTACTAAGTTAGATCTATTTACCGTTTGATATAACTCAAGGGTCGATTGCAACGTATGTAGCGAAATCGTTGACGAATTCCAGTTAATTTTTTAGCATCTTCATATTGTATTTAAAACGTGCCGCAATCGCAGTAGTTTTTGTTAGCACGTCTCTGTAAGTGACTGAGTTTGCTGAAAGTTAATCTTTTTATGCCTTTCTTTGTAACCTCTCCCAATTAATTTTTAAGTGCATAAAGACACGATTCTCAAGAAGTAGATATTCACAAACAGCGGATATATTTATATCACGCGGATGCTTGTTTTTTTTTAGAATCAGTGACAAAGAAGATCGTAGATACCTATTTTATAAATCGCTAGATATATTTTCCTACCTTCAGAGGATCCACGCCGGGCGACAATATGAAGAACATAGCGGTAGTGGCGTTGCTCTCCTGATATGACTTCTCTAGCGGAGGAGTCCGAGCCTCAACGTACTTAGTCCCCAGATTTTCTTCACAAAATGCACTAAAGGACACAACTTTATTATTCTAATTTGAACCTGATGACCAGAACTACATCATTTTAAAAGCATTTTGTGCTAAAACTTCCAATTTCCATGAGTGCTTACACAGTACATTTTCTATTAAACTTAACTATAATAATAACTACCTAATTGTCCTAAATTAAGACTTTTTCCAAAACAATCATCTTGTAGTTTGACTATTGTTTGGCTATAGACGTTACATACTTGGAAGCGTAAGACATTCTGTCCGGTCGCAACGCCCTCATTATGCAAAGCCGTTGCAGTGCAGTCTTGTTCTTCCACTCTCCCGGCAACTTGTCTCTCTCAGGCGCCTCGCCATCTGAATACTTTTGCCATCTGTTGATAATCACAGTTACATCAGTGTTTTTTCGATTTTGAGAACTAAATAAGACGCCTGTATACATAAGATAATATAAAAAAGAGAACAAAACGAAAATATGTGGATAAAAGTGATGTCAGAAACTAAAATTAATTAAAACCACATGCATGATGAGGTGACATCTAATTGTGAAAAACAACAATATATTACAACATCGATCTTGAATAAACTTGAGACTAGGACATAAAAATAATAAGTACCTATATAATCAATGTGTATTCATTTTCTAAATTATGCCTCCCGCAATATATGGGTAGTTAAAATACTACAACAAATGAATTATGTTGAAACGTGGACCTCTTTGAGGCTCCTTCAATATCCTTGTCTAGGTTTTCGAAGGCGTCCATCTTAGAGAGCGCTATGATGCCGCCGAAGGAGTTATTGGAAAGCCACGGATACGGCGACACCTCGGGCGCCACCGCGTACTTCAGAAGGAAGTCCAGCTCACGCGGCTCTAACTTTCCGTCCACTTGCAATATCTAAAATATATTTTCTTGATATATTTACGTGAACTAAGTTGACTATTAACTACCTATCAGCTTTTATTTGCGTTTTTACACGTGATTAGTAATTTAGCTGTGAAAACAAAAGATATTCTGCGATGACCCTAGCACTCGTCGCTGAGCAATGCCAGAAATACACAACGTTTAGCTACCCATGTTTATTCCTTATCGCCAAATTCTCTTTAATGTACTTACTTCTCGTACCGCTGCTTTACGTTATTATTAAGCTTAGAATGTAATAAACTATGTATACCTGCAAAGTAACCAAAAACAGGAACACCAGTTTATCCCTTTCAAACAGTCCTCTGCTCGTGTATACGAACACTGAGAAAGTGATGCTGTCGAGCAGATTCCTGACTCTTCCCTCCAGATCGTCGGCGGGCTCGGCGCGAGCCAACGCGTCCTTGAACACCACGCTGTACGCTTTCAGGGAGAACTGGTACATCGGGTTGATCTTGTACAGATCGTTCAGAATGAAGTAGAGGAGCGAGGCTCGGCATGCTGCGCGTCTATAACACATTTAAGGAAGGTAGACCGATTAAATGATAAAATATACATTTTATTTTCAATAGCAAGGCAATATATTTTAGAATTTAAAATTAATTTTGTAAACTATGGTATTCAAAGTAGCTAATGCTAATGGACATAACAATTAATAGTCCAACTCCATGTTTGCAAAGAACTAAATAGTTATCAGGAACACTAAGTTGGTCTATCACTCAGACTACATTCACACGTACTGCATTATGGCCCAATATAATAGCCATTACCTGTATCTTTCACGAGCTTCATCAATCTTAACAGCAGTGACCTTGCCTTCCTCGACTTTTATTTCAATATCGGCAGCAGTTTTCTTGGTTGTCTCCAAGTTGATGACCAGCGCAGAATCGCTCAGGATGTCAGGACCGGCCGTGGCCAATCTCTTTAGCAAGTCATCTTCAAGCGTCTTCAGTGTAATCTTGAAATCATTCTGCTGTTTTGTGAGTCCTGCTCGCAAGCTTTCCAAGTCTGGTCGTTCAGCTTTTACTACTTCGCCTAGCAACTGTTCTTCTAGACTAAAATTCAAACACGTATTACAAGAATTGTTATTGGGAGTTCGATTTCAATGGATTTAAGCAATAGACATGTATAAACTGTCCACCCTTTAACTAAACTTTGATGAGTATTTTAAGGTCCTAAAGAACCACGATTTGGAAGTATGTTTTAAATTTACAAATGTAACAATTTTTTTAATTATTTAAGGACAAAATAAAAAATAGTAAATCGTACCCATCTCGTGTTACGGTGAAGTTGATGAGCGTACACTGAGCCTGCATCTCAGGCTGGTAATGTGGATTCGCTAACTTAGTCTGGATTACAAGGCGGAAATTAGGATGGTAATCTATTTCTCTGTCTCCAATCTGAAAAGTTGATCAGTCTGTTACATCGAATAGTTACTGTTAAACCATGAAATTTTTCCATCCCGAATCTGAAAAAGTGTATTGTTCGCTCATATCCAATAAATAAAATTTAAATGCTATAAAACCGTTCAAGTATGCTTAAATTATTATTTTAAATTAAATTTAAATATTATATATCACCGGCACATATATTTCACTTCCATCTGCTATGCCATTGACGACTCTAAACATACATCGAACAGACCAAAAAACAACGAAGTGATCATTTACGTTACGTTTTTCCCTTTTCAGTGCGGGGCTCTAACCACTAACTGTTATCCTCTTAAAATACCTTGAGCACTTTTCCCTTGCGTATAAGCACTCGTCCGAGCAGGTTATCCAGTACAGCATCAACAGTTTCTCCAATGTTCTCCAGCAGCACCACGTCGCCGTTGGAGACGGCGCGCTCTATGCTGTCCAAGTAGTTCCGCTGCGTCAGACGAATCGTCACCAGGGCATCACCGAACTTCGACTTTATCCACTTGATGCCTTGCCTAGGAAGAAAAGATAGCTCATAGGAAAATATAGATTTTTCTGCTATCCAATACTTACATTGTAAAACTTTGCTGATTTTAGTATTTCAAAAAGCATTAAGTATTTTTGTGTTATAAAGATATTATGTTATTATTTATAAAGATAGGTTCACTGACATTGATTGGCTTCGCAATTTTTTTTATAAATGTTTATAATTAAATTAAAATAGGTAACTACACAAAATCTAAATGCAGAATGTAGCTTACAGCTGTGGATCTATCATGAGCGGCCATCGCGCGGAATTAGTCAATATTGTGGCGTTTTCTGTGCTCATGGAGTCCGTGGGCAAGCCCTCGTTGTTCCAGCACGCCACTTGCGCATCGTCAGTCAGCATTGACAGCGGTTCTAGGCCTTCGGTCGTGTCAATTTTGGGCTGCAAAATCCCGCAATATTTGAATAATATTTTCTAAGATATTTTTACGCTTTTTGCAAAGATATACGATACAGAGGTAGCTTACATTGACAAAATGATGCAAATAATTAATACGCAAATTGTAATTTCAAAAAAATTTCTACTTGATTACCTGTTCAAGTATTGTAAGTAGTAGCATAATAGGTACGATTATTTTTTTAAAAAGGGTCAGGACAAATATACCCTGATATGTCGCGAATACTAAACAGATTAATGACAATGGATGACGAATGATATGTCAAGTTTCAGCAATATTCTCTGTCTACCTCTCGATAGAGGTATAAATAAGGGCTGAGTAAATGAGGTATGTAGTCTCACATCTGTCTTGAGCAGCGTGGGTATCCAGTCGTCGTACATGAGCTGCTGCCGGTAGCGCCTCATGAAACATCCCACGTAGGAGACAAACGCCGTCACCAGCAATACGTCACCGGGCAACATTACGCCCGACTCTTTCAAATTTACTACCGTCGCTGACCATCTACAATCGAAGTCTCATAATTGTATGACTAAAGAAATTAAACAATCAGGCAAAGCTTTAGCTTTTCCAATAAAGCAAATAGTTATCATTGTACCTGATTTTCTCTGAGGCTAAACCGTTAACCAGTCTATTAGCCAAATCAATGGTAGCATTGGTAGCGTCGGCCTCCGCCTGGCACTTCATCTTCTCATTGACGGCTTCTTGGAAAGCTTTCATCAAACCAGCCAGCTTCTCCTCTAATTCCTATTTAGATATATTAATGTAGTATTATTTTTGTTTAGTAAATCTAAGATTTATATTTAGTTAAACAGTTACATTTGTTCCACCTGCTATTCAGAATCAATAAAAACGTCTTGAGAATACCTGTGTGTACAGTTCTCCATTAGAAATTCGAAAGTGTGAGCTCTATCTACCGCATGAGATCAGTAGTCGTTAAAAAAAATTCCCAAAGAGTTTGATATCACACCAACTAAAACATAAAACTATAAGCCAAATCTCCAACAAGGCTGAAAGAGCTTACAACTCCAATGGTTTCTCAATAAACAATAAATAAATAAATACACCCAACAAACACATACATCCCCCATGACCCCACATTAGAAGAATCCCCCCCAAGATCGAGTCTTGTATCGTATGTATCAGAAACTATGAGATACTTTTCAATCTCATACGACATCCAGACCCGGAACAAATACCAATAGATCACACAAATATTTGTCTCAAGGCAGGGATCGAACCCGCTTCTCATTTCACAGCCGGCGTCTAGCCAACTGCGTCACCAAAGTTGTCAAATAAAAAAGTGTTATTAACAAAATAAGAGAAGTAGACAAAAACCATGATCTGATCAGTGAGGAAGGAGAGTTTGTCTCTGGCGGCTTGCAATTCCGCGTTGGCCTGGTTGAGCGCGCGCCGCTTGGGCTCCACCACCACGTACACGTCGTAGAACTTGCAGATGTTGATCACCCACGAGCACAGTCCGGCCGCCGCCGCTGACTTCGACATTATGAACTCCGCGTTGAACTCCGGGTTCTTGATGTACGGTTGTACTGCCTGGTATACAAATATGGGCAATAATATTCATAGTATACTAGGTGTTCTCTCTCGAAAGCCACAGGAAGTCCACTGCTCAACATAGGCCTACCCCATGGATCGCCACATCAACCTGTTCATACTAAGTATTATTGTTTCAATACTATGGTCATAAATGGAGAGGTTTAAATTGTTCTAGACTATTGCTGAATATAAAGCTCCCTAAGAGATTTCCATGGTAAATTGTTGGAAGGAAGCTACTGAATGAAAAGACGTCAGCTGACTAACTTTTGGGAAACGCAATTGCATTGAGCAAGTACTATTTCCGTGGTTATAATAATTGTTTGCAATGTCTAGTTATACCGTAAACAAAACAAATGACAAATTACCTTGATTACATCAGGGTGTATATTTTCTTTGTCGTAATACACCAAATCGTATAAGAATTGATCGACTTTCGCCATCATTAGCTGAAAACGAAGTTAAGCGCTTTTATAATTATTTTCTTCATCAAGAGATAAAAACTAAATTAAATCCACGTATTGCTCTTTTTTGTCCAATATTCGCAATTTTGGTTTGTTTCTAACCTTACAAGCCTTCCAAGATCTGTCTTTAGGTATCTTCCCCTTCTTGGCGAAGAGCACGAGCACCGCCGCCGTGACGGTCACCACCGCGTCCGGCGGCGAGCCGAAGGCCTTCAACTCAGTCAGGTTGTTCTTGTTCAGGGTGTTCAGGGCTTCCTGCGCGGCAATCAGCGCTGGCTCGGCTTTCGCCAAGTCATCCGCGCAGATCTTAGCCTTTATTGTCACGTCCTCCTCAATCACTTTCACTTTCTTCTCCTCCTCAGCGGCTGTAGGTATTATAATCAGTAAAACAAAACCCTCTCTCTACATCTAATTCACGTATCTATGCCCTATTCTGTTACACTTGCTGGACTTTCTATGTACTGACTTTATAGCAACAACTACATTACCAAATGCTTTTTCCTTGGATACTTTATCGCTCTCGGCACCGACTACTTCAATGAGCGCCTCAGCCGCTCTGTTTTTCTCTTTCAGTATAATTTCTTGCTCCGCTAGCGTTACCTATTGATTCAACAATAAAATAAATAATAAATAACATCCTTTCTACGGAATTCCGTTAGCTCAATAAAATGACTTAACCAGTTATCTTTACGAGGCTCAAAACCATACAAATGATTAAAAGTAGGTATTCTGTTTAATAATATTATATGCACACCCAATAATAATGGTAGACGGTTTTGTTATGTGATTAGAATTAAATGGAACTAATGTAGTATGTTAAAATATTTCACTTGGTTGTTTTGTATTTAAAGAGATTTAATTTTGTACCTTCAGTACAGCGACATCGGCGGCACACGACGCCAACTTCTCCAAACCATTTTCCAACCTTACAATCATCATCTTCAGGTTTGAGGTCTTTTCATTCAAAAGTTTCGTGTACAACGCAATCTGCTCTAAGAAAGTCTTGGGCGTGGTGTAGTTGTACCGACGCTCGTTTTGGAAATACACCGCGGACATCTGGTTCACGCTCTGATGCACGTGGGACATGAAGTTCGACACTGGCTCCACTAGATGTGCCTACAAATAAAAAAAAAACATTTCTTACTTCTTCGAAAAGGTTGAAATTATTTTAGCTTCACTGTTTCTATTTGGGCTACTTTAACTTAAGACAACGAGGTCTGTATATAGATGGGGGATAAATCTTCTTAAATAAATACACGTTGGCATCCATTCATGGTCATCCAATTTCAGTCCTAATCCCAGTCAAAAAAGACAGTTTTTGGTATCGGAACGGGCCCCTTGTTTATGTACCTATGTATGTTATTAAATATGAATGATTTAGATTACCGGTAGAGACTCAACTTCAGCAATGAATCTCTTGGATACGGAGCGCAAGGCTTCGCGCGGCCACTCGTGGAACCAGTTAATGGCCGTGCAGTTTACTATCGAGGGGAACTTGCGAGCCCTCACGCGCAGTGTGGCACCCACGGGCGAGAAGCACAACACCACCTTACGATACAAACAAACATTCATTTTCTATTAACTACAAGGCATAACAACATATCAATACAACACAGATTTAAATACAAAACCATTATCTGAATATTCAATCATCTGAAATCGGCACCCCTGGTTTTCACTGACCCTGATATAATTGGGTAAAAGTTTAACATTAAATAATTTCATTTCGCATGTCACATATACGAGTAGTATATACCCCATCTTTATAACATGGTACAAAATTATTGACGTACCTTTAGCATTGACCTGACGCGGTTGATAAAGAACCTCCAACAATTCTCACGAGTGTCGGGCACGCCGGAGGCTTTAGTCTGTAGAAAACATATCACATATTATAATCGCCACTCAGTAAAAACAAATCATGATTTTATCAAAAATGTTATTCTGATCAATACTTTGAAAGCCACAGCCACAGGCCTATCCTAATAAAAATCTAATCTATTTTACGATGAATAAATATTCTTTATATTTCTTTAGTACATCTAACACAATTTGTAGATTTTAACAAGATGTGTTTGAATTTTAACCTCTCCTCTAACTCCATTGATGATGTTTTCTATTTCGTCATCGGCCAACAGCTCCGGTATCTCACCGGAGGCGAGCAGGTCGTTGATCAGCACCAGGAACCGCTCTTCGGCTACCTGTGCGTCCGTCATCAGGAACACGTTGCCCAGGTTCTTCAGACCGGCCTTGATGTATAAAGCCGCTGAAACAAGCTTAGACATTAGCCACTATTAAAGTAAAGTATTCTGAAATAGAGGTATAAGATTTCTGATAAATTAAATTTTAATGCCTATTCTCACTGTTTTAATATTGGGATTCCCAATTGGGTGATAAATATCGATACTGAGTCAATTTAACAATCTAAGCGTCCTAAAGCTTAGAATGTGGCAATTACAATATGTTGGTAAAAAAATATTAGGTGGTTTTAAATGGAATATAATTATATTACAGGTAAAACAGCTAAACTTGCCAAAGCATTAAATTGTGTCTAGGAAACCTTTTTTTTTTTCAATTACAATAATTACGTACCTATGCACAAAATAAGAAGATAGTTACGATCATTGAACTAGACATACCTAAGTCAACCTTCAGATCGTTTATGCTATATCCTTTACGCAGTTGCAGCTGGAACACTTCCAACGATGAAATGAATGCGGACAGTCTAGAAAGCGACTGTTTACCAGACCCTCCGACACCAACCAATAGCGCGTTGCCTCTTGGTGCCTCAAGAATACGGTTAATCCTGAAATACATTGCTTCTTACAGAACACTGTCTACGTATTATTATGACCTATTAAAAACGTGGAAGAGAAAAATTTCGCTTTGAATTAACTGTCTAACGACAACATTCATCATATTGCTTATTTCACGCTTGTCTAAGCACTAGAACAACTACTGAATAAATACTTACCCTCCAAATACTATTAAACCAATTAAATCCTAACTCGTACCTGCAGATATGATACATGGCATCGTCGAAGAGCACCAAGTTCATGCTGGCGACAAGATCGTTGTATCCCGCCAACGACTCATCCAACAGTTTCTTGATCTGCGGCCAGTCTTTAATTGGGAAGTACTTGGGATCACCCACACCTTCCGCGAAGTGACAATAAATCAGCGGCTTTTCAAAAACTGCATTTTCATCGAATTCCTGCAATCAAGAGCGTAGTAAGGGTTAATTCGTAATACATGAACGTTCACAAATGACATTACCTCTAAAACGATGGGTTATATTCAAATTCTCTCATCGAACAAAAGCCATTAAAAGATAAAACTGATGCATGTGAACCAACCTCACAATTCTTCTTGATAACTTCGGTAATGAGTTTCTGGAAGGACTCGTTGTCCACGGAGTCGACTAGCTTGTCGGAGTACACGCGCGTGGCCTCATGCATCCACAGCCTGATTAGCTCGGAGTGTGTCTTGATTGCATCTCCAGTTGTAAACAGCATGCCCTGGCATCACAGTCATGCTATATCGATACGAGTATCACTAAGGTTTGCCGGTTTTTTTACGTATGAAATAGATTTCAAGAGTCAACCCTAGCGTGTACTCTGGTCAAAAACAAAACAAAAAAACTCATAAATACTCAGCACAAATCACCTAGTTCAAAATCAAATATGAAATCGATCCATGTATGTATATTGCAAAAGTATGGTGTGGCGTGTGGCGGCCTACCAAAACAGCTAACATCGTTGCATGTTATACAAAGCAATTTCCTCACTTAATAAATCTACTTAGTAGATAAATCACAATTTAGTGTTACACTGAACCAAGGTATACCTGGAAAATATTAGATAAGTCCCTCAAGTTGAAGATGTAGTGGAACTTGATGGCAGTGGGCAGGAACATGGAGGCGAGTCGGTTGTGGAGGGCGAGGGCGGCGTTGACGAGCGGCTCCACGTACCGCTGCACCACCACTAGGAACTTGTTCAACGGGCTCATCAGGTGCTGAGATAGGATCTGTTTGTAGATGTGGAAGCACGCGTCCAAGCCGGGGAAACTAAAAAGTTATTGTAATGATATCAGAATCTATGAAGGAACATTTTACCTGGCGTTATAAATATAAGAGATAAAATCTTGGTCAATGTAACTTCTAAAAAGTTTGAATAAGTAGTAAACAAAGGTTTTCAATCGGGAATGCGAAATGAAAAATTCCATATGTTGCAAAAAAAATGTTGAAGAAGAAAAACATACCTGACAGCAAATGTGCAGAAATGCCTCTGTAGACGAGGATCTATAGTGAAGGATCCGGCAGTCGGGTTCATGCACGCAACGAACATGCAATTCGAAATATCTTTCAAACTCAACTTCTGCCGATCATACCTAAAATACAAGTGATATTAGTAAATTGATATTTAATACGCCAAAAAACATATTTGGCTAAATATCGTACCAATGTTTGTAATCCATAAACTGCCTGATCATAGTGTGTGGCTGCACGGTGCCGTATGTGTCTACTTCGGGCATGTTCAAGTCGTCCACGAAGTAAATCATGAACTTGCTGCCTGGCGGACCGAAATTTCGCCCCGACTTCTTCTCCAAAGGCTTCTCCAGTACCTTTTGCATCATTTCTGTTGAAATACATTGTGTATCATACATGTGTGTATATATGCCTGTATTACTAATTAGGAATAAATTACATTTATTAGATTTTTTTCATTTATCAATGATTACATGAACATTCTTATTATTTCTCTGACTCACCAGAAGTAGTATAGAAGTTAAATGGCACGTTAGTGATAGCGTAAGAGTCTGGCAAAGAGTTCAGTTTGGCTTGCACACTGACAGTCTTGCCGCTGCCAGCGCTGCCGACCAACATCACTGGCTTTTGTTTAGCGATCAGCAAGTCCATAAAGAACCTGATTCGTGTAGTCTCAGAGGTTGACACTAAACAAGACTGGAAGGAACAACTGTATTAAAAGACAACTGTATTACAGCGTTTGGCTAGTAAAGTTACAAATTTCATGTTCAGAACGTCATGGTAAAGTGGTCAGCAGTAAGTATACTAGGCAGATACAGCGATTTAAAAAAACACTTTATTTGAACTAACCTGGAGCGGTAAGTCTGGATCAAGCTCAAAGTTTTCAACTTTTTCTGACCAAGGCAGCATTTTTTTCGTTTCCGGATCTATAAAGAAACTGAAAACGTTTCCGGTGGAGGGAAACTTGATCTGTTTAAATTCATTACAGAACCACTTGCTAAACTCATTGCGCCAGTCGACCAGCTGATCTTGGAAGAGACCCGATCCGAAACCCCACACCACGGCGAATACGAAGTATGTTTCATACCTTAAAAAAATTGGCTCATGTCACTGAAGAAGTTTATATTTCCATATGATGTGAAATCGTTTCCATCTATAACCAATTTATTCGTAAAGTAATTACGAATAAGAAATTATTTTAAAATAAATTAATTTTAATAATAGTAATGAAACAATCTATTAAAAATCAATGTAAAATTAAAACAAAATCAAAAGAAAGTACACATGCCACTACTTATTGAAATTGATGGAACTTACCATTCTTTAGGACAATCACTGGGCAACAATGACTTGTTGAGGAAACATTCGAGGAGGTAGCAGGTGAGCTGGATCTGCTGCAGCTCCGTGAGCGGCGTGATGCGCTTGTACTTTTTGCACGACTCTAGCAGTGACGGAATGTACTTGTCGAACATCACCGTCAACATCGCCTTCTCTGACTCGTCGTCCCGCGTCGTATCTATCCATGACGCTACGAACCTGGAAATTGCGATCTCTGATGTCATTTGGATCGGCATCGATTCTTGGTACTGTAATGTACTTAGGTTTGGTTATTTAAATGCAACCTCGTGGCTCGTACTTATTAGTTCAAATGTTATTAAATGTAGGAAATACGAGAATGGGGACCATAGTAGTATACAATAGGACATATACACATAATAGTCAAAATCTACAAGCTGCTGATGATTATAATCCTGGTAAAGAATTATTGCAAAAATAATCTGCTAACTCCATGGTTTCCAATTCAAATAATAATATCGCTATCGTAGTAATTACTGTAAATTTTAACACTTACGGATTCCAGCCTAAATCTTGTGGATTAATGTACAGAATACCGGCTCTTGATACAGTAGCCGGTGTAGCGGTTCGCAAATTAGATATTTCGAACAACAATCTCATTGATTTTGTTAAAGCAATTCGTTCGTTACTGGCTAACGTCAGTACCTGCAAAATAAATAACTCAATAGAAGTGGCTAGAATATAAATTGACAGTGATTTGTACAATTATTATCCCTGTAAATATATTTCAATACATATGCTTCTACTGAATAAACTTCTTCACCAAATACGTCATTGATACAAACCTTATTGTCATCCATCAAAGTGTTCAAACTTTCAATCCACATAGGATCAATATCTCCATCAAGCACGATCCACTTCGGTCCATCTCCAGGCATATTAGCCATGTCTCTCATGATCGTCGAGAAAAGCCCATCCTTCCACTCTCTAGTTGCTGGGTTAATAATACCGAATAACTCATCGTTAGTGACTGCCTTCGGGTCCAAATCATTGTAGAAAGGTTTCAGTTTCAGCATAGCATAGGTCTTATAGAGACACTGCCACACCATTGATTTACCGGTGCCGGCGAATCCAATGATAAACACCGAGTGTCTGACGGCGAACAGTTCCACCAACTGTACCATCTGTTGTGAATATTAATTATGGTATTAGAATGTGACCTTACTTCTAAATAAAGTCCTAAATTTAAATGGAAATTTATGTTCAAAATATCCCACTATGAATGTTAATTGATTAAATAAAAAAAAACACAATTAAAGTGTCTCATTTCTACAAAACAGCTATTAGTTACAGCTAAGACACGTATACACAAATATCATACCTTCAAAATGAATCCGGGCTCGGGTTGGAGCTTCATAGATATTGCTCCTTCTACTAAATTCTTTTCAAATTCCAAGTCTCTTTTCCTAGGCACGTCTAGCGCAGGGAACAGATCACCAATGAGACCCATAAATACTGGAGTGTCGTCGGTCACGATTTTAGGTATGTTGAAATCTCGCAATGCTCTCATAAGTACTTGATCTTCTGGCCTCAAGCGATCACCTCTCTACAAATTACAATACTTAAACTCATATTTTAAATGCATTACATAAAAAGGATAAATAAAGCAAACTAAACTACGAATTAATAAAACAATCGGTACTTTTTAAGGAATCTAAGAACATAAAAGTCTATTGCGAATGCTTGAAACATTGATTATACGTACATGAAAATTAGATTTCGGCAGATTACCTTCAAAGAGCCGGCAACGACCAGCACAGACTTAATAGCTCTCAAACCCCAATCGTAATGGTCTTGTTTGGAGAGCAACTCTCGACACAACGTGTACAGAGTGATGAACTTGCGCGCCAGTAGACGAGCCTCTTGGAAACCCTCCGCCACCAACATGATCTCGCAAATCAACTCGAAATCAGGCACTACCATGGCACAAGGTCTAAAAAATAACACCCAAGATACACCACATGTGTAAATCGTACATGTGAAATTATATATTTATATCTAACTTAATCGGGGAAATATTTAACAAAAAATAATAAATGCAAGACATATGAATACATGTGACGTACATAGAGAGAGGCTACTTCATATTTACCTGAATAGAGCTTTTAAATTTTCGGGCAACTCAGTTCTTCCCGCGTATCCGGGATTCATTGTGATGAACATACCAACAGTAGATATGATGGTAATGTATTCGCCCATGAAATCAAACTTCTTCTTTTTGCCTTTGATGGCATCTAGAAGGCTCTTGACTTGTACCGACACTACGGACAGTACTTCTACTGAAATTCTGTTGAATTCATCGAAGCAACCCCACGCGCCGGTCTGTGCCAAACCTTGGAAAACATAACTAATGTTAAAACGTTATACCAAGTTACACGTGTTAAAATATATAATTTCGATAGACTGTCACTAGCTTATAATATACGCCCCTTATTACTGGAGACGAGCTTTTTTCACGATTTAATAAGAATGGAGATTCAGACTTTTCTGCTTTGACGAATTAGTGCAGGTCACATAGCTATACTTCGTTATAATGTTTTTTTTTGTGCAGTCAGTTTCTAAAAAAGGAGCAATGATTGAAGTGATTTTACCTTTGTAAATATTTCCACAACTTTTGTAGTCCATTTGTTCGGAGCAATTGAACACATACACCATGATACCGAGCGCTCTGCCCAAGTCTTTGGTGGTTTCCGTCTTGCCGGTACCGGCAGGACCGGCCGGGGCACCACCCATTACTAAATGAAGACTCTACATAGAGACGAACAGTTTCATTAGTATAAATATAATAATAACGCAGAATATAACTAATGTAACCCAGGGGTTCCTCTGGGTGTCTCCACTTTAATAAAAAACGGGATTAGTTCCTTATCTATTGCAATTTTACCTGATCAAAAAGTTAATGAAGCATTTGGAACTATATTTCAGTAGATAGGTTTACGCATTTTATAAAGGCATGTCAAAGCGGTTATACAGTATGTGCCTTGTTTTATCTTACACGAGAAAATTCCCTTACGGATTCATTAAGATATATAGAACTCGCCGTTCTAAAGTAAATAATAGGTATCTGATCAGATATCAAATTGCAGAACCTAATACCAGCTAGACGAGCGATGACAATGTAATAATTTCTACTACTATAATGACATTTAACACCTTGCTTATACCTGAGTCAATGTGATGTAGCAACGATCAGTCAAAGGCGTAATGACAAGTCGAGGAGTGTTCCCCAAGTATTCATAATCGTAAAGGAACTGCGCATCGCAAATATTGGCGAAACAATTGTTCAAATTATTGTCCCATCGATGCCTGAAAATGTAATTATCATCATCGTTACTCACTAAATCTACTACGGAACGTAGACCCAGCCAAAGAATTTTCACAATGACCTTCAGAAATCGGTCTGTATCTAGGGACTTCTTGCAACCTATAATTTATATATTTATGATATTGATATTTCGTTTTATGTAATTTTGTTTAAAAGGATTTTGGTTATTTTCGAAAGGTCCTGGTTACCGACAGAAACAAGCACATACAATTGTATAATAGCGAAACATAAATCATTGGTTTATTTAATGAATTACACAAATAATGAAGACTTACCGCAGTTGACTCTGCCATTGGAATGCGTTGGAAGTCTCCACTTTAGCCACAATGAGCTTGGCGACCACATCTCTTGAATGTACGTCTATCGTACAGATAGTCATGATCTTCTGTCTGTCGCCGACCGTCAGGTCTCCAAGCAATAGCACGATCAATGCATTTAGTTGGGCGATTTGTTTCTTTTGATAATCTTTTAGAGCACCCTCATAGCCTAGAAAAATGTTAGGAAATAAATAACCTTGTTAGATCAGAAATTATATAGCTAAGTATTGCTATGTCCATGAATCAGACATTCATATAAAACACAGCAGATAGAAGACCTAGATATTAAATTGAATCGGCGATGTATCCACAATACCTTAGCTTGAATATTATACTACTTACCAAAACATTGAAGTTTACGCGAAAAAGCTCAAAACCTTACAAAAACACCATATAGAAAACTATGAACGAAAAAAACAACTTTAAATTAATCGCAAAACACCAAGACCGCTCTGAGCTTAACCCGTGGGTGCAGGGTGGACTGCTGACATCTAAATTTGCCCCAGCGCAACAAAACGCAGCAAAAAATCATATGGCCAACTTCTCGTTGGTCGTCAAGAGAAACTAACCTTCCTCCAGCTTCTCAAACGCCTGGTTAGTCTCAGTGGTCCACCAGATCTGCGTGCCGACGAGCGCGGGCTGCGCGGGCCAGTCGAACACCCACTCGTCTCGGGACTTGTCCTCGTACGACTTCACGCTATGCTCGAATATATCCCGCAGGGTGTAACGCATGCAGTCTGTTACGCGATTTAGCCAAAGCTCTACCTGTAATCAGATCTTAGGATCACCGAGTGAGAATAACGTAGTTAGTAGAAACTAATGGCTGATAGATTCAATGATGCTTTAGCCGGCCAAAGAAAAAATATATACAGATATTTATAACAAAAACACAAACTACAGCAGTATACTCGTAATATGAGTGAAAATTGAATTGAAACTGCATATAATCGTATAATTTGACAAAACAATTTATTTACAAAACCATAATCTGCTTTTATTTCCACACCATACCTTTCCGGAACAATCACAGCACGGTGCTTTGAAAGGCACGTGTTCTTCATTCTCCTTGGAGATCATCTCAAAAGCATGTTTGCTGCCAGATTTGGGGAACACCAACTTGGCCAAGTTGTCGTACAGTTTCGTAAGGTGACGACATACAGCGGGTGGATTGTTGCCGTTTGACAAAATATCTGTGAGCATTGTAAATTACAATTTATTTCTAATGAATATTACATAGTATAATGTAGATGGATCACCTATAACTTGGTGAACAATATTTAAGTTTATCAATATTCATTGTCTTGGTACTACTTACTACTTAAGTTACTTATTGTATCATCTATTGGAGGATCATGTAAAATGTACAAAAAATAACTAAAAAAAATCATATAAAATTGATTAGATTTGGTGCTATATGTATATTGCTTTGAGCAGCAACATTATTATTTATTTCTAAAAGATTACTCTTATTATAATTCTTTATAGTGATAAATAAATATATTTTACCCAGCAAATCGGCGGAAGACACGAAGTAGAACCGAGGGTAGGCCAATCTCTTCGTCTCCAGGTAATCGTTGAGCGCTTTCTCGCACAAATTGAGCGCCCTCATTAGTTCCTCCAGCTTGTCTAACAAGCCCGGCTTGTTAGTTGATTGCACTACATTCGGAGTGGCTGCAATATCTCTTAGCAATTCCTATTTATTATAAAAACAAATATGTTAAATATGGATTCCTCTCAAATTTGCCCAAATATACAATGTACAATGTACATGTACAATGAGGATAAAACTATAAACAGATGTTCCGTACCTTGAAAGTTTTGTCAATAAGATCGAATCTTTTGGAATCTTCTGGTAGTTGAGATCGTATATCATCAGATCCGACGAAAATGCTCTCCAAGTACTGCCATTTGCGTTGCACCTCGAACCATATCGCTATTACTGCATCAGCGGTGCCAAGCTTCTTCTGCCATATTGTCACTTCAGTCTCGTAGAAACCGATGAATTTAGACGACATCATATTTTGTACTTGATTCTGATAGAAAATCATATATCAATATTTGTTCTACGCTATTGCCTCATTTCAAAAAAGCATGATATGTGGAATGGGCGGTGTGCATAAACAAACCTGGTTATCTTCTAAAGTTTCAACCAATTCTTCGCTCGCTTTAGGCAATTTGATGCCAGTTCTGTCGTGTATTGTGTAATCAAACTCCATGATAGCCCAAGTGACCTCCAATTCCCTGGAATATAAAAAAACATTAATTACACCAGTTTCGATAAGTTGATTTCAATAGTATTATAGTCTTACTTAAGAGTCTTCTCCATAGCAGCTTCTTTAACAGATTTGTCAACAATAGTTTTCACTTCCTCTTCATACTTGTGTAGATTCAATGCCAATAAGTCAGCTAGAGTTGTGTCGTCAGTAATATTAAACTTGACCTGAAATATTTAGTTAACTAGTAAGTTAATCTATGAGGTATAGACAAATTCGTGTATAATATTACGCAGTTTAAATAAAAATCTTACCTTAAATATATTATTTACAGGTATTTACACTACGCTAGTTACATGAAATCTACAGTATGTACTCTGATAATATCAAAGAACCATCTGAGAATTTTGATTGAGTCGAGTTTCTTCGACCCTGATTCAATGCAAAACCATATTTCTTCATTTCTTGGAGAGAATAAGATTTATTCATCTTAAACAGTCTGTTACTGGAGCAAATCTCTTGGGCTTTTGATCTTCGAAAATCTTGTAATTGCAAATAATTCCCATAATCTTTTTGAAATTTGTCTTTGCATCCATTTTCATTGTGAGTTTCTACACAACCATAGCAATCTTCTAATGATTTAAAGTCTTCTAAAATCTCTTCACATGATATTGTATTTAATCTACGTGATGATACGTGTTGTGAGTTGATGGTCATAAGATACAAATGAAGAGATTTCTAAATGGAACAACATCGAAAAATGAAATCATTAGGTATGTGTATTTACAAAAAATTTGTCAATAACAGAATCTCCATACCTTTGTAGCCATCATTAATTCGATCCAATGTCTATCTTTAATTGCCGGGTTTTGTAGATCCGTGACGGCCTTTAATGATGTCATCAAGTTCTTTATTATACCTTCTATGGCAGCATACGGCTCCCTTTACAATTAATAAGTTACTTACAATAATATATGGAGAAAACAAAACCTTTTTTCTGCAACGGTAAGGATATCAAAAAAGGTATTTACCAAACTCTCATATCTTTATCCAATTGTCGCATATCTTTGGTAAACCTCTTACATTCTTGATCCATACCATCCGCGTCTATTTTCTTCCATGGCGATTTCTTCCAGAATTCAATCGTACTCATCACAAGGTAATAGTAATCCCACAATTGCTATAGGAAAAAATAGTACTTAGCAATTAAATTACGAACAATCTATAATTGTACCCAAGGTATGATTTATTAAACTAAAAAAATGCTTATAGTATCAAAATAAAAGCAGGCAAGTATGCTCAATAAAAATATATCAAAAACACCAGGAGTGTTAAAGAAATATACATACCTTGATGAGTTTTAGTTCACGTCGACACTGTTTAAGATTCTTCTCATCCGGCGGTTGTATGTCAAACAACGAGCAAGACTTCTTCAATGCATCCACTATATCTTCAAAACCAAGCAGCTCCAGGTTGACTTTATCTATTTGACTGTAGGGCTCTTTGCAAGCCTCCAAAAACATCTGGAATCGTATTAGATTGAATCAGGATAAGCTGTTAAAGAAATTATCTTGCTTGTGGTACCATATTATTATCTGCCCGAATAGTAACCACAGCAAAGTTTTAAAGGTTAACAAAAGTGACTCGTTTTCAGAGATTTACATTGGTAAATATTAAAACATCTTAAAAACAACGGATTAACACCTGGACATTTTAGCTCTAACGAGATTTCGTATCCTATAACGCTCCTTAATTTCTAGAACACTGCTTAGACCTATGAGGAGTAATGTCATACCTCTTTCAGTTTGAACTGCTCTCTGTACATAGTGAGTCGGAGGTTTATAAGAGCAACACGTTTAGCGATCAGGGCCGCCTGC
The DNA here is from genome assembly GCA_033459515.1 of Theretra japonica. Taxonomy (NCBI): domain Eukaryota; kingdom Metazoa; phylum Arthropoda; class Insecta; order Lepidoptera; family Sphingidae; genus Theretra; species Theretra japonica. Next base: position 7,385,933 of record CM065951.1, on the reverse strand, counting down.
GCAGCTTGCAACGGCGCCACGTTGTTCTTCATCACTGTCGCCAACTTACACAGATTACGCCAGCGCTCCGGTAACACATCCAACTAAAATATAAGGATTTTCATATTATTATGTACGAATAATTCTTGTCAATCAATAAATCGCTGTGAATCGGTAATTTGCAATAATTACAGATTAAATAAAAGTAAAAAATGGTGAAAGCGTGTCAACTATTAAATTTTACAAAACAAGGATTATCATATTTCTATAAGCAAGTGTACAAATAGTGCTTAATAAAAAAATCAAGCAACCACCCCTAAAATCTTACCAAAGTATGTACCGAATATTGATAATGTGTTGATGGCTGCTGCAGTCCCAATGCGAGCAATACGAAAATTTCAAAGTTAGGTATTAATCAGAATTAAAAATAGATGATAGAGCGCAAGTTGATTTTAAGATCTGAGATACTAAATACCACTCCCAAGCCGAGTACCGGTTTTGTTCTTTTTTACATATTATAACAATCTATAACATGATTAACCTGTGTAAACATCCACCTCTAATTGGACACATCAACTTCAAAATTTAATTTATTTTTCATATTTATTGTCACTGATTATTTAACAAAATATTACCTGTTCGTAAGTCTCCTCTGGGAAATCGACGCCGTACTCTTTAAGCACATCGATGATATCTCTGAGCGGATCGAACATGAGGTCGGTGCCAGCGTCTACCTTTGCCTTCACTTCATTCAACACGCGCATCACTTGCAACAAGCCTTCGTAGTCGTCCTCTCCTAGTTCTACATTCAGCTCTTTCGACGCGTAGGCTATGAACGCTTCTAGATCGTCCAAGCTGGTTATGTATGGAGGAAAAACGAATATAACAAAATCTATGTGAGAACTTACAATTTGTGGTATGGTGGCAAAACAATTTTAAAAATGCATAACTTTATCTATCTGAGAATATCCTTATCATGTTAATCAATTTCTAGTTTTCCTATCTAATCTGGATTATGAGAATAAAGCGGTACCTAGTTTGCACGTGGTCCTTCAAGTTCTGTTTGTACAAATGGCTCCACTTACAAATGATGTTCATTATGGCATGGTTGAGTCGCCTTAGATCGAGCTTCAACCAACCGTTGCAAAGGTAATCGCCGGGAAGCGCTGCCACTTCATCGTACATGGCGTTGAATTTATCAATCTGTAATAAGGCGAAGTAAATAATTACCAAAACATAATTTGGTCTAAGCGATCGTATCTTGTGTTAATAATTGTGTTGTGTAAATGTTAATACGCGTCTAACACACATAGAAGTTTGACACTAATCTTTGTTGAATGCAGTTAGTATTTAATATTTATAGCCGCGCCAACTATAGCCCTAATCCAGTCATATGATTCGAGGCCTGCATCGAGTACTAAACGTATCATGAAGGTTAAGCAGGGTATATAATATATGGCATAAACTTGACTTAATTATAATACATTTTGGTTTCTAGCCGTGGGCTATCTCTACTGCTTGTAATTATAGGACAAATCTCTTACCTCTTTCTGATACTGTTCTAGCTTCGGCTTGGCTTCTGGCGGGTCGCAGCCATACTCATATTTATACTTATCAAACTCTTCCGGAGGTATAACACGACCGTACTTCAGGAAACCAGCCAGCACCTCTTGTCTATCTTCCATCCACAAGGGCGTATACTTCTCATATTTCTAATATTAATAAAATAACACAATTTTTATTAGTGTTAATTCCTATTTTTTTTCTAGACAATGAAAAAATACGTACCGATGCGTAAGATACAACATCATTTATGCTGTTTTCAACTCTTTTCAGAATCTCATGGTATAAATCAATCATAGTGTCCTCTCTAGCGATGTCATCTGTACACAAATTATCATTAAAATCGAGCCATTCATAAAATACATAGTGAAAATTGAATATTACCTTCGTAAGAAGCAATAGGCACTATTGGGTCTATTCTAGGGAACAATGTTGCTTGCAGGAACATATCTTTCATCATTTCCTTCATAGTATCATACAAACCGCCATATTCATCCATATCCAAAGACGGGGCGAAAAATATGTCTAAAAGGAAATACTTATATTATTTTAATCACCAAAATAAAAATAAATAGAACAATGAAGAAATGAGGTTTTATTTACATAAAAAAGTCTTAAGCTCGTTTGTAGAGGATGTTCGTGCTTAGCAATGGATAACGATGAGCTGATACTGGACAGTATGTAAATTAAAACCGAAATGATAACCAACAATTATCTTAAGTCTTAAAACACAAGAGATGTGAATAAAAATAAAATATTCTTTAGAATCATACCTGGGTCCCTTAATTCCGCTGTGATTTCCATAAACGCCACTCTAGGGCCTTTCTCCAAATCGGTTTGTTTTTCGAACAAGTCCAAACTCGTTTGGATTGCTTTCATTACTTGTTTCGAAACCTAGAAAGTATCACACTCGATATTAATTAACAATTATCCACACATCTTGAGGCCAATCTCTAATTCAGCAATAAGGCCGCCAATTCTTTCATCAAATGTACATTTGTTTCGTCTTTGTATTTTGTTGTGTGGTGTATTAAAATAAAGTGTTTTATTAATATTGTTCACATTTTTTAAAATATTAAAAAAATATATTTCGTTAAAAGTCAAATCTGTGATATTTACGAGTGAATCGACGTAGCGGACATAAGCGGGCCACCGAGAAGCCCTGAATGCTTCTTCTTCCATTTCTAACTTCTCGGCTTCAATGTCGGCTAGCTCTTCGGGATCTTCGATTACCTCTTCTTCTTCGGCCGGCGAATCTACTTCTTCGCCTGATGGATAATTTAGTATTAATTATCATGTAAATAACCTTATACTGATATAGAACATTATAACATCACGGAATAGCAGTACCACGGTCAGTTTACTGGAATTTCTAGGAATTATTTTGTCTCGACGAATCGTCGAATTTACCACACTGATACACAAATTACTTCCAAAAGAATCTAAAAGCTGCGGTTAGTGCCAACATGAAGAAATATATGAATGATATTCCATACGGACCAGCATCTCTGCGCGCCTGTCTCTCTGCTCTTTCGACCTCTTTGGCTTCCCTCTTTAGTCTGCGCACCTCGCGCCTTTCGAATTTGATTTGGGCCGCCTCTGCTTTAATCCTTTGTTTTTCCTCTCGTATTAGTCTTTTCTCTTCACGTCGTTGCAATATGGCGGCCCATTTGGCTGCACGTGCCGCTTTCTCATCTTCATCAAGAGTCGACTCATCCACTTCCTCCAATGTTTCTTCTTCTTCCTCAGCCTGTAATACATCATAAATATTATGTCTTCTTTGAACTTCAATATAGTTAATATTGATTCATTAATCATTTTAATATTAAAAGGAAAAATATCCCCTTGGACTCAATGTCTGGATGGGGATAGTTGGTTATAAATTTTCTCTACTTTTCAAGGCTAAGTTCAGCTATATAGCCATAAATTAATAGGATTGGATATTTAACGAAAAGGATGAGATTCATGTTACGTATACATACCTCTTCGTCGTCTTTGATGTTGAAAAACAGCTTGTAATTGTTTTTCAATATGTCAACGAATTCTTCATGACTCTCAATTATAAAATTACGCCTGCAAACATAATACACCAATTACAAAAGAACATTACCAACAACAAAACCATTACTTACACGGCAACTGTTGACTTCGCCACTTGTCGGCTGTGTTCGTAGTAAATAAAACTTTACCTCTTCAAAAACCTCGGATGTCGTTCAACAACAGCCAACAGTTCCATCTTGTCCGGGTTCTCTTTGCGGTTGTGTAGCGGCTTGTCGCCCCAATGCGCGATGTTGGCGAGGCCACGCTTCACGTTGTTCTGTGCTGTCAACACTCGCTCTTGGAGCGTGTTGATAGCCGCGTACACTTCCGCTATCCAATCTGCGACTGTGAACATATTTCCAATGTTAGCTAATAAAGCTTACTTTAGATTACGGGAAAGCGAAATAAATGATGACAGTGATCTAACCTTCAGGTTGAGGTTTATGCAACGAATTTTGACTTCAGTCAGGAGAATTTGTACTGAAGAAAAAACTATCATGTTTGGATCAAAAATACTTTTTTTAAACAAATTCAAAACAAGATAAATTACTAACAGTCATCATTCCACGTGAGTTCTTCGACGCCACGTCCAAGGAGTTGATCAATGGCATAGATCTCCTTCTCGATAAGGGCCACTTCTGTCTCGTGGCTGCCTTCGCGAATCGCGTTGTACCAAGCTATGGCGCGGTTCAGACGATTCATGTCGTACTACAAAACAAATGGTTAATTAACTACTCTAATCGACTACATTACTGTTTCAAATGATGTTATAGGTGTCATTATTTAAATTAATAGCTTTGCAAAATTGAAACGAAGAGTAACAATTACCTTACTGGTGACAAAATACAATTGCAGATAATATTAAAATATAGGTCTTATTGACTTAATATAAATAAAAAAGCACCATCTAATAGTCACGTGCTGATATGTCGTTATTTATATTCTTTATATTATAGTAATAAATTACCTGTAACTTTTCATTTCTAGCATACAGCTCTTGTCCTTCAGCCGGTATGCCTTGCTTGTCGAGATATTTCATGTAGCGTATCTCACGCAGCAACATCACAAGCTGTTCGAAATAATAACAAGTAAATTACATACTCGTACACCTCTTACGAACAAATATATTTTAGGATTTTCGTCACGCAAACGAGCAACAGCTCACCCAATGGTAACTGATTACCATTGCCTATTAATATCGAGTACTTTAGTTCTTAAACAATAAATGCGGTGCTGCTGGAAGAAGAAAGAGAAAGGAATAATTATAGGACGAGGAAAGGTATCTAAGCCTTTCAAAATTCCTTACCTCAGGGCTGAAGTTGTTCCTGACAAACGGCGGATCTCTGAAGATAAGGTTCTTGGCGAGGTGTACCTTGCAGATGGGCGGCACGGTGGTGCACCACTGCTTAAACTGTTTGTCCTCAAGCGAGTTTAGGTAAGCTAGCATCTCGTTGTGCTTCTGTTTCATGTACAATGCGTACTCTACTTCTATTATGCTGCAATTACGAAATTTACTATCGATATCTTCATTTTGTTTGGCCTAAACAGGTTTGATGGCGTAAAATTTACACCAATATCGGCAATATAGAATTAAAAGACCGAACAGTATTCAATGCTTTGCCCTACCTAAAGATTAGTCTCTAGTAGCAAACTATTATTTGGTCCGATTACTTGATAAAGGTATAGTAAAAATAATCATAAGCAACATCCTTTGCATATTTGTGATTTGTTTATCCAGAACACTACCAATACAAGCACTAAACGTTTAGTTGTAGACATCAAAATAGTTAAGATGTCATAAAATCATGGCATCTTCTATACATATTAAAATAAGATTTCACATACGGATCTTCAAACATGATAAAATCTTCCATGGGTATTTGAATTCTTCGGCGCAATTTGTTTATCCACCAGAGCATGCCACCAACGGGAGGCAAGTATGGATCAACCATCGGCCGTTCGGGACCTTTTGTCAGCTTCTGCAAGATCATATTGGGATCTCATCAATGTCAACCTTTAGTATCATAGCGTTATCAGTAAAGAAATTATAACACCAATACAAGTTTTAATCCAAGCTTGGAGCCTTTGTTTAAATTGCCATTACAGAACTACGTTTATATATCTCTTGACTATAATTTAATAAAGTCCAAAAACTGGTCAAAATAACATAGGAATTTAACTCGTTGCATTATAAAACTGTTTTACTAATTACAATTGCTTACCGACATTTCCTCGTCGAATATCTCTTTGACCGCATCTAAATTGCTGTGCATGAAGTCTAACAGCTTTATTAATTTCGGCTTTAACTCGCTCTTTATTATTGGCCGATGAAACAGGTCTCCGATTATTTGGAAAAACTGCAAAAAATACAGATTCTCATTTCTTCTAGGTATTGATTAAAATATCTGTACAGTTTATTAAAGAATGTACCTTGAAGAAATGTTCTAAGTTGTGGCACTCGTCCAAACCTTGAGAGAACAATGACGCTAGTCGCCTGTCCACGTCCTCTAGCACTCCCATGTGCTTGTTATAATCTGGAAGGAAGATGTTGGACTCCGGATCCGCTGGGTCGTATGTTATGTTCCCTAGATTCTGATATATGAAGGAATACTCTTCTAATATCTGTAAAAGACATGACAATTGGCACAAAGTATTTTATAAAAAAAATATCTACGACATATTTATAGAATTGATTTCATAAACCTCTTAAAACTACTCATACCAAAACTAATATCTTATATATTCCTCTTCCTCGAAACACTCCAATAGTGAAATACAAGAATAAATGAATATGTACCAATCTAAGTTAAAATCAGCCACGTTACCTTCATACATTCCATGCTCAATATCTTTCCGCGTAGACCACAGAACTCAACCTTCTCCAACTTCATGATCTCAACGGTGGCTTCTAGAATTTCTTCAATCATCCTCAGCCGCTTCATGAAGACGTTGAACCTCATGAAGACACGGTCGAAGTCAAACGACCAGCGCACCGGCATCACGCCGGGCGGGAAGAACGTGTGCACCTTGTCTCGATTCATTTCATACGTCTCTCTGTGAAGATACAAAGACTGTAGCAATAGAACTACATGAAAATAGTTTGACTTTGGCTTTTTTATTAAAATCGTTTATTTTGTTCTACTTTTGTCAATGGACGTACTATATTCGAGAATAAATCGTTAATTTCATTAAACACGTCAGGTATCATGTATGCAAATTAACGATATTGTAAGGAAAAAATTACTAAGATTAATTCAGCAGTAGCAATCATAGCCAAGGCATCAAAAAGCATCACTCACATAAAGTGGGTGAGAATAGCTATAGCTTTTCTTATTTTGACCAGCTGTTCATCAGCATCGCCTTGGAATATCGACGACGGGTCCACGGAATTAGTGCATTGTTGTATGACTAGGTTGCACACCTCGCGTAACAGAGCTGCCGACAAATGTACTACAGTAAGTAAACTTCTTCAACATCTTCATAATATTACATGCATTATCACTATAATATAAACTTGTTTTAAAAAGAGCAACGCTAGAGTTTCTTGCTCATTGTTCTCTGACGAAAACAACTTTATGAACCGGGTGGTAGAGAAAAAAGTAACTGAATCTAAATAATGTATAACATTTCAATTATTTAATAAGTGTTTTCGTCTCATTTCTTGAACGGCCTTTAACAACAATGGATAGTTTATTTTGCTTATATATGCTGGTGTATCTAGAATACACCCAATACAAATCTTTCTATCGGTAATAGATAATTTCTTTCAAATTCGAGCACCCAATAAATAGATAGTAGTCAAAGATCCTTCTCAGAAAATACAAAATATAATAAAATCTAATTTATCCAATCAAATGTTATACTTACGTATAAGTTTCTCGACATTGCAATAATATCTGGAGTTCCCCCAAAGCAAACCGATACAATGGAACATCGGACGGATGAGATGCTTCGCATCGGAAAAATCCGTTCCCTCAAAAGTTTCGAAGTGAATCACCAACGGCTTTTGATAAACATAAATATCACGACATTCCACAATGGCTGAAATCAAATGAGTAAAATTACATATTGTTAATTTTAATGTTCGTGCTCTATAATTATATCAAAAAACGATATCTAATAAATTATACAATATTATCTTATATATTATAGTTTTCAAGGCTATACCCGTATAGGTAGGAGTCTTATTACGGCTCAGGTAAATTCCCGAACCGATCTGAAGTTCATCTAAACAATGAAATTACTCATATCTATTACGGGTGGCCGAAGATATCATTATCACCCTGTATATTTACGAGCTACAAACCAGCAACGACATTGGTGAGCATGGACTTGAAGCAGCTGAGGTAGACGCTGCGCGTGGACTCGAGGTAGTGCGCCATGCGCTTGACGCGCGGGTCGCGCAGCTGCGAGTAGATGCCCTCGAGGTTGCGCAGCCGCTGCGTGTAGAACTCCACGTCGCACACCGGCATGGGGAACTTGGTGCGCTTGAAAGCTGTCGTGGTGAATTCAAACTTCTTGTGAATGTATTTAATTAGACAATAGAGGCTTTATTCAGACAGTTTTAAAACCCATTTTGGTTATCGAAGTTTTTGTCCCATTAGAACGACTTTTGAATTCAGTTTCAGCGAAAAAGACAAGCGTAGTATCGGACGGCCACCCACAAAGTGGACGGACGACCTGGTTAAGGTCGCAGGAAGTCGCTGGATGCAGACGGTTTCCAACAGGTCTATGTAGCGATCTTTGGGGGAGGCCTATGTTCAGCAGTGGACTTTGCGGCTGAAGAGAAGAAGGAGACAAAACATTCGACAACTAGGTTTTAAAACTATTTATGAATAAGGCCTTAATATAAGTCTTCAATGGTGATAAATGCAACTGCAATACTAAGTGCATTGCAATACTAAGTGTACAGATTATTCTTGTTGCACACAAAATGACTTTTTTTATACTTCTAAAAAGGCAACACACATACTGCCCCCTGATAGTAAGCAGTTACTGTAGCTTATGGACTTCTGCAACACCAAAGGTGTCACTCCTCAATAAATACTAAATATATTTAAAAAAACATGTAAGTCTAAAACTAGATTATTAACTCATTTACCAAATAGAATAACGTAGAAAATACGCTTTTTACTACTTACGTAGGCGTTAAACATAAGACCTCATTAGTTATTCAAAACAATAGCTACCTATATATGAATCCTCCTTCAACAAGTCGTGCACTTGCTGCGCCCACTTTATAATAGCGCCCTCTATATTAGTCTTCAAATTTAAATCAACGTCCTCTCCGTCACTGCAATATAAATACGGCTGCTATTACCTAACAATTATAACTTCGAATCTGCATCTACTCCAAGCTATAAACGTTGGATTACTAAGCATAGGCCTGCTTTACCATTACGATTTAATAACGTGTGGTGGACTCCACATAAATTAGAAAGTCTCGTAGGAAACTTTCAATACACAATACAAAGGCAGGCACAGACACGAAATTTACGCCGTCAACTATGATCCCACTCTATCAAGGATTGGACGTTTAGTAAATCAGAGAAAACATCTATAAAGAAACACTACGTTACGATCAACAATTTAAACCTTTCTCTCAATCTCGCCTCCGCGTGATAAATATTCTCAACTCCTGCTGGCATCGGCAACATCACTTGACTAGCCATTTCACCTTTCAGCTGCAATGTTTACAACAAAATAAAAATTTGCATTAGTTTATCCTCTTTAATAGCGTAAATATATACAAATACATTAATGTTTACCGAGTTCCAAATTCCTTTCAAAACAATACAAAAATTCTTATCGCTGTTACCAATTTTAAACAATTGTACCTCATATTTCCTCTAACCTGAGTCATCAAATTCCTCAAATCATTGACGTGTCTCTTCATATCGTTCTGCACTATCTTGGGCCACCCCCTCTGGTTCTCGGGGTTGCACAGCAGCGGCCCGATCACCTCGTCCGCCATCACACTCAGATCCATCAGCACGTTGCCTGACATCTCGCCGATGGTCAGAGCCTTTGGAAGGGAAAATTAACTTTGAAAAATACTTTTAAACTAGACTATAACAATTTATCTCTACTACAGATATCTGCAACTTTTAAGTCGCTACCCCTATTTCTATTTCTTTACTTTTCTTATACAGTCCTACTGTCTGCTTTGTATGACATTCGTATCCACCTGAAGAGCTACTACTGCACCGTACCAACATAAAGGTGAAAATCCCGCACTAAGGGTCCACGCATGTGATGCCATTCGACCACATGCTGTGCATATTAAATTTCGAATAAACCCGGCACCTACGAAATGTAGATAATAGATATCTCTCGCCAGGGCCTTATATCTTACACCGTACTTACCATCAGACGCAATGCCAATACACAATACCCATGATGGCGCATAGGAAAAAAGATATTTATGATAATGGAAATTTCCTAAATTACTTACCGTCGTGAAGTTTGCTTGAGTTATTTTCTCATCAGCAGTTCGGAGAAAATATATCATTTTCCCTCTACTGATAGGCGGGAAAGAAGTAGCGCATGTAAGCATACCCGCCGTATTCATTCGAAATACGAGAATATCATACTTAGGTATGTCAAAAAATCTGAATAAAATGTGCTGAAAATAAACGAATATTAGAACAACGAAATCAAGCTTTAATAAGAACATAAATTGTTTTACAAAAGACCTCCTTAACCGATGTGACGGTGGATGTGTACCGGTGCAATAATCTTATGAGACATCCATTGGCACAAGTTTACAATTATTTTATATTAGTTAGTTTCCACCGGGATTTGACGTTGGGCACAAGCAGATTGCAAAATTAAACAATTTCTGTAAGTTCTACACGACTTATAAGAAACACCGGGTAATCATTATTAAGATAAAAATATATTCATAACTGACATATTATGTACTCCGCACTGCTGAGTACGGCCCTGCGTTACGATTTAGGAAGGATTTTTCTTAATCCACCACGCGGACCAATTACGTGTCGATGAATATGAAAAGAAGATATGAATATGAGAAGAAGTTTTGAAGATTTCGAAATATTTAGCGGTAATGTCACGCCGACTAAGTCACGAAGTGCCACGAATTTCTCGAGTGCACAAAGTTGTTTAATATTATAGTTAGGTATATAATATCTACCATTTTCATGCTATAAACTATTTTACTTACTCTCTCATCACTGGATATGAACTTGGCCCACTTATCGACCTTTTGTTTGAGCGATCTCAGTAAGTATTCGCTCATTATCTCCAACCGAGTGTCTACATCCTCTTTCTAAAAATAAAAATTACTTTGAAAACTAAATTAATATCATTTTTATGCCACTGTGTACGATAATCGTTATAAAAGCAATGAAGCGAAGCTTCTTATTATCATCGGTTTTAACACGTCGTGTGAAACGTAAATAAAACATATATAAAGCAATTGCTTTGAATATCTCGGTATTACAGTTACAAGTAACGCGTAAAAATCACTGTCAAGAGAACCCGAGGAATTAGGTAATTTAATACTCACATCTCCCATTATGCTGCGTTATTTGTCGCCTTGGTTAATTATATGATTCCTACAAATTATCTTTATTTACTCATCTTAGATATTATTGTTTAGATAAACATTGAAATCTATAGCTTTGACGAGTTACAAATATTATTGCATTTCCATAGCAACTCTAAAAGCCGATCAACTGATTTTGAATTTAGAGCCAAAATAAATAGATTGCCAGTGTGATTTTTTTTTTTTTAAATCCTTCTCCCATTTGTTGGGAAGGCAAAGGGTTCTTGCCCATACAGCCTCGTCATTTGTACGTTTATATGGTATGTTTGTAATTCAATAAGGCCTAAGCCACGTCTTCAATAAGTTTTATTATAGGCCTAAGCCACGTCTTCAATAAATTTTATTTTAGGCCTAAGCCACGTCTTCATGTATTTTTATTTTAATAGGCCGAAGCCAAGTCTTCATAGTTCTTCGTTATTTTATTTTTCTTGTACTTATTTCATCGTCTTCACGAATTGTGTTAATTTTGAAATATTCTTTATATTTCCTTAACGGTATTGCATATAAATTCATATATAGCATCATATGTTTCCATTTTATTGAGCAACTCTTCAATAGAGCGCGGGATGAGCTCAGTTTTGCCGTAAATATTAATTAATTTGTCAATAAACAGAATTCTTTGTAAATTATATGCAGGACATTCATATACGATGTGATTAATTGTTTGATCAACATTAAGATCGCAATCTGTGCATATGGGGGACGAGACAATACGCATTCGATTAAGATGAGCTCTAAAACGACCATGTCCAAATCGAAGTCTGTTCATAATAGTATAGAATTTTCGAGGTCTGTCAGATTTGGATCTACAAAACCATGGATGCTTTCCTACATGGTTATTCATTGCCGCATAATATTTGCCCTTATTTTTTAGTGACTCCAACCAGTATTCCTTCCATTCTTTATATAAAAGCTCCTTTACTATCGACTTCATATCCGACGATGGTATGGCAACATCATCGACAGGGCTGCCGTTGTCACTGTCAACAACTGATTTTGCCAAAAAGTCTGCTTGCTCGTTACCAATCACACCCACGTGCGCAGGTGTCCACATGAACCGTACTTGTTTGCCTTCATTTTTCAATTGTAGCCAACGACTCTTAATATTATATATTAGGTAATTAACTTTACAATCTAAGGTGTTACTCTGTAAGGCACGTAAAACACTCATGCTGTCCGTTATAACGAGCCAACGTTGATCACTTGCTTTACCAATATATTGCAATGCTGCCAAAATCGCTAAAGCCTCTGCAGAGAAGATACTTAGTTCACACGGGATTTTGCGTCCAAAACCAAAACGTTGATGAGGAATGTAAATCGCCATTGATACATTTGTCGACTTGGAACCATCCGTAAATATTCTTCTATAATCATTATATTCAGACATAACAGCATTAACTTCCTCTTTAACTTTCAAGTCACTGTTTATATCGATTGGTATGGCACTAAATTTGCTCTCATAACTCTCAGTATAACAAGGCCAGGTTTCAAATTTGTGAACTTTATATTTTAGATCTAGGTGCAGCATTAATGAAAAATCATGAAGTGCATAAGGAACTTTACTGGTGAGAACATAAGGACAATGACTATAGAAATGTTTTAATTTTCTTAGTAATAAATTATTATTAGAGGATAATAATTTGAGAATAAAACAATATTTAAGATATTTAAATCTAAATGATAAAGGAGGAGTATTACACTCAACTTGTAGTGAATTTATTGGAGTGGTCCTCATAGCACCAGTAACTAACCGAAGATTCTTATTTTGCAAGATATCCAATTTCTGCACAAGCCTGTCATTAGATGCATAACACAAAAAACCATATTCAAAGTGACTACGGACCAATGATTTATATAACATGAGTAAAATTTTTGGATCAGATCCCCAATATGTTCTTGCAAGTGATTTTAAAATATTAAATGCCTTGTTCGCCCTTCCCATGATACAATCAACATATTTTTTCCATGAAAGATTATTAGTAAAAACTACACCCAGAAATCTGACTTCCGACACTTGTGGAATCTCTGTTTGATTATAAAAAATTTTTACTTTATCACGATAAATTTTGTTAAACACTATCATTTTCGTTTTATTAATATTAATATCAAGATTAAGATATGTAAAGTAATCGTGCAGTTTAGTCAAAGCTGTGTTAAGAGTATTACTTATGTTGTTTAAATTACTACCAGACATGTAAACAACAAGATCATCAGCAAATTGTAAATTGCTAACATCTAAGCCTAATATTAAATTAAGTCTATAAATGTACAATATAAATATTAAAGGACTTAAAATTCCTCCTTGACAAACCCCTTTGAAAGACATCCTAGGTCCAATGAGTCTATTTTGGAACTTTACATATACATGTCTTCCATGTAAAAAATAAAACACCCATTTCACTATTTTTTCAGGAATACCGATTGCCAACAATTCAGAAGTCAAAATATGATGATTAACATTATTGAAAGCCCCAACAATGTCAAAGAAAATACCTACTAAAATATTATTGTTCTTGACTGCATTGTATATATCAAAATGTAGATGAGATATGCTTTCACGACAAGAGCGCCCTTTACGGAATCCAAACTGGTTTGAAGGTAAAATATGGTTACTTTCTATGTAAAACTCAATTCTTTGTTTTAGTAATTGCTCGAAAACTTTTCCCATGCATGAAGTTAAAGCTATTGGCCTATATGAATTCACTTGTTCCTTTTCTTTGTTAGGCTTTAAAATTGGAACCAAACAATCTTCTTTCCATGTAGAGGGTATGATTAAATTATTCCATAAGAGATTATATATATTTAACAATACATGTTTCGAACTATTTGACAGTTTTTTTAAGACTTTATATGGAATACCGTCAAGGCCAAAGGCTGTATCACGTCTAGATATTATAGCTGAATTTAACTCTACATATGTGAATGATTTTGTAAGGTAGTTACAGTTGGAAGCAGCAATAGAGTTGTTATGTAGATTCAATTCAGCCTCAACAGTAGAAGGAGTATATTTTCTTATAAATTCAAAAACCCAATCTAGTTTGTTACAGGAATTATAGTTTGCATTTACTTTTTTAAAAATTCTCATATAATACCAAATTCTTGATATGGGAGTAGTTCTATTGAAAGTTGTACATAAATGTTCCCAACTTATTCGTCTTTCTTGTTTCAGGGTTAACTTCTTAGCAGCCTGCAGCTTTTTAAAATTTATATAATTGGCTTCAGTTGGATCACGCCTGAAGTTTACATATGCAAGTTTAGACTGTTCAACAGCGTCGCTGCATCTAATATTCCACCAAGGAAGAGGTCTTCTATTTCTATTGATATTAACATTGGATGAACTTTGAGAATTCAGACGGCTGCGCCGCACTGGCATAGATAGTTGAATAGCTGTATTTATGAAATCAATAAATTCCTCATAAGACTTTAAAGGATTTTCCTGATCACAATGAAAATTATGCAACAAGCTATCTACAATCATGGAAAATAAATTCCATTCTATAGTACGATAATTATGCTGCTGAGGATATGGCTTACTATCTGGTATTATAGTATGTTCACCACCAGAAATATTGCTTATAAAAATTTTCGTGATTACTGGTAAATGATAGCTTCCTAAAGGGTCATGATGTACAGACCAATCACAAGTAGCTGCTAGATCTGGAGAGACTATTGTCAAATCAAGCGCATTTTGACGCCATTTGTGAGAACCTACTGTTGTCATTTGACCATCATTTAAAATAACCAACAAGTTATCATCAATACATTCTAATATATCAGATCCACGAGCATCAGAAGTCATGCAACCCCAGTTACAATGAAGAGCATTAAAGTCTCCAGCAATAAGCAAGGGCTGTGGTAGACTTTGAATCAAATTATTAAGTTTGTGTTTGGTAAAAGTTGGAGAGCATAACTTGGGGCTGTAAAAACTTACTATAGTAAGTTCTTTGTTGTGACCATAATATAAGCGAATAGCGATATTCTGAATAGAATTATCACTAAAAGTGGCAACATTTTTATAACTGAGGCTATTGTGTATCAATATGGCAACTCCATTATGATCATTGCCACTGTCTAATCTTACTAGTTTGTAATTCTTAAAAGTAATTAGATGGTGAGGCTTAAGCCATGTTTCACATATAACAGCAATGTGAATGTTTTTCTCGTAAAGAAAGTATGAAAAAATATGTTGATTACTCAGTAAACTCTGGGCATTCCATTGTACAATATTTAAATGGTCCATAAAAGTAAAAATTAAGAGGGAGCTTTATGTTGTTGCTGTATGTTTTTAATTAGAAATTCTTTAATTGTTTTGCTACATATTATGTTACTTTCATTTGTTTTACTCATGGTAATAATTTTAACGACGGAATCAACTATAAACTTGAGAAAATTATCAGAATCTAATAATGAAATAAATTGTTCGGTGGGACTTTTTGGCTTTACACCCAATAAAGGAAATGATTTTTCATTAACAGCATCAACATAGGACTTTTTATTTAACTTTTCTTTATTTTCTTTAATTTTGTTTTGCTTTACAGGACACTCTGAGGATATTGCTATATGATTTCCTTTGCAATTGTAACAACTGGCATTCGTTGGAGCAACAGTACAATTCTTATAATTGTGACTGCCAGTGCAAATTGAGCATTTTTCAGAGTTCTTGCAAAATTTTGCTAAGTGGCCATACCTGAGACAACGTAGACACTGCTTTACTGGAGGAATATATGGAGTGATCCTGAAACGCCAACTATTTAAGTCAACGCTGTCTGGTAAACTGGGACAAGAAAAAGTAATTGTTACTGATTTTGTAGGTTGAAGCTGAAAGGAGCCATCTTCATTCCTTACTCTTTTCATTATTCTGCGGATTGAAATTATATTTCTGGTGCTAGTAAGTGCAGTATATATCTGCTCATTAGATAGTTCTAATGGTACATGTTGTATAACTCCTGTGGTTTCAGTAGCGGCAGCCGGAATACTGGCTTTCAATTTATTTAGGTCCAAGAATTTTTTATGAGAAAGTGCAGCATTTGCCATACTGGCACTGTCAAAAATTACGCCCACCTTAAAACGATTCATTCGTACTAGTTGTTTGATGCCCTTATTATGTCGCTTTAAATTGTTGGCCAGAAACATCATGTCTCTGTCCCCGAGAGGCTTGTTGATTTCTATGCTCTCCAAAAATACAATATATTCGAAGTTACCTCCATTTTCCGGATATGATCTACTGTAGTTAGGTATTATAAAGGTTTTATAGTTGTCCACAGCATCTACAGACTTCATGGAGGAGGAATCGGAGTCTGTCAACTCCGTCTCTTCACATCCACCCTTTTTTTTTCGCTTCTTTGTCCCCCCCATTTTGGACAATTACTTTTAATGAATTAAATTAATATATATTTACAAATTATGTACACTTTTCCTATATATTATAAGTAATTTACAATAAAAAATTTTTACAACTCAAAAATTGCGCCTTTTTTTCTCAGAAGTTCCCGCGCTTTTTTCCCAATCATAGATAATACAATTTAAAGGAATTGCACCACCACTGTACCTCCCACCACCGACCAAATCTTGCCAGTGTGTATAAATATTTACTTACTTACTTAATGTAATATACTTTCAAGCAATCCATCAGCCAAAGGAAGTTCACTACTGAACATAGGCCTCTCCCAATGATTTAATAGACTTTGCTGCTTACTAATTAACTAACTGCTTATTAACTGCTAATTATATCTAAATAAAATTATATCTTGTTTCAAACCTTGCAAATGGCAGGAAATCAAGTAAAATAATTTATTTACATTTTAAAAAGTTGTAATGTTACCATAGACTATAGACTACATTGTACCAAAGATGAACGACATTCGAACAAGCGAACGAACGAAAGAACGAAACAAATTCAAAACACAGTTTGACGTTAGGATTTGTGAAATGTCAAGTTTTCGCGCCAATTCTTATAACTGCTCGGTGTTACATACAATGCCTCTTTTTTAGGCTAAATAGTGCTAGTAAATAATAAACTTTTGAATAGAAATAACCGTCTGACTTGGAATAATGGAAGGTTTTGACGATCCGGGAGTATTTTTCTCCGATAATTTTGGTGTAGAAGAAAACGAATCACAAGATCAAATTAACCTACAAGCTGTAAAGAAAAAGTTCAAGGAATTCATTCGCCAGTTTCATACTGGAAATTTTAACTATAAATACAGGTAATAAGTAATATAATACATTTTCAATCATTTAAAGTGTTCCACAGTATTCGTTTGTTTATAATTATTATCATTATTAATTATAGAGATGCATTGAAAAGAAACTACAACTTAGCCAATTATTGGGTGGAAATAAACATAGAAGACTTATCCAGTTTCGATGAAATATTAGCAGAAAAACTTTATAAGAAACCTACAGAACACTTGCCAATTTTAGAAGAAGCTGCCAAAGAGGTATGAAAAAGTTTTGGATCCAAAATTAAGTATAATAATATTCTTGGTGTATATGAAACTTTCTATAGATATTAGTAAATGTCTAATTATAACACAATTTAATTAAATCACTTTAAATACATTAGTATTTTTCCTGTTCAAATGTTGTGATATTTATTGTTTTTGGAGTATACATATGATTTTAATGTCCGTTACAGTTAGCAGATGAATTGACTGCTCCTAGACCAGAGGGTGAAGAGAAAGTGGAAGACATACAAGTCCTGCTCACATCTGATGCTAATCCAGCTAGCTTGAGAGAACTTAAAGTAAGTTGCTACATCATTTCCCACCTGTAAATCTTATTATAAATGTGATTAATTCTCTTCATTTTTGTCTAGACTAATGACTACAACTTCTGCACACTTTTTATTGACCAATCAATAAGTTGAACACTTAATCACATGTTACTCTAATGAATTAGCAGCACTTGTATATACTTTAATGCCAGTTGTTTATACAGGCACTACGATAGTGCTTACAATCTATCTTCTTTATATAATCTTTTTATAAATATACATACTCTCTATTATACCATTGTTGTTAATTTCATACATATTATGTTTATTTTCAGTCAGAAACAGTGTCCAGATTAGTAAAAATCCCTGGTATTGTAATTTCCGCATCTGGAATAAAAGCCAAAGCTACAAAAATATCCATTCAGTGTCGATCATGTCGCAATGTTATTCCAAATCTCGCAGTTAAGCCTGGCCTGGAGGGCTATGTTATGCCTAGGAAATGTAACACGTATGTACTTTATTGTTTCTGTTTTATTTTTATTGTTGTCTACTTCTATTCTGTAATATACAATTTCAATATAGTAATTATTTAAAAATGATGACATTTATATTTCTAGTGAACAAGCCGGCAGACCAAAATGTCCACTAGATCCATACTTCATAATTCCTGACAAATGCAAATGTATTGATTACCAGGTAAATATTCTCTTTTAATTATTTACACATCCACTTGTTTAAATATTTGGATTAATCAAATAAACATCCTTTATTGAGTTATTGACAGCAATCTTAGTGTGGGGTCCGGGCTATGTATGTGATTATTCATTATCGGGGAAACTGAAAGAGAAACAAACAGAGTGAAGCTTATAATAAATTACTTAAAATCCCTATTATGCTCCTTATACAACATAACACTAAGCAGCCTGATTATTAAAAAACATTAATACAATACATTTTTATTATACTTTGATTCAGGTGTTGAAACTCCAAGAGGCACCGGAGAGTATACCGCAGGGCGAGCTCCCGCGTCACTTGACAGTGTACTGCGATCGCGTGCTGTGTGAGAGAGTGGCGCCTGGCGCGCGTGTTACTGTGCTCGGCATATATTCCATTAAGAAGATTGCTAAAATTGGGGTGAGTAGTGTATACTAGAAGTATTTCTATGTCGTATTTTATTTTATTGAAGTAATAAGGGTGGAGTGTCAGTTTTTGTTTCAATGTCGACCAAAAACATCGTGATTCCGTCTAAGCAGGTATGAGACTAAATTCTCTTTCAATTGAGGATGCAAAAGAGCTAATTAAGTAAACAACATAATGTAGATAGAAAAGTGGACCACAGTAGCACCAGATAAAACAAAGAAAAGTATATATTAATTTGCAAAATCAATAGACCAGTAAGCACTATTTTATTACAACAATTTCGTTCATGAATATTCTGTGAAATTGTTACAGCGCGAAAATCGCGACAAAGGCTCAGTGGGCGTGAGAGCATCATATCTGCGTGCAGTGGGGCTCACGGCCGAGGAGGGCGTGACGGGGGGACTGCGGCCCTTCACGGCAGAGGAAGAGGAACAGTTCAGAAGGCTGGCTGCCTCTCCCGATATATACGAGAGGATTTCTAAATCTATCGCGCCCAGTGTGTTCGGCGCTGCTGATATGAAGAAAGCTATCGCTGCACTATTGTTTGGCGGTAAGGTGGATGTAGAACATTTACGTATGAACATAATACGATTGTGATATTTCTGATGACCCGGCGATATATTTTCTCTACTTCTGTTTCTCTCCATGACTTTCCAAACATGAAAGGGACCTGCGATCCTCGGCTATTATATGATTATTTGAATTGTGGCTTATGTACCCTCAGATGAGCCTGTTCAGCCCTTGGCAGCCCTATGCTATAAATAAGAATCCCTAAATAATAGAGAACATTAAATATTATTTTTCTTCTCAGTCGTTAACACTCTTGGCAGTGGTCATGGTCATCTTTTAAATATTATTAGAGGTCATTAAATTACATAGCTATTTTATCTTTCGTTATTGCTACAGGATCTCGTAAAAGATTGCCAGATGGCCTTACCCGTCGTGGTGATATTAATATATTGCTTCTCGGCGACCCTGGTACAGCCAAATCCCAATTGTTAAAGTTTGTGGAGAAAGTTGCGCCGATCGGAGTGTACACGTCTGGCAAAGGATCCAGTGCGGCTGGTCTCACTGCATCCGTTATTAGAGATCCAGGAAGTGTGAGTAGTTTATTAAATATTCTTTACTTAATGTATTACTTGAATCAGAAATAATATTAATACTTGGAAATATATCTCCAACCGTAATACATAGTCCTGAGTCCTGTGCCCATATCAGTATCCAGTATATGTAAGTTTATCAATTTGGAAAATTCATATCGAGTTCCATGACATGTCGAAAATTGCGTATCACATCTCTGGATGGAAATAAAGTTTGTAAACTGTAATTTCACTTGTGACACCACTACCTCTATCTTCAGGGCTACAGGGACCTGCTTGCGTATTAATAGTATAAAAGTGTTATAAAGCTATCATAATGAAAATTTATAGTTCGTAGGCCAATTTAAAAAATATATATTTAATTTTCAGAGGAATTTCGTAATGGAAGGCGGAGCTATGGTACTAGCGGACGGAGGCGTCGTGTGTATCGACGAGTTCGACAAAATGCGGGAAGATGACCGCGTCGCTATTCACGAGGCTATGGAACAGCAAACTATCTCTATTGCTAAAGTAACAATGCAAATATCTACTTAATATTTTATCTGTTACTCTTTTGATAAACATGAAGGACTATTATTTAGTCAGGTTCAGTCACAATGCCTCGCATCTAAATAATGCTTTTTTTTTTCAGGCTGGAATAACAACCACTTTAAATTCTCGTTGCTCAGTGTTGGCTGCAGCAAACTCAGTGTTCGGAAGATGGGACGACACCAAAGCAGACGACAACATTGATTTCATGCCCACAATCCTTTCCAGATTTGACATGATATTTATTGTGAAAGACGAACATGATCAAAACAGGGATATTGTAAGTTTATTTATTTAGTATTTTAAACTAAAATGATCCTTTACATTAGTTTATATACGTGTAAATTCTCAACAAGGTTATCAAAAGATGCTCACTGTACAGCGTATCCGCCGACAGCGACACTTTATTTTTTTTTTATTCGACTTAATTGTATGTTGCTTAGAGATTGCAAACCTAAGTTTGATGTACATATTTGTATTAGCGCAGTACTGTTTTAGAAGTATTTTAGTAAATAAATACAAATTGTAACATCGATAGTGAGCAGTAGGACGTACATAAGCTGATAAACGAAATGAGGGTAAGAAGGCTCGTTGGTGTAATGTTGTAGACGCTGGCGAAGCACATAATCTCGGTGCACATGGGCGGCACGAGCGTGGAGCGCGCGGCGGCGGCGGGCGAGCTGCCGCTGGCGCTGCTGCGGCGCTACGCCGCGTACTGCCGCGCGCGCTGCGGCCCGCGCCTCGCCGCCGCCGCCGCGCAGCGCCTGCAGGCGCGCTACGTGCTCATGCGCAGCGGCGCCGACCAGCACGAACGACTCGCCGACAAGCGACTCTCCATACCCATCACCGTCAGGTACCGTGCCACATGCACACTCCTGCCTTATTATTTGTCGTACAAGAAAACGTACTAAGGAAACCACATTTCGGCGGCGCCCACGTACTCAGCGGGACATGAGCAGCAAACGGGAACCGAGCGGCAGCGGCTGTCCCCATGGGCCTCGAGCTTACCCACGCTGCTACTGCTGCCCCGCTGACTTCATGGGTGAAGTCTTGAGAAAAGCTTGGGAGTAATTCTAAAATTACTCAAAATTGACGTTTAATTCGACAGTGTATGCAAGCTATTTTACGTTCATTTTTTACAAAAAAATAAAAACCCTTGCGGACATGAGACATAATGCAATTTCTTTTTCGATAAAGACACACTATTAGCACTTTATCAAACTTGTGTCCTTATTAAAAGTCAAGTCTTGTCGAGAAGTACGAAACTTTCTCTGAATTAGCTAACTGGCACAAGCAATTCCTAATTAACACAAGGAAATACTTGCTTTTGAATATTTTTCATTGTTAATTTAACTCTCGAAATGTTATAATGTTTTATTATTATGCGTATGTAATACTAATATAACTTTATTATTAATGCTGCTTATAATTTTATCATTACTTTTTAGACAATTGGAAGCTGTGGTTAGAATATCGGAAGCACTTGCCAAGATGCAACTGCAACCATTCGCATCTGAATCTCACGTCACGGAAGCATTACGGTTATTCCAAGTGTCCACTTTAGACGCCGCCATGACTGGCAGTTTGGCAGGTAAATCAATATACATATAAAAAAATCCCTATCTACTTATTAAGTGTTTGAAATACGAAATAACCAAAATATATGTTTTTTTTTTTGTTCTTAGGCGCCGAAGGTTTTACTACGGAAGAAGACCACGAGATGCTTTCTCGTATTGAGAAGCAACTAAAGCGTAGATTCGCAGTTGGCTCTCAAGTATCCGAACAAACTATCATTCAAGACTTTTTACGGCAAAAATACCCAGAGAGAGCAATTCTTAAGGTGATCCATACAATGATCAGAAGAGGGGAATTACAGCATCGCTTGCAACGAAAAATGTTATACCGGCTCTCGTAATATTAGAATAAGAAATAATTTTCGTTTACAACTTTTTATAATAAAACCACACATTTCATAGAATTACTCTTGAAATTTTATTTCGTTTTTCATTAAGCATAATAACACAGACAATGTCAGTTTCACTGACTGAAGATATTTGAAGCAACATAATACTTAAAAGTGTATGTAGAATTGGGCAAAATCCAAAATTATAGAGGTAGTGAATGACTAGAATGTGGAAATCGTGTTTTCCAAACTTTAGTTTGCAACTGTAGCATTGACTTCGCGTAACTGGAATGGATACTCTGGGTGCTTCTCTACGCCTTTCCAAAACAAAAAGTTGAAAATGCGACCACTTTCTCCTCTGTCTAGTTTCTTAAGGCGATTTACTTCTGGTGGTGTTAACTCAAAATCGTATATTTCGAAATTCTCCTGAAAATTTATAAACATGTATAACACTTTCAAGAGTAAAGTAAAATTAAAAGCGTGGCTTACCTACCTTTAACCTATGTTCACTGGAACTTTTGGGTATTACGACAATCTTCTGATTGACTAAGAAATGCAGCAGCACTTGGGCTGTTGTCTTTCCATGAGTTTCAGCTATCTCTTTCACTTCTGGGTGGCCTAGCAAATCCGGAAAAGCATCAGGGCTGAAATATAGGTGTTTCGACAGAATTGTGACTTTTATTAAATAAAATGTCTAATTTTATTTTACACACCTATAATTATATTTGTTGACAAAATGATCTTTAGCTCCCGGACTACCCAGAGGGGCATACGCAGTTACCACTATGTTGTTATCGGCGCAAAATTTGCGAAGATCTAATTGTTGGAAATAGGCGTGAAGTTCCACTTGCAGCACCTGTGGCTTCAGCGTTGCTGATTTCATAATCTTCAAAATTTGTTTCTCATTAAAATTGGACAAACCGAGGTTTCGAATGAGTCCCGCCTTCTGACACTCTTCCATTTTCTTTGAAAAGAAAACGTATATATTTACTATCATACTATAAACGATTAGGAAAAACAAAAGTCTTTGAAAAAATATATTACCTTCCATGTTGATATATGATTTGTCTCCATATCTAAGTCATAGTCGCCGTTGTGTTTTATACGAGGAGTAAGAGTCTCTGGATCACAGTGGAAGCCAAAAGGCACATGTATTAAATACAAGTCTACATAATCCAGTTGTAAACGACTCAGCTGCAGATCAAGAAATTTTCTCACGTCTGACGCACGATTTCCTACATGAGGAAGCTGTAATCAAAGAAAAAGTAAATCAATTAGCCGTTATATTAATAAAGTAATGAATTGGTAGGATTAAAATAATCGTGAGTATTTTAGGCTTAACAATTATTAAAAAAATTGTTATCACGCCATTAATTACACAGGTAGCAATCAGCAACCCTAAGAAAAAATCAAGAATATCTAAAGAAAAGTCAGTACTTAATACACTAAATTCCTACAACTCACCTTAGTCGTAATAAATAAGTCACTTCTTGTACCCTTTCCGTCATCAATCCATTTTTTAATAGCATTACCAATAGCCTCTTCGTTGTTATAATTGAACGCCGTATCTATGAGTCTATAGCCTAATTCGAGAGCTTTATAAACCCCAGTTTCAATCACTTCTGGTGAGGCCTACAAATTAAAAATGAATTAGATAACGTATAAAACAATAATTATTGAATTCTATAAATGGGTACTTACCTGCCATGTTCCAAGTCCTAATGTCGGCATTACATCTTCTGTTTGTGATAGCTTTACGTATCTCATATTTTTTATATTACTATGATAACTGCGACGAATTGAAACTCTTAAAATGCTTTGGAAAGCGTATCCCAATTGTGTTACAAAGCTCATATATTTGGCTTGAACAAAATCATACAGATGTTACAAAATTGGCAAGAAGCCAGAAATGATACGGTTTTATACCGAAGTTCTTCTATTGAGATAAAGATAAAATTAAAATTAAAGCACGATATGCAGCGCCACTTTCGACAGTTATTTTTTTCTGGTACGAGTTATTGATTTTTCGTGACGTAACTTTATTTTTAAATTTCGCGGTTGATTGCCATAGTGCAAAGATAATATTACAAAGTTGTATTTAGTTTTGCAATAACAAATCTCTTTATAAATATTATTATTATTTTTTATTGGATACACAATTTGAAATATTTTATCCGTTTTAAGTAGTTACCGATAGATGGTAGATTTTTTCGTTGCAAATATATCATAGTCCTTGGAAAATGAGAATAGCATTTCTTTTAGTTTTAGCATTTACAGAACAAATAAATGAAATTGTGTTAAAGTTAAAAATATACTATCCAACTAATTGGTTAATTAAATAACATGAGAAGTTCCTTTTCATTTTTGATTAATTTAACTAACTCTTTGAACTATTTCAAAGTCTAGTATATTAATTCGAATTATTTTGTCTCCGGGCTCAGATTGATTATATTTTTATAAGCATAACATGTTTAGCAGCTATAAAATGGTATCGGATATGCCTTATAATAGGTAGGATTTAAGAATTAGAATGTGGCTGTATAAACGCCGATATCATTGCCCACGCCTCATTTAATACCAAAATAATCGAATGAAAACACACACCATAGACGACTATCGATTGACGGATGACAAGTAAATCAGCCATCATTATTTTGGCTGCTTTGTTTCCCGCCGTAAACAAAGTTATCGAATTAAACATTGTTTTTACAGTTACAGTTTCGTCGAAAATGGGTGTAAGAAGTATTTTTATTTGTTGATTATCTAATACATGATTTGTACTCTATAATACTTTTAACAAATATGGAAACTATTTCAGAAAAAAACAGTCGCAACAGTAAATAAAAACAAAGAAAAGCGGCAAGCTAGAAAACTAGAACAGCGTCGGATAGCAGATGGCATGTCCGTAGTGAATTCAGCTAATAAACTGAAGGATCTAGCGGCCCATTGCAAAGAATTGCTGGTATACCGGAATCTAGATATAGAAGTTGATATGTACATACAGAGAGTCACTGAACTGGATAAAAGTGTTCTGCAGTGGGCTTTAGACCTCACTGAGCAAAATATGAAGTCTTTGTAAGTCCGTAACCATAACTTGCATAAACTTACATTGCATAAATATAAACTTGATAGAGCTAATTTTCTCTAAACAAACTAAACTGAAATAAAAATACAAACCTTTTTCTGCGATTTTATATTATATGGTATAGAAGTTAAGCCTTATCATAACAAAAGTATATAGTTTATTACTTGCCAATAAATTCTTAATTTATTATGTGTAAGACTTCAGTTAACATTAATAATAAATACTAGGTTTTATAATATAAGGAATACATTTATACTCCCTATCGAAAATCTGTCTTTACATTTCTCATTTAAAAAATTATAAGTAATTCTCATGTAAACATGCATCCTGAATAATATTCCGCATGCACTAGTTTATTAAAAAAATGATGCCATTTTCCCAGTCATTCTTCTAGATTTTCATTTGAATAAGTAACTAAGTCTGATATTTTTGTGTGTTACGAGTAAGCGACCTTAATGAAAAATTGTCAGTAATAATTATGTATTTTTAAATGAAAAGTTGACGATATATTTTCTTAATTATTGGCAACTATGCCAACATAATGTCACCCCTCCGAAAAATTATATTAATAATACCACTGATGCCCCTGTGCAGATTGTTATCCATCTTGTTTTCCACCTTGCTGGCTTATAGCAGCTTATTAGAAATTGTTAAAAATTTGTATAGTTCCCTTAGGTGAGCAAGTTGTTCCTCCGCCATTATTAAACCCTGTAATATTTAACTGTTATAATGAACACAAGTTATTTCGAATAATCTGATAGTATGTGTGTTCTGAGATGAATCTGCCATCTCTTCTTTGGCAGTACATTCTATTCAAACTTCAATCTCCAAATCACTGCGCATGTTTTGATGTATAAATCTAAAAAAGACCAGCAGTCCTAAAAAAATATTCAGATACAGCAAATTTTACAATTAGATCCATTTCAGATGCCAAAATAATGTGCTAAATACCAACACACAAATTACCATAAAATGTTTGATTAGAATTAATGACATGATTACTCAGCAAAGGCATCCACAGATTTATTGACATCAGACATTTAAAATGTATACTTTATCAGCCTTTTTCATGAACAGTTTTAAAACCAGCTTTAGTCATCAAATGTTTTGTCCCTTTCAAACGACTTTTGAATTCAGTTTGAGAGAAGAAGACAACATTTGATAACTAAAATAGTCTAATATGTCACATGTCTATGAACAAGGCTGTCTAAGATTTGGTAAAATGTAATTATCATACATACATACATACATAAACATCACACCTTTTCCCAGAAGGGTTAGGCAGATGTGCAACCAGGATACCCCTGTTTCGCCTTATGTGTTCCGTCCCTTGATGTGATAGGGGACGAGCCTATCGCCATATCAGGCACAAATTCTTGACTCTGGGCCGATAATCAATAGAAAAATCCAATATCATTGCCTGACTCTCGATTCGAACCCGAGACCCCAGTTTTGTTATCATATCATAGTACAACGATGCCACTGAGGCAGTAACTATCCTTTGTGTTTAATTGTAGGTACGAGACGTGCGCGTGGGGCTGGAACCGGGAGCGCAAGGTGGAAGAAATGACAGAGGACTCCGCGTGGTACCTCATTGCTAAGCAGAAAAACGGATCACCTCTAGCGTTTTCACATTTCCGGTTTGATATGGATTTCGGCGAGCCTGTATTGTACTGGTAAATATTGTTTTACTTTTTAATCACTTTGAAATATAATATGACAATTAGTATATAATTTACTATTTTTATGCATCTGTAAATAACTTACTGAGAATAATATCAAATTGAAACATCCATGATTATATAAACAACTTTATGGCCTAATCACTCTCAATCGTACTGTCGATTGTAGAGGAGGCCCGTGCCCTGCAGTGGGACGTATATGGGCTGATACATTACAATACAATATAAATAAAAATACAGTATTCAAATAATTTTAAATCAATGATCGTTACAGTTTTTCATTATGATATTTTACTAAAATCCATTCCCACAAAACAGATTCAATAGAATATGACATTTAAAAAAATGTTGTTTATATTGATAATAATCGAAGTGTTCTGACCTATGTTGCTGGGGTCAAATCTGATGTAAGAAGTTATCACATTGCGTATTCCACGAAGGCCCTATGTTATTGATTTCTCTTTCACATTTAAATAAACCCATTATCCTCATTACGCACAATCAAAGGCGATATAGACAAGTAATATTTATTTTATAAATATCTTACGCAATATTATTTACATCTATAATATTATAATACATTATTTTATTGTAGTACCGTTCAAGTAAGTTACAACGTTGTTTCTGCGCAGGTGTCGACTTTTTTTTAAGCGACAATATACATATTTTAACCAATCTACCACGCGCGAACTTTTAAATTTGCTATTCATTATTTAACAGGCGTCACTGTAGCGTGAAGCGTTCTCTGCATGTACTCAATTAGCTATATTTTCAATCTAAATACAAGCCAATAAGGTCTATATTTTATTGGTTTCTACGAAGGCTTTTAGTTCGCGGCAGGTTGTTCGATTTTCCGCGTAACAAAATCGTAACTTATTCAACGGTTCACCTATACTTGCATTCGAGGTCAGTTAGTTTTCACTTTGTACTTCCACAGTAAGCATAGAAAGAAATTGATATTTCTTTTGAACAGTCTTTTTTCGAACATGAGTTTTTCTTTGGGCCACCATTTGATGCATCGCGTGCACAGACACCGGAACAGTATATGTAGTATGTAGATGGTCATTAACGTGATGACTAGGCTGATGGCTATCACGTCTAGAAGCAGGTACTGCGGTAGAGACAGGTCGAGCGCCGGTGACCTCAGGTGCATCGCGCCTTTGTGCCGTAATACATATTCGATCCAGTACACGCCGGCATCCAACGGCCTCATGGGCCTATCCAGGAAGATACTTCTTAGCTTTAAAGAGTTTTCTTTGTACCTGAAATAATCACAATAGTTGTATACCACAATTAAAACCAAAGTATTTTTATCGTATAGAAAAAATAATGATATAAGAATAAATGTTGGTTTACATCTTATTGTCTCTCTCTTCCTTTCTCTCACTCTTCAGTCACTGGAATTGTACATAGGCCTAATATTGTAATACGAAAACTAATTTAAAAATATATCTCACTTTTGATTTCCAAGTAGGTCGTGCAGAGCATTTCTCCATGTCTGCTTATCGGCTTCCTTGAGTTTGACAATTTGCGCCACGCCTCTGTCGGCCATGGCGCGCGCGTTCAGGGCCTGGTCGGCATACAGCGGCACCATCAACATGGGTACGCCGCACGCCACCGCCTCTTGAGTTCCTAGTAGCCCCCCGTGGGAAATAAACAGCCGCACGTTCGGATGACCTGCAAATTAGACGTAATATTTGTTTACATTTGTGTCAGATAAGCCCTAATACTTTATCCGTGGCCGTGGCATCATCTGGATATTTCATCATATTTTCAATGATGAAGAATAGTCGCGCTGTTTCATTATGATGCGGATGTCTCATTAATGCTAATGCTAAAAAAATGTGTTATAGAACAATTTTTTTTAAATTAAAGCTCGGTGCCAAATTGATATTGAGGCGTATATGCATCCGATTATAACAATTTGAACAATAAAAATAACATGTTCGATATTTCAACGGATCTCAAGATCGGAATCATACATATCAGCACACGTATAATTTTCTAACATTCGATTATATTTGTCGTAAACTAGAGGATTAAAGAGAAATTGCGGTATGATAAATACAAATAATAATGAACTAAATTAAATCTCATTTTTATATCGAACGTTATTCTTGGGATTCCATATATTATTGATAATTGCATTTTCTCCGCGTAAGATTTACATTGACATTTAACACCCATTTACATTGTAGTAATAAACGAGTTACGTAATGAAAAGTGTAGTATTCAACATAGTACATAGTAAACACTCACACAGTGTCGCGTACTGCGGGATCCAGTCCATAGTGTACATGTTATCTGGCACGGTGAGATTTCTCGCCAGCATATCCCGGTTCATTTTGACGAACACCGTCTGAGGCAGTTCCGATATGACCTCAAATATTCGCGATAATGTTTCGCTTGCTATAGTCTCAATTCTTGACATTGAACCAAAACTCCAGTAGATAACGCCGTCTGTTGATGCGTCTAGCAGTTTTTTCATTTCCTGATTATAAAAATATTTATTATTATCATTATAAATAGCAAGTATATTATTGTAACCAAAAATATTTACGGAATACATACTTCAGTTGCAAATGTACGATGTGTATTTTCATACATACATACATACATAAACACACGCCTTTTTCCCAGAAGGGGTAGGCAGAGGTGCTACCAGAACACCCACGTTTCGCCTTGTATATTTCGTCCCACGGTGTGATAGGGGGCGAGCCTATCGCCATATCGGGCACAAATTCCTGACTCCGGGCTGATAATGAATAGAAAAATCCAATATCACTTTGCCCGACCTGGGATTCGAACCCGAGACCTCAGCTTTGCAATCATACCGTAGTACCACTACGCCACCGAGGCAGTCAGGCATGTGTATTTTCATCAAGATATAATATAAATTACGGATGAATCTTACAATTCATTTCTTAGCTTAATACTAGCTAGCTAGCTAGCTTAATACTTAATATCGAGTTAACTTCTACTGTAGCGGCTTTACAAACATCTCATCTAAATTACGACACTTACATATATGCTAAAGGTCTAATTATTAACTATTGAAGAGTAAAAACCCATTACATTTAGCGTGAAAATTAGAACCCTAGTCCATCACGTTCACCTAATGCGACTGAGTTGGCTAATGGATATGATCCAAATTGGCATATCGCAGTAAATATCATTTGGTGTCACACAGTCTGTGATTCCACGCCTTATAATGTCAGTTATATAGATTTTAAACGTCTCATTGTACTGCATATAGATAAAGTAGTGATTAGACTTCTATAAACGATAGTAAAATCATTTCTTGTTGCTAACGTATAACGCTTCGTTTCTAGATTCATCTTAGTCATTAACAAAAGAACAATGATCAATTACGTGCAATTTGGCGATAATAATCTGATTAATTTGACGTTATCTGTGTCCGTTAGGTCTTAGGTCGGACCGATAGCGAATTTCCCAACTGATACCAACGTAATGTGGGTTAACTGCTTATTTACTCACTCACTATTGTGATTTGTCAAGTTTTTGTCAATTTGTTAATAACAAATCACAGATTTGAGTATCATAATGCTTGTATAAGCCTGTTTAAGGTATTATTTCATTGTAAACCACTTCTTATAAAGTTCGTCCCTTTGCTTATTAATTTTTCACCTCAGTTCACCGGCAACTTATTTGTCTATTCAATGTATTTGTAACCTCTCACCCGTGGCAATGTTTGGGTGTCGTCCAAATGCAGTCCTCCAACTTCAACTAAAGCAGGAACCAACGGCCTCACTTCATTTATACTAAAATGACTATTTGATAAAACTAAACTGTATTCCTTGGCAAGAGTTTCCAACTTTGGTCCAGGTCCGAAAAGGCGGTCTGCTATAACCTGGAAAATAACTGTCATTTACGTCTATGTTCAATAACAAATATTTATTTTATTTCTTCATTGTAATTGTTTTCTTGTATGGTGCAGTAGGGGATAAATAAATAAATAAATTATCATAAGTTCACAAAATCAAATGCTTTAGATTATTATTGGTTTAAACAGTATAATAGATGTAAAAGTAATGTTATAATTCATTATCTTTTTAATCTTGCCTCATTGGTCTGGTGACATGTGTGCAAGTGGCAATGCAGTTTTGTGAGTTATTCGAAATGAAAAAATTCATATGTCTTGCCCGGGATTGGCACGCAGTTGTCCCATTTGGGTGAAATTAGGCCTGAAAAATTGTGGGCTGCACTAGTGCCACGCCTACCCCATTGGGGAATATGCAGTAGCTTATGTATATATGAATATTTCGCTACCTCCTTCGTGAAGTTACATAAATTACGTGTTACTTAACAAGTAAATGCTACTAACCTGCGATGGAATTTGTGACTTGTAAACATACAGCATCTTCGCTATGACCACAGCCATAGTATTAGCAAACCTTTCCCACAGGCTCATGTGTTGTCCATAGCCCACCATGTAAGAGGGCACATACGCCGTCCCTTCTGGGTTACCGAGCTGCTCGTTAACCCACGGCAAAGGAACACTTGATAAAAACCCTACTACGGGTGCTTTGAACTTTCTTCCGGCTGGTAGAAAACAATCACTACCAAAAACTTCAACGATGACCAAGTCAAAACTCGCAGTGGAGTTAAACAGTTTCTTCACAACAGGAAGTTGTGAGACTACGTCGCAAGCGTGAACGCATTCCTTCATGATCTGCTCTAAGTTCCTCACGAAGTCTGGCTTCAGAGACTGCTGTTGTCTTGTTAGATTGTTGGTGATCTCTGGTATCGTTCCAGCTACGCTTATTTGATCGACGTTTGGTGGTGGATTTTTCTGAAATAATAGAAATATCGTATTTATTATCGTAATCGTCTTCAGCAACTGGAAATTCCTTGCTGAACATTGGCTTCCCCCAAATACTTTTACTGCGTTGTTGGTCGTGTATATAGTAAGAGAATTTTTTTTATTGCGGAGAAGTATTTTATTTTGTATTCAATAAAATCTGCCTAGCTTATGATGTAATAGGTCTAACATTAAAATGCCCTTCGCTCAACCAGTAAACAAGTAGAACAACTATATCTCATGATAAGCATTTTTTATTCACAAAGAATATTACGATATGCATTCTGAGTTAATTATCGCTTGCTTGAATTGTAAAAGAAAAAGTGGCGAGGAAACATGCATACATGGAAGTTCAGCGTAAGAATTTCGAAGGTATGTGAGGTCTACCAACCGCTCAAGTTGGTCTAATAGGCCTAATTCTAAAATCGTTGATGTCAGATAGGTAGCCGGTCGTAACTTTATAAGCAAAATCCTTCTGCAATCTGATTAAAAGTAGTTCTAAAGGGGAATAGGTGCAGGCGGAGCAGAAAGGGCATGAGAATTTAATATGAATAAGTTGAAAGACAATGTTTACATTTCACATAAACCATAATTCCCCGGTTATCTATGAAATGGCATGCGTAACTAGAGTAAGCGAGCATTGAGACTGTCTGGCAGGCGGTTAACATCCGCGCATCGATCGATTCAGCTTTGTTTACATTGTTTAGTCGTAGTGATAATTTCTAATGAAGAAAAGGTGAAGGGCCAAGAGCCACACCGCGACGCACGGTCTGCTTTTTTAACACTGATAAATGTAAATGCATTTCTCATTACGTAATCATGTAAATAAGGAAAGACTTGCTAAAAAATAATTCAAGTATGGCAGTGTCTAAAGTTGTTGGGCACTTAAATTTTATAATGCATAAACTCACGCCTTTTTCCAGAAGGGGTAGGCAGAGGTGTAACCAGAACACCCACGTTTCGCCTTCTATGTTCTTCCCACTTGATAGCGCGCGACCCCATTGCCATACCAGGCATAAATACCTGACTCCGGGTTGGTAATGAATAGAAAAATCCAATATATCACATTGCCCGACCCGGGATTCGAAACCGAGATCTCAGCATTGTAATCATTCCATAGTACAACTGCGCCACCGAGGCAGGCAGTAAAATTTTGTACATGTATTTTAATCGTAAATAAGCTACTATGGATATGTAGAGTACAGCATTTTGTCCCAGCAGGCGAAAAATCTGCCTAAGGGCAAATTCGTGAAGAGATGCAATACAGATAGTTTGACGTAACCTTTACTAATATCTGGTGATGCGATATTTTATCGAAAAAGTTAAAAGGAATGAATCAATCGCAATAATACATTGTAAGAGTAAAACAATGTATAAACATATAGTTTGAATGTAACATGCATGGTGCATGCGTCTCTTTGAGAGCGATGTGTGCATTGTACAATCTTTTTATTATTCGGCTGATAGTCAACCGCAATAACGTAGGTGTAGGTTAGTTGGGTATTATGAAAACATTCAGATAACACTAATGAATGAATTATGTCAACGACTCACCTTGACCCCTGGTATTATTTGATGCAAGTTCAAAGACGTCTAATCAGACGAGTCTATTTTTGCCTACAAAATGCATTTTATTATGAAATAGTAACAAGGATTTTGAAATTTGATATACATATATAATTGTTATGTATTTAACACTAGTACGTAACTTTCATAACAGTGCAAGCTGGTGGTAAGATACCTATTTGTATCTGCCCACATAGCAACTATTGTTCAAGATGTTGCATATCCCTTTATAAGGAACTACGCGAGTGAGCTGATTTCGGCTTCAGTCCGTGTAGGTATATCTAGGTTCGAGCAGACCAGCATAAGGCTCACTTTGTGCTGTGCACACTTTTTAACACTCCATCCACGGTGACCTCTGCTTGTCGTAAGAGGCGATTAAGGGGGCGACTGAAGGTCGCGGACGGTTGCTTAAGAGTTATTTTTAAGAGCGGAGAACAACATAACCTTCCCGTACTCTCGCTATAGGGTGGTAGCAGTAAATCGATTTTCCTACGTCAATATGAAATGGCGTATCACCGATGTAAATATTTGATTGTATTGCCCTGTACTTTCCATCGTATACATTTTCGTCATCAGTATATAAAAAAAATAGAATATTTTAGCATGCAGGTTGTTTTCTCCTGTTTATTCATGGATTTAATGTACGTGTGACTAATTTCAAACGATTCAGTCCAGTAGTCGCAGAATGAAAAGGCAACCAATAATTTTAACGTTGATAATATATTCGTATGACAGGATAGAGCATCGAGCAAGTTGATAGTCATAAAAATGAACTGTGTTTATTGGATATTTTCGATATCTACATTTTTATTTTCACCTATGATCTTTCCGGTGAATTGTAGGAGACCGGACCTTACCACAATATTTTCACAATGTGACACATTTATCAATTCAATATATTTTGTGTTTAATCTATAGTATGCATATACATTATATATGAAAAACAGAGGTGTTCAGAAGTACGATAATGTTTACGTAGTGTTGTGACATTACGGATAACTATACTTGCAGATCCGCTTGGAAGCACGTGCTAAGATAGTAATATATTGCTATAAGGGCGTGAACTTAACTCTATGGATTAAATAAATAAATAAATACACCCAACAGTTACATACATAGGGCTGACTGCACACTAACATCAAGTGTTGTGTCGTGGTTATCAGGAACTACAATAGACATTTCGGTCTCAAAACACCCAACCCCGAAACAAATACACAAATATTTGTCTCGGTGCATGCCGGCGTCTAACAGGCTCCGCCACGGAGGCTGTCAATTAATTAACTAGATTAACTTTTTAACGTTCCTAAACCATGAAGAGTATTGATTTTTGTTACAAAAACTTATAAACGTATGATGCAATGTATGACCAAAAATTCTCATAATATAAACTTTAAAATATTTTTAGATTGGTTCGTTAGCCTTATTGGTTATACTATTGGAATTAGTTTTTTACGCCTAACAGGTAACAGAATACATGATTTTATACCCCTATAACTAATATTATAGCTCAAAAAGTTAACCCCATGCATCAACCGTGAGACCAGGATCTATTTCATCATGTCAGACACTATTTAAAATTGCCCTGCCAAAAATTGTGAAATTTTGCTACAATCCTACTAACTCTGCCTAATCATTTGGAGTTAAAATTATTACAATGAAAGTGTGTGTCTATAATAAAAATATTAACTTTACGAGTTTATCATAAAAAAATGTCATAATCAGAAATTATTATTTGAACGGTAACGGCTACTTTTAATTTAAATATATAAAATATACAATATTAATATGTACATACACTAATCAGGATACGTGTATACAATAATAATTTTTGAAATCCTATTAATAATAAAATATTGAAATTTAACAACATTTAGTAATGCAATGGCGCAAAACCTGAAACAGTCTCATCCAGTCTAATATGAAAATAATCTCAGGTTAATCCGTTTGCAGAAACATTTAACAAGTATGCACACATAAAACTTATACCAATTGAAACGAAATGTTTCTGTTAACAATTTACGGCTGCTAATGGATCGACATGGAAAGTAGTCCTATCCGTATGAAACCGCTCGTATAGGGTAGTAATGCCTCCTATAGGCCGGCGACCAGCCCGACGGGTTGTGCCAGTGGGTTGCACGGGAACCCGGCGGCATGTTAAGTGAATCTTGGATGCACCCAAAATACACTACGGATTACAAACAGATGAATTACAAATGACTATATTGTCACATAATAATCAATGTGCTCGTCGGGCAAATTTTGCAACTTTGTAATTTATCCTATTGAATGATTCATCGTTAGCCTGATCCATTGCTTGTAATAAATTGGCAAACTAACAGAACTCACTCACTCAGAAAATTATGTACATGCTTTAGGGCAGCACTTTCGACCATATCTAAGTCTGACACGTACGCCAATTAACAAAACTCCTCAAAATAGATAGCACTAAATGTACCCCACGGCTCTTCATTGTGGGAGCACAAGATATACTTACTCAAATATCGGTAAATTAAACCTATTATTACTCCGTATGTTTTGTATTTTAGGGTTATCGATTGCCCACCCCAGATTTGAAATTCACCAATAAGATTTATGGATGCAAATATCATTCTAATATTTAAATATTTGGAGTTATGATCACAGATGAAAAGTATTTTTTGCAAAATAACTATTTACTTTTGGTAGCACGTTGGTAATCTATAAATGCTGCTAGTGGTTTCATTATTATTCATCTTTCTGAATATTTTTCAGTAGTATGTATTTGAAAATTTTCTATTCTATTAATAATTATTTTGAAGACACTGATTTTATAAAAAAAATATAGTCTCTTCTACTGAAATAGTTCCATAATAAATTGAAAATACTGCCATACTTAAATTGAAATTCTATAAAAATCTCATGTGCATATTGACAACTTACCATGGGGAAATGCGAAACAATGGTGAGGTGATGTTGCCTGTTGGCAAGGGCTTGCAGCAGCCGGCCGTACATGGCGTAGTGGCTCTTAGTGTTGGTGGGCAGCAGCGCCAAGATGCGCGCGGGTTGCGCCGCCGCCACACTCGCCGCACCCACCGCGCACAGGACCAGCCACAGCAGCCGCATCTCTCTGCTTCTCGATGCCGTTTGCGCAGCTCTCTCGCGTCTAGCTGCCGTGCACCCCTTGCACAGATAACCGGTGACGTCATCTGCCCTCGTGTCACATACCAAAGTGCAGCCCGACGCATGCTGCTCGCCTGAGTAGAGAGTACCAAACACTTTCTTCACTCATTATCATAGAGACCCTGATAGTAAGTTCAGTTTCACACGAGTACTACGGTCTACATCTCGCGATGTTTCCGCTACGAAACATATTGTTTTTATAAGTCGCGAGGATTGTGTGGGCTTACCGCCCTTCGCTCTACTCTTGTGTATTTATTAGAAATTATATTAAAAATGTGTAACACAAGGATACGTTTCCTAAGACGTTTCGATGATATCACGTGTGTTTGAGTATGCCAATTGACTGATAAAAAGGCCAATCGCGCTTATGTTACATATCCAAATTGACGATGACTGAATGCAGTGGAAAAGTTCGTATTATGTGAAGATTCGTTAAAAGTAAGTTATTAATTAAACCGATAATTATAATGCGCATGCATATTATTTTTATTTATCAGTGAACTGTAAACGGATGTTATGTAAAACAAAATCACCTCTAAATCTTTCATCATTAATTCTAGTTTTAATTTGAATTTGGAAATAATGAATACGAATGTGCCGAAATTAAAACATTGTAGTTTATTCAAATGTAGTCCCTAAGAACACTATTGCATATTTATTTAAATATTATATAATAATTATTCAGTTAATCATTAAGTGACAGCCCCCGTGGCGCAGTTGGTTAGACGCCGGCTGTGAAACGTGAGGCCGCGGGTTTGATCCTCGCACCGAGACAAATATTTGTGTAATCCACAGGTATTTGTCTCGGGTCTGGGTGTTTGTGAGACCGAAAAGTCTCTCGTAGTTACTGATACCCACGAAACAAAACGCGATCTTAGTGTGGGGTCAGGACTATGTATGTGACTGTTGGGTGTATTTATTATTATTTATTTATTTAAGTAGAACAGAGCCTACTTATTTCTCAATGGTTGAAAACGTATCCAGGATTATTCAGGATACCTGAGTTTCCCTGAAAGGAGGTAATGTACATTCATTCGCCTTGTCTGCTCATAATATTAAAAAGAACAACTTGTAAATTATATTTCAGTATAGGTATAATTTTGATCAACCGATATTACGATATATTTTTTAAGAGTAATGCTCTACAAAACACATTAACTTTAGCGTTTATAACTTTTTATACATCTGATAATTTTTGTCTGGAGAGGAAGACAAAATATTTTGGTTTTACGTAGATCGACATGAATCAATTTAAGCCTATCTTCAATATTATTATTTATTAGTTTAGTATACAAATCGATTAAAATGTGTAAAATTATTTTATAAATGATAAAAACCCCGTCTGCAATCGAATGCACATATTTTAAGTTAAGGAATCATTTCCCGTTTGATTTCTTAGTCGGAAAAATATTTAGACATGATCACTTGTCACATCGTGGGACGGAACAGACACGGCGAACAGTAGGTGTCCTGGTTACTATCAGGAAAACCTCTGCCTACCCCTTCTGGGAAAATGGCGTGAGCTTATGTATGTATGCAATTCTCTCTAATTACGCCTGTATCACTGGTATGAAATTTTCTACAGTCACGACATTTCCTAAGAGGACCGATAAAATTCGAAATAGCTTTGTCGTCGGTTTTAATTAAAAATAATAGGAACCTCAAATTTTGTTCTAGATGTTTCAAACTTTTTTACAAATAGGCCGAAACACATACGCGGCGCGGCGGCGTGGTGTCGTATTGGACCGGTAAATTGCTCTAAGGCGCGTTGGACTTACGCCTTTGGGTTCTACGTAAACTTGTGTCCATAAAGAATAAGATTGTTGTGCCCAAATAGGGCATGATTAATGATTGAATGAAATGATCCCCTGCGAATGTACGTAGCTAAAAACGAGGACGCGCACAGAACCAACCCCGCCAGACTTCGCGTCACAAATGGCACTACAGTCCGAGAGCTGTGGTGGCGTGTAGAAGTGAGGATGGAATTTGAATTAAACTTACCATGCACTCGTAATATCAATAATTTTGACGGCTAAAATCTCATATTAAATATCTGTATCAAAATCGGCTTAGATAAGAACTAAATACAATTTTAAGATTAATTGTTTTCTAGTTTATACTTTATAAACGTTACGATAATACCTTATTGAAATACATACTGTCAAATACGTCTATTTGCAAGTACTTACTATTATAAACTATGTGCTATGCATTTTATTCATGTGAAGAAAATCAAATTCGTGAAAAAAAAAAACCAGAATGTTCTACACTTTTTGTTTCGTTTTCTTTATCAGGTAGTGCAAAATGCCTTCGCCGGTCGCTCACTGCGTGGCAACTATAGATTACGCTTTCTAAATATTTTACGCAAATTGCGTTTCAATAATTAAGATGCCAGTCTCCAATTAATTTTTATCAGCTCATTAACCCCTTCTTTATATGCATTATAGTAATACGTATGCAGTCACATTGTATTGACCCGCGCGAATGTCACTGTGTGGAGATTTCGTTCTAAGATAATGCGAAGCGATCATTCGACAGTGTAGTGATACTTGTAAAAATAGACGTGAATTATCGGTAATTGAATCGACTACATTGTCTGCTATACTCGAGATTGACACTTCAAAAGTCCATGACTTATGTTTCTCTGGATGCTTCTGGGAGCCTGAGTATTTTCGATTGTTTAGATTAGGTGTAGAGTTATTGCATATACTTAAGTCACTTTCGTCACTATGATCGAATGCTGGTTAGCAAATACGTACCTATTGATCAAATAGCCTGTTCTTACTGATTATCTTGGTCTAGGTATAAACAAACCTATAGATACTATGAAATGAGTGTCGATAAATCTGTCCTTTCAACGCACGGACGTTTTGAAAGCGCGCAATTGATTATTAATTATGAGATGTGCTCGCAATCCACATATCAATCATATGTTCTTTGCATTAATCGTGCGTTTTATGTGTTATTAATTTTTTTCCATTAATTATATAATATTTTTCTATAATCTGGGTCTGTAATATCATGAACATTGCATTTTATTTCCCTTATCAAATAATGAATCCACTCCTACGATATTTGAATATTCTGGGCATTTTAGGAGGATTAGATATTTGAAAAAAAAATAAAGGTTTCGAAATTGTTTTCACTAACATTGGAAAAAATAAAGGACCTGATAACGGTTATGAGGAATCGCTGGAAGCAAGCTGCTTACAACCAATCCGTAAGACTTTTCTTGCCAAAGATTTATGTTAAGCAATAGGCTCTCTAATGATGATGATCGGTGCTTGCTCGTTACCCGAAATAATGACAAAAAGCGAAAGAAACACTAACTCAAGTAATGTAAGATCTGAAGTTCACAGCTTTCGAGCGCAGTTGGTTAAACACCAGCTGTGAAACCCGGGGCCGCGGGTACGATACCCGCACTGAGACAAATATTTGTGTAATCTACAGATATTTGTTTCGGGTGTTCAGACCCTCACATCTCACAAACATTCATGTTTGTGTGATGTCTCTTTGTAATTTCTGATACCCACGACACAAGATTCGATGTTAGTGTGGGGTCAGCCCTATGTCCGTGACTGTTGAGTGCTTATTTAAGCCGTGTGTTTGCGACAGCTACGAGGTGCAGGTGATGGGCGAGGGGCGGCGGCGCGGGCTGGGGCTGCGCGTGCTCACGGTGCTGGAGCGCCTGGCGCAGGCTACACGCATGCGCTGCGTCAGACTCACCGTGCTCACGCACAACCCGGCCGCCACCGCCTTCTTCAAAGCTTGCGGGTTGGTATTATTATTTTTAAACTAGGGGAGTCTTTACTCTCCTAACACCCTTTCGGGGAAGCCGGGGTGAAACGGAAATAGATATGCAGGTCTCAGCAGTTTTCAATATGGTAGCCTGGTAGGCTTGTGAAGATTATCTGGGAAAACCGTAGTCGTATTGTAAATGCAACACAAAAATATCCACTCGTAAGAATTTTGCGCAAAATGTTTGAAATGTTTTTGTCTGTTTTTTTTGTGTACCTACATGCGACCAACACTTATGGCGAGTTTAAGTAATTAATTTATCCATTACCCCTTGTAGAAGGACACTCAGAACTATGTATAAACTCAATAATTTTTTATTTCATTAGATACGACACAGACGAAACTAGTCCACCAAAGGAAGAGGCAGCTCACTATGAGATCCTGAGCAAGGCGAT
The DNA here is from genome assembly GCA_033459515.1 of Theretra japonica. Taxonomy (NCBI): domain Eukaryota; kingdom Metazoa; phylum Arthropoda; class Insecta; order Lepidoptera; family Sphingidae; genus Theretra; species Theretra japonica. Next base: position 7,344,888 of record CM065951.1, on the reverse strand, counting down.
CGAAGGCGAACCAAGAGCAGCCCCCACAGAAACGGCCAGTGCTCGTGTGCAGTCAGTAATCGTGGCCAACACGCACTCGTGACATTAGTGAAACTTAGTGCTCGTGTCCAATCCTAGCCGAATGTAGTCATTGTCCACGGTAAACGTCGTAGGGAAGGTGGAGAATCTGTTACACTTATTTTCTGTAATACTTCTAACCCTAGATGAAACGTGCGATGTGCTCTTCTATTTCAAACTCTCTGATTATGTACACAAAGTATATTTCTCTTTATATAGCTTTTTTTTCTCTCATGTCCAAATGTGTGTAGCAATATTGTAGAACAGTATTTTATGTAGAATGCCAAGTAGACGGTACAATGTACTCAATGCTAAATGTCATACCAAATAATAATAAAAATTAGATAAGAATTTTAACAATCTCATTCATTAATTTTAATGATTCCTCGTAGAAAATTGTGACCATAAAGATTATGAAAGATAATTCCAACTATTTATTTTTTTAATGTTCGTAGCAGCAATAAATATAGTAGTGAATAAAAACTTGTATTTTATTATTCCATCCCATTTCGGTATTTGTACAATACGTTAAAGAATCTACAGAATTACTTTTTAGAGTATATTTCAAAAATAAAGTATAAATTCTACTTGATCGTAATTTAACAGAAAACCAAGTTAAAGCTATATTTATATGTATCACTGTATTGTGAAATGACTACTTTAATATGTCTATAATATTACAGCGATTTTAGTTTTTTTTTACTGCAATGAATGGCGAGACGAGCATGCCATTCAAGGTAGTAAGCGATATGACCGTTCATAGACATTCGCAAAAACAAATAACACCATGAAATACAAAGCAATGCTTGGCATTTTACTGCGCTCGCCATCCTGAGACATAAGTTGTGTAGTCAGTAATAGTGTAAGGCAGTACTGATTACGACCTGTTGAGAAAAATCTGTCTTTGTATTTGGTGTCCCTAATTATGGACATCTTCCAATATATCATTGTACAGTTTTAGGACTTTTAGGAGATGCGAATATTCAGCTGGGGACTCTGAAGATGACACAGGAGATAACGTTATTCATAAAGGCACGGGAACTTACTAATTTTGTTATAAAAAGAACCGTAAATGATCCCTAAAATGTATGAAAATATGTTACATTATAGCTTACAATTAACTTTTATCTTACCACGTATGACTATATTAATGAAACGATACCGGGTTAATAATGGATTAATAAAAATACTAATAACATGAACTCGCAACGTGACTTACGTCATATCGTGTAGCCTCTGTGGCGCAGTTAGTTGATAGCCGGCGATGAAACATGGTGCCGCGGCTTCGATCCCCGCACCGACACTAATGCTTATAACACAAAAGTATTAATTTCGGGCCTAGGTTCTGTAACACCAAAATGTCAAAGTTTCTGATACCCTCGGGGCCACGATACGAGACGTATCTTCTGATTTACCGTAACTATGTGTCTTAATTTTGGGTGTTATTTATAAAAAAATACTTAATGACATTTTAAAAGTTGAAATCCGAGAGAAGCGTCAATTGATTAAATAAATATACGTAAACCAACTTATATATTTACATTATCGCAAGTAGTTAGCAAGTTATAACATTTCTTAATCCTATGCTCAGCGCTCACAAAGACAATAGCAGTAGAATTACCCGACAGGGATCCATAACGCCCACATATCATTAGACTACGTTATTTGGTAAATTATTATAAATCGCTCTGTCCCACTGTCCATATGACAACCTATAAAAAGCGCTTGTTTGTTGTTCATGCAATTCGATCGATATCGATTCAATAATTACGATTTCCATGAATTGTTGATTACTCGTACTATAAGGCGCGAGTGCCACTTATCAAAAACATGTAATGGAACGCGCGCTAGAATGAATAGGTATACATAGGTACTGGCTCTTTATCGATACTCTCCAATAACTGTCTCATTAATAATCTTAAGCCGTAATCACTGAGAGGTCATGATGTAGGTACTTGGCGGCGAGAGATTTTAAAATCGTAGGCATGTGTAAATTTAAGTAAAATAACAGCGATTAGTTTTAAACGGGATACCAGACAGTAAATATTTTCATGAGAAGATAAATGCACCTGTTAATTTATAATTCAGTGCACTTCCGTTTCTACGAAAAGCCCTACTATTTATTAGTGTCCGACCGAAACTAGTTTTCCAGCCGAAACCGAAACCGAAACTTATTAAAATAAATTAAAATTACGATTATTTACTAAAATTCACTTTTTTGTATTAAATAAATTTATCAAATAAGTGTAAATGGACGAATTATCAGGCGTTGTAAATAAAAATTTAAGTTCATTTTGTCATAAATGTAATTTTATTAATACACATATATTATTTTACACAATTATCACAGTAAAATATAAATTTATTTAATTTCTAATGTATGTCAGAATTTATTCTTCTAAAGACTCAATATCTAATGGGGTTTCGGGTCTTTCTTCTTCGCTCGATACAGAATTATTGTTAGTGGATGGGAAGGAGCAAGACACTTGTAAAGTTTCACTCACATTATCGCAATATGAAATGAGTTTAACAGACGATGTATCATGGTGTAGATTATTCGAGGCTATTTCGTTCTTCTGATGTGAAATCCAAGGTATGTGTGAATTTAACATGTTTATGTGCGGTGAAGCCGTAGGAGGTAGAGTCACAGCAAGTGGTGGAGCTATATTAGCGTATTTTTCTCTTCTTTCCCGTGCTCGACGATTTTGGAACCAGATTTTTATCTAAAAAAAAAGTGACGCATTATCAATTAAATGTAATTTAATAACTAAATGAAAACAATTCGAAACAAAATGTATTCGTAAAAGATATACAGATAGAGAGTTAAAAGATTATATCAAGACTGCTACCGAAAACGAAGTCAGGTGGTAGTTTTAGTGACTACAGACACGATGCAACGATAAAAATTATGCAAAAAAACGCGACGACTTTTTTTTGTAATGTTTTAAATAGTAAATATCATTGTGTTTGGGTGGTAAATCCATAGTTTTTGCTAAAATTGTAATTTAAAGCCTTGCGTACTATAACGCCTTTCAAAATAAAAGGTTGTACATTATTTTTTTAGGCAATTGTATGTATTTACCACCCATATACGATGATAGGACAAACATTGTCGCTTTTTTATGCAAAATTTTTTGTTGCATTGTATCTAAAGTCACTAAACCACTTGGCTTCATTTTCGGTAGCAGTCTTGATATACCCTGGGTAGACTACCCTTTAAAGAACACCGAGGAATCTTAACAGATTTCTTCCGTAAGAGCTCTGCCCAATGCTGATATGAATAGAATTAACAAAAGCGGAAACTCACTCTGTCGTCACGTAGTTGCAGTGCGGCTGCAAGGGCACGCAGCGCGGGCGGTGCTAGGTACGGAGCGCGCGCATACGCCGCCTCTAGCGCCGCCGCCTGCGCTGCCGTGAACGGCACCCGCGCATGCCGCCCCGACCGACGCGACTTGCACGTGCTGGGCGCTGAACCTGTGGGTAAGGAACTATTAGACACTATACCATCATCCACTGTTACTCGAATCTGTCTGAGGGGATCAATTGCGGCACGAAAGTAATTCACGCTGAGCACTGAAGCTCAGCGAATCCCTCAAGGACAATTGCTTGTGTTTGATCCGCAACAAATTAAGTATTAACCAGGAAGAAAACAAATAGATAACAGTGGAGACAAATAGTTGCTCAATTTCCTTCATATAAAGGCGGTAGATAATATTACACTTTTATTTTTCGTAGGTTTCTAGTAGACCGTAGCGTCAAACAACGTATATACCAATTTATCAACATTTTATAAAAAAAATATGCCAGGTGCTGCGTAAGGCTCGATCACTATTACACCTGGGGGTGCAAATAAGCTCAAATAAATGTGTGACACAAGTGGTCCTTCTGCTTATACGCTCCAGGATACTGGCGTGAGGTGATATTTTAGTAAAAATAGTCGACCTATCTAGCCTACATGTCACCAATTTATTAAAATTGGATCTCTTGAAGGATTCACTTGCACTTTATAATTACAACAACACACATACAAGTTATAGTATACAGTAAAGTATACGCGAACACATAATAGGTACTAACGTGGCACACGAGGCGGCCTATACCGGGTACAACACAACCAACTCGGCGTTTCAGTTCTACTCTCCCTGCTGCTTCCCGAATCATCACTCAAAATTCTCTCGATACTAAAATCAGAACGCAGACAGCTAGAACTTGACTGCACTGGGGACGAATCCATATTTACTCTGACCACTAAACAAACACGAATAAACGAAACTCCCTTTTACACCACCCTTAAAATGAACCCAAACAGTGGGAGGAGCCAGGGAGCTCCGCCCTTAGAGATGAAGATGTTATCAGTGACCGCAATCAATGGGGGACACGCACCAATGATCCCAAAAGTGTTGTGACGTAAACTCATTCATACGAGCCCCAACATGAATGGGAAATAGATACTGTTCGCATAATAGAATGTTATTACTTTAAGGGTATGTGGGAAAATTAATTTGTAATGTATTACGTTACAAAAGTTAATGAGTTGCAACGCGATACTGCATACGAATTGCAAATTAAAATTTCATAACAATCTGTAGATCAACCAATGTGAGCCTGTTTTTTCCGTATATCTATTAGGATTGGATTAAACAATATTACACAATACTTGAAAGTTGAATAACGTAAATAGGTATGTATATAAACCTTGTGTCATAAAATACAATATATCTATATTTTCTTCTACTGACGATAAGAGCTGTTATGTAATATTATAACAAATAACATTAATCCATCTACAATCGGAATTATTTTGATGACAACGAACCTTCCCGCTATCCATACTATATCAGATAATTACCTACTTTTTTCCTTGCAGGAAATTGAACGTGCGACAAATTATTTGCCAATACACAAGTTATGTTGACAGATTCGTATTGTTGATTACTACAATAGGTTGGTTAGTACCGCATTATAATATCGTTAAACGTTGCGACATAAAAGGAACCCGCGTTGAGTGCCCACAGAAACCACTCGCGACAAACAATAACTTTAACAATAGCAATTACAGAAGATCGCAGTGATATCTGTTGCAGATGTTTACAACTTTACATCCCGAACCCAATTATCTGGCCAATGTATTTACGGTTATTTCTATTCGTTTTGTTGATTGTATCAAGATAAGAAAATCATAAAAACATTTGGTATCATTGCATAAACAGCGTAACATTAAAGATTTTGGTCCTAGTCATATACAAAAATGATCTATATATCTGCTTCGACCGAATTTTGCAGAATGAATTAAAAAATATCGTTTCGTTTAATATCAACAAGATTGCAATTAACATACGGGACACTTGTACTTAAAAAAATATTAACAGTATAGTGTAGGAAATATGATAAATTTATTAATATTTCATTTGTGAGAAAATTGTGTATACAATACAGGATGCAAATATTGCTCAACAAATGTTCACAATATACAGATGTCTTTGGACACTTACCTTTGGATCTATACCTATGTATGTAATGACTTTAACTCTTCACAAAGGTGGACAAAGGTGAACGTTTTTGCAACTACTGTGTAATTATGACTTATAGGGATTTACACAAAACATAAATAACACTTAATGGTTCGTAATATTTAAATAACATTTATCTGAAAATTACGTTAATTAGATCTTCGCAGATGTCCTGTCATCGTGGAATGGATGCCGATATTTTAAGTGCAGCCAGAACATAACAAGGTCCTTTGGCGGTCCTTATATGTTGATTAATGATTCACCTTTGCAATGCATTAAAGCTTAAATATTAGTATTTGTATAATAATTAAAGGGTTGTATTTACGATTCAAATAAAAATTGGATAGAATAAAGAATTACATATAATGATTTACCAGCATCTTTATAAAAAAGCATTAGGTAACAAAATTGTAGCCATATCTCAACGAAGGCAAGTTGCCACCATCACAGTATTCCATTTTTCAAAAGGCATATAGGTTCAAAGCCAGGTTGAAAGCAACGTCGCTTGGTGGCAAAAATCTTAACTAACACGGTGCTCAGGAAACCACATGAACCTCTAATTGCCGATTGATGTCGCGTGGTAGTGACATCTCGTTAAAAACCCAATCCTTATAAATCCCGACCGTGGTCTGATAAGGATCGTTCGTCCAGCTAATATTGGGTCGAAGTGGCAGACAATAATTTAAACACTTTCCCATAATATCAGTAGAAGTGTGTGTCGTCACGTGTGACCTGTTGGTACAGCCGCAACACTTTGAGTTCCAAGTAATAAAACAATTGCGGCATAATTACCATATTAGTGAAAGTTCTTTAACTATAGAACTATAGACAGCGTCCGTGGCGCAGTTGGTTAGACGCCGGCTGTGAAACGACAGGCCGTGGGTTCGATCGCCGCACCAACACAAATGTTTGCGTGACCCACAAATGTTTGTGTCCGGTCTGGCTGTTTGTGAAACCGAAAAGTCTCTCGTAGCTTCTGATATCCACGACACAAGACTAGATCTTAGTGTGGGGGTCAGGACTATGTATATGACTGTTGGGTGTATTTATTTATTTATTGTTAAAGTACTTACTTGATTTTTTTTAATACCTACTTGGAATTCATTGAGCTATTTAACACCCACTTGGAATTCATTAAAAAGATGCTGTTAAAATCTTTGTCAATGGAGTTTGAATTAATTAGTATAACGGTTCATCAGAGGCAGCTACTTTGCGTTAAACCGGTATTTTAGTTGTTGCATGAAGCGGAAAGTCAAGGTTGCTGCGTGTACCAAACTGCCGCGCGAACACCTACAGGCACCATTGTGTTAAGCGCGCTGCTCAGTTAACGCCGCATACATATAAAACTAACTTGAAGAAAAACATATACGAATTTAGAATTATCGGTGATTTAATAATTGAATAATGTCGATCTCGCAATACATAGAGCTGGACGGAGGCGATCGCATGCCGCGAATCGGTTTCGGAACTTGGCAAGTAAGTTTATTACCTACTTATTAAGCATTGTGCGTCGATTTATGTTACAATGTAGCTTTATCTTAACGGTTCATTACTATAAGCCGTTTTTTACTACCGTTTAAATGTAAACCAAGATAAAGAACAAATCATTGTTACAACTCACGTGTAATATAGTTTCATTATATTAATTTATTTAAACAAATCCTCTCAATATAACTAGGTAATCGAACTCAATTTTTCATTCTCACTAATTTGCACTTTTATATATTCCTCGAGGAAAGCTTACATAATATATTCTACGGCAGTTAGGTTACATTATAAGAACGTACGTGATAATGATAATTATTGATTATAAGTGGATAACTATTTAATTCTTCTTTGTGACCTTAACCCACACTTACGCAGGGTCGGTGCATTATCTTGCATTTTGCAGGACAATCTATGACGGCATCTTCCTTGACATAAAGCCTTTTAGGATAATTAATAATCCTTGGCCCATCAGGCATCACAGGAATGAGTAGGCTTCCTATTAATTTTAAATTCTTACGAAGAATTCTCGGATATGCAGTTTTCTTAACGATGTTTTAGAACCAAATTAGACTGTCCCTCAGTTTTTATTGTACTTATCTACCTAATTGAAGAAACGTAAATGAAATAATTTAAATTTAAAGACTATAAACATTATGCATTCAAACAATGTCATTCACCTACAAAAAATTACAAGTGCACTGAATTAGCGGTCATGCGATTTCCTTCAACATAAATTTCAATTAAGTAGTCGTGAGAGTTTATTCCATTCTCTCACGGTCAAATCACGGTATTATAATTGAACATAAACTGCACTTCCGCCATAGAAAAAGTTAATTGAATCTTTTTACATTCTTTTCCGTTTAGGTATTTTCTAAACAGAATAAACCTTGAATAAACGCTATCAATTATGTGACTTTAAAGACCGATGGCGTAGTACTTACATAGAACAAGGGTAAGTTTTTACCCTTAGACTTACTCTTGAACTCTTGGTTTCAAACCATTGTTTCCTTTAGTTTTTAACCGACTTCATAAAAAGGACGAGGTTCTCAATTCGACTGTATGTTTTCGTAGTCTTTACGTTGTAAGGAAACTTGCATTTCCTTTTTCCACAAAAAAATCAATGATACGTAAGTAAGTAGAAAGTAGGCTCGATTATGAAATTCTTCAACCTCCACTAGGCCAACACGGTGAACTAAGATCCAAAGCCTCCTCAATCCTAGAGGAAGCCGGTACCGAGCACTGAGACGTATGTATAATATTACAAGGTATTTTGTTTCTTAAACGCTAAAAGTCATTAGTTTTTATAAAGTCAATAATTTTTGAAAATAAAATATGCCGTTTAATAATAAAAGATTTTTTAGAAGGCTTAAACATAATAAAGGATTAGATATAGACCATTTAGGTTATCATGAATTGTTAACCAAATTACGAGGTATTTTGTATTGTATCAGCCCATATACGACCCACTGCAGGGCACGGGCCTCCTCTACAATCGAGACTACGATTGAGAGTGGTTAGGCCATATAGTCCACCACGCTGGCCTAATGCGGGTTGGCGGACTTTTTACATACCATAGAAATTTATACAAATCGCTATGGTATGCAGCTTTCCTCACGATGTTTTCTTTCACCGTTATAGTGCGTGGTGATTGACTATCAATACACACATGACTCCGAAAAGTCAAAGGTGTGCGCTGGGATTTGAACCCGCGACCACCGTGAACATGTAGGCAGCCGCGTCTGGTCCGTTACCAACAGGCCACCACGCAATTCAAATTACGAGGTAACAAACATAAAAAACACACAGTTGAATTTGGAACCTTCTCCTTTTTTTGAAGTCGGTTAAAATAGGTAGGCACTCACTTAATATAATAAATGAATATTTTTCTCTGTAATCTTAGCAAGATTTCTTCATATCATTGTTTAGTAAGATTGCATTGGTTGCATCCACAGTGAGTGTAATTTTATCTTCTGTGAGTTTATTGTCCTTTTATTGAGCAATACCACTCTTTGTTAGTACATAAGGACTAGTTGGCATTATCGCTTAAACGGAGTGCTTAGATACAATTTACAAACCAGGTTGTTGACTTAAAAAAATATATGGAGAAGATGGTACAACCTAAAATAGGCTGGAAATCAAACCACGAAATATTTCAGACGAAAATATTCGTATTATTCGAAATAATTACTGGTGGTAGGTTTCTTATATGTGAGAGGCCGCCTGGGTGTGTACCGCAATGTCTATTTCTCCCTCTAAACAGCAGTGTAAATGTATTGTTGTGTCCCGGTTTGAAGAACATTGTAAGCAGAGTAATTATTAATTACTATCCTATGTCTTAACATCCTATGTCTCAGGATGGCCAGCACAGTGGAATGCCAAGCATTGCTTTGTAATACACCATGAATATACTAATATACATGTAATACACCACCAAAGCAATGCTTGGCTTGTTTGATTTTGCTACTGTCCATGAGCGGTTATATCGCTTACCACCAAGCGAACATTCATTGCAATAAAAAATATATTCAAAACAACTAAAACATGCAACAAATATATTTATATTGAAACGATGCAATGTAGATATTTATTACTTATTTTGCGTCAACAGTTTTATTTTTCTCAACCACCTTGTCGGCTTTGTTTGGTTTTTTCTTTTTGCGTCTGGTATAGCACTTGAAGTACTTTTTAAATATGTTCCACTTGGATTTGTGAAGGATTGTTGAAGAATCAACGATTGAGAAGGGTCTGCCGGTATACTCCGAGTTACAGGAACATTGATCACTATAATCCGAACTGTTTTCGTTGTCGAAGTCACCACTGGACCGCGACAAGGCTCTGGATGTGGAAGCTCGGCAAGCTGTGGTGTCGAGAGACCACCTCTCTTTGGGCGGTTGATTGTCGTTGCATATTTTCGCTGATTTGAATGACATTGTTCAACAATATTTATCCATAAATATCAATTTAATCATCTTATATTGCAATAAAGATAAATACGTGCCAGATATTAAAAATATTGATGTTGATGTTGTTGTTTTCAAGTGCCTTGATTTTAGCATTTGCGTCAAAGTATACAAAAAATATCTAAAACTAACAAACCGATGGTTAAATATACCTGCTGATTTGCTGTTCAAATATACTTAATCGAAAACATATCGCAAAACATTGAATGAATTATTGTCATTTTGACATTGCTTGCAATGATGACACATCACTAACCACAAAGATAAAAGTATGTACCTATTTACAATGATGCCTATTTATCATTGATACTTCGTCGATGCTTAGATTTATTTATTTATTTATTCACCTAAAATAAATAATGGATGCTAATTTCACTCTGTCCACGAATTTTTCGATGATGTTTAGCTGATTACTCCTACAGCTTCCGATAATATAGGTTCGTTGGTTATAGTAGAAACCCCGACAAAGGCAAATTATGATCCTAGAATAAATGGAAAAATTACCAACAGTTTACGCTATCCGTCTCAAAGCCAATGATAAGCCAAATGATATACGTTCACTCTTCTATTGCCTAAGCCATAAGGGATAGACACTGCTGATTTCTGTGAAACCAATCTTTCGCAGAGGTTATTTCCGCACCGAATGTTCCAGTGACTGCTAGGCCATCGCCGTGGCGGGAATGACCATGTATCTATATACATAATTTTATTGCAACTAATTCGACGTATGTTTGTAGGCATCAAGTGAAGTGCTACAGAAGGCCGTGGCGGCAGCCTTGGACGCAGGATATCGGCACTTCGACACGGCGCGTGCTTATGAGAACGAGGCTGCCCTAGGGGAAGCTCTCAACAAATGGATTGCAGGAGATGACTCCAAGAGGAAAGAGTTGTTTGTTGTTACTAAACTGCCACCTGGAGGTCAGTGCTTCACGGATATTAATATTTTTTAATAACAATCACTCAATTGTACTTTATAGTCACTTCGGTGAATGCAACTTTCGTAAAATATTATTAAATAATAATATTTGCATTAGTGAATGTCTTGTTTTTGATTTCCATGTTTGAAACTTCGCTCGTTTTTTTTATACCTACATAATGAATGAACATAATTTATTTAGCACTGGACTTCATCCTGAAATGATTAATATCGGCAGGCACTTGACTCTTTATTCATAAGCATATTTTATGCAGGAGGTTTTCTTGTAGTTATAGAAAACCGACCAAGTGCAAGTCGGACCCACGCACCGTGGGTTCCGTCCAAATTAGTTTAAAGGTATCAAAGACACAATACATTCAGCTTAAAGGTATTGTAGACCTGAATATTTGATATTAATTTCAATTTAATACTTCTGCGCGTTCATAAGGAAAGAAAGAGTTAAGTTTAAAACTGATAAAAATATTTTTATTTAATATATAATGTTTCCTTTATCTGTGATAAAAGACGTTGCTATGTACCAATTTATAAGATTCTGATTTCACGGGAAGTACTCTGTAGGTTTTGATTCCCTTGCGAGTGTCGAAAATTTGCAGCATAAACGGCTGTATCTTTTGACTGCGTTGGCTTAGAAATTTGATTTTTTCACAGCTCTAAGAGGCAGTAGACATGAGTATTTGATATAATTTCAGCTTGATACCTCAATACGTTCCTGAGTAATAGGGTCTCGACAGACTGACAGACGGACCACAAAGTGATCCTATTAAGGGTACCTTTTTTTTCCTTTTCGAGGTACGGAACCCTAAAAAGTGGATTAAGTCGTAGATATATTGATGCTATTTTATTTGTTATGCAGGTATGCACCCGCACCTAGTTCCAGAGTATTTCGACGCCTCATTAAAAGATTTAAGTCTAGACTACGTGGACTTGTATCTATTGCATGTCCCCTTCGCGTTTCAACATATTCCTGGCGACCTGCACCCTACTAACCCCGATGGCACCATGAAGGTCGACCTCACCACCGACCTCATCGAAGTATGGAAGGTAATACTCGTACATACCCGTATTTATTTTACATCAGTCATGCATATGTTCATAAGTTCAAGGCTATACAGGTGAATTTTTCAAGGAGACGTGGATGGCCAAATCCGCAACTATGAGGAATTGCGAAAAATGCTGAAAGGACTTACGAGCCCGATTTTGACGAAAATTAAAACTGCATACTTTGTTTTTTGAAAAATCAATATTCGTAGCGAGGTATCGACCTGATGATTTTGAAAAAAATACCTGTATACTATATACTGTTATTATTTCTCACATTTCAAATATTTTGTTTAACTTTATTTGAATATCGTTTAGATGTTTTCGATCATCTATAGTAGGTACTTCCTATTTTTTTTACATAGGTACTGCGATGCGTGAGTCCATATTATTTTCTTGTCTATAGTAATTTCGCTAAAATAAAATTACTCTTTAGGACATTTCAATTATAAATTGTAACCATGATTATACCTTTCTACTATCGCAATATATGTATGGAATATCTATCTACTAATATAGTATTCCATACATACGATAACAGAGCTACAATTAACTTATTTTTCTCGACATATACATATTCAGTAAGTAGCTGCATTAATTTGAATTTCTAGTGCAACTTTGTTTATAAAATATTCAATTATAATTGAATTCTTGTAGAAATAATATATTCGATACTTTATGGTGCTCATTACATTATTACATTACCAGTTATTGTTATCTGTTTCAATACCTACCCAAACGTCATTGTTAATTTTCAAAAAGTCAGTATCGTCGATAAATAATTTTATTTCCATTGAAAAATTTTGAATATGTAAATTACACGTGTAGCTCACACAATCCATATTATTTAAACACATTCTACAACGGAGTTATATAAGCAAGTTATAAAGATGGGTGTTGCGTACACGGATGAACAAACGAAAGAAAAACAGCAGCGCGTTAAGGAAATCAACGTAAACGCTGTATACCGCACTAGTGCTGTATACCAAACATGCAGTTTACAGGTGCCTACGTTGAAATCCTTAAAGAACCAAACAAAAAAAATCTCCATCATAGACGAAACCAAGAAAATTAAACTGAACGATCTGTGTTCGTGGTCGAAAGTTTACAAATCGCCCATCAGAACGGGAAATGAGGGTAAAATTGACCAAACAAATCCACTAGCTGCACACGCCATACCTAACGAATGTGAACAAAGCAACGTGCTTGAAAATGATCCGGCAATTCCAACTCAAACAGTGGGCACTTCAGTCTCTTGCTTGCATAAAAGTGTACAGCCTTCTAATACAAAAATCACGTGGCGTCGAATAATCTCACCTAAATTGTTGTGCCCCTGTTGCACTGGAGGGGGCGATGATCACGTGGAGACTTATGGTGATGAAATGAAAGTGGACTCCTACGAAAGCGTCGATTTGCAATGTAAACACAACATACCACTAGCAATGCAAAATCTGGATCCGTCCCTCATGAGCATCATATGTATGCATAGAAGTATTAAATCAAAAAAGCCTCCAAAATTATACGGTAAAATTGCAAGCCTTATACTACGAAATACTTATAAGAATGCAGCGATTCTTTTAAAGCCTTTTAAATTCACGTAAAATATTTTTCATTACAAGCAATTGAGATGTCAAAACAATTGATACAGTTGATACAGATGATGATTAATTAATTTACATTACAATAATATTTTACGGTTGTTGAGTTTCCATTGTGCGGAAAAATGTATTTTTCGTATACCTACCTACTATACATAACTAATAACTTATACATTAAACCATTTATTGATTATATATGGATTATATTGATAACAATTAATGAGATGCTAAAACCAATTAATTATCGAGTGCTTTGACCAAATAGTTGCGATTATAGTAATAAAGTTAAGAAGAAAAAATATGACATCATTAATGACAGAATAACTATTTTGAAAGATTAATTGGTAACCAACAAAAATTATTACGAGTGAATTATCCATGTTGAAATGGTAATTTTATTCAAAGAAGCAATGTTTTAGTGAATTTGCCCGTTGAAAATTATTATCAAGTACTGGACCGGATGTCGATATTGTCATATGAATAAAATGAATCTGATTGAAATGAAATAATTATGAATTGGAAATGCAATCAACACAAGTAACTACTTCATCACACGGTGGCTGTCGAGGATGCCGCTCCCGCAAATGCAGGCGGCATCGGGGAATGCGAGACTGTGAATACTTCTGGAAATACATATTTTGCTGTGGATGGTGCTTTGACAAAATAATGCATAAAAATCAACGAGAACGGCGACCCGACAAAATCACAAGAAAGCATGAACACGTGGAATACCAAAAAAAACGTACCAAACGAACAAAACACAAAGAAGAACCTCGTCCGTCGAATAAAAATCAACCTGGTGTGTACTACTGTACGGTAACAAACTTTGCTGCAACATGGTCCAACAACCAACGACAATGGTCATATAAACCAACTTTACATGCAACAAATCATACTAAGAACTCTCAATCCAATCTAGAATCTACTCAAGAAGTACTGGGGACTGAAAGCAGTAATGTATTAAATGAATCACATATTACTTATCGTAACCCAAACGTAAGCATGACAACGCGAAATACTCGTACATTCGGACAGACTTACATTGCCCCTTTAAAAGGTACTCCGCTATACAAGATGAAAAAAACAAAAAACTTATTAGCAAATATTTTTTTTTCTTGTTTAAGGAGAAAACAATTAAGAGGAACGATGCAGAGAAATGTACGACATAAACTGAAAGTTTTCCCGACAGGCAGTGCACGCACACCAATAAAAAAGGATATTAATACAATTTTTCACGATACCGACTCATCCGTTGTAACAAACAACGACTTTTCCTGCCAATACAGCGTTAACTCTAACCAAAGCCTAGAAATCATCTCGCACGTGCTCACTCGATCCGTGTCTCGGCTTTCCTCGCTAGAGAGTATACTTAGTCTAAAATGGCGACGGCGATTCAGAAGAAGTAGCAAACCACCAAGTACTCTACAAGTGATGATGTACACTTTAGTAAGGAAAATGAAATATAAGAAAATAAAAAATCGCATGGCACACAGGAAACACAACGTTATAGTCCTTCACTTGCCGAAACAGTTCAGTAACTCGTCCACACTAGACGCTATGTCCATTGCACGCAACAGCACAAAATCGGTCATTAGACTTGAAAAACCATTAGTCATAAGAGACTCATCCCTCGAAACTTCTAGTCTCAAATCAATTACTAAACATTTCAATAAAATATGCAGACCCGGTGAAGTACTCGTCAAAAAAGATTAACTAAATAGGTAAGATTCTAGCCCCTTGATAAGATTGAAAGATACAAAACTTGCGAGTTTTACATATATTTTCTTTTACAGAGCATATTGCAATTAAAGAAAACCGGCCGTGTTCGTCACGTCGGAGTATCTAATGTTAACGAAGAGCAGTTAAAAAGGCTGACCGCTGTTGAAAAGCCAGCATGCTTGCAAATAGAGGTCCACGCACTTTGCCAACAGGAAGCAATGCTTATGGCATCCAAAAAGCTAGGCATTCCTGTTGTAGCGTACTCGCCGCTCGGATCCAAAGCGCTAGCTGACACCCTTTCTGCAAAAACAGGGTAATTACCTGACCTAATATAAATATTGTTAACTCTGCTGAATGTGATAATAACCAAGTGACAATTGCAGCCGTGAGTATCCGGATCTGCTTACACTGCCTGTGGTTCAACGCATAGCACAATCACACGGACGTACACCTGGACAGATATTGCTGCGCTACACAATACAAAGAGGAGTTGCAGTAATTCCTAAAAGCACTAATCCAGAACGCATCAAACAGGTTCTCTTTTAATATATTTAAATGTAATATTTATTTAGGGAAACGACGAGACACTAGTAGTCACTAGTTCGTCTGACGTGTGAGTGTATGCGCCACGCCTGCCTTTAAACAGAATGCTAAACATGTATGGCATGACAAGCATGTCATTCGCCTGATGGTAAGCGATACGACCGCTCATGGACAGCAGCAAAACTAAACAACACCATAAATTAGACCATCCTGAGACATAAGTTGTTAAATCTTATTATGTTCAGTAGTTCGCTGGCTACAATGTTCTTCAAACCGGAACACAACAATTTATTTACATTGCTGTTTGGGGGCAGAAATAGACATTGCGGTGGTACCTACCCAGGCGGCTTCTCACATGTAAGAGACCTACCACCAATAAAATAATCATAAAGAGACATTAGTTACAATGTACTTCAAACTGGAATACAACGGTGTTTACACACATCTATTTTTGCCGCAAAGTATCCGCTATATTTGCTTTATTCAAGAAAGAACACTGTCTTTATTAACTACATCTTATAAAATGTCAATGGTAGTAATTGAAACAATGCTATTGAAACTCAAAGACCACCATTTGTTTCAGAATATATCATTATGGGACTTTGAGCTAAGCTCTACCGAGATGAAGGATCTCGCCGCCGTCGATCGTGGTGAAAATGGACGCATTTGTGACTTCTCATTCTTCCGAGGTGTAGAAAAACACCCAGAATTCCCATTTAAAAAGTAAATAACAGATCCAGATGTAGTCCTAACTTTGTTATAATATGATAAAAATGTATAATCTGTAAAGTTAATAAAATTTTTAGTATACTTTAGATTTTTAATGTAACGGTGAATCTCCCCGAGGGAACATTGCTAACATTGCAACGTAATACTAAAAAACGATATACCCCATGGTACACTTAGTTCGTCGTCTGTCTTGTCTGTCAAGGAACTTAGAATATTGGTATGTCGTACTTCCCGGAAAAATTGCGGTTAGATATAATACTTGGCCGCTTCCAACAGATCGATGTGGTGATCCTTGGGGGAGGCCTATGTTCAGGAGTGGACTTCCTGTGGCTGAAGAGCGAGAGGTATAATATAAATATATTGCTACACGATTTATCCTTTCATTGTTTTTATTTTGACTTTGCTCTTTCATTAAATTACATTCTGGCCCTCAAGATTTTTAATGTGGATGTGTAGATTGTATAGTCTCTAACAGTTATGACGTATGGTACAAAATTTTAGGTGCGTTAATTATTTCAATTTAATTATAATAGAGCGGACATTATGTACAAAAACTACGCGCGTATCTAACACGCGAGGAATCAGTGGGCCGTGAGGTAGGCAATAATTATACATAATTGTCAAACCCATTCTCGTTGAATATTTATAGTTTTATATTTTAATTAAAATACTGATTGACTAAAATAGCACGCCACCCAATCAATTTCTCTTACCATGCTGGAATTATTTGTCGTTTTCTAATGCATAAAACAGCATTCAGGTTGCTAGGGCCGACAGAATGAAATATAGACTACAGTCATCGGTCCTTATACAAACTCCTACATTAACACTTACATTATTTGAATTAAGCACGACACTATCGGTTAATTAATCAATAATTAGGTAGGTACGTCCAATCCATCAGCCAAAGGAAGTCTACTACTGAACATAGGCCTCTCCTAATGATTTCCACAGTGACCTGTTGGAGGCAGCATGCATCCAGCGACGTCCTCCGACCTTCACCAGGTCGTCTGACCACCTAGTGGATGGAGGTCCCACGCTGCGCTTTCCGCTTCGAGGCCTCCATTCGAGAACTTTTTGGCCCCTTCGCCAACAGTTCTCCGTGCTATGTGGTATCTTTAAGCATAAAGAATAATAATAATAAAGTATGACTGCCTCGGTGGCGTAGTGGTACTACGGTATGATTGCAAAGCTGAGGTCTCGGGTTCGAATCCCGGGTCGGGCAAAGTGATATTGGATTTTACATACATACATACATAACCACACGCCTTTTTCCCAGAAGGGGTAGGCAGAGGTACTACTAGAACACCCACGTTTCGCCTTGTATATTCCGTCCCACGATGTAATAGGGGGCGAGCCTATCGCCATATCGGGCACAAATTCCTGACTCCGGGCTAATAATGAATAGAAATATCCAATATCACTTTGCCCGACCCGGGATTCGAACCCGAGACCTCAGCTTTGCAATCATACCGTAGTACCACTACGCCACCGAGGCAGTCGATATTGGATTTTTCTATTCATTATTAGCCCGGAGTCAGGAATTTGTGCCCGATATGGCGATAGGCTCGCCCCCTATCACATCGTGGGACGGAATATACAAGGCGAAACGTGGGTCTTCTACTAGAACCTTCTGGGACAAAGGCGTGTGGTAATAAAGTATATGGTACACATCATATTCTTCTGTTTTTATTTTTGTATTGGCTGTACTAATTTTAAACAATTTGTAACATTAACTTATTCCATTGACATCATATTTAAATGACGATTACATAGACGTTTATGGAACCCCAACTACTCCAGTCTCCACAAATAAACACAATCCATGAAATAAGTTGAGGCCAGGTTTTCCAACCGCGACATGAATACTAATATCACAATTCGCCCTCGCGTTATTTGTTTTAATTGTGTCAAGAATTGACACGGTATAGTTAAGTCAATCCACTACAATGTAAATCCACTGTGAACTCAGATGTTTTGAGTTCGATTTCTATGTCAGGAACTGCATTTTGGAATTTTATGAGTTTTCGATTTGAGAAATTTCATTGAATGGTTTAAAATTATTACAGAACATGGCGTTATATGAAAGTTCCTTAGAGACTGTTACGAATATATGGTTATTCTTTCTTCTTTCATTTCAAAATGTTAAAATTAATAACCTAAACATATCCCCTTAAATATATTGATTATACTTGTAAATTCATGTGATTTGCATAAAATAATTAATTAATTTACGTACCAAATACCAATGTTTTGTTCAGTGTCGAAGCATGCGTATGTAGTGTAGGTCTTGCGTGAGTTTTTTTATAATTTGTAAAAGAAATTGACCCCAATGTCGGTCATTTTGAAAGGAGCTGTGAAATTGTATTATTATCTTAATGATGAAATTGCTGGTAAGTGCATCATTAAATTAATTATTTTTCTCATCCTTTTTTACATTTTTATACATATTTAAAAAAACAATATACATATAAAAATATTAAAAAAGAATTAATCCTTCAGTGGCGAGGGTTAAGACCCAAGCCACCGGTGGTTAGTGATCCAAAGTTATTTTTCTCATATTATTATTTTATATTATATTATTTTACTCATATTAGGCCCGTATCTGTATGTACCGAACTTGTTAATAATGAGGAAATTTTGCATGATACCACTATTACTTCAGAACTTATAATTTTATGTCTATAAACCCTCGTCAATAGACCAACGGGTAGAACATGGACAATCATTGTTAAATGGATACATGATTATTATTTTAATGATGATAATTAACAACATTATCTTTATAAGACCCTAGGACACAAGATTGGTTTCTCATGAAGTCGCCATGGACGGGGTTGGGTATATTGGCCCTCTACCTGATGGCGGTGTTCCGCTGGCTGCCCAACTTCATGAACAAACGTCCGGCGTACGAGCTGCGGATGGTCATAGCAATTTACAACATACTACAGATTATTGGATGTTCGTATGTATTGTACCAAGTAAGTATCAGTTTTATTAAGTAGACAAGAGATTTCGTTTTTGAACTTGACAAAGCGATTGCAATACACCCTATAAAAGCAATAATATCCCCTAACTTAGGTCAGTTCAAACTCACCATTTTCGTCCTTCTGACTGGAAGGCCCAGTTTGGAACAAAATTACCGACAAGAGGTTGCAGATTCCATGACTGCTGCCTGTCTACTCACGAGTTGTCGTAAAAAAATTAGCGTAGCTCTTCTTAATTATTACAGAAAAGACCTGTGTCCAGCAGTGGAATATAGATATTGAGATATAGTCAATTAAAGATGTATAAAGTTGGGGCTACATTTCCATTGCACGACAACACAGACGGAAATTCTGATATCTTTCATTTATCCGATTCGAAATGCATAAAACGCCATTTACACGTGGAGAGTTTCTCGCGACGAGAATCGTATGCATGATAACCGCCATAATATTATCGTGTTCTGCCAATGTGGGTATACACGATGCAACTTTTTTATATCCTTACGATAATCGTATTTCGAGGCTAGAAACTCTCCTCGTGTAAATGGGGCTTAAGATGTAATTTTTCAACAGAGCATGGTATTAGGCTGGCTTAATCATTACAAACTGGTTTGCCAACCGGCAGACGAGGGTCCATACAGTTTGGACTACGCCTGGAGAGTTTGCTACGGTTATTTTATGCTGAAATTAATAGATCTACTGGATACGGTAAATATAGCATATGTATAACATTTTAAAGTTATGTAATCAATATTTATAGATAGTAAAAAATAGAAAGAAAGTAACCTGCCTATATCTTAAGTAACTAAAGGAAATGTGACAACGCAAAGATGGACTTGAGATCTACAGCCACTGACTTTAAACTACGGTTACGTGCGGATAAGTAATTTATTTTATTAATTTTATAATACATTTTATTTATTAGCCACCTTTTTCTGCCTTTCTATTGGCTGACATTTGACAGGTTTTACGATGAATTATTTGAAAAAGAAAAATAAAAACAATAATTTAGGGCTAATTAATTCCACTCAAACTAGTTTAAGGCGCATTATAACTAAATATACCTTCGGTCATCAACAGAATTTATAGCAATTTGTTGTTAAATAATTAGTTCAATTTTCACTAATATAGCAGCGCTACCAACGCTACGAACAAAATAATATCTACCTTTTTGAAGACATAAATGTATGACAGCGCTCCCTTTAAATTATAAATATTATAAGATTGAAGCCTTAATCCCCCTGTGTTATAGAGACCATATTCGAAATTGATGCAGAGTGGTATTACAAGTGTAGATTTTGGGTAATATTATCAGCATCATTTTTTAAATCATTTAATTCCGCTCTAACCAGCATTCTCTCTGTAGACGCCAGAGTCGGCTTTCTAGCTAAACCTTTGCTTTAGGTATTGCACGGTCTTTAGCATCCTGGACTATAAAACTTAGATGTAATTTCTACAAAGTATAATTACGAATTCACCCTTCCTAATCCGCCATAAGGTGAAAAACGGCAAACATAATTAAAATTTAAATTAAATGCCTATGCTTTGTCATTACACGTAAAGTAACGATGACTTAAATATTTATAATATGTGCATGTTAAGTTGGGTGTCATGAAGTTCAATGATTACTGTTATGTAACGTATAGTTAAATGTTTTCTTTTTATTTATGACTGTACTGTATCAGCCCATACTAGACCCACTGCAGGGCACGAGCCTCCTCTACAATCGAGACTACGGTTGAGAGTAGTTAGGCCATATAGTCCACCACGCTGGCCCAGTGCGGGTTGGCGGACTTTTAGATACCATACAAATTTATACAAATCGCTATGGTATGCAGGTTTCCTCACGATGTTTTCCTTCACCGTTATAGTGCGTGGTGATTGACTATCAATACACACATGACTCCGAAAAGTCAGAGGTGTGCCCTGGGATTTGAACCCGCGACCATCGTGAACATGTAGGCAGCCGCGTCTGGTCCGTTACCAACAGGCCACCACGCACTTTGACTATTATTTATGACGCAACTCCGAAATGAGCGTGCAGCTACCTGATGGTATGTGGTCACCGTTGCTCCAACGCACTGATAACATTGACGTAATTGATTTATGAATCTTTAATTTTTGTACAACGCACGACAATGTGATTATTATGAACTTTATGGCATGTGCAATTTCTTGTCGGTCGGCAAAAGACTCTTTTGCTCAGAATGGGATGTAAAGACAGAACCCAGAACACTACACACTTGTGTGGGTCGCAGTGACGAGTATTCCAGTTTCCACCACTATGGCAGGTAACTAATGTAGGATAGTGGAGACTGGATAGATTAAAGGATGTTTGGTCACATTACTTTGTTCTTTAAGGTATTACCTTAACAATATGATCGATACAATATTTATTTGGCTGATTATAATATTTTACAATTTATATTACAGGTATTTTTCGTTTTAAGAAAAAAACAAAATCAAGTATCATTCCTACACGTGTACCATCATTTTGGCATGGTCGCTGTCTCTTGGGGAATAGTTAAGTGGCTACCAGGTAATTATCATTATTGTCTTAAGTTCGAAATTTATAGGCAATTCTAATTGCTATATATAAGAATCCATGCCGAAAATAAACCTATCAAATACGTATATATATACAAAATATAGGTGTGGCCATAAATCTTCGACCCGATTGATTATTCGGAACCGATCCCTAGTTCAACATCGTAGTTACGGGCACTAATAACAAATTCGTGTATTTATTAGCTTTTTTTTTTTGTGGGTGTTTTAGTAGCACCTCTGCCTACCCCTTCTGGGAAAAAGGCGTGTGGTTATGTATGTATTAGCTTATTTTTAGCTAAGAAGGTAATCAAGGATACGTAAATTTTTGGATAGATGCGCGGTTGGTTATGAAAAGTGACGACGCCAGTTCGATTCCACAACTGTAACAAGTGATTATATGACCAAAAATATTTGTTTCGGGTCTGGATGTTAGTGAGACTGAAATGACTATCGTGGTGTGCAGAAATATGTACATGTGAATTTATTTACTTACAATTTTACTTATTTGCCACGTCTCATTCTGGCAATTTACAGGTGGACACGGAACATTCCTGGTGACGATCAACTCATTTGTGCACATAGTGATGTACATGTACTATCTCCTCACTATCTGGGATGAATCCTATAAGAAATCCATCTGGTGGAAGAAACATGTCACACAAATTCAAATTGTAAGTATATACAGAAGTTAAATGGATACCTAATAGCACTATACAACTGTCTAGATTAGAAGTTATATTTTAGGGTCAGGTCAAAAGTACCCTGAACCGACAAGCATGCATGAAGAGATTGATGAAAGTGGATGAAGCGAAAGTAGTATGTCAGGATCGAGCAAAATGGCGATCCATAGTCTCTGCCTACCCCTATGGGATACAGGCATGACGATTATGTATGTATTATATTTTGCATGAAATGCCTGTTATGCAACAAAACTTTCCAATATTATAATCCGTGTCAGTTGTGAGAGGAACCTCCGGGAGCTTAAAACTTAAAAAAATCATCAAACGCTGTATTATAAGGCCTATGCAAGGGCGTTGCCTTCCTATCTATCTCGACGTGACGACAGGACGCGGCACCAATTAGCCAATATTTAATGTTAGAGGCGTCTGCGCTCCACCAATAATAAAAAATGCCGTTAAAAAAAATGCGAAAAGCAGTTAAGGTTCTGTATCGAGACAAACCCCAGCCGACTATTATTTACCGATCCAAATTTTGTATTAACGCGTTTTTTATAGGATGAGTTCAAACTGATGTGTTCCTTACTGATAAATATAAATTCTGAGATTACAGACTTCTGTTTTTTGACAATGTATAATGTATACAAACAGCTTCCGTGGCGCAGTTGATTAAGACACCGGCTGTGCAATTAGAGGCCGCGGGTTCGATCCCCGCACCGAAACAAATATTTGTGTGCTCCACAGGCAATTGTTTCTGGCCTGGGTGTTTGTGAGACCGTAAAGTCTCTTGTAGTTCCTGATACGAGGTGACTGTCGGGTGCCAAAAAAAACTAAAATAAACAATGTTATAATTTTTCAGCTACAATTCACAATGTTGATGGTGCACTTCATAGTTCTAACTGTGGCGAAAGACTGCGGCTACCCTCAGGAGCCCGCCTACCTGCTCATACCACAAAACTTATTCATGGTCATACTGTTCTTGGACTTCTACTACCGATCCTACATAAAGACCGACAAGAAAGCAAAAATGTAATTTAAGGTTGAATACACACAAAAATAAAATACTTATTGAATATTCAGTACTATATTTAATTTCTACATAAATATCACATTTTGTGTTTTACCAACTACGTGAACAAGTGCCTTAAAACCTTGAACATCCAACGAGATACAAACCACGTAGTCCTTAATCCCTATATTCATTATAAAACTGAATAAAGATGTTTAGACATCCCAATGAACATGGAATAACCAGTGACTGTTACACATCACTTGCTTAGTAAAGCCTTAAATTAGTACCAAAACATACTTGAAATGTATTCCATAATATCGTAGAATAATTGAGAAACGTTGAACGAATCTATTACGCTATGAACACTGCATAATATTGCAATTATACAATAACAATATGATATCCAATACCGATTTCTCTTATGCTACAAGATAGAATTTTATAATGTTTATAAAATATATACTTCAGTTCTTATCAAGGCAAAGTAATTCTAAAAAATATATTGCTTTAATACTTTTAATACCTCCTGAACACAGATGGTACTGGATAATTAAACAAGGTCGTTTAAAAGTAGTATAAATAATATAGAAAATAAATTCACAATACATTGAACACAGTCTTATGGAATACAAGACTAGCTCAGACGAGCAAAAAGGTTTTGTTTCACGAGGTCGATGACGTTGCTCTCGCTGAACGAGTCGATGACGGCTTTCGTTAGACAAAGCGTGGTGGTGGCACCATCTACTTCGTCGTCTTGCAGTGGTCTGTCCATATTCACGTATTCCCTGAGATTCTGTTTTAATAAATTGTTGAGGTCTTCAGTAGTGATAGTGGGGACCATTTCGAGGTTGTTAGCTTGGTTTTCGAGTAGAGTTTTGAGATCGTACTCCTCTGTGACGGAGGGCACGGGGTCCTCCTCGCAAGTCCGCTGTCGTTTGGCGCGCCGCAGCTTGCGCCTCGCGTCTAAATACGCGTTGGCAACCGTTTCCAACTGCAAGAATAGCACTGCCAACGGCGTGTCCGATAAATCGTCCTGAAGCAACAATTACGTGTTCTTAATTAGAATTCCTAATTTAATTGCCACGTTGTTACAAGGGAATGCATGTGAGCCCTGGGATCAAAAGCTGAATCTTCTATTAATGCTTAATTTAAACTATTCGATTAATTCGAGGAATAACAAGTACGAGTATTTGGGCTTAGATTGACAATTGGACATGAGGATTAGCTCAGTGTGTCTCATGATAGAGCAGTAAATATATGTATTACATATTAGCGGAATGCGGAGTCTAAATGCGTTAATTAAAAATGTGCCTGCTCGCACTGTTTTTTTTTATATACTTTTTTTACAGCACAGGTCCGGTAAACGAGCAAGCATTCATGCTGAGTCATGTCTGACAACAGCGTGACTATACCTCTTCCAAAAATAAATACATACATAATAAGTAACGCTGCCTCGGTGGCGCAGTTGTACTACGGTATAATTGCAAAGCTGAGGGGTTCGAATCCCGGGTTGAGCAAAGTGATATTGGATTTTTCTCTTCATTACACGCCCGGAGTCAGGAATTTGTGCCCGACATGTCGATAAGCTCGCCCCCTATCACATCGAGGTACGGAACATACAAGGCGAAATGTGGGTGTCCTGGTAGCACCTCTGCCTACCCCTTCTGGGAAAAAGGCGTGAGTATACGTATGTATATAATAAATAGCCGGCTACGCATCAAGAATTCGTCATCCCAACGACAAATATTTACGTGTTACGCAAATATTTATTTCCGTTTTAGGTTTTGGAAGACCGAAAAACCTCATCGTATCTGATACACTGTATTCAGTGTCACTGACGATGTGTTTATCAATAAAATTTTACGGATAAGTTAATACCTAAATTTAGTCTACCTACATTGAAACGCTCACCAGTGATGATCTAATAATGACGCAAGCCTAATTTCCCGTGACTTCCGACGACTTAATAAACATAGCCGCTATAGCACACGTAACAAAACCAGACACCGGGGCTATTCAGTATTAGAAATGACGTAACCGACTCTCCTAAGTATGTGAAAATGTGTCATGACTTGTCCAGGCACTTAGCACATCAATAATATAATTTCTATGAAATTTACTCACCTCGTTAGGATTTACTATTAACTTTGCAGTTTCCTGCGGCAAGTCCTTGCATATTTGAGCAACTAGTATCTTGATTAGAGCTTCAGATACCTGTGCCGAACCATCTTTATCCTGCAATAACAAGGAAAATGCATATTTAATATGAATAGTTTACCACTTCATTTGTGTACCATAATTATGGTCGTAAGGAATTATGAAAAGTATTGAATAACTAAGCGTAATATGAGAACTTGGATTTTTATATATTATTTTTTAAAAATACTATGAGAAATGGTGTTAGTTTTTGTTTTTCCAACACTTTTCCAAACATAATCTGTTATTGTTTTCCCGGTTTTTGAGAAATCACGCCACGATTGGTCAATTGTTCGGGTCTTCCAGGTGGCTCGGTAGAAAAAGTTATTAAGTTTGTGCATATTCGAATATTTATTAAATAATGTTTTTTAGTCTCATTAACTGGAGATCAAACCTCGGTTGTCCCGATTTGTTTAAATCTAAAGCTGTAACCTTGATATTTTAAAAAAATTGGCACAATCGCATCCATTGTCTCTAAATGTAGACAATTAATACCGCGGTAAAAATCCTTGAAACAACGGAAGGAACAAATCTGTTACATTTTATATTGTTCTATTATTATTCATCCACATTCTACAAGTATAACACAATTAATTGCTCGTAAAGGATGTGCTTCGTGCACAATAATGATGAACATCGCACAGATCACGCAACTAGGGTTGCCACCTTTTTGATGAAAAAATCGAGATAAATGGTCGATCTAGGGAGACGTGAGCTTGATCTTCAGGTATGATTAAAAAAACGTCATTATTAGTGAAGTATTCAGTTAATGCAATTTTATTGAAACACTTGAAACAAATCGAGCGATCGTCGCGTCATATCAACAGTGGGTGACAAAATAGTATGAGGGACAATAGTAAAAATCGGGACAATCCCATTAAAGTCTGAGAAGGGTGGACACCCTGCACAAAACTAAATATATACTTACATGTGGCAACCAAATGTTGAGGGAAATATTCAAAGGATCCAAGTTTTGTACATAATGCCACCAACCGCGCGGCACCAAGAGTGCATCGCCAGCAGACAGTTCAACCATTCTCGCTCCTGTTATACCTGCAATAATAATAGGCAACAAAAAAAAATGTAGTAAAAAAATATAACACATTAGCATATTTTTTTACGCAATTTCCCAAACACCCATTTTAATAATTAATTGTTGAATCAAAATTTGTGAAAACAATATCAGGTATAATATGTAAAAATAGTAATAAATCTTCATGATTTATAAGAGTTTTTCATGGTATTACATGAGTAATCATCAACAATAGTATCGGTCCAGGTTTTGTGTACATAAATAATTGCAGACAACAAATTATTTTCGCATTTAGTAAGCTATATTTTAAGTTCTATTTCGCACAAGCATAATTGTGTCGAATGGCATGGGACCGCCGTCTAATGCCATTCGATACTCTGTCTGGACGGCATTTGCGCTTAACATCAGGTGCAGTGCAGTCAACATGCCGTGCCAGAATAAAAAAAAAAAGCTAAAATATTTTTTATTGCTATAGATTAATTCGAGACTCACCACTAAAGAGGTCAATATTATTAGGACAGTAAAAATTCAATTCGCTATAGACACTGGATTCTTCATATGGCACTCTGGTTGGCTTCATGCCACCTGTTTCTGGTGGAAACAGTATCCAGCGCTTTCTGAAAAACAACAAATATTAATTGTACTCAGCAAAACTTAATTAGTAACCAAATATAATAGATAAATATACAAAAACAACTACAGTGGCCTTATCTAATTTATTATTGGAATTAATCTATGTGCATTGCTGACCTGATAAAATCGATTATCTCTATAAGTTACTGTATTAACAGTTAAGGTAAATATTATAAGGAATCACTGCATATCAGGAAGTTCTGGAAATTAATTTCAAAGATATACTTATAAAGCTCAAGGACTTGCACTAATTCATAGTTGCAAACACTTTAGTTAAAAATATTAACATGATGACAGACAACAGTATTAATGTTGTGAGAAGCTACATCTTGTGTCTGTCAACTGTTAAGAAACTTCAGATATCTATATTTTGCAGTGAATTTACATTAACAGGTATTGCTTACTGTGGGTGAAGATGACAATGATGATATTGAAGTCATTATAAATGTATGGACATTCTAGACCTAGGGTATCTTTTGCAAGTAGATATTGAGAAACAGAAATAATCTCACTTTCCATACAGTTGTGCAACAATATTTACACCATAAGTGTCCTGGTGTGCAGGTGTGTGTGCTCCCTTACTGCCTACCCACAGTGTGGTGTCTGTCGCACCCTTGTTAGGATACCCAAACTGCTTCCATGATATGTCCTAAAAAAATAATGCTTGTTACTTACATATATGTTTATGTTGACTTGTGTGACATGACATGACTATTGTTGTCAGCAATATATCTATTTAATTGTACAAAAGTTACATTTCCAAGAATGATGATTGACACATGACTATTTGATTTGATGTAAGAATTACTTTCTATATTATTGATTTTTTGATATTTGACCCACATGTGCAGATTGCAATTCCACAGTTATACAATCTAATTACAGTTGTATAAACCCAATGTTCGAGTATAATACAACCTTATAAGATACTGAAGATACTGTAAACTAATAGGAAAAGCAATAATTTTTGTAAATTATATATTACAATTTATGTGCCATAAGATATTTGTAAATAAATTTATAAAAATCATGTAAAAAAATTGTTGGAGTATTCCTATTTTCAAATTACTTTTAAATACTGAAGAGTGAAGTCCTCTTATAGGAAACACTCTAAAATAATCATAATATATTACTTTTTTTAAACAGTTACTAAGCGATGGCGAAATAAAAACTCACATTAAAATCTTGAATAACTTAATAACATACAATAGGATGAATTGGTTGGTTAGCAAAACTATAAATATTGTAATAATCACTATATTGTGAACTGGTTTTGAAAAGAGCAACACTAGTTTTTCTTGCCCGTTCTTCTCTAGTGAAAACCACTTTCCGAACCGAGTGGTAGATCAAAAAATGACTGGATCTAAATAATGTTAAACATTTAAATGGATTCAATAAATTATTTTCATTAAATTTAGTATGAATACAAAAATCTAATAATTACCTTGTATAATTCGTGTTCTCCAGTAAACCACTGGTGTACGTACTTGTAGTCGAAATACATCCATTCGTCACTGGTCGGCAAACTGTCTACGAAACTTTTGAATGTCATGCTCTTCACCTTGCATCTCCTCTCCCAGCAAGGCTCGTCAGATATGAAATCCCGTTTCATACAACGAAAGGGTATTTCCTTCTCTCCGAACACTGAAACCCATTTTTCAACATTCCACTGGCATATCGACCAGTTATCAACAAAACCGCGAAATACTATCGGTGCGCTAGCTTTCGCTATTACGCTACGAACAACTTCCTCATTTAAAACCGACATTTAAAATATTCACTTAATCACTATTATATGAAATTAAAGCTTTTAATTTCAATCTGTGAATCCAAGCGCATCTATGCAGTTCGGTGCAATTCGCGATTCGCGAAGTAAATGAAAAAAATATTTTTGTTTTGACATTTGCTTTTTTTGTTCAAACTTCAAGTGTTGTGCACAAATGCTATTTGTAGTTTATTATACCTATAACTGATTAGTCATTATAACTGATAACATATTAAGTATATTTATTGCTTATTTAATCATCGTACTTACATTAAATATCATATTAAGAAATTAAAAAGTCGAAAATAAATTATAAAATAATATTGTCTTTTGTTAGCTTTTTGCTTATAGCTATTTTTAAGTTATAAGCAATAGTTAATACCTATACAATATATTTTATATTCCGTAATTAAGACTGCACAATGTAATTGACTTAAATTATATTAATCTATAGATGTTACTTATAATAAAAGTTTTACAGCAAAGTAGTGTTGTGTAATTTTTGGAAAAGTTTCAGGATTTTTTCGTTTAACATTTCAAAATATACAAATACAACTAGGAAACTATATTGAAGCTTTTAAATCGTGAAATAAATGCTATTCTTTTATAAAGTAAATTTATATGTTTATAATACTCCTTATCTTTCTCTTCAGCTAAAGAAAGTCCACTGATGATCATAGATCTGCCCCATGGATCTCCACATCAACCTTAAAACCAATGTAAATTGTAATCCTCTTATCTATATAGTACGAGTATTCTAATACTATAATATATTCAAAATTTAGGATACGGAATAAATGTAAAGGTTGATATTGGGTAAAAGGTGTATTGAATTATGATTTACAATTAAAATATTATCAATTTGGTTTCTGAGTTTCGATTCACCCCAATTTTCAGTGTGTGTTAAGTTCGAAAATCAAAATTGAAAAATATTCATTTTCCAAATGAAACTTTTCAATTTTCCTTGACCCAACACAATTTTTGTTTTACTTAAATGCGTGGTGGCCTGTTGGTAATGGACCAGACGCGGCTGCCTACATTTTTACGGTGGTCGCGGGTTCAAATCCCAGGGCACACCTCTGACTTTTCGGAGTCATGTGTGTATTGATAGTCAATCACCACACACTATAACGGTGAAGGAAAACATCGTGAGGAAACCTGCATACCATAGCGATTTGTATAAATTTCTATGGTATGTGAAAGTCCGCCAACCCGCACTAGGCCAGCGTGGTGGACTATGTGGCCTAACCACTCTCAATCGTACTCTGGATTGTAGAGGAGGCCCGTGCCCTGCAGTGGGTCGTATATGGGCTGATACAATAAAATGCATAGAACTGTAAATGTACACAAGTGAAGTGGAGGTTAAGCAAGAGTGTTTAAGTGATTAATTCTATTTTCTCGCTGGGCTCTACCAAAAGCATGACATTGGGGATTCTACGGTATGACTGACTGTCGGACAATGACGGACGATGGACTATGTTTGACGACTTTCGCCGAAACTGGGTTAAATATTTAGACAAAAAATATTACATGAGGACGGGCTATATACACGAACCGTGTGAAGCCATAATGAAAAAAGTATCGTGCAGTCACTGCACAGAATGCACAGATGAAAAACATTGAAGATATTTCGTACAAGTAATATGCGTACAAGCACAGATTACGCCAGGAACTGAATATGGGATAATGTAAAAATAAAATATTACGATGTTGTCTATAAAATGATAACTGTTCATTCAATTACAGTACCGGTACCAAAATTAATCAACAATATAAAAGGATAAAATCAATTTTACGATTTACAAGCTGCAATAAACCTCTGAAATTGATTTTTGCATGAGGTTTGCATTTTTAAATTTATCCGAAATATTTCATGAAATTTCACCATAGACTTAGTCCAGGGAGCAGCATTACATGCTAAATGCTATTATTTGACATTAGTAGTTATTTTGGTCTGTGGTCAGTGGTAGTGATTTGACTTGACATAAATCAAAATAACAACATTGGTTTTGGTCTAAACAGCAGAAACAATACATTTTGCTTAATTAATTTATAGGTGATAAGGTGAGTAAATCGTACGGAAATGTCGGATACGCAAGTAATATCCAGTTTCTTTTCAAATAACATAGCAGAAAGTTGTTCACAAGATAAAAGTGATGATTTTCTACATTTAGTTGATGAGTTAAATATACAATTAGATGGATTCAACATACCACCTAGTGTTAATTGTGTGTATAATCCCACAATATACGCGAGACACACATTCGAAATGTACGTCCGAAAATACTGTAGTAAAAGGAAACTAATAATGTATTTTGGCATGAATCCTGGACCTTGGGGGATGTCGCAGACCGGAGTAAGAATTGAACATGGCAGTATATAACTACATTTGTATTGTTGCATGAATATCTATTAAATTGATGCAAGTATTTGTTGTCATTGAGTCATTATTTATTTATTTAAGTTTTATTTTATTAGCAATGTTATTTGTATTTACAAAATATATATTTAAGTATATTTACATCATAAACTATTGAAGTAGCCTTTTGACTTAGTATATATTATAAACTGTAGATTAAATGAAAACTATTATTAATAAACACTATTAGTTGTTACACTAGAGCTTTCCAAGTGTGTAGAAAATCTGTACATGTGAAATTCAATAAAAATGTCCTACATACATACATTGGCAATTTACATCTACGTAAGATGATTAAATAGCGTGTGGTCTGTGTTTGTTGGAGATGTTAGATTGGGACAGTGCACCTACGCTGGTGACTATTATTACGAGTATTTTGGGTCTCACATGGAAAGATAAAGTGACAAACGAGGGGGTTCTAAGCATTGCAAAATTGCCTAGCATAACTGCTTTGCTACGTCAAAGACGACTGCGGTGGCTTGGGCATGTGCATCGCATGGAACCCTATCGTTTGCCAAGACAGATCCTCTTGGCTGAAGTGGCCCACGCCAAGCGCCCTGTAGGTAGACCACTACTTCGATACAAAGACAGCGTGAAATGGGACATGCTGTCATTTGAAATAGATCCAAATAAGTGGGAGGAAAGAGCGGGCGAGCGTGCCGAATGGCGCAAATTCGTAGCGGACGGTGTTTCTGCTCACGACAAGACCTGGTTTGAGCAGTTAGCCCGCAAGCGTGAAACTCGGCATTATCGAGCCACTCTCTCTCCTCCTCTTTCACATACAGGCACAGGCACAGGCACAGGCACAAGTTTTAAATGTCCAAATTGTGGCCGTATTTGTAACGCACGAATTGGTCTAAAAATGTCCTACCAATAAATAAAATAAAGTAGTTTATTTCTGTAGATATAAATTAATCTTTGCATTAAAATTATAATACATTTTACTGTGTAATATATCATACTACCAAACATTTCAGGTTCCTTTTGGTGAAATATCATCAATAAGAGATTGGCTGGGCATACAGGGACCCGTTGGAAAACCACCCAAGGAAATCAAGACTAGACCTGTGAAAGGATTTGAATGCACTAGAAAAGAGGTGATTTTATTTAATTATTGTCATAGTATTCATTTTTAACTATTTATCAGAGCAGCTGTTACAACCTCACAAAGCAGTCTGTATAAAAATAATTTATAAGTTAAAAGTTCCAATGCAGAAGTAAAATGTTTTTACTAATTAATTAATAATGTGGAGTTTTATTATTATTTTAAAAAGCAATGCTAGAGTTTTTAGCCAATTCTTCTCTGGGACTCTAAATAATGTGTAACATTTTACATATTGCTGTGGTAGCTTGGTTGTACTATGGTATGATTGCAAAGTTGAGATCTCAGGTTCAAATCCGGGGTCGGGCATAGTGATCATGGATTTTTCATGATATGGCATAAGTCTTAGCCTCTATCACAATGTGGGACTGAACATACAAGACTAAATGTGGGTGTCATGGTGGCGCCTCTGCCTACCCCTTCTGGGATAAAGGCATGAATTTATGTATATATGTATTTTACAGATTCAATAAAGTATTTTGATGTCATTCAAGGTTATCATTTTTGGTTTTTATTAATTCAATCAAAATTACAATGAAAATTAATTGAATTGTTCGAAAACTGTGTCTAATTATACTTTTATAAATATTTCAGGAAAGTGGTAAGAGATTTTGGGGGTTTTTCAAAAACCTGTGTGGAACACCAGAGAAGTTTTTTGAGACCAGTTTTGTTTACAACTACTTGCCCCAACAGTGGATGAAGGACAATGGTGCCAACCTCACACCAGAAATCTTAAAAGTAAGTACAACACATCCATTGTTTTTCTTTCTACTGTATGAAATCAGAATATACTATAATCATTTTTGTTCTAAAAGTGTCTCAGTAGTAAACAAAAAAAAAAATTATATCAAGTGGTAGTGTTAACCCTAAACCCACACTAGGCCAGTGTGGTTGACTATCTCCTAAGTCCTATGCACTGATACAGACTACAGTACAGAAAAGTATAATTGGCAAAGTAGTATGCATTATAGTAATGATAGAAAAAACTAAGTGTGTGTGGCATATTGGTAAATGGACCAGACATGGCTGCCAACATGTTCATGGTGGTCGCAGGTTCAAATCCCAGGGCACACCTCTGACTTTTTAGAGTTAAGTGTGTATTGATAGTCAATCACTATAAGCACTATAATGGCGAAGGAAAACATCATGAGAACATCATACCAGCATACCATAGTGATTTGTAAGAATTTCTATGATATGCAAAGTCTGCCAACCCGCACTAGGCCAGTGTGATGGACTATATGGCCTAACCACTCTCGATTGTAGAGGAAGCTCATTCCCGGCAGTGTGACGTATCAGGGCTGATACAGTATAGTACAATCAGGTAAAAAAAATTGTATAAGAAACCAACATGAGTACTAACCCCTCTCAATCGCCAGGGAATGGGTTATTGTATCAAATAGCAAGACCCAACCCCTGGCCGACCACACCCCACGTAACAGCACACTTAACAAAGAAACAAAAAATACTAACACAATAAAACACTGGCGAAACAAAAACGCTCTCAATCGTATTCTCGATTATAGAGAAGGCTCGTGCCCTGCAGTAAGACGTATATGGGCTGATACAGATACAGAAAAAATTACACTTAACTCCTTTTACTTTGCACATATTAATATTTATTGTAAAATATGATATAAAAAAATATCTGCCCTTTTTACAGGCAAATGAAGCACTAGAACTATACAGCATCTGTGATCCTATTTTTAGCAGAATTGTTGAGCTCTATGAAGTAAAAATAATTGTTGCTATAGGAAGATTCTGTGAAACAAGAGCTCAGAAATGTGTTGAAAAATATATGTCGCAAAACTCTGTACAGGTAATGAAGGTTTTATTTTCCTAATCCCACTTGCCGTAGAGGGATTTGCTTTACGTGCCAACCATGATGGTGTATGGTTAATAGATGATTTTTGACTTGAGTAGTGTCCTTATTAATGTCGGTATTTAACATACCATTGTAGATTAGTAAAGAAACCATAATATGATCGCTGTTATTGCCAAGTTATAATTATCGGAACGGGTCATGTGCAAAGAATCAATATACTCTCCTTAAAGAGACTAAAATTTGAAGTGGCAAACATGATTATGTTTACCAGTAACAATCAAAAATGCAGATTTGAAACCGACTGGTTTTCATATTTTTTAACCCGCGGCGCTCTTAATCTATGCAGTAATATCAGAACTTGCTTTCTAGTTACTACCAACTAAGCTATAAGCCCATCTTAATCTTATCACTATTAATCCAGACCGATTAATCAAGTTAACACTCACGCAATCATGTTATCAAATGTAACATATCAATCATTTTAATTTTAGGTACACAGTGGCGGGCCCTCGATGGGCAAGGGTTTGCACATTCAGTCCCATCCCTCCTGGGCCGTATTTATTACCGTAAACTTTGTTAAGCACAGTAAAAAAATTTTTTTGCACGTTGATAGAACGTGTTTCGGAGCCCAGCTGGTTTTACCCTCCCCCGCGCTTACGTGACTGCAAAAAATAGTATAATTTAATATTTTTTGGAAGTGATAGAGCCACGCTGTTGTCAGCCATGACTCATCCGGGGCGGTACCTCTGTCTCACAGGAAATCGACGTGAAGCGACAGCTCAGCTGTCGCCTTTCGTTCGGTGAGTGAGATTGCCGGATGCCCAATCCCTTTCAACCAAACCGCACTAGAGTAGTTCGATGAACTAAGGACTAATTAATTTTCTACGAAAACTGACGTCAGTCAGACAGCCTGTCATTTCATCATACGGAAAATCATTGTGTAAAGGTGGATTTAGACCGAACGAGCGGATGCTCATTCTATCCCCACTATAAAATTCATTCATTGCATGCATTGCAAAATGCATTCTTTCCTTCGGCCTGCGTTCGCAAAAATTCTATGGAATATTCTAAGAATGGTCGCTCGCTTGATGTAAACGGCACTAGAGCACGCGAACAGTGGTATAGAGCGTTCTTGCGTGTTTTGACTAGCTCGCTCCCCGGAGTGGTCTCTTCAAAGTGATCTAGTGTTCTAGCGATATGGAGTGGTCTCATGGAAGCATACATTTTCACCCACCAACGTCTCTTTCTTCTTTTCTTTTTGAGTGTTTGAGATAAAATATTGAATGCAGCACTTGTAATTATAATATTGCTATCAGAGTCCGACATAACGAAGCACGATCAACCACAGAATTGACATGAATGAGCAATGAGCATTCGTTCGGCTCATCTAAGCATCTATAGCATATATGAATGCTCTTGTTCTAGCTCTAGCTGTATGTTCATTTGGTCTAAATCCACCCTAATATGGGTTAAAATCGTGTTGTGTAATGCCCATGTGGATCCATTTTCATTTTTAATCACAGGAAGTCCACTGCTGTACACAGCCCTTCGTCAAGTATTTCGGCAGTCACTTAATAGAAGTGATCGATTTCCTATTTAAAATAGCCTTACACACAACAACCTTTTTAAAATAGCCTGTCTTCCTCTGCCTTGTGCCATTACTACGTAAAAGGTAGTAAAGAAATTTGCCTATATTGAATTGTAGGT
The DNA here is from genome assembly GCA_033459515.1 of Theretra japonica. Lineage (NCBI taxonomy): Eukaryota > Metazoa > Arthropoda > Insecta > Lepidoptera > Sphingidae > Theretra > Theretra japonica. The sequence goes on along the minus strand of CM065951.1, from coordinate 7,308,406 downwards.
AATCCGTAATAGTTTGAAGCGGAAATTAAGATACAGTTCTTAGGCAGTGTATCTCGAGAATGCTTAGGGGTTTATTCGCTTTTACTACGCCCATTTGGCAGTACCACTACCCTTCCATCCGTTGTAATGATAATACGTTTTCTCCTAGACATAAAAAACCTATCTTTTTTAGGCCTATCCCTGTAGGATACAGCCGAGACGTTTATTTATATGTATTTGACATAACTGTTACGGCAGTCCGCCCCGTGACCACGAAAATTGTAAAGTGATCAAAACTTCGGGAAATTAAAAAATATAAAAATTAAATCAAATTCGCGATAAAATCCGTAAGAATTCGTTTTATTTCAACAAATCTGTAACATGAATATTAAACTATTTGGCTAACATAATGTTCTTACCTAAATTTAACAAGCACACTGCCTTTATATTTAATTGTACCCCTTTTAATTTGGGTATACTTTATTATTTTACAGATAGTGTATCTGCCTCATCCAAGCCCAAGATCTGGAAGCGAAAAAAAGTGGTATGAGCAAGCCCACGAATGTTTGAAAAAAAGTAATCTTTTGCAATATTATCAAAGAGGTAGCTCCAAGGCTAATTAATTTTAAGGACAACCTTCATAGGTACATAGATTAGGGCTAAGTTATATTGTTAGTAATAAAATGGTTGATTTTATGAGAAGAGCCCTTGAATTGGCAACAGAATCATTATCTGCTCAAGAAGTGCCTGTGGGGTGTGTTTTTATAGTGAATGATAATATTGTAGCTGAATCTAGAAATAGCGTTAATGCCACCCGCAATCCTACTAGACATGCCGAAATAAATTGTATAGACATTGTTATTGAATACTGTAAATTAAACAATATTGACCACAAAATGTACTTCAAACAAATGTGTGTTTATGTTACTGTTGAGCCTTGCATAATGTGTGCAGCCGCCCTCAGCAACTTGAATGTAAAGGAAGTTACATATGGATGTGCCAATGACAGATTTGGTGGTAAAACTGTACTAGATATCAGTAATTTTTATGAACATAATTATATATTGAATGGAAATTTGTTAGCTGATGAGGCCATGGCTCTTCTGAAACAATTTTATAAGGGAGTCAACCCTAATGCTCCAGAATCGAAAGTAAAGAAGGAGAAAAAATAGTTATATTTTTGGAATTGTTTTAAATAATAGTTTGTTTTCTGTTATTCCAATATTCTATTTGTAAAATATGTTTAGTATTTTTTCCTAATAAAAAACTTTTATGGTTAATCTAAATGTTTTTTATTATTTGCATTCATCAATTACTAGAACATAGTGATTATTTTCTCTATGTTTATTATTGTGAGAAACATCATTTCCAGGTAAAAAAAAACAAGCTATTGTATTATTTTGTATTTTAATGGAGCAGCAGAAATATTTTTTATTACAATCTCTGTTAATATTAAACTTACAACTAATTACAATCCCTATGCTACCACATACTTGACACAATTTGGTTTCAAACATAGGAAACTGAAAAGCAAACATTCATAACAAGATCAACAATAACTATAAAATATATGTATATAATATTCAAAATGGCTAATAATACAACACATTTTTTCTTAAATCTAATTCATATAACTAACTGGCATTTCATCACACTGCATTAACATAAAAGTGAGATCTGTCACAAATTAAAAACATGCATAAACAATCTACTGATTAAAAATATCCACATGGATATCACAGAAAATTTCCACTAACCCTAGCTATGAGATCTCACATTTACATTTCTACAGGGATAATATAGAGAGAATGGAATTTATACAGGTGCAAAAAATATTTCCAGCAAGTAACTAAATGCATTAGAATCAATATTATGTTCCCACCACTATAGAAGTACCAGATGCATATACATAAGTGCCTTACAATACTGTTCATTTATTTACACACTATCACCCTATCATCATACATAGAATGTGCAATTAAATTAAATCATTTGAATTGTGAAAACCGTTGACCATGTGGTTTTGGTTTTCCAATTCCTCAGTCTCCACAATTTGGCCATTGGCCTGAACATGATTCTCATCAGGACAGTCTACGAGTTCCGCGATTGGTTCATCCACAACACTTGCACTCCGGCTGGAGCTGCTGTCACTGTCTGATGTAGAAGAACTATCACTCTCAGAGTCTGCACTCGACGAGTCCTGTTGTCTCTGACGTAAATGATCGTTTTCCAGTCTCAATTTCTCATTTGACAAAGTGAGCTCCCGAATCTGGTCATCCTGTTCTTTCATGCGCTGCAACATATCGCTGAACGATGCGTCATCCACACCACTCGAACCAATAGATGTTCCTGATGAATCTCTCTCTGCAGCACCACCGTCCCTCACGCTAACTAACATTTCTTTATCATCAATTGACGAATCCTTGTCGTCATCCCCACTTTTAATTTTCGAACGTTCTGTTCTTTTAACGAGATTCTCATACTTAGCCTCGAGCAAAAGATATTCCTGTATCAATTCATTTTTGGACATATTAGACAGACGTTCGCTTTGGGCATCTTCATAAACACTCGAAAATTCTTTTGTTAAATATTCTTCTTCATCTTCAGGTAAAGAGAAGAAATAATTATCCTCAGAGTCCACACTAAAACTCGAGTCGCGGGTGCGCGCGGAAGGTGTTTGTAAAATCTGAAAGGTATTTTCTGGTTCAGGTTTATGTATTTCCATGAGAAACTGGTTGTTATTAAAAGGAGCGTGTGTTTTCGATAAAACAATTTTTCGATATCGGTTGATTCTTTTGGTCTTGTCATTCCGCCGATCTTGCCACGGTGCTTTCACAAAAGGTTTCATTATTTTCCGTTTAGATTTCCCGCGCCTCCTTTTCTTTTTTATTGTTCCGTCAAGTACAGACTGTTTCTGTTTTTCGACGACTGATGGCGCCTCAGTCAGAGATGGCCGCGTCGAGTCGCCATCTTTTAATGCGACTGAATTATTTTCATCCATTTGCGACACAAAAGTTACGAACTAAAATGTTGATATTATTTAGCAGTTAAATCACAATTACACGTCAATTACCGATGTCACAGTGCCTTAAATTAACTCCAATATTAAGCTTAGCTTTCCACGAAGCACAACCGTACAGGCACAATCCGCCATTTTTATTTATTTATTTATTGTTGTAGTTTTTTCAACAAGTTACGTAGTGTTACCCAATATAAATTTACTATTGCACAATCTGTTTTTTACTTATGTCATAAAAAGTGTCTGAGTGTGATTTGAGTCTGAAACTGAATATAAAAATAAAATAGTTCTACGAAGTAACATTGAAAATTCAACTTCTATTCGACCTTTATTTAAAATTAAATTGTATTTTGTATACCTAACTATTGTACTTAAAATAATTACCGTAAAGTATTTTTAAGAAAGAGGGCGCTCCGTCATAGTCATACGTTTGGGTCTTCATAAATGTGGATATTTTTTTATTCGTAATTTTCGTGGCACTGCTATGTTAGTGAAAATTGAACTTATTATTTAATAACAATTTGCAATAAATTCCGTTGGTAACCAAGTCTTAAAGTATATATACTGTAGAGGGAGCGCTGCCCGCTGGTACTTCAAAAACGTAGATATATAAGGTGGTGCAGGGCCACCGTTTTCTGCCCTCTTGTTGGCTGACATTTTTCCAAAATATTTTGGACAAATGTCAGCGGAATATTTGAAAAGAAAAATAAAAATATATAGTTTACAGCTATTGAATTACAGATAAAAACTAAATTTAATTTCGGTTACCAGCGAAATTTATAGCAATTTGTTGTTAAATACTTGTTTCAATTTTCACTACGATAGCAAAGCTACCAACATTACGAACAAAAAATATCAACGTTTTTGAAGATGCAAATGTATGACAGCGCTCACTCTATATTATAAATACCCTAAGCCAAAAGTATTTTTAGATAGTTATTATTATTATCCGTGTAAAACAATAGAATTCAATAGCCCCAGTGTTGGGCCATGAAAAATTTCCGAAAATTTTTAAAATTTTACGCTATAACGGATTGAATCAAAACTCAGGGATGAATAGAAATATCTGGATGTTTTGTGTAAAGAATCATTTTGATTATCTTATGATTAAAAATAACGATAAAACGTTAAATAATAAACTTTTGACTAGAGAAAGCGTTGTTGATAAAAGAGTTTGGTGTTAAGTTGTTTTAGATATGTTTTCTTAATACAAACAACAAGGATTTATACTCGTAATCTAATAGTATTAACATGTCCATAAAAATAAAATGTGTAAAGAGATATACTGTTCCTAATATTTTGACAACAATGCATTCGGACACCAAAAGACCGTGGACGATTTTTACACTCTATTTTGTCGAAATAGTAGCCAATTGATCCCTACAGTTAATTAGGATTTTACAGTGCAGATATTTACTTTGTTAGCAAATTAACTAGGACCTTTTAAGTTAAAAATCCATTTTATGATTCACAATCTCAAATGTCAGCCAAGAGAAAGTTTTGTGAGAATTTTTTTATTTTGTTATTTATTTATATCTCCCATTTTTATGGATAGATCCTAAAAGGGATGAAAGCCTGGTAATCTGCACCACAGGTTTTAAACCCATAGCAGACACCAGCTTCTCACGAGTACATTAGGGAAAAATAGTTTGAAGGCTATTATGTTACTATGATTTTGGGAGGAGAAATAAAGTTTATTAGTATTATTAATGGGAGTGCCGAAAAAGTTAGCCTGGCGCGGCGCCACCATTTTCATCTACATTTTTAATAGTCCGGACTATGTATTACTATACTCTATGGTCTGGACGCCACAGCCACTTCAACTTGGTGGCTCTGAGCTCTCTAAGCTAAATTCAATAAAAAATAGGTACCTAACTAATATAAAACAATTGTGCTGAAGTGATGACATTCTTTGATGCGTTCAAATCGCAGTTACTTTCTGTTGAGCAATGTTACCAAATGTTACTCACCAACATCTTTAAAAAAACATATTAATTTTTCGTATATGTTGCCGTGTTAGTATATGATAATTAATGTTGCCTAACATGGGGTAACAATCACGTTGTTGCACAATGTTGCTCCACAAAAGGTAACTGCGGTGTGGATACACACAAAACCTGAATTCAGAGAAGTACATGTGTGTAGGTAAGCGGTAAACTCAAAGCTGCCGTTGACTCATAGGTAATATTATGTATGTCTGTAGGTACATGAAAAAAAAGGATATTGGTTTGTAACGGGAATATCATCGGTTCAAATAGAAGACTCGAGCCTGCCACAAGTTGAGTGTGGTAAAATTAGGAACTACAAATATAAGTAAAGAAGATATGTGTAACGCATAATTAATATATGCTTCTATAATGTATATAATGAAAATGTATACTAATAGTAATAACATGTCCATTTTAATAAAATTTGGAAAGAAAAAACAAACTTATTCCTTCACGCACAAGAGCTTGCAACAATTCTTTTGGACAACAGAGATCGTACACAGATAATATAAAAAATAAGTCATTAAATGTGCCTACAAGTCTTTTAGGCCAAACTATTCTTAAAAATTACAATTGGGTATTTTACTGTTGCGGAAATAAAATATATAATGTGTTGGATATGATAGCTTATTAGCTAGCAATAAATAAATATATTTTTTTACATTAACAAAAATTTTAACTATTTTATTTTTCGAAAATTAGTTCGCGTTTTGTTATTTGTTTATGACAAGTGATAAAACACGATAGGCTTCCTTTGCGTCTCTTGTGACGTCACAATTTACAATTTTTATTCTTATCTGCCACTGAGAACGTTTGCGTTTGCGATTTATACTCATTGCGCACTGTCGACCGGTCGCCGACGACTCGGTCGCTGGCGACTGTGACTTCCTATAGTTTGTATAGGAGCGTACGCACTGAGTCGCTGGTCGCCCGGGCGACTCGGCAACTCACCGTGAAGTAGCGATACACAGGCGACTGCTAGTCGCCAGCAACCACTAAAAGCACAGATTCAAATGGAAGGGTTTGCACTGAGTGCGACTATCGAGGCGACTGGACGTCGAGCACAAAAATGGCTCAGTGTTTCCATATTTATTTTATATCGGAAATTCAATTCCGAAAATCAGTGCAGTTATACAATCTATAGGAAGTCACATTCGACCGGTCGACAGTGCGCAATGGATCATACGACTGGATTGTGTCATTAACAGAAATCGGCATTTATCATATTGACGTACCGTAAACATAAAGACTATAAAGTGTAAAGTTATACTGTGTTAATTCGTTTCCGATATATATATTTTAATGATGGCTGATGATATTTTATTTGAATTGTTGCATTCAGAAATAATTAATTATTCTTTAGAACAGTCTAAAGATAACAATGAGAAAAAGGTAAATATAATACTCCTTTCTTGCATTTTATATGGGCAGTGATACTGAGTTCGTTGTAATTACTCATTTCTATGGCTTCTATAATTATTTTGTCAATCTAATATACAAAATCAATACATAAAATCATCAGCAAGTAACAGTGCCATAAAAGTGTAATTGTCACTTTCAATGAGAATTTATATGGATTGTTTCTATTCTTACTTTAAGTCATGAAAATGCAATTATTGATATTTTTAAGTAGGATAATGTTATTGTATTACATCCATTTTTATTATCTCTTTCTTCACCAGCTGCTATTGTACTGAAGTAATGGTGTTGGTACAATTAGGGTCAGCACAGGCTGGGACGGAATGGTAAGGGATTTAATTTTTTACCAAGGGATATTCAAATGTATCTGGTAGAAATACAAGATAAATTCCAATGTTTTAAATTTATGCTGCGGCATGGAGAAATATATTGCTATTCCATCCCGGTGTGCGCTCTCCATTATTCTAAACATGTTAATCCATAAACACATCAATTATCAGTTTTACGTCTTGTTTGCAGGATGTGGATCTATCTGTTGTGGAATACATTGGGTTTGCAGCAGGATATAAAATAATGGAGAGGCTGACCAGAGAATGGCCAAGGTTCAAAGATGAGCTGGACACCATGAAATTCATATGCACTGATTTCTGGACATGTATATACAAGAAGCAGATAGACAACTTGCGCACAAATCACCAGGGTGTCTATGTGTTGCAAGATAATGCTTTCAGATTTCTTACAAACTTCTCTAATGGCCACCAGTATCTGGAGTATGCACCAAGAGTATGTTCTATGATTTTATATTTCTTGATTTAAAGTAATACTTTCATCCTTTTTGTTCCATAACAATTGCCAATTTTTTCCAATTTGGAGTTACATTGGCTATTCCTGGGTTGGAATGTTTACTGTTTAGTTAATTTAGGGTAGATTAATGAATAATCAAATCAATTTAACTATACCCCAAGTGTTGTACACATTTATTGTTGTGATCAATTGCCAAGAAAGCCTTCAATGTTCCCATTATGGAATGACTAAAAGATGTATAATTTCTTTTTCAATGCTGCAGCAACATGCCTTTCCAGCTATTTTCATTAACCTTATATTATTTTTGGTTATTTGTTTGGCTTCCCTGAAGTTACCTTTTGTTACATTTTTGTTCCAGTATGTGGCCTATACCTGTGGCCTGATAAGAGGTGGATTAGCAAATCTCTGCATTAACAGTATAGTAACAGCTGAAGTACAAGCAATGCCATCATGCAAGTTTCACATCCATGTACAGCGCTCCTAAGTGTCAGGGATATTTGTATATATGCATAATCAATAAAGTTTATTAAGTGTTTTCTTTGTTTTATTCAAACAGTTTATATGTTTAGTTAAATGCGACTGTATCGGCCCTGTATAATTTTACCTTTATTATTTAATGGCCGGAGAATTCCTCAGTCTGTCAGTAGTAACCACCATACATATGTTGTGTAGAGTTTACATAAAATGATTGACCTAAGGTCAATAATTTTATGTTGGTTTATGTTGTTTGTCTTTTACACAATAAAGTTCTTATATTGTTGGGAATTATTATTCTTTTGCCATTTTACCCTATACATTATGGTGTATACATAAAGTACTCGACAGCTCGAGATGGCAATCGGGTTATGAGGTGACGCGTGGGCGAGAGGATGCCCTGCACACCCAGAAATCGCCCGTGCGGTCTTAATCATAGTGCTGCACGAGACCGCATTTATCGATTTCGATCTTACGCACTTTGTTATTATAATGTTGGGTATGGAAAAGACTGTGGTAACTTTTAAAACTAAAGATAAAACAACAATTAATTCCAGGGCTGTCTTAAACTATGCCCTTGGGCACACAAGAATTTGTGGCCTTTTTGGAAAGTAAAGAAACCGGAATATACTAAATTTTTTCTACTGTGATTATTTGTTATAGGTAATCAATAAATCTATTTCTTATTTTTTACTACATAGTTTAAGGCAAAGTCGCTTCCCGCTGTCTGTCTGCCCCTATGTATGCTTAGATCTTTAAAACTACGCAGCGGATTTTCAAGAGGAAAGTTTATATGTATGATACACATACAGGTCGTCCCAGTTTGTATGAAAAATAACATGTATCTGGTGTGGAATGGAATCAAAAATCATCTGCACCCAGGTAAAGCTGGGACGGGCCGCTAGTAATATATAAAGCTAAAGAATTTTTAGTTTGTTAACGCTTATATTAGGAACTGCTGGTTTGAATTGTTAATTATTTTTGTATTGGCTAGCTCACTTATCGAGGGCAGCTACTGGCTATATAACATCACGGTATTACAAATAGGAGCGGAGCAGTAGTGAAAGCTGTAAAAACATGGAAATTTTATTCCTTTTGAAGGCTTCTGTTGCGTGGTCTGTTTAAACAGTTGAAATTACTCAACATTCATGTATTGATTGTTCCTCTTAAAAAGATCTGAAAAAGTCTAGGATAGCATAATGATGTTCATAAGTATATATTTATAGGTTGACTCACTATAACCTTTTTATTGGTTATCAAAGTTCTAAAGCAATGCATTACTTGCGAATGGATTTTATCCATATGGTATAGTCATTATCGAGCGGGATTTTTTTTACGGAATGAATCAGACGTTACCGGGCGGGATGGGAAAAGCAGTACAAACGCGGCAGTCATGCAGATTTAGCACGCAAAATAATTTTTCTGATGTCGACAGTGGACCGAGTGAGTCGTGATGAAATGTCCCAATTTTTGATAAAAATTTTAGTAAAACTTTTCATGGATAGTACATATTTTTTCAGTACTACGCGACGCGACGTGTCAAATTTGAATAAAAAATTTAATATATGAGGAATTTTATAAACTTTCTTGAAAAATAGATTTGTTTTGATTTAATTAGTTAGGTAGGTGGTTCTTAAGCTTATCTATTTAACATTGCAAAACTAATGAATTAAAAAATACTATTCACTGCTCACAATGCTACAAAGTGACAAGTGTTGGTATCGCCCGCTGCCGTTTTACCGTTTAGCTCCGGGATACCTGTTTAGGTAGGTATAAAGAAACTTGCGGCCCGGCCCGGATTCGCCCGAGTGCAGATATTTTTTTGACGGGAAGACCGTTTTTGCAACTTTTTTCGTTAATACTCCACTCCTATTAGTGATAGCGTAATGTTACATAGCCTATAGCCTTCCTCAATGAATGTGCTATCCAACAGCAAAATATTTTTTCAAATCCAAACAGTAGTTCCTGAAATTAGCGCGTTCAAACAAACAACAAGTCTTCAGCTTTTTAAGTATACAGCCTCGGTGGCGCAGTTGGTTAGGCGTTGGCTGTAAAACGAAAGGCCACGGTTTCAATCCCCGCACCGAGACAAATATTTTTGTAATCCACAGGCATTTGTTTCAGTTCTAGGTGTTTGTGAGACTGAATAGTATCTCCTAGTATCTGATACAAGATTTAATTGATGTTAATGTAAGATCATATCGTCACTAGTGTTATGTAATAGATGGTGGGTATTTCTTACAAATAGAGCAAGTTCAAAAATATACACAGCAGTCAAAGCGTAAATGTGTAAGAGAAATTGTCGGTTTTCCGGGGCCCCCTTTCGTCACTCGTGTTATGAAAGTATAGATGTTGGGTATTTCTAACAAATATGGCAAGTGTAAAAATAAACAGCAGTCAAAGCGTGACTTCCTCGATGAGGCAGTTGTACTACGGTATGATTGCAAAGCTGAGGTCTTGGGTTCGAACCCTGGGTCGGGCAAAGTGATATTGGATTTTTCTATTCATTACCACCCCGGCGACAGGAATTTGTGCTCGATATGGCGATAGGCTCGCTCTCTTGTCACATAGTGTGACGGAACATACGAGGCAAAATGTGGATGTCCTGGTTGCACCTCTGCCTACCCCTTCTGGGAAAAAGGCGTAAGTTTATGTATGTATGTCAAAGAGTGAATGTGTTGATTCGTTCTCATTGTTATGTTTCTATTCCGTTCATACCGTCCCGTCATAATATTTTTTCTCATATATCCTCTATGTGCAGGGATATATCGATCGATTACAAATTGTACTTACTTAGATAAAATATTTTGTCATACAATATTGCATATAATAAATTTGTCCTAAGTAATTATTTTTACTCTAATGTCATTGCGTTGCAAAAATATATATCTATATAAACTACTTGTAACTTGATACTACTTCATTAGATATTTGCCATGTCGACCTATCGCGTATAGTACATTTAAAAATTTTAGAATACCTAGTATGTTACATCTGACCCGTTGACTGCGCGTCCATTTTGCTGTCGGAGTATATTAACTTATGTTTTTGTTTCTACTCGTCACAATCTATACCAAATCCCAAAGAACCTACTTCATTTTCTTTGTTTGTTAACTATACAGTGGCCCCGCGCCAGTCGCCTTACAATGTGTTACAGTCCCCGCGCTCCCTTCATTCAGCTCTGGTTTGCGCATGTGCAATATCGGGCAATCGATCGACTCATCAGGTAGGTACGCCAAATGAATACACTGTAATTGGCAAGCGCTACCTGAAAATTCACTAGATATTGTACACAGTTTAAGCCATTATTTATGGAATTTATTGCAAGTTTCGTACTTACCTACCATTTATGTATCTGAAAAATATGTTAGGTATTTTATTTGTCTCGCTAACATTTCTAAAGCATTTAAGTAGCTTATTAGTTTTCGCTGTTGGACATTCATGACATGAGGCCACAGACACTGTTCAATCCAATCCATCAGCCAAAGGAAGTTCACTGCTGAACATAGGCCTCTCCCAATGCTTTCCACATTGACCTGTTTGAGGCAGCCTGCATCCAGTGACGTCCCGCGACCTTTACCAGGTCGTCTGCCCACCTAGACAGACACTGTTTAAGGTCATCCAATGATGGAAGCAGCGCAAAGCGTAGGCGTCGTTATCGACCGTCTACGACCTTAGGAGCGAAAGCACTTGGCGCAATAATGTATTATTAATCATTTTACTTGTTAGTTGAATGAATAAAATATACATCAATATACAATTATACATTTTATTTGATACACATATACTAGAATCCTTTTGACAATGCTCCTAAAGACCGGTGTATGTAGATAACTAGGTATTAGGTACTCGCCTTACATCCTGCTGGTTCAAATTATTTTTGTGGTGTATTGTATTGTATTGTATCAGCCCATATACGACCCACTGCAGGGCACGGGCCTCCTCTACAATCGCGAGTATGATTGAGAGTGGTTAGGCCATATAGTCCACCACGCTGGCCTAATGCGGGTTGGCGGACTTTTACATACCATAGCAATTTATACAAATCGCTATGGTATGCAGGTTTCCTCACGATGTTTTCCTTCACCGTTTAGTGCTTGGTGATTGACTATCAATACACACATGACTCCGAAAAGTCAGAGGTGTGCCCTGGGATTTGAACCCGCGACCACCGTGAACATGTAGGCAGCCGCGTCCGGTCCGTTTACCAACAGGCCAACAGGCAGGTTTACTTTGTGGTGTGCTCTACCTTAATGGATTTTAATTGTTAATGTGGTATGTTTATCTGTTATTTCTCCCGCAGTGTATAAGCACCCTTGTTTTCCGGTTTGAAGGGTATTGTAGGCAGTGCAACTACTGGACATAATGAGACTTAACAACTTACTCATATGTCTCAGGAAGGCGAGCACAGAGGAATGACACGGGTAGAATTCAAAGGAAAGACCCGAGTCTACCCATGCCTGTACAGGTCCCACGGCAGTGGTACGGGAGCTACTCAATTATTTGAGAGCGTCCAAGTGGGGACTGACCGGATTCTCGAGCAGTTCCCTTCCGCGGAGGTGGTGGTCCTCGGTGATTTCGGCGCCCATCACAAAGAGTGGTTTGGATCCAGGACCACTGATCTCCCCGGTCAGGCTGTTTACGAGATGGTCTTGGCTTATGGTCTTTCGCAGCAGGTCACACAGCCCACCCGTATTCCAGATGTTGAGAGCCATGAGCCCTCTATATTAGATCTTCTGCTGACGAAACACCCGGACGGATACAGGATAGTGGTTGATGCTCCCCTGGGATCTTCTGACCACTGCCAAGTCCGTTCGTGGGCCCCTGCGGCGGGTTCCAGTCATTCTTTAACATCTGGAACTCGCACAGTTTGGCGGTATACGTCAGCAGATTGGGACGGACTCCGAGAATTCTTCGCGTCCTACCCATGGGGCGGCTTTGCTTCGCCTTCTAATGATCCTGACGCCAGTGCGGACTGCATCCTAGCTCATAAATACCCGCAAGGCGTCGCAGCCGGCCGTGGTACAATTTTGCGTGCGCCGTTGCTGCGCGCCTCAAGCAGTTCGTATACGCGGCGTGGCAAGACGCCAGGAGGCGTGGGGTTCCAATTTGAATCGGTGTTTCATGAACGCTATGACCTGTCCTTCTTCAAACGAGTCTTAAAGAGAGTACTCTCCTTAAGGTGGGCAGCGACTTTGTTGTGCTGGACCCCTGGCACTACGAAGGTCTATGGGCAACGGTGGCCGCTTTCCATTAGGCGGGCCGCAGGCTCGCCTGCCTATAACGGCAAAAAAAATTTAAAAAAATGACAAGCATTGCTTTGTAATCCATGGTGTTGTTTGGTTTTGCTACTGTCCATGAGCGGTCGTATTGCTTAACATCAGGCGAATGGCATGCTTGTCTCGCCATTTATAGCAATAAATACAAAAAATTTAAGTCGTTAGGTACTTTATGCGGTGGCCTTGCACGAGTAAGTAATAAAAATCTCCTAAGTTTTCTAGAGCGACTTCATACAATTGTACTTATCTAGGAATTAGATACCTACCTATTTACCCACTCTAGAAATTTTAAAATACATAATATGCATTATGATTACAACACCTCGATTTCCAAAAGAAATTCTTAGGTTCAACTCTGAGTTCTGTTGCTCTGAGTAATGACTCAGTATTGGGAATGCCCAGTGACATTTTCACCCGTGGATGCTAGAAGTCATGGCCCGGCACGGTAGACAAAATAGAACAGCTAACTTACGAAGTGGAATTAGCACTGTAAATCATCAGCAACATCGTTGAGGAGTTGTCTACCTCTAAAGCCCATGTAAGTTTTAGTACTTAATTTAACATGTCCTGTTTATACCCTTTAGGGCTCCTATGTTCATACTATTAAATTATAAATTCTGCAATTAGGTACCTACATAATTGCTAAGTCACATCAGAAAATCTGGATATGGTGTTAAATTTACTTAGATATACTCGTATTAATGTCTATTATTATAATAACGAGGCTTAAAGAGAGTACTTTCCTTAAGGTAGGCAGCGAGTTTGTTGTGCTGGACCCATGGCACTGCGGACGTCTATGGGCAGCGGTAGCCGCTTTCCATCAGGCGGGCCGCTAGCTCGTCTGCCTATAACGGCTTTATAAAATATATATATATATAGAATTTTAATAAACTCAGATTATTTCATGTCCAAGTTCAATGTTAAAGTGACCATTTATATTAAGTATATTTACCATTACCATATCATTTATATTAAGTACTTCATTGAGGCTGGAATGGCACAGAGAGCAATCATCTAAGTTCTACTTTTAAAAAATAATTTTTACACCCCACACTCCACAGATGCTATTTGCAGAGAATTTCCAGTGCTCCGTGTTAGACGTGTTTTACGTCTTAGGTCTTAACCGCCACTCTTCACACACATAAACATAAAACAACATCACCGCAAAAAAGACTAGTCTTAGAAATACTCAAATCTAAGCGAATATTCAAAAGTCCACTATCTAGAGCTTCCTTTTTCCTAATTATCAATGTTACGTTTGTTATTGTTTACTCAATAAATAATCAGATAATTTGGTTCCCAAAATATAGGCTTGTCTAGTTTAAGAATTAAGACCAATAGATTTATGAATGATTGTACATAATCTCTATTTGATATTTAAATAAAAAAAATATATATTATTATATTATATAATCGGTAATGAATATGACATATTTAAAGTTAAACAGTAATGATGAACTGTGTTTTTTTAATCGACTTCAAAAAAAGAAGATTATCAATTCAATGTGTATGCATATAATATGTCAGAATTGCAAAATTTTTACATGATTTTAAATTAATTTTAAAAAATTAAACCGACTTCAAAATTGTTATAAAAAGAGAGAAATAAAACTAATATTTAAAAAATCTAAAATACCAAAATATGCAAACAATTTTTGAGGTCAGTGCCAGCCGACCAGCAGCTATGCCCGTGCTTTTACTCGCATAGTTCGTACTTCGTAGCTTATAGTCGGCTAGCTGGCACCGACCTCAAAAATTTTTTTTGCTTATTTAGGTATTTTGGTTATTAAAAGATTACGACTAATTTCTCTCTTTACAATTTTAAAGTCGGTTTAAATTATTTTTTATTCCTTTAAATAATATATCAAAATATTACGAACTCATCAAGCTTTTATAATATTTTGTAAGATATGTAGTGAATATATTACCTAGATTTAATTATACCTAATTTAATTAAACATTTGTTGATTTAACGTTGCAAATGGGTAAGCCTATCGATATTTAACTCATGGGTAGATAGGGTACAAAATAAAAATAACAATAGATTTGGCTACATCAGATTTTATTGTTCTAATACAGAAAAAAATAGATTACAGACAATTAGATAATATGTTCCATAAATACAATTAAAAATGTTCATCAAAACGTATGCTTTCATCATCTACATACCTACATATTAGGTAATAGGTATACATATTATAAGCATAGGTAACGTAAACTATAGCTTTGGCGTGCGTCAGTCCTCATTTTATATAGGTAGTCTAATGATAAGCACTAAATGCTAAAAATGTTAATTCTACCAATGTCAGTATGTCTGTGTGCGCCTATTTAGCTCTTAATTATAAACTATATAGGTATGTTACCCTAAACGAGGAACAATAAAATTTTAAAAGATTTGGTTGGGATTTTGCTATGTACCAAACAATTTTGTATTAATATCATATAAAATATATTGTTATATAAGCTCACGCCCTTATCCCGCAAAGGGTAGGCAGTTCTCTCTCTCCCTCTATTTATTCAACTTTTTGTCTCTCCTTCCCTCTCTATTTGTCCCTCCCTCTTTTTTCGTCCCTAGTTTGATAGAGAGGCGACCGCATCGCGACACCTACCTACCACAAATTCCAATCATTTCTTATGACAATTTTCATATCTACGAGTAAAACTCACTCAAATTTGAGTGGATAATAAGTAAAATATTTTCATCATAGGCCACCAACAGGAGCCACGCCGGTGCGGCGCGGCGCGCGTGTCGAGGGGCGTCAATTTTAGCTAAAATACCCGCTTTACCTATATGGCGGATATTTTATTTATATTATATATTAGTTTAGAAGTGGGACCTACACACATTAAATTATAGACTCTTAGAGTTCTAGATTGTTGACATGTAATAATTTACACTAAATACAATCACAGCTGACAAATAAAAATAAATAAAAGGTAAACTAACTCCAAAAAAAGTACCTAGACCTAGACCTGGTACCTAGACATGTCATGGTGTAAATTCATCAAATTTAATTATTAAATAAATATCTTTAATGTACAGAGTGAGTATCATACTTGTATTAAAATAATATGATAACATGATTTCAATGGTAGTCTATTAATAACAAATTGATTGTGACATTAATTTATAATTTCTACTAATATTTAAAAAGTATATTATGGTAATGAATATGATTTGAGATATTATTTATGTACAAACGATCATAGTATATCAAATAAAGAGATTACATTAAGCTTAGAGACCAACAGGGGACGTACATATATAACATGATTAATATGTGATAGAAACATAGTATTCTGCTTACATAATATTAGTTCTTCAATTTCACTCCTCGACGTCTTGTTGTGTCTTGCGCTGGTCGGCGATCAAGAAAATGGCGTCCATCTGCTTTTTCTGATCTTCTGTAAGAACGTTTGATATAGCATTGAATAAAACAGGTTCTGTAGCAGACAGCCCAGTCAGGGTATTCTTGAATATCAAATATTCATCAACTGAGGAGATTTTCGTTTCAAGTGGTGTAGCGTAGCACTTGATGTCTGGATCCTCTGAATCATCGGAGTCATAATCGCTATAGATGTCCATCTTTGCGGTTCTATCCACACTAGGCGGAGCACCAGTCTTCGTAAATATACGAAACAATGTTTTCAGGTATTCGTCATTAACGTTATGCGTATCGTCTTCATCACTGGAGAGAACTTTCACATCTTCCTCTTTTTCAAACTCGTTTTTGCAATCTTCCGCAAAAAATGTTTCGTCATCACCAACCCCCTCGGTGGCTCGCTTCGTCCCATTGAATAACACGAGACATGATGGTAGCAGCTTATGAGTAAATTCCTCTAGATTTACCACTTGGGGTCCTACTTCCAGAAGCGTACAGATTCCAAGTATGGAGAGTTTTCTGTTATGACGGCCCGTGACAAGGCTAGTATCATCCAGCCATTGCTTGATAAAGTCGCGTGTGAGTGGCACATTCGGAGTAGAGCACTCCTGTAGCTTGTCCAGAGTCGAGAACAATATGTATGGGTTGCAATACAGTATTGCAATTAGAACCTGCATTAAAAGGACTCGGAGCCTACAAATCGTACCCCTTCTAGAGAGTCTATTTAGCACTATCTCCACGAAGGAGAAAAGATGATTGTCGATCTTATCAGAGCATTGAAGCACCATCACCTCAAGTAATTTTGTTGCATATATTTCTGACTCACCCTCATAGTGGGAGGTTAGGACAGCTTTAATCATATTGAATGTGGCCAGAATATGATTCTCGTTTGAGACGAACCCGGGCGTATCCACCGTCACAAAGTGGAATAACACAGGAACCATGTCCATAAAGTAGTCGAAGCCGTCGTTTTCAAAGACTTTGTACAACAGCTCAAATAATTGCCACACGTCTTCCGAAACACTTTTAATTGTAAGGTTGCATAGCAAAGTCATAGCATCTTCATAGTACTCGGTTAAAGTGTGGTGCAATATTAAGCCAACAACGTTTATCACCGGCTTTTCTAGACGCGCCATTATCTCAGGATTTTCTTCCACTACGTTAAGTACCGTCTCGATGGTGGCAAGTAGGCTCGTTGCTGTGATAGCTTTTTGATCAGTGACCACGTCGGACTCGATTACCATCTTAATGAACGTGGCAGCAAGATGGTCGATGATATCGAAAGCCATTGGGATCAACTGCTCTGTGAAGATGGGTACAAACTTCTGCAGTACATGAGCGATATCATCGTTTTCGGTTTCGCGAATTACTTTTAAAAGCTCAGAGGTCAGTTCTATAACTTCTGGCTGTAAAAATTGATGCACCTTATTCTGAGACTTAAGAAGCATTTTTAGAGTTATAGCTGCTTCCACCCTCACAGGCATATCTGCATCTCTGAGCAAAGCACCGACTGTCATTTGAGCCGCTTCAATGAGCAATGGCTCGCTCCTAAAGTGAATGTTGGAGTAGCAATATAACACCCAACAAGCCCTGGCCCTTATATATCCGAAAGGACTGCGGAACTCAGGGAAAACCAGCTGACTGAGAAGAGTGTCCAATTCTTCTTTCTGGAACTTCTTTCTCATAAGAATATTGCTTAGCGTACCAAGCATGTGTAGAGCACCTTCACGCTGGCCTGGTTGAAATTCGCCGTTCTGATTGGTCAGTACTTGTACGCATAGCTGAACTGATTGTTCAAGCATGCCCTTGCGCTTCTCACAAGCAGAAATAAGAAGCATTTGTGCAGACGTCACTGGTGACTTGAGATCTCTTAATATATCAAATTTAACTCGAATGTACTCATGCGGGTCATTATTCCAAAGTTCTTCATCGGACTCGGAATAAGACATGAGTGGGAATAGGACGTCCTGTATGATCGCAAACATATGCGGCTTCAAGATCTTCCATGAATAGGCATAGTTTACGCACTGCTCAATGTAGTTGAAGGTCCGCTGCAGTACGCGCGGAGACACATATATCCTGTTCCTGTACTGATCGAGCACGCCTAGCAACACTTCAAGGATGCCACTCGTAAACGTGGTGAGATACCACTCGGCGAATTCCACTTTGTCTTTGCGGATGATTGATGGGCTTCCATATTTTTTAAAGAGTCTGTAAAGTATATGCCCAGCCCATTTCTTACACTTCCACCATGGCAATTCAAGCCGGTCTTCATATTCTACTTGCAGTGTATGCTCGGGCACTGGCTGCTTCATCACAAGGGTAAGGACTTCCATCCACTTGATAAAATTTTCGCGGCTTATCAAATCTAGAGGCAAATAATATTTTATTAAGCTGTAAAAACATTTTAGTATTTGCTTCTGTATAAGCGCAGATTCAACCGATTGATCATTTTGTAAGTTGACAATAAGATTGTGCATCATAGGTAAAAGCACATTCATTGCTTCAATTAACGGTGCACTTTTCTTAGCTAAATAATTATAATTTTTGATTAATTGGTATAAACAAAGGAGCGCTCCCATGCAATAGTTGACGTCGGAACTTTGAAGGTAGATATATATTTTATCCACAATCTGTGTCCAGAACTCTGGGAAGTCGTATTTTATTATGGTTTTGAGACACACGCAGAGTTGGACTCTAATTATATCTGGTGCCTGAATTACATCATCTACTAACATATTCCTTATCATAGCACGGTCTTGCTCATTAATACTGAAGTGTGTTGGTTCGCCTTCCTCTGGCTGCTTCTCTTGCCAACAGGATGTAATAAAATTCTTTAGATAAATAACCCCAGCTTGACGAATTGTTATGTCAATATCATTGAACATAACCATTTCTAGCAAACATGGTGAAAAGCCAGTAATCGTTTGGACATTAGATAGCAACTCTTCCGCTTGCTGCCTTCTATTAGGATCAATAGTGTCGCTAAAAATTTCCGATAATTGTCTTTTATCCATTTTTTTATGTTTAAATTGCTTAAAAAATCAGACCAAAATCAATTGTATGTGGCTAAATGTTACGGTTTAATTATAGCATTTTCCTTTAAAATTGCCGCATCGAAAAGATTATTAGAAACAGACGGCACTGGTGATATGTTTTATAGTCTATGCTTCAAATTTTGACGCAAACATTTTTATTAACGTTGGCGCTCTTTTGCTTCCTTTCCTTTCATTCGCTCCTTCAATTTACAGAAAATGGCTTCCGAAGAGTTGGTGACTGAGCAATTTCAATTTTTAGGTATAGATGTGCAAAAAGAAGTTTTAACAAAATGTGAGTACTCCATTGTTAAACCGGCGTATGTTAATATTTCTGAAATGTCGGCGGCCACCGGCTTACATGCAACTTGTGGATAAAAGTTTGTTGTAGGTAACAAAACTAATGTTCAAGGTTGTTCATTTTTCACTTCTTTTGCAAAGGCGTAAGTTTGTGCGCGGAATACGATGTGGACGCGGAATCTTTCACCGAACAATGGATGGCATTCAGTTTGAACCACTTGAATGGTGCCTCACCGAATGTAGAGAACTTGGACTTGTTTGCGAGAAAGGAATTTTCCAAGCGATCGTCGAGCCGATGTAACGCGTCCGCCAAAGACACCGCACGAGCTGTTACCGGCGCAAACTTAACTGTCTACGGAACGCCCAGTTCCAACCAGTATCCTTTTGATTTGCCTGTCCACGTGTTCTTTTTGTTTGTATAACGTTTATGCGCAAGTTAGATGCGCGTTCGCGACTTAACACAACATTTTTCAATGTGCGTGTCGTACTGGAGACTCCGAGAGCCACAGTGCAGTACAGGGGTTTCGCGGAGTACGTTTGTCAATCGATACCAACTCCCGTTTAATGTCAGTAATAGTCCTTAATGCGCAGGTCAGACAACGATGTACTATCCAATTATATGGCTGTAACACCCAAGGTACGTTTTGTTTTCGTTTACACTTTTAAAGGTTATGATTTATGTTCTCAGATTTTAGTTGTAACTGGATTTTATTTTATATTGTCTTTTGCTTGAAAAGTTTATTGAAGTTAGTTATGGTTTAGGATACTATGTTTTTCTTTAGAATTCTTAACTTTTTAAACTTATCCACTTATTAAAGTCTGTATTAAGTTGAGCAAATGGTAAATATTTAATAAATTTCGTTTATTTTGTTTACAATGGATTAACAATCCCATTTATTTAAATAGTATTATTATAATCTCTTTTTGTAAGCAAATGAAGTTTTTATAGAATGTCTATTAAGCTGATATAGCCGCATCTGTAATCAACAAATTTAGAGTTTTAATTCAACAATAATAAAAAATGAAAATCCACAATTAGGTTTGCAGTTACTCTTTCATCTTATAAAAGCAATATTTTTTGGAACATGGAAGATTGGGACCTCTGCTACTTGCATTTGATGGGTATAGGTCTAGTAACACAGTATAGACACCATCCTGTGACTAGATCTACACTCATTGACTGCTAGTAGAATGTACAGCTGCAAGAACATGAAGAAAATTAAATAAGCAAGTATTCTTAACACACTTAAATGCTGATCTCAAGTAAGGGATGGAACATTAATATTTATAAAATGTAGGAGAATATAAACAATGCCATTGTTATGGATAACAACTAATAATAGTTTATTTTCTGACAAGTATTGAAATTGGATAATGTTATCATGATTTCATGCATTAGTTGCAGCAACATTAATATTGTGAATTTTCTTTTTTAATATACCATTGTTAAATCATAGAAAAGTTTTAAATGGGACAATTATTTTCTTGCTACTCTTCATTGACATTGCTTAACATATTTAATACTGGCCACACTAAAACCTGATCATAGATAGAAATTTGATATTTCTGTAAGAACATGCAGACATGTACAATATTTGCAGTTAATTAAGAAATATAACGCTTAAGCAACTATAATAAACTGCACCTACATATCTCAAACCTTCTGGCTTCATTTATACATTGTTGAAATTGATATCAAACTAAAAGCAACAAATATAAACATAAGGGCATCACCCTCAGCAAATCATTCCTGGTAAAATTTCATATGTGAAACAAACAGATAAATGGTATTATCAGATGAGAATATTGAGAACAGTAACCATTGTGGCCTATTACGATTAATGAAAATTGGTAGGGGGAGACTTGTTTTATTAATGTCTTGTGTTGAGTGTTGGTTATGTAACATATGTACAGATACTAAATTGCAATGTTACATGCATGTATTACAATTGGATCCAAAGCCGTTATGATAATTATTGAGGGCATATCATTTTGAAGTATACTTTTATTATAAATATTACCAAGTTAATGCAAAAAGTAACATTAATTAATATTAGAATCATATGTTGTAATATTAGAATCATATACCATGTGAGTGTTTTGTATCTATTTGGTCATATCATACAATTCAGTCCCTTAAGTATCTTTTTAATGGAACAGAATGCCCATTTTGATTTTGGTCTTTGGCAATGCTTGGGTCAAACCGTTTTATTGTAGTTCTGCCTTGAGTGTTAGTGTGCAAAATAGCTAATTATTGCTGATTGTGGGGTTTTGTCAAATTGTTTGCTATGACAAAACCAAACACTGTGATGAAACCTATATTTCTGAAGTATTGAAAATAATTTGGAATAAATTTTACCATTCTCCTTGATGGCTTTATTGATGGTTTTTTTTTTGAACGGAGACTGAACTTGGCCTATTTGTAGATAACACATAGTACAACTATGAATACATCATATAATTTATATTTTAAAGTGTATTATTGTTTCATTGAATGTACAAGGCAGGAAGTTTTGGGTGTTTTAATCATGTTAATTCCAAATGTCATAGGAATCTAACTCCTTATATTAGTACCCACCAGAGTATTAGTAGACAGTTTATTTAGATTGTTTATATTTAACATTGTAATGTAGTTACACAGACAAAAGAAATCCTTTTTTTATTGCAATAATGGCGAGGCAAGCATGCCGTTAGCTTGATGGTAAACAATATGACTGATCATGTACAGTAGTGAAACCAAACAACATAATACATAACTAAAGCAATGCTTGGCATTCCACTGCGCCACTCTGAAAAATAGATGTGAAGTCTCAATATATGTCCAGTAATGACTCTGGCTATAATGTCTTCAAACTGGAACACAGTGGTGCATTTACATTGCTGATTGGCAGGCAGAAATGACATTTACGGTGTTATTTTCTTGTAATAGGACCTAATTTATTTTATTGTTTTCAACAAAAGATTTGCTATTCCAAAATAAAGATAAACTAATTTTGTAAGTTCATTTTGATTTAAACAAACTAGAAACTTTTAAAAACTGGTTGATGGTGTAATTGTCAGAAAATAATATAATGAGATATATTATTATATATATATATTATAGATATATTATTATATATCTCATTATTATATTGATCAGAAGTTAGAGCAGAGGCCCTTATTTTTACTTTTGAAATGGCTGTACAATTCTACAATTTACAATTTAATTTAGTGCTGTATTCATAGAAGTTTTTAATGTTTTTTTTTTACGATATTCGAAATGAAATAGGAAACTACACAGTTGGACTGCTTTCAATAACAAACTTGATGATTTTTGTGGGCGAGTTTGCTTCTGGTTCATGTTGCACGTAACCATGACTAGATCCATACTCGTCTGCAGCCATCAACTTTATCTTCAGCGCTGTGTTTCCATACTCTGTTCTTTTTATGTTAGTTAATAATAATATCCTATGTAATTCACAAACTATAAAATTAACGACTCATGTCTTATATCTCAAAAAACTTGACATATTAATAAATTGTTAAAAATGAATGTAATTATTGTTTGAATAACATTAAGTCCAATATAATATGTATATTGAATAAGTCCTGCTGAATGGTGATCCAAGTGGATTAGTGTTTAACTATGAAATTAAATAACTTTTGTTTATTATAAATCATTCATGTTTTGGAGAATACCACTTTATTTCTGTTAGTTGTTCCACGATGCGACGTTAAAAATACGTTGTGTGCAAAAGCTCTTACCTCATTTTGCATTAACTGTTTTTACAATTGTATAACTATCGTATAATATAGGTACACAACATTATAATATTACCTTTAAATGTATAAAGATTCATAATGGCCTACGCACACCGGGGCGGATTGACAAGGGATTTTGCCACCGGTCAGCCGCTTACATACTGTGGTGTTCCGGTAGCCCACCAAGATATGCAGCGACGCGACGTGCCAAAGTATGCATCGGCAACACCTGCATGTATTTAGTACCACCGCTTGGACTGTCTTGTCCCACGGCACGGCGTGTCACGGCTTTCTTTGGCGTGTCGTGGCATACCGCAGTGTACCGCGGCATCCCGCCGGGGATCTCTTGGCGCCCTCTCCGATGCCGTGTCAAAAAATCCCTTCCGATGCCACGGCATCAATTTAAAACATTGGAACTTAAGTCGTATTCCTATCAGATAAGTTTGAATATTCTTTGTAAAAAAACAAAATCCCATACCTTGCCGTCCCGGTGTGCGCAGGCCATTATTCGGCCAATGTTCATTTCTTACAATATAAATTTCACACTGATTACTTGCACGATAGAAAAATGTTATTAAAATTCATGTGTTCGTAGATATGTTATATTATGTATGGTCATATACATACATATATACCATTAAATTAAAAATAAATTGTCGCAACTGCCCGTGTCCCATATTAATTTGATGCAAATTTTGGTATTTTTTTATGTATGCTGCAGAATGATTGGGTTTATAATTCTACGACTCCATTGTTTCTTGACGTCAACCCTTTTAGGAATTTATCAGATAATGTTTTTCGTATTTTAAGATCAAAGTGTATTGCCCGGCGTATGAGTCGATCGGAGGACCTAAAAGGTCCAAGTACATTTTACACTTACCAAATCATGGGTTTTATCGCACACTAATATTGAGGAATAGTGGAAAGCAATGGTATTTCCGATAAATGTTTAGTTAGAGTGATTCCATCGATTCAAACAAATGAAAGTGTTGGGTGCCAAACAATTTGTCAAACCATAGGTAGAAAGTTCCAATGTAGGCATACAATACAGGCTTAGTCACATTTTATTGTTTTCTGCGATGAGGGTCTGCATACCTGAGTTCTCCATAAGAATTTGAAAGTAATGTCAACGAACCGGATTTTGCCGGCATGGTAAACGAAAACGTCTACTCCTGTAAGGGTTGATGTCAGGCAGGCAGCCGGTCTTGAAATAATATAAGGCAGAGCCTTTAGCACTACGGCTACAGAGGAACTTTCTGTCGACCCTTAGCCTTAGACGGTCGTCCACGGTCAACTAAACTAAGTTAGTGTAGCCTAGCTCGTATAGCTGAGCCCGTTTTTCATACATGTCCACCGCAAACTATGCGAGGTATGCTACGTAAAATAGCCGAACTAAGTCGAAATAACTTATTTGTGTCGGCCTATCCGTAAATACGGGAGCTAAGCTAAGGGCCTCTCACTCCCTTACCCTACCCCTCTGGCAGCCGTTGCTAGTGTTGTTACTTGTTTGGTCTTGTCTGTACAATGAGTGACCAGTGCGCAGGTAGCGAAGCACGTAATTTGCAGCATGGAGGTATTTATTGAATTTGTCAAGCAATATCCTATATTATATAATCCGGAGACCAAAGACTACCGTGATGCAAATAAAACAGACGGAATATGGAAGAGGATAGTGGATGATCTTCTCTTCTTCCATCACGTCCAATTACCTCAACAATCCGGCCCAAACTGACCATCACTAACGTAGTTTTAGCTTATTTTTCAGTGGACGGACAACGTATTTTAGAAGTTAGCTTAGTTTAGTTCACCGACCTTAGTTTTCACTTATTTTAGTTGGCGGTGGGCGATCGGCTTTAGTGCGAGGATAAGTGAAGGTAGAATTAGGATAATTCAATTTAGTTTCACAGCATTTCTTGTACCAATCTTTTTTTTACACAATAAAAAAACTGCAACTTGCAAAATTTGTAAAACACATCAATGTTTTTTTACACATTCATTGTAAACGAAATTTATGATTTTAGTCGGCATAATTGCATTAAATGGCATAAGATTATGAATGAGATTAGTTTTATTAAAATGAGATTATAATAAACCTCTTATCTCGATCACAGTGCATTTGCAATGTTATGCATTGTAATTTTTTGTCGCATAAGTATAAATAATATGAGAACGATAATAAAATACTAAGATTATATTTCCAAAGCATCAAAATAATAACGTAACATTTAATCGAGTTAAACCAAACTGAATAAAAAAATACATAAATATTAAGATCCCACATTCAGACCAACCAAGCCTCGTGTCGTGGACTACCGAGACTGAAAAGCTCGTCAGTCTCACTCTGAAGTGGTGATAGGATTTTTGATTGGGATAATCTACTTGACCTTGATATTAAAACGTCAATCTACTCTTCCCCTTGAAATTCGTTAAGCAATAAGTCGTTAAAATGAACTCGTAGAAATGCGAAATTTAATGTCAATCTTTGCGGCATAAATGTTGATAAGATTGGTCATACCTCATTCACGATTTGTGGACAATTTCAGAGGGTGAAAATAGAACCGGACTCGGGTGGAACTCAACAAAATGATTTACGACCTGCTACGTACTCTCCCACCGTGTAAGTTTTAATAAAATTTGTTAAAATAATTTATTATATTCAAAATAATTTATTAAAAGATTTCGAAATAATGAGTATTTCGATTAGATGCGTGTTTTCATGGTTTATGCTGGATACAAAGATTTCTGATACGGTGCCCGGCAGATTTGATTAATTCTCTTTTTTTAAATCTCTTTTTTTAATCAAAGTATAAACTAATTAACGTTAATCAATATTCACTTGTGAGTTGTTTACATAAAATATTGTTCAGAATAATTGTTTATGATTTGAATCATTTGGCTGCTTGAGAATTATATTGAACACATTACAGGGGTTCCACTAAATATTCTTCCCGGACGAATATGGGCGCTGTGGTACATTCCTATGGCGACGAAAATATGTTAGAAGTAGTCGCAAAACCAAACAGTCTCATCGATGCACATGACCTTAAAATTTCCCAAGTTCCTAATGAAGACGGCGAAATATATACCAAAGGCCGGTAAGTAGATATTTTCTTTAATTGATTTAGTTTTTAAATAAACATGGAGTAAGTGCCTGGTTCCACTACTAACTTTGGGACAAAACTATCTACCTGTAAAGAAATGGAAAAGTGTATTCTTTTTTTGAGGATAGATGATTTATAAATTGCGTATACTTTATATGTTATTCCGTTGAAATTTGTAAAACTGTTCATCACGCACAATGCGAATAAGCCATTACACGGATCTAAAAATTGATAAATATGTATTACATCTTTTACAGATTCACAAATTAATTATCACGTTTTGGCTCAATACTGTTTCACATTTGTGTCGAATTATTCACTATAATTTATTGTGTCATGGTATCGCGGTTAATGTGGTTTTTATTATTAATAACACTCGTCAATTTGTATTTTTAGGTTTGGTTTCGCGCTTTTACACGAGACTGCAGCCATTCTCGGCAATCACATGCGGTACACATCGCAGCACATTATGAAAAAAGCTGGAATCACAGAGAGCACTTCAGTAAGACACAAATCACAGGTAGAGTACATCCATGGCTTTCGTATTTATTTTTTGCAACTGCCTCAAAACAAAGAAGTGCTGAATAGGGTAGTTTGCTCTATTTTTCGTTATTTTTGTGAACTTTGCAAAATTTTAAATAAAATATCCTTATAGAAATAAGCAATTGGAAAATTTATAGTGGGATAATTGTAAAACAAAAGTAAAATAATGCGTTCAGTATACTGTGATATCACCGTTATTAGGCCAAGCCCACGTTTGCAGCGGGACGGCAGCCGCAGAGCGGATAGGGGGGCGCAGTCCTCAGGCGTCAACCGCGCTTTTCTATCCGCGCTGCCGCTGCCGTCCCGATCGATGCTTATGTCCACTGCCATCGTGTATGAGACTTTTACTTTCAACTACGCCCTCTCTTCTCAAACTCTTTTTGATAGTAATTGACAGCCTCCGTGGCTCAGCTGGTTGGCTGTGAAACGAGGGGCTGCGAGTTCGATCTCCGCACTGACAGAAATGTTTGTGCGGCTCACATATTTCTTTCGGGTTTGGGTGTGAGATCGAAAAGTCTCTTAAGAACACACAAGACTCAAATGATGTTAATGTGGGGTCAGGATTATGTATGTGTCTTAGGTTATTAATTTAAATTGTTAATTAGAATGAAGTTGCTCTATTCATCGCGAATATTTTAAGTTTACATTACAAAAGAGCTATTTTTTAGACAGAAGTTGCAGTGGCTGGGAGGATAGAATGTGATGCCGATGCCAGGCTGAACGTGAAATCTGTAGTACTTCAAGGGACATGGGCTGAATCTCTATACCAAGCCGTGCCAGTTGATATTGACAAGTATGATTAAGTTAATTTAATATTAATTTATCTATTTCTTGTTGTTTCAAAAACATTGTAATAAATAAATATACACTATATTGGAAGAAGCCTATGTTCAGCAGTGGAATTCCTGTGGCTGAAGGTATATGTTTAGGTAGGACCAAGAGCTTGGAGAATGTCATTTGGTACCCTTTGCTTGGAATAGTCAAATATAAATTTAAACTAATAATAATTATTAACTACTTCTTTAACCTTATTTTTGAGTATTAGAAGTGACCATACAATTTATTCAAACTTAATATTAATGGCCTTATTCATAGACAGCTTTAAAAACTATTTTAATTATCGAATGTTATGTCTCCTTCGCTCAAACTAAATTCAAAAGTCTTTGAAAGGGACAAAACATTTTATAACTGATATAGGTTTTAAAACTGTCCATGATTAAGGCAGTAAGCCTTTAATGTTGTTGGTATCACATTACTAACGCGAATTTTTCATTTGTGCATCTACGATTTATTTTTTGCAGTCTCAAGCAGTATTCCCTGTTCCCTGGACAAGTAGTAGTGATGAAAGGGATAAACCCACGCGGCGACAAGTTCATCGCTAGTGAAGTCCTATGCGATGCCTCGCAACCAATACCAGACCACAGAGCAGACATGATGAACTTATTAACAGGTATTTTTATAAATTTATTTTATTATAAAGCATATACGCTGTGAGAGGAGCCTAATGTTGGCACAATAATAAAGCAAAAAAAAAAATTGTTTTGCTCAAAATTTTGCTGACAATACAAATCATTTGATTTAATTACATTTTGGCATTTGTGCAGTGGGCTGGGCACATAGCTCGTAGAACTGATGGCCGCTGGGACCGAAAGGCTCTAGAGTTGAGGCTACGTACAAGCAAGCGAAGTGTTGGACGCCCATCCACAAGGTGAATGGACGACCTGTTTAAGGTCGCAGGAAGTCGCTGGATGTAGGCCGCTCCCAACAGCTCTATCTGGCGATACATGGGGGACGCCTATGTTCAGCAGTGGACTTCCTGTGGCTGAAGAGAGAGAGAGAGAGAATTATATTTTTATTCATTTATTCATTAATGGTCACCCAGCGGTCGAAATTCATTCGTGAAATAATTGGGCAGCAACTGCATTAATAACATGAAAAGTAAAAATGGCGGTCACAATTTACTCATTTGGTTAAGAACATTAGGATTAATGTAGGATAGGCAGTAGGCACCATCATATTTTAGGTGTAGATAATCAAATCAATGTCTACAAAGTTTAATATTATATTCATGTTTTCCATAATTATATGGAGGAATAAATGTCATACAATGTTCGATATAATACTGTCCTTACGCTTTATAAAATACAGTTCTTTTTTTAGGAAATGTGTCAATGGTAATATCTTCGGGTCCGTATACAACATCAGATAACATGAACTACGAGCCGCTGAAAGACTTGCTGGCGTACATAA
The DNA here is from genome assembly GCA_033459515.1 of Theretra japonica. Taxonomy (NCBI): domain Eukaryota; kingdom Metazoa; phylum Arthropoda; class Insecta; order Lepidoptera; family Sphingidae; genus Theretra; species Theretra japonica. The sequence goes on along the minus strand of CM065951.1, from coordinate 7,279,091 downwards.
ACTCACACAGGCCACATCTAGTCATAATGACGGGTCCGTTCATGGACTGCGAACATTCCATGATCAAAGACAGCACGATAGCAGAGACATACAGTGCATTTTTTGACAAAATTATTGATAGTATAGCAGAATTAAGTAATACAAGGTATGTTTTTATTATTATTCTTGGTAAACATTTTCAAATACATTTCTTTGGAGTGTTAGTATGATCTTTTTTATGTGATGAATTTTGCTTTGTATTAAAAGTTCTAAAATGTACACAATATTCCAAGAGCTTTTTTAGGAAACATACATGTTACATCAACTTCATATTGTGTGCACTAAACACAAATAAAAAGAAAACAATGCTATTATTTAATATTTACCATGTTTTTGTTGCAGTCCAAATACAAAAGTATACATAGTATCGAGTTCAAAAGACGCGTGCCAAGTGGACATATATCCCACGCCGCCATACTCCAGCGGGCGGAAACATCCAAATATTCACTTCGTGTCGGACCCTTGCACGTTGAACGTGAACGGAGTGGTCATCGGAGTGACGAGCTGCGACGTTCTCATGCAGATCAGTCAAGAGGAAATATCAGCGTTAGTATTTTATAACAATTTGAATCTACGTGTTTATTCAAACTAACATTGTATAAACATACAAATGTTAATGGATTAAATCAGTGTGTATTTATCGGCCGATATACGTCCCACAGCAGGGTACGTGCCTCCTCTACAACTGAAAGTACGATTGACAGGGCTTAGGTCATATAGTCCACGATGCTGGCCTAGTGCGGGTTGGCGCACTTTACATACCGTAGAGATTCTGTAAAATCACTACGGGTTGCAGGTTTCCTCACGATGTTTCCTTTCGTTATAATGCGTGGTGCTTGACTATCAATACACCCATAACTCCGAAAAGTCTGAGGTGCGCCCTGAGATTTGAATCCGCGACCACTGTTAGCATGTTGGGCGTCGCGTCTGGTCCGTTACCAACAGGCCAAGTACCACGCACAGGGATTAAACTAGCGGATAGGTATTACGTCAACGTACGGATCTGATGACAAGTATTAATGTATTTGAGATATCACTACTTGCTGATGAGAACTTTATACACAGGGGTCTATCATAATTTGAGTTGCTCAGCGCTAATGTACTCCTGTACATTGAGCTCATTGGTCTGATTATTACCATCTAAAGACATGTCGAAGATTGAGGGAAGCTAACCCTATCATCAGCAGGTATATTGCTAACTAGAAATAAATTAGCGCTGAGCTGAGATTTTGTTACCGATCGGTGACGTCGATTATAGTCACGTCACAGTTTGGAGCTTTTTAGTGGGAATTTAGAAAACAATTTTTATTTGCGTATTTTTTAATTAGAATTTGTCGTATATTTTCGTAAAATTATTTCTTTCTTGTGGTCTATCTATAAAATAAGAGCAATTCCAAAAATTTGTCAACATTCTTATGATTGACATTACAGAGGCATACCGGGCGACAAGTTGTCCCGCGTGTCGCGGCACGTGTTGTGGCAGCAGACGTACTGGCCGGCGTGGCCGGGCGCGCTGGCCACGGACGCGCGGCTGTGGGCGGCGCACGCGCAGCTGCCCTGCACGCCGCACCTACTCATACTGCCCTCCAACTTCAGATACTTCGTCAAGGTCCGATACTGCCCGTTATAATGATCTAAACATTTAGATAGATTCCTTTCCATAGCATGGCATGTGTACCGGTGTTAATGGCCTAAAACGGCAGGACAATGTCTGCTGGTTTTATTGGGAATTTTTAAAGAATTTTCACTGTTTAAGATGATCAAAATGTTCCGTGCATTTGTTGTTTTCTTACGGCCTAGTTCACAGATATTTTAGAACCTATTTTGTCATCGAATGTTTTGTCTTCTTCGGTCAAATTAAATTCTAAAGTCGTTCGAAAGGAGCAAAACATTCGATAACTGTAATACGTTTTAAAAATGTCTATCGAAAAGGCTGCTAGCCAATAAAATAACTTCTACATGAATGTCATATATGACGATGATCAGTGTGATGATTATAGTTACAATTTAACCATAGTAACTGGTGGTAAGTCTCTTATATATGAGAGACCGCCTGAGTAGGCAGCAGCGCAATGTCTTTTTCTCCCGCCAAACAGCAATGTAAACGCATTGTGTTTTCCGGTTTGCAGGACATTGTAGCCAGGGTAACTACTGGACATAATGAGACTTAACAACTTATGTCTCAGGATGGCGAGCGCAGTGGAATGCCAAGCATTGCTTTATAATTCATGGTGTTGTTTGGTTTTGCTACTGTCCATGAGCGGTCGTATCGCTTACCATCAGTCGAATGGCATGCTCGTCTCGCCGTTCATAGCAATAAAAAAAACTTAGTAAGCCCATAAGAATAAATCATCATCAGCTCTTCCGCGTCCACTGCTGGACATAGGCCTCTCCTATGTCATGCCACTCGGCTTAAAAGAAGAGTACTTATTTGATATACTGGTTTTCTTTCTGTTGCAGAATGTCGACGGGTGTGTAGTTATAAATCCAGAGCATTTGACTAAAGGCATGGGAGGGGGTACTTTTGCCCGCGTCTTAATTTCCAGCGGAAACGATCAAGACTTGAATATCGCAGCTCAAATTGTACGCATTTAAGACAAGTATAATTAAGTTATTATTACAAATAGTTATTTTATTTCCATCCTTATCCTCGGTTAAGTTTTAGATATACATATGTAGATAATTTAGATGTATATAGATTATAGGTGCTTTCCTAAAAGCTAATTTTTCCTTGCCTTCATTTTATAGAACACTTGCAAAAGCTTTCTACACATTTTAGGACAATACAATGAGACAACTGTGGTATGCATTAAATGCAATTATATTTTTCGTGTCTGATATGCTTAATTCAAAAAGTATAAGAATATAAAACAAATAGTAACACGTGATTCTTAAGCGACATAGATGGGATCGTTGACAGATACTATTCCCCCGGGACCGCTGCGTAGGGACATCTGTATGCCCATGCGTGGCGTATTACCTGCTGATCTGCGGATCTCTGGGTTCTCGATTTGCCTGTAACTGTAGAAATAATCGATTATTACGTTAATTCTAAAATAGATGAAGATTTATACAAAAGACATGACGTACGTTTTCAATGTTGCTATCGGCTCAGCTTTCGAATTACGAACACCAGTTTCCGGATCGATTGTAGTCATTACACATCTGGAATTTATAAGTTTGTTGATTTATAATTCATTGTATAATTTAAGTGCTCGCACAGGGCAATAACATAATCTATACATATAATAAATTTGTGATACATAATATGACGATAACGTGCGGCCACTTATTGTATGTGACGCCCCTAATAATGTTTCAAATTTTATGTGTAACAATTTTTTTCTTTTACAAAACTGTAATCGAGAGCTTTATTTACAACGTATAGTTTATTATCGTATAGTAACTTGTTATCTAGTCATATAATTGTAATATACTTATCAAACCAAAATATATCCGATTTCGGGGCAATGGAGGCAATAAAAATTACAAAAAATAACGCACCTTGTGCAGGCCTTGATAATTTCGAACACGTTATCTCCAATCTTGACATATTTCCACTTATCCTCATCGTAGGGATTGGCGCCATTTAGCACGAAGTTGGGTCTGAAGTTACGCGGAGTCACTTGAACATCAGTCAGTCTCGTATTCAGATCATCCACCGACGCCAGGTTTATCAAATTAAACGGAACTTCGTCTGGTAAAGCGCCCTGCAAAAATGACCATATTTACTTATAAATAATGTAAACAGTGTCGTAATTATAATGTACAGTCTCCATTTCATTTTGGGAAGGATTTGACTATAAGCGTTCACGGAGGGTCCGGTACGGCTTGATAGGTAGACAGAAGCCACTGGATTATTAGTTCTTATATGTGTAGAATTACTGGTTACGCAGGCTTCCCCAAATGTCCCACCGGCAAACTGAACGTTCTGAGATCTATGTTAATGTATCGAAATCGATTCCTTTTTATTGCAGTCTTCACAGCAGACAGCTTTCAACCTCGCTAGCGGTCCATTTGCTCAATATTATTGTACAAATATTAATTTACTGCCTCAGTGCTAGGGGTTCGAAACCCGGGTCGGGCAAAGTGATATTGGCTTTTTCTATTAATTATCAGCCCGGAGTCAGAAATTTGTGCCCGATATGGCGATAGGCTTGTCACCTATCAATTCGTGGGATGAAACAAGGCGAAACGTGGGTGTCCTGGTTGCACCTCTGCCTACACCTACTCGGATAAAGGCGTGATGTTTTAGTACGTATGTAATATTCATTAAAATGTTAGTGTAAAAATAGTTGGCACTCACCGTATCGTTCTTAGTGAATTTGTAGAATTGATTTGCACCATTTCTGAGTGGTCGGCTAGCATGTGATGCGTAGTATACTAACCGATAATTTTCAGCAGATTTATCCAGAAGTCTAAAAACATTAACGAGATTATTAAAAAAAAACAATAAAAAAACAGCCTTCATACGTCGCACTGCAGACCATTATGGTTTTGAAGTGCGTATTTTATTATATTCTTTCTATTCTGTATGAAAATATTGATTGTGTACAAATATTCTTTCATATAATAATTAACTCCAAATAAAACCGTATTTGTTATTGTATGTAAAGTAACATTTTGTACGCTATTATAATTTCATTCGTTAATCACGAAACTTACATACATTTTTGAATTCAGAATAGTAAACAGTTACAAAATAAATTGTTAACTGATAACGCCCAACATAACGATTAGGCATGTTTACACAATAAGTGTCATTGAGACTTCTCCGATAACAGAGGTGACTATAACGAAACAAAAAGGTAATGCACCCGCATATTGTGATTTCTGCACGATTAATTCTTTCACTTCCACGAACGATATTAATAACCCATATTACGCTATCTAACCAACGTTCAAGAAAACAAACCAATCAAGATAAGGGCGCGTTGATAAATCTTTGATATGATTGGCCCATTTTCGAAATTGACCCATAAATAGATAGAGATATAAGATTTGTTAAGGAGAAAGATGATATACCTCGAGAACCATTCGCTTGCTTCGAAACCACAATCATAAACAGGCACCGGAACGCTCCAAACATACGCGGTTTTGGACTTTTGCAATGCTATTACCTGAAATTAAGGATAATCAGGTAGGTGCAATCATTCAAATTTTTGTTTTTATACTAAACGCTCAGCGTATTTTATGCGTGACAATCTTTGAGGGACTTATCAATAAGACAAGAAAGAAGTAAACAAATACACTAGGAGACAAACATAACTAATATGTACATTTAAATAACTACACGGAATTCGGCGCAGACATATTCATTATTCGATAGTATTACACAAACATATATAAAGAAGATTTATATGTATCTACAAGTACCTAAAAAAAGCCGTAATTGGGTAAATATCACAATGCTTTTAAAGTTGTGTAGAAATCGTTTATTGTAAAGAACTCCTAGAAAATAACATACCTCTGCTAAATTCACGTGAAGATCTTCCATGTCCGCGTGTTTCAGTGTAAGTATAGAATTCCTAACCGTGGGATGTACAGTCAGCAAGTCTGGGTGTCCTCTTGCTGTTATAAAATTATTTTTCTCATCCACTACCATGAGAACTCTGAAAACGAATTGGATTATTTACGAATTTCAATAGGACGATTAAAGATGTATGTACTTTGTGATTCATGAGAATTTTGATGAAAGAAATTATTGCTATAAATGTTTGAGACATTGATTGTCCAGTCTGAAATAGACGGTCGGTAACAAAGCTAGCCGCCTAATACTTATGATCAAAGTAAACAATGGTAAGTAATAACTACTATACAGGCCAGCTGTAGTTATCTATCTCCAATCGACACAATTATGCCAGCATGTTTACTGGTGGGTAGGTGGTACTTAATATTCAGAAGCTGGTTCTTATCTCAATGACGGGCTTACCGTCTAGTCTAGAGGACTAATGTTATTCTATGGATCAAAATTTAATACAAATATTCGGGCATAAAATAGCTTGGTTTACTTACCGGTCCCTTAGCCATTCGTCTCGCAAGCCTAGAATAGAACATTCTGCTTTTGCGAGTTTTATTGGGCCGCATGACTTGACAGGGTACACGTAAATATCTTGGAGAGTGCCGACTTGAGTCCACTCAGTTGGAAGTTTCTGCTTATTATTTTCTTGGTATACTCTGTAAGCATAATAGGCACCGCCTAGGACACCGACGGTTGCTGCCACCACAGTTGTGTAGGGTACTGCAAAAATGATATACATATTGTAGGTAAGGTAAATTGAAATGTGTTTTATCAGTAAAGAATAAAAAGAACTACGAAGTCTTTACAAGAAATAACAACATATTTGAAAATAATTAATAAATTGTTAGATACCCTAAAATTATTTCCAATCTACCATTTATCCCGATTAATGATGTAGCGCTAATTGTTTAATATTTTTATATTACAAATGACTTTGAAGAGGTCATTTGCTGATATTTCTTTCGATTTAACCATTAAAACATATTAATGCGACGTACTATTTTATTACTATTGATGTTTAATTATTTCACAATTGTTTAAATGATTTGATTGATCCCATAATTAATGCATATTGTCTTACCCTGAGACGACATAATTTTCCAAAAAGTAAAACTGAGGGGTATAATAAAAATTAACAGAATTAAATGAATTAGCGAACAGTGCAAAGTAACATCTCAGACGAGAGTGTTTTCGAAGAACTACCAATGATAATATTATTAAAGTGTGGGAGAATCCTTGTTATCTTTATCACACGCTTGTGTAAATTTGTCTGAATTTGACGTAGCTTGATGGAAAGAATAAAGAAGGAATTAATTTTCATAAGTAATAAAGCATAATTTGTAAACATAATAATGAATTAAAACAAAAATATAATATTTAAGTTATTTTTTTGCTACTTTATTTCATACGAATATCAATAACTTTTATATTATCTGTTGAAAACAAAACGTCAGCCAAGCAGACGGTTAAATGTCAAACTTGTCATTGTGAAACGTGTCGTGTTCTTGTCGATGTTGTGAGAAATAAAAGTATTTTCAATAAAATGTGTAACTTATATTAAAAATATACACAGTTCTTCTTTATCTCTAATGATTTTTTTCATTGAACTTCCAGATAATAAATCGAAATGGTTCTGCTAAGTAATGATGAAGTAAGTGAACCAATAATAAAGTTTTCGTGTCTTTAGTATTCGTTATTATTCATTGAGTTATTTCTTTCAGTTTTTGGCAGAACTCACCAAACTGTTCCAAAAAGCAAGACCCGCCGGTTCTGTAACTATGACAATGAAACGATGTAAGTGAATTTTTGACTGAAAAAATATGTAAATTTAGTATTTGAAATTCATACTAATTCTGCTAATATATCTACTTTCAGATGATGGACGGAATAAACCTATGCCACGGGACGGATCTCCAGCAGTAAAGGATCCAGAATACAAGTGTTTAATTAGGGCACAATCTAGTAGTAAGAAAATATCAACAGTCATTGAGCAAAGAGATGTGGAGCATTTCAGCACTGCCTACTCTAACCTATTAAAGACAAGCATTAATGGGTTAAAACGTTTGAAAAAGCAAAAGAAAAAAGCCATGGCAACTCAATAGTATTTAACAAAAAGTGGCAATGTGTCAAGAGACTGATTAAAATGTGCGCAACAGTGTTTGTGAACAGAATGTGACATGTTTGCAAAACCACCGTGTCCTGCTAGCTGTAAGACAAGGTCCATTGAACTTTGCTCTTCTCTCGTGAGTGAGATGGAAGAGTTGGAGTCTTGCTTGCCATTTCTAATGGCAGCGCAGTAAGCTCATTGACCATTTGTCCTATGCATTTCAAATTTATAACATTTTGTTTACAGTTCTGAAAATAAATTTATTGAGAAAAGGAAATGGTATCATTTAGCACAATAAGCTTCTCGAAATAGTAAATTTATCATATGGAAATGTGTGTTGGTACCAATTTTCATTTGGGTTTTAAAAGCTTATTTAAGTGTTTCTTTTTAATAACACTCTCTCTCTCTCTTCAGCCAAAGGAAGTCCACTGCTGAACCTAGGTCTCCCCCATGGATTGCCATAATAACACAAATAATAAAACTGCAATAAAAAAAATTATAGTTATAATTACATGATAACAACTTGAATATCACATCAGTATGAGACCAATATCATTTGGATAATACAAATCAAAGATTCCCGATCTTAACATCATAGCAAGCAATATAAAAATAGAATTTTTAATGTAATTTTACAACAAAACATAAAATGATAATACATTTTGTGCTCTCCAATACATTAAAATAATACTGTCTATTTATGTACAGTTGATAGTTACAAGAAAGAGATATTAACATGTTGACTGCAGTGCTTACACATATTAGTAGTTTTAGAGTACAACACATGAGCATTTTTCTTACCCCAGTCTTGTTATTGACCCTTGTTATGTGACAACATGCTCAAGCACAGAGGTATAGTTTATTGTTTTGACACTACAGTCTACACTTAACATGATAACTCATAGATAAATGTCATTTACATAGATTATCACACCGAGAAGCATATTACATTATTGATAAAAATCTGTTAACATAATCCTTAGTTTATCACTGGCTTGTGTACAAGGCATGCTCTACCTCAATACTGGCCAGAGACTGGACAACTGCATCACAACTGTTTTTATACAAAATTTAGCACCACAAATCTTAATTTAAACAATATATTATATTACTTGAACAAATACAACTTTTAAAAACCTAATTTTCCTATTGACCTACAGATAAACTCAACAATAAATAGCGTATTAAACAGTAACTTTTCAAATTATAAACGTATTGAGTATGGGCTCTGGGTGAATGCAGCTTATTGAGACTAAATTTTTATAGTAACACAACACAGATTGTGCATCCCTTTAGACTGTCAAGATAAAACAGACTCAGAGTGTGAAGGAGACAAAACGCACATGCAGTAGTAGTATACTCGCGGTATTGGTACAAAAACGCTGTCTCTTTCTGGGAAGATCAATTTAATGTTATATTCTATCAAACATTTAATATTAAGCTGAAGTCGCATTTGACCGGCGATGCGCGGAGTGTCGTTTGGCATTAAAATAATCTCTATGAGGCATCTAAATGGCAAATGCGGCATATAAAATGGTACAAATAATTTGACACTGCTGTACGGTGCGCCGCCGTCCAAATGCAGGGTGACCTTTACATAAAGCGACTGGACAAAACCAATAAATATTGGCAAGACACAAAAAATGTCTGGCATTTAGGACTTCAGCTGTTCGTCTATGGTCTTTTAATCCACACTAACTGATAATAATATTTTTACTAAATTGCAATCCCCTGGCTATACTTAAATATAACGACAAACAATAATAATCGATTATATATAAACAATTTCAATTAATTAAACGTGACTATAAAACATTTTTGGATGTTAGTCTTTTGAGACAGGCATTTCTGACTTGGTCGTTGCCGAGGCGTTCTGCTTCCTGTAGAACCCTTCGCAGGTCGTTGGTCCTATCGTTTCTTGCTGCTAGTATGTAAGCGCTGCTTACGTTTCGGCAAACTAGATAGCAAGATATCTGGGGACAATAATTGGGTTTCAAAAATATGAAAAGAAAATAGACAGAAGGATGAATATGTCTCGTCATTAATGTAGGCTTAATGGACGGTTATCTGTAATTCGTTTGTTTTCACCTGTTTTGAGTTTTTATTTTATTAATTTAGAACCAATAATATTTGCAAGATTTTTGGTGTTCAACCATTACACATTCAAAAAATATTTGCCAAAATCTAATAAAAAAGTTTTGATACCTTTATAGTGACACTGTTGATGTCATTAATGAGTATTTCGGCTTGTTCGTCGTGCAGCTGTCCGCGCGACTCGCATCTCTTCACCACCGCGCCCACCCCCGACTCCAACACTTGGTCGCTCATCAGACTACGAATAAACAAAAAATATATTTATATTAAACATAAATTGCTTTTTAAAACAATGTGTCATAAACAACATTTTTTTGTTTTGTTTACAAAAACAATGAACAAACCCATGGTTTAAAATTTTCCAAAAATATTGTTTTAATTAAATGGCATGTTATTTGTAATATGCTTCATATAACATAAAATGTAACTTTCCAAATAATCTAAATAAAAAAGCTTTAGAAATCTTACCTAGCTGCAGTTTCTTTGGAGGCGCGAATACACTTGGCCAGAGTTTTCACTTCCATAAATCGATCGGCTTGGACTAAATACTTGGCCACATGGATGTAAATGTTCATCGAGTCCAATTTGTGTTCAGTTATTATTCTGTCAAAAATAACAGAGGGCCATAAATACAAAAGAAAATAGGACAAGAGCATTCTTTTTGGGGATGACATGAAAAAGGCATTTTAGGATTATTCGCAATTGGTGATCAGTGATTAATAACCAATTTTATTAACAATAGAATTGCTAATGCAGCCAGCTTTAGTAATTCCAATACTTCACCCACCAGTTATACCTAAAGGGCCGGTAACAATCACCAACGTGTAGAGTGTTAATGGGCGACGGCAATACTTTCAAACTCCTCATGTACTTTAAATACTATTTAAAAATCTTACTTAAAAGCCAGGTCAAATCCAGCTTCAACACTCGGACCCGTAGCCAGCACCACAGCCACCAGCCTGATCTTGTCCGTGTTGGATCCGAACAGCGTCAACGGCCGGGTGTCGGCGGTCTCCGAGTCTTTGCGCGTGTTCTGCATGGGTATGACGTCAGCTAGCACCTTCTCGTTGAGTCTACCGCTCGTCTCGCACGCCGCTAGGTACTTCGCCAGCTCCATTTGACGAGATATGGTCGTCATTAAATTGTCTATGGTCGCTTTGTCGAGGTTGAAGTGGAACGATTTGGCGTCGCTGGTTCCTGTTAAAAAAATATCTGGTTTTAGTAAATGTGTAAGTATGCTCATTGGTGGCAGATAGTTGTTGTAGCTATTACACTACAGCAACTACGAAACATTGTAGTGGTACCCCTGACCCCTAAAAAAACATAAGATAACATACGGTTCCTGCAAAATCCTGCTTCCACTCTCCATTTTCGAAAGTCGGCGAACTTATATTTTGCGACCTTATAGCCCGGTTTTCTGCAAAGTACCTACGTTAACCAACGGCTATAAGCACTAGTCAAAATAGTGTCCTAGGCACTCGCCAAGCTTTGCGTTCGGTACGAATTTTTTGCATGGCATTCAGTCAGCTGATCCAGGAAGGCAAGAGTTACAATGAAGGTACACAGGTGGTACTGACGCGTGTGCGAGGGCACGCAATGCGCGAGGTGGTGGCGCGCGGCGGCGAGGTGGTGGTGGCGCGCGAGCAGCGTGCTGAAGGGCGTGTGCGGCGGCGCGGGGCGCGAGTACAGCAGCGCGCACGAGGCGGAGGCGCGCGCCTGCTGCCCCGACACCACCTGCAGCGCGTACAGCGCCTCCACGCGCCGGCTCGCCTCCAGCGTGCGGCAGATGTGCATTATGTACTCCTGAATAACAAATTTTTATTCCTACATCATTTTAAAAAACAATGCGTGATGGCCTGTTGGTAATGGACCAGACGCGACTGCCCACATGTTCACGGTGGTCGCGGGTTTAAATACCAGGGTACATCTCTAAGTTTTCGGATGTATGTATTGATAGGCAATCATCACACACTTTAATGGTAAACGAAAACATAAAGAGAAAACCTTCAAACTGTAGCGATTTGTAAAACAAATCTATGGTATGTAAAATCTACAAATTCGCACTAGACCAGCGTAATGGACTATATCACCTAACCCCTCTTAATCGTATTCTCGATTGTAATGGAAACCTGTGCCCTGAAATGTAACATATATGGGTTGATACAGTATATTACTTAATATCAACTCTTTTTAAAAACCTTAATAAGTCTGCTGGCGGTATGTTGTTATGTAATCACCGTACTTTTGTGCAACCCGGAATTATTTTTTGACACGGCGAAGAGTGATTATAACTCGTCAAAGGGTATTTTATCTGCACTACACTGCATCCACTTCTATTAAAAATTAAATATCATAAATACTCGATTAATATATTTGTATAAATATTTTTTGTCCATTGGAAATTTGGTTTACTAAAGATAATTGAGGGCCATAGCACATAGCACCTTTCAAATTTCAATACGAGCTTCTAGATTAGTATTCGATTATAAAAAAAATAAGTTCAAAATTAACTCACCGACCACATATCCAGCGTGTTGTCCATATCGCTCATCGCCTTCATCAGTTCGTTGACCTTGTCTTTCCTCAAGCACTCCATATACACAGACTCGGTAAACGTCTCCTTATCCACGATGGTATCGTAACAATACCTCAGCACTTCTGACAGATCACTGTGCTTCATGTAAAACGCTATGTTGGCCACTTGAGACCCATAGTTACTTAGGTAGTAAACACACTCTTTGTAGAAGAACGGGTCAAGTCGTTTAAGAGAATAATCTATTTTTTGTTCTACATGGTTATTGTTTCTGCGAAGGAGGCCCTGTGCCAAGCTCTTTTTGGGCTGGACCGTGGCGGTTTGGAAGTCGCTATAGTCGCCTAATTTGATTTTTTTCACGCTTGCTAAAGTATGCATTATGTTCAAAGCTGGTTCTGTCAACTGTATTTTCTTTCTGCTCGTGTTCATCGTTGCCAATTTTTCGTTGGTCGTCTAGAAATTGAGGAAAAATTATATATGTACATTTTATTCAGACTAGTTTTTAAATAAGCATTTTTGTAATTAATTAGGTATTTTATTTTTTCATGGCTAAGTTAGCCTCTTAGCGCGCTAACGGACATTGAAAACTTATTAATAAACCATAAAACTAAAAACAATACTAAAATACCTTCAAAGTCTCAGCCTTATGCAGCAGCTGCTGGTTCACAGGATAGTTCATATCCTCCAGCATGCTTATAATCTCATTCAACAACGGCGGGTTACTGCGCGGCCGCCCATCCGACTGCATACTCGACATCGAACCGGACTGCTCAGAGTACCTCATACTCTGCAGCCTTCTATTCACAAAGTGGGACTCCGACGCCTCCCTCCCGTACTCACAATCTTCAGGTACTTCGGAACATACATTCATGGTGTTTTTGAAGCATAGCGCGAATTTCTCCCGGGCTTGCTTGAAGCAACCGGCTTTCAGACAGGCTTTACCCCACGCAGCCAGCACGCTGTTGCGCGGTAATCCTGATTTAGTTGCTATTTCTAACGCTAGCTCCCATTTTTCTGCTTCTAATAGTGATCGTACTATTTGGCCTGTTGATGAAAGTATCCCGGTTCATAAAGTGGAAGATAAAATCATAATTTCTAAATTCGAAAACAATAGAAAAACTCAAGTAAATCAAAATATTTATTTTGTCTCCCTGCAGTGTTGGATACAAGTAGACAGATGAATGGAATGATTTAGTTTCTCAAAGTCTTTGTCGTATTACGGACTACCAAAATTTTGTTTCAATTATTTCTATGGATTTTTTATATCAAAACTTATTTCGATTTTGGGTTGTCTATGTGCAATTTGGGTAAAGCACTCTTGATACTATTGCCTACATGACCAATGAAATGATGGTGAGAGTCGTATATAAAACGATGTACTGACTGGGATGCGCCCCCTGGTGCGGTATGAGATGGTGCGCCTGGTGCTTGACGAGCGTGGCCATGGCGTCCGCGTGCGCCAGGCAGCGCGCCGCGTGCGCCGCGCCCGTCTCCGCCACCAGCTGGCGACCGCTAGCGAGACACAATGCAATACTCTAAATCATTTATGTATCAGTAAGATATCAGAACAATACAAACATATTGTTTTCGAAACACGGAGATCTTGTAATTTATACCATATTATGTACAGCAAACTTACCCGTTCTCCTGAGGTGTCCTTGAGTAGAGTTCCGCAGCGGCAAGCAGCAAGGACCGTCTGGCGCGGACTAACAGTCGAGCATCACCTCCATTGGACAGCTCCCGCGCTACTTCGTCGCTCCGGTCTAGCAGGAACCTTGGAACAAAATATAAATTTAAATTTATATGGTCCAAGATTTTAACAATAATGTTTATGGAGATGTGAAGTCCGCCAATTCGCATTAGGTTAGCGTGATGGATTACATGACTAAGCTCTTCCAATAAAACTTTCAGATGCAGAGGATTAGCAGTGGACGATAATGGGCTGATACAGTACAATGATTATTCAAACATCATCTCAATTCTTAATAGAGATGCACAAAAAGAATATAGGAAAAAAATTGGCTAAAATGGAGACAGGTGATTGTTGTTTCCACACAGCAAACCGCCACACTATATATCGAAACGAGACTCTATGACGTATTACATACACTCAACCACAAAAGTCTTACCTCGGATAATCCAAATTGATACAATGCATCTTCATAATGGACAAGCAGAGGGTGACATTGGGCGTGAATTCATAACTAAATTCCGCTCTAACCGCCTCATTTCTCTTGGCATTGTTTGACAGACACCAGTCCATGCAGGTGACCCCACTGCCGGCCGAGTCCGAGGTACTGCTCGACATGAAGTTCTGGTAATCCGGGTTGAGCTTCCTGTTCATGGTTTGTGTGTAGCAGTCGTCACAGACGCGGAACTTCACGCTGCTCGGGTATGTCGGCACCTAGAATGTTGGAAAACATAAAAATGTATCAAAAATGTTGTTACTTTTTGTTGCTGGTTTTAAAAATGTGGCTACACACTTCATTTCAAAAATAATATTTAAAAAAATATATATGCTTTGTGGCAAACATCGATGAACTATAAAAAATACATCTAATTATTATGAGATTCTACAATTCACAGATTCATTGCCATGATGACGATTAATATTACACCACAGGATGCTTATTAGATGTAAGTCAAAAGACTTTTATGACGCCTCTTTAGAAGCGACCTACGGCCAGCATTTTCAAACGACTTTGATAACAATAAAAAACTCACATGCATTCTATTCCTGGAGCAGGCATGGCACACCAATCTGCCACAACGTCTGCAATGATGGCGGCGGATGATCATGGAGAATATTGAGGTACGACACATCATGCATCTGTCGGTTGAGTAGTCTTCCGTCCACTGTTCTTTTGGAGGCACCTGCTCCGGCATCACAAACGGCTTGTTGGCCGCTTCGATGTTTATCGAATCAAGTGACTGCAGAAGCGAGTCGTCAGACAGCTTTTGCGGCGGGGGACAAACGTTCCTAGGATTCTTCATGTCCAGCGCCTTCTCTGCGTAGAATCGAAGTAAAGCGTCCACTGCATTCCGTGATATCACTACTGATTCGATCGCTTTGATATTGTAATAAAGATTGTCGCCAGTCGGATCTTTCTTCAAATTCGGTAATATCTTATTAATTATATTTGACAACAAATCTAATTTAGCATTCATTAAAAACTGTTCAATCATCAAGAGAGGATGATCTATCAAATCCCAGAACAAATGACGCCAATTAGGATCAATTTCAAGCATTATCTGAAGACCCACTTTGATGTTTTCAAATGATTTCCAATCGAATGAATGTTCTGATATAAAATCAACACAGACTTGGAGTATTTCAACATTTTTCACTTTGGACATTTCATCTTGTATTAGGTCTAACGCTTGTGTTGTAGGGAGCCTCAACAGAAGCTCCTTTACTAAGGAAGGAGTAGCTTGGTTTGTGTATTCAAATAACTGTCTTAATAGATTCATTACTATTAAATTTTTCATATTCTCCGATACTTCGTGTGCATCAGCCCACTCCAAGCACAATTTAAACTGTAATTTCAAAATTTTACAGTAAGAATAATATTTTAATCACCTAATATTATTTAAGACCTGTTATTTTATAAATTAAATTCCTTACCTGCTGACTATCCATCAGTACCTCAATAATGCTTTCTGGATTTTCAATCGATTTTTCGTAGACGGCGTACCAGTGATTTAGGCCCATTATACACGATATCTAAAATGCAGCAACATTAATTAGATTCCTATTAAGTTGAGGAAGTTTTGCAAACGGCATAAAAAAAAGTACACTCACTTGATCATACAGCGGTATTTTAACCATCCAGTCGGAGCATCTTTCATACAGCCCTTCTTCCATACCTTCCTGATTTAGCAAAAACCGCAAGTAATCTAACACTTCTAAAGCGCCGTCTGCAGGCCAAAAGCTTAGATTGTTCAGAATTAGATCCACTTTCAATTCTGCACATTTCAGATATTGGCAATATTTCCAATTTTGAGGTATCTTTGGGTTTGTGGCTAATTTAAACAAAATTAGGTCTCGCAAATTGCTGAGATTAGCGCTACACGTGAGCTGTCGTTCTGATAATGAGTCAATTATTGTAAGACATTTTAAAATCTTCCCCGAGTCCAACAGTTCAGGCATGAACAAAAACAATTTGTTAAGATCTACGGTTGTATGCAAGGATGCTAAATATTTGTTATTGCCAAACAAAGTCTTTGTGGAGTTGAATCGATCTAATTCCATGTAATTATTCAGGCACTTTGTTCTAGCGTCCATGCTTTGTTGCAAATTACTTTCGTTGGGGGAAATATGAATTTTCTTTATAATATGCGCCAACACCCAGTTGTGTAAAACAACGTAAGTGAGACATTGAGGATCTGGAGATCGAGGCAATGGTGCAAAGTTTGTAACTGGATCCAAAAACAAATTCTCTTCAGGATTTTTAAAGTCATATACGACATGCAGCAAATTGTTGAAATTGACTTCGTTGGCTTCTTTAAACGGATCTGATAAAGTAATCGATGGACAAAAGTTCAAAATAAGTTTTGGTATCAGGTTTACGTTTAATTTCTTGCATATAGGTTCCAAATACGTTACAGGAATTTCCTTGTTGTTAATCATATTGCCAAATATATCGTGCAGTTGTCTCTCCAAGACTGAGAAGTAGGGCGCATCGGTACCGGAATCAGTGGAGCGATTGTCTTCCTGTTCTAACTGCGATACCGTCTTACAGTACATGTAGCACATTCTAAGATACGGAATTCTAGTTTTTCTGCTTCCGTGACGAGACACCTCCGCAATGTTACACAAATCTTTGTCTGAAGCCGCTACGACGTTCATGTACGTCTGATGGTACTTTTGAAGTAAATTTGAATCGAGTTCAGTAGATTCATTCGGATTTACAACTTCGATCAAATCATCACACGACTGCTTCAGTTCTTTTGCAAGTTGGTTCAGTTTGCAAAACTCCTTGTGCTTGATAGGAATACGACAGTCAGTAATGAGTCCACAGATATTATCGATGAAATCAAAAGACTTTTCTGTGTTGCCTAAGATTTCAAAAGTTACACTGGCAATATCTTCGACAAAACGAATGTAGTTAGTTTTCTTCACCGCAGCAATATCTGTACAGCCTCTAACTTCAGCCAGTTTTCTTTCAACGACGTTTATAAGTCCATAAGTAATTTCTCTATTAAGGCCACTGCTTAACAATATGTCCACAGCATTTATAAATGGGGCGTTTTGATGGCTGTACAGTTGTAAATGTGGATGCCGAGCGCCCAACTCCATTATGTCGAAAGAGTTCGGAGCTCTGTTTGATGCTAAGAACCCTTCCACAAGCCCCATGACTTCCGTGGAGACTACTGACAGAGCGGACAATTCTTTGGTAGCATAGCGAGTATCATCTCGATAATAAATTATGTTTTTTATTTTGGCAACAAGGTTTCGCAGGTGTTCTGTGAAAGTTACTTCGGTAGCGATTTCTGAATCCGCTAAATCAAACATCTGAAAAACAATAAAAAAACTTATTATAAGATTGAACCTACAAAAGGTTTCGCTCAACTAAGGAGGCGTGAATTAGAATAATAAAAATCTAGACATATGTCGTACCATTCACATCAATGTCATTTGATAATGTAGATCAAAATATACCAATATTATGTATTGAAACTTGGATAATATTATGCTTATTAGTCATAGTGTAGTACTTATATAGTATATAGTAGTATTAAAATAACTAATACCTAGAAGGCTTGTGCTGTAAAATCTTCGCACAGTCTTATATGTAAAAAAAAAGAAGAATCCAGCAGAAAATATAACGAAGAGATTCCTATACACAATACTCGGGCTACATCTAAAATGAATCTTGGCAATAAAGAGTTGTTATACAATTATAATGACCTGCTTAATGAATATTTTATGCAAACTGATGATGAACCGAAGCTCAGTATGAAATATAATGGAAAAAATGAAGGTCAACCACCAATGTATACTAAATACTAAAATTATAATCAATTACATCTAAATTTCGGCATTAAATTATGATTAAACCTGATTTGTAGGAAAACAGGATTTATAACAACGAAACGAGATGTTTTAGTTCGAGTGTGGGATATAATTAAAATATGGTTTATACTATATCTCATTATTGCAGTTCCATTATGGTGCACCAGAGGTAACAAATAAGAATATCTTGTTGTAACTTAGAATAAAATACTTATGTAAATGAAAAATAGACCCAACAGTCATATATTTTGACCTAACATTAGGAAACAAGTATTTTGTATCGTCAGGCTAAAAATACAACAGACTTTCGATGTCACAGCTCTCAGAATGAAAGCACATATTTGTAGTTTACACAAATTAAGTATTTGTCACAGAGTGAGGGATCGTTCATTTTGAAAAGATCGATTTCCAACACGAAGTATTAAACAGTAGTTATATACTTAATTTACATATTCTTAATGTTCTCAATCACAACGATTTCAGGAATTTCAACTACATAAGTTCATTTGATAATTTCAGGTTGGTGCTGCTGCTGTTTTATTTGCAAATTTTGTAAACCTCTAAAGACTATAGAAGAGGCAAAAAAATATCTTCTTTCATACCCGCCTGGTATATTTGTAATAAATGGAAAAACCCTTCAATACGAACCAACAGAACGGGAGAAAGAGTGTTATGAAGAATTTGAACATTTTATTAGAACTATGTGATTAAAAATTGATCCTTTTTATTACCTACATCGGTTATACCGGATCTGTACTGAAAATAGTCTTTTGTGGCGTAAAAATTAGATTCTAACTAAAAATCATGTTTACACAAGTTGCTAAATTAATAATTTACACGCATTCTATGGAACTCAATGATCTAAAATACTATTCAAAATTCAACAAAATTAAAAAATCTTTGCAATGCTACCTCATATTATCTTACCTCTAATATTTGATTGGCTTTTGGAAAATCGTTGTGGTACAGAGCTAAAGCCACGAGGCAGGTAGGTTTAGCCAGCATGATCGATATGAAATCGATACCGCTCCCGTTAGGAGACATGTATGCTGGAAAAATAAACAAGAATAAATAAACATATGTATCTAAATGTCTAAGCAGTAACACGCACATTATCAATAATATAGCAAATTTTTGCTAGTGGTAGGTCTGTCATATGTGAGAGGCCGCCGGGGTTAATACCACCGCTATGACTATTTCTCCCGCCAAACAGCAGTGTAAATGTACTATTGTGTTCCGGTTTGAAGGACATTGTAGCCAGAGTAACTACTGGACATAATGAAACCTAACATCTTATGTCTCAGGATCGATCATCAAAATGCCAAGCATTCCTTTGTAATTAATGGTGTTGTTTGCTTTGGCTACTATCCATGAGCGGTCGTACCGCTTACCATCAGGCGAATGGCGTGCTCGTCTCGCCATTCATTGAGAAAAGAAGTATATTAATGATAGGTACTTACATTCATCGTTAGCAGAAATTGTCGAAGCAAGCATGACTTGATTAATGTCATGTTTGGGACTTGTATGCCGTCTTTTAGTCTTAGGTTTCTTTCTCAGATACTTGAAATCCTGTTCGCGTGTTTCATCGTCACTGCTCTCGTCCACTTCTACGTAATCTAAACACAACTTCAAACGCAATGGACTCGTGTCGGGAGAGAGGGTAGACACCAATTGCAACTTCCAAATAGAGTGATTTACCACTTTCATCAAATGCTTGAACCTCACATTCAAGCTATGGTCTATTTCGTTTACATTGACACGTTCTTCCAATTTTTCCAAACACAGTTTCAAAGTATTCAAAACTATCTGCGTTGTGAAAGCGTTGCACAAGAACCCGGCATTCATACTGTTGTTGCTCACGTTTCTAGGCTGTTTCTTAGAATAGAAATAAGAACATTCCGAATGAGCCCCACACGACGCTTCCTGATTGTACTCAGCATAGCACGAGAAGTATTCGTATCTTAGAAACAGACAAGAAAATATATTCTCTATTACTTCAATACAAAACTGAAAAGGTTGTATTGAAAGCACAATCCGCTTAACTTCATCTAACGAAGTCGTCGTGTCATCCGCACTCTCAGCAGTCTCTGAAGAATTCAGTATAGTGTCTATGACTTTAGTTATTGCACAATAACTATTGTAAGTGGATATATCCCAACTAACACCGCCATCTTCCCTCCTATTAACATCCTTTTTGTTATTCAAAGCAGTCAGTTCGTTTATAAAATCGTTATTAGTATTTAAGAGCCTCGAAACTTTATACCTATCAATCTTCGAAAGTTTACACACTTGGGATATCACAGCTAGAGCACTCTGTGCTAGTACTTGACTGAATATGGATGTGGTCATAATTTTACAATTATTTTCCAAACAGAACTTTATTATTGTCAACTCCCTTTTCACTTCCGTAATGTAGAATTGTAACTGGTCATCTGTTGTTGTGTATGTTTCTAGGATAGAGAATATGTTCGTCAGTTGATGTACTAGTGATGGCAAATCAAAAGTTTCTGGGCTGTTCGTCAAATCTATGAGTACCATAATAAGAATTTGTTTTGTAAAATTGTTAATTTTGAAGGTAACATTCTTTAGGTCGTGAAGTTGATGTTTGTACACTTGAGCAGCCTTTAGCAGCCAGTGCGTTTTGTCTTGATAACATAATTCGAGCATATATTCAGGTGTCAATTTGAATTCTTTATGTGGTTCATTTTTGTGCATAAATTCTGCAGCTACATTCAACAGCTCAGGTTTATTATGTGGGACCAAAGTCAACAGTATTTGTTTCCTGTACTGCCTGAAGTTGTCTTCAGAGAGATGTTTGAGTACTTGGTTAACAAATAGGGGCACATAATTATCTTCCCATCTCAATAAAGATATTAATGTTATTAGTTTTTCTGTGGAGTTCACATCAGATATTTCATCTTTTAATACTTCTAAACAAAGAGCTTGAATTTTGTTCAAGTTATGTTTATTTTCAGAAGCATTTTCTTTTATGTATGTGAGAATAGTTGCTGTTGTAACTGGATTGTCCTTTAAATTAACTTTTAAAAAGTCGAAAACTTCGTCAGAGAAGTTTTGGCATTGTTTCGATTCTTCTATGTCGTAGTGAAATTGAAGAATTTCCTGGAAGCAAATAGTTATGTTTTTCAGTTTATTTTTAATGTTATATTAATTGGAACATGCCATTATTGGTACAACATACATACCTCAAATATATTCTTGTTGAGATGATCAAGTAGCTGCAAAATATATTTTAGTTCTTCCTCCTTCATCTTAAGAGCTTCTGATCTGCCTGTAAATAAGAAATATCATGTATGAATATTATTTAAATCTGCAACCACACTATACCCCTTCCAGTTAACTTTTATTTCCTATTTATTATTATATTTAAATGAAAGTAAAAAATAATACAAAGTCTCGCAAAACCAATTGCTTGGTTTGACTGTGAGTACATAATGGTGTTATACATATATACATATTGCGTGTTTTACATTACATTCATAAATTAATTATTTTCATTATTTGATCTGTTTCAGGTTTTAGCCCTGATAATGGTGTCTGGCAAAGTAATTATAATGAGTGCTCATTCTAATATAACAAATTTCTAAGAACCATTTTTTCTGGTGAGGTTAATCATCTATTAGTATTGTCATATAGATATAACTACGTTAGGCATATCTAGCAAGGAGTAATTTTTTGTTGCAATTTTTTAGGGTTCAAAATTAGTTTGATTTCCATTACAATAAGAACTGAAACTAAATTCTACTAATTGAACTGCAAAACCATGTATATACGTGTACATACTTAGTACTTACATAATATATGTACATTACATGATTATAGTTAACCTCCGGTCACAATATCACAATAAACAGGCTAAAAAACCACCTATCATGGAATTTTAATGTATGTTTCAAATGCCCACATGCACAATAATTTTCATAAAACATTTGACAACAGAAACAAGTTTAAACATTAACACAGCAGAAGATAAACAAACTAATATATGTTTACCTTATAACGTAAATATAATTATGTCAGCTTATCAACAATCACCCTTATGGGTCACATGTCACTGACTTGTTGAATTCAAACACACTGTTTCTAACTGAGTAGTTCCTATTCAAAACACACTACATTGTTGTTTATCTGTGGTATATCAATTATTACAGCAAAATATTTTCCTGATGCCTGCATAATTACAATTATTACAACAATTTCTTAATTTCTAAAATTCTATTTGTGCATACATACATACATAAATTCACACCTTTTCCAAGAAGGGGTAGGCAGAGATGCAACCAGGACACACATTTTTGACTTGTATGTTCAGTCCCACTATGTGATAGTGGGCAAGCCTATCGCTATATCGGACACAAATTCCTGACCTCAGGCTGGTAATGAACAGAAAATCTAATATCACTTTGCCCAACCCGGGATTCGAACCCAAAACCTCAGCTCTGCAATTGTAACATAGTACAACTGCAGCAGCGAGGCAGTCAATTCATATACATTAACAAATTTTATGTTTCAGACTAGGTATGGTACAGCCAAAGATTTTGGTGCCATTCATATTAACTTATACTAACTGTAAGCATCCAATCAATTTAACATACTAATTACAGTTGAAATTGATAAGACATTTAAAGCAGAAAGTTTAATAATCATTTATTTTAAAAATATAAGTAAGATATTTATGGGTGCTTGTAATTTAGAGTGGAGGTGTCACAACTTCTACAACTCGTCCTCTCAAGCCGCCCCTGATAGAGAGAAATGAAAACTTCAAGTAATTCAGACTGTGGCCCAGGAAATTATGCCTCCAATTTTGTATTACATTGTTGGATAGGTCTATAAACAATATAGTACATATTACTCATTAATAAATATCCAGAAAATAAACAAGATGAGTATTTTGTGACAGACACAATATTTTTATAATAACTATTTGATATGTAAACTGCAACTCAGAGACATAAAACAGCTGCCGATATCACACCAAGGTCACATATTTCTTTACTATTTAAATAATTGCTAGTTTTCAACATATGTTAATGTTTACATGAGTATATACAAATTTTAAGAATCACACAGTGGCATATACTTCAAAAAGCCTACATCTTGCTATTAATGAAGGCCAATTAAGTTGACTGCTTAAGGGTGGATAGCAAAATATTAATCTAATCTTTTGCTAAAATGACTTGTGTTAAGTGAATATTATTCTACTTTTGATAGAAATATTAAATAGCCCTAGCTGAAACATATCTGCAAAGTAAAAAATCAAAGCAATATAAACAAGTTATATTGTTTATTGCATTATGCATGAATATAAAATTATTTTACATGGATTTTGTTATCTAATGTCACATTTATATAAGAAAAAAATGGATAATGTCTTTATTATGCAAACAATCTAACCTGTATCTCGTATTTAAAACTGGATAAATCAAAAACAGTGGTTGGAAACAACAAATTACAGTGCAAAAAAATATTATTGCATTTAAAACCACATTTGTCTCTAGGAAAAATACATAATATGACCGAGATTAGTCAACAAGTGTGATTTTATATCAATAATTATTACAGTATAGGTATACCCTCGCATTGGACCTTGTAACAAAATAAACAGCATAACTAGTTCGATACAGTTAACAAAGCAAATGTCCAATTGGATTCATTTACCAATATTATGTCCTAAATTAAACAAATTGAATAACAATACTTACAATCATTTGAAAAAGGCACTGTTGCTGTGCAGTTACAGTGTTAAATATATTAAAATTGTTTATTTTTGTTTAATTATTGAACACAAATGACATTTGCGAGTTTAATAGTGATAGTGTTGTATTTGACAAATTATACTTATCGATATTGACATGGGGTCATTGACCTGCACTGATTTATTACTTTGGTTATACTACAAATACAATTTCTTTGGTACTATTCAAAGTTCAATGATGTAAAACAACAATAAGTTCTTGTTATTGATGTCAAGTGAAATTTAAAACTTCAGTTCAATATACTTTTACAAATCCTGTTTATTAGATTATTGTGAAAACTAAAAAATAATAAGATTATTTTGTAACAATTAAAAGAACATGACTTACCCACCAATTTGGTGTTGAAAAATAAGCTTTTAATATAATAACAATATTCAGGATCATGTACTAGCTTCTATTACAAAATATAACATCTTGTCCATAACTAGGTCTAAAAGCATAGGAAAAAGATTAGCAAAAATAGATGAATAAAACAGCCAATATGTATAAATTTTAAAGTTATATTCAATATATTTTGTGTAACCTATATACTAAAAATGGATTTAGTTGGAATGAAGTTATTTATCGATCACAAGGTATCGAATATTTCGTATCCCTATCTGACATTGACATTCTTTATATGTCAAAATCGATGAGGCCAAATATACTTAATATTCAGCCTATTCAACGGAATATCAAAATAAACGTAAATAATTATTTCTTTTCGCCTGAATCTTTTATGTTTTTTATACTTATTTTTATTTTTTTATTTATATTTCCTGCAAATAATTTTTTATGTTATATAATAATTCTTATAAAAGGATTTTTTTTTAATTAAACGAGAAAATAAATTGACAATCCACTTTGCGTGAAATGAAACGATTTAACATATTCTGTCTCTCTTTAATATGTGCAAAAGGTAATTCATCTATCTCCCTTTCCGCTATGCCTATTGCCTACATTTATTTTGTAACTCACAAAATTGTGTTATGTTTTACTGACAAAAAACAAATGTTTTAAATTGGACTTCTCTACAAGAATCAATGGTTTTATAAGCAAACAGAAGCACGGGAAAGTTACGGCACAATATAGCAATGGAAGTGTTAACGAGGTACAACTTTCTCAAACATGTTTCTACATATTGTTGCCGACCCGGCGTTTTACGAAATCTAAACACATTGAACAGACAATATACGATATTTATAGGAAATAAACGACAAATGTTTAGAAACCATTTAAAAATTTCATCCATAGCCTGTGCATACTCCTCTGACAAGAACAAACATTTTATAACCTTTGAGAAGAAGGCAGAAGCTCTAAAAGATGCCTTTGAGCAGAAAAAGGAAAGGTTAAAAGACACTGAGCATAAAATCAGACTAAAAGGCGAGGAATTTGTTAGAGATATAAAGCATCAAAAGGAAGTAACAGGACAGAAACTAAGGGTGAAGAAGGAATTTATTATCAAAGATATATTGGAGACTAAGGCTAAAGTTAAGGAAAGGATTGAAGAAGTTGTTGAGGTATATTATGATTATGTTTTTTTTTATATGGAGAAGTCTAAACATTTAATAATATTCCATTAATAAATATAAATTCAGTTGAGATCTGTATTCTATTATGATGATACATTTTCAATTCTACCTACATTTTTACAATTATGTAACCAGAGGGTTCTGTGGACATAAATCATGTAACCTGTATTGTTTTTACATTTTTAATTGCAAATTATGTATGTATTTGCTCTTTTATTTAAAATTATAATTACTTGTAAAGTACATATTTGGAGTGCATAACTTAAAAAAAATGTTTTCTAATTTCAGAAAGAAAATGCATTTACTATACCTAATTTCCTGTGTGTAACAAGGATAATAATGTCTCCCTATTTGGGCTATGTAATACTCCAAGATAATTACAATTTAGCCTTGGGTCTACTGTTGTTTGCGGGTGTTACTGATTTGGTAAGAATCATTTATTTAATTAGCCGAGGTGCATCCAACTGGTATGCCTATGCCAAGAGATTGTCCTCTTTTGATAATGGTTATATATGAATAGTAATTCGGCCTTATTTGACAACACTAGTGTAATACAGACTGATTGACTTTACATACCCGTGAATTCCTGAAAGGCTTTCATTACAATAAAATATTAACTTAGATTTAATTTTTTTGTTTGTTTAACTAAATTGACTGCCTCGGTGGCGTAGTGGTACTACGGTATGATTGCAAAGCTGAGGTCTCGGGTTCGAGTCCCGGGTCGGGCAAAGTGATATTGGATTTTTCTATTCATTATCAGCCCGGAGTCAGGAATTTGTGCCCGATATGGCGATAGGCTCGCCCCCTATCACATCGTGGGACGGAATATACAAGGCGAAACGTGGGTGTTCTGATAGCACCTCTGCCTACCCCTTCTGGGAAAAAGGCGTGTGTTTATGTATGTATGTATGTTTAACTAAATTTTAATAATACACAAAAATAATTCATCAATCATGCATCAAAACCTAACAAGGACAATAATTATGATGTCCAACTGGTAGGTTTAGTGAGTCTTAAATAAGACGAGACTCCATAAGACTCCATAAGTGCTCACTACTCACACAATTGAAATATCCAAGAACAGGCCAAATATTAACAATTAAATATTGTGGTTTTCACATATTTCTTTTATAATAGTTGTAAACAATTTTGTTTCAGCTGGATGGATGGATAGCAAGAAATTGGAAAGGGCAGTCAACAAAGATGGGCTCTTTTCTGGACCCGTTGGCTGATAAAGTTCTAGTAGCAACATTATTTATAACACTAACATGGCAGAACTTGATTCCTCTAGCTCTCACTCTGTTGATTGTCGGTCGCGATGTCGCCTTAGTTATTTCAGCCTTTGTCATTAGATACATGAGCTTGCCTCCTCCCGTAAGTATATTAATTCCTATTATAAATAATTACAACCAACGGCCAACAGTCACATACATGGTCGTGACCCCAAACTAAGATACAAGTCTTTGTTGTGGTCATCAGAAACCGCGAGTGAATTTTTGGTCTCACAAAACCCAGAACCAATAAATACTTGTAGAACACACACAGTCGGAGTTTAACTAAGTGTGCAATAGAGGCTGTCAATTGGTTAATTAAAAAAAAACTATAATGGATAAGCATGATTTAGAATAATTCCCGAAAAGGAAAAATTAACATCAGGCAGACAAACTGCCGATAGGGCGTAAAATCGTAAAACATACCTTCCGTAAAAATATGTAATGCGATGTTGTGCCGATCTAACATATGTGATGGTCTAGTCATAGTGGAATAACATTGTGTTTATCAATGGTAACCTAATTTTAATTTACTATGGTTATATTGGCCCATACAATCGACAGTTCGATGGAACCTTATACCATAATCAACCACACTGTCCTATTGTGTGTTGGCAACTGCACACACCATAGAAATTCAAGTCTCTATGGTGTACAGTTTTACGCACAATGTTTTTCTCCACTATTAAAGTACGAGGTAACTTGTAAGTGACTAAAACACATGGCTCCGAAGAGTAGGTTTGCTCTGGACTTTGGTATTCGAAACCGTAGCCACCGTCTCGCCAGATCGCTTTTTGTTCGTCACTTAGTAAAGATAAAACTATCGTGCACTTAGTAAAGATAAAAAGTTGATTAATCGTATTCAATGTAATGCAAATATTATTCTCCTTACATTTCGATTAGCATATAAATTGATAATCGTCACACATTGTTGTTATCAGACGCGTTACTGATTTCATTGTTCGCAGAGGACGCTGAGCAGGTATTTCGACGTGACGCACGCAACAGCACAGCTAGCACCCACTTTTATAAGCAAAGTTAATACTGCAGTACAGCTGTTATTGGTCAGTGTCGTCATTGGTTTATATTAACACTAGGAGGAAATCATGTGACAAAAATGTTAGCTACGTGACATAGCATTAGGAAGATGTAGATTTTCCATTATATTCATAAAAATCCGAGAACACTTGCCTCTAAAGTCTAAACCGTATGTGAATACATACGGATATGAATATAGCCTCCAAATTTTAATAAGTATTCATTAATCTATGTGGCGATCCATCGGGGAGGCCTATGTCAGCAGTGGACTTCCTGTGGCGTTTTTTCCCACTATACCTGTATTTTATTTTCCAGGTTGGCACCACACTTGCTTCGCCAGTTTTTGGCTATGTAGACCACCCAGCCCTCCAAGCCTTGTGTGGCATCACTGCAGTATCCACAGTAGTTTCGGCAGTCAGTTACCTAGTTAGTAAGGACACTTACAAATTTTTAAAGAAACGATCTTGAGTTGTTCCTCTTTTGTTGAACAAATATATATTTATTTTTATGTATATTTTTACACTAGTCTTCCAAATAATTTAGTAAAATGACTAGTTATAGAACCAAGTTTGTAAAAAATGTAAATAAAATGGTGTGACATGAGACATGTTTTTTTGTCATCTCTAAAATTTATCCATATTAAGAAAATTTAGAATTCAAATACTATAAAATGGTTAATGGAAACAAATAGATTATTTGGAGTCAAAATAAACACACTGTAAGTACAAATGGAAACAATTTATTTTTGATTTATTCACATGAATAAATTGCAGGTTTGAATACAAAACATAAAATTATAAAAAAATACGTGGTATTACTAGATTATACTTAATCTACCCAAAATGAAATCAGCCATCTGTTTCCATTGTGGAATAATAGAATAATCTTTTAATGGATATCACGTTGCGGAATTTATCGAAAATTAAAAGCCATAATATGAATAGTCACCGTCAAAATTTGATACTGGAAAACTGAGGCAAAATTCATAAAAAAAACTATAAAAATAATGAACTGTGGAATGTTGGAATTTGATGTGTTAGTGTTTTAGTAGGATTTATTCCACAAACTGAAAAATAATGGTCGAAAAATATCACTGCACTAAATTGGTACTGGATCCCATTACAGTAAGGGTACATCATTTTATGAATTTCGATTTATCGACTGAACGGAACTGGATGGTGAAGAGTAAATTTCAAAAGGCACATACATACATTGAAGTCTCTATCCATGTTTCCATATTAACTCTAAGACCAATTAATACCATCTGTCCATATTTAATTAGAGACAAAACCAACTACATTTTTGGTATGTACTTTGTTTCTCTTCTATATGATTTTCATTTTTATAAAAGTCTGAACTTATTGTTTTCTTTTTATTTTATATAAACCTACTTACTATTTAAGCCTTTTTCTGTATTTTAAGTTACAGCCATAACTATTGCTAATGCTTGCAATGTGTGATATAAAACTGAATATATTTATATTATTTTTTAGAGCTAATCAACCAAGACTTTATATGCAAAAAAGCTGTAAATTAAACAAAAGACTAGAGAGGAAAATCGTTTTCGGACCACTTTGACCAATTAAGTTTTTTATTGACCATTTAATAATACTACTTATTTGGACTTTAGACAGAGTATTATAAATTATATTTTAAGCTGTTACATAGCTTTATAATACCTAATATGTGTTAAATTATATTAAAAAGATTTTTATTAAATATGGCAGCTAATTATTTGTTAGGAATAACTACAGTGGAGTGTCCACAATAAATAACAAAAGGCGACCATAGCATTTGAGACAACAGCCAGTGACTGACACTCCCTCTTTACATGAAGATTTATAACCCCCAAACATATATTCAAACTAAAGACCATCTATGCTGACATTATCTTTGGATGAGAAATAAAACTAATAATGAGTAATGAAATTTGATGGAACATTAAATTTACTGGCAAAAAGCATGGTCCAATGCCTTCAGGCAGATAATTTCCTTATTGGAGCATTAATTAAAGCATATATATTTACAAAACACAATTTCATAAATGGTCAGGCACCAAATAAAATTCAAATACTGAATTACATTAATTTCAATCCTCAAACTGATAACAGTCAATATAATGTAAAAATTAAGAAAATTAAGTCTTAAAATTATAATAATTGTACAAAAGTATAAACTGACACAAGATGATTGCACAAAATATAAAAAAATAATGCACATTATTCTTTATAAAAATAATATAGTATTTTTAGTAATGGTAACAGTACTAACGCTTGTGTTACAGCAAGTTCATAATGCTCTGTGTGTAACTGTCATATTACACTTAAATATATTAAATCTGCATACAAGTACAAAATGCATGTTAGTCGAAAGGAAAACTGTATGAGTATAGTTAATATAACTTTAACCGACCTTGTTGATTAGCTCATCACAGATGGCTGTCAGTTCCTCATTGTCCTTAATTTTCTGTGCCAAAGATTCCTGCAACGAGGAAGCATGCACCTCACTCTTTTTAAGCATGGCATTAAGTTTTAGAATCTCAGCCTGATGTGCCTTTTTCACTGCATCTAATTCTGCATTTGCTTTGTTAAGTTGCTGCATAGCATGTTGTCTTAGAGTTTCATATCTTGCCTCCAGTTTCTGTATAGCGTCATTGTTTTCTTCAACAGTTCGCTTAAGTGTTTCCTCGTTGCCTTTGTAGCCTTGTATTATTACTTTACATCTTTCATATTTTGTATGAACATCATTAAAGGCGTGCTCCATGGAGGCAAGATGAGCTGCTGCCTCATCACGCTCTCTAATAAGAGTGGACTTCTCTTCATTCCATCTTTTTGATTCTGCCTCACGCTCACCAATAAGGGAAGAAATGGTGCGTTCATATTCTTCCATCACTACACTCATTTGTTTGTTATTTCTCACTTTTTCAGCCACACGTTGGGAAAGTGCCTTTTCCTTTTCTGCATATTCATCATTTTGATCAGTCAATTTCTTTATTTTAGCCTCACATTCCTCTAATCTCTCTCGTAATTCATGGTTAAGATCTCTTAAATTCTGAGCCTCTTCTTCTTGAGCAGTCAATAGCTCTTTTACTGCTCTTAATTGTTCCACAGTGTGAGGATCCATGTCTGATGTACGAGTGATGACTGGAGGTGGTGGAGGGATGTTAGCACCAAGACTGAGGAGTCGATCAATAGTTGCTATAGCTGGGGAGACAGTACTTGCTTTCACCGGAGTCACCTTAGTGGCTGCGGCCTGACTCCTGTTGACGGCAGGTGTGACCACTTGTGTGGGTTTCTCAGTGGGACCACTTATGCTTGGTTGCACAGATAATTGTTGCATTGAGTTCACAATGTTCTGCTCTGTACCAGACATGGTACTGCACACAGTTTACACTGATTCCAAAATCAACAGCTTTTGGATGGATAGTGTTCACATGGTCTGTTCTGCAAATAATGAAAAATCTGACATTAAATTAACCGTTCAACACTTCACTGCGGAAATAACGTCAAAGAATGTTTAAGACAGAATCAATTAAACACAAGAAATTGATGTTCATTTATGGTGTATTATGACTAGTGCAAACACGGACGTCCATAAATTCATTACAGTTCATGAAATAGTTATGTGGTGTACAAGTACATCCCACGCAATGATCAAAATACGAAGAATAATGGAATAACTGCGTTGGTTGATAGAGTCACCTACCGCAATGTCCTCGAACCACACGCACTTAATTGCAGACAACGCACTGAGACAGCACTTAATATGGTATCAAAATTATAAGTAGTGATTAGATCCTCACATAAAATTAATAAACATTTGGTATGCTATAGCAAAAAAAAATACAACGACGATGATCGCGATGATGACATCAGTCAATTTTGGAGCAGAGAATGCAAGAAATGCAATGATTTACTGGTTGACTTTAGCATAGACAGAAATAGCTAATTAAATCCATCTTTGGTGTGAAAAGGACGGCATACACTTCATGTATTTCTTCCTAATCGAATCGTAGACCTTCCGTTTGACATTCCAAATTATAAATAGAGACCCTACCCATTAGGATACTCTATGAGAGTCCCACATATAAATAGTAGAAAGTCGATGTCGCAAATAATCTACTAAAATAGATCGATCAATAATTTCGTCAGAAAACTTGATGGCAATAATATTGTAATTAGACAAATATGTGTACATAATTAACTCTCAATAATAACATTCTTCGAAAAAATGCGATGGTAAGAATAACCAAATAAATCAATTATTATTATTACTGTTATTTGGATAAAAAATGTAATATGAGTATGTATGTAAAATAGTAAAATGGATAGTTATCGATTCATAATTAATAAAACATCGATAAAAATTATTATTTCTGTTCCTTACATACATTTTAAAAATTAAAAAAGGTGAAGTAATACCGACTTTAATAAAGGTGGATGTTTTAAATTCGTCGGATTTTCGGCGATTCGATTCTAACTTCGGCAAGTTGCAATGGTTTCTACTTTGTAAAAGTGGGATCCGAATCGTATAGTCTAGGTTCGATTTTCCTTTTCTCGTAGAAAACTAAATGTATTTAAGATACAAATATATTTTATGTTTGTATAATAATTGTTCTATGTTGTTCGGTCGGAATATATTTTTTGCACTGAACCCAATTGTTTGTTATTTGTGGTATGCACCTTAAATAGAATGCTCAGCTCAAATGTAGGATCAGGAATAGTTCTAAAAATAAATATACCCATTATTACTTACATGTTTATTGCGACAGACAATTTATTTTAAGGGGTACGAAAGGATTCTGCTTTTAACATTGGACATGTCCAAGCAACTACAATTTTTGCAAAAAAAAGCTATTTTTTTAAATTTTCTTTCTTTCTTTTCTTTAAAATATAGAATTGCATAAATAAAACAACATTCTAAGTTAATAAAATTATATACATAAGACAATTTAAACGCCAACAATAAATTTATCCGTTTTGTACATTTCGTAG
Source organism: Theretra japonica (assembly GCA_033459515.1). Taxonomy (NCBI): domain Eukaryota; kingdom Metazoa; phylum Arthropoda; class Insecta; order Lepidoptera; family Sphingidae; genus Theretra; species Theretra japonica. The sequence continues at coordinate 7,246,193 of CM065951.1, read as the reverse complement.
GCAAATTCTTCGTCATGCGTTGGATCAAATTCTAAGCCTGAAACAAATAAATATAATCTTATTTGCAGCCATTGAGTTTGCAGCACTTCTTTTTTTTACATATCTAGGTAAATTATTTCATTTCAATACATAATATATTTATAATTACTTAAATGTAGCTACGCAAAGAAAAACGTACAGGTATCTGCAAGGTGAACATGAACACACGAGAAGGTCACGGCCAAAAATGGATATTTGCACGCGGGGTCAAGTCTGCAATACATGTGGAACTGTAGACACGACATATATTTCCCGATGCAGAGCTGCGAGATTATTGCCAATTAACGTAATCCCCATTGTCTTCTCGATACAGTAGTATCATGAAAAAAAGTTATCTGAACTACCAGCATTTCAACGGTTCCGTTAAGGATTCATTTAGTGGAAAAAGTGATTACATTTTGAAATGAAATGAATTCTTACGATTTTTTTTGCGAATTTGGTTAAATTATAACAGTCACTAAGCGGATGACTAATACCTCAGTCCGCCCCGTGACCACGAAAACTGTAGTGTTCGAAACGTCGGGAAATAAAAAAGGTAAAAATTAAATCAAATTCGCGATAAAATCCGTAAGAATTCATTTCATTTCAATGTGTAACATTTGCGTAAAGCCCAAGACACCATAAATGATTACATTATTAAACTAGTTATAAAGACGGAATACCCCTTTAAACTTTTAATTGGTGTACCATATATGTGGCATTCTTAGTCGTTAAAGTTTATTTTTTACCTATTAATTTTAATTACGAATTAGTTATTATTTCCATTGACGTAGGTATCTTTCAGATAGTATTTTTTATATTCGGCGTAGATGCCGTTTTTCTAATTATCTAAACCAGGGGATTTATAAATCACCTTACGTTATAAGAATAAATACAGCTGAAAATTATAAAAAAATGATAATTCGTCGACTCAACTTACCAACGTACTCGATTTCTAGATTAAATCGACCTTCAATTTTATCTCCACATGATATTCCAAAATGCGTTACCCTATCGAAGCGAATCCTAGTTTGTTTATCCTGTAATCGACCTTTTGAACCAAGCACGAACTTTGAAAACGGAATCTGAAATTGTACTTAAATATTATAATCAAGTATGATATAGTTTGGCTGAATTAGCAGGCAGTTGTAATATAAGAGCCATATGTCATAGCAAAATATATTTTATGGTGTGAGTGTCGTAAATGAGTAGCACGTCTTAATAATGTATGCTTTATTACCCTTTTTCTCCAGACATTTAGCTACATTTAGAACTCAATGTCTGTTGTCTGCAACAATCTTATGTTTTCAAAAGTGCAAATCAACTTATGATTACTAAGAGGTCATCTTTTGCACCCACTTTACAGGCCAAATTATGTTGCTTTTGTAGAGGCTCTACTACCAACCACTACTACGGTTAGGCCTTATAAATCACTATGGTATGCAGGTTTCCTCATGATAATTTTCTTCGTCGTTTTATTGCGGGGTGATTGCTTACTTTACTTATATGACACTTGACTCCTAAAAGTCAAAGGTGTGCTGTAGGACTTGAACCCGCGACCACCGTAAACATGTTGGCAGCCGCGTCTGGTCGATTACCAACAAGGCCACGCACTAACACATTACAGAATTACCAATTTATTAAAATTGAATACTGTGTAATTAAATTGTACCTTAGCTATTTGCCAATAAGGCCCTCCTCTTGTGTACAGAACATAATGGTAGATATCGTTCCACGTAATGTCATAGTAACCTTCACAAGAGATGTTCAACAAATACGATCTGCCGTCGCCTCGGACTTTTAATACTAACGTATTGTATATATGCCAGTCGTACGTCGTCGCTCTTTTAAATGATTTCTGCAAAATAATATTCACTTGTACTAGGTTTCTTGTATTTGATCGTTGCTAACAGGAAGCTGTGAATATACTTAGGGAACACCTATTTAAGTCCAGGTGTTACTTCAGTATTTATGTAAGCGATATTTAAATAAATAAAAACATACAGGCCTGACCGAACACATACATATTCAATTTAATTTAAAATACGCATAACTACGAAGAGTCTGTGCGTGACTTGGGCTGGACCTTATGACGTGTTTCTCAGACCGGTAAATTACCAACTGAGACATCGCGCACTGTTCACTAAAGTGAGTATAATTATTGTATTGAATACTTAATGCCAAACCTACCCGAATAATCTTTGAGCGTAATGCGCAATACCCAGCCTTTTTGATGCGTCCATCTTTGGGTACTCTCATGTCCAAATTGCCACTGAACAGGCCTCGGCCCGCACGACTCATTTCAAAGCTGCAAGTACTGAACCCCTCATTGTGATCACTGTCGCAAGTTGCTACGAATTTATCTATAACTTTAGGGTCGTTGAAACACCACAGCACATCGGTTTCGCCTGTAACAAAGTTTGATAAACATCTTAAAAAATATAGAAGATAGTTTTGTTCTTAACAATTTGTCATAACAGTACAATTGGGTGTTCTTTTACTTTTATTTAGCCATTTTTATATACGATAAATTGTTTATACGACAGCCATTGGACAGACAGTGGCGCAGTTAGTGTGCTAGTTTGCCGGTTGTGAAACGAGAGGTCGCGGATTCGATCCCCGTAACGACACAAATGTTAGTGTAGACCACACGAATTTGTGTCGGGTCTGGGTGTTTATGAGACCGAAAAGTTTCGTTGTTTCTGATACCCGCGATACAAGACTTGATCTTAGTGTGGGGTTAGGACTATGTACAAGTTTGTTGGTTGCATTATTATTTTTGGAACCTATACATATTTTATTAGGTCAAAGAATTCACACAAAAATTCTGCGTATCTAGAATTCGAACTAAAGACTTAACAGTTAATGCTTAATAGCCAAAACAAAATGGCAAATTAACAGTTTGAATATTATAAGCAAAGAATAAAAACAGATATGTTTATTCCCAAATAAAAATGTAAGATGGATATAGAAAAAAATGTGAATAAAAAGATATCAATTATTACTAAATAATGTATTTTATTAAAACAAAGAATAATGTCTACAAGTTACAATTAATGTCTAGAATGAAGACAAACATTCACAATAATGGTCACATTACAGTTATGACAATAACACAATTATATTTAATTTTATGGTTAAGGCACATAATTATCTCCAAACATTACAATACTATTAGTTGTTTACTAAATATATTGTTTTTATGACATTAAAACTAATTAAATAATTTGTCATTTACTAATTAACGTTTGTCACAAAGATTAGTAATTTATAAATGCCAATAACACCAACTTGACTGTATACCCCTACATCCTTTAACACAAATTCTTAAAGAAATAGTTTAGAATTTGAATGTTAATGTAAAGAATAATGAACTAGTCAAATAAATTGTTAAATACCAAAAACACCACAATAATAAATGTTAAGTATGTACAAAGCTACATCACAGCGAGAGCAGTTGAGATTCATCACAGAATAATTTACAAAGAGATTGGACGCAAACATCAAACTTGAGACATGTATGTATGAAAAGCACCAAAAATGCAATATCTTAGATATAATGCTGATGTGTAACATTTAACGAACTTCATTAATGAGCTGATCACATATTCTTGTTAATTCTTCATTGTCCCTAGTTTTTTGAGCCAAAGATTCTTGTAATGAAGCAATATTAATTTCATGTTTCTTTATTATTGCATTCAGTTTCGTAATCTCCGCATTGTGGTTCTTTTTCACATTCTCCAGAGTCTCGTTAGCTTTGGCGAGACTATCTGAAGTTACCTGCTTCAGATTGCAGTACAAGCCTTCATATTTTTTAACTGCACCTTCATACTCAGTTATCTTCTGCTCATATACTTTCTCTCGATCTTTGAACTCTAAAATAACACTCTTGCATTTTTCATATTTTGCTAAGAGGTCATTGAAAGAGCTCTCCATGCTACAAAGATGGTTCAAAGCCTGATCTCTTTCATTAGTTAATTTGTCCAGAGTTTCTTGAGTAATTATTTTGTCTCTTTGTTGTTCCCCAATTAATGAAGATATAGTTTTCTCATATTCCTCCATGACTATACACATTTGTTTGTTACTTATAATTTTGTCATTGACTTGCTGAAGTAATTTATTTTCCTTCTCTAAGAAGTGTTCTTTATCTTCAGTAAGTTTCCTGACTTTAGCTTCCAATTCTTCAACTGTTCTTGAGTGTTTGTGTTCTGTTTCTTGTAACATTGATTTTAATTCTCTATTATCTTGTCGCAGCTGTAAAACTTCTTGATCCTGTTTTTGAAGTATGACCCTTAGTGACTGCAGGCGATCTACTTGTTGCGAGTTGTAGTTGAATACTCTAGGACTCCTGGGCGCTGCTGTGGGTGGAGTACTCCCTGAGATACTGATGAGTCTATCTGTAGTAACTTGTGGCGTAAGTATGGCTGATACGCTGCGGACTAGGGCTGGTGTAGATCTCCCCTGACTTATGCTTGGTTTGGAAGCATCACTATTCACCACTGGAGGCACTACTTGTGTTGGTTTATCTTTATTAAGCATCGTTGGCATAGAGCCAGTGGATAAACTGTGTTTAGGCGACACAACATGACTGTCGATGTAGATTGAAGCTGCACTGCCTGTCTCGTATCCGACGTCGCACTCTGTAGAGTCTGATTCAGTTTCATTGTGCACAGACTCAGACTGCAACAGATTTTGCCTTGCGTATAGTGGATCAAACTTCACAAACAAACTTTCCTTCCCTCGGTCGATGTTATTGTGGTTTCTATTCGACTCAGCACATTTTACAAGATAGTCTAAACTTGTTGAATCAATGAACACGTTGTCGTCATACAAAGGGAGATCTTGCATGGTGACATCGCATATGCTGCCCAAATCTGCACCTGTTAGTAGATCGCTCGTTTCATTCGAATGATCCGAAAGATCCTTTTTTGGCGACATTGCCATTAGGTCGCCAACAGGAGATACTGGTGTGATGAAATGATCATCATTAGTTTCAGAGGCACTTCTAGCAGACAGCATGCTTTGTTTACTTGTGTCACTACCACCCTCACTTCCACCTTTTAAAAGACTACTAAACTTGTTATAAATTTTCTTCAAGCTACTCGTTTCTTCGCTTACGAGGGAATCGAGTGTCCCGATATTAAACATCCGTTTCTAGCTTTTGTTGTTGTAAATATTATTATTCAGTCAAAAGTGACTATTATTGCAGCTGCTCTATTTACGTTATGAGTATGTGATTCAACAGCTGAATGCAAAAAATTCGCTAGAAATCCCTAAAAATGCAACGGATATTTTTTGATTTAAAATGTGACAACTACCATAGACAATGGTAGACGAACCAAATGCGAGTACAGGGTAAATAATGATCGAATGACATTTGAACGAATTTATGGTGTTCTTAAAAAAATATGTGTTCATTATTCAAAAGTACCAAGTTAGTTTCAGAAGCATAATACCAAAAATACATAATACAAAGAATTTATAGGCTTTAAATGTTCATGTTTAAAGTGTGTTTTTTATAGCTAGCCGCTAGCATCTCAAACAACAATTCAATTTGGTTCTAATGTGTAACCTATATTATAATAATAAATGGTGTTTTATCAGATTTACTTTATCAGTCTAGTCTGTAATGGCAGTAAAGGCAGGTTCAATCCTTAGGTTGGCCTGTCAGATTTTCAGTGCCTGTTTATATTTACTTAAAAAACATGGCTAATAAATCATGAGAAAGTAGTATCTTCACATAATATTTTCAGGGTTAGATATAATCTTCATGCCTTAAAGCGGTGTGGTAAAGCCACTACCAAATATGCTCGAAATAAAGGAACATCTAAGTGCTAAGTTCTATTGTCTTTCACACAGATTTCAACAGCAGATAGTACTCAGAGCACAATAATTGCATAATATTGTAATGCATTCTGGATATGGTGTGCTTTGAAAGTACTATTTCTATGTTATGAGATATGAAAGAATTAAGTACTTTATGCATATTATAATTATAGTATAAACCAATATTGGTAACTAAAAAACGGTGGCTAAGGGCCAGTATAGACCAGTGCCGCATGGCAAGGGATTAAAATCTACGAAAGGTTATTCAAACTTATCTGTTAGGAATACAATATAAATTCCGATGTGTTTAAATGATATGATACGATGACATAGTGAAATCCCTTTTGATGCTGGCCTTAAATTATAGTTACTGCAGCAAGCATGTTATTAACAGAGAATTGAAGGACCTCTATCTTGGTATAAAATGATTGATCGTTTGCCTGATCCCTACAACCTAGAATTGTACTAAAATCTAAGAGTGCTGAGTATAAACTCATCTTTATGTTACCAAACACAGGATAAAAGAACATAGGCCACTGCTAAAAATTCCCAGATTCTGTTGAAAGTAGCAAGCTTATAATATTAAGTTACATAATGTTAGCAATCAGTAATTTACCTGGTCTAGCAACAAGAATTGGATCTGTTTCAATTAACTCTTTCATTTCCTGTCCAAATAGTTTGAGCTCTTTTTTAAGTTCTTTAAAACCATTCTTCAAATGTTGCCAGTTAGACATCTTTATTTCGGTGTTGTAGCCGCCTTTTCTGTGTCTCTCCCAGAACAACCATCTCTGTGTATTTACAATAACTGAGCAGGGATTATTAATAATATAGTGTGTATTTATGTTCTTACACAAAACTGAGTATTGACGACAGCTCTTAACGTAATTGGTAACTGAGGTAGTTCTGAATAGGGCCATGATCGATTTATCTCACTGGAAACATATCAATTAAACGTATTATTTAAATATTTTTTTAATAATTGTTTCATAACATAACCTATACTTCTTAAAATGACAAGAAAGTGAATGAAATATGAATGACAAAGACAACAACAATCAGCTGATTCCAGATAACATATTTTTATTCGGTATTTTATCGATAACAAATCGATAGATTAATTATTTTAATGATGTGTGAATAATTGTAATGTTTTTTTTCAACATATTATATGTTTGCTCATTGCTGTCTCAGTTGAGATTTACTAATTTGATAATAAATATGTTCGGGTTTTATATAACTAAGTTATGTTAAATCATTTAAATAAGAACTACTATCTTAAATTTTTAAAAAATACTGTTAATGAAACAGAGTATTTTTTAAAATCTAATTAACTGTTAACATATGAAATCTGTTTAGTTCTTGTTTAAAATATATTGTATCATTCTGTATATTGTTTATTATACACATTTATTATATATGTTACTTAAATAAGCTTACGAGACGAGTTCATAACAGGAATGTATTTCATGTATTTAAAAAAAAAACGAATTTTATTATCGACGTCGAATTCGTTGTAAATTGTTCTATAATCGACAGTTTTAATAATGACAGTTGTCAACTCGCGAGTTGCGTTGCGGCATACGACTTGCGGTTTGCAAGTTCAGCCCGCTGAAGGTCATTACTTTCACCAACTTCAATTTAAAACATTCCACGATAATAGAGCCACGTAGATATACATCAGCTCCACACGGCAAATTAATTGTACATTGTATAAACAGACAATTAGAGCAAAAAATGAGTTTATAGTTATCTATTTCTATTAGCAAAGTTTTACTTGCCGAAAATGGGCATGGAGAATTTTAATGGTGTGGTAAGTACAATTCATTACGTCTTTTTTTAATCCCCGACTATTATTTTTCGCGGATATCAAACGGCATATAATATAAGTCGTAATTCATCGTTTACACATACAATCTGTATTTTAGTTCTAATTAATTTAATTTAAAAACTATCCCAATATAATGTAAACATTTAAAAAATCAAATTAAAATATTTTTCTAATTAATTAATTATATTTCAAATTACGGTGTAGTAGTTTTCTGAAGGCCAAAAGTTGCTAAACTTTTTGAAAGTACCGACACTTCAAAAATATTACGAATGTGAATACAGAATAGATTAATCAGTATAGATTAGATACTGGAACATGGCTCTAACAAGACTTTTATTTTGAGTTGTTGATAACATAATCAGATTTCAGTTAACTACTTAATTACAATTTTATTTAAAATCTCAATAATTAATGATAGTTTTTTATATTTAACATATTAAATGGGAAAATGGGTGTTTGTACTTCTGTGTTTTGTTTCAATGCTCCAATAGTGTCTGTTATAGAAAATAATGTGAGTATAAAATATGTTGTAACATTTTATCTATTTACTACATGGCACATATTATTTCTTTTATATTTCAGTTGGCAAAAAATAGTTTTAAAATTGTTGAACATTTTTATGTTAAAAAGTGCTTCTACCCTCACAAATAAAAAGTTGAATTCTTACTGAAATCTTCTATCCTTATGAAAATCTTGTTAATTGTATGTTTTGTTATGTTGAAATTTTTATGATTGGAATGTTGTAAAAACTGAGAGGAAATGATTTTACATTGCTAAATCAATAAACTAATCCCATTCATAATACTGTTGAATTTGAAATGTTTGTATCTATTTTATTTAGTATTTTGTAAAGGCAAAAATCCTATTGTCTTACAGCCTTATTTATAGACCTTTTAAAATCTATTTTAGCTAACTAATGTCTAGTCCCTTTCAAACAACTTCGGAATTCAGTTTGAGCAAAGAACACAATAATTCTTTAACTAAAATAGGTTTTAATACAGTTTATGAAAATGGCCATACAGGTTTTGTATTGTTTATTAAACCCAATTTACCCCCATATTCTTGGCTGTAATGATATTAGTTATACACATAACAAGCTGGCACGTCTGTGAAACATAAAATACACTAGAGTTTCTGTTTATCATTAGATCTGATGACAAATAATATTTTTACTCCTGTTCACGTAAGTGAATAGTATTAATCATATATTATTTATTGTTTTAGGATGGCAAGCCATCAGAATATCTATATCCACCTGAACTATTACAAAGGCTGGATTTTAACAAAAGTCCAGCGATATTCAAGCCTAAGATCAGTGCGGCCCAGCCCGGTGAGGACTGGATGGTAGTGAGGCCTCTACAACGGTCAGATTATGATAAGGGCTTCCTGCAACTACTTGGTCAGCTGACAAGTGTGGGCAATGTTTCGCGGAAACAGTTTGAAGGTGAGTTATAAATACTTGTATTATCTTTATGTTTAATTTTTAATAGAATAATAGTTTTTTATATAGATATGAACAGTATTAAATTTAATATGATAGGTTTTAAATTATTTTTACATGATTTGGAAACCTCTCTATCTCTCTAAACCTATGTTGGTGTGATATACTCTTTTTAGTATTAAGCTGTAGTTGGATGTAGTTTTGATAACAAGTATTGTTTACAATCAAGTGTATCGTTTCAATAAATTGTTAATTTATCCAAACTTGAATGACACTGGTTTCAATATGTGTAGACTGTAGAGTATTGAAATCAAACAATTCATTTATATTATACAATCTTAGCCTTTAGTATTTAAGAAGGTTTATAAGTGCAGTGCTGTAAATACATATGTCAGGATTAGGGAGATATGAGAGGATATTGTACAACTTTCTGACTATTTCATTGTACTGAGTACTGACTACTGGTATTAATTTCTTATTATCCAGTTTATGGTAATATACCAAATTCAATATAATATGCGATACTACTTTCGATACTTCGCTATTATATTATATTATTTGGGGCGATTTTATTGCTTATATTATAATGATAGCTCTGCTTTCCGTACCAAGTAACACAATATATAATGAGATGTCCATTTGCAAACTGCAACTTGCTAGTACAAGTTGCGTAAATTGTTACATCATTTGTTTGCAATAAGCAGCCGTATTTCCAAACACAGCTTATGATGTTCAATACAATATGAAATCATAGGATGAGATGCAGGAAATGTCGAACTATGTATTTTAATGTTTGGAATCGTGTTAATCTTCGTTTCTTAAAATAACTAACAATATAATCAAATTTATTGTTGATATTATATAATCGCGTACATATATAAGTGCGTGGTGGCCTGTTGGTAACGGACCAGATGCGGCTGCCTATATGTTCACAGTGGTCGCGGGTTCAAATCCCAGGGCACATCTCTGACTTTTCGGAGTCATGTGTGTATTGATAGTCAATCACCACGCACTGTAACGGTGCAGAAAAACACCGCGAGGAAACCTGCATACTATAGCAATTTGTATAAATTTCTATGGTATGTAAAAGTCCGCGAACCCGCACTAGGCCAGCGTGGTGGACTATATGGCCTAACCACTCGCAATCCTACTCTCGATTGTAGAGGCCGCCCGTGCACTGCAGTGGGACGTATATGGGCTGTTACAATAATTAAATAGAAATTAATTATAATAATTAATTTTATAAAATTATAATTGGCGGAATCATGCTTTTTGGTGGAGGCCTATGTCCAGCAGTGGACATCAGTATAGGCTGCTGATGACATGATACTCCTACGCTGTTGTCTCTACCGTAAATTATTCAAGCAGTACAACGCATTGTAAAGTTATTTCAAGGTGCATTATTTCATCTGGTGTCAATTGTTCAATCAAAACAAACAGTAACATTGTCAGTTTGCTTTTCAATACCTCACGTTGAGGTCGCTCACGCTTGCTGAGGTGTCGATGTGAATCGTCGAATGAAATAATGTATAATATCACGGCGGCTGAGTAGCGATACTGGAAGAACAATGATCGAAGTTTGTAAAATATATTTGATTTTGTGTAAATTTTAGCACAATAAAGCCCGGTGCTTATATTAACGTTGACGATAACTTTAATTTTGGAAATTTCATCATCGTACATTTGAGATTGCAAATGTATGGGATTGACATTGTCAAAGTCAAAGTTAGTTTATGCAACTGGGCCTAAGTCATCTGGGCTAGACTTTAACATCTTCCTGAGAGATATTTCTATAGCACTTCCTATCTCCCATCTCTCTCTCCTTCCCCCCCCCCCCTTTCTCTCCCCCCCCCGCCTCTCTCTTTCCAGCCACGGGAACTCCACTGCTGAACATAGGCCTCTGCCCGTTAGCATTAGGAGCTTGTTTAGAGAAACGTATGTCAATAATAGTAAAACAAGACCTATTGCCTCCTTTTATTTCTGTCATCCTGGAGTACTGCTGTACTACACGCTACTGCTTTTGATTTAAATAATAACACTGTGTATGAATAATGCAAGTTAATCTAGTATGGGGTCGGAAGCCCTATAAATGGCTTGAGAATGCCCCCATGAAGCCTGCACCAATGGCCACCAAACCTCATGGCAGGCAATGAGAGGCTGTGGATTCGATCCCCTCACCAAGAAAATGTTTGTACGGCGCACAAGTATTTCATTCGGGTCTGGGTGTGTGTGAGACCAAAAAGTATTGATCTTACCGCGGAGTTAGGTCTATTTATTTATCATGTTAACGTAAACGAACGAGCCTTACTCCTTTAAGTATTGTAATTTACAAAATATTCGTTGTATGGGGATACATTGTAAATATAGGTCATTATGCAGAAAAACACGGAACTATACAACTTCCCTGATATATTTTATATGAAAAAACTAATAACATTAAAAACCAGCATTGTGATTGTCAAGCTATAAAACGCTTCACATGCCTACTTAGCAATCAATGCTCGAAAAAACTGGTTGACATCGTGGAATGCTTAATGTAATGGCATTTAGTGTCGACTGGCGACCTTGGCGAAACCGGTGCACTACGATAATGACCTTTATAAGAACGTAGAGTGTTCCTGATCTTTGTTGGGTGTGTCTACGATATTCATTAGCTATAAATAATTTGTATTATATTAATATAAGAAAACCCTTCGTGGAGAGTGTATGAAGTTTACTTTTGATCGAATCTGTAACACTTGAAAGAAAATAGGTAGTGATACATTAAGAAATATGTCCGATAACTACACAGACAGTTCTGACCACCCATTAAGACGTAAGTCTTGTGTCGCGGATATCAGAAACAATGAAAGATTGCGGTCTTATGAAACTCGGAGACCAGACTCGCAATACTTGTTGAGCGCAAAAAGATTAGTCTGGATGCGGGTAAAGAACCCTTAGTCTTTCGTTTCACAGCCTACGTTCTAATCAACTGCGTTACAAAGGCCAACATTTTATATAGATAAAAAAGTTGAAGAAAAAATCTACATTCAAAGATGACTCTTAAATGATTTAAAATATGAACACTTTGGAAATAGTAGGCTAAAATCATTGAGCTAATAATATTAGCTCCATGGATAAAATACATACTTAACAATGCACCAATAGCTTTATCGTCATCATCATGCTACATCAGCCCACTGCTGGACAACCGCTGAACACGATTCATCACGACATTTTTTTAATTCATTTCCAGACCGTTTCACAAAGATGAAGCAATCAGGTGGTTACTACGTCACAGTTATAGAAGACACCCGCATATCGAAACTCATTGGCGCCGCCACCCTCACCGTAGAACAAAAGTTCATACATAACTGTTCATTGGTATGTGCGTTGGGATGTAAATAAATAATATATTTATGTATTCAACTGATAATTCTATATTCAATTTTGTTCTAGCGTGGTCGACTAGAAGACGTTGTTGTCAATGACACGTATAGAGGAAAGCAGTTGGGCAAATTGTAAGTAAAACTGACTTCAAACACATTAATTAAAATAAATAAATAAAATTAGTCAAATATAATTATGATTAGCCAGTGCTAAAATGTGACAGGGGAACCTGTCGCTTTAATTTCACTCTCCAGTATCAAATGTGAGATTTTTTAGACTGAAATCTTCATACAAAGCGGCGTACCCCATCTGGCATAGAATCTTGACGGTTCAGTTATAACAATCCTATATATGGTTTTTCGACAGGATCGTGGTGACAGTATCGTTGCTGGCTCAAGAATTGGGGTGCTACAAGATGTCTCTGGATTGCAAGGATAAGCTTATCAAGTTCTACGAAACACTTGGATACAAGATGGAGCCTGGTAACTCCAACGCTATGAATATGAGGTTAGTAAGTATGATCTAACTTCATGACCACATTAGTTGTTTCATTAGTTTTGGGTCAGAATTTTTAGATATAATTAATAATTATACAGGTGACAAAAAACTCTGTCTGATCAGTATCAGGCATCATTAATGCGTTCTGTTTCAAAGATCCGCTTTACATCATATGTTAAAAAATATATATCTAATAAAATAAATTAGAAAATAGGGAAACTCACATTACACTGCTTGAAACTGCGGTCGTAACAAGCAACGTACGGTGCGACATTTCCAACGTGGGGATAGGCATCGGAACTGTGCCGGCGGTGCTTTTGAGACCGGTGTCTTCAAAGATGCCGGCAATCAAACGATGTACCGGCGGTACATCAAAATGAGCCGACAAAATGAGTACGATAATTATGTTATCCCTTTATTTAATCTTTTTTTTTCGTATTATTTTAAATATTACAATTGAGATATCCAAATGCGCGTCTTGGATCGGTCAGGATTTTTTTTTGTCATACTATATGTATATAGATATGATTGCTTAAAATAAATTATCATAAATTACTAAACCAGCACATAAATGTTATCTCAAATACTTAAATTACCGGAACTAAAACGCTACATATATAGTGGTTAGTTTGGTGATAAATTCAATTAGTATTTTAATGAGCAGTTTTTGTTTTTGCTTGATCTATACACTGAAATGAAACATTATTCCTGTTAGATGTTGTGGATCAATGCGTTTAGTAAAACTAGTATTATCGTTGAAAATAATGGGGAAAGTATACCGAAATAAATAGATCAATAAGATCACTTAAGCCCCATTTACACGGGCAGAGTATCTCGCCTCGAACATACGATTATCGTAAGAATATAAAAAAGTTGCAGTTTGAACTCTTGTCAGAACACGATAATCTATGGCGGTTATTTCATGCGATAATCGCATACGATTCTCGCTCTCGAGAAATTCTCTCCGTGTAAATGGGGCTTTAGTCTTAGGATCGAAATATAAGTAAACATGTTTTTATGACTAATGTTATTTATCTTTTTTGATTTCAGATTCGACGATCCCTCTTGACAATTAGCCGCTGGGACGTCCGACCTGCGCTCCAAACTGTAAGTAAACACGAACGGCCAAGCAGTTCAAACACCATACTCGCTTCTGAGCACGAATATTCTCATAATTATGCACAGAATTTACTGTTCCTATTCCTGTAATATTCCCATTTAGACTGTAGTTATTTGTATTAAAATGTATTTAATAGAGTTTAGAACCTCTTTTTTGAAGAAATGTAAAAATAATCCTTTAGACTCTTAGAGAATCTTTTTGCGTAGTTTGTCCTTGAAATATTTGTTTTCTTCATAAATACAGAGCATTAAGAACTGGCCCAAAAATATACACATAATGGCCAACAAAATTGTTTTGGCGATAGAAAAGACTTGCAGTCAACTATACAACAGTTTGTGCTCTATTATTTTCTTAATAATGTCTAGTTTGTGTGTCAATTTAAAAAAAAAACTCATAAACTAACGATTTTTAATAAGTGTGCCAAAATCTTTGTATTAAACATGACTGTTTGTATGTTTTTTGTTCTGCTTGGTTGTTTATGTGATTACGGTTGCAGGGTCAATTGTTCTATCCAGCAAATGTGGAAATCACTATGTGACTTCTGTAGTTGCTGGGGTGTGCAATTGATTTTGGGTGTCCTAGCACATAATTTTTAGTTTACGCGGCACATACACGCTGAATTAATAATACCTGTTTTAATATGTGTTGAAAAGACAATTACAATTTATAGTGATGGAATGATTTTTGTTTTATTTTCATTAGGAACTGCTTCAAAGGCATTATATGCCATGATAAATAAAACGGTCAATTGCTAGATATGTTTGTTAATTTTTTGTGTCTACAAGTGTTACTTGGTTACCAATTATAATTTAATTTTGTTCGAAGTTAATCGTTTGTTAATTTGTATTAAAACAGGTGTTGTTATGCAATATCACATATTTGCGATTATTTGTATAATGTATTTAAGGTGTCATTATAATTTGTTATATGCTCTGTGACTAACGATCTAAAATCGCTTTGTGTTTTTTTTTGTAGTTAGTGCATCACAAAGTTTAAGGTTGCTGTAAATTAGAATTACAAGTATAAATAAATGTTTTATTGCCATCAAGAAAAAAATCCATTATGAACATTTATATTTTTATTGTATTTATAATTTATGGCAATATTATAAAAAGTACTTAATAAATGATATTGCTTTTTGAATACATAGCTTTTAATGTAATTAAAAGTGAAATGTATTTTGTAACTAACATTTACATACATTTATCATATTAAAACCATTCATGCTTTCATAACTTTGTTTTATTTAAAAATAGTTACCCGTATTTGTGCATCGATTTTGGAGATGCCGTTTTATATAGATGTATACAATATTTTATTGTAATTTATTATTAGGTAAAAGTAATAAAACCCGTATACGTCCCACTGCTGGGCACGGGCCTACTCTACAATCGAGAGAATCGATTGAGAGTGGTTAGGCCATATAGTCCACCACGCTGGCCTAGTGCGGGTTGGCGGACTTACATACGGTAGAAATTCTTTAAAATCGCTACGGTATGCAGGTTTCCTCACGATGTTTTCCTTCACCGTTAAAGTGCGTGGTGATTGACTATCAATACACACATAACTCCGAAAAGTCAGAGGTGTGCCCTGGGATTTGAACCCTCGACCACCGTGAACATGTAGGCAGCCGAGTCTGGTCCGTTACCAACAGGCCACCACGCACTTTACTTTATGGGCTGATAAAAAAAAACCCGATTGGCCATCTTAAATAAAATAAGCTACAGGGCAAGTCATAAGATCAATTTATTTGCTTGCCTGCGTAAATGTCATGTTGCGTTGTACCCCACGTAAAATTAGGATTCTATAGGGCACACACTAGAAAAGCTAGTAGTAATGTGATATTCTTTATAAAATAAGTAAAGATCTCTAATATGGGCCTAAGTAGTTTTTCCAGGGGACTTTAGTATTTATATCATCTGTAATAGATTATATATCAAGGGTAAACCAAGTCAGATAACAGTGATATAACAAAATTAAAAACGAAGTATATTTTTTTAACTTTTATTTACAGAAGTGTAAATGTTAGCAGATAGAATAAGAATCTCGTCACACCAATTCAATACAATATCGATCAATTCGTACAATTTTAATAGCAAACATTGACACATAGCTGGGTTGTCACCTCTGAAAACAATGTTACCACACTGCAACTGGACATACATATAAAACCTTTTTAGATTACCAGACGTGAATTTAAAGCTCAGGGATTAAAATAATTAAAATATTGTAAACACTAACAGACAAATTCTTTTAATTCCGTCTAATATCCGTAATTAAATTCACGCCTGGATATTTTTTTATAATCTGTTCCTTACATAGATGTTGCCATAGCCAAACAATATAATTAACTGTGGAAACGGGGATCTACTCTGATATTTCAAAGCCCATCCTATTTAAATTTAATTAATTATCGATAGTTTAAATTATTTAAAATATATCGTTGATTTTATATTTTTTTTTACCAGATTATATATATAGTTTTGTATTTTTCTAGTTATAGGTTGGGCTGTAAGGCGCACGATGGTATAAATGCAATGGGTACTAAGATTTATTTCACATAGTAAGGGTTGGCCAAGATTTATCAGTCTCATGCAAAAACCAATCTTTAAATAATAGGGTTCAAATGTTCTAGCAATAATAGGCAGAAAGCGTAAATGAATCAACAAGATAAGGTTGCTTTTTGTATGATAATAAATATTTAACCCATGCTATGTGAAACATCTATAGGCAAAGGCCGAAAATTATTCAGCCAGTATTTTGGACATCTACACAATTTATATTTCAGACACAACAATACACATTCATAGACAAATAGCCGTATCACAAAGAACAATTAAAATTACAAATATCGAGCACCCGACAAGCTTTATACTGTAATATCATTTTGTCTCACACTGAAGAAAGAAAAACGATTGGTACAGTCAGCAAATAAGTTAACTCAGTGATGTATGCATTTATTTCGGAGGGATAAATATGTGACGATTATGGCGCTGATATAATACAGTAACCTTCAATTACGATATATTATTATGAATGAATATGAGTGTTCATAGGTGGAGTTACTATACTATTAGTTTTGTAACTTGACGATCCCGTACTGACACATTTTTAAAGCTACGTTTGGAAAAGAAGCAAAACTAAGTATTCGTTACACGTAATGAAAATACAAAGTTTTTCTGACTGTACCACTAGGCTTCTTAAGGCAAAGTATTAAGCTATAAAATAAAGTAATCCCTTTAACGCGCACTTTCTGTTTAGACTACTGATTTCTTTGCTGAGTATTTTTTTTGTATAATCTATGAGTACCGGCACACCAATCAAACTTTATGACAAAAATAGCCCTCATTAATCCAGCATACATAATAACGACCTTATTCATAGACAGTTTTAAAACCTATTTTAGTTATAGAATGTTTTGTCTTCGCTCAAACTGAATTCAAAAGTCGTTTGAAACATTCGATAACTAAAATAGGTTTTAAAACTGTCTATGAATAAGGCCGTAAGATTTTGCAAGTGTAATCGATCATGTCTTTTAAAAGGGTCAGACCTTTTAACGAAGGGTGTTGTACGCGTAGGATTACTATAATAAATAGCAGACAGAATATGAATAACACATAGAGCGGCTCAGTCTGGTAGTCACGATATACACATAATAAATATTATACATATATAATAATTATAAAATTGTCTTTACAAACATCTCACATGTAGGTCTCTTGTACTTGAAATTGTAAAGCAATATTTATTAATAAACCTTGCTTGGAAATAATGTACATATTTTAATTAGTATTAATAATTTCAATATCGAAGTTATGTAATAATAGCAAAACAGCCACATCACAATTACGTATCTTATTAAAGATATTCAAATTAAGTTTTTAATCTTGTAAAAAAACCGCCGTTGTAAAAAGAAAAGAGACTTCAAAGTAAAATTAAAACGAGGATTTAAATTGTCTATAAATAAAAAATACGCGATAATTCGAAATCCCTCGTTAATAAAATGAAAAAGTCAAGTCAGTGGAAAATGTTCTGCACAGTTTCAAGTACAAGAAACGAGCGTATCCAACATCCACAATTCAAAATACATCAAATTGACACCCTCATATTCCGACAACACTTTAGATAACCGACATAAGGGAAAAGCGTCCCGTACCTTCCAATCTACACTCCTAATCACTAAGGGGAATTCATAACAATTACGACTCGACATTCACGTTTCATAGTTCAAAAATTACAATCTTAAGAGTCAGAGTGATCTGTAAAGAAATATGTAAGCTTGATGAAGAGTTATTGAATCGGGAGTACCTATTTAGAATTTATCTGTGGCAATGTAAGCCTTAAAGAAAACGATTTCGCCATCAATGACGTCATAAATGTCTGCACGCTCAGTCTGTAAGCTTTAGAATAATATAAAAATTACCATCCATTAAAAATTCAAGCCATAGCCGATCTGTCTTACGAAAAATCTTTGAAAATATCCTTATGCCTTAGTGGCGTCTAATCTCACTTGAGCGCTTCCATTTGGTGCATGTCAAATTACAATATTTGTTCCCTAATTACACGATTCGCCAAATAGGACATTGATTATGATTTCAATTTTATTTTCCGGCGGAATGCGAGAATAGACCGTCACTTACAGAGATTTTTTGCTAAAGTATAGAATTTTAAATTCTAAATAATCATTAAGATTTTACATACACGAACTTATCCGACGCAAATCAAAAAATCTCATATCTCGAAAAGTGAAAAGCTATATTTTCACAAGAAGTGACTCCATTACATCCGAAGCATTCCGGTTGCCTGAATACTTGGCCGTAACTTAGATGTTATATCAGGCTATGCATCCAATAAGTTACATAAACTATTATGTATTAGTTGCACGTTCATCTCGCATTCAACATTCCGTCAGCTGCATATCAATGTCCTTTTGGATACAAGATATGCGAAACTAAACATTTCACGTAAACGCGATGCTGTAATCAGAATTAATGTTACCGTGTGACTATTTCTATTGTATATACATTTGAGATATGTCGTGAATAAAATCTATATGTATAGTAAAATTAATATGTGCTACTTGTATGAAATAAAATTTATAGGCTTACTAATTCGTGCGCGACCCTCCCTCGATATTATTAGTGACTTTTGGAGGATAGGCAAGACTTTAGCGAGAGTCGATGACAGAAGAAAAAGCGTACAGTAGGGTAGTTGACTTAATATTAATTGTGAATAAAATGAAATAAAATATAGGAAAATAATATCCAACTAAACTAATAGGTACCGTTTGACGTTCCATATTTTTCAACTTTGTACGGGCACAATTCCATGGTTTACGGAAAATGTTATTGAAATTGTGTGAGTTGCGCCCGTACAAAGTAGTTGAAACTTGAAAACTATGAAACGTCAAAGGGTACTTATTATTTTAGTTGGATAATAACTCCATTACGCCTTTACACTTGTGCGCTAAAATGAAGTCTTACTCCACACCCCAAAGCCCTCCCGTTCACCAGGTGGGTCGCGCACAAACTTGTGAGTATATAATTTCAATATGTTTCTGGAATATTCGATTTGAAATTTGACCGCGGATAATTTGACAAAATGAAAATCACTACGCTGATACTCTTTACAGTAACTCCTTTGTATAGTCGTGAATTTGCTACATGCTTCAAAAATAGCGTATAGTATCAGTCACATTTTTATCATATTTTTTACAATGAAATTAATTTTATGTCATAAGATTCACTTGTTAGGCAATACACGGGTTTAAATGCAACTCTCAGCTGTCGTTAGTTAAAATAAACAGCCTCTTGAGAAAATATGACATGTATTCGTAGACAATAGTGATGCAAAAAGCTAACAGCGATTGCGGAGTCTGCAACAAGAATTGTCATTTATTTAGAAACAAATCCGACCACTATCAGAGGACTTGTAAACAGCTGATTCTTCGAAAAATGGTTCGTCTGCACATTCTAAAGCTTGGCCTGATAATAGTATAAAAAAGAGGTTTCAATCGAAAACTATTTAGAGATTTTCGGGCTAATCTTGTAGTGTCAGTAATTTATGAGACGGGAATGAGTTTTTTTGTTATGTAGCGCGACAGCTGTTAGCTGATTGCTACGGGGGAAATGAATTAGTTTACCGCGTGGGTGTCAGCAGTCAGTTACAAGGGCGGCTGCGGCGCGGCGGGCACCTTGGAGCCGAGCTTCATGGGGCCCTGACCCCGCGCGGAGCGGCGCGCTTCCATCTCCCTCTGTCGTTGCAGCTTCCTCTCCTCTCTCTTTCTTCGCATCTCGTCCATTTTTGATGCGTTATTTTCTGTGAAAGAAATAATATGAATTATCTGGAATACTTTAATATGTTTAAATTTGATTTTAATCATGTAAAAATTCACACGTACTTTACGTATAACCTAATGTTTTATGTACACTAAAATTTTGAGTTCGTGTTATTTTTGTCATAGACTATAATCACATTACTATGTTATTACTATGTTTCAAAAAACAATTACTTTTAAATAATGTTCCAAAGAGAATGACACCTATGAGCAAAAGACAAGGAAGACAACGAGATGTAGAAAGAGTTAGAGAGAAAGAAATTATAGAGCAAGACTGTACCGTCGACGTTCTCCTCAATAGGTTCGAACTCGCCGTCCTCCCAGCCGCCGAGCGAGTCGTTGCTGTTCTGGTGCGTGGTGTGGGGGGTGTGGGCGGCGTGGGGGGCGGCGCGGTCGGCGCGCGGGCCGCGCACGTACGTGGCGTTGGCGTTGTTGAGTCCCGCCGCGCCCGCGCCGCCCAGCCCCATGTCCGGCCACGCGGAGTTGTTCCATGTCTCTGATGGACTGGCTAGCTCCGCTTCTGCCGTCTGATACAAATTTAAATATTTAACGATTTTTTTACTAGGATATTTGAATCTATTATTTTAGGTGTGGGAATCAATAGTGATGATTGTATATATAAGATACAATATTGTTTTTAAGAGTTAAATACAATTTTAGAAAACGAAAGTTAGGACTTTATATACACACCAACACTGTTCCAATTTGCATTTGTTTTCGTCAAGTTTTGAGATATTGCGTGGCGTCGGAAAATAATGCATCTAACGCAATTAGAAACACATTTCGACATCAACTTATGAAAAATTAAAAAAGCCAGTGAGCTAGTTAATTCCCATTTCCTAAAGTTAGAATGTAGTAACTAGTAAGACTAGGAGTACTAGGTCAGCATGGTGTGTAGAGTTTAGTGTGTAGTGTTACCGGCTGTTCCTGCAGCGTGCCCCACTCGTCGTTGTCCCAGTCGTCCTCGCACAGCGCGGCCAGCGTGGTGGGCGCGTGCACGCTGCTGCTGCTGCCCGGAGACTTCACGCTCCCGCACGTGCCTGCACGCACACACACGCACACACACGCACTGGGTTATTCCCATTACAGCATTCCAATTTTAACAGGAGGTTTAAAACCATCAATATAATCAATTAGTAAAATATATAAAATATTTTATTTTCATAATATCCGATCATTTTTATCCGCAATTAATAATTGTATAATTTGAACATTGATAGGTATACTTTGGAATTAATAAATGACTTATCGATATATAAATGACTATCGATTTAAATGGATTGGTTCAATCGAGTCCACAAGATTTTGTGTGTACAATATACATCATTGTTCTCTCTCTGGTGCGAAAATATTATATTAACAAAGTTTATAATGCAGTAAAATACTTTAATCAATAAGTTTTTTTGTGAGTTATGTCTAATTTTATTTCTGTCTTAATGCAGGGTTTTCATTAATCTAAATTAGAAATGACTTTGGGTGAAATATTTAATTTAATTGCAATTATATTTGTGCCTTGTTCTATTAATAATTTTGTTTGATGTGTTCGCTTGAATTACTGTGTTGGCTTACGGCTTATTGTATAGTTATCTGTGTGGCCCAGCTTTGCCTAGATGACATTACTTCACTTCACTTCTCTATAAATTGTTTAACAGGTTTTAAATAAAAAAAATCTTCTTTAATTGTTTTTTGATGTTTCTCCTATAAATTTGTATTTTTGCTCATCATATAAGTATTATATCATAACGGTAATAACCTAAAGCTCCTTCAAGAACAGATCTTTCAAATACAACAAGACTTTTATAAATTCGATTTTTAGACATAAAGTTCTGGGGAGAAATAAATCATATATATTATTTTTAACTATGAAACGATTTCTGATAAAATATTATCAGTACATCACTATCATACAATACCTAAAGTGAATAAATTAGCTTTGATTTCGCACACACACTTATCAATCTTTATCATTGCTTTAATCTACTAATTGTTGTATTATCTAATATATATCAATAAAACCGCTATCTTTGCAGATTGCCATCTTGACGCTGTGATCAACACTTCAACACTTCAAAAGCATCACTTTAATATAAGTTGATTAAGTATTAAATTGGAGTTTTATTTTATTATCCTTCTATTTAATTGATAATGATAAATAAGCCCCGTATATTTTAGCTCTGATCCCTAACTACAATATATATTATATGTCGTAAATATTTAAAATTACCCGGGCCTCACACACCTCACACGGAACGGTTTTAGGACCGGCTACATAACTACGTAAAAAATTAGGATATTCTCGTGGTCATTATCTTTGGGGATAAAGGTCTGTTGTGCCGAAATATTGAAATTGGCAAACATTTTACTATTTTTACAAAGAAACGTCCATTCCAAGTTTGCCTGGGAGAAATTTTCCAGTGCGGTAGGCCGCCTTTTATACTGTTTTTCAATATGTTATAACTTCATTGTAATTGGTTCTTTGTATGATGCCAAAAAGGATAAATAAATAAGAAAAGAAATAGTCCTTACCTGCACTGGAATCGATTTCTCCCCACGCCGCCATGTCCCAGTGCTCGGGGTCGTAGTCTGACGCGGACTCGCTGTGCTCAAGTGACGTCATCGACGTCACCGATGACGTCGTCGTCGACATACTGCTTGATGACGGTTGCTCTGTAGTTAAAAATATGTTTGCTTAATTTTCTAAATTGAGTTTATGTACTATGTAACTGTATCGAGTGCTGAGAAAAAAATGTTATTGGAGTTAGATTTTCAATTCAGTTTTAGTTACAGTGAAAATTGGTAATATATAAATCAAAAAATAGTCTTATATGTTAAATCACTCTTGCGATTACATGCTAAATGTTCTATCCGTTTGGGAGAACAAAATCACAGAATGACTGACATGCATGTATGTTTAAAAAATGATCAGCATTCCCTCTGGAGCTGTTGCATCAAGTAACTTTGGCCACAACTTTGACTTTAACAGGTGAAAGGTATCGTCGTTATCGTCAGAGTTAAAAGTAAGTCAAACGGCCTTATTCATATTTCAGTTATCGAATGTTTTGTCTTTTTCGCTCATATTGAATTCAAAAGTCGTTCGAAAGGGACAAAACGTTCAATAACTAAAATAAGTTTTAAAACTGTCTATGAATAAGGTTGGAAGCAGCTAGGTACAACGGCTAACAACAGTAGGACTGACCCAGTGAGCCGGGTTTGGAGAGCGCGGACTTGTTGGGGTGCTGCACGCGCGCCGTGTCGGAGTGCGAGCGGTAGAACTTGGCCGTCACCGCCGTCACGGCCCAGCCCGCCCACGTCGCCGCCGCGTTGCTCAGCGACGGCGTCGCCGTGTGCACGTCCGCTTCTGTATCATTATATTTATTTCTAAATAAATATGTTATCGTTAGTATTGCTGTTATTTATTATGTATCAGTCCATATAGTCCACTGTAGGGCACGAGCCTCCTCTACAATCGAGAGTACGATTGAGAGTGGTTAGGCTATATAGTCCACCACGCCGGCCTAGTGCGGTTGGCGGACTTACATACCATAGATATTATTACAAATTTTCCTCCACCATTTAGTCAAAGAAGGAAGGAAGGAATACTCTTTCAGTAAAATGATGTAAGGTCTGTATGAAATCGAGTGAACTTTGACTGATTAAAATAGCCACAGATAATTAACCAACTTTAAATATAAATAGCATCACTAGACTTTCAGTCAGTTTTTAGTTTAAAACTAATGGCAATATTTTATCCTGCTTGAAGGACCAAATTTTTTGCAATTAAAACCTATAATTGATTATCACAACATTCTTACCCATTCCTTCTTTTAGGCTTGGATCGTCTGACACTTTTTCTAATTTTCCTAGGAAGCCCCTGATAGTTCTGAACGTAGCGTCACGCACCTGTGCATAAACACCTACATTAAAACTTAAAAGATAAGTTGAATGCAAATAAATAATCCAAACACAAAAAATAATATTTTGCTCTGGTAGTCTAAGGGTAGGTATAATATTGTTCTTTACTTTGTACGATCTGAACGTAGTTCACACTTAAATAGAGCCGACTTGACATGATTATGAAAATTCAATAGTTCCAAAACTTGGCTTATAATTTTACGACCGTCTGCTTGTCATCAGCTCTTTCGGGAAAGCTTTTTTTAGCTTGCTGTTTTAATGCGGATGGTGGACTTCACATACCTAAACAATTGTGGAGAATTCTCATTCAAGTTGCCTCATGTTTTCCTTTGCTATAAAATCGCGCATTACGAACTAAGAAAACGTCATTCAATGTGAAGTTGCATTCAGTCAAATTCCACTTAAGTCTAACTTAACTTTAATTTATCTATACCTGTTTCTGCGGCATAAATATGAAGTTTACTAAACACTACTCATTCTTTAGGCGTCTCCCCCTACCTGTTTCTCCGGGTCAGCAGTGAGGGGGCACAGCGCGGGGAGGACCCTGTTGGCCACCTCGGCCAGCAGGAAGTACTGCTGCGTGGCGGCCAGCGCCAGCACGCCGGCCTGGCGCGCGGGCGGGAAGGCGTCGCGGGTGGCGCGCACGAACGCCGACACCAGCACCTTCTGCCGGATCTGAGGGTGCAGGTGCTGCGCTATCTTGCCCAGGCACACTGTCGTGTTTGTCCTGGAATAGGGTTCAATTGGGACTGTATGAGATAAATTGTCCTTTGTTATCTGAAAATTGAGATTTTTTAGAAGGGCTCCAGATTATTTATAAACTGATGTTTGTTAGAGTTGAGAATAGGTGATGATTTTCTTTTTTTTCTTTTTATTTATTTTAAGGAAACATACAGTGATACCATTACAAAGCATTGAGAACAACTATACACTAATTACATGTTTCCGCAGATAAAATGTTATGTTCTTTAATGTAAGCAATCACAACACGTTTCAAATACATTTACTTCTGAATTTACTTAAACTTTTTGAAACAGACCATGCGGGTCGCTTTCTAAAACTGGTACACTATTCGGGCGTAATAAGAAACCTCATAAAAAGTAAAAAAAAACCGTTATATTTGTACATCAAATTTTAAAATTCATTCATTCATTCATAATGACAATCGTTATTACATAATTCTATATTAATATAGAATTTTAAATGTACATTACTGAATGAAAATAAGCTTCAACAACTTCAAACCAGAATTACATACACCAACAACGTCTGTTCACGATCCACGCAGACGTTCCCAATTAGTTAAATTGGTTATTAATCTGGCGTCATTGCGGGGTCGTTGACAGCGAATTGGGACAACAATGTGTGTCGCGGGAGTGAGCGGAAGTTCATTATTTCATCATATATCATACGCGTTCATATCAATTTTAAGAGTCTACTATTATTTTTAAAATATACTTTTATATATCATTGTAAAGATGATTAATTAAACAGTGCCGAGGCTGCAATCTTCTTATCGTAATAAAAAGCGAAATGTTATTTTTTTACTGTCTTCGTGTTTACTTTAAATGCTGTATATTGGATTATGGAATAAGCGACTTATTCATAGTGGCACTGTAAATTTACTAGGTACTAAACAACCGATGGTAAGGGAGCTCCGAATTGGAAACACATCATACTTCCGTAGATCTCTTTGACAATTTTTTTACGGTGGCCGCAGAGATAATATTGGTAAAATATTTGCCTGGATACTACTACTAAATAATAAATAAATACTAGAAAAAAAAAGGATAAATACTCGTCTTCTAAGAGGTTTAAACGTCTAATAATAAGATGAGATAATATTTTTAAAAAGACTAGGTCACAAATTTCCATATAAGACTAGGGTTGTTCTATCGCATCTTATTTCTAAAAACTCATGAGTCACACACCTGATACCGCCCTGGTCGTCTTTAGACTGCAACCTGGCGAAATGCTTGAGCACTTCCACGTTCAGATTGTTGTAGTTGAGTTTAGAGGAGAGGTGGACTATCGACTTGACCGTCTGCTCTCGTATGATCGGGTTTGTGTCTAGGAAACCGTGGACTACTTGAGGGAAAATTTGGTCGTTTACCTGAAAAAAAAAAATAATAAAAATGTATATAAATGTATATCAAAGATGAATTTATCCATTAGAAGTTGTTTTATATGATGATGCGTATTCAAAAATGACGCTGAATAATAAATACACAGTATTTCTGCCATTTATGCCTCCGTGGTGCAGTTGGTTAGACGCTGGCTGTGAAACGAGAGTCAGAGTGAGAGAGATACTCAACCACCACGTATTATAACGGTGAAGGAAAACATCGTGAGGAAACCTTGCATATCTTAGTGATTTGCAAAAAAAATTCAATGGTATGTAAAATTGACTGCCTCGGTGGCGTAGTGGTACTACGGTACGATTGCAAAGCTGAGGTCTCGGGTTCGAATCCCGGGTCGAGCAAAGTGATATTGGAGTTTTCTATTAATTATCAGCCCGGAGTCAGGAATTTGTGCCCGATATGGCGACAGGCTCGCCCCCTATCACATCGTGGGACGGAATATACAAAGCGAAACGTGGGTGTTCTGGCAGCACCTCTGCCTACCGCTTCTGGGAAAAAGGCGTGTGTTTATGTATGTATGTTATGTATGTATGTAAAATCCGCCAACCCGCACTAGGCCAGCGTGGTGGACCAATTGGCCTAACCACTCTCAATCGTTGTAGACCTCTCGATTGTAGAGGAGGCTCGTGCCTGCAGTGGGACGTATCTGGACTGATACAGTATTTATGGAATACTCATGTTTTCATAAAGTTAGTAATGTACTCACGGTGTTGTTCTGCAGATGCACTATGAACTGGTCGAGTTGCTGCAGCAGGCGCGAGCGCGTGGTTCTGTCGTTGGACGCGAACAACTTCACCACGCACGGCACTATCTGCTTCTGATACTCCTCTTCGCTTAGCAACTTGCCTAACTGTGAACGACAAAATAATACATATGTATGTGTGAGTCACATGTGTGTTCACGGTGGTCGCGGGTTCAAATCCCAGGGCACACATCTGACTATTCTGAGTCATGTGTGTACTGATAGTCAATCACCACGCACTATAACGGAGAAGAAAAACATCGTGTGGACACCTGCATACTATAGCGATTTGTATAAATTTCTATGGTATGTAAAAGTCCGCCAACACTCACTAGGCCAGCGTGGTGGACTATATGGCCTAACCACGCTCAATCGTACCCTCGATTGTAAAGGAAGCCTGTGCCCTGCAGTGAGACGTATATGGGCTGATACAGTATGTGTGAATCAGCGTTTTATCATATAATTGTTATTGTGAAGTCGGACCTCGACCAAAGAAGCACTGGCTGGATGTCGTCAAGGAAGATATGAGGGTCAATGCCCTTACTATTGAGGATGACGAAGATCAGGCGAAATGGAGGAGAATTAGCCGGAAGTCGGACCCTGGCACCGGCCGTGATAACGCCAGGTAGAAGAAGCAGAATTGTTATTGTGAAGTAATGCATAATTATGTTCTTGGCGTGTCTTTTTTAACATCTATGTCCAAGTTTTCTGAAGATCTCAAAAGTACATATTTACGCGAAATACCTTGCGTGTATGCGGTTTTGTTACAAATATTTGTAGGTCATGAAGTTTCATCATCATTTCAGGAATTGAATTGACAACTTCCAAGAAAAATATCCAGCCTCTTAATTGCCCTATGAATTGATAATTGAACTAGTTACTAGATCATTTTGACCTAAATATTTATCTCGTATTGGACATGGATGGTGTATTTTTCAACAAATATTTCAATGATGGTACAATGTTAAATACTTCAAATAATGTTTTATCGTTTAAATAGATATTTTTTTATTAATTTATTAAACATTATCATATTAAACATATTTAGAGTCTAAATACACAGTAAAAAATTTTGAGTAAGAACTCTTTTATTTTTAATATAAAGAAACTACGACTTCTGAAAGAAATTATCTATTCCAATACATACCTTAAACATAGGTGCGAGTACAGCAGAGCCGGCGTCTCCGTAATGGAACGCGGTCATCAACTGCGGCAGTATCTTGTGCACACACACCGCCTCGGGGAAGTTGTCCAGGAACGAGCTGAGCGTCGAGAAGAACTTGCCCTTCTCCGCCTTGTCTTTGATCTGGATCTCTTCCAGAAACAGCATCGTGTCTATCAGATCATTCTTGAAGTAACCGCCCATTTTTCGACATCTGTGTAAATATACAATATGTAAAATTACATAAGTGTTTTTAATAAAATAAGTATTTGACAATCATTTACAGTTCGACAGCCTCCGTGGCGTAGTTGGTTAGACGCCAGCTATGAAACGAGAGGCCGCGGCTTAGATCCCCGCACAGAGACAAATATTTGTGAGGCCCACAAGTATTTATCTCGGGTCTGGGTGTTTGTGAGATCAAAAAGTTTCTCGTAGTTTCTGATATCCACGACACAAGACTTAATAGATCTTAATGTGGGGTCAGGACTATGTATGTGACTGTTGGGTTTATTTATTGTTTATTTAGTTCCTATGCTACAGGTTGCATATATTTAATATCATATTGTATAAAATTACGCAAGATCGTTGCATGATAATTTTATGCATATCGCAGAAGACTTAGCTTATGATTTCACCATAAGAAATCAGCTGGAAGTCAACTTTTTCGGCAAAATACACGTGCATTAAGCAATGCATATACGTATTTTTTAAATTCGTTTAAAAAGCTTTGTAGAGTACAGGTTTCCTCATATATTTTTTTATTTCTCACTAAGAATACCTTTATCTAAAGATGTTGAGATTTACTATAAAGTAACATTGATTAATTTACCTCGTAATAATATCTGCGGGGTTGGGTCTAGAGGCGGGATTAGCACTGACTAGTTCACAGTACAACGTGCACAGCTGTTTCGGTATATTGTCCACTGTTTTCAGTGCCGGCTGGTTCTTCAGAGGGCCATTGAAAGCTTCCCAAATGAGACACCCCAATCCCCACATGTCTGAGGAACTGTTGAAAATACTTGCACATTATTCTCTTACCCAATAATACAATGAACTTTGCACAGTAGCTTAGCCTACATCAATTTCAATATAAAACATTTCAACGAAATATTCAATATGTAGTAACTAAACTCAACAACAGTAATGCAACTACAAGACAATATTGTAAATTCTGAAATCGTATTATTGGAGCACTGGTCAATCTAGAGTGTGTTGACTGCTAACCTACACTTGTCATTGGATTTCATTGCAAATTCAGGGTTTAGATGGGAAACTGGTAATTTACATATCAGAGAATTATTCTATGTGAGTTTTTTACTGTCTAAGTTTATTTGAAATTGGATTTCCTGTTATCACTTTTGAATTTACTTATAATAACAGGAGTATAATATAATTCAAGCCATGAATAAGTGGAAGGAACATTAATAAATAGTCATTATAATTTGATAATTTTAAATATTATGTACCTATTTGTTATTAAAACTAATGGCCTTATTCTTAGACAGTTTTGAAACCTTTTTTAGTTATCAAATGTTTTGTCTTCTTCACTCAAACTGAACTCAAAGTTGTTAGAAATTGACAAAACATTTGATAAATAAAATAATAATAATGTAAATTTTAGTTTTATAACTGTTAACAAACCTAAGTAATTAAACAAAATTTAAAAAAAGTTTTAAAATGTCTATGAATAGGGCCACAAACCATTTAAAAACATGCTCATGTATGTACTATACAATATGATTTAAATGATAATAGACTTCTTAGTAATGTTATGACAATAGATATCGTGACATAAATAATAAATCACCGAGATAAGTCTAACAAAATTATGATAACAGGGAATTCCAAGTTATTATTCCATGAAAGGTTTTTAAGGTAATGGTTTAATAGTTTGTAGTGAAAACTTGAATAAATAAAGTGTTATTATATTTTATAAATTGTAATAAAGAAATCTACATAATAATAAATGTATCATTAATCATTTTAAACACATTAATAACAATGTAATAAATTATAGAATGATTTCAAATGTCATTTTACAACATGTATTTTTCATAAAAATTATTGCAATAATAAAGGTAGTTGATTATTAACTTTTATTCATTAAAACTAGTAAAGCTATCCGTTTTATATTTCCGCAATATATTTTATGATTCAAATAATAATATTTTTTTTATAAAAACTTTACTTACCATTTTGTCACAGTTTTAAGTTTAGCAGGATCTTTTTTCTCTGGCGGATCGTAGATTTCAAGAGACGGTAATATTTTGAGCGGTATCGGATTTGAAGTGTCTTGTGTCTGATTGGTTAAAAATTCAAATCCACCTAGTTTCCATTCACCGGCTTGTGTGACGAATACAGAGTAGAGACAAACATTGTTATGTCTCATATTACCATCGTTAGTTAAAAAAGATAATGCCCTCTGAAAGAAAATACAAACATATCAACTGTGTTTTTAAAATATGTTGAAACTGACATAGACATAACATGTTGAGTGTTTTGTTTAGTCTTGGAGCTCAAAATGTGTGTTTCAAGTCATAGAGTTATATAGGTAGTTATCAATGCTGTCTAGAAATTATAAGTAAACTTGATCTAATCTCTAGATTATCTTATCTTTTGTTAATATATTTTTATTTGAGTATACTATAGACAGTGAAAAATCTAATGTTTGTTTAGTTGAATATGTTTAGTGTAATATACTGCAGTCAAAATCATAATGATCAACTACATCTATAACAAGTTCACTTCTGATAATACTATGGGGCTACTACAATTGCTTTCTCTACAACCATTACTAATCAATCGTTATTAATAATTTATACTTGTAGATTATACAGATTATAAAGGAAGGTTTATAGTGAGTAACTAGTTATTTCATATTCATTGCATCATATACATTGTCATTGAACTGAAAAAGAAATATTAGCCAAGTGACATGTCCCTAAAATGAATACATAGGCAATAAGTACATTTTTTTTTATATTGGTTCATGCCTGTAACTTTTCTATTGGTCAAATTATAGCCTACATTATGTTATTGCAACATACAAGCTGTAATACAATATACAAAACAAAAATATTAATTTTATCAATATTTTGTACTTTTCAATGACCAATTAGGTCAACCATTTGTTGGTATACAAATATTTGTATTGAAGTTTGGCTCTTAGTTGTGTGAGGTGTTATTTGATAAAAGAAATAATTTCATTATGTGTAAGGATGTGTTTATTAGATTTAAGTAGGTAATCATACTTTATTTATCTCCTGTCAGTTTGTTTTAAATAGTTTTATTTTTCCATAATGATACATTTATTTAAACAATGGTGACTTACAGTGATTTGGAATATTCCCCACGCGAGGAACAAATCCTTCTGTTGTCCCTCGAGTTTTACGTCTTCTATATGAGTGAATAAAGGCTGTACATACTCAGTAGCTACATATAAAAATTTTTCAGTTTCACAGCTATCTAAATAATGTAAAAGGCTAGGATGTCTCATAGTCTTAAGTTTTTTTAGGGAGGCCTTCGCGATGTCGAAAAGAGTCTCCGAACTCTTCTGGACGTCAAATAAAAATATTGACACTTCATCTTGCGTTCCCCGTTTTTTGCCTTTGTGTAGTGTCCATACACTTTTGTCTTCTAGTCCTGCTACAGGATCCCCCACTTCGTAGGGAAAATCCTTTGTAGGGTCCCGTGAGAAAAACGACCACATAATGCACTTCACTCAATAAATTATTTACAACTTGCACACATAATCCGTTATAAAACGCACTCCCACTGTGGTATAAAATATCATAATATAGGAAATGTTTTTAAATAAACCAAAATTATAATGTAAACAAGGTTTATGCGTTGAATTTATACAAAATAATAAGAAATAGGTTTTCTATACACAGATTGGTGACAAGACAACGTTTGACAGATTAGAATTATTGAATGACTCAACTAGTTGACAGCTGACAACAAAATAAGAATGAATGAATAGAGATGAGCAAAGACTGAATGAAAAAAATATCCTCAAATCGATAAACTATTACATTAACGATTTACTCGATATATTACGTTTCAAATACATAGGTTTAGTTTTATAGCATATGAATTGTCAAATTTTTGTTTTATAAGTAACTTTGGTTAGAAAATATAGCCATAATTTTACAAAGTTGATAAAATTTAGTGCAGTAGTTAAGTGTAATAGTGTAGGATTTTAAAGAAATATCATCAAGTACCACCATGTCAAAGTCAGTTGCTCGATTGAAATCTATGAAAAAAGTGGCTGATAAAATTGACCACTCTTCTAAGTTAAGAACTAATATTCCTGCGGGAATGGCTGCTGCTGGTCCACCTTTAGGCCCAATGCTTGGCCAGGTAACCACATCAAATGCTTTAAAATTTTATTACAAGACAGTATGAACAACCTCAAAAATTCTATACATTCCAGCGCAACATCAACATTGCAGCATTCTGTAAGGATTTCAACGAAAAGACAGCTAACATAAAGCAAGGAATCCCTTTACCGACAAGGGTTAAAGTAAATTCCGACCGTTCTTACCAACTTATCATTCATCAACCTCCGGCTTCATATTTCCTGAAGCAGGCAGCTGGTGTTAGTCGAGGAGCTATGGAACCTGGTTAGTAAAACAATTGTGTTGATGTATTATTTACTGAGGGCAGATATTGTGTATATTTTTAATGGAATGTTTGAAAAAGAGGTTGTCAACATAAATATTGTTTATTGTTTCATCAATAGCAAAAGTTTAGAAGACATATCTTTTAGTAGGTAAATCAAACATTATTTTTTTCAAAATAAGCGATTTAATACATTTTTATATAATTTTTTATATCAGCCACTGTAGACTACAGACCTGTACTCATATTTTGTTTAAATATAAATGTTGTACTTTCCTATTTTTAAGTTACTTTATTCATAACATTTACTTTTCAGTTAGAGAAACTAGTGGAAAAATAACACTGAAACATTTGTATGAAATAGCAAAAATTAAACAACAAGACCCACCATTAGAATGGAAGTCGCTGGAAGAAATATGCAACATGCTCATAGCAACTGCAAGAACATGCGGTATTGAAGTAGTCAGAGAACTGGATGCAAAGGTGAACTTCACTACAAGATTATCTTTTTCTGAATAATTAATAACATGAAAAAAAAATTACCCTATGAGGCAGCACAAAACATTTAAGTGAAACTATACAGCAAGACATTTCTTGTCTTCTCTCATTATGTAAAGCTTTTCCTCCAGTATTTGATACACTTGTGCTTTTATATGACTTGTGGCATATTTCTAAAACTAAGTTTAGACCCAAGAATTCATACCTTTAAAATAGTTTTAGTATTTATAAAAACCTTATGTTAATTTTAAATAATGTTTCAGGAATATGGAGAATTTCTACAGGAAAGGAAAAAGGTTATAGAGGAACAGAAGAAAATGCTACAAGAAAAACGAGAAGCCAAAATGTTGAGGACAGCTTAGTGCTTGACTTGAATTAGTATAGCCAAATAATTTATAGGATAGTTGTTGAATAATATAATGTTAGCAATTTTTCTGTTTTACTGTCTAACAATGCAAGCTTTTAATGGTTAACCATACATTCTATCCCACTGTTGATTGATAGCATTACATACATACATACATAAACACACGCCTTTTTCCCAGAAGGGGTAGGCAGAGGTGCTACCAAAACACCCACATTTCGCCTTGTATATTCTGTCCCTAGCCTAGTCCTATGATAGCATTACACTGTCAGAATTGCAGTAAGATTATGACTTGGGCATCCATTCTTATCCAATTCTATTTCTTAACCTGTGTGAAGTACATACATACATACATAAACACACGCCTTTTTCCCAGAAGGGGTAGGCAGAGGTGCTACCAGAACACCCACGTTTCGCCTTGTATATTTCGTCCCACAATGTGATAGGGGGCGAGCCTATCGCCATATCGGGCACAAATTCCTGACTCCGGGCTGATAATGAATAGAAAAATCCAATATCACTTTGCCCGACCTGGGATTCGAACCCGAGACCTCAGCTTTGCAATCATACCGTAGTACCACTACGCCACCGAGGCAGTCAAGTCAAGTCAAGTCAAGTCTGTGTGAAGTTCAATAAATTAATTCCAGTATTGATTAAACTTTCTAGTTTTGTGGGTATACATCTATGGTATATTTACAAGTATGTGCTATTCCCCAATATCAGTTGATGGATGTTTAATATTTTTCCATTCAGTATATAGGTAGGGGTTTTAGTATTATTGGCGCCTTTTTTGCGGCGTCTCATATTTGCGATTCGAACCTATTATACGAGAAAGTATTCACCAAATCGAATAGTACCATAATACCTAAACTGTCACCAGCAATTATTTTGCTAATACAAATGTTTAGTATTAAATTTTTCATATTTTTATTTAAAAGAGGGCAATGTTGCTTTGAAATGAAACACCAAATTCTCTATCTAAATATCATTTATTTTGAGAAGTGTTGTCCCCATATCCTTTGTCTCTATGTAGCATGAAGCGAGTTTGTCTAAATTATTATTAACTATAGGAAACTATAATCACAAATATGAGATAGTTTAGGGTCAGTGTTACCTGTTATACATTTCGTCACAGTCATCATTACCGTGCAGTTTGCAGTACGAAAATAACGCAGCGGAGTAACTTAATCAGCAGCCATCGTCGATATAGAATTTCTTTGAAATAAATATAGGAATTATTATTATCTAAAACTACACAACCATAGCCTTAAACTCACTAATGCCTATATAAAATATCCCAGTAACTAACTATTCTATTTCTATTCCCAGTAATTTACATTAAATGAGATTTAAGCATACTATGGTAATCTCTCCTATTACAAGTACATTATCACATACAAGACAGTCTCATCGGAAGATGATATAAAGTACAAAAAAAATAACTTACATATTTTTGTACAAAAATATAAATAGAAATACTCTCCTTAGAGTAATTGAGTTAGAATTTACAATACAAGCTTATTATTATACAAACTCGAGATTAGTAAACATTAAAAAATATAACATTTGACAACTGAGGTACCATAGGACTTTAAAGGTAACTTGTCGAAGTAACTACATCACATGAACCAATATTAACAAAACATAAAATTATGTACATTTGTACTGCAAATAATAGTTTTGTACTTTCTAATACTGTTCATAAACTACAGGAGAATGTGTATATGTCAAATAAAGTTATTTTGAATGCAACTTAAAGCTGAAGCACAAATCATCAGCAAACATTAGCTGTGTGCGAGCGTCTTAGTTTAGGTGAGTTTGGCAACACTTCTGGCAACTCTGTAACTTTGTCTATAGTAAAATCTGGCAAATCCGAAGTCTCTTCATCTTTCTGTAACGGGATCCACACTGTGCCTCCCAGCTCCGCTTCTTTACCACCCTGGAAAAACGACAATGAAAACGTTACATACTTATTAACTACTTACGATTCAAGAAAATCATATTCATGCTATATGAAGTTGAGAAAATGGCAGATATGGGGATACAAGAGTATAGCGCTGAGCGCAGAGTGCATTATATTGCTAGTGGATATAATTAGCAACAATGAACATGCCTAAAAGGCGTGTTTGGCGTAATCCCTATTTTAGAAAGTGTACTCAAGGGTACATTATTTTTTATAGCCACACCTTGAAGCGTCTCAAAAGATGCAACATTCAGGCGACCTCGAAACGAGGTCAGTATGCGCATTCAACAAAAATAAACAAAATAATTAGTGCATTTCATATTGCACCGCCACCTTTTGATTTATTATAATTAAGAAACTTTTGAGTCGCATGTCTTTGGTCATCTTTGTTTTTTAGGACCACACAAGGACAAGGTCACAGGACAAGGTCTGAATCATAACTATCAGCATCAATTTACATTTTATCTATTCTCATTTCTTTGCGCATACGTATCTTCAGTTCATACCAATAAACAACTGCCCATAAACAAAATGCGAGCCAAGAGGTTCTGACCTTGATGTCTGTCTCCAGCTTGTCTCCCACCATGATGCAGTTGCGCGGCTCAACGTTGAGCAGCTTGCACGCCTCAAGGAATATGTGCTGGTCGGGCTTTTCCCAGGGCAGGTCCCCGGACACCAGCACGCAGTCGAAATATTTGCGCAGGTCGAGCCGTTCAATCTTCTGCCATTGGGCACGAGACGGCCCGTTCGTGATCAGACCGAGAAGGTAATCCTCCCTGTGCCACATTCATTCACCAGCCTTTGGTTATTTAATGAGCTCATTTATGCTGAAACTCAGCACACGATACAAATTAAGCCAAATAGTCTTGCACGAGACTATAAATCCTCTCACTAGAATTAGCCAACACTTACTGACTTGGCAGTGTCGTGTGTAACATTCCGAGTAAACAACTCAACGTAATTTACAAATCATTAATTTTCAAGCGAAAATATCAATGTCGTGCAAGAGAATTTACGACCTCTTATAATAATACATTTCATATACAATTTATATTGAAATACAAATTGCATTTGAAAACAATATAAAACTCAGTAGCACCGTGCTGAAACATTCGAACACTAAAATAACCCTTATGATATAAAATGTAGGACATTTTCAGCACAGAGCTATTTGTTAATAATTAAAATAGAACTATGGAGATATTTCAATATCAACAAATTTTGATCACACACATAACAAAGCTTCACAAATTCGAAAAGCGATAACATATCTCCATAGTTGTTAATTATTCAAGGTGTTGAGGTAATGGTTTTACCTTCTCCGTGATGCACTCCCTCACATATTTAACAAATACAATTCAAACCTAAGTGTTGCGCACGCGGCGCCCCGAGTTTAGTCACTCGTTGAGCAACAACTGAACTGTTGAAAAACAAGTCATTTATTAGCAACATGCGCGCAAAGCCAGCCCCGTAATCGCGAAGGCAACTTCTCAATTATTTTTCGAGTATCAACGTATTTTCTAATACCTCCACAATATTCCGGTGCTGACTTTACATGATCATTTCGATAAATCAGTATTGCTGTATCCATAGTATTATGTGGCATGCAACGTCCGATGATCCTTGTGAAAAAAAAAATAACACAATGGAACTGAACACTGATGTTCTAATGAAGTATGAATGCGATATCGATGATGATGACGCGAGATGGAATGATGTTGATATAAAACAATTCAGTGTACCACATAACACCATGCACAATAGTTTGCACAACAGCAGATACATTCTGTCAGTTACAATTTTTACACCTACAAATTTATTACACCTATAAAGAAGATAATGTCCATTCCTGAAAAATCCTGTTAAAAAAAAGAATTTATCTGCTATTATGGTATTTCTTTGTTTTGTAAAATGCATTGTTATTTTTTAATAATTATTAATTCATCGCAGTAATATGCATAAAATCAAAACCAAGAAATATACTCTTATGAATAAACATCATTAAATAGTTATATCATGGAGAAATATTTATAGAGAAAATGGAGCAAATTGCGAAATATTTCTTCATAACATATTATCCTACGCATATGCAATTTGAAC
The DNA here is from genome assembly GCA_033459515.1 of Theretra japonica. Lineage (NCBI taxonomy): Eukaryota > Metazoa > Arthropoda > Insecta > Lepidoptera > Sphingidae > Theretra > Theretra japonica. The sequence goes on along the minus strand of CM065951.1, from coordinate 7,208,251 downwards.
TTACCTCAATGTTTCCAACAGGTGTATGACATCATTTGTTAGAGCCAAACATTGAAACCTTAATTTTACCCATTCGCCTGATACATTTTCTGGAACAAAAAGATCATATGCAACGAGGTAGCACATAAATAAAATGTGTTGTATTTTATTTTAGGAATAGATTTCACAAGCGTGTCACGTTCCCTAACATCAGACATAAGAGAGGTTTTTACGTTAATCCCTTTTTGTAAAATGAATAATATAAAAATGATGAGCCACCCTGCATGACAATGATGTAAGCGTGGACAGTAAGGTTACGTATGGGCATTGTATCATTTGTAAATATAGCATCATGTTTTTGAGTGAGAGTAAGGGCGTTTTCCAAGTCGATCTAATTTCATCGCATGCGTCATTTCCATTCACGTTTTGTTTTTTACACAATTTATTTATCGTTCTGATCCAACAGCTGTTTATAAATCGCACACCCACGCTTCAAGTCCCTAGCAACCGTTTACATAACTGGGTTATCCTTGTTCGTTTGCATTTCTGAAAATGCACGTTGAAACTGAAAGTTTCGAACGGTGTTCAACATTTATATTTATGCACAATGATTGTACGACGAAAGTAAAGCGATGTATACGCATTCTGGCCCGACGCCAAATGTAAAGTAAAATTAATTCTTCGACTTTGTAATTGATGAGAAAAGGAAGAATAGGCGCGTCTATTTCCACGTCAACGAATGTACAGCAATCCAACACTATCAACTGACTTCTAAAATACCTGTGGTCCAAATAAACATTTGAATCTTGCAAAATTAAAGAAATACCTGGTGGTATTTCTGTTAATAAAAATAAATAAATAATTACGCCAATATAATAAACATTATACGAAATGACATGTTTATATTCAGAATGGTTATGATATTATTGTGTAGATATCTATCTAGTTGATTTATAGTGCTATTATATTGCCTATGACCTACGTGAATAATAAACTAATTTAATTTTGTGGTCTCCTAAATATATAACGTCTAATTCATTACAGACGTTTATCCAACCTATTTAATTTTGTTTACTTTTAAATGCATAATACGCGGGCGTGCACAACACTCGTCTTCACTGGCACGTGTTCTTATATGTTTATTTGAAGCATACTAACTGGCAATGTGTTTGTAATTTTTGGGCAAGCAGTTGCGCCATAAATGCGTATGCCATTCATCCAAAGCGTAGGATTCGTCATCTGGCCGTGCTCTGAAGGCGCGTAGGAATGATACACCACTCTCTGCAGCCAATTCTTGCGGGATCCCATACTGTTGCTGCAGTATCTCCACTAACTGAAGGGAATCAAACAAATAAATAATCAGTAATTATCTTCAACAGAAGGATTATACATTAATTAATACACCCCACAATCCCATATAAAACAGTCCTTATCTACTCCCAAACCTACTGTTACATACGTGAAATGCTCTAGGTACTAAATTCAAAGATATTTTTGGTCACATAAACCGTAGGTACCAATTATGCGGAACTTAGGGTCATATAAAACAGATCCGAAAAAAATATTTGTTGCACACACAAATATTTGTTTCGATGTAGGGATTGAACCCGTTTTCTCTCAACCGGATTCTGGCCGATCACGCCACTGCTAGGGCGGAGGGTAAATGTAATTTAAATAATGTAGTGAAACCTCTAAGCTTTGAACAATCTGTTTCATGTCTTTCAGTATTAACTATTGCAAGATATTTAAATATGAGTTATTGTTAGATATTCTACTTTAATAACATTAGTATTAGTAACATTATACCTACTTATTTTCACACAAGTAGTAATATCGAAGTGCGCTGTACAACTCGTGCAAGTGACTCATATTTCAGAACAAGCTTCGTAATTGTTTTCTGTCTGTAATAGTGTTTTGGCAACTAAATAATGATTACTAATGTACTTTTAAGGGCATCAATTAAGACGCCAATGAATGCGAGTGCTCGGTACGTGTGCACCTGCGTAGCTGTTATATATTGTGACAAGAAAATGAGTGGTAGTGTCCGCGTGCCATTTTGTATCATGTAGGAAATGTTCGTGATCCAGAAATAGAAGGGTTCAACGTTCTATGTGCGGTGTCGTTCACTAACCTGCCAAGTAAGCTTAGCTTGGCACAGCTTCCCGAATGAAAACTGATACTCCTATCAACACACGTGAGATCGAATTGTAATAAAAACAACATGTTTGTTAAAATCGAGTTTATTGAGAATGAATTTAAATGTATCTGCATATTTCATGTATGGTGTAGGTAAAACAACAATACTATAAAACACCCGTAATGCTTATTTACAGCAATAAAAACAATGGTTATAAATTGCCGAAATAAATGAAAACTCCATACAGTGACAAACTCAAAGCGGCAAGTTAAGTACTCTGTGATAAAAAAATGTAATACAAAACAAGTAGACATACCTACGTTTTATTTAGAAAATTAAATAATTTTAAACTTAATCGCCGAATAATTTCTTGCCTAACTCCATTAGCCGGTGGTTTCTGCACATTTTGAGTGCGCCGCCCTTCTTGAGCACTGGGATGACGGCCTCGTTCGAATCGACCAACCTGCAGAGGAAGTCCTCAAACGCAGACTTAACATTGGGCGGGAGAGTGCCAATTTTCACTTTCACAAGCATCACGACAATGCCCTCTGCCCATCCACTTTCAATGGCGAATTCAGATATCCAGGGGACAATAGTAAGTACACCGCTCATAGTCTGCATTCCCAGGAACCACAAATCGGCGATTTCACTCCAGTTCTCTTTGTAGCTCATTGAGACGACTAAGGCAGTGGGATCATTGGACTCATCAACATTGTATGCATCCCACAGAAATCTGATTGTAGATTGAATATACCTGCAGATAGAGAAGTCATTTTTCTTTACTTTACTGGCTTGTTGTTTGAGTAAAAGCAATCCAAGGATAGCTAAATGTCCATGAAGGACGAGATTCTCAGGGATGTCCTTCAGTTCTGGCAGATTGTTGAAGATAAACTTGAGCAATGTGTTAAACAACATGCTGTTTTCAACTACTTTAGGTGCAAGTACTGTGAGATTCATGAAGATGTTGCAAAGGCTGACCATAGCTGCTCTTGAGTCTTTCATGTCTTCCAATAGTTTCGGATCCAACTCTGGTTCAGGTTGAGTTCTGGCTTTACCTCGCTCTGATTTGGGGATAGGTGGTTTCTTGTAATGAACAATGGACCAGTAGAAGTTCATGGCTTCATAGAGAATGTCCTCTTGTTTCAAGTTAAGTACAATATCTCTAGCCCTGTCTTCTACAACTAAGTGGCAGAGGGCTGGCAACATAAGACGGAGTAAATCAATTTGTCCTATCAGTGGGGTGTCCATATCCATAGATTCTCCTTCTGATTTATTTTTCTCTGCTAATTTCCTGGCTCTGTATGCATGGAAGGAGTCGTTGGCAAGTGAGAACATGAAAGGCATCAAAGCGTAGATGTGTTCCCTCATTGCGGTGGTCTCTTGTGCAATCCAGGCTACCAAAACCCTGACCATAGCACAAACAAACACTTTTTCAGGGTCGGGCAACTTATCTCTATTTTTATCATTGGACACCTTTGTTAGTACGGACACAACAGCATTAAATGCACCCTTAAGACTGGTGTAGACTGATTGTTTCTCTTTCTGTTCCAGATCCAATTGATCTGTTGCCATGTAGTTAATAGAGAGTTCCAGGACAATGAAGCATGATGTGACCAGGTCTGCATTTCCAAAGGCTTGTTTAAAACTTCTATCTTCTAGTTGCATCCTAACTTCAATAGCACAGAGTTGAAGTAGTAAAAGGAAGAATTTCTTTGGATTTTCATCATCATTCAGCGTCCATTCTATGCCCAGAAGATCTACAACATTAGCAGCAAGTTTGAGCGCAGGGTCCCTTTGGTTCTTGCCAATTTTGCTTGTAAGTATATCATGGAGGGCTCTGTAGATGCTTTGAGGCCATGTCTCCTCTAATGCTCCAGGGAGAACAGCCTCTTTATTGCAGCTGTATAATAGGGCACTCAAGATAGTTGCTAATTCAAATTTTCTTTCGGACTGATCAGTGGCAAAATCTAAAGCTATTTTGTTTACTAATGCATGGAAAGGTTTTGGGTCACTACCCCAAGCGGCAGGGCCATATGTGCTTACAAGTTTCACGAGAATTTGCAGGGCCTCATCGGTCTGGAAGCTTTGGTGTGAGTAGATTTCTGACATCTTTGTAATGGCTCCGACTTCAATAAGTGCCTTCTGTCCAGCTGTATGTTCAGCTATACATTGTAGACATGTGTATGCTTCACTGATGATTATGAGGTTATCATCGTAGTCTTCGTTTTCAGAGGCCTGCACTATCTCCAGGAACACCGGAATATTCGCAAGCATCTCCGGGTGGGTGGAGAGTTCAGGGTCGTTGCAGAAGTTCGTGAGGATGGACAGCGCGACCGACTTGTACACGGAGGGCGGGCAGTCATCTTCAACGTTGGTGTTCGTCAGAAGCTTCTTCAGGAATTTGAACCCGATGGCTTCGAAAAGCGCCTTCTTCGCGGTAGAATTGCAATCCTTACTTTTCACGAGTTTAGTAACCAAAAACAGCGTGGCGAACTTTTCGGTATCGCTTTTAGCATTCTTAAGCATAAGAATGCATTTCTTTATAGGCTCGGATATGTCACCCATTGTCACAAATCACTGGACGCGGTTACAAAGCGCAGTAGATAGCGCTCCACTGAGCGCACGGTGCCACAGTTGAATCGTTCGCACCAACTCGATCTACATCACGTTTATAATTAGCGTGAGTTCTCTTCCAAAATATCTAAATCAGGACGTCGAGCGCACCTACTCCTACTATGAAATGTCTATTTATAACACGCGCTGGAACGTGAATTCTGTGTGCTGGTGGTGCATGCAGCAACACTAGGCGAAACAACAACTATAAACAGCGTTTATGAGACTCCAGCGAGTAACGACGCAGAAACACACCGAACAATATTCACGTAATGACAGCGCGCGCACTTCGCTCCATTCTCCATGACCGTGGCAATGTCACAACAATTTAAAGAAATGTATTACACACCTTATTGCAGGCTTTCGTGTCTCCTCTTCTTGTTTGTATTAAAGTGTTGTCTAAGTCGAAAAATATAGCGGAGACATCGCTATTTTCACTATAATATACACCATTTGCCATAATTTAAATACACTTGATATCAGACCTAACAGCACGTAAAAAGTCCTTCTTTTATGACGTCATTATGACGTTCATCCGCTGCAACCATTGGTGGTGAAACGCAACATACGATTTGCTGCAAAATGTGTTATCCCGTTCGCACAAACAATATTTTATATTTTATATCTCTTTCTGGTAACTGTAAAAAGACGTTACTCACGCCATCTAGTAATGATATGTAAAGAGTAGTTTATGCTTCTGCGTAGATTCTATTCATGTGTGTCATAAGGATAGAAGTATTCAACTGTAACAACCAGATGGCAGCAATATAAATTTGAGGAAATTTAATTAAAACATTGATTATAATGCCTCAATGAATTGAAAAGTACGTGTTTATAAATTATGATTACTTTAAATTTAATGTAATATCGATTTTGGCTATTTTAATCCTAATTTTGTTTCAAGTCTGTAAATTTTTATGTTTCCTATATTTGTCAAGATAAATTCCAACAAACAAAGAGATGTATCATTTATTTGTCTTTTCCAATCCAGTGGTATATTCTTTGCTTCTAACGGTCGATTGTTATTAACACATCATATTCATTTCATTTTGTGAAAATCACAGATTTCTGGGAATTTCTAACTTTAGTTTGCCTAGTAATAAACCTAAATGTTTGGCTATAATTTGTCACAGTGCTTATTCGTTTTTATGGCCCATAAATAAAGTATAAATATCCTATATACGCAATAGCATAATATTATTATGACAAAGCCAAGATGAGTTACGACGGAGGGACGGGTCCTTTCTTTGTGAAGTGAATTTTTTTACCAATTTTCTTGCCCAGGGATAATAATATGATTAGGATATTATCCTTGTATTGTTCATACCATACCTAACTATAGGTACCATTATTGGGATCATGTTCATTAATCACTTAATTACAAAGAAGTTCACATTGTTACATACATACATAAACTCGCGTCTTTTCCTCAGAAAGGGTAGGCGGAGGTGCTACAAGGACACCCACGTTTCGCCTTGTGTGTTCCGTTCCACGATGTGATAGGGGGTGAGCTGTGAGCCATCGCCAGATCGGGAAATTCCTGACTCTGGGCTGATAGTGAATAGAAAAATAAAATTTCACTGTCCGACCCGGGATTCGAACCCGAGACCTCAGCTTTGTACTCGTAATGTAGCTTGTACAACCACTCCACCGAGGCAGTTATTATATCGTAACTGGGTAGTGGGTGATGGGTATTATATCGTTATACATTGCTTGGTAGCATGGATGGGTTATGAACCGTGAGGTGCAGTGTTTGGTTCTTAGTTCGGGAATATACAAGTGTGAGTTTAAGTATTATGGCATTGCACTTAGTAATGACTCGGTGGGGTAGTTGTACTACGGTACGAATTTTTGTATCAATGTTTATGTTAATGTTAATTATACTTCACAGGTGGTCCCATAAAAAAATTATCAAGATCTGACTAATATTTTCGGACATGGAGAGTAAAGCTCCTCAAAAGTGAGTAGGATTCTAGTGTTTTTTTTTTGCATTAGGTATACTCGTAGTATAAGAGTTAAAGTAAAGGGGAGTGGGGTGTTGAGACGGGGTGGGGGAGATAAGAAAATTAGTATGCTAACATGTAAATATTCAATATCTTCGACAGCTTTAAACCGATTTTAGTGATTTCTTTTTCATCGGAAATAACACATTGTTACGTATCAACACTAAAAAGACACAAATAATTCATGCATTAATTACCTATTATTATAAGGCATGGGTCCTACATGTTTGGTATTTGGCGACCCGCCTTCAAAATGTTACGCATATATTTTGATTTGTTGGCTTATGACTAGTAAAGTCAATAAACAAACTAATCAACGTGTACAAAGGTCAAAGTACAATGAAATAGATTTTGTATCTTACTTTGTAGTGTTTTTTTTATTATTATTTTTAGTTTATAGTGTTTTTATGTCGGTTTTTTTAAATAGATAAATAGATAACACTTTATTGTTCACAACATCTTACAGACAAGAGTACAGTTTACATTATTTTAAGAAAGTGTAACAACTGGCGGTCTTATCGCTATTAGCGATCTCTTCCAGACAACCAAACGTTTTATACAAGATCGATTGAAATTTAAGCTAAAGACAATATTGTCTTTGGAATTTACTAAAAATATCTTCTATCTTCGGCAAAAATGTTAAATAAAGAAACAGTATACTGGGTGTAGGGTGTTTTGCCGTAGTGTCAACGCCAATGTTTACCCTTGCTTACTTATTGCTTACACAACGCCTTCAGTATGAAAGCGGCTGTGCTTAAGGAATAACATAACCTGCCTAGTGTCTACCACGTTAGATTGTGTTTTAGAGATGATGTAACAAGTTATGTCCTGCTTTACTCTACAGCTTCCGTCACAATGTTCCGTGAAAATTTTTTTTTGGTGCACTGCTTTTTATATGTGCTGTTATGGTGCCAGCATTATGTTTGTCGCAATTGCAGGATTATTCGATTTTAAATTAAATAAATTTGCATACGTATTGTCCAGACGCTGTCTCAGAGCGGAGTTTCAGTATGTAAAATGTACTTTATGGAGTGGACTAAAATGGCGTCGACAAGTGTGACGTAAAATCGCAGGAATGCGCGATGCGAATCAATTCGCAAGTTCTTGCGATTCGTCGTGGGAGCTCGGAGATTTTTACCATGCGGCGTCGCATCGCAGTTTTGTGAACAAGCCTTATCTTAAAAAGTTTAACTTGTGGCTCGTTTGTAGTTCCTATATATTTAAAACGGGATCTTTTTGGGAAGTGCATAACCTTAATAAAGGTATTAAACGATATAGACCAGGATATCACAAACTGTGCGTCGGGATGCCCAAGGGTGTCGCAGCATCTTCCCAGGGCCAGTGTCGCGTGTCGATGCGACCGAGTTGAGTAAGCGAGTTTTTGGGAAGCTATCTATGCTCAGAAAAACAAGCATATTTTTCTCATTATCAGTTAGCCAAAAGTAAAATAAAAAGATACATATTTTCTTTTTTATGCTTATTATTTATTATGCTAGGCTGGTATTAGGCTAGTATTGAATCTGGTAGGTTTTTATGGCCTCAGGATTGATCTGAGGGCGTCGCAGTACCTACAAGTAAGTTTGGGAACCCCTGATATAGACAATTATGATTTCATTGGAATGGTACAAGAGCTACGGCAATCAGAGCGCGATAGTTAGTCTTCGCTTTATTTTACACGCCCGCGAGGGAAGCCTCTAGTTTTTCCTCGTTTTAGACTACACTGGCTTTGGCTCGGAAATTCGTTTGTATGGTACCGTCAAAGAACCTGTTTCATACCAATTTTTAAACTTTTCCATTTCAACATCACTTTTAACACCGTAAATGTGTCATACATACTTCAGGAATAAACCCGAATTTATTGTGATTAATTAATTATGTAGAATGGTATTACAATAAATATAAGGCCTCCTATAAAACCTATCTAAAGCTATTTAATAAATTAATAAACTGTGTAAGTGCATAGAATTAAAATTACTTAATTCATCACATGCTTAAGGATGAAAATCAATTGTTTTGAAAGGAATTGCACAATTGGAGGCGTATTTAAATCGCCAATTATATTACACGTAGAGTAGGTAATAGATCATAAACAGATGTTATTGATTACGTATATAGTCTGTCCAAGCCACAGTTCTAATTACAGTATGATTATTACATCTCAGTGACATTTGCATCGAATTTAATCTTATTTACCTAATGAACCTGTCATAGTATTTCAAACACAAATGACTAAGCAAATTAATTTACGATATTTAAAGCATAAATTCACATTTATCGTATTTGAAATCGACCGAGACGGAGTTTATGTGCCAAATGTGTTTCCTCCAACATTACGTTTTAAATAATATCTGAAGGACGCGCAGATGATACGGTATTTTTGTAACCCGTTGTATGGAAGATGTTTATGACAAAATTCAGCTGGCGTATTCCCGAGTGCTCCTGTCCGAGGCAATACACCCACGGAACTCTAAAAAGGGACAAGGCAGACGCCATTGTATAAGAAATTTATACGTGAAACTCGTTCAAGGGTTATTAGATTTCCTGTCACACGCAGGGGCCCGGCGGCCGCAAGCCTTATTTGCCAAACATTGCCAAGCCAATGCCAATTTCTTACGTAAACATTTTGTACGGTCATTATCGTTTCCTGTTGGACGTTTTGTGTTGGTTTGTACCGAATATTGTAAGTTTTGCCCTACATGTGCATTTTCTATTTTTATTTGTTAGCAAACATCCCCTGTTTGATTTATTTAGTCTCGTTACAGGTAGGCGGAAATAAATGATTGTTATTTTGCAGTTGCTGGCAAATTTATGTTGGGTGAGTTTTTCAAATGAGTAAAATTTATATTGGAGTTACAAAAATCTCTAGTGTATTAGGCATGCTACGTTCGGTTGGACCATTCATAAAGGATTTACAGGACCATTGGTGTTATTAGTATGTCCAAATGAATGGTGCGAGCGGGGGTCGTGAGGGGTGGGGGGTTAGCGTCGGCAGGGCTGCCGTCTCCCTGGCAGCAATTAACTGGCGATGCTCATTAGCAGCTCGTTTTCATTCGGCGACCGTAATCCGCGCCGCGCACGCCACTGGCCAAGTTTCTTTAGAACACCTCGATTTACTGTTTCACGGGGCAGTTAATGTGCCGACGTCCGCCTGGGGCGAGCCTGCCGTATTGTGATTCCTAGTTTTTATTGCCGACGCCGCCCAAAATAGTGCTTTCGTTCTTATTTATGGGGATTTTATGAATGAGCTCTCTTGGTGTCCGGCCGCCTTTTATGTACATAAAAATTGTAGAGCAGCGTTTTTTGTGGCCGTTGCTCAGGACTTTTATACGCGTTCGGTTAAATATTACATCCTTTATATTTTTTAGTTTTTCTTTAATTCACAAAGGACCAGAAAAATACTTTCGACATGGGACAACGGTTTCCACTTTTCAGATGTTAGATTACAACTACAAAACAGCATGTCACAATTTACTCAAAATAAAATCAACACACACGATCGAAATCCTTAATTATACGAAGCTAAACATCATCAAGACACAATACAACATCACACACACCTTACACGGCACTACTACCAACACAGCACCGAAACATACGTATATCATTAAACCATATGAAATACATGCGAGCACATAAACGGAACCAATACTGATCTGCATTTACAGCACAGTCGCATCACGGCTACAGCGAGCCAATCTGCTATTGATGGTAAACACGGCCGGCGGGGTAAGTGTAGTCGATCCGGGTAACTGGGTAACCGGCTGATTTATACCGGGCAAACATCGAACACGTTATCAACGCCTTGCACCTGCCTTATCCGGCCCGGCGCGGCTCGGGACGATGCACCGCACTGTTCCGCCTAAGCCGATTTGCGATTTTGATGCATGCGAACTGTCAAGTGCGAAATGGAACGTCGCGTTCTTGGCGCATATTGTCCTTGTAAGGGATTTGGGGGTTCAATTATTAAGCTATTCAATATTATTAAGCTGTTGGAATTTGGTTTAAGAGTTATTTCATACATACATACATACATAAACTCACGCCATTTTTCCCAGAAGGGGTAGGCAGAGGTGCTACCAGGACACCCACATTTCGCCTTGTATGTTCCGTCCCACGATGTGATAGGGGGCAAGCCTATCGCCATACCGGGCACAAATTCCTGACTCCGGAATGATAATTAATTGAAAAATCCATTATCACTTTGCCCGACCCGGGATTCAATCCCGAGACCTCAGCTTTGCAATCATACCGTAGTACAACTGCGCCAACGAGGCAGTCGTTATTTCCTCGTGAGGAATTTATAAATACTCTTAATGTTCCACAATGGACCACCGAAGAAACTATAGGCTAAAGTTATTGATTGGATATTTTTATCAGCCCGTATAGCTGCGACCTACGCAAGTGTGTAGTCTTTCGGGTTCAGCCTGTGTAAATGCAAAGCAGCCGACATGTAGTGAAGATCAATCGAGAGATAATCATGTCTCGCAAGCAGACACTCTTTTTGAACTGGACTGCTTTTAACTTCAGATGGCGAGTAGCCACTCTGACGTGCCAATATAGAAAAGCTTGTTTTTTTAGTTATAAATAAAAAAATACACCACAGTCACATAATATGGTAGTACATAGTCCTGGCCCCACACTAAGATCGAGTCTTGTGTTGTGACTTGTGGGTACCAGAAACTACGAGAGACCTTTCGGTCTCACAAACATCCAGACCATACAAACATTTGTTTCGGTGCGGGGATCGAACCCGCGGCCTTTTGGTTCACAGCCGGCGTCTAACCAACTGCGCCACGGGGGTTGTTAAAGTGGATCTCATCAAGATTTATATCAGATACAGACTCATGATATCGTAAACCAACATGTTTTTCAAATCGAATAAAGTATTAAAGATACGGGAACTGAGATATATGGCGGATAAAAATGGGTAGTGGAATAAATAAAAAAATAGAAAAGGTTCATGTAATTTTGTTGTGTTTCTTTAATTGAGCATACTTTTTTAGAACGACAAATAAACTGCATCGGTAAAGTAATATAGATTTGGTTAATATTGATACAAGTTCCGAATTGGAACTCGCAGATTCATTAAAACGTTGGCTGCGGAGTTGTAATTTAACGTTTTTGTGCCCGCCAATTATGATATTTTCATTCCTACAGCTCCGAGTGTAACTACATCATCATTTTAATTAAAAGTTTTAAACTTTCACCAAAACTATTATGTCAGCGCGGAGGCTACTGTTTGCTTGTCAACGAAGTACAATGGCGATCGAAATTATCTTGCTAACCTCCCAACTATTTTAAAAGTAAATTTTAATTAGAGGCCGCGGTGACCCAAATATAAGTTCCTCTATCGTTTCATAGAATATTTTCAGTAGATTTCGTATTAATCTGTATACCAAATTACTTTCTTTTATTAATTAACAAAGTTTCACATCTCTTTTGTATAATTGCAAATACAATTTATATTATTTTTGTACATAATTATTGATGTTTTTGTATTGTTTATCTAAGTATTATAATAACCCGTTTTAAACTAATCAATAAAAATTTAAAACACACTAGCTCCAATTGCGTTGTAATTGAAGAAGGCAATGGAAAAACGGCGATAATACAATTGATTTTAAACTGCCGTTAAAGCCATTGGTTAAATCAGTAGGTGGCAACTGGCAACATTATTTCATCGGTTGTAAAAAGAGTGGGGCACAAGTCGGAAACGCGCTAACTCGAGCCGCCAATAAATGTGACTGTTATTGCTTTCCGATCGAACCCCTGCTCATTCGACCACGGACAAGGCGAAATCCTATCTTTTAATGAACTTTTAACACATCATTATTCTTTACAAACACGTTCGCTGCGTCTATGCGTATTGTTAAACCGTTTTTATTGTTTAAAAACGTCGTGATTATTAAATTAAAGTAATTATAATAAAACATAAATATACAAATTATGGATGGCAATTTGTGTAGCGGATCGATAGTTACGCACCAAACCTACATAAATGCTAATATAAGTGATGAAAATAACAGAATATGCATACAAATTAGAGTTGCAGCAAATGCACATTAGTAAACAAACATTGTTCAATTTATAATATTATCGGAACACATTAACGCTGGCCCATAAGCGAGCACGTTTTAGAATTATTTGTCGCGCGCTGATGGCTCGGATTGACGACGAGTGCGCTTGGCGTTTCATTAGCTAACCGATTGTTGCCACACCGGCCAACCGACGGCCCTATCCAATTTATTTCCTAAAGCTAACGCTATTTCCCCACATGAACCTACCTATAGCTTCTGTACCTAGATTAACATCTAATTGATGTGCGCCCGTGGACGCCGATAAATGTACGCCTCTATTTTGCTTCTCCAAATTCGGCGTGTGCAACAAAGTTTTAATTACACTGTGTTCAAGACTGGGTCAATGTGACGCTCAAGTACGCATTGTTTCAATACTGTATTATTCTATATAAACCTTCTACATATCGTAGGATTATTTCGAATATTAACAAGGATGAGTGTTCTGTAATAAGATCTTTGGTATTAGGTATTAAGATAAGGAAAATAACGTCAAAAATCGTTTTTTGTTTTATGCCCATAAAGAGTAGTGGAAACTCAAGTGTGCGATGAGGCAACAACTGATATTGCGCTGCACTTTAAAAGAGCAATACATTTCATGGGCGAGTTAATGTTCCGCGTGTACGATGAAAAATATAAAAACGAGAAGATGAATCGTCTGTTGGACAAATTAAAAATACCGAAATTTTCAACTGCGTGATTCGCTGCATTTGTGAATATAAATTTGCCAGTTAGTTGAACACGATGCTTGCGCGGCGTCATTAAATGAGACCGGCTTGGAGTGGTGGGGTGAAAAATGTTGCGAATAAAATGTGCGGTATAAATAATGCCAAAAAGAGTGAGAATATTTGGCGCTCTCCCGGGCCACGGCGCGTGCATTCTTAATGCCGTTGCTGTCGGTGGTAGCGCGCAGTCCCGAGTTCCGACGAGCTCGGTAAAGTTGCCGCCAGCCCCGTCTACCTATCAATTAGTATTCGTCATAATCACACTTTAATAACTTGCCCAAATGAGCTCATTTCATCAGCTCAAAACGTTATGCTTCTAATGTATTATGAATTGGAACATTTGTTCTACTAGAACGTCTGGTGATTTGTGTTAAATTTTTTGCTGAAAATGACCAGATTTATTTTTAATCAATATTTTTAAAGACATGATTTATCGAGAAGTTTGTAGTTCAAGCATTTTACGATTAATGGGATGATGTAAACGAATGCTATACGAAGTAAAATTATGCAACTTTACATGATTTGCATTTTTTAGGTAATAAACAAACATTGCCCCGTCATATTTATTAACTATAATTTCATTAGGTACTACACAAGAAAATTTTCAATGAAAAGAAATAAGCTAACGTAGAATATAAATTTTCGTATGCAAGAAAATAATCTCGGAAGCTGCTTGAAAACAAAGAAAATATAATGTTGAAGAAGAAAAGTAACATCGTTTGTGGTTCTCGACGCAATCGTCACAGTTGCTGTTTGCAATTCAACTAGGTACTGCGTACGAAACAGAATTTAGAACCTGATGTGCAACTTGATTATTTCCAAATCTTCCTTTCGAAATTTCTCTTGTATAATTTCCTTGTAAGGTTAGATTTCTGAATATTAAAAATTGGCACTTTTGACTCACTTGATTCCTCGAATGTGTGTGTTGTAAAATTATAATATTAAATTGTAGTAATTCAAAAATTTATGTAAAATATAATGCATGCAAAGTTGCATAAAAATAAGACATAACGTAATGAACTTCAAATCCAGTGAAAAAAAGGACATTAGACTGCAATAATCCCGTGATAAATGGTCACAGACTTGTGCCTTAGGACATCTTGGAGCCAAGTCCATCACTGTACCCCAATGCGGACTAAAAAACCTGCAACCAGTGCAGTAAATACTTACACGAATTAATATTAATGATATGGATTACGTTTTGTGTGCGAAGCTATTCGATCGACGCTGTTTGTATAGGTTGTGATTGATATTTTAACATAAGTACACGGCCAATCTGAATATTCAGAGATTACTGTTGATCGATAGCTATGTGATTGCATATACATTAGGCAGACATATCCTTAGATATACATGTGACAGATTTATGACGGTCAAACAAAGCATTGTGTTGGGTTGCTTTATGTCATTAGGAGTTTTAATAACGCAAATATCGAAGTAACGTTACATGCAAGCCTTGGTTATGTTAGTATTACAATTGATACAGTCTAGTACGCATAAAGGAGTCTTGTTGTAATTCAATAATTGAGCTTTGTGCTAAGAATTAAAATGCATCTACACAACCAACATTCCACGGCATAATATTATCGATAGGTATCTACATATTTATTATGTAATGATATCTATACGTACTATATATAATATACATGATAAATAATTTTCTTTTTTATTGATTGTTTATATTTTTTTTACAGTTTTTCATATTTCGTTAAAAAAAAATTACATGCTGTCATTAAAATAAAAATCCAAAAATATTTTAAAGTTAAATAATTTTACATTTTATTGTGTGAGCATGAGACAAATAGTAAAAAATAAACCGGCTCTCAACGTTTTAGATAGCTCGTAAAAACATTTAGTACCCTGAAATAATATGAATATATATGATGTAGGAAGGTAATGAATAACATGCAAATGGGGCCCCTAATGAAAACGCTCGAAGTGGTCCCCCGCGCCCCCTCCCGCCCCCTTAGTCCTCAGGAACCATGAGTCGTCTGTGCGTCGTATTAATTTGTCAAACAGGAATGCTTAGCACCAACGCGATTATTCATCAAAGCTCACCTAGGTTATTAAAACCTGCAATCTCTTTTTTATCTACGGCTCGTAATTATTTTCACCTTTTTATTCCGGCTTAAACTGTGTGAATGCGGAGATAGCAAAAACTGATGTCAGGCTTTCTTCCTGCGCTTTAGTTATTTTAAAAAATGAATTTAAAATAAGTAGCGTTCAAATAATAATTTAAATACATTATATTCTTTTTTAATATTTTTTTAAACTATTCTGTACTATTGTATAATTTTAGACTTTTTATTTGATTATTTAATGTACTATGGGTTATTGCTTGACATAAAATCATTTTATTTATTATTTATTTACTTGGGCATGATAAAAACTATAATTGAATCGTGCCATTTACCAACATCATAACTATTTCTATGTTGCCTTGAAGCGGTTAACTGGGTTTCATTTTTCAATTGCTTGTGGTTGATTTCAATTTGTTGTTAGTTATGTTTAAAATCGAATAGTATAAAACGGCGTAATTATTTCGTCTATTGCAAAGATGAGGTCTCGGGTTCGAGTCCCGGGTTTTTTATATTCATTATCAGCCCGGAGTCAGGAATTTGTGCCCGATATGGCGATAGGCTTGCCCCATATCACATCGTGGGACGGAATATACAAGGCGAAACGTGGGTGTTCTGGTTGCTACCTTTCGCCTCTGCGTACCCCTTCTCGGAAAAAGGCATGTGTTTATGTATGTAGTCATTTTGTACAAAAAATACTTACCTACTAGTTATCTAAAAGTCGACTTCTTTATCTTCTTTTACAATACGTATACATTTATGTTTTATTTCATCTTCGTATCCCAACTGGCAAAGAGTACTTGAAAGTCCGACTTTGTACTTCACGTATATAAAGCACAAATAAAGAAATGCGTAACCGTTTGAGGGTTTTTAAGAGTTGTTTTAGATTGTAAGTGATGGTACATTTATTCCACCCACTTACATAAGAATGTTTGCCTTAACCTCTGCTATCTAGATGTTGTATCGTTTACCCTAGTTTAGGGGTGTGTTCCATTTTTGACTTCCAAATTTTTTCATCAGCGCAAAAATCCCGAGAATATTTCTTTTATTGCCCAAGATAAAAGCGGCTATCTACGGCATTGTCCTCTAACCACTAGAGATTTGGAGAAAAAACGTAACTATGGCATTTTTGCCACAAATTAGAGGCATAACTTGGCAGGCTGTTGGCAAATGCGGTCGCTCTGGTTGAAAATGGACGAATACTGGCAGTAGCGGGCCGTAAACAAAAGGATCTCGTCTCACTTTTATAATTTACTTACGTCCCTACTTCCTTGTTCCCTTTTGAATCTTGTTTTTTAACATTTCCCTTTTTTGAAGGGCCGTTATCTCGGACGCTCCCGCCGCCTTCATTTCGCCTTCTATTCAAATCTGTTTTGATGCGAGCCTCAGCTTCGTTTTTGTGATGGACGCAATTTCTGCGCTTCGGCTATGAAATAGTTGCAAATAATTTTAAATGTTGATTAATACGCAGGGCTTACTCCTGAAAAGTCGGTGTCAAGTCGAGAAGGCAACGGATCGTAATATTATTAGCCATTCTCAATAATGGTTGAAAAATCACGTTACGTGACCCCATACGAATGTGGAATAGAGCCAGAAGAAAGGAAAATGCTCATTGTCAAGTTTCATAGTAAAAGGAGAATGCTCATCTTACTATGAAATTTGGTATCGGTGCGAAGATTTTTGTCCCTCGATAAAACCTACTTTTTTTGTGTAGGAAAAAAAATTATATTCAATAAAAATAAACATAATTACTTAATTAATATAATCTAATTCATTTACATCACGTGCAAAAAGATTAGAGAATGAGTATGTATACGTGCGATATGGGATGAAACGTTGAACACGTCACAAACTATCCCGCAAAATTCATAAAAATTAAAAAAGTGTTCATGTACGTCGTACACGCTATTACTGCCTGCAGCGAATCGAAATTGAAATATACTACGCTTTTTTCTGCTTTAAAAATGGACTGGCAACACGATTGAAAATTTTATTTCAGTTGTCGTGATAGCATTTTAGGCAGTCTGAGCAGATAAAGTCGCTACGAGACCAATTTGGTTTTTTAATTAAGTTATTAATGTCCACAAGGGTTTGGATTCATTGATAAAGCCATTTAGCGTGTAGATTGAAATAGCTATTCGCAGTGAGCAGCTGTTGGCAACAAAGTTTCGAAGAGTTGATAGCATCGGCGTCCGCTACACCTCGTTATTAATGTAAGATATCGTCCACCTACATAACCACTCAATAAGTTGAAAGAATTCATCGCGTATCTTTACATTCTAGGCACGATTGAATACCTTGTTTTGCATTCAAATATTGTCTGTGCAAATATTATGAAGCCTGTGAGAAAATATTTTCTGTAAACTCGGACGTTGAAGGAACGGTTTGCTTCGATTCAAGAGTAAATAGTTGGTCGCATACGAATTTAAATAGCTCACAGTTGGTAGTCATTCTTTTACCTTTTATTATTCTATACATACATATGTTGGCTTACCTTGCCGACTGCTTTCTTCACACCGATCTTGTTGGGTAATTATAATAACCGGAGGATTCATAGAGTTGGGAAGCTGTCAGTCATATTTAGTGACTTCATGGTGTTTTTTTAGCTCCCAAATCAATTAGGCCTGAAACAAATATTAATGGAACATCCAACATAAGTTTCTAAGTGGAGATTGAAGATTACGTGTAACAATAATTGTAATATGGATCTTGGGTCTGCAATAAAAAGTATTATGATTAAAAATTATTTTTGTTTGACTTAATTAGGTAACTTATTTTTTATCTTGCAATATAAATAAAGTTAATTGCCTGTTTATAGCACGTGTAAAGAAATTAGGGTTTTAATACAAAGATAGCAAGTTAACATAGCTAGGTAGCCGGACAACGCGCGTCATTGTCGGGAATAGATGAAACCTTTTGTCTTCCATCTACAACAGAAGCAATTTCTTTTTTTCCTATTTTTTTAAACATGCCGCTCTTCCATCCGCCGTAATTTTTCTCCTCACCTATTACTTTGTTTCAGCGCCAAAGGTTGTACCTCGGAATACTTCAGTACGCAGAAGTGTTCATATTTTCCGATATTTGAGCTCTTTTTAAGTGTGCTTGAATTTTGAAGACAGATTATTTTGGATTTTCTTTATGTTTAGTTCTGAAATGACATTAACATTTTGTTAATAGAGTAAATCTTCATTTTCAGGCGGAACATAGGATTCATCCCGGGATGAATTTTAAGGGACAAGTTTTGGCGCACGGGTTGGCGAGTGTAGGACGTAGGTTCTTGCGTTGATGACACGTGTCTGTTACCAACCTGTCATTTGACTCTATTATCTGTGCAATAGTTATTCCGCCATCATCGGTCAGTCGCCATAGCTTCGTCCAATACCTACCAACTAAATTATGTTTGGATATAGGATAAATATAATAACGTTTTATATGTACTCCTTAACTTATTATTAATAAGGTATGTTACGACACAATTTAGGCATAATTTCTATAGAGTAATTACGAATTTGACATTTACAGTGCGTAGGATGTCTGGGTGAAAGTTAAAACAAGTGAATCAAACAACTACCTCAATAATATGTTGTGCTTTGTCATTTATGCCGACATTTCAGTTAAACACGCCTAATTAATATTTAAAGGTTGCTAACATTTGTACCTGAACATGTAAGTTAAAATCAAACTGGGTGCGTAATAGATTGTCAGGGTGGCATCCCTTAAATTAAAGTTATTATTTTTAGTTAGGGGGTTAATATAAAATGAAGAATTATAACGCAGTCAGTAATACAGGCATTTACACAATTAAACATTAAACATGAATAGTAATGAGTTACAGGGTCCAGCGTAGCCATGGTCTGAGGTAATCAGTCAATCTCATGAGAGCGTACCCGAAGTGAATCTGCGAAATGACGCCAGGCCGCCATAATTAATTACCCAAACTTCAATAGCTACTGACAACAAAAGACGATTGTTTGCTTTCTACGCCGTTGAATCGATGTCGGCCCTAAAATCCGGATAATCTCGCCTTTTGTATCTGTTTTATGAAAGAAATAAAGTTTTTATTTCCTTTTGAATTAGCTCCGTCGGATCTTGCCAGTGTCTTTTTCAGTTGTCCGGAATACATTGTAGTACGTAAAGATTAAATTGAGTGTAATAATTGCGTTTTGGCTTTTTTATGGCGTTTCGTTTTTTTTTATTTATGTCTTTTCAAGTGACGTCCACATTTTTAATGTTGCCAGTAAAATGTTAATCAAGTTAAAAAATACATATTTTAGCTTTTTGATTATTTTTGGTTACTATCGCGACAATACAACTTATTGGGAACATTATTTTGTTTTCGTGTCAGGGAATTTAATTATCGACATTCATTAAGATTACTACCCTTACTAAACGACAACAATACCTTAATCGTAAAAAGACGTAGCTACACACCGCTTTATTGAATCGATATGATAAAAAAACTGTCTAAATATAAATCAAATAAATATTTGACACAGGCTTCGTGTCCCGACGCAGTATGACCCTCAGTCTGGACCTTACAGGTGCCCTTGAGGTGCTCCTTTTTATTGCGGCTACGCTTTTATATTCCCGTCTAATTTATGTTACAGCCGTAGGTAGGACGGGGGCATGTATTGGTGCGTTCCGTACCAGAATCTAATGACATAACAAAATGTCAACCCAAACACATGGGGTCTGCTGGCATGACTTTTTTTTTAATTCTACGATAACTAAGGTCAATATTAGCCGAGGTAGTGTTCCGCAGTGATGGAAACAGAGCACAGCGCACATATTTCTCAGATTTCAAAGTGTATTTGTAGCAATCGTTGCTGCGAGTTTAAAGCCATACTTGAATTTATCTGTTATATTGTCGTTATCAGTATAAGATTTTCATTTTCACAGCAAATCTACTAACCATAGGTCTCCTCTAAAGAATAGCATAGCACTCCATCACACCTAACATTCCTAAACATAATTCCTTGATTAAAAACACCTAGTTAACCACTAGACGTTCGCAGCTATCTGATGGCCAACCCTTTGTCGCGTTGACTTGTGGTTCACGAGAGAGCAACACGCGCATCCCGGTAGTCACTTTGTTGTGGAAAGCTAAAAAGACTGGTCTGCAGATAACGAGCTGAGCACAATGGCTCCATTCCGCCCACCGCCAAATATGAACGCTCATTGTCTACTTAATTACAACGGGTGTCTTTGAGATATAGCCGTACGCATTCCCCACAAAGCCTGTCACATACAAATATTTTATCGCCCGAGTAGTGTTTTCGTCTTGGGAGGCTATTACTCGTGTGTTGATATTGGCTATTTGATTGTTTGGGTATTTGCGTGGTTGTGCGGTTTTTATTAGTCTTTTTTTGTTAAAGGATTTTGATTTTTTTTATATTCCAAAGGGTTCTTTAAGTGTTTATTAAGTTATAGAATGCTTCATTATGAAAACGAATATAATAATTATTAATCAATGGTGTAACTGAAAGGTAAAGGTCGCGGGACATCGCTGGATGCAGGCTGCCTCCAATAGGTCACAGTGGAAATCATTGGGAGAGGCCTATGTTCAGCAGTGGACTTCCTTTGGCTGATGGATTGGATTGGATTGGTGTAACGGAATGCATCCAAGCGTGAATAAATAAATACACCCAACAGTCACGTACATAGTCCTGACCCCACACAAAGATGCATTGTCATCAATAATAGCAATCCCAATTACAATTAAAATTCAATTAGGAAATATTTAGAACATTTTGCTACGCCTTGTGTTAGTCAAAGATCTAAAAGGGGAGGATATGTGGGACGAACAAAATAAACATAATACTGGCTACATAATAAACGCTAAAGCGTCAACAAAATGAAATATCACAACATATTGCGAAATTCATATACACAGTCGTAACTAACATATAAGATTTTTAAACAGCCCGATGATAAAATATTATGATCCTGTCTAATAAAAATAAAAGGTTCGCGATAACAATAATTTTAAATTAGATCAATTTAGGACGATAACGGCTCCAGTTATTATTTCCATGGCGCCGATAAACCTTGTAAATGGTTTTCCAAACGTCCCTGGCGCTCGTCGAGCCTTTTTATTACGGTATTTGTCAAGATATTCCCGGCTAAAAGGGACTATAATCGAAAATTTTACGTTTGGTTACCATACGCCTTGTGCCCTGGCCGAGTGGGTAATTTATTGGAAATAAGGGTTGCATCGTCCGCTGTCTTTTATTTGCTACTCTGTTTGTGTATTGTTTAGTTCTTGTAAAGTTCATAGCCGCTAGTTGTCGGATCTTCGCAATTTATCAAGCTGGGTGTCGATAACCCCAATGTCAAGAGAAAATGCACATTTTATTTTCTTTGGTGTGAATATTGAATTAACTAAAATGATGAATCAGTGTACAAGGCTGAATGGAGTAAAGTTCCCTAGCCGTCTGGTCTTTGATTGAGAAAAAGTAATTAGAAATGCGACGATATTCCTGCATATTAACAGGGGGAGTCTCAAGGACTAATTTTGATTTCCCTAGTCATAAAGTTATAAGCTGAATTATTTATTATAGTTTCATAAAAGCACATTAAAATTTCACGTACATAGATCGAAGGAAATTATTGTGTATTGACTTTAATGGCCTTAATGGTCCGAATCTTCTATATTCGATACACTATAATGAATCAATAACGAAGATCCAACAGAGGCTCGATTACTATTCTATACATGGATGTGGAGGCAAATTTGCATGTTTAATGAAATCATTGTGTGTACGCGATCGACGGTAATTGAACTAATAAATCCGTTCATTTGTTTATGCGCTCAAATTAATTGCCAGTGTCACAGTCCATAGAAAATTTACCCACATACATGCGATTTTGCTTGTATTAGAATAGTACCCAAAGACTGCCAAAGGTTATGTCGGCATTCCATCTGTTTTTTTTAACATAATATATCTTATCAACACAAGATAGGGCGCTGAATTTTTCACAATTTATATCTTAAAAATTATAAAAATGAAAGACAAATATCGGGTCTATTTTAGTTCTTATTTAAGTTTTTGGTATTTATACTCACAGCAAACAATAACGATAAATTCAACTACAATGACCGTACTGGATTAAACACACCAGTTAAAGTACAAATGGGTTAATAATCCGAAACACTGAATGAGCTTTATGTCATCGTGTAGTAGGTAGCGAAACTTCGTTGCACGAGTTCGACTTACTATTAGTAGTTTTTATATGGTTCTTTTACATGTGTAATACTTTAGAATATATTTCAGCAACTTTTTAAAATAATGTATTTTTTTATCATAATAATTTTAATTCAAATTAATACATTTCTCGGAGTCAGGAATTTGTGCCTGATATGGCGATAGGCTCGCCCTCTACAATCTACATCATGGGACCAAAACGCATAAGGCGCAACGTGGGTGTCCTGGTTGCACCTCTGCCTACTCTTTCTAGGAAAAGGATGTGATGGATTCATGCATTCTAAAAACAAAATGTTATAATATACCTGTAGGTAAATTATTTGTCTTTGTATTAATATTTGGTATTAATGTAATTATTCAGTAACTGTGAGTTTAATAATGAATATGTATTGGAGACGAGGCCAAACCCGAAAATATTCTCGTAATATGGAACGTACAAAATATTCTGTACGACCATGAACTTTCTAAATTCTAATTTATGTAAGTGTGCAAATAACAAATGGGAATATATTTGATAGGAAAATTAGCGGAGTTCCGTAAGAGGAGCGTTGGTCATCGGATTGGGCGAGCTAATTTCCGGAGCTCGGCGGCGTGTCGACCCGCAAGATAGCCGCCCGGCCGGGAAATGCATTTGTATGCACTCTTACTAATTACTTGTTTTGTGGGCGCTCTTATTTTAAAATTGTTCAAAAGTAGTTTACCACTGGCCAGCATTATCTTCGCGAAATGCATTGCTTTTTAAATTAAGAAGGAGGTTTTATGCGTAGATGTGGGACTTGAATTATTGTGCATTGATTTAGCTTTAAAATATGAATTGAAGAAAGGAGGGGTGACAGAGATAATGAGAAAATGCACACTTTTGTCTTCTTCTAGAGAACAGTGAATTTGGTAAAATAAAAATATACAATGGACGTCTTAGACAGAAAAGAAAAGCTAACCATAGTCGAAAGGTCCTGATTACCGATGGAATACACGAACAAGGAGGATTTTAGATTTTCTGTGGTAGGAGAGCGTATATATGAGCAATAGAGCGCAGCGCTTTTAGCAGGATTTTAGGCTAACAAGCGACATTTTACAGTCTCTGCCCGTTGAAGCAGTGTCCATGTAGTACCTACTCGCAGGGTTTGCAGATTCATTTTATTTTCGTCTCTTCTCTGTTACTGAAAATCTTGCACATTATTTCAGACATTTATTGCCGCTACTAGTTTCTTAGAAATGCCCTAACGACCTGTTGAACTTTCTGTAAAAAAAAATATTACCACTTACTTAAAATATATTGTGTATTACCATTATTGATAACGGATTAAATCTGGAATTTTTGATAGTGATACGCAGACACGAAGATCTACATACATAGTCCTGGACTGGACAAATAATACAATATTTTGGCGAATGTGGCCTTTACAGTTCGTATTTTGTAAATCGTCTTGTTATAAGCTAATGGTGCTTTAAAAATAATGTTTGGACTGCATATTTAATACATTTCTACACAACATTTTTGACAGGTCTACTTAGTAGTCTCGAATGAGATGCTAATCAATAATCTTTGCTCACACATCTATATTCTGTGCGTCATATTCAATAAGATTAATTCCTCTTTAAAATTAAAAAAACATAAATTATAGATCATTTATTAATCGCTTTTAAATATTGTAAATTTCTGAAGTAATTTGTAATCTGGAATCGCCGAATTAAATTTTTAAATATCGAAAATGAGGTCGCGAATTAATAATAATAAATATAAATTCGTAAGTTAATAGGTAATTAACGAGTAAATCCGACTGATTATAAAGCGTTCAGAGCGAAAGCGAGGTACGAAATAATTAAATATGTTCAAAAACTGAGCGTTCGTGAGTTATAATGAGTTGAAAATTTTAATTGGCCAATCCAGGAAAACTTTAATGTAATATTTTTGTTAAATATTGACTGAGTATTATAAAGCTTATTTTAGTAAGCTAGTTAAGCTATTTTAGTAGCTTGAACCGTTTATTGGTCTATTAGTTGCATTCTGTGTAGGTATATTATGATGTGTACGATTCATGGTTCGGAGCTGACCGCCCTCGCAGTATGCTTAAGGCTGCACCTACGATGGCAGCCGGGCGGCAGTGGCAGTGCGGGTAGGTGGGGGGGAGTTAACACCTGAGGGCCTCGCACTCCGACCCGCGCTGCCGCTGCCGTTGCCGCTGCCGTCCTGCTCGCCGCTCGTTTCCCGCTGCCATCATAGGCGCGCCCTAACAGCCCCGAAGACTCCTTTAAGTTGCCTCTTGCGACGGGCGAGAAATACCGTGGTGGAATTCTTGCCCTCCCCAAACCACAGAGTGGAACAGGTTCGGTTGCTTCTATATCCTATGGCATAAAAACGAATACCCTCTCGGTGACTGAAGCGTTTATTATGAGGAGCAACGGATATCTCAGAGCGAGAAGCGCTCCGATTTCTTTCCGCGCCCGCCGTAGATACTTTTGATTCTGAACACAGTTCTCTTTCTACTTGGGAGAGCTTACATAGTGATGCAGTTATAGGTATTAGGTACTATATCAGTATGGGATTAGGACAACAATAAGAAATCTTAATACTGATATTATTAGGATGAAGTTATTCTGAATATTCGTCTGATAAACTGAATCTCTCCTAAAACATTTCAAGTAGTGACACATAATTTTGTCGTTTACTGCCTCGCATAACAGCTTAATGTTAGCATATTAATGTTACTTGTCCCAGCATAAATGGTAAAAAAAGGGGTACAAAAATATTTTTTCGATCTCAAGAATTATATCTCCACGATATAAAATAATGTTAATCAAAATGTATATTAATTTCTGTAATTTCTTGTTAATGAAATCCATTTAAGAGTACGTGTGAGGTACGCATAATTGCATCACGGTTTCGTCGTACAATTTAATTTTCGAACAATACTGTTATTAAATTGAGCGTAAAATTGTAAGCATTTGTGTAAAAGAGTATTTTTACCCGAACGAGGAATTCGCGGAGACGTTACTTTGAATTATTAATCAGACGCGAAATTTAAATTTAATGAAACAAGTTTGCAGCGAGTGCTTATACGTATTCACTCCAGAACTGTCTTGAGTATACGTTACCTTCTAATATTGTGTTGTTTAATTTATTTACAATAGCGTTAGGAAGTAGGCGAAGGAAATATACAGCCCTATTAGAAAAAAAGGTAAGTTTGAACATAGTATTTACAGTTAGCGAAAGTGATTCGGGCTCAGTCTGTCTACAATTTTGATGCATGTGCTTTTATTTACTGTCATAATACTTTATAGACAAAAATGGCGGGATCATTTGGAAAAAAAAAATTGTTTCAAACAACACTTTTGCAAGAAAGTAGGGCCAAGTTGCGATTGGGATCTTTATCCGTCTGAAACTAGTTTGAGTGGAATTCAGCAGCCCTAAACTATTTTTTTTTAAATAATTAATGCATGTTGGACAACCTGTTGAATGTCAGCCAATAGGAGGACAGAAATCGGTGACCTGGCACCACCATTTTTTAGATCTACGTTTTTGAAGTACCAATGCTCTCTCTAATCTCTATATATAAATACCCTTATGCTATTATTTATTTTATAAGCCTTACTTTAAATCTACGCATAATAACACTAGAATACCTACTCAATATTTACATAAGACAACATTGTTAAATAAAATAACATGCCATAGTATTTGACAAAACTAACTTCATTTAAATCTACCAATTGCCACTTCGTGTCCCCCACTAATGTGTTGTTATGACTGGTAGGGCCGAATCCTCGGGCCTCTTTGCATTATTATGAGACCTAATTACACCCTGTCGTCGCCAAAGCCATCAATACAATTCGAATTAACTCTACTCACACGATACATTGTGATCGATCACCGAATACCTGAGTTCTCACAAATATACGCCTAGTCGGTTTGTTTGCCACAAACAATGTAATCACATGGCTTACCGGCGCCGATCGGTTTCAATAGTCCACGTCCGCAACACAGACATCACTGAGAATATGATCATTAATTAAGACAGCCACGTTCTGTGTACACGGAAACTGAAATTGGCGTTTTGCGAAGTGTGCGCAAATATTTCCAATCTAGGTCAGCGGATAGCATCGGGCGCGCCGCGGAATGCTCAACGGCACAAAATGATTCATGGAAATTGCACGGTAATTGAAAAAAATACGTTATTGCCGTTTGACGCATTGCCGGCGTGCTGCTCGCCGCCAGAAAAATTGTATCCGATGGAATCGTAATCTATTTGATTTTACGCGAATTGTTATTTCTCGGGTGGCCGGATGACGCGCGGGAGGATTTTTATATACCAACTAGCGCCTGTTGCGCGGGTTGGTTTGTACATTATGTGTACTCAAGCTTTGCCTTCTATTCTGGCTTACAAGTAAAATATCGCAAAATGATTAATGTTCTTCTGCAGGTCCTAAACTATCGTTTCTCAAATCTATATTAATATTAAAAGCTGAAGGGTTTGTTTGTTTGTTTGATTGCGCTAATCTAATAATCTTAGGAACTACTGATTCGAAATGAAAAAAAAAACAATATTACTGGTTATTCCATTCATCCAGGAAGGACTCAAAGGTACTTTTTATCCCGGAAAAATATTTTCACACGGGTGAAGTCCCGTGCAACACTGATCTTGTTATAATTGTTTTATAACTTAACGGCCTTATCCATAGACAGTTTTAAACCCTATTTTAGTTATCGAATGATTTGTATTCTTCGGTCAAAACGAATTCAAAGGTCGTTTCAAACAAAACAGTCGACAGCTAAAATAGGTTTTAAAGCTGTCTATGATAAATGCCGTTAATCTGTTGATGCCGTTTATCTTTAGTTTAACATAAGGACAGGCTAGATAGTATTCATCGTTGTAGGTACATATTTTTTCCGGCCTGTTCGAAACTGGATATTTTACGAAACCTTCAACCTCGACACTTGTCAGATTCACTATCATGGCTTAACCACCACCGTGGAAAATTAAAAGAATTTATTTATCATCATCATCATCATCATCAGCCCTTCGGCGTCCACTGTTGGAAATAGGCACGCCACTGGGATCGATCTGGACTCAAGATCGTCTCCAACTACTAACAGCCATCGTACGAATTATTTTTATTAAATATCAATATTTTTACTTTTCAAAAATATTTGTGTATACAATAGGTGGTATTATAAGCACGTGGGATTACCAGCTTATATGAAATTAATTATAATTTACAGTGATCAAGAGGTTAATACACGGATATTATTACTATACACTGCTAAACCCATTAAAGATATGCTTTCAATGCGGATATATAACAGACTATAGAGGATAATTACTATGTGGGTATTAATGCTTCTGATCAAAAGCATTTGTTTTGGAGTGAATGGACCGACAACCGTAATTTATGTATTGATATAACACACCTAGATTACATGAATTATAATATTAGAAATATGTACACATTTATTTATATATTTTTTAAAACAACGTAATACATATACCTTTTCTTATTATAGGTACACAAGGTATTTACGGTCACTCATAATTTATACGTACTTAAAATAAAAACAAAAACCAAAGCTATAAATAAACAAGGAATAGCATGAAAACTACTATATCAAATTAGACCAACAATTAGGCAATAAATAAGACATGTCTAACATAATTTTTCAGGTAACATTCTAAAGTCGAGAACTTCGACAATTTTTAACCCCTTCATAAAAAGCAATTATTTCATAATTGCGTTTTATCTAGTTTATAAAATTTGAATGCTTCAAGATTTATCTTTCACTTTACATTATTATGTTATGTTGTTATGAGCCTGTAACGTCCCACTGTAGGGTAAAGGCCTTCCATACATCTCGGTCAATGGCTTTTTATGACCAATCTTGGCAATAGGCGTCTAATTAATCTTGCCATCTGCTTCTAGGCTTTCCACGTGATCGGGAGCCCTTTGGGACCCATTTTTTGGTGGTCTTTGCCCACATTTTATCTGGCATGCGAGTCACATGTCCAGCCCAGTCCCACTTGAGCTTGGCGGCTATTTGGCAAACGTCGGTTAACTTGGTTCTGAAGCGTATGTCGGTATTCCTGATTCGGTCTAAGAGGCTTATAATCAAAATGCTGCGCTCCATTACTGGCTGGTAAATATTACATTGAATCAAATAAAAACTTAGAAACAAGTTAGCTTAGATATCAATCGGATGTACCTGCGTCGCGTGGAACGTGGAAATGTTGTTTACCGAATCCTTTTTACGTGAACGCATGGATAGCCACCACTCAACTGATTCACCGAATTCGCGCCGATAACTTTCAGACTTGATTCAAATGAAACCTTTCTTGTATACATTTTGGTTTTGAATATTGATTAATGTGAGATATCTTTCATGACTAACAGGTTATTGTGGGGTTGCATTTTTTACATACGTACATAAACTTACGCCTTTTTCCCAGAAGGGATAGGCAGAGGTGCTACCAGAACACCCACATTTCGCCTTGTACGTTCCGTCCCACGATGAGATAGGGGCGAGCCTATCGCCAATTTTTTTTTATATTACAATATTATGTTATAACAGATAATTGATAATAAATGAACACAACAATTGTTATCTTACTGGATATCTTAAGACAAATGTTACCTACGTACGAAATAAATGAAATGTTAAAATGAACAAGCATCTAAATATGGATTAGCTCATACAAGTTCCATTGTTAAGGTACGGGAAACCTTTACGATTGGAGGGAATATGGACCTTATCCCACCTTGTCAATGCGAGTTGGTGGATTTCAAACACCATATAAATTCTTGGGCGAACTCCCAAACACGTCATTTATCCACGAAAACTCATTACCGATATCATGAGCGATCATAATTCCAATACACACTTAATTTCCTAAATCCAGAAAAGTTTGCGAAAGTTTGCTTTGGGCTCGAACCTGCGAGATTGAAGTTTTCATTCTAGTTCGCTGATTTCATAATTAATTACTTAATAATATTGTATAGTTACTAAAGCGGTAACTATCATAACATCTCGTAAAAAGACATTTGAAATTGTTTGTTCCTTTTTCAAAAGAAGCGCGAAAAAAGGAATAAATCATTGAATTACGTAAAAGTTTCGTATTTACCTTGAAGCCTCGGCATAATGCAGAGGCAGTGTCAACACGGACTACCATGTTTGTGCAAGAAGACCGAAGTTAGGTCAAATTCAAGACGCCGCGCAAAAATCGACTCTAAACACCAACTTCCCCACTATCAACTAGACCATATTCGTGTGTGGTTAAATGTTTACATTATGATTCAAACATTTTCTTTTGTATTATAATACACATTGTATAAAAGGAATTTTATACACAGTGCAAGGAAATAGTACAAATTTCTCAAGGCGCCCCTATTACAGCAAAAAAGCGATAGAGATAAAACATAACAATAAAAAACCTAATTAGTGTTGAATACTCTGTGCTCTGACGATGGGGTCGTTCCTATCATAGCTCATATCGTTGGCTGAAGTTATTGTTGTTAGTTGGACGTTAAAAAAACTTCAACGCCACTTCTTTCCTAGACCTTTTTCCTACATTGCCAAAGTCCAGCTTGTCAGTCCACCTATCTAATTAAAAGTTATAAAAATATTTAATTATTCATGTCATCTTGCATACACGAAAATCTTAGTTTATTCAAAATACATATATTATTACGTTATTATAATATTCTGTAATGAGTATTTGTTAAGTCATTATATTACGTAAACATTTTAAGAAATATAGACCGTTATTAGTCTTTTGTCAGCTACGGGAATCGCCACAATAGTTTCAATTAGACTGGATTATCGGCGAATGTGGGTAATCTTTGCTTTCTTCATTCTAAAAATATCCAAGAATAGACTCAGCCGTACATATCCGAAGTGAGATATTTTCGGAAGACTTTAATTGTTATAAAGGTCAGACCAAGAGGAACCCCGACCGGCTGGTACCAAAAGTAAGTTGGAAAACTAAAAATTGCTTCCATTTTTACTTCACAATTTAAGTTTTATACAATTGCTTAAGATATTCTGTATATTGTATTATTCGTTTCAAAACTGAACTTGAATGTGTTTGTGTATTGTTCATTGTATAATATAGAAAAATACAAATCGGTCCATTCCATATTTTTTTTCTTAGTGTTCTAACAGGATATTAATTACAACTTTGCAACCCCAGTTTGAGCTGAATTAGAAAAAACAAAAGATTTTCTTGTTTGTGTCTGTTTTGAAAACTTAATTCTATTTAGGCTAGTTGTAGAATACATAAAATATATAAGAATGGAACCAGTCTTTGACAAGCACTTCGGCGGGTTCGGGCCCGCTCTAGCGTGTTTGCTTTGCTCGAGTTCGCAAATGCTACTGATTGCTTGTTTGTACTACGAAATTTTTATTTCCCTTAGTGAAGTTCAGCGTTAAAGCGCCGTTCGGTATTCGAATTTGTTTTTCGCCCACCTACCTCTCGATTTTTTGTATTAAATCTTATTTTATCTGTGTTTAATCAGACGCTGTCGGTTTGAATCTGATTTCAGCTTTGCCATCATTAACGTTATTTTCATCTTCACCACTATAGAAAATTCTGCTTATTTATTAAAGTAAATCGGTAAACCGTTAGTTTTTGTGGCAAACATTATTTTTGTTATCGCGGAATCCAGTTGGAATCGAAAGATATTCCGGAGCGAGCTCGTATCGACAAGCGGCTTAGTTTAAATTGAAACATATTGGCTGGGAAGGGAATCTTTACCTTACCTACGGTACGTGTACACTTCCATGTGTTCAAATAAAGTACTCACAGACGGAACACATCCAGAAAGATGCAATCCAATTGAAGAATGTTTTGTTACGACGTCTCGTTTTATTTGCGTAAGTCACCTGCATATTGTGAGGCGCTGTTCTTGTTGTGAAACACGCTTTGTTTTATATTACATTTGCATGGATATTAGGATTTGCTGCTAGAGAAAAATCGTGAGTTGTAATCGTGAGTTCTAATCGCGGCTTTGTATTGCTTCAACTTGCTTATTATTTTATTTTATTTATTTTTGAACCGAAAGTATAATGCCACGTTTTTTTGGAATTTATATACTTGTTACCTTAATTATAAATGTTAATTTTAGAATAAAGCTATTTTTGTCAGCGTAGGTACCTAAATTGTCATATTATTGAGAACGGTTTTCTAACGTTAAATTTCATATATAATTTGACAGCCTTCGGGGCGCAGTTGGTTGAATGCCGGCTGTGAAACGTGAGGCCGTGGGTTCGATCCCCGAACCGAGACAATTGTGTGAACCAAAAATATTTGTCTCGGGTCTGGGTGTTTGTGAGACCGTAAAGTCTCGTAGTTCCTGATACCCACGACACAAGACTCGATCTTAGTGTGGGGTCAGGACTATGTATGTGACTGTTGCGTGTATTTATTTATTTATTTATTCATTCATATAAAGGTGCAACTGGTCAAATTGCTACAACGGTCCAAATTGAATGCAAATTACCACCACCAGAATGGAACACCAATAAGGCAAGTACATTAACATTGTTATCTGTATCAGCCCATATACGTCCCACTGCTGGGCACGGGCCTACTCTACAATCGAGAGATTCGATTGAGAGTGGTTAGGCCAGATAGTCCTCCACGCTGGCCTAGTACGGGTTGGCGGACTTACATACCGTAGAAATTCTTTAAAATCGCTACGGCATGCAGGTTACCTCACGATGTTTTCCTTCACCGTTAAAGTGTGTGGTGATTGACTATCAATACACACATAACTCCGAAAAGTCAGAGGTGTGCCCTGGGATTTGAACCCGCGACCACCGTGAATATGTAGGCTGCCGCGTCTGGTCCGTATATCAACACGCCACCACGCACTACATATTGTTATATTTTAATAACATCACAATAAATCACAAGGATTCCTCGATGATGTGAATTTTATGACGCATGCACTCTATTTCAGTTATAACGTTCCAGTCAGAAATATTTTATTACACTTCCTATTTTGCTGAACGGCGCTCACGATTGCACGTGTTATGAATTTCAAATTATGTAGTACCATGAAGTTTCATGTCGCACAATATTTTATATTGCTTTATAGTTAGGTACAAGTTGCCGTGAATGTCAATTGGGGACAATGGAACGTTATTGCTGGAATATGTAGAATGTATATATATCTATATATTATGTGTCACTCGCTAAGTGATGCGGTCTTATATGAAGATTTTATGCAAGGCGTTTCTGTCATAGAAGATTTGAACTGTCTGGTATAACTATTGAAGTCATTAACGGATTAACTTAGGCAGGAAGCGATTTGTTCTCTTCGGCCTCAGGTCTATATTACGCGATTCTTAAGGTTAATGCATATGTATTAATATTCTTTGTCTTTAATGTGTTAGTTTGTAATTCATGTGATTTGAAAAATTGTTTTTGTAACATAGTATGGTAGTGGTAGGATGATCAGACACTAAATAGAACGTATGACAGGAATGGAGAAAAAAAATCTGTGAGAATCAAGTTTAGTTTAGATTAATAAGTTATTATTGTATTTTATTTATTCTAATGTATCCATTAACAACATCTATTTATAAATATACTACTAGATATCCTAACTATATTTAACAACAATTTTATAGTAACAATCCGCCAATGTTACTCGTTAAAGAATTTCAAAATGAATCGCCGAGTGAACGCACGAGTGAGTTCACAGCGTCTCATGAAGACACTTCATTCACCGTCTGAAGACAATAAATCAGCCATACTTGTAAGGTTCAAAAGACGGAAGATAACAATGGGGGATATTGTCGTTTGTATCGGAGACGGACAACCGAGGGACTTTCATGAAAATACATACACTTGGTAGATTTAGTGCGAAACACCAGCAATAAATAACTGACCCGGAAGGGACAAAGGTACAAGAGGCTCGCCCAAATGAATTGAAAAGGCCTCATACATAAAACAACGGCTCCTTTCTAGTTACAACTTAGATATCACGCCTGGTGCGAATCACGGAGAAAAATTAACATTTGCTATCGACGCACACCTTTGTCCCGCGTTTAGGTTATACATGAGCATCTGAAAACAAACTGCTTACAGTTGAGTTCTTTACGAATGGTTCGTAATACTGGAAAACGGTCATAGTATTACGCTAGTATCTACCTTTTGGGGTTCAGCCAGTGTATACTCTGTTTTGATTTTCACCTTCTCTTTCTCTCTTTAGACACAGGAAGTCCACTGCTGAACATAAGCCTCCCCCAATGGTCTTCACACCGACCTGTTGGAAACCGCCTGCAACCAACGACTTCCTGCAACATTATCCAAACAACCTTCGGCTTCGATTATGTTGGCATGATTGTGTCGCCGTCGAGCGATGATTGTCTCGCTGGTGGATTATCTTATAAAAAAAAAGGTTGATTTCAAGGTCAATAACCTCAGCTCAACAGTCAGCTGTTTTAGTTTTCAAATTGCTTTGTATATTCAACAATGATTTACATGTAATATTACTGTATTTTATGAAGGTTGAATATTTATAAAAACTCAATTTGTCGATGTCAATCATTTGTATTAAAACCATTTGTATTTCTAAAGCATTAATTACTTTATAATATCAAGATAACAAAAAAGGAAAAAAGATGTTATTATAAATTAAAAGTTCCACTACAATGTTATTTCCCAATATGGAGTTACCAACTCGGTACACTGAAGAAACTTTTGTCTTGTAGTTTACAACCAGTTCAAAATATACAATTTTATTAAGTTTCCGGCGTATAGTGTGTTTGTGAAGTTTTTACAGTTACTAGCTAGTTTACTCGCAACTTTGTGATCTATTGTTGTTTATTGGTTCTGTTAACAACGATTGCTTCAACTTCCGGAGAAACTTTATTTTACTTTGATCTTACTTTTATTGCTTTATACTTAATGTTGCAAGAAATATTGATTTTCCTATCGACGTCAGGTATAGAGAAGTTGGTAACTTTACTTTCTTTTATATTTGTTTTTTTATTAATCAATCATTTCCTTATCAGTCCCACCTCTGTACAAGCTTCCCCTCGATGTAGGCCGGTGGAACCATAGATCATTACAGGGACTCTAACGACTCAATATTTTTTGGAAACATTTTTATCAGTTTTATCTTATTAATAAATCAAATAACAAAATTACCCAACTGTAATTTATGGACTTTATAGTTTTGCCATGTATTTTATATAGAAACTAGCGGCCCGGCCCAGCTTCGCCTGGGTGCTAAGATGTTTAGACTCCACTCCACACCAGAAATATCTTATTCCCGTTCAAACTTTTGTACTCCTGAACTCAACCTAAGTACCTACTATCCCTTTTCCTATCGTATCCCATCCCATCTCATCTGGCTCCTTTTCTTTCTGTTACATCCCGTCCCATTATTTCCCATCGAATGCAATCCGGATCCGACCGGTTTCATCGCGTTCGTCCCACTTTATCCCATTTCATCCCTTAATGCCTAAATAGGCAAGTTGTAAATTTTTTGTAATTGCTTTTATTTTGTAGATAGGCCTTATATAAACACGAAAATACGACGAATATCATTTAAAAAATACGCAAACACAAATACTTTGCAAAATTCCTGCTAAAACTTTCCGCTCAGCCAAAATTCTGACTACGAAATTGATTTTTTAAAGTATAATGAACTACTTATTTTAAATTTAATTAATTTTATAGCGTCAACAACACGTGGTAATTATACTGTTAAAATGTAGCTTATATGACACGTTCGTAGATTTACCATAGCAGCGCCATCTATTGATTACTTACTCAACCCAGTCGAAAGGTATCGACATCTGTTAGAATCATTTGGAGTTAACAGATGATTGTGACTGTCAAATAATAACAGACAAATAATTAGCAATAAATTAAAATTGCGACTATAATTTGAGATTTAAACTATCCTATCTCTCAAGTTGGATCGAACTGCACATGGTGTGCAAATTTTATTATAATCGGTTAAGTAGTTTAGGAGTCCATTGAGGACAAACATTGTGACACGAGATTTATATATATTAAGATAAAGCGTCTGTTTTATAAATTGTTGTCATCCAAAATGTTTTGAATACAGATGTAATAAAAGATATGAATGAACGGATATACGAGGCGGGAAATGTACACCTATAATTATGTAGAAGTAGAAAATGATCTTGAATATTCCAAAGTATGCACTACGGTATGAAAACTTTCTTAGTATTCTTATATATTTCCTTTATAGGAGTACATACATACATAAACACACGCCTTTTTCCCAGAAGGTGTAGGCAGAGGTGCTACCAGAACACCCACGTTTCGCCTTTTATATTCCGTCTCACGATGTGATAGGGGGCGAGCCTATCGCCATATCGGGCACAAATTCCTGACGCCGGTCTGATAATGAATAGAAAAATTCAATATCACTTTGTCCGACGCGGGATTCGAACCCAAGACCTCAGCTTTGCATTCGTACCGTAGTACCACTACGCCACCGAGGCAGTCGGCAGAGGCAGTATAGGAGTAAAACTGTCAAAACCACCAAGTCTCGTTACCTAAAGAAAAATGATGTCCCAACTATTAAAATAATATCAAGTAATGAACAAAGATATATAAATACCTACCATTCGAAAGATTACACTACTGATTAAAATATAAGTTTACATTCACGTTCGCTCTAAAATGTGTTCCTCATTAGACAACATGCAAAGGTAAGTGAAACGTTAACAACGTTAGCAAACTTTCCGTACAGATAATCCAAACTATGTGTTCTGACTGATAAATTTAATTAATTACCCTACATAATATTTCATGTAGGATGAACGTCTGAATTACTGCTGCCATTAAACACGGAGATACAGTAATAAATTTTAATGTAATTACCTTCGCTACATTGGTAGTAGCAGTGTAGTGCGCACCTAAGCATTTGCCAGCGAACTCTTATGGATCAATTTCCTTGCGTTCCACAATATTGGTAGTATAAAGAGCTCCGCAGTTGAAAGTTACCATACTATCTGTAACATTACTGAGTGAGCAAACATGAAGCGAGCAAGCAATGCTTTTAGCCGGTGTTGTTATGCACCGACGCCGACTCAGGACGGCGGCGGCGGCGGTGGCAGCGG
The DNA here is from genome assembly GCA_033459515.1 of Theretra japonica. Lineage (NCBI taxonomy): Eukaryota > Metazoa > Arthropoda > Insecta > Lepidoptera > Sphingidae > Theretra > Theretra japonica. The sequence continues at coordinate 7,171,336 of CM065951.1, read as the reverse complement.
CGCCCCCATAAATTCCGATTTATCGCTAAACCTGCCGAACTTTCTGGACGTCTCACTCACCTCGCCCCGCGGAAACCTTATTTTATTTAACTTCTTTATTCCGTTCCACGGCTTCACGGTTTCCCTCTGCCGATAAAAGTTAATGCTATGTTTATTTTGGATAACTTTTAGTTTAGGTTAACGCTGCGTCAGATTTATTATCAGGGTGTCGGTAAACGTTTCTGCGGAGCTCGCCTTTGGCTTCTTATAACGACGTTGAAGTATTGGCTTTGACTTTAAGAAGCGTTTATGTTATGATTTATATTTAGAGGAAATACCTGGCAGAAAATGCATTGGCTTATTTATAAGATGTATTCATTGCGCACATACGAACGTGATTGAAAACATGTTACTTATGAATCGTCGATGTCAATAATTTCTACGAAAAACATAAGTTCTCAACGCGTCTTGAAGAAGTCTTATTTAAAGTAAGGCTATTGAAATGCTTCCTTACATTTGAGACTGAGGTACCGTATATGGAACTTCTGTCTGTATAGACGGAAGCACAAGAACATGCTACACGTTAATGTTGTGTGGACAAGATAGCTGATAGGAAAAGATAACAGACATTTTACACTGTCATTCATTGTACAATAAATCATAACCAATATTTGTTACATTGGTAAAACTATATCAAGCAAAAAACGTGTAACACTTAAAAACTGATTTACACTGAAAAGGAAATTATGTACCGTGTTTGAATAAAATGCAAAGCTGGTATTTGCATTGCCGTCAGCTTAACTCATTTTTCCGAAGAGAAAGAAGCTAGAGAATAATAGCAGGGGAATGAAAAAAGGTTTTAATATCGCCAGTCAATAATGTAAGTCGCTTAACTATAATATCGTGGGGCAGGTAGCTGAGCCGGCGCCAACTTCCCAAACAAACAGACCAATAAATGTCGTCACCGAGACAATTTCTGAACGGTATTATTTCTGTTTTATTTTGATGAACGTGCGTGTAATAAACTTAGTTTATACGAGTTTTTGAAGGGTTTTGATTAAATGTATAGTTTTAGTTTTGGTATTCAAAATAATTTTGTCAATGAATTAAGAAAAGGAATAATAATGTCTACGTAAAATATATTTCTATGTTTTTTTTATTTATCGATGACCTACAATCGAAAGCTCTTTACACATAACGAACTGCTTAAATTATAAAAAGTTAATGTGGTTTGAAAATATAGTTACTCGGTTGCAACAACTTAATACTCTTGAATGTGAGAGTAATAAAGATTCAGCAGGGTTTAACATAAAATCTGCAGACTTAGTCACGGATAGTCATAAGCATTTTTTTTTTTGTAGCATTAATAAGGTTCATATAGAAATATTATAACACAATATGTTGAAAGCCAGTCTGGTTTTTAAATAAAGAATACGTTTTATCGGATTTTTGCAACTTAGTGACGGCCATTTACTGAAAACTTGGCACAGACTTCAACGCAGTCTTAACATATGGCGTACTTTTTGCACTAAAATTTAATGGTTTCTGTCGACTTCCATTAAATATAAATGCGTCTGTCCGAAAGTGAAATACGATGTGAAGTGTAGGTTCAATAATATTACACAATGTTTCTCACAAAGTATCGATTATCATTGTATTGATTAAAACTTTACAATACACATGGTAAACATACTCCTACTTTATCGCTCCTCTTTTCAAAAAAGGGGTTTGGACTGTGGAGCATAGTCAATGTACAGACCTTAGATGACTTAATAGTTTTTGTAATATGAACATGCGTTTTTTTCGATTTATTTATAAATGGGGTTGTTTTTGTGATGGGCTATCGTTGCATTGCTGATGGCTACTTCGACAATATTTTCCTATTTACTATAAAAGTACAGGTTATTTTTGTGACAGGCTACAGCCTACAGTCGCATTGCTGATGGCTACCTAGATAATAGCGTATATTATTAGTGTCTACCACTTTTTGTAGTCTGGAACTCATTTGTTAAAAGGAGCTGTTTCAATTAATATTCACAGAGTAATAGTTATCACCATACTAGGTGTTTATTTTTTTGTAGCCTGAGCAAATTTCATCCATCATCCATCCATCAGCCAAAAGAAGTCCACTGCTGAACAATGGCCTCTCCCAATGATTTCCATAGTGACCTGTTGGAGGCAGCCTGCATCCAGCGACGTCCCGCGACCTTTACCAGGTCGTCTGACCACCTAGTGGGTGGACTAGGAAGTTGAAGTGGCAATGGGCGGGGCACATAGCACGGAGAACTGATGGCCGATGGGGCCAAAAAGTTCTCGAATGGAGGCCACGAAGCGGAAAGCGCAGCGTGAGCAAATTTAGATCTCATAAAAAATGAAATGTTCGATTTTCGAATCTAAATGAATACCTATGAATTACTTTTTTACTTACACGGCATGGCGATTGCACTGAACTTAAAAGTAAGTACAATGCTACTAAGTATCAACTATCTAGACAAGACCAAGACCAACTCCATCTAGTTGGAGCAATTACGTCGTCCTTCTCAATTGTTTCTGCAATCTTTGTTCTTTTATTAACCCTGCGACAGCAACGAGACTATAAATACAGCACAGATGTTGTTAATTTTACGAGGACAAATACTAATAAAATCGACTACAAGATTAAACGTTCGCTATTCAAACTACCAACCCTTCAAGTTAAATAGCTAAAGATTGTCAAAGATAAAATCTATTGTTGGGGTTAAATGCCAACTTACGAAACTTTCGTCTAGAGTCTAGACTACTAGAAAACGTTTTATGATAAGTTTTCGACTTTACACTTATAAATACAATAGACGTGAGTTTTTCCAAGTTTTAAGATGTATTGCGGGGCGATGAAAGAGCACTTTTCGTAGTTTCAAACGTGTTGGTATTCGCTAAAAGGAATAATGCGAAATGGTAAACACGAATTTGTTGTTTGAAAATTTTCAATTCATTTTAAAGTTATGTTTTGACGTTATTGTTAGCTCGTGGGCGGTCCCAATTAAGTATACCAAATCAATAAGCGATGGAAGGGAAGATACGCGTCGGTCGATGAAACAGAACATTATAGAAAAATATCCGGGAAAACCGGGAATAGACCGGTAACACCTCATACCGGTATCTTCAATTCTAGAATTGTTTAAATTCCATTAAATCAAGTTTTGAAAACCGAAATACAAAAATGCGAATCAAACTCAAGCATGCATACACTGCACGGCTGATTACTTGACTTACCAATCGACATACCATTCAAAGATAAAAAAAGTACAAACTAAAATATACGAACGGAGATAATAAGTGGCGAGTGAAATAGGTAAGGTTGTTACCCGTGTAATCGAGGTTGTAATACAAGACCTAAAAGCACTAACTGCGATCGATGTTTATGGTTTAATGCTGTTTTCTACACGTGGGAGTGCTGGCGAAGGAAACCTCTATTTACCGTGTGCTATTTTTCAATCTACTTTACCGTGCATCTATAACTTGTTATCAACTAGCACTCTAGTACTAGTACTAGTGCTCTTTATTTACATGATAGGCTAAGTTAGTTATATACTTTAAGACGTCTAGACTCGGCCAATTTTGCTGTTCAAATTTACCGCTATCAGATATCCTGTTTAAAGGTATGCCTTCCATTCTATTGACTATACTAATGAATATACATATTACCAATTAAAAGTGTGTTTATCGGACGTCAGCATCATTTATTTACGAACAGCGCTACATATCATCACACAGTATGTTATGAAGTCCGATATGTGTGCCAATCGTAGGTGTACACATCATTCACAGAAACAGCTCAACATAATTGCTAAAGTAAGAAGGTTGTAGTTGGATTTAGGTGTGGTTAAGTCATACCTAAAATCGTGTACATAATAAATTATATTTAGAAAGTAGCATAATATGTATTCGAGACTCAAGACTCGGACCGCATACGACGTGAAACTTTTTAATCTTTTAAACTTCACGTAAAGAAGAACAACACACATCCGTCACGCGTTCTTAATGTTGTTTTGTGGAGCGACGGCGACGAGTGTCGTTGAGTGCTAAATCATACGTGAGAAATTGTATATCGTTTAGGAACATTCTTCATGGGCGTGGAAATACCTGGCCAAGAGAGATAAGTGTCATGTTTGTGTAGCAGAGAACCTTAGAGCACGGTAATGGATGAATTTTCGATCTGGATATGTGAATATGATATCGAATTTAGTCATAGTTACTTGTGAGAAAATGTTTGGGATATGATGATATCGATCGAAAGATTTAGTTAGATTAACTTTATGCTTTGAACGCATACAAAGCAAAGCAAAGTGTGCAAAGCTTGTCATACCGAGTGTGATTTGAACTCTGCTCCTATCTGAAAGCATTCTAAACTTAAATATCTTTCTATAACTTGTAATATCCGATAGTTTTGGTAATGGTTACGGAGTTACTTAACCTTCAAAATTAAAGCCTAACTATTTTTAATTGGTGGAATAGTTGACCAATGTTTTATTGTTGTCTGTAGAATCAAGGTCGCCTCGACTTACTTCAAGGTCGTTACCACACAAATTCTTAAAGTTATATTTATCAGCAATTATCAAAAGATATATCTATCTCCAACAGGTCACTGTGGAAATAATTAGAGGAGGCCTATGTTCACCAGTGGACTTCCTTTGGCTGATGGATGGAGAGATGACGATGGATATCTTTATGTTTTGTAGCATGATCATCAGCCTCCAACAGTCCATTGTGGGCCTAGGTCTCTCCGATAGTACGATGACGTACAATTGAAGAGTCTCGAATCGTATTCCTTAATGGCAAATCCAATATCGCTTATCTTAAGAAACTCGTGCTTGGTCCATTACACTACATTTTACACAGAAGTGAATGAATTCCTTAATAAAAATGCTTTCAGCCTAACTTATTAAAACGGAAAACACGGATCTGAAGTGGTTTCTTAATCGGAAATCTCAGTGCAATCACCTTCAATAGACACGTTGAATAGAGCCAAGAAACTAAGGGTCTTTGTTGCTTACAATAGCCACAAGAGCATTACCTAACGGCCGCGGTTGTTGAAAAATACTCAGGCCAAAACAAACATTACATCATTTATCTCAGCATTGTAATAGAAATCAATGGAAGTTTTGTAAAGGAATTTATTTGGTTATTGTAGTATTGTTGTATATTTGAAGAATTTTTATTTTGATGTATATTGGCTGGGCGTTTTAGTTGATGGTGTCGTCTTATAGGGTATGTATACTTCTTTACCAAAAATTTAAAAAATGTGACATGATCATCAGTTAAATTAACAATAGCGCTAATGTACACAGGATAAGCCAGAAATGAAGACGCGAATGAAATCCTGGAGTCATTCATCGATATATTGGTATACATTCCTATTTTTGTGATAAATAGCGTCTAAAACCACGTGAATAATATCCGTTACAACCGTTTCGTCCTCTTTAACCTATAACACGGAATACAATGTGCGTGTATTGACATTTTTCCCAATAATTTCCGTAGATGAATATGAAAATAAGCGATTCTAAAGAAATGTGTTGGTAAAAACGTTTGAAGTAGCAGGCTGCTATCGTTCAGCATGTCAGTTATCCACGTTCTAAGGATCGGAGCGATTGACAGCCCTTATCCCCGACCCTCTTGATATTCGTTTATGAATCGAAAGTAAAGAATTTCCAAGAACGTATTTCGATTTAAAATACAGTAATGTACTTGTAAAACGGCGTCTTGTATTAGCATTGTATTATATTTAATTTGTTGCAGAAGTCTAGATAGATAATCGCTATCATTCAATTACTGAAAAGAAGGCTGACTTGTTTAAAAATACATAATTGCTAAAAACTTGATTAACTTAGAGAGAAGACAACGAAATATTTTAAAGCCAGCAGCGTTATATGAAATAAAAAATAAATCAAATACTTTTAACCCTCAATATGTATAAAGCTATTCTCTTTACTAATATTCTCGTCATAGATTCTTACGAAGACTTAATTTATTAAAAAATATACTAGGAAATATGAAATTAAAAATCTTGTTAACACAATAACTGTCCGGCTCAGGAATAACTTTTTATTCAAAGGCATTTCCACAGACAAAGTACATTGTTTGCGAAATACTTTGTCGCACGTCCAGGTATTTAAATAAAGTGCAACTTGGTTGGGGTTGTAATACAAAAACAGTCAAGGGTGAGTTGGAAATTAATTTTAAAAACGTACTTATGTAACTGAAACTTTTTTGTGTTTGGTGTCCTTCTTCGACTGACATCACCATCACTAATTAAGATTTTTTTTTAACTAGTTTTTGCTGGCAGCTCCGTTTGTGTGCTTAATCTTTCTCTCGATAATAGATTGCGTCCAGTATACTACAGGTCCTCATAACGTTAGTTCAGGCATCATGTTCTAATTAGGTTATATCGTTAGGTAAAGGTTGTGAATTATGTTTAATTAGGTACCACTTAATTTACCAATTAATAGGAAGGAGGGATCAAGAGGGATGGCAAATCGGTACACAGCTTGACTGTGCGGCAGAGAAAAGAATTGGTGAACCTTTTGGTTCGTGCCAAGATGGTTTAAACCACAGGTTTGAATAGTGAAACTATGGCTCCGTAAGTCAGCACGCGTGGTTCTGTTAAGTAAAGGAAAGGAGAGGATCAAATTGAACAAATCCTCCGTGCATTCGCCATGATACAGACGGTAGAACACGCGAACATTACCGTAATTTAAAATGTTATATTACTAGTGCAAAATCAATAGTCGACCCCTAAAAGTTGTAAACATAATTTAACCTAATTTATGATATACTATCTTGGCCAAAATAAAAATAATAAAAATCACTTACCCGATGATAGGTGAAAACTGCGTAGGTGATAATCAAAACGTGCTGGCCATCTGGTTGAAGGCAGCTTTTTCTTTATTTCACAACACAAACACTAACTTATTTTACAGATAGCGATAAATATTTTTATTTATATGTTCAAATAACAAAAGCACTTATGATTGGCAATTTACTGTCTTTTTTTACAAAAAAAAAACGCGGATACCTAACCGACACAGTTCTAGCCTCAACGACGACCGACTTCGTCGGAGTCTCGGTTACAACTGAATTTTATTACACAACTGGCGGGTTTATATACCCTGAAACCAGTCGAAAAATTACAGATACCCACATCTGATTGTTAAAATACCCCACAAATATATCTCGTAGATAAGTAATAGATCTATTATATACAGCAACCTGGTTTTTCTTCGCCTGGGTGAAGATACTTTTTGAGTACAGTCCACATTAAAAACATATTATTTCACGTACTGTTTTATTATTAAAGTGAACATGAGTGCCGTCCTCTATATTGCTTTTCTCATCCAGTCCCGTTAGGTACATCCCATCCTCTCCCGTCTCCGCAACTTAGTACCGAACAGCGCTGCTTTCAGCCAACCCTGTCTCCCTAATCCTATGGTGTGGAAATTTCCAGTATGAAAAATGCTTTCCTACAAGCTAAACATGTAAGGTCTCCAAAATAAAAACTCAGATGAGTAACTCCCTTTTCTGTATGATTATGTTAAAACGCCAGTACAATCTAACAATTTATAAGTATAATATCTCGGAAGCCTCCATTAACAAGCACATGGAGTTATTTCGCACAGTACGAAGTGTTATTAAGAGGCTGCGTTATTACCGCCACGTGGAATGGCGTGCGAAACTATGCAACGCGAGTTTCAGTGCTTAGGGTTTAATAATGTACTATACTTTGAATTTAATAAACACTAGATTATCTGTACTAGATAATTTGCAAAATGTAAAGTGGGGAAGATTAATAGGACATTAATAGCCACACCTAGCTGCCCCACCAGTCTTCGTCTGGGTAAGATTAAGGTCCATTTACTACAGCAATGAAATATTTATATCGAATTGAAGAAACACTTATTCTCCATACCACCTCCTTTTTAACCGATTTCAAAAAAGGAGGATATTGTCAATTCGTCGGAATTCTTTTTATCTATGGTCACCGATCACTCAAAGACGCCTTAACCGTTTTGGAAAATTCTTTTTTGGTTTTAAAGCGTACATACTTCATTTCTGCCCTATACTTTATTCTATTACGTACCGTCTCATCACTCCTCATTCTATTGTATTTTTCTCCTGTATTCAATATTTCAAATCAATAGTCCCTGTAGTTTCAGTTCATTGCCCCTCCATGAATGAAAGGTAAATACTTTATAACGCCTCAAAGTATATGTATAGCGTTAAATAAAAGCAATCCTCATTCATTATACAAAGAGCCATCATTCCCCCACTCTATTTATCCACAAAACAAACTGAAGAACCTTCAAATCCCCTGGCAAAGGAAAAATGGAATGTGAACTGGGAATAGCGCTAATCTCCCTTCATTTGTATGCGACGACGTTTCTAAAATAGTCACCTAATTAAAAAGAGTCGCCTTTGTGATGTAGATGTGTCGGCGGGCACAATCAAAGCCGTCTCATTCCACCAAAACCCTTTAAATAAATACCTATCCTATAAGCCCGTCAAGTGTCTCTTTACATTTTCCTTTTGAAAGTTTAATTAAGAATGCCTGATGCTCTGCCGCAAATGAAGACTTACAAATCAAGATAAAAATCAACAGTCACTTTTTCGATATTAGTATCGGGTTTTGTTATTGCAGAGGCCTGAAATTATTGTTATTTTACTTCAAAGGAATTTCATAGACTGATTTCTACAGAGTCAAGCCATATTGTAATTAAATATGTGCCAATTTTGACTGTGGCTCTACTACTTATTAGGGTGGTTTTATTGTCTCTCGCAAACGAGTTTTGAATATACAGTTTTTCTTTTTAAAAGAAATAACAATATACTCGTACAAATATATACTTCTAGAAAATGCATGTACTCATAACAATACAAAACAAAAACGATATGGCAAAGGTTACATCAATGAATTTCCAATTATAAAAATTCATTACAACCTCTTTTCATTCTCCAAATAAAAAAAGGAATGTATGGGTATCGATAGCCAAAGGACTGGCTGGCGACACAATTTTACGACACACTTATTTGCAATAGCTGGACACGGCTGAAGGTTTCAGTGCAGTATAACGTTGATATAACGTGCAGTGTTGCTGTTCTAAAGCCACTGGCACACGGACCGGCCAGCCTTGGTTAGTTTAGCAACGCTTAGAATGTGCTTCGTTTTGATAACACATTCAAGTGAATCGCTTTCTGGTTGTAACGTATTAAAATTGCATTGACTGGCTGATTTATTTTGAATTGATATTAGAAAGGAGTTTTTTTTCGAACTCTAAAGTTTAAGATATAAGGTCGGTTTATCATAAATTAGTGATAACATTTCTCATAAACCACATTTAAGAATTCGCTATGGCTGAATTCGTGGTAGACGAAAATTCCTAGCGAGTTTTAGTCAGTTAGGAAACTAGGATTCGAAACCAGGGCGTTACAGTTCACTGCTCATGCATGTTGCCTCTACATCCAAAGCGTGAATATGTTCTCATGTATTTTTTAAAGTACGAATTGATGAATATATTGACACTTGATTCTCCATAAGAATTACTCTGCTGCTGAACGTAGGCCTCCCCTATGAATCGTCACATAAATAACGAAACGCCACAAAATAACCCTAATATTAAATTATTGTGAGTAAAATTATGTTTAGCTTTTAATAACTGATGATTACATAGTCACAATATCTGGAAGGTTCTTGTTATCTGCTCGGATAGCGAGTGCGATGTACATTATGCAGTGGAAAAATCCAGTCTCGGTGACCTACACAACTTTTAAGTATGTAGAGTATCGTGTTCAGGTTGTGTTTATCCGGTTTTGACGAGGTAGGTGTAATTTAGGTTCTGTGCGAGATATTACCTTCTTTCTATGGTGGATCGGTATCGACGTATGTTTGAATATAAAGTATTTAACACACAATTGTTAGCTTATGTTATTAAAGTATGTACATATGTAGCGTATCGTGTTCAGTTTGTGTTTATCCGGTTTTGACGAGGTCGGTGTAATTTAGGTTCTGCGCGAGATATAACCACCTTTCTGTGGTGTATGTTTGAATATAAAGTATACGAACACAATTGTTAGGTTATGTTATTATTATTGCCAGTGTTTATGCATAATTGTAAGGTCATCATAGTAACAGGCTAACAACATATTCGTGTTAACCATGTTACCAAGGCATATCCGTTTCATCAAGGTATTTATTATATTATTATACTAGCCTTAAAGATCCCACTGCTGGGCAAAGGCCTCCCCTAAATTTTTCCATAAATGTCTGTTGAGAGCAATTTGCTTCCAGTCGTTCTTAAATTAATTGAGTTCGTCCCGCCATCGCTTTCGGGGTCTACCTCTTCGCCTAAACCCGTCTTGCGGCATCCATTCGCCGATGATTTTGGCCCATCGATCAGGGTGCATTCTGGAAATTAAATTAAATTAAGGTATTTATTAAATAATAATTATTAAACTGACTTCCGTTATCGTTGACATTCTGTCAACATCAAACTGGTGGAACGCGTGCTTGGGAGCATGGCAGTTGAGTCCTTGCTCTTGTTGAGAAAAGACCTCTTGTGAATAATATCTCAGAAAGTATTAATTAAAGTTTTGTCCAAATATACTAAAGTGTAGTTTCTTTAAAGGAAATTCCTAAGATTCCCAATGACTTGTACACAATTAATACACTATTCTAAATAGCTATATGCATGTTCATAATAAGCGTCACACACGTTAATCTCTTCCTAATTAATTAAGCAGCTAATCTGCAGCCAAACACACAGTTCGGTATACGCGCAGGACGCACCAGGTTTCGTTGGATAAACATTCGACGTCCGCACTCCTGTTTAACGCGTGGACGTCCGACCTCACCCACCCTAATGAATAACATGCAAATGCCCCGTCTAATGAAAGCCACACTCTTTGCCCAACAAGCTTTTTATATCCTCTATCTCGGCCAAACATTAATATAGTTGACATAACTCGCATTAGTATTCTTGAAATTAACATTAAAAATGCTTGCGATATTTTTGTTGGAACTGTAAGTGCAGGCGCTGATTTAGAATTACTGCCTTTTACGTTGCTTTCTTCAAATAGTTCAGCAGTAGATTTCTTGTAGTTGAAGAAGGAGAAGAAGAAGGTGCTAAATGATTAAGACACATAAAGACAAATGATTTACATAATATGTTAAGATACGTAATAGATATATAAGATTATAGAGACACTGTAGTTTATGTAGCTGGACTAACAGATGAATGATCAGAATCGACTGCAGCAACTCATTGGAAATTAGTACAAAGTGTTATAATATTCCTTTTCGTTTGGTCAGTATTCCGCTGAGTCTGTAGCCGGAGATGATTTTTTGCTTTACTTCTCTTCTCCCGCTTTTTAGATCTTTTACTTTTTATCCACAACGTCGGGTAAAACAAGTGCTCATTATGATTAAAGATTTTAACAATGATGTTTACAGTTAGTTTCACATTATATTATAATTTATTTTGGCATTATTAGGTTTACTACCAATCATATTCGTCAATCCTCTAACTCCAAAAAGATGTAATTCAGCATTAAGTAGAACCAATTCCGAAGCTGATTCAATATCAGCTCCGGAATTGGTTGGTCGACTGACGAATCAGTCGTTGAGATTGGTCACATTTGTAAGTCAAGTGAGGCACTAGCAATAAAACAGTGTAGCGGTATCAGTGGACACGGCGAGTGGCATTGAGTGGGTTTGCGTGTAATCGCCGCTGTACACACAACATTTGCATACTCATTGCCGATATGTAAGTGCATCCCGCAACCATTGTCCGTCCGCTTAGCCTCATATCCCGGTTAATGTTACATCGTATCCCATGTGTCTGCGTCGAGACTCACGCATTGATTTCGTATATCTAGATGTAGAATGTGTTAACAAAAGATATTGCGCATTTCAAATGCTAAGAACGGAACAAAGGAAAAGGAAAGGGAAAGATAGATTTCTTGTGAAGTTTCTACTTCACAGCTATTAAAAGGGTCGTAGTGTTGGTTGGTTAATTTATTTGTTTCGCTTGGCACTGGACCGAAAAATATGGCGTGCAAATGAGGAGGTCTACACCCAGCAGTGGGTTGATGTGGGCTGATATAGATAGTCTGGTACCTTAACGATTGGAAAGCTTTTGTGAGAGTTTTGAAATAAACAAAATTATTCACTATTTTAATAAATGTAAGAATATTTATCAATCATAGAAAACTTCAATGCCTTTTCCGATTACGAGTAGTAAGTTATCAAAAACTATTCAACAAAAATAAAATTATATAAATACAAAAAGGTCGGAATAGAAACCCACGTTTATTTATATTCAGCAACTATATTTAATAAATACCAATACTGCGCACATGAAAGGTACGAAATAGAATCGCAACATTGGATCCGAGATGGGTCGGGATGCCAGTCAATTGGATACAATATTCATTATTGATTCTCACTGAGACGCTGTGACGGCTACTCTGCCCGGTATCCGATATTAAATTACTAACTTGCAATATGAACAAAATAATAGACATTCCGACGAGTTTCAATATGATTTAATAACTGAAAGAATTTAAAATTTTGTATCTTATTACGCGGATATTTAACTTCACACTGGTTCGTTCGAGAATTTGCCTAATGAAGTGAACAGCTCCGATAGTTTTATACAAGTGCCTCAGTTCTATATCGGGAATAAAGTCTTCCCGATCCGATTGAAGGCGAGACGTCGGGATCCCACTCAATTGTTGTTTCCAACTACACAGTATGGGGAATTGACAATATGCTTTCCCGGAGACCTGTTGCTGTCAGCCTTTGTGAAATGTTTTATGGCTCTTATCAAATTAAATATAAAGCGCCAACTTTTTGTATAACGTAAATAAATATAACGCAAATATTGAACTTTATGTAGCGTTAAATGGTTCTATGGTCTGTTGAGAATCTAAATTATTCTTGTTTACACTTGGTCGTGTTTTTATTCTACATACATATTTAATATTACGTTAATACGTACAGTCGGTGTAGTTTTAGGATATATTTTTATATTTCGTTAATGTTTTTTTCTCATGAGGGCTGTGGATAAGTGAAGTCATGGATCAAACGTTAATAACTTTGTTTCTTGCTGTATCTGCATCTAAATGTTGTTGGTGAACAATGCACATTGGCCTCTGACTATTTCTTCTCGAAGTCTAAGTTTGTTTTGTCGGCTATGTTGTATTTTAAGTTTGAATCTGTAACTTGTATATTCTTCTTATTACAAAGTGCACTGTGAGTATTTGTAATCACGCCATTGTATAGAGCATATATTCGGCGACTTATAAAATGCTATGAGATCGTAATTTCATGTTCTTCATTTTCTTTCTTAAACTATCCGATACATATTTTGCCACTCTAGCATAGGATTTTAAAACAAAAGTGTGGGACACATTCATTTCAGACAATTGAAGTTCGGGTTGAAAATTTTTCAAATCTTCAATATGTTGTTTTTGAGTCCAGTGATCTCTTGGAGAATGTAAAACATGTGTTATATGTTTAATCTTGTCCATCGCAGTGATATTGAGTTTAGTAGATTTGTCCATCAATTCATAAGCCAACTTAAGTGCTTTGTCTTCTATACTTGGGTTTATGTAAATCAACATTCTTTCGATGTAATGACTTGGTAGAGAATACAACTTAAGTCCTATATTTATTATGAATGCCTTAATACTGTTTGGAATCACTTCCAATATAGCCAAAAACAGTATAACGAGAGAATGTATTTTTCTCACTCGTGTGACATGGCGTCCCATCGGAGTGTCGCCGAGTTTTTGCAACGTTGGGAATAGTAAGTGTATTGATGCGGTTTTTTGGATCAAGTATTCGTTTTTATCCAGCATTTCCACTAGTAACCATGCGCCGAAAGAATGCCCGATTAGATGCAGTCTCTTCGTAGTTTTAATGTGGTAGTTTATAAAATCTAGTTTATGATCCATTTGGCCGTTGATATCGTATTTAAGGTCACTTTCGTGTTTCTTTCTCCATTCTTCGGGTATTATGTTGTGTCCGGCGTGACCTACAAATCGTAATGGCTTGTTAGTATGCGTGCATTAATGTTATTGACTGATTCCTTATTGTTACAAAAGATAATTTAAAATATTAATTGCAAGTTTCTATTATTATATCCGTACATAGAACAAAAGCTGCGAAGCGTGAACCCTGATAAAAAAAAAATTATTACCAAAATTTAATTAACTATGTATTACAGAAAAAAAAATTAATCTGTTTTACTATTGCATCTTATTTAAAACTAGTGTTACTACCGGGTATATTCGCGTGAAAAGTTTTTCATGGGTTAAAAGTCCTGCTATACAGGGTAATATTGGCATATGGTATTTAATTTAAACCACATGTTCCTAAACACCCCAAGTAATATTATACTAAGTTTGAAAAAGAACTGCCTGGTAGATTTGTCAAACATCGCGATTTTAGTTTACAAGGCTTTTGATCAACCCGTAGTTACACAATCCAACACGAAAATAATTTTGCAATTCGAACTCGTACTTCCAAGGAGGTGTGTTCAAACAAACAAACTCTTCAGCTTTATATATAAATATAGACTATAGATAGATATCAGTTAATGATACACAAATAATTCATAATTATTTGCGACTAATATTATACACAATTTAAGCATGGCCAATTATTATACAATAGTAGATTTTTTTGGAATTAATTTTAGAAAGCTAAACTAAATGTAAGACAAAGGTGTGGGCTACTTACATACACGCCGATACATACATAAAAACATATTGTACATATAAATAAATATTTACCAATCAAACAAAGGGGCAGTTTTGTCCTTTTATGAATTTCCTCTCCAAACTCCTTGTAAAACAGAGGTATTCCTGGGCATCCGAGAACACACAGAATAATATCTGAATCCGTATTTCCAAACACATCTCCCCACACTATTAAATGCGTCTCAACTCCATTAAGAGTCTTGTAAACATCCATTCCAGTAGAGGGAATAAAACGACTGAGGTCTGCGGCAACAAGTCTAGAAATCAAGCGATCGTGACATAATATTACAACCGGTTTTGTTGCAGTATTAGGGCCATTGCACACGGCGGTTTTTTAACGCGCCGATAACACGCGCTCACGGCGCTGTAGATGACCAAAGGTCTACAATGCAAAAGTTTACTTACTGCGGCTGAACTGCGTTTATAGCGCGCGACTTCTGCACGTCCTCGGCGCGTTAAAAACACACCGTGTGCAAAGGCCCTTAAAATTGTGTCCTTAATACATATAAAATATTTTAAATTATTTATGTGAGTTAGTATCCATATTATTTAAAACAAACGGAGATATTGCGATGATTTTGATAACGTAAATGCAATAATCAAGTTTTTAGAATGAAGGCATGCTTGACGATTTTATTAAGTATTATTTTTGTTTGCACAAAAACAAAGTTTTTGAGATAAGTATACTCTCTTTATACCAACAACGTCACTGATGTATTGTCTGTAAATGTACCTAAGTGTATAGGGCTCTTTAATGTTTTATGTTGGGAATAGTAGGTTACATTAGTATCCCCAAAATGTGTTTGTCACTTAGACACATATGTACAAATGGCGATAATATTACGGTTCAGGTACCTATACTGTAATCATAGAGAAGACCGTATTTGTTGAATAAAACATTGTTTTTCTCTATGTAATAAGATTTAGAAGGTATTATCAATGTATGGCGGTCATTTTATGTGCGTAATACATCGATTACGAACATAAAACGGGTTATTTGCCACCAGTTATGATGATGACTGGAGGCAAATTATCAGTTATCGCTAGTCAAAGCAAGTACTGCTACTAGCAATAGTACTGACCAGCTCAATTATTTTTCATGTGATATAAAATTTATTTTTATCCGGAACCTATAGAATGTTGGTTCATTCGGCGCTCATCTTTTTAACCGACTTCGAAAAAAGTAGGAGCTTCTCAATTCATCGGTTTTTTTTGTATGTTCACCGATTATTTGTTATTATACTCGTATTATGTGCTCACTTTGCAAGGTGAAAGATATAACTGGAAGGTTAACTAAACCATTAACTATTTATATTTAATTTTAATAAGTCTAACTGGAATTTTAATGTTATCTTTAATTGGTTTAATAAAAAAGCACGAGATACAATATTTCACAAAATTTAAATCTGCTTGATTTAAATATTTTATTTTATTGTATTGTACTCTATCAGCCCATATACGTTCCACTGCAGGGCACGTGCCTCCTGTACAATCGAGAGTACGATTGAGAGTGGTTAGGCTATATAGTCCACCACGCTGGCCTAGTGCGGGTTGGCGGACTTTTACATATCATAGGAATTTTACAAACCGCTATGGTATGCAGATTTCCTCACGATGTTTTCCTTCAGCGTTATAGTGCGTGGTGATGGACTACCAATACACATATGACGGCGAAAAATCAGAGTTGTGCCCTAGGGTTTGAACCCACGACCGCCGTGATTATGTAGGCAGCCGCTCTGCTCCGTTACCAACAGGACATCATGCACTTTAAATGCATTAATATATGCATAGTCATCACGCCTGAATCTCATAGGGAAAGGCAGATATTATGGATTGCGACCTCGTTCGATTCTGATAAATTGCTTTAGCTTCATTGAAATTATACAGGTAAAATATCTAAAGGAAATAATGAATCTAATTTTGATTACATAAAAGCGGTTATACAGACACGCACGTACACTGCAATGCGTAGTAATGAATAAATCATGGTCACTCCTTGTCTGCCAGCGATGAAACCGCATATCCAAGCAGGCAAAAAAATATATTACAACTAGGTCCTGCCCGTTTATCATTCAGGGTCTTCCCTCCTACACTCAAATTGGACTTTATTACAAAAGATATTGGGTTGAAAATACATCCGTGTATAATTTTAAGGTGAGTGACACCATCGTATGCTAATATGAGGCTGTGTGATTTGCGCTTATGAGATTCAATTTCACGCACGTGTATGATTGACGGGAACATTATGCAGGTGTTCAGACTTCCACATAATTTTACTATTCTACCGTCTTTGGTGTTGTTTATTTACTTTATTTATCTCGTTTAGTTGGAGGAACAGTATTGGATTATGAATTATCTATGAGTCAAAATGTGTTTAAACCGATGGATCAGTGCCAAAGCCTTAGTTAAATAAACAAAATACAAAACTAATCAGTTCCTAGCAAATATACGCGTAATTATAGAGCTTTGATTTACTAGTAAAAGGTTTCATGTCAGGGATATCAACAGGAATTCCTAGAATTCATTCTCATTTCAAATCATTGCGACGTGGATCTAATTAACGTTTCGCCTCTTCCTAACCTATGTTCAATTCTGTGAGAGCAAAAGAGAAAAATAATCAATAGATACGCTTTCAACAATATATGAAAAGGGCTTAGTACCCAAAATATAACAAAAGATATCTAGATAATTGATTTATTTGATAACAATAACTAATTACAGAGTATGAATGGCGTTATCTTGAGATAAACTTAGTACATTTCAGTAACGAATGTTGAATAGGTAGCAATTGTCGGCGCCGACTATCTAGCGCAACAAAGCTGTATGAGAGAATGAAGTGCTATTGTTACTCGAGGGTCCTCGAAAGAAATCTACGGCAAAGTGCTCAACGTGATGTTTCAAACTACATTGAAATTACTTCTTGTTTGAACCTCTTCGCACATTAAACGATAATAACCGATTAGTGTTTTCTATATACATTTATATATTGATTTAGCTATAATCATTTGTAAACCTTTGTAAACATTTTTTTTTTGTTCTTGTATGGAGGCCACGAATCGGAAAGCGCAGCGTGGGACGTCCACCCACTAGGTGGTCAGACGACCTGGTAAAGGTCGCGGGACGTCGCTGGATGCAGACTGCCTCCAATAGGTCACTGTGGAAATCATTAGGAGAGGCCTATGTTCAGCAGTGGACTTCCTTTGGCTGATGGATGGATGGATGATTTGTAAACCGGATGATACCCTAGGTCCTAGCCTAAAGTCTAGTTTTATTACGCTGCGTTTGCCATTAAGAAAGTTGTAACTTGTAGCTACATTTTAGTGCCGGTGACAATAAAATAAATTCAAGGTGACTTTCAAGCTAATTTTTGCAACCTTTAAAAGGTCTTTAATTATGAAAATCCTAGGAACGTGGCAGTGGACTTTCTGTAGCTGACGATGACTATTATGATTCTGATATGTGTTAAGGATGATGTTAGTCCCTTCTCTTTGTCAGTTAAGCCAACCACATTCTCAAACACTACGCATAACAGAGACACATCCAATACCCCCACAGAATTAAACACAGGAGAAAAAAATATGTAGATATTTGTATTTTGCTATAAAATTCCCATGTCACATAGATAGTCAATCACCACACACTTTAACGGTGAAGGAAAACATCGCGAGGAAACCTGCATACCGTAGCGATTTTAAAAAAAAATTCTACGGTGTGTAAGTCCGCCAACCCGCACTAGGCCAGCGTGGTGGACTATATGGCCTGACCACTCTCAACCGTACTCTCGATTGTAGAGGAGGCCCGTGCTCTGCAGTGGGTCATATATGGGCTGATACAATACAATACACATAGATTTGTCTCTTCAATCATGAAATACTTAATACATCCCGTGGCTAGGCATAAATCATGTCACAGACAGAATACGGTCTCTTAGTCCTGCATTCCGGTTTAATGTTTGGTTTGGTGCAAATGACTAGCCTAATATCGAAGTGTACGGTATCGGTAGCGCTCCTGACGCAGCTTAACGACCGTTCCTATTGCCCTCTCGCAACTACCTTGACAGTCCACTCAGTCGGCAATTCTAGGAAGGACTCGATAATTTTACCAACAATTGTATTCATTCGAAAAAAAGTATTGGGATTATACATACATACATAAACTCACGTTCAGAATAGAGGTTCTCCTGGTAGTAACCAGAACACCCACGATTCGCCTTGTCTGTTTCGTTCCAGGATGTGATAGGGGGCGAGCCTATCGCTATATCGGGTACAAATTCTTGTCTCTGGCCTGATAATGAATAGAAAAATCTATTATCAGTTTGCCACATCCGGGATTCGAACCCGAGACAGCGTTGTTACCGTAGTACAACTATGCCACCGAGGCAGTCAGGCAGTATTGCGATTGTAGTACACGCGATATTGTGTTTTTAGATACTACGATGGAGAACATGTTCGGAGGTAGCGTTTGAAATAAATTTATGTAAAGAACACGTGTGTAGGTTTGTTAGATCGATACAATTTTATAGGTAAATTTCAGTTACATATAAAATATTACACTTAAAGAAATGTAAATTCATTTTCAAAGTAATTTATTTAAATAAACTAAAAACCTTAACAGGTTTAACACCCACTTGATATCCACTTACCTACTTTAAAACATTCACTACATTATCTTGCCTGCGACGAAACTGAAATATTCTTTCTTCTTACATAAATTCATATGAACTATCAATCATTGCTCATACTCACCTAACTTAAATACCTTTCACTTTGAGTAAATATTTATATCTTTAATCTTCCACTACAGATTTAAATAAAACGATGTACCTTTTAAATAAGTATATACATACATAATACTACCATTGCTTAATAGAACTACACACGCACACATACACATACATAAATACACACACTACGCTCTCACACTCACACACCCAAATATTGTAATAAAAAATATTTTAACTGGTTTCTCAAGACACAAGCAACGCCTAATTTGAGAACCGTGGCAATATTCTTTTACGTAAAATTATTATTTTCAAATAAAGGTTTCTCATTTTCATTTTCATATTCATATTTGATACAAACCACAGGCGATATAGAATGCGCGGTAGCCTGTTGGTAAACGGACCAGGAGCGACGGTCGACGACTGTTTACAATGAACGCGGGTTCAAATCCCAGGGCACACCTCTGACTTCTCGGAGTCATGTGTGAATTTATAGTCAATCACCACGCACTATAACGGTGAATAAAACCTGCATATGAAGAAACCTGCATACCATAGCGTTTATTTTAATTTATATGGTATACAAAGTCCACCAACATGCACTAGGCCAGCATGGTGGACTATATGGGCTATCCCCTCTCAATCGTACTCTAATTGTACTGCAGTGTGACGTATATGGGTTGATACAGTACAATACATGCGACGTATTTTTGTATTGTATTGTATCAGCCCATAAACGACCCACTGCAGGGCACGGGCCTCCTCTACAATCGAGAGTACGATTGAGAGTGGTTAGGCCATATAGTCCACCACGCTGGCCTAGTGCGGGTTGGCGGACTTACACACCGTAGACTTTTTTTTAAAATCGCTACGGTATGCAGGTTTCCTCACGATGTTTTCCTTCACCGTTAAAGTGCGTGGTGATTGACTATCAATACACACATAACTCCGAAAAGTCAGAGGTGTGCCCTGGGATTTGAACCCGCAACCACCGTGAACATGTAGGCAGCCGAGTCTGGCCCGATACCACGAGGCCACCACGCGACGTATTAAAAATAGACAAATAATTAGCATGTAACTGAAAACTACTGAACTCCATATCGTATCCACACTCCGAAGTTGAGTCCATACACGGAGTTTTAATTGTGGCTGACATTCGTCGAGTTAATGCGCATTAATGCCCTGGCGAAGTTATCTTAATTAAACAAAGCTCCGTCGGGTCTCGTCTGTTTGTCGGAGGTGCTTGTAAACATTCAGCCACTTGGCTGGTACATCGGGTTTACGGCCGACATATTGTTGCAAGCTCGCTACTCGTTTAAAATACGTAGTCTCGCAAACGCTCGCCGCTGCCACTTATTGTTTTAGAGGATTGCGCAAGCGATGTCATGTTTTGTTGTGGCTTGTTTTAACTAACTTGCACATGGACTGTTGTAACTGGGTGAACATGTTTTATAAAGTTTGTAGTATTAAAGTTTTAAACCCTTTTCCAAAAGATCTCGGCGTTCATTACGATTCTGATTTGTTATTTATAAAAATCACGCTAATTCGATGTAGTATTTTATTATTTTTATTTGACATTAAATGTACTAGTATTCTATGTAGATTTGCATATCTATGCGTTGTCATATTTGACTATTGCAGTAAGGCAAGGTTATTTCGCTGTACGTATGATATTACAAATTACGAAATATGACACGGAACATCTGGGCCACATCAGCTGGGGACAGGTCCCAAGAATTTGGCCAAATAGCGGCGGGCCCTTATCGAGTTCCGCATTTTTCTAAACAATGGCGCCGCCCCAACAAACTGCGTTGGATTATGTGAAAATTTCACGAGGAATTTTCGTGAAATTCCCTTGAATGGTTCAATGTGAGTGAAATTCTCCCGAGTTCAATACATTCGAATATCCTTTTGAGATTGGAGTGACACAAAGCGTATTGTTACAGACGAGAGGTTTCCATCCCGTGCCGTTTTGTCACGAGGACTCCTGGAGTTATTGTCTTTGTATCTGTTGTCTGTGCGATACTAGCTTTTATATTTGCTACCTGCCTCTGTTTTGTCCATCAAATTCATATCTGCTCTGTTTATCGTCTGTAATTGTCAATTTGTGTTAAAGGTCTTGCTATCAACCCTATACAAAATTAAGACTTTATGATTGTGTAATGCGAATTATTATGAATGCTGTTGCTACATAGTTTAAAACATATGATTCTATTATTATAGGGGTATAAATGGCTCAAATATTTCGATGGGAAATGGTTACTGCCTGTGAGCATTCACGAATCTAAGAGGATTGAGGACGTATTGCCTTTTGTCGAAGATTTAGACAATATTGGCACACAAAGCGCAGATCGTGTTACGTCAAGTATGTATTCTGTGAGACCGTTGTTACTATAGTCAAGCCGGTTTATCTATATGTCAAAATTAACTACATTATACTTTGCATATTAAAATTTAACGATTCAGCCGAACATTTCGATTTTCGGTGACTTATTTGTATTTTCTATTCTAAATCTGTTAACATTTATTCAATTTATATAGACTTGTCTGGATGGTGTGTGTCGCAAAGTTGCTAACAGCTTTTGCTCGCCCATTTATTCCAAATGATTGAAAAGTTGGGGTAAAAAAATTGAACACACTCAATATTTTTCATCAAACATGAGCATAAAAATCAATCGAGGAGACGATACTAAAAAGAAATAGCACAGCTAAACGAAAATGGGAAGTGAATTTAGTACCTTTGCATCTTTCGACAGAGTAAGAGAGTAAAATTCTTATTTAATTTTTTTTTATCTCCCATATACGTCCCACTGCTGGGCACGGGCCTACTCTACAATCGAGAGAACCGATTGAGAGTGGTTAGGCCATATAGTATATTTAATATTATAAATTCTTATTTAATATTACGCATGATTGTTTGTTTGTTACGCTTCCACGACTTCATAAATCAATAAAATTTTACAAATATGTTGTCAGGAGTATAGAAACTACGTTTCATAGGTATCTTTCATACAGAAAAAATACTGTTCCCGATGAATGGGAAATTAATTTATCGTTTTATATAAAGAGTTTAGAAAAGACCTGTCGCTTTTTTGAGAAATGTTTAATTGTATTGAGTCTGTAATCACTAATACTACCTACACCTGGCTTCGTTTTCGGTCGCAGTCTTGATACCTGTATAAATACGCTTGAAAGAATTCTTTATTCAACGGTCCAAGTGGAACTAAGAGTGCAATTTCATTTTAATTAAATGAATTAAGCAATGAATTAGAAGACTAGTGTAGACGGCGACGTTGCAATACAATGCAATCTGACGGGTCGAGACATTTTTGGTATTAAAAGATAATAAGCAATTACTGAAAGTTCTAGAAGTATTTGGTTTTGTTCAAGTATTTGAGGAATGAAATGCAGCAGTTTCTTTTGTGATAAAATGTTATGGAAATAAAATCATTGCCGTTGTTTTTTTATAATGAAATAGGTCCAACAAACGAGCGAAACCAAATTATCCTGCAGTTAAACTGTTTGTACTGTTTTGCAGGATATTTTAGTAGCTCATATGTTTATCCTTTTGTTATTATGAAATAATTTTAAAACACAGGTCACCTGAATGTGGTATATGATCATTGCCGCCCCTGAACATCGACACCGTTAGGATTATAGTTATTATGTTGTCGGCCCATCAAATTTGGGGTGCGGGAAGGAAAATGGTTGAGAAGAGGAAAGGGGTATTGGTCATCCGGTAATCTCACTCACCGAACGAAACACGACAGCTAAGGTGTCGTTTTACGTTGATCTCCTGCGAGACAGTGGTACCGCCCAGGACAAGCCTGCCCATTTGTGCTGAATCATGAGTGTTAACAGCGTGGCTCTACTACTTTGAAATGTATACTTTAAACTTTGTGCATGCATTATACCATAATTTCTGGATGGAATAAAATCAGTTGTATAATATTTTAATTTATTTCTCGGACATTGACCTTTATTAAATATTGTGCTGTCTACGATCAGTATTAAGTGAATTTTGTTAATAAACGTATGACAATAATGATTGAAACATATTTAGGCAAACACGTTACATTCAGTTTACAATCAAAATACAGAAAACTACATAGAAAAATCGCGAGAAGCAGCTAGTTCAACAATATTAATAGAACAGAGTCAATTATAAAAGAAAGTTTTTTCCACCAATAGTTCAGCCATTTCTAATACGCGAAGGAACTTAGTCGAAGCCATTGTGCTAACTTGTGCGGATTTACAGCTCTTGGTTCTTTATAGTTGCACAAAAGTAAAAGCATTTTCAGATCCCCAAATGCGGGCGCCAGGAAAAATTGCCCCTTGCGCTTTAGAGCTTCTTATATCTCGTTGTGCACTGTTAAAACTTATATTTTTGCCCGATGCATTTTCAAAATTGCATAGCCGCTTCTTCTGTGTTGACCTTCCATTACAATGAAGTTTATAATTGACTAAGTTAGTTTTATGAAGGGACTAGGAATTCTTGCTTGTTACAGCCTTAATTCCATTTGACGAATGGTTTTACAAAACACTTATGGATTTTGGACGCAAAGCAATTTCACGTCCAGCAACAAATTTATCAACATGACCTGCGACAATATTTTCGAACTCATATTGAATTATAATCGCCATTTGACCGTAGAACTTCGGTAACATCACAATAAAGTCATATAATTAACCCCATGTTAAACAAAGCAGCATACGTACCGCCAATTAAACTGAACATAGGGTTAAATCACGCAATATTGTCTACGGTAATGATAAAATAATGCGAGCGGCGGCTGATTGCTGACGACAGGTGCACGAGCTGTCTGAATACTAAACACCCGCCGCGTTGATATTAATTATATGACATACAATTCAAGATTCATTAGTTAGCTTTTCATTTAGGAGCGGATCTTGCACAACTGGCTCATCCTTGTCATTGTTATGTCGAATCATTACCATTTCATGTTAATAGTTTGGTTTCATCAAGGAAATGGTATTTTTATAGTGTATATTAAGTCATGGTCAACGGCGTCCGTGATTTTATACAGAATAGAAATCGTAACCATCTTGCCAGCCTTTCAGAATTATATTCGATAGTATATGGATCTTTAGTCACATCATGACATGACCATATTGGTTATATGAGGCTAACTCATTCATAATACATCTCTTTTTTCGTAGCTCAGATATGAGTATTGATATGGACTGTAGTAAGTTAAACTTTTAGAATGCAATTAGACTTCGATGGTTAAGGGTACTCCTCTGTGACTTCTACAACTGGGCTAATGGCATTACCTGCATTCTTTTATAATTTATGTCCAAAAATAATTATATATAATATCTCAACAGGCTATAAAAAAATTACCACATATTTAAAAAAAGAAAGGTAATTACGATCAAAGTTTAGTAATAAAACATGACGATTTAGAGATAAGTATAACTTGAGCGTATAGTCGCAGAAGGAGTAGGGGAGCCGGTGGGAATCGGTCCAATTTTTGTACAATCGTAAACCCACAAGATTTACTGAACGGCCCTAGTTTTAACGAGGGCACTGTCCTGCTACCCTTCTCACGAAATATAGTTTTACGACAATCGCTAGTGAGCCATTAAACAATTTTGCACGCGGCCGGTTACATTGTTTTTTTCTTGTTTTATGTATGCGTTGTGATTAACAGTTTCATTGTTCAGAGAGGTTTTTGGTTTTGGAATTTTGTTAGTGATTATTGTGGGAATATGGGTTTGAATATTGCCGCATTAATGGTTAAAAAACGATTGGAAAATACTCACAATATGCCCACCCCATTCGTAGTATTAAACTCTACATTTCCGCCATATTATTTTATTCTGTTTCATAGTTCCAATGGTAGAATCATTTATTTATTTATTTATTCGAGGACATCCAACGGCAATTACAATGTTTTTTTAAATCTAATACATAATTGATTCGGTATCATGCTTAAAGCATTGCCTACAGGTGTCACAACATGCATAATATAATTTAGGAGTATTAGACAGACTTAACATTAAAATTAAGGTGAAATTAACAAGGCTATTTAGAACACAATAAAAAACAGAAACGTAAAAACTCTGAGAATGACAATCATACTAAACAATATAATATAAATATAACAAAATGACATACTTCTAAAACAACATATATCCACTAAGTGCTAAAACTTAACCAGCTACAAAAAATCAAAGTAATAGTAATGCAGTAACCCAGCAACATAAAATCAACAAAATCACAACAGAATTAAATTAAATTAAATTATCAACAAAATCACAATAGAATTAAATAAAATTAAATTATCAATAAAATCACAACAGAATTAAATTAAATTAAATTAGCTATAGAAATTAAATGACCCTTTAATAAAAATTGAATAAAACAAAACAAAAACAAGAAACATAAAATTTATCATTTGAATTATTATTTTAAGAGTACAGTACAGTAACATTATACCTTGCCATCGAGACAACACAAAAAAGACAATAAAAAATGTAAAAAAAAAGATAATGAATCATGTATGCAGAGTCGAACAAATTAGAATAATCTAGACCGTACGCGACGTTTCTCTAAAGTTCTCTTATTTTGTCGATCATGCGGATGTGTATACAAAAGATACAGTTGGCAAACAGGACAGTCTGTTCGTACGCGATATGGAACAAGACTGGGAGCGAAGCAGCGCGATTACTACAATGCTGTACGAGGCAAAATCAGCTCTTTATATGCCTATTTTGCTTTAAACTGTTATGTTGGTTATATTTATATATAATATTATATATATATATATATATTATATATATTATATATTATATATTATTATATATTATTATATATTATATATTATATATATATTATTGGTTATATTTCTATGTTGAATTCTTGTTTTAATATCTTTCCTAAGTAGTAAACGATAAAAAAATTGTTGATTCACGATAGTAAAAATAACTTTTTTATTCAATTACCTCATTGAAAGTTACTGCTATCGCTCTAAATATTTTATTGACAGTACCTTGTAGATTTACTTTCAAAATCCATCAAAAGCATTATGATCTTTAACGTGTCTTTTACGACGTCCTCATTCCGATATTTTGTGGGATTCCTTATTTGTAGTTAGCTACAGAGTATTTTATGTCATCGTTTACTACTCGTATTTTCAATCAAATTATTGTTTACTTATGATATATTGTTACACCTTTTCAACCTTTACCCTGGAGCTGTTAAATTCTTGTTTAATTACTTATAATCGTGCGTTATTTACATCTTATTAGATTGAATAACAAGCACCTCCTCGTAGGTAAGCCATTCCGTCATTTGTCCTTCTTTATGAAAAGAAAGTTACATTTATTGTTTCAACAAGAGCAAAGCCTAACTTCATCTAGCAGAGTCATATGTTTAGCAATGAACCATGTTTTTTCTAGCAGGATAAAGCGAAAACAATGCACCAGATGGCAAATGCAGCCCTATCTAAATAGAGTTTCCAGTAGAGCGTAAACGTAAAATAACACTCTTTATATTATTTATCTTCATTATTTTTGTCCACGCTTTTAATCTTGTCGTATTTTATTAAATATTACAAAATCCAAATAGTTCTTCACTTCCATTAATTTTCTTATACTTACGGCCACACTGAGAGACATTTATATAAATAAAATAAAATAAGCATTTATCTGCTGTATCAGCCCATACACGACCCACTGCAGGGCACGAGCCTCCTCTACAATCGAGAGTACGATTGAGAGTGGTTAGGCCATATAGTCCACCACGCTGGCCCAGTGCGGGTTGGCAGACTTTTACATACCATAGAAATTTATACAAATCGCTATGGTATGCAGGTTTCCTCACGATGTTTTCCTTCACCGTTATAGTGCGTGGTGATTGACTATCAATACACACATGACTCCGAAAAGTCAGAGGTGTGCCCTGGGATTTGAACCCGCGACCACCGTGAACATGTAGGCAGCCACGTCTGGTCCGTTACCAACAGGCCACCACGCACTTTTATGCTGTTCTTGTAATGACAAATAAATAGTTCTTTAGTAAAGAATAAGAAACACACTGAGGAGCTATTAACTGCGGTAGTGCGGTATATTTATGCAACTTAATAATTTTCTTTTCTGTGCCTAAGAAGTTCTCCAAATGTTTGCAAGCGCCTGTAGTTTTCTATAGAAAGTTGTTGGCGACACTACAACTAAGTTTTAAGCTTACTTCTTTGAAGCTCACTCCTAAGATTTCTGTGTACATTCCTACGAACGCGCATGCATAGCTTCTGTCGAACGCGTGGAGTATGAATTAATACAATTCATTGAATTAATTGACATTTTGACAAGCACCGCAATTGACATAGGACATAGCAAAAAGTAAAGATACTGCGCTCTATACACCGAACCTACCGGCTCAGTGCCACAAGCCGCCGGTCCAACCCGGCGGCCTATAAGAAAAGCACCATGTCGGCGGCAAGCGCCCGCATATGTTGCCCGCCGACATGTTTCTACAACGCAAGCGTACCTCTTGTCAACGTCATAAAATGTTCCTTAATAAATCGACCCGCTCCCTTGTCGCCGTCAAAATTTTCCGACTTGCAATGACCGAAGCCGCTGGCTAGCCCACCGACAAAATGTCGGCGACATATTATGACAGCGACCCGGCGGCTTTGGTGTGTACAGCGCTTTATATGACGCAAAATTGAGGGAAGCAAAGATTTTGAGACATTTTCTAATTTTTTAAATACTTCGTTAAAGCCTCGCTATTTTAGACTAGGTAGGGTAGCAACTGAAGCAGTTTTTATTTGATAACAGTAACCACTCCATTTAAACGGCACTGTAATAACCATCAACTGCAATATAGGAACTTTTCCAAACCAAAATAAAAACACAAAGAATCGTGAAAGCGATTAATAGCGTGTGTCGATGACAAAGAATCATTTTAATAAAAATAAAAGCTTTTGAAAAACAATTAATAATTTACTAAAATTTCCATATATTTTTCAGCTTAAAAATGTATGTAATGTACGCTTAACTCCGAGGTTTATTACTTTGAAGTGTTAGAGCAACGCGACGTAACTAGGTAAGCGATGATGTTACAAATGCATTTCAGTAGGATGGAAGGATACCGCACGTTGTTTGTGACGAACTTGGTTCGGTAACGAGATAGTTTGCTTGTTTAGCGGATGTTACCATCATACGAACAAAGACTAATTTAACCGACGACGTCATAATTCGGGTAGAGCCGGCGGTGTGTTAAAATTTAATTATACAGACTGCATCGAACCGCGCTCGTGTGGAGTGCGCTGTTATCATGTAAAAATGTAGTTTAATTATCAGTTTTAATTGTAGCCACGGTTGTGCTTGAGTGTGTTGTATTGTTAAGATGTTATTGTATAAATAATTACAACATATTTTAGTATTATTTAAAATAAAATTGTCATCGGTATAATAAACATGAAAAAAAGCGGTAGAAAGATATGTTGGATGCATTCGACTCAAAACGTAATATTTTATAACTAGATTTTTTCCCTTATTTTAAATAAAATTTTCATCCATATAGTAAACATGGAAAGTGAAAAAAAGCGCTGGAAAGACGAATTGGATGCATTCGAGCTAAAATGGCAAGAGCTCGCCGAGGTCTGGGTCAAGTGAAGAAAGGAGAGGCCTTAGCTCAACAGTGGGATACAATATAGGCTCAAAAAATTGTAAAAAATATGATTAGTCAGATATTTGATGTACTCAATACGATGAAGATAATTAGTTTTAAAGTGTAGCATCTATATTTGCCTAGTAAAATTTATACACTGCCTGCTACGACTGCCTCGGTGGCGCAATTGTACAAGTACTACGGTATAAATGGAAAGCTGAGGTCTCGGGTTCGAATCTCGGGTCGGGCAAAGACATATTGGATTTTTCTATTCATTATCAGCCCGGAGTCAGGAATTTGTGCCAGATATGGCGATAGGCTCGCCCCTATCACATCGTAATATGGCGAAACGTGGGTGTTCTAGTAGCATCTCTGCCTACCCCTTCAGGGAGAAATGCGTGAGGTTATGTATGTATGCATGTAAAATGTGTACAGTTCAATACATGACGGAATTATAACCGTTTAGTTCGAACCTTCCACTAAAATCAAAGCATCTAAAATGAACCGATATAATCCGTGAAACCACAGGAAGTGCAATAAAATATATCCCATATAAACCGTGAAACCACTATTCACCAAACCGCAATAGTAAAGCGCAGATGTGTCGGCAAACAAACAAATAACCTACCAAGATGTAAAATATCAGTAAGCTGTAAAATTTTATTCATTCCGTTCGATATCTACGGAATTGAAATAAAAGAAATTTCCCATTTTGGTGGAACTGTCGTTAGTCAGCGCTCTGGTTTTAAACTTTTGCGCTGGCTCGTGGAAACAGACTCGCGCAGCCAGACATTGTCCTCACCATAATTCAAGGGATATTTATTTTATAACTTTCTGCTGCTATTCTTTTGTTTCCAATCTTGGAGGAGAAATTTGAACCGCGCGGATTAAGTTTTGCACGTATTTTTATACCGACGCGAGCTTGTAATACAAATATTTAATTGCGCTATTGTTCTACGAATATATACTTCAATTATTACGAATTCTAGTGTTTAATTACGTCTGGATTTTTGAAGTGGTGATTCGTCATTCATCTGCTTTTAACAAGCACTTACGACAGATCAGCAAAATGTGTTTTTGAGCATGTTGCAAATTGATTAATGAAAACGGTCGCATGCATGTTTTTCAAGTCTTTTCCCTAGTTGCCTATAGATGCCGCTACTGGATTAATGAAGCGGCAAAAGGAATATGGGTTTATGTACTAATATTTTTTATACGGAGCAATGTCCACGACTTATTATAAGAAACCATCTTAGAGGAAGGTTTTTCGAGATACAAATAAGTTTATAATGTCAAACTTATTTATAATGTCAAAGTTACAAAAATGTAATTCTTTAACGTGTAATGTGGCTCTCACCGTATTATTTTTCTAGCCGTTTACTTCTAACCCTGCAACGAGTTGTATTCATAATTTGAGCATAACATGTTAGTCCTACCTCGCAGTAACTCGGCAGGTGTAAGATACATCTTGAATTTTCCAGTAATTTTTTTTCTACTTCATCTATTCTTTGCCGTCCTCGGCTACAAGATGTTTAACTGAAATAAAATAGGAATAATTAAAAAAAGTACCTACTTATGTAAAAATATTCGAATTAGTTTTACTTTATAATGCTCGTTTATTTCGTATAATTTGCCCATTTTTGCTTACTACTAATTGGTTTTATTTATATATTTTTTATGTGCGTATATTGTATTTATTTTTGGAATAGGTTGGAATATGTTAACGAGGCGATTTATAATTATGTGCCTTATTACTTTTTGTATCAAATATTTTATTTATATTTCGGTAATTTATTTATATTATTTTATTTTACAATACGCACTGTCTCGCAACGGCGTAGTGCCAGTGCCAGTTATGTTCAATTTTATTATAGCTCTATTTTAATTTTGATTATTGTTTTACATTTCATATTAGTTATTTTTTAATAGCAATATTGTCTGAAGTAGCAAATGAAGAGTTTAATTGCTGGATTGGGTCGTCCATTAAATGAGAGTTTTAGAAAGTACTATTTTTCCGGAATTATCATATTTTTTATGCAATTGACGTCTCGTAATTTTAATGGAAAATGCCTAATCTAAAGATGCCGAACCATTCAGTCACCATTTTTCAACAGTATACTGGTATACCGTAATAGATTTTTGTTAATGACACGTGGAATGTTCGCTTTCATCCTAAAATACTTGAAAACGTGTTTTTTGTCCTAAATTCTAAGAGTAGGCGTAAGGCTCCACGGTTATTTATACATAGATAGTTGGAGAACTCTGTTGTAACGCGTAGGACGCCACGAAAACACGTGGGCAGCTTAACAAGGCTTATCGCAGAAAGCGATTTATTCTAGACCACTTTACGATGTGAAAAATATAAAGGCGTTTTATGTCGCTAAACTGTTTAAGTACAAAAAAAAATCACAGAGATAAGACCTATTTATTCTTAAATTCAAAAACACGTCTGTATTTTTAGTTTCTTCCATCTCGTTTGTACACGTTCAAATTTCATGAAATAAAATGAAGCCCAATAATCACAACGCTCCCTAATCCCAGTTTCTTTCGTCCTCTAAACTGAAATGTAAGGCATCCATAATTCTACCGATGTTTTGTGTGTTCATAGGCAACGATGACCAGTTTCCAAAAGGAAGACGTTCGTTTAACACGCTTTTGTCATATACAAAATCGAACGAATATTGCATTAAGTTGTATTACCGATTCACCCCGTATTTTATCGCGCTCCCTCCTGTATCGCAGTGAGTCAGCATGAATGTTAATGCATTCCGATTCGTATATATCGCATTTCGTCAAATATAGACGTAATCGAAGGCTTCGATGACGTACCATCCATCATGTGGCTCGCTTCTTTAAATGGAACATTTATCAATGCAAAATATATTTGTGCTGTCGTCTCATTTGGTATTATTGTGTTTGTTTTGTAAAAGTTTCTGATCTCTGCTTTAGGATTTGATCTATATTGTTTGCTGTCGGAATGTTTTAGTAATAATAATCCTAATGGTGTTTTGGGTTTACGCGAATGTTTCACATTGAAATGAAACGAATTCTTACGGATTTTATCGCGAATTTGATTTAATTTTACATTTTTTAATTTCCCGACGTTTCAATCACTTTTCAGTTTTCGTGGTCACGGGGCGGACTGAGATATTAGTCATCCGGTTAGTGACTGTTACAATTTAACTACCCTTAATTTACAATTATTAATTTAATAATAATCCTGTCTATTGATTGTTAGTTGGACAATTGATTGCTTTTACTGTCTTATGATTATAAGTTCTATTTTAGGCGCGATATAATCGGTAAGAATTCGTTTTATTTCAATGTGTAGCATTCGCGTAAATCTAAGAAACCATTATACTCTATTTATTTTTTGACTTGGTTGCGATTATTTATTAGCGCATTTACAAAAAAAGGTTTTAATGTATGTTATGTCGACTTATTTCTTCTACTTGATAACTGTATTATACTATTGGACGGATGTAAACCATTGTTCTAGATGAATATTTCGATTTCTAATTAAAATTTGCATACCTAAAGGTTGTAACATCGGTAAAGGTATTCAAATTTTGCAAGAATTTCCGTCAAAATAATAGGCAAGACTATTGCCAAAGCTAGCATACATGCAATTCCGAGCAAACTGCATAATAATATATTCCTCGAATAACTGAACAATCAAAGCTGATTACTCAGTCTGGGTTTGTTGAATTTAATTTTCAATTATGCTAAAGGCTAGCCACATCAGCTGGCTTAAAATCAACAATTATACCACTATACATGAGGGCATCGTTATCATAGTTTTACTACCTCAGATAGGGGATTGATTTCAAGTGGGTGTCTGTAATGACGAAAAATTATCTACAGATTTGTATTCCTGACAATTTGGTGCACCATCTAGTGTATTTTCCTGGTGTGGTATGAAGCTTGAACGTTTGTAATCTTCTAGATAGCGAGTTACCGAAGTGTGTGTTGTTGGAGGATCAGCCAGCATACCTCCAGGTTTCAAACAAGCTTTCCTAATTCAATTTACCTGTGAGAAAAAAAAGACGAAATTTACGTTAGAAGCAGTGTAATATATCGCCGCTCTTGTATACATCCAACAGCTACGAACGGCTACGTCACGTCGATTCTTTGATTAATCTTTCTCCTACTGTCTCTTCAGCCACGGGAAGTGCACTCCTGAACATAGGCCTCCCCTAAGGTTCCCCACATCGACCTGTTGGAAGCTGCCTGCACCTAGCGACTTGCTGCAATCTTAACCAGGTCGTCCGTCCACCTTGTAGGTGGTTGTCCTACAATTCACTTGCCTGTACTCTGACTACGTGAAAATCAAATTAGTTATTCACGTGTTTAGTTGTACGATTCTCTAGATCCTTATGATGAAACGTTTGGTTTTATAGCGTCGTGCATGTTGGCAATAATCCGCCCGGTAGTGATGAGCCCTGTTTACGAGGGCCGTATCGAGAACCAAATAAATCGCTGACGATGCTAAATTTATAGGAGTTAATACATTTTTATCGGCGGCAGGCGACGTCGCGTAAAATGTTTGGATTTGATTTTATATGGGATGTTGATTTTTTAATATCGTGTTGGTGTTTGGTGAAATTGTTTAGCATTTTGCGCGGGCATAACAAAGTAAAGACTCTGCAGTGCTTCTGATGGTAAGAGCAATGGAATGCAAATAGGTTATCTAGTATCTACCGACCAAAGATGTTTATTTCTTGCTAGTCAACATAATTAATTTTATTTCATTTACACCAACTAGTTTAGACCCGGATATAAACAGGTAAAATACAAAATGCGAAACAATTAGCTTACTATAGCAGTTTTTCACTATCGTATATGAACGAACCTGCAAAAATTGGTATATCCAGCAAAAAGTAGCAATGTTTAACGCGAATTCAAGATGAATACTTCTGTTATTACGGTTCCTTACAACATGATATCTAAACTACACTGATTAATAAAGTTTGCGCAGTTAGTTCCCAGTTTGGGTAGCGTTAATCAGAATATGGTGTACTTGTTATTTGCTAGAAAATACAATTCCCGACTGGCAAAACTTCGCTACCTGCGCCAATTAGGTCGTGTTGAAGGACTAACCCTGTTAGTGTTGGTATTGTACTCGTATATGTGTATTAAAGTTCGTCTTATAAACATGTGTCTTGGTCCAGGGATCGCAGTATAACACGTCGTTTGATAAATGTCTCCTTGGTAGGTTAAAAATTCAAAGTGCCCTCAAAAAGGATCTCTTTTCGATCTGCACGATAAAGAAGATGAAGTTAACTTTATATGAAGGAGGTAATTTTCGAAACTACTGAATTTATAGGAAGCAGAAGTCTTTCACTCTTTCAAATGTATATTATTTAAGATCAATATAGGATAGATTTTATTATAGTGATAGGTATAAGCCATAATATTTCGACCTGATATAAAAATATTTGAATCGAATTAGTGTATAAAAATTGCCTCCAAGCGAAGCCATAGCTTCGCTTTGCCATAGCAAACCGCTAAGGCAAAACAAAATCTAACTCAATCTATTTATCCTGCCCATAACTTTAGCCGACGCGACGTTGAAAACCAAAAAGAATCGCCAAAACATCTTGTAATATAAGGAACATTTCACAAAAACACGAGCAAAATGTTTAACAAAGTTGAACAAGGCACCGTGGCGCTAATATGATACGTACGGTATATTTACGTCGGCAAGACAAGGACATGTAGTGGAAGCAGATACGCCCTGGGGATCTCATTATAAAGTGTTAAGCCTGCAATGCACCCGCCACTTAACACAAACGAGCTTGGATGAAGTGCCGGCGGATTCGTATCCCGGGGCCAGGTTTTGTTAACCTTGATACGTGCCTCGTTTAAATAGGGCGGGTAAGTGCAGGTTTTTGCTGTATTTCGAATCGTTGTGTGAGTTCTGTCTGTGTTGTGTTTCTGTTGCGGGTTTACGAGTTTTGTTATGTTTTGATGTGTAGGCTTTGTTCGTGAAGTGATGGGAGCGCTTTGTTTGGTATTAAGATTTTACTATCCTG
Organism: Theretra japonica; assembly: GCA_033459515.1. Taxonomy (NCBI): domain Eukaryota; kingdom Metazoa; phylum Arthropoda; class Insecta; order Lepidoptera; family Sphingidae; genus Theretra; species Theretra japonica. Next base: position 7,136,169 of record CM065951.1, on the reverse strand, counting down.
ATAATATTGCCAATTTGATTATTGTATATCGTTACCAATTGTGCCTATTTTTTGGAAATCTTTTAAAAATAAAGAAACATTATTCTAGTGTTTTGTAGTTATGTCTATTAAATAAGAGGATGCATAAAATTATTGAAAGCAAACAAAACAGACTTAAATACTAAACAAAACATATTATATAATAAAGACACATCTGAAAATGGTGGCAAGATGCAATCTTTTTTTAATATGACGTCCCAAATATTTAAGGAAAATATGTTCAGCCATGAACAAGCTGAGGCTCATGATAATTATATTAATGATAATTATGTTTACCACACAAGAAAGGGAAAGTGAAAAAACACAAAGCAACAGATACATAAAACAGTACGAATAAACATATCAAATACACTTGGCGATGTCTGGTGTAGCGAGTCGGGACTAAACGGCATGACGTGTTGACACATGCAAAATTACATTACGGCCCACTGCACTGTGACAGCCTCGCAGCTTAAAATATAGCTACGTCTAATTCAATAACAGCGTTCGCCTTTTTTACCTCCCTATCAAAATTGGATGGGAAAATCGAAGCGTTTTAGGATGTTGTCGGTTTGTCGTAAAATATAATGTGATATTTTTACAGCAGTCTGAAATTAGTTGATTATGAGAAGGAATGAATGTTTAAAGTAGTTAAATAAGAGGTTGAAGTTTTAATTTGGATCAGGACAAACCGTGCCTTTCAAATATGTTTTGCGTTTGGGTTTTGTAAGAACAAAAAATCACTCTTAGTTTCTAATAACTATGACACAAAATTAATTAACGTGATTCTGATATTACAAAAAAAAAAACTAACTAGTTCGAGGAATATTGTCTGTGTGTGCCTTTTTTTTGTAGTTTTTTATTTAAGTTTTAAACGTTAATTTTCTTGCCTCTTCATGCCTCTTTCAAGTCGCAGTGCGATACACTCACTTATTTCTTGTTCGATGGATACGATTCTGTAACTGAAATACATTGGTATATTTTTTTCTATTAATAAATTTTAAAAATATATAATTTCGCTGCCAATACGTATACAGCGACTCAACTACGTTATTTATGAATCTATCGCCCTATTGTTCTATTTTAGTTGTAGCAACCTTTACAAACGCTGTATGACAGAGAATGAACTTTTAAATCCATAGTTTTGAACGAGCAATAGTTGCATGTATGTTTGGCAGTAGTTTTATAGCGGAATATAATCTAGTGGGGCGTAGTTTCGACTGTGCCTACGTCACTGTTCGGTACATCAATCAGTTCTGTGAATGGTTTCCGCATGCGCCGCTGTGTGTGTGATTTTTGTTTTATTCTCGTATGCATCGTCAACAATCGGATGGGAATGTTATGTGGTGATTACAATTACGATCCGGCTCAGTAATTCACTGTTTCAATCGCATCCGTTCTATACTCTATAGACTTTAGAAGGAAGGATTTTCCGGCGACGCATCTATGTAGTTTGAAATATTATACACAATACACAAAGGTTAAATGAATAGACCTTCCAGAGTAGCAGAATTCACTTTTAATCAGCTCTTTTAGCGCTTTTGATCCCACTAAGTTATTGAAGCTGTTAGCATGTTCGTTACAAGTAACCGAATATATTTTTCACTGGATTTGGAGATTGAAATAAAGGCTAGATTTTTGTTTTCATAATTCCCTTGGGAAATATTTGAGCTTAGTTCATTTTTATAACTATACGGGCTGTCTAGTGATGCATTAGGTTTGTAATTGCATCTGAAGACGTTTCTATACCCGTTAGAAGTATGAAAACTGACATGCAATTTGGAGAATACCTACTTAGAATTTAAGGCATCTAAAATCACGAAGGCAAAGCCGCGGACATAAGTAAGTAGTAAAATAATGTGTTATTTATCAAGTGGTAGGGAGGGGCCAGTGGGGGGATGTAGTTACGACAGCAGATTAGCTAAACTGTCTAAAATGGCATAGCCTGTTTGATGAATTTTCGATGTAGCTGTCGCTCCAGTGCTCCTTCTATTCGCGGACACACAAATTGCATGGTTTAACTAAATTACAGCTGACCTTTCGCAGTTTCGTCAACACCAATATAACAATGTAGCTAACTTTGCCATAAGCATACTTTGTTGAAAACTAATGGATGTAGCTAATATTATTTTATTTGAATAAATATTTAAAAAAAATGTTAATTTTGTAACTGGTGGCAGGCTCTTTGTATACGCCAGAATAGTGCTTAACAAACAGAATGTTAGAAAACCCTTTCACCCATGCAAGCTTATGCATTTCGAGTCAAGCTTGCAGTCGTATATGTCACCGTAATATTGTAAATATCGTTAGATTATAATCTATCTCGCGAGATTGTGAAGTGTCAAAAGATTGTGAACCTTAACATACTGCTTACAATTTAACGCATTATTTTGGGCAGATTATAATCTACCGAAAATAAAAAGTTATTTGTAAAAAGGATTCGATAATTATTAATTCAATTATTTGTAGTCATAATTATGCTCAAAATTCAAATTGTCCGTTACCAGTAATTTTTCATCTACATAATAAGCCCTCACACAATAAAATAATCAAAAAAGTAAAATTAAATGACAGAACTTTTTGGTATACCGTCTGTAATAACGTTATGACAAGGGGTGCATATTAAGGGGCATGAAGTTTTTACTCAATAAATTGATGAGAGCCAACATCTGGCAGATTACGGGTCATTGAACACTATTATGCGGGCGATTTTAAAATGGAACACAAGAACACATAATATAGTAGTACTGGTGACGTATTTCTTGCCTGAGGCCTGAAGATTTTCGTCATTAATTTTACCCCTTACCTACATCTTTCATCGTCTATATTGAAAGGGCTGCTCGGTTAGACTAAAAGAATAACGTTGTACAAAACCTGAGAAAAAATGCAGCTAGCGTTTTTTTTCATAGGTGTATTTATGTATTTACCTATATGTATACAAGGTATATCCAGACTGCGACCGAGAACGAAGCCGGGTGGTAGTTTTAATGACTACAGACACCATGCAACTAAAAATTTCGCGAGTATATATTTTTTGTGATGTTTGAAATATCAATGTGTTTGGGTGATAAATCTATAGTTTTTGCTAAAATAATAATTTAAACCCTTACGCACCATAGCGTTATTATAAAAAAAATGGTGTATATTATTATTTTTGGAAAAACTATAGATTTATCACCCAAATACGACGAAAGGAAAAAAAATTGAAAAATATCGTCGCTTTTTTTTGCATAATATTTAGTTTGCATTGTGTCTGAATCACTGAATCTCCCACCTGCCTTCGTTTTCGGTCGCAGTCTGGATATACCACGTATGTATTATAAATATCAGATGATAATACCTTAAATTCCTCCAGTATGGAACTTCAGACTGACAATTTATTTAGATGTAACACAAATGACATCCAATGTTTTTGGATTGGACCCTATCTTAAGTAAAGTATTTATTGACTTGACAAAATATACATTCCTTTCTATCTTTAATTCCACTGAAAGGTTTCGTGAACCAACATATCTCGGGGTTTTTGTTTAAATCCGAACAAGGGAATTGTGCATTTGTATCGGCGAATACACAATTTATCTCTTCAGCTAAGCGATTGATTACCCAAGTCTCAAGTGGTTTATAAATTGTTGTTGAAAATGACTCGACGTCAAGTTTCAACTCGATTGATTCGAGAGCGTTTAACGCTAATAAACTTAGCTAATCTTTAATTAATGAAACAAAATATCTCTATTAAAGATAAAGGTTGGTCTGTTTCACAAAACCGATTCCCTTTGATAAGGTTAACAAAGAAGAACCCCTTCGAGTCCCCGCACCCCTGGCGTCAACGCTAAGCAGGAAAAAATAAATAAAAAGTGTTTTTCAGATAAAAGATCCGGCATGAAAAGGAAATTGATATGGCTTAAAATATGATAACGTGATTTTTTTTATTAACTCAGAAGCAAAGGAACTTATAGTTTTATGCCTAAGTGGAATTATTTATATATTCCATAATAAGATTCAGCTAAAGCGGCAAATTTAAAAGCTCTATAAATACTTTGTGCTCTTAATAATTCGCTGTTCTCTTCATAATTAATGCACATTAATTGTATTTAATTATTTTACTTTTAACAAGTTGATGGCACGAAAGCGTTTCTTGTTAAAATTATAATGCCAATACGTAATCTCGCCAATTGGAAGTGCTTTATATTACCATGTGTTTTCGATTTTAATTGCTCATTAATTAAGTACGTATGCAGAGTTAAAACGAATTGCCTGCTGCTTCAAATGTATGCACGTGTAAATGCTGAATTAAATATACATTATAATTAGTAGGCCAGTCATATTTACTGTGTTTGTATGTGTTTATTGTAAGTGGGGTCGATAAAGGACTGAATCGTGAAAGTACCACAACTTTACTTTCCAACTTCTATTTATTCTAAGTTATAGTTATAGGACTAGACTAGCGTGGTGGTCTATATGGCCTAACTCCTCTCAATCGTACTCTCAATTGTAGAGGAGGCTCGTACCCTGCAGTGGAACGTATATTTATTTATTTTTATTTTTAACACTTTATACAAATTGAGTAGAGGTGAACTTAGTGCCTGAGGCATTCTCTATCTTTCGACACAGAGGATAAAGGTTATTAATCAGACAGAAAACATAGCTTAAGACTGGTTAGATGCCGGTATATACATCTGACGTGGCAGGCCGACAAATTATAAACAGGACCTAGTTGAGCAGCAATGCTACTAGTGAGATGCCTCCGGTACTGCGCCCACCAACGAGCCTGCCCAGCTTGTATGAGTATAGGCAAATCTTTGTTGACTGCTGAATGGGGTAATCCTGAGAAGGCTTATTTCCTGCAGTGGACGAAAACAGGCTGAGAGCTGAAAATGTTGAGTGGATTATTATATAAGAAATACAATAAAGTGGTAGAGCAACATCACATACATATATGTACCAACAAAATATGATTGAGCTATTTATTGAAGGTCCGTTTATAACTGATCTTTATGTCTTTTCAGACCAAGATTTTTCAACTGTATTTTATCGTATAAGTCTGAATCTTAGCAAGGTTCTAATTTTTTCATGACTTTGACTTCACAGTGTAAGCTATGTAATTTATCTATTCAAATTTTACTTATAATGTTTCATAGTTCAACTGTTTTTGCTTTCTTCATTTATACCCCTTTTTTCAAACTAAACTTAAATTAAGGAAAAAATTAATTTAGCTTAAATACTCTAGAGAAAATAGATTAAACCTTGCGTTGCAGGAATGCATATGATGGATACAAAATATTTTAAAATTGGTCAAGAAATCTGAGGGTCAAGATATATTGGTTATCTTTATTGCATTCCGTGCGGAAGAGGACCGGTTAAAATCTTAACAGAATGGCGGTATATATCAATTTTATGAAAATTCAGTCCTCTACTGCTCCTGTGCGAATAAAAGACATTAAGGCGCAATAAAGAGAATATTAAATGCACTTTTATATAGACGCTTCATAACATTAAACATAGCGACTTTAATTTTAGTTATTACCTGTTCTATTTTAAATGGAAAGGATGGAATATCTGAGTATCATAACTTGACACTACTTGACACAACATGGAATGCAATATGCTTGGCAGAAATCAGATATAGACATAAACGGGTGCGTTATTTGTGAAGTTTAAACATTAATTTTGGCGGCTCAATACAATACTCAAGATTAGTGCATAGAAAATATCATATGCTAGTGATTTGGTTTGAGACTTCGACCATAAATATATACATAAACTCACGCCTTATTTCCAGAAGGGGTAGGCACAGGTTCCCCTGGCCACCACCACCACGTCCTACGATGTGATAGGGCGCGTGCCTATCGCCATTTCGGTCCCCAATTCCTGATTCTGTTGACTGTTGATTGATGAATAGAGAAATCTAATATCACTTTGCCCGACCCAGGATTCGAACCCACGACCTCATCTCGTAAGCGTACCGTAGTACAAGTGCGCCACCGAGGCGACCATAAAATAATAAATATAAAACCATCCACGACTATTTTCTTTTTGTTGTGGTATAATAAGGACTTGTTTATGGCAAATTTTCTAGCTCCGTACCGCGCTGCGCGGGGAAAACAGATTATAGAAATTGGATACACATTGTGAACAGCCACACGATTTTCGTGTCAAGTTGAGCGCCGGCTCCAGGAAACTACGATCTTTATCAAGAATGCAATCAATTAAAAATGCAACAAAAACCACACGACAAACACCAAACAAAAACGAAACTAATTAATAATTCCAACTGTCAAAACGTATTGATAATCTAAATTTAGGCCTTGCGTATTTGCAATGGTAATTTTACATGAATTTACGTACTGGCCAGTACGCGTGGCATTCAAATAATACGAGTGATCGCAAGCTATTTGTTTACCGGAACATCCGCAATACGGGCCTCGCTGACACATTCAATCATCGATTTTACGTGCAATTTACCAAAACTTCGGTAATGGAATATTATGGAATGGAATATTACTTTAAATGTAAATACAGTGGCCACGGCGGCCGCTTCGCAATCAGTTTCCGACTGCGCCGTGTCATACGTTGTAATAAAGTTTTTGATGTCGTTTTTAAATGTGGATTATGGAGGATCCGTCTGGTTGGTCTTTGTAAAGGTGAATTTTAAATTTGTACGCGAGTTGTTTTTAAATTGGGTTCGATGCATTTTTTATTTGATGTGCAATTGTAAGAATTGCAAGAAAAAGATTCACATGGATAATTTTATTCGTTTATTACTTCACTGCTCATCACATTGGAACATTTTTTGGAATAAATAGTAGCCTTAGTGTTGATCCAGGGTGTCAGCTACCTCCATACTATTTCATCGAAATCCGTTAAGCCGGTTCTGAGTACATCGCGCACAACCGCACAGACAAATAGACAAAAAATCTAAAATTCGTTGTTCGTTAGGGTTCTACTACGTTCATACATTGCCGCCATATCAGTTTTTCTTTATATTCCATGTACAGACATCGATCAGTTACAAATTTATTATATGTATAGATATAGATTATGCGCTAGTCGTTGGATCTCCTATTGACTATATCTCAAAAATATAAACACTAACAGGCTTTTTGTAGCTTAAGAATGGCAATCATTTATTTTTTGCCCCGTTAGAGGGTGATCATAAGTGCGTGGTGGCCTGCTGGTAACGGACCAGACTCGGCTGCCTAAATGTTCACGGTGGTTGCGGGTTCAAATCCCAGGGCACACATCTGACTTTTCGGAGTTATGTGTGTATTGATAGTCAATCACCACGCACTTTAACGGTGAAGGAAAACATCGTGAGGAAACCTGCATACCGTAGCGACTTTAAAGAATTTCTACGGTATGTAAGTCCGCCAACCCGCACTAGGCCAGCGTGGTGGACTATATGGCCTAACAACTTGTAATCGTACTCTTGATTGTAGAGGAGGCCCGTGCCCTGCTGTGGGTCGTATATGGGCTGAAACAATACAATACAATAGAGGGTGATCATCAAGAAAAATCTAATATTCTCCCATTGGCATATGACTTGCGTTGTATCAGTTGTTAAATAGATTTTACAGTGTAGTATACTTAAATTTGTTTGAATAAAGCCCTTTTATCTATTTATTGAAGTTCACATTAAAATTAAAATCTTTTAGAGAACGATTACATTTTAAAATCAGATATTAAATGCCTCTTTAAAGGTTAAAATTAATTTGTATCCGAGTAAATTATATTTGCGTGCGTATTCAATTTAATATAACTTTAAAGAAACATTTTAATATTTGTACGTACTAATAACGACTCATTAATGTATAATTAATGGAATTTTAATATTAATAATGTAACATTTTTTATATACCTAATATATTTTGTATTTACGTCGCGAGTGTAGAATACCAGAGTGTATTGACCTTTCATTATTACATCTTTACGTATCAACCGCGTAAACAAAAACCTCTTTATTAAGAATGAAATAATTTAAAAACCAATTGAAAATATGCTTCTGCTACCACAGCATCAACGGTTTTACAAACCAGCTTCAAACTCGGAACGGCGACATAACAAACGAGGTTAGACGCACCATTGTCGCACGAAGCCGTACATTTCCCGAGCCTTATCTAAAGTTTGATAGTGTCGCTGTGCCTGCATTCACCTGGTCCATTGTCCAAGCGCAGGCTTAACATTGGGACAAGGGTAATTAGTCCGAGTCGTGCCGTGTATGCCGAACGAGGGCATAAGCCACCCGATGCTCAATTATGACCTATACATCTATGCAAATTGCATGACCTAATTGCTCCCGTGTAATAGATTGTTAACAAGGATATTATGGTGCGTATTAACGTAATACTAATAATCTATCAGCTTGTATTCCCTGGTCGCGGTGTGTCCCGGATATTGTGTTGTTCTGTTGCCTTTGTTGTTGAATCGTCGGCTGTTTTCTCGAGACTTTACTGTTGTTCGTGGTAAAGATAGGGCTGAAAATACGTACGACTGCCTTGGTGGCGTAGTTGTATTATGGTACGATTACAAAGCTTAGGTCTCGGTTACGAGTCCTGGGTCGGGCAAAGTGATATTACATTTTTCTATTCATTTTCAGCCCGCAGTAAGGAATATGTGCCCGATATAGCGATAGGCTCAATATAACATCGTGCGACGGAACACACAAAGCCAAACGTGGGTGTCCTGTTTGAACCTCTGTCTACCCTTTCTTCTTCTTCTTCTTTCTGTCTATCTTGGATAAGGGGATGAAGTTTATGTATGTATGTATGAAAATATTAAGATAAATAAGGGCATGTACGGACATCTATATTACATATGTATGTATTAATAGGATAAAAATTATCTGTACATATCTAAACTAATATTATGAAGAGGAAAGATTTGTTTGTTTGCATTGGATAGGTTTTGAAACTACTAGACCGATTTTAATAATTCTTTCACTTTTAGGATCCTACATTATCCCTGCTGCACGTACGCGATACAATATTTTCAAAAAAGTGTATTTACACCCGGGCGGAGCCGGGCTGAGACGATAGCTTATAAAATGGAGATAAATAGTAAGAATTGTGTTCAAGTGTAATAGCGAGTGGCGAAAGATAATTATATATCTTGTCCTCAGTAGATTCTGTCTATTTACTACGTTTAAAAGACCGAAGAATGTAGGTTGAAGAGTAAATATTGTTTGGTAAATTGTGCCAAAGATTGATGGTTAATAAGAAATTACGTTTTGATGATCACCAAGCTGTAGCTTCCGAAGCCTTCACGCAGTTTATAAAAAAAAAAGTTAAACAACGTCACTCGCTATTGAAGTTGAAACATACATCACTCAATCACTTGGTGTGTAAACGTTGTAATGCCCCGGTCATCCTGTAAACAACGCTTAGCAGTACCTATAAGCATATATATCCATTAAAATTAGATTGCCCCTTACTTTTAAAATAGAACGAAATATAAAATTCCCTTTTCAGCAAGTATTTATTGCGTTGCGGCTTCCTCGCTTGTCCTCTATCAATAGTGACCTAGGAATAATTTAAACTGTACGTGCTAACCTAATTGCACACTCACTATTACCGTTTACATTAGCGTGCTGTCGCTGGGACGTGGTAGTTAGCGCGCAATGTAACGTTCGCTTCATTACAATCCAATCACCCGTCGTCTCTTCCAGAAACTTGGCTCTCACTGGCAACTTCTTTGACTACTTCCTTAATCGAGTTGCCGTTAACTTTATAAAATGCGCCCGTGTGCCTGGTTTATGTTTTCCACGCCAGTTAAGAGCTTCTCAAAAGTTCCCGCTCTCGACGTCAATAAAACACGTACTTTTTGCGTTGAACAAAAATTTAACTCAGGTGTCGTAAATATTTAATGTAAGCTGTAAAAGCCGTGTAAGTTATGAAATGTTTTAGAACACGCATGCAGCTCACCTGGGCTTGCTGTTTTCTACAACTTGTAATATTTAATCCTGTACCTATAACTTTTTTTTTATTGCAATGAATGGCGAGACGAGCATGCCTTTACGACCGCTCATGGACAGAAGCAAAGCCAAACAACACCATGAATTACAATGCTGAATGCAATGCTTGGCATTCCACTGCGCTCGCCATCCTGAGACATAAGCTTTTAAGTCTCATTATGTCCAGTAGTTACGCTGGCTACAATGTCCTTCAAACCGGAACATAACAATGCGTTTACACTGTTGTTTGGCGGAAGAAATAGACATTGTGGTGGTACCTACGCAGGCGGTCTCTCACATATGAGAGACCTATAAGTAAGTGGGATGCAAAATGGTTTTAATGAATTTTAAGGAAAGATTTGGCTTGTGATTTTCAATATCTTGTTTCGGGGACATCGTATGATTTGAACGAAAACCGTTACTTAAATTGGCGTGTCAGATACATTAATTTAATCCAGGACTTTGTACTTTCAATTCATATACGCTAACAAAACGATTATATATAAATATTTTAGAATATAATAGGGCCGATTGTTAATATATTTAGAGGCAACATTCCCCGTTACTTGGCAATAACTGAAAGAACACAATTTTTACATAAACTCAGATCAGAAACAACAAATGATTTTAGTGTTATAAGTATTCCCTTGCGACCTGTGTATCTCTGTCCGCACTCGTCGTGATTCACATAAACATTAATTAAAAAGCACAATAATTTGTTGATCAGTAATCGTCAGTGTATTTTAATCGACAATCGAGTTGGCTACAATATTAAACGCTATTAGAGTCACGGAACACATTGACCTAACCGCTCTCATTACAACAACTAAATGAACTGCAATTTGGTTGCAAATGAATTGTGTGTTGTTTGCATGTATTTCTTTATTTACAGTTTGTCGAAACACGACATATTGTGGCGTACAATAAACTGTTTTTTATTCCGCGGGATATTTCGCAAATGATGTTTACGTTGGTAATCACTGTCATATTTCTCGGTGTTCGTGATTTTTATTTGCAAAAAATATTGGTTTTTGTAAATGGTTAAGTGTTTTTTGTTACACGAAATTAAATTGTTTGGAGAAAAATCGATATTTTTCATCCAAAATGTATACAGCCAACCGTTTTCGTAAAATATCTGCAACATGCGTAAAAAATGTGTACGAGTCTACCTAAGGAAAGTAAGAGACGAAGATTGATGATGCATATATACTTTTATATTTCTCTGAAATATTTGTGATTTTAATACGTCTTTTACGAATACTTAATTTCTGACAATTTAGAATGGTCATGTTGCTAAAAAACCGTCCGTATTCAAACATTTCACAAAGTTATTATAAAAATGAAAAAGATTTCTCCGAAAAAAAATTTCAAATATTTTTACACAAAAGTAAGCGAAAAGGGACATTGCAGCCAATGTGCCGCTCAATCGTGCTAAATGGAGGAAAAAAGTTGACCTTTCCATGTTTGTCCGTGAATCATATGGGTGCGGGTAAAAATGTCCGGGTGCGGATTGCGACTGCGGTCGGGATGCGGCTGGGGGCTCCCTAAGGACGTGTTTTACGTGCTGACAATGAGAGCACGTGAGCCTCGGCCTTTTTTCGTAAAATTGTCTTTTTAGCCGCCATTTTGAAATTAGAAGCAGTATTTTGAATTATTTTAGGGTTAAGTTTTTTTTGACGTCGTTGGGACGTCGCTGGATGCAGACTGCCTCCAACAGGTCGCTGTGGAAATCATTGGGAGAGGCCTATGTTCAGCAGTGGACTTCCTTTGGCTGATGGATTGGATTGATTGGATAAGTTGTTTTACGTCAGGTTAGGTTTTTGTAATACTAACTTTAAATACACCCACGCATTGCTCATATAATATGATATACTAAAACAAAGTAACTAAATTTGTAATCCAAAAATGTATCCATTAAAAATACTGCCCTCTTATCTTTTCCGGATAAAATAAAATCTGAATTGATAGTTTTCACAATTTCCGTTGGCTGCTCTATAACGTGGACTACCACAAAAGTTTTTATAGTTCTTTTGTTTACAGTTCTTCAAAACTGAGCCATCTCAAAGCCACATCAAGATGGTGAGGAATAAAAGAAAGCCACTCGCCTGTTGGTTTATATTACCTGCTCTGGAACCCGCGTCCTTATTCTACCGACGTTTTATTCTCAAATGGGCATTTGTTCTCAAATAGGAGACTTACTACTCACGGGAGGTTTTCTTGAATTTTTGCCAATTAATCTGCCGTATTTATGTCTGTAAAACATAATAGTATAAAGAGCTAAAATATTATCAACGGACTATGTAGAGTGCTATGCTAATTATTTTGCTATGAAATAAGTATTATTAGAAGTGGCAGTGATCAGCGAACATAGCGAAGAGATCTGTTCGATTATGTTGACACTTCAATAGATCAAAACTTCGATGATTTCTCAAATTATATTTTACCTTTTAACATAGTTCCTCTACTTAATTTAAGAGGTTTTTGTACTGTTGTTATGAGTTAAGTAAATATACACAACGCCTTGACTTGATAGTAGTCAATTAATGCTGAATTTAATTTTTTTCTAAATATGCTTATTCACAACAGTTAAGTCATCAATCCAAACGGTTAGATTTGCTAATCCATTTGGGATTACGCAATCGATCCTATGTAGGGCAACGAAACGCTGAATCCCTCAGTACAAGACCACGAAATCGTCTGCGGGTTACGCTCGTATCTCAGAGTTGAGACAAAAACAAATGGAAGTATTACCGGAGACAATCTACATTTAAATGGATCTTTTTCCTCAATCGTGCGCGAGTTTGGTGATAGGTATCGACGTCGATTTATTTTTGTGAATTTACATTTCGGCGGCGGCTCCCAGTCGTGTCCGTTGCAGTGACCGCACGCCTCGAGTCTAACTGCGACCAAATTGCCATACTGTCCAATCTTGTATGCATTTTAACGGTCAAGGATTTTTTATTGAAATACAACTTATACGGATTTCATCGCTGTTTTGGTGTAATTTTAACTTCGGATGACCCGGAAATGGTTAATTTTGTGAAATTTGATGATTACACATAATTACTACTTGGAACTACGAGTATATGTAAGATAGGTGTATTTATTTAAAATAACTGTAATTAAAACACACTATTACACTTGTATTTAAAAAAAATTGGTATCGAGTAAAGCGCAAATTAATTCCCAGCAAAGCTACGCGTTAAGGAAGGCGGCTTCATCACCGTACACCGCGCTTACACTGAAACATCGTGTTCCATCGAAAATTAAACACATAGGCAATGTTAAGCCGAACAAGGTAGGCGTCTTGCCGGCGGCACAATCGGCCCCGTTATTAATTATTCCGAACGCCGTGACAAAAGGCATTAGCTGGGAGATAATGGCGCTTCCTAGTTCCTCTGTAGTAGCGATCATTCATACGTTTGTGAAAGGATGTTGTTCTGCTTAGTTAGTTTGAGCGGTGTGTGCTTTATGGCCGAATTGGAGTCGTGTTGTGATAATCTATTTTAGCTGCACCATGAATGGGCTGGATTTTTTTCATGTACCTTATGAAATGTTGAGTGTTGTTAAGATACAGTATCGAGTTAAGAAAGGCGATTATCACTCAACATTTGAACTCGGGAAATTTTATGTAGGAAATACGACAATTGGTGTTGAGATGTCTGCACTGGTGGGAAGAGAAGATCAAGATGGTAACATTTTATTTTTGTTGGCCATACCAATCCAATCCATCAGCCAAAGGAAGTCCACTGCTGAACAAAGGCCTCTCCCAATGATTTCTACAGTGACCTGTTGGAGGCAGCCTGCATCCATCGACGTCCCGCGACCTTTACCAGCCTTACCTTTACCTTTACCTTTTGTTGGCTATACATGAGTGTTTAATTTCAAATCTCAGTGCATAAAGGCCACTAAATACGGCGTTGATATAAAATAGAATACACAGAGGCAAAGTAAACTTATACTAATAAGCCGTGAGATATGAACGACTGACGTATTCGCTACGAGAAGTCAGCGTCGGATAACATCTCAGTGCAGTTACCGTGTCTACTGCCCTACGCTTTATGTGTAAAATTCAGTATGAAAACTGAGGAAAACCTCTTGTAATAAATAAATTATTCTTATTTATAATTAGTTGTGAGGTAAGAACGTTTATAAAAGTCGCGTTGATTTCTAAAATCGAATTTGAATGCTTCAAAATGTTTACTGTGCTCTTATTTGAGAATATTTAAAAGGCATGTTAACCGGGCCTTCAAATGTAGAATTCATAAAACAATAATTTTATACAGGTAGTGAATAATAAATTACAAGTATGTGTTTTAAAATAAATAATCTTTATTCCCTACTCATTGCCACCGTTGGACAGCTGCGTGTAAGCTGAATAGTTGGTTTCATATACGCGACAATTTAAACTTTAAAAATACAGCGCCTAGCAAAAACGAGGCACTTGATACAAAAGATGGCGTCAATTTGGCAGTGCCCGCTCCTAACTTCTAACATTTCATCGTGAATTGTTTCCGTAGCATTTGACACACTTGTTACCGCGCTAGCTACATATTCGTTTAGACCATAGAAAAAAGTTGATGACGTTAGTACAATTAATGCGCACACACTCCACAATCCGGGAAATGCAGCGGTAATGTTGTGTGCTCGGATAAAACAAACAGCATTTACCGGGAGACCGAGATTTTTTTTCCCTACAAATGAAATGTTTTCACGTTTAACGAGACGAGGCCTCAGCAAATGAAGACCCGTAACAGTAAACAACTTTAGGTAAATTTGTAGAATGACAGAATTTCGCAGGTACGAATAAAATTATGAGAGATCTAATTTTATTCGCGAAACGTCCGAACGAAATTACGGCTCACAAACAGAATAAAGTCGATTTAACAAATCTTTGCAATTCGTAACATAAATACGAAAATGCGAAATTGTGTGTCGAACGAATGTTTTCGAATTTCAACTGTAAATACTGTCCCCCATAATGATTATTTGAACGTACAATTAGCATCGGAATGCCGTCAGTTGGTAGTGGTAATTCGATTTGGCGGCGTCAGGGCCGGCAAACACGGCGCGACGGGTTGTCACACGGCCTATCTATATGTCCTCATTAGCTCTATAGAAACTGCTAAGGTGGCACCGAAACGTTTGCCGTACTGTACACTCGACACCCTTCGTGATCTTTCACTTGCTAGTTAGGGATTTCCGATGTGAAGGGATAGCGTTTAAGGACATTATTAGTTCATTCTAGCGATTTAATTTATTAGTTGTAAATATAATCAATTCTACATACATACATACATAACCACACGCCTTTTTCCCAGAAGGGGTAGGCAGAGGTGCTACTAGAACACCCACGTTTCGCCTTGTATATTCCGTCCCACGATGTGATAGGGGGCGAGCCTATCGCCATATCGGGCACAAATTCCTGACTCCGGGCTAATAATGAATAGAAAAATCCAATATCACTTTGCCCGACCCGGGATTCGAACCCCAGACCTCAGCTTTGCAATCATACCGTAGTACCACTACGCCACCGCGGCAGTCTAATCAATTCTGAAACATAGTAAAATATTTTTATGTAATTTTTTAAGTACGTGAAATATTCTTTTACTTTATATTTGTAACTAAGAAGTTGTATTTTTACCTAAACATACAATATAATTTCGTTTAAAGTAGAGCCCAAACTAAAACATAAAAACATACTATGATAAACCTTGCTGGGTTTATTTATTTATTTTTAGGAAGACTTTCAGGCTAATACAAATGTATGTAAGACTTGGATATAATGTGAACATATTACTAGTGACAAGTCTCCACATAATAAATTTGGTTTATGTTATAAGCTAACCATATTAAATTGTATTAAATATAGCAAAATCTTATTGCAGTCAGTTTGGAAGATATAAAAGGAAGCTACAATACGCATGCTTGGTTCAAAGCCAAAAATATACATTGTAAGAATAATATTGTTCAGGTAGCGTGCGTATTCAAATAGGTAAAGTACAGCCGGCTGTAGTGTTATCAACACCGAGCAAGAATGTGCAAAAAGATACGTGAAAACGTTTCATAAAGAAATGCTGTGACGTCGTCTCAGAAAATAATAAACTGTCACAACTCGGCGGCTGCTTCGGGCTTCCCTCTTTATTCCTTTTCTAACTGGCTAAAAGAATTTGTTGGCTCGAGGTTCATAATAATTTCGCGAGCGAAGAATGAAGTGTAATATCGTCATTGTTTTGGCGTCGAATGAATGCGATGCGAGACGCGGCCTCAGTTTGTTCTCGAGCCATTGGGAAATATTTAAAACGTCGCATCCGAGCCGCCGACGCGACGCTCTTTTGTTCTCAACATTTTCGTATGACACGATTTCTCGTGCACTACCACGTGGCGTTTTCATGTGTTTAATTTTTAATGCACATCGCCCCTTACGTCATGGCTACAAAATGTACCCGCGTTAGGTATTGGCGTATGGATTTTACGATATGCTTCAAGCAAGAATATCTAATGGACACGTTTTCCTAGCGAAGTTTGAGAAAATATTAACTGCTTCCAAATACTTAAAATACTGCGAGTGATGATCGTTGAAGGGTTTTAATGTGTGTGCTGGTGTAGTATTTATTGAAGTCCCAGCCCGGCTGCAACACCAAGTACCATGCCGGACCAGAAGACAAGCGAGTAGTGACAATGGCATACCCATTTCAGGCTCCATTAAAGAACTAGGGGCATCAGCATTCCTGTAGCAAGGAATGATAAATACGACCTAGTAGTTTTAACTTATGGCGGTTGAACAATATGAAACAATATTTCACAAATTCTATCTCTTCCTTTACCTATTCTCGTCTAACATTTTATTTTTTTTAAGCCTAAAAAGCAGATTCATCTGGTTTGGTACTACGAGTACTATCTAGTGGCTACTAGTGGCGTGACGTAAAAGCTTTATTTCACTTATAATTTAGAGGTGCTCCGGCCTGCATACGCTCGGTTGCATTCAAGCAATTATAGAACGAATATTTATAACGAGTTTTAAAGTAATATTGTCTTGCTTATGTATGTATGTACTATGTGCCAGCCTATATCCGTCCCACTGCAGGGCGCGAGCTTCCTCTACAATCGAGAGTAGGCAAGGGTTAGGCCATATAGTCCACCATGCTGACCTAGTGCGGCTTGGCAAATTTACCTTAAATATTATTTATTCACTGTCACCTTATGTGAATGTTGCTATGTAATAAATATTAAAAAATACCGCAAAATGATAGTACCAAGTTAAAACTCAATCGGGTACAAAATGTACGAATGCATAAAAGATGGAAAAAATGTTTTGCTATATATTTGCATGCGACGGCATTATTGAACATAATTGCCATTGGACTTAATGAGATTAACACGCCTCAGTACCTAATGTATTAATCTCCTGTAAGATTTATAGCTATTGTTATTTATAGGCTCGCCCCCTATCACATTGTGAGACGGAAAATACAAGGCGAAACGTGGGTGTCCTGGTTACACCTCTGCCTATCCCTTCTGGGAAAAAGGCGTGAGTTTATGTATGCTTACATAATTTTACCATTGCAAAATAGGAGCAATGTTGAGATCCTTGTGGGAGGCCTAGGGTCAGCAGTAGACTTCCTGTGGCTGCAGAGAGAGAGAGAAAATAGCAGCATTTGGGACCAAGGTGCAAATGAATTATCTGATGTTTTCCATTACACACATAGTTGGAAAAATAGAGATAACTTATTCACCCCGGATTTGAACCCTCAATAGAATATTGGTATTCCAGAATTACATGCACGAACTACAAGTACTTGAAGAATTATTTTAAAGCATCTTTTAAACTAATATCAAGGTGTATTGTGGCGATAAAAGCAAATTCTAGGCATAACAGTTTGCCTTTGCACATACTTTTAATGGAAAATCGTAAAGTGTAAAGAGGTTTATAGAATCCTTTCTTGTTTACGAGTCGGAAGAGCGGCACGTGGTGCATGCAAAAACCTTTTATTACCAACCGACAATATTTACAAAATACTTTAAGCCGCGAATATCCTGTCGCATAAATTAATGACGATTTAACAATTCTTTCAATAATGCAAAAAGTTATGAAAATTGACTCGTATTGGCCGAACCGATAAGTAAACATTGTATTTATAAATACCCTCAATTTTGTTTCAGCCCGCAGTCTGCGAGGCAATTTACATTTTATTGACAATTAATTTCGTTCTCATATAATATGTATACGCGAGAACTAATGATGTTCGTTAAAAGCTTTTTCGTGTGACGATATCGGAAGATTCTGACACCGCGGATCTTCGCGTCTGCCGTTTAGTGGTTCTGATCCACGATCCAATTTCACTCAGGATTTATTCTTGATATCCGGAATACCAAATTCCGCGTTTATAATTCAAGCATCAAAGTTGGCGACAGCGTGCCATGTTGTAACTAATAATAAATTGGTTGTGATGTAGACAAAATATTAGGGCGTCGTAAAACAAAGTGTTACGAGCTCTCACACTTAGCGGGCGACAGTCTTTATGAATATTAATAACCTGGCTGTTTCATGGCTTTTGGAAACAAATGAACTGCGAGTTTCGACTTATTTGACCGCGCACCAAAAATGCTCGTTTGGTTTGGAAATTAAACCGTGTTGTGCCTCGTGTTCTTGTTATGTATTATTTAAATGTTTATTTTTATAAGAGCATTTTGACGAAACTAATTTTGTGGTGTTAGCGTGAATATGGGATGAGTAACGATAATATTAGTCGCATAAATCTGGAGTTGTATTTGCCATGTAGAGCGCGTTTTATTGCCATTGATTACCCATCAATTAGCGAATAACTTATAGGGAACCGGAACCGAATCAGCTGTATGGAAACAGTGCATATCCGTTTTCCCTTTTCGGAACATATCGATAAATATTAGCAGTTCCCGTATGCGGGCTGTACGTCATATGTAATCGACCAATGCAAATGAGCCAAAAGATTTATTTAATATCAGCATAGTAAATAAAGAAAGAAGAAATATAAAAAAGTGGCTCCAAATCGTTTTTTTTTATAAGTTGTAGGTGCGAAGTTTATGCTCCTAGATAAAACAACAATAACACCATGTTTTATCGTTCTCAGTAGATGGATAGAGTTATAAAAACGGTAAAGTTTCATCAAAAGCGACGTAAATTAGTTGCAATCGTGGCCGGACATTTTTCCGGGTGCGAAAAGAAATTAATACGAGTAGTTCCGAGCAAAAAGTATTATGAAGTTAGAAAACTCTATTAAACATTTACATCGGCGAGGTTTCGTGGAACGGGGCAACTTTGTGCCGATTGAACCGATCGGGATATTTTTATTAGGTTCTTGAATTCTTGTTGCAAAATTGGTCAAATATGGATGTCCTGATAACGCTTCCGTACTGTGAAGTGGATTCGAATCCAAGGTATTTTTTATGGCAAAAATCTTGAATGCTCAAACAGCTGTATAGCCTCTGTATTATTTGTTAATTTGGCAATTGCAACATCAATAAATTGTCGTTTGTTGCAAAACAATCAATTAACTATTAGTTGTATGATGATTATTGTAAGTATCAAAAATAAAATAAAAAACTTAGTAAACACACCCTCGTTTATAAAAGAATGAACCAATGACAATGCAGTAAACTACAATTGGGCAGGTCGACAACCCAGCGACAATAAATCTGCAAAAATCTACGGCCGTCCATTTTGTCTCCACTAACACAGGCGGTGTTAAAACAGGCGATCTATTTAAGATAAAGCCATTCATTACACGAACACGAAATACGTTCTCACTTCGAATGAGGTCTCGTGGATCAGTAAAACGAATGATAAAACTCCAGCGTAATGTATAAGAGGAGGGTGCTGTTTAAAGCCCCGCCGCGTTTTATTCCCGTCCGCATGGGCGTTCGCGGCGATTTGTGGCTGCACTAAAGTTAACGATGCTCTTACGGTGCCTCCAACTATGAAAAGCCAATCAAATTTTAATGCACACACTTTAGCTCTGAACGGTTTTTATATAGGTTTTTCTCATTAGCCGCTCAAAGGAATTAGCTGGGCTGGATTTTCTTGTTAATGTTGCGTTTCTGGGTTACTTTTATGTGGTATACGTTAGGAGTAATTGGCAATCCAAGTTGCTGCTAGTATTGTGTCCTTATTAGTTGATGCAAAGGTAATTAATTTTTAGAGTATGTTATTTCAATTGTATGATTTAATATTGATGGGTTGACACACATCTAAATCCAAGGTTCAACGAAGTCTGGTGTAGAATCTAGAGTTCGTGCATATTTCATTCACTTTTTAACCTACGTCAGACACACCCGATGTCATAACCACCACAGGATAAAAGTGAGATGTAATTATATTCCCTGATCTATTTCACTTCTATTTTAGTTCTTACATTTCCGTTACTTATCAGGGTCGTTCCAAAACGAAATATCCTCGCAATTTTGTATACTTATTATTAAATATTTTTTAAAACAGAAAACTGTTCTAATTCACAATATTTTCACATAAATATTACAAAACATCCAGCAACACACACGCGAGACAGTGCAAACAGCTCACAACATATAATATTTACTTGCTCATTTGTTGTGGTGATTCAAGGATTCAGGCTAGAACATCTCGTGCCTCAGATGCCTTTTGTCAGCGCGTAATTAATTGCTTGCATCCATTGTGTGAATGTCAGAGAGGCTCCCTCATTGGCCCGGGGTTATGTTGGGAGCTCATTTAAAATTAAACCAAACTGCTGCTAGCATGCATTTAATTACCGCTATTACAATTGCTGTTTAATATTATTTAATTGAGTTTAATATGTTAATCTTGTTGAATCGTAAACATTTGAATTGCGTTTTTGCATCGCTGACCTACATTGGTTAGCTTGGACGAAGTTTCTAGGCTTCATTAGATAAAAAAGGCTCCTCGTTAGAGACAGAAAGAAATACTTGTTCTCTACATGAGCTAATGCAGTATATGAGTCAGTAGAAAGAGCGCTTTTTCATAGAATTACTACGCTGTGATGACATGAATCCGACGGCGTCTCAGTTTGTGGTAAAAAAAAGTCGTTGAATTCGGTTTTTATCTTTTGGCTATGAAAGCATTTTGTAAGCTTCATAATTTGTTTTATAGTTTATAAATTTGGTTAAACAGCAACTACCAGTTTATGAAATTCGATCCGATAATCTTCATTTGCGTAATGGACTAAAATCAAAACAAATTGTTGGGTTAATATTCTGCGAAGTATGGATGGGTTTTGCCTGTGGCTGTCACATAGAGAATTTGCAACTAAATGGGTTTTCAGTTCATAATTTGAAAAATACTCGCGTTCGATTTCGTCCACTAAGCCAAAGTTAACGATATAATCATTTAGAATCGATATTTTGAATTAAAACGTTATCCCTTTTACAAAAAATCTGGGATCATTGTTATGAAAGATTAGGGCACAGCTTCGATCTCGAAAATTAAAACGATGAGTCATTGGGAATTTTAAGTCTCGTATGATGTCTTATTTGGAATATTCCGTGGGGAGATCAGGACTCGCAGGGATGCTGGGGTGACGGAATAGTTGATGATGCAATGCACACATGATTTATTATCCTTTACCACTATGGGGTGAGTTCCTTGAATAATTTCCTTAACACCGCGCGTGTATCATAATGTAAGTCATTATTATTATTTGCTGTTTTGTCTTCGAATAGTTAAAAAATCAATTTGTAAATGTTATTAATAAAAGGATTTATATATTGTAATGTCACAAAATTCTTCAAAATTGTGTCATTATATAAATTGTTTATCTAGTGAAATCGAAAGGCAGTCAAATGACTTCCTTGGGCAATCTAGTGTTAATATGTACATCAAGTGCACTGGAGTCAATTTCTCCAAGGTCTCGGCCCTGTTATGCCATTAGTAAAAGAAAACATTACAGATACAATAGCTCGTTAAATAAATTAAAAAATGGAGTCTGCTTTTACTTTGCATAGTGTACGTAGCCGTGTCCATACATATTCTTCACGTGAGTCATTAAGGCCTCCGTGTAATGACCCTGATAGGACTTTGTCATTAATCTTTTTTGCTTTTATTTTCCTTTCGATTTTTCATGTTTATTGTTCATTTGTGTTTACTGTTTCAGTTTTATTCATTTAATATCATACATTAAATAGACAGCGTTATTTATGCGCAAAGTTATTTTAATCGTAGAAACGTAGATACATACTGTTTGCTTGTTTACTGGTGGTAGGTCTCTCATATTTGAGAGGCCGCCTGGGTCAGTTCCACTGCAATGTCTGTTTCTCCCGCCAAACACCAGTGTAAATGCACTTTTGTGTTCCGGTTTGAATGACATTGTAGCCAGAGTAACTTAACATCTTATGTCTCAGGGTGGCGGACGCAGTGGAATGTTTAACATGGCTTTGTAATTTATGGTGTTGTTTGGTATCGCTCACCATCAGGCGAAACGCATATTCGTTTCGCCATTAATTGCAATAAAAAAAGATACAATCATATTCCTGAATTATATTACATAAATTATATTATAAGCCGCAAATCCTTGCGGGGATCGAACCTGCGACTTTACGTGCAGAAATCCAACTCAAAAGCCGCAATTAAAAATAAACCTAACATTTGCAATGAATTAAAATAAAACACAGGTTATTCGCAGCTATTGTAACGCTCGGCTTCACTTAGTTTTTCATTAATTTTAGATTTTAAGCAATAAACTATTTTAGTACAGTGTAAAGTGGAAAGGCTTTTAAAATAATTTCAGCCGAAAGGCTCGTGTTATGGCCTTAATACAGGCTGAGCTCTGAGGAAGTTTAATGCATGTATATTTAACGAGTTCATAATGTTAGGAGAGCTATCGACAACTTGGACAAAGATAGTAGAGTTTGATCGTAAGACTAATGCATATTGAGGTATATGTGTCTTGAGATGTATGTTTTGCTTCAATGCATGTATGATACATGCATTATGTCTGTGAAATTAATTCATCGTATTATTATATTAACCCGATGATTCTATCGAGTTAACCCGATTTAAAAAAACGGGTTAATTCGGTTCAACTTTTGTAGTTATTGAGTGGATAAAGAAGAACTTAAGTTTTTCTTCTAGTTTTATCGCTTATTTATTGATCGGGTAAAGAAGAGCAAATAAGCTTTTCTTCTAATTCGAGTGCGAGTGCGAGTGCGTGGTGGCCTCGTGGTATCGGACCAGACTCGGCTGCCTACATGTTCACGGTGGTCGCGGGTTCAAATCCCAGGGCACACCTCTGACTTTTCGGAGTTATGTGTGTATTGATAGTCAATCACCACGCACTTTAACGGTGAAGGAAAACATCGTGAGGAAACCTGCATACCGTAGCGATTTTAAAAAAATTCTACGGTGTGTAAGTCCGCCAACCCGCACTAGGCCAGCGTGGTGGACTATATGGCCTAACCACTCTCAATCGTACTCTCGATTGTAGAGGAGGCCCGTGCCCTGCAGTGGGTCGTATATGGGCTGATACAATTCAATTCAAATTCTACTCTAAATATACAAACATAACAAAATAGAAACAAAAAAAGCAAACGTACAACAGCCGGTCTTATCGCTCGAGGCGATCTCTTACAGACAACCAACCATAGGATGGATAAGAGAAAACGAAAGTTTTGGGGTATCATGAGGCCTACGAACGATGTAATACGACAATATGTATATATAGATAAATATATAGGGTATATTAAGACTGCTACGGAAAACGAAGCGAGGTGGTAGTTTTAGTGATTACGTACACGGCGCAACTTAAAATTTTACAAAAGAACGCGATGATTTTTTTGTAATGTTTTAAATATTATTGTGTTTGGGTGGTAAATCCATAGGTTTTGCTAAAATTATAATTTAAAGCCTTGCGTATTTCAGCGTCTTTGAAAATAAAAGGGTGTACATTATTTTTATAGGAAAATGTATGTATTTACCACCCAAATACGATGATAGGAAAAAAAATCGTTGCTTTTTTTTTGCAAAAATTTGCGTTGCATTGTCTAAAGTCACTAAAACTACCATGTGGCTTCGTTTTTGGTAGCAGTCTTGATATACCCTGTATAAATATCTTAACCACTTAATTGTGGTGTAGATACCTACATCCATCCATCATCATCCATCCATCAGCCAAAGGAAGTCCACTGCTGAACATAGGCCTCTCCCAATGATTTCCACAGTGACCTGTTGGAGGCAGCCTGCATCCAGCGACGTCCCGATACCTACATATACATGTAAAAATATTGTTCACAGATACACTTGTTTGCTTTATCCCATAACCCACCCATCGGCCCATAACGCGCGTTGATGACTGCGATCTATTAGGCCACAACTTAACTATCCTATACTTAGTATACGCCTGCGGGCGCGCGGTTTGTGGTTTCATGATGTCTTGCATCAATGACATTCGTACATAGATTATAATGTGCAGATAATATGTCAATAATACAAAGTTAACACTGTTTATTACCCAGTATGATAGCCTCGGTGGCGCAGTTGTACGGTACGATTACAACTTTGAGGTCTCGGGTTAAAATCCCGGGTGGGGCAGTGTTATTGGATTTTTCTATTCATCAGCTCGGACTTAGGAATTTGTGCTGATATGGCGATAGACTCAACGCTATCACACAGTGGAGTGAAATGTTATTGTTGACTGATTCTAATATCACATTGCCAGATAAGTATATACGATCGGGACAATGTGAGTTACTTCTACCCAGACTTCTACCCATGTCTGTTTTTGGTATTGATTTTTTTAGAATAGACTTTTTACACGTCATCTTCTTATTATCTGTTA
Organism: Theretra japonica; assembly: GCA_033459515.1. Taxonomy (NCBI): domain Eukaryota; kingdom Metazoa; phylum Arthropoda; class Insecta; order Lepidoptera; family Sphingidae; genus Theretra; species Theretra japonica. Next base: position 7,111,404 of record CM065951.1, on the reverse strand, counting down.
TTATTCACTATGATTTTCTTTAAAAATGAATACTACGCAGGAAATTAAAGACATCACATGGACATTTCATATCCGAATGTTGTCTAGCGAGTTTATATGCATGGCTGGCAATAAATATGTGTAACTCTTATTAATATTTTTATATGTGATTTGGTTGGAATATACGCCCAACAAATCTATAGGTTTATAATAAGTACAATTCCAAGACTGCGCCGGAATTTTCTAAAATTATTTCGTTTCCAATCCAATCCATCAGCCAAAGGAAGCCCACTGCTGAACATAGGCCACTCCTAATGATTTCCACAGTGACCACCCTGCATCCAGCGACGTCCCGCGACGTATTTAGTTTGATAAGTCTTAATTATTTTAGGAATTTTATTGAAAACTGCAGGTCGCAGCGACGAAGTTGCAAAGATTTCTCTACGTCCAACTAGCTCAATGACCGAATGACGCTGTTGTTGGTACCACGGTGGTTCTGGGATCAACCGATCTTTTCGTGGTGCTATATTGAGTTCAGCAAGATTCTTCAACATTTCTTTAATTTATTTTATTCCAAAAATAATCACATAAAACTTATTTTTTTTCAGAATCTTGTAATAGAAAACTACATGTTTACCTCTTAAATAAATCAACAGCTTACATTCGTAGGTTTGCCACAATGTTGTCAGCCCGAATCTAAGTGTTTTTCTTCCCAACTGCGAAGGAAGTTGCGCTCGAATTAAACTGTCCTGTATTTCATAATGTTGTTTACAAGATTTTATTTTCATATTAAGTAGGAGTTTATGAATATTTAAATACGGCTTGAATGTTAATGTCTCATCAATTAATGCATAAGGGTGGTGGTGCGACATGAGGCCACGAGAGGCCACGAGAGGCCAGGAGAGGCCGTGTTGTGCGCGAACACTTGTCGTATTTAGAACAAGTTTTACATGCTTACTAAATTCTTTGATGTTGTAAGTTCAGCGAAATCGTGACGTCATGGAATTTTTTTATAGCTGTATTAGTTTTTGCGGTGCGACAAGCCGAAGACAGGGTGTAATGGCGCAGTTTGGAGGAGGCCTATGTCCAGCAGGGCAATAAAAGGCTAATGTTGATGATGATTTGTTTTTGTAATCTTGTGATAGCTTGAATTTAGAACTGATATCCAAGACTAATTTGTTAATTGTTGTGAGAATTACTGTAAAAATTCACAAAAAGGTAATTTTTCGTGAGAGTGGATGTCAAGCAGGAGGCCTGACGGTGTAAAATAATACTTAGCTTTATTGCAAAATACAATTTTTGACTTTATTGCTGTCGCATTCAGATAATGTTGCAGGTTGCCTGATGGTGAACGGTGACTGCTGCTCATAGATTTTAGCAAAGCTAGTACCGCAGTTCAACAGCTGTGTACCATGTGTACGGTAAAGGAAAACATCGTGAGAAAACCTGCATACCATAGCGATTTGTATAAATTTCTATGGTATGTGAAAGTTCGCCAACCCGCACTACGCCAGCGTGGACTATAGGGCCTCACCACTCTCAATCGTACTCTCGATTGTAGAGGAGGCCCGTGCCCTGCAGTGGGTCGTATATGGGCTGATACAATACCATGTGTACGCCTTTATTTCTTTCTTTTCTAATCTTTGCGCAATATTTATACAAAACTGCTAAACCATAATCTGTTAACCCGAACACATAAGCGACGGTGTGCAGTCAGCACAATTTTCTTTCCAATACCTCGCGAGTCTAACTAACGACCTCTAGTGACAAACGCCTGGAGTGGCGTGTGTAAACGCGACGGGGACGTGCGCCAAATGATGCGGCACTGATGCGAGCAGTGAGCACCTAACGATTGCTGCGCCTTTTTACTACCTACTGGGACGGATTTAGGAGGAAGGTAAGGAGGTGATGGACCCCTATGTAGCTAAGGGGAAAGAGATGTGTTGTGATAATTTCCGCGTCACTGTGAGATAATTCTTGTATAGGGTTGGAGTAGTGGGATTTTGCTGCGTAGATATTTTGTTAATCATTTTAGGCTAAACCACCTGATCATCATTTGAGGATTTTTAAATCTTGAGTAAATGTTATTTTTTTCAATCGAAAATTAATTTCAGTATTACTCGTACTATAGTAACAACTTTGTTACTGCTCTAGTGCTAAGTAGGATTCGCAATTTAATAAATAATCTTTTAATAACAAAAGGTTTCCTAAGACACAGTAGCAACTCGATTGTGATACAAGAAAGATCTTATAGGCTGAGACGAATTTTGTGTTATGTGATCCCAAAATATTTATCTTGAGTACTTTGATCCCTTGTTCTTTAAAATACTCCCGAACGAAGCCAGTTTTCTTTTTAAGGATGAACTATGTGTGAACAGGTGTATTTTTCCATGTATTTACATCTTAATCCGGCCCAGGTGTCGCCGAAACGAATTATTTATGCTTCGCTCTGCACAGATTATTTTCAGCATGAGCTGAGCATCTTCTGATTTGTTTATGTGTTTGATTTTGCATATATTTAAGTATAAGATTGACGACGATGTACGAAAAATAGGTACTTTTGTTCGTAACGAGCAAAATATATTTTCAGAGCAATGCTGCTCTACCAATTTCTATATTTATTAACTTGGTATGACTAAGTGAGCATACAGCTGGTGGAAAGTGCAGTGTAGTGCAAATAGCGTATTTTTTGGGAAGAAATATGTGGTATAAATGGTAGAGCCATTCTATTGTCAGTCATGACTCAGCATGAATGGGCAGGCTCGTCTTCGGTGGTACCACTGTCTCGCAGTAAATCTACGTGAAGCGACAGCTTTGCTGTCGCGTTTCGTTCGGTGATTGAGATTGCCGGATGCCCAATACCCCTTTCCCATCCTTTTCCTTCACGCTCTCCTCCTGATTATAAGGGTCGAAGGCATGTATGAACCAAGCGTTGTGGATGGTCATGGACGGCAGTCATCATTTACCATCAGATGACCTGTTAGTTCGTTTGCCGGTTCTATGCAATAAAAAAAAGAAATGAGTTTCTTTCGCAGGATATAAACGGGCTAAACCTGAAACTGGACATATTTGGCTGATTCGATTTGACGGATTTCCAACTATTGAGTAGTGGTAGCTATTAATGTAGTATCTATAGGCAAGGCCTATGTTCAGCAGTGGACTTCCTATGGCTGAAGAGAGAGAGAGAGAGAGCTATTGGGGCAGATACGAATTTTCAAAGAACAATAATTATGACATAATAACAAGGATTAATAAGTTTCATAAACTGTTTAGGATTATCGGCGATTATGCAACTACGAGTCCTCAAGGTCTTCGTGCACATACGTTGAAACGAGTATTCCATGGAACGACTAGTGGTCCAAGGAAAAGTAGATGGCGAAAGAGCTCGGGGACGTGTTCCTACACGTTGGACATACTTAATTAAATCCACGACGCACACCTCCATCAATGAATACTCCCACTCCGCCAAACATCGGAACACGTGGAGACGCATCGCGAGAACGGCTGCTCAGGAATCGGCATGACATGACCACGATTAATCTGTCAAGACTGTACGACTACGAAGAAGAAAACGGTTTTTGAATGTAATGAAAAATTAAATTACTAATGACCTTAAAACGCTATAATGTAAATGTCATCACCATTCATTAAAATAAAGCACTGGTTATTAAAAAAGAGTACTTAAAATTAATTAATACAAAATAAAATATAATTGTCGGATTAAAATGTGTCAAGGGAGATATTTAAAACTTCAATAACGCTTTACAGAGGGAAATCTTTTTATAAGCAGTTTACGTCTCTTACAATGAGAACCGTGAGGTATGCGGCTTAATCGAAAGTCTGTGCGAGGGTTCGAACCAACAACCTTTTCAGCATTCTCCTCATTCTTTATCTCACTTAACAAGTATTATATTTTTTTTTATTTAAAATTAGTAGACCTTTAGAGTAACTTACTCTGTACTATGTATTCTCGGAATGGACAAACTAAACCTGGATACTATAACAGACAGCCTCCGTGGCGCAGTTGGTTAGATGCCGACTGTGAAACTAGACGCCGCGGTTTCGATCCCCGCACCGAAACAAATGTTTGTGTGATCGACAGGTATTTGATTCGGGTCTGGGTGTTTGTGAGACTGAAAATTCTCTCGTAGTTTTTGATACCCACGACACAAAAGTCGGTCTTAGTGTGGGGTTAGAACTATGTATGAGGCTGTTGGGTGTATATATAGGTATTTATTGTAAACCATTATTTTACCAAAAAACCACCTAACGCGAGGACTTTGCTGCCGAGTTTTGTTTGGTAAGTTTGCCGTACACCCGATGAGCCCTTGTTCTGTGTCGTCTTTTATCTTTATTTTTTTAAAATGTAAGTGATGATAATGGGTGGCTATTGTAGTGTATGCACGTACGGGGTTGGCGGGCATTCGGCTGCCGGTTGTAGCCGATTAAACCAGCCGTAGAGTGAGGATCTACTAAAGGACCTACTAAAGTTTATAGTATGTTTTATTGATACCAAAGATGTTACAGCTATAATCACCATTAGGAGATCCGATTGCAACTTTACCTATGCACATAAAAATTCCGAAATTTAAGCTGAGATTAACTCAGCGCGAAAATGCCGAATTGGGTAATAACACGTCGATAAGAGAAAGCGTTGGTGGCATAAATTGGTGCTGAGTAACCACGGAGCGGGACATTAACCGCCGATGACGGTCTTATCGAGAGCCGCCCGCTAAATGACGCGGAAAAGATGCGGGGACCGCGCTACTGTCTGTATGTCTACACTTATTGCTTTATTGTTAGATGTTGCGGTAATACCTCAGTCCGCCCCGTGACCGCGAAAGCTGCGAAGTAATCGGAACGTCGGGAAGTTAAAAAACTTAAAATTAAACGTAAAAATTACGTTTGACAGCCTCCTTGGCGCAGTTGGTTAGACGCGGCTGTGAAACGAGAGGCCGCGGGTTCGATCCTCGCACCGAGGTAAATGTTTGTAAAGCCCACAGGTATTTGTCTCGGGTCTGGGTATTTGTGAGACCGAAAAGTGTCTCGTAGTTTCTGATACCTATGACCCAAGACTTAATTGATCTTAATGAGGGGTCAGGACTATGTATGTGACTGTTGGGTATATTATTATTTTTATTAAAACCAAATCCGCTAAAATCCGTGAAAACTAGTTTTATTTCAATGTGTAACATTCGCGTAAATCTAGGAAATCATTATTGAGGTTATTTTAAGGTGTATAATTTGAAATTCTAATTAATTAAATATCAATAACTGTATTACAGCAGAAGCGGATGGATGCGGACTGCTCAAGATGGGGTTAGTAAACGATTACTTGGAGCTCTACGTTCAGTTATTGATGGTGATAGACTGAGAATGCATTATCAGCGATCTTTAACGATTTTTCATGGGAAATAGACGTGTTTATATTTCCTTGATATGAGGGAAAATCTACTAAAAACGCCCTCCAAAGAAATTATAATTAATCATACTAATGATTTATAAATATACCCAATAGTCACATAATTCTGACCTCACAAAAAGATCGTGTCTTGAGTCGTGGGTATCAGAAACTACGATAAATCGGTGTCACAAACACCCAAAATCGTTTCGATGCATAATATACCCTTTCATTTCAAAGCCAGCATCTGGCCCTGCGTCATTAAGTCAAAACATCATAACCGCAGATTGTAAAACGTACAGAAATGTAACAATAGATTCACGTCCGGCCATCCGCTCCCCTCTAAGATGGTATTAAATTAATAAGTGGTCGGGAAAGTAGCTATCTGAGAGAGCAGGCTCCCTGCCGAGCCTCACGGCTATGTTTCCTACTTCTAATGAATCAACAATACCCTAATCATTGCGGTTGTTGTAATTATTCCGCACAATTCGGCCCTTGGAGATTTAATACTTATTTGTTATTTTTAAGGGTTATGATTGGTTTAAATAAGTATATAAAGAAAAATGAAAATTACGTACATTTTATATGCGAATTTACACACATGAACTCGCGCCAGTATCCAATGGGGTAGACAAATATTATACACCCTCCAAGTGTTACAGTCAATCCACAACTCTTTCGCAAGAGTCTTCAATGTCTTCATGCAGTATTCTGTATCAACTCATATAGGCCCCCATGCAGGGCATGCATGAGTAAAATACCTTCTCCTAGAAAGATAGATAGATTTAATCCAGATTACGATGTTATGAAGCTTAAACAATTGAGTAATCAAATATCAGATAAGTTGTTATTCATGATATGCATATACTCACGCCGTTTGTCCAGAGGTGTAAGCAGAGGCACCACCGGGATACCCACGTTTTGCCTTGTGTATTCCGTCCCACGATGTAGGGGGCGAGACCATCGCACATACGAGGCACAAATTCCTAATTCTGGGCTGATAATTAATAAAAAAATCCAATATTACTTTGCCCGATTCGGGATTCGAACCTGAGACCTCAGACCTCAGACCTCAGACCTCACCGTAGTACAATTGCGTCCCCGACTGTGGAAACTGCGATAATATGTATACAGTTGATAGTTATATGAATATATTTTCTAAAGAATATTTCCTCAGAACTGACATTCAATTCAAACACAACAATACCCACAAAATAAAAATCAGCAACCCCACCAATAACTCCATATTTGCCCATAATATCTGTTCAATTTCCCCTAATTCAAATGGCGAGAGGCACGCCATCTCGCGGTTGTTATTCAATAACCTATTTCGTTTATTAACAATAATAGCGGCTTCTCCCCCTTTGTTCCATTCTCCCCTCGCTGCTTGCTGACACATCATATTCTTATCTTCTGTAATAATGTAATAATGAGGATACGGTTCTATCGTATTGGCTTTCGTGTCGTTTTTATTTTGATACTTTGTCAGTGTATTAATTAGTAGTATCAAGCGACAAGTTAGTAAGTGTATTGTTTAGTGCAAATTATAACAAATTATTAATGAACTGCTCTGATTTAAACCACCTTTTGTAAGAATCATTATTTTGTAAACTGGTTTTGAGAGCAACACTAGAGTTTCTTGCGCGTTCTCCTCTAATGATTACCGCTTTCCGAACCGGATGGTAGCTCAAAAAATGACTGATTCTAAATAGTGTTAAACATTCTAATGGATTAAATAAATTATTTTCATTTTATTACGAAAACACCTATAGTTCTTGCGGAATCTTAAGAGTGACAGTGGTAGTTATAAGTAGTCGTTTCTAGATGGACACAGTAAGATCTGTACTGTGCTTATTGAGCCCCATGCCAAAGTTAAAATAATTGCTTTATACTTGTTCAAAGTAATTTTATCCTTTTTCAAGGACTATTAATGAATGTTAAATTTTAAAGTAATACATTTTCTTGCAAAATCCATTATATCACCGACCTTTCATCCTTTAATTTCTCGCAAGCACTATCGGCTATAATTAAAAGCCTTATAAGATTTTATTCTCATGAAAAGATAGACAATCTGCTCAGTACTGAAGCACCAAAATGTCCTGAGACAATACATAACAGTTAAGTACATCAGGCACATGAAGCCTTAGAGGAGGTCGGGGCAAGTTGTGGGTACTGTGCAATTAATCGGCGGGGTTAGAGCGCTTACCTGAGCCAGCCTGGGCCACCGTTCCTCTCGAAGTTGCCCGACATCCCTTAGTAAACCCATTGGTTTCACTTGCGCCCCTGATTGCGCCCATTAGATCAATAATGTCTGGGGGTAATTTTAGGCGAATTAAATTGAGTAATTTTAATAGGGTTGTTGTTTACGTGTAAAAATCCTGGTATGAAATCGAGTTTTGATTTTCTATAATTTTACAGATGATTCTGATGTTTTACAATTTGCATGTGATATTAAAATTACTTTAATATGAGTATTTTTGTTGAATACATCATGTGAACACTTGTAAGGATTGGATTGAATTAAGAGATACGACATAGAATAATTTAGCGAGGCTATTATCGAGATAAGGTTTGCATTCCTATGGCCATGTGATTACTTCTTTTGTGGGTTTTATGTGCTTGTTACACGGGTCCGTTGACAAAGCGGCCGCCATTACATGCCCGCCTACACCCGACGAGGAACTAAATTGAAATCGTCTATCTGTAAAGCATTATCGTTATCGCTTCTTAATAACAACAAAGTTATCGCGTTAAGCCCGTCGAAACGTGCCCTCCGCGACGCAAACAAATAGCTCTCACGCAAATTGAATACAAGATATAAATCTAGAGTTCTCCTAATAACATGCGGTGGATTTCTCCGCGGGCCGTTTTATTTCAGCCCCACAAAGCCTTCGACCCGGTAAATCCGGCGATATCTCGGAAAATGCGACAGAGTGCCACTGGCGTTCGTATCGCGGGACGCACTTTAAATTTTCCTACTTTAAAAGGACTGAAATTTAAAACGGCGTCGCGGGTTCCACGGTTGAAACAAGCGATAGAATGGCAAGATTCTGCGGCGCGACGCCTCGCCCTATGAAATCTTGAGACTCGGGCCCAAAGCTTTGCATAATGTTGCCACTTAACGTATTCTACATTCCGCTCCGGCAATAAAGCGATATGTGGAATTGATTATCAACCATTTTGTGTGAGCGCAAAATGCGGTCTCCTAATATGAAATTTGCTCGCGTTAAGCTCGATGTGTTGGGTTTAAGATTGCGGTGGAATTATATCGTGGTCGTCTTGTTGCGTTAATCGTGACATACAGTTTGTTAGCTTGATTTTATCAGGCTGTGTAAACTACACTCGTTTTACAGCGCTAGGCTCGTGTTATATCACGGGATCAGGCTAGCTCAATGCGGTCGGAGGTCGGGATTAAAGTAATGTCCATTCTACTAGCGTTTTCTAGACAGGCAATTAGTTTTAAACATTGCTCAATTGTAGTTAGCTTTAGTGCTTGTGGTATATATTTTTAAGAAGTTTACAGTTAAGCGCTGGCGTACAAATCTGATACAAATATTAGTTAAGTTGTCTAACACGACAGATCAAAGTATACATTTCTTGCCAAAGCAGAAACTACGAGTATTAATATCATGGCTATAATTAAGCAAGACATCATTATCACTTGCCGGTCTCATTACGGAATATTCCAAGAAACTCGCTTCGAACACGTGTTTAAGTGGTAAATCGAAACGACGACCCAACAAAATTGTATTCCTATTAACTTAATTTTTAAGTTTCTCAATTCGTATCAAGGCATCCTAAGATCTTAGAGCACAATTTTATGTAGGAGATTAACTTAGAAGCATTTTTAATATAGCAAAGGGTTCTCTTCCCTCCGCTCAATCAAGTGTCAATCACAACGTAAGTCGAAAAATATTTGGTAAATGATTTTTAATTATTGGTATCATTGATATCATTGGTATCATTCCCTATCCATCGATTATTATCTCTCGCCAAAAACAATGCGGACCTACTCAATTCACTCTGTTACCATTATTATATTATTGAGATAATATCTCTATGATCTAGAATCAAATTAGCAAATTGGTGATATTGATTAAGAGGTGCTTATGATAGTGTGTAGTGGTCTAAGTGCCAGCATATCGTGCAAATTGGACGCGGACAATCATAGACTCGAGAGTCTTACCGACATATTGCAGTACTCGGCTCTGCTAGGTAAAGGTGTATTTCATTGATAAAATGTATGTATATACATAAATATCACCCCTTTTTCCCAGAAGAGGTGGCCAGAGTTGCTGCCAAGATACCCACGTTTCGTCTTGTATGTTCCGTCCCATGATGTGATAGGGGGCGACCCTATCGTCATATCGGGTACAAATTCCTGGCTTCGGGCTGGTAATGAATAGAAAAATCCAATATCGCTTTGCCCGATCCCGGATTCGAACCCGAGACTTCAGTTTGTAATCGTTCTGTAGTACAACTACGCCACCGAGGCAGTCATGTATATACATGCTAGAGATAAAGTCAATGTATTGGTTTGTCAACATTTTGGTTTCATGTCAACCTATTCGGTCAGCGAAATGTGAAGACATCGGATTAATTTACCCAGTTTGGATAACCAGTGAGTTATAAAAAATATATGATTTACACGGAAGTAGAAAAATTCGCGAATAAGTTAATGCCCTTTAAAAATATTTTAATGTTTACAATACTATAATACTTTCACTGTAAAACAGTTATTTGTTGTCGTAAAGAGTCAAGCTCTAAGTTTGTAGAGACAAACTACATCTTGGTACAATATGTCAATTTTTACAGGATGTACGATATATTGTCACATAAATTTCATGCTGCAACGGAGCACAAGATTGACGTAATTTTTGGCATAGATATAATTTATGAGCGAGAGAGGTACACAGTTTTTATGCCAGAAAAATTCGCGGCCTCTGTATGAAATACATTAATATACAAATATGGGTAAAATCCAACATATACAAATATAAATAAGTGTTTGATAAAAAGTTATTTAAATAAATAACTTAATTACTCACCGTTAGGAATAAAAAATCTTTATTTAAATGTTTAGTTTATCGAACTGTCTAGAATGTTGTCTGCTGTTAGGATGTCTTGTAACAACGGCTCGTTGGTCTAGGGGTATGATTCTCGCTTTGGGTGCGAGAGGTCCCGGGTTCAAATCCCGGACGAGCCCAACTCATTTTTTGTACAATTAATTGCTCAAGAAAACGAGTTCTGATAGATTAGGCCAAAAAATATTTTCTCACGGGAATACCAGGCTGTAATTACTTTTGGAATATCTGTTACGAATTGAAATTTTGTATCGTATGGTACGGTAGGTTTATTACAGAAATAATATTTTATTTAAACTAAAATATAATGCATGTTTATTTATTTGTTATTAAGTTTTAAAAAAACATATATTTATATATATATATTTTTGGATAGTAGCTTAGCTTAAAAATATATTCACTAATACATTTAGTAAATTTATATATTTTTTACTTTTCTATTGTAAGTTATTAGTGTCTATTTCATTGATTCATTCATTCATATGTAGTGTGTAATAAAAAATAACATATTAGCCGTGAAGGACGCCAAAATGTTTATGGTTTAATAAAAAATAATATGTAAATTATTGTTTGTTTCTCTGTGAGTCGTGTATATAAAAACTGGTTTTAAAACTTTTAGTGGTTAATCAATACATTTAATTTTAATATCGGTATAGTTAAACAGTTGATGTTAGTATGTTTTCATAACAGGAGCAGTTATAGTAAACGGTAAAATTATAATTAAAATGTTATTTTCGATTGATCAATAGGATCTTAATTAGGTTAACAATATTATCGGTTAGTACGTTATTTAGTTTAAATAACAAATAAAAATACTGTTCTTGTTTTATAGCTCCATATTTTATTTTTATTATAAAGCGTGTTTAATGATTATAAAATAAATGAGTTAATGTGTTATTTTTATTAACTTCTTTATGTGCTTTTTTTTCTTCTGGAAGCATTAAAGTGTTATTAACACTTTTTAATAAATTAAATAAAAATAGATGATATTTAAAAAAACTGTTTTGTAGCGATAAGAAGAAACATTATGATAAAAGTAAATAAAAAAATTACATTTTTCTCATTGTTTATCATTTTTACAAATCGATTGTTATAATTAGAGCACCTAACAAATTAAACACATGACAGCTTCCGCGGCGCAGTTGGTTAGATACCGGCTGTGAAATGTGAGGCTGCGGGTTCGATCCCCGCACCAAAACAAATTGTGTGAACCACAGCTGATATTTGTTTGGGGTCTGGGTGTTTGTGAGACCGAAGAGTCTCTCGTAGTTCCTGATACCCACGGCACAAAACTCGATCTTAGTGTGGGGTCAGGACTATGTATGTGACTGTTTGGTGTTTTTATTTATTATTTTATTCGATATTTTGTCCCTTGATTTTAAATGCACCAAGCCCATTGCTATCGTTCACTACTTATAATAATAGTTCACGAAGCGCTCATGTTTCCCCGTTATGACCGCTGGATGTTACAGTGCAAGGAGTCTGTTTGCACTCAGATGTGGAAATATGTGTTTTGCTTGGTCTGCAGGGGAGAGGGAGAGGAGGGGAGGGGAAGAGGAAGGGGAGCTGTGTCTCGCGGTGCCGATGATTAATGTGCGGCCGCGCCACGCAGAGCCCTGAGCTAGTGGAGTCGCATCTAGTGACATTTGTTTCGTTTTTTGCAGGTATTTTTAATATTGCACCGTGAAATTGGTTTTTTATTGTAATGTGGTTTAGTTTTTTATGTCTGGGGATGAGGAAGCAGGTTAGAGTTTATGGTAATGTGAGATTGCGCGTGTGTTGCGGCATTAACATTTTGTAGAGTTGCAATGACTTTTGATATTTTTTTTTTATCGCAACGGTTTTATTTTTAATGTGTATCATTTTATCATCACAGTCACAGGTTACTCCAAAATGTCATGCTTCTAAATGATTTCCTCATTGACTTGTTGAAACGGCATGCATTCTTATACTCCCTGCGACATTTTTTATGGCATAGGTCCGGCAAACGACCAAACAGGTCACCTGAAGGTAAGTGATCACTGCCGCCCATGAACACCATCATGGATCATGGATGTGTTGCCCGCCCAATTGGGAGAAGAACGCTCTAACATTCAGCTCATTGTAATTCTTCCTCCAAATAAAATTTTAAAACAACCATAATCTTATTCAGACTATACAAAAACTCCGCATAACCAACAATTACAAAAAACAACGTTAAATTTTTCAACTACCGTGCTGGATACAAATAAGTTTTTATGCTGGCATTAAGCTCAGTTAAAACGGGTCTTGCTCCATGCAGGCTAAGCGTTACTTATTGTTCTGTCCGAGCTAAAGGAATTGCCGACGGGCGCTCACTGGCTCTCTGGATTTAAAACAGGCACTGACGAATTGCAACATTATCGCCAACATCGTTCGATTTAATGCCTTGGATTAAGGTACGGTAAATGTAAACATAGCTTTAGTTATTGTTGTTTTTTTTCAATTGGCTTTTGATAATATTTAAGGTCAATTTAGATTTTATTCGTATCAATTCGTTAAGGGCAGTGGCCATGACATACAGAAAATTTAAGTCAAATAAAGGTCATCGCCTTTATCATCAGTCAAATACAGGGTATATCAAGACTGCTACGGAAAACGAAACCCGGTGCTAGTTTTCATGACTACAGACACGATGCAACTAAAAATTTTCCAAAAAAACGCGACGTTTTTTTTGTAATGTTTTAAATATCATTGTGTTAGGGTGGTAAATCCCTAGATTTTGCTAAAAATATAGTTTAAACCCTTGCGTGTTATAGCATCTTTAAAAATAAAAGGGTGTTCATTATTTTTTATGTAAATGTATGTATGTATTTACCACCAAAATACTAAGATAGGAAAAAAAATACAAAAATAAAATCGTCACATTTTTTTTGCAAAAGTTTTAGTTGCATTGTGTCTAAAGTAACTAAAACTACCACCTGGCTTCGCTTTCGGTAGCAGTCTTGATATACCCTGTATACATCATCGTGATCTTTCGTCACGAAGAGCTAGTTGCTGTACATACCCCAGGCAAAGCTTTCATTTGGAGGGGGTCAGGATTACCAGCACTCGTCACGTTTGACGGATGGGATGGCGAGCGCAGGGCGTACTTTCTCGCGATGACGAATTTGTTATCAGCCTGTCATTTGTCACCGCCATCTCTGTGAAGGTTATCGTTCAATCTTACGGTCGCCAAAAGCCTGTTCTTTGGTCAGTACATTGTATCATGAGCAGCGCACGTTGGCCGGCCCTCCGGAACCTCTTACATGTGTAGTGGTTTTTTCTAAGGTAAATGAAAATGAAAATAATTTATTGAATCCATTAAAATGTTCAACATTGTTTAGATTCAGTCACTCGTCCTCTTCTGCATCACAAGTTGGAACTATTAATCTCTGTCCATTTGGGGTTGTCACTAGGGCCTTCTGTACCTACTCCTTTAGGGATACTCGCATCGACTACTGACCAACTAGAAAATTATATAAAAATATTTTTTTCTAACACAGAGATTGAGTAAAAATTATGAATTGCAGGAAGAATATTAGTGAAAGGATTTTCCGTGAGATTCATAAAGAACTGCCAAGTAAAGGAACAGTGCTAACCACACTAGCGCTTTGTCCGAGTTAATTAAGTTTTCTTTTCACCTGCCACTTGAACAGTAATTTCATGGTGCTGTTTATGAACACATCATTGAAGACTTTTCGTTTTTGTTTTCATAAAAATAATTAGGTATACTTTTTAGGTCATCTATGAAGCGAGTCAATTTTATTGCTTATTTTATCGGATAAAATATAGACCATTAGCCTTTTTTTATCGCTTGCACATTTAGAAATGCGTGGATTTGCCAAATCAGTATTAGAATAAATATTGAAATTGTGCCAATAAGTTGAATACCACTATGTCAAATATTTGCAGTATTCAATTATAATTTCTGTTTATCCCTTTACTTATTAACCGACTTAAAAAAAGGAGGAGGTTCTCATTGAGGCAATAAACCATAACTTTTTTTCTTTCCTTTCATTACGAATGATATACAAAACAGTAACAAAGATATGCAGTTCCTTATAACTTTTTTTTTGTATTGTATCAGCCTATGTACGACCCACTACAGGGCGCGGGCCTCCTCTACAATCGAGAGTACGATTGAGAGTGGTTAGGCCATGTAGTCCACCACGTTGGCCTAGTGCGGGTTGGCAGACTTTACATACCATAGATATTCTTGTACATCCCATGTTTTCCTTCACCGTTATAGTGCGTGGTGATTGACTATCAATACACACATGACTTCGAAAAGTCAGAGGTGTGCCCTGTGATTTGAACCCGCGACCACCGTGAACAACCTATGCTAACTCATAACTTACGCTAAACTAAATTTATAACTAACGAAAACAGAACTTAATTGTGCCATATAACCGACGGAAATAATGAAACAGCAATCTTTAACGAACAGACGTCGAGAACGTGGAATGGCACAAATTATGAGGAGGTTCAAATACTCATTAAACATAAAATGATAATGGTTTCCCATTCAGGCTCGTTGCAGTTAACTGCCACAGTAACGTCTCGACGCAATGTCATACAAATTACGTTTTACTGTGGTATTAATGAATTATTACGCACTAAAGTGCTACAATACGTTTCTTTGTTTGGCGAGGCGTGAAGTTTATACCCTCGTATAGTCTTATAGTAAGGGATCGTTGTTTTTCTTTATTGTTATTTTATTTATTTAGAGGTAGATGTTATGTCACGACGTAACACAGCGATCACTCTTTTTCTCTCGTAAATAGGTGTCACATGAGTAGGTATTACCGCAATGTCTATTTCTCCCGCCGAAGAGCAGTGTAAATGCACTGTTGTGTTCATGTTTGAAGGACATTGTAGCCATAGTAACTACTAGACATAATGAGACTTAACATCTTATGTCTTAGGATGGCGAGCGCTGTGGAATACCAAGCATTGCTTTGTTATTCATGGTGTTGTTTGGTTTTGCTACTGTCCATGAGTGGTTGTATCGCTTACCATCAGGCGAATGACACGCTCGTCTCGCCATTGATTGCGATAAAAAAAAAACATAAAAATCAAATACCAATTCAACACCAAAATAATCTTTGATGGATAGCAGGGGAGCGGGAAGGAAAAAGGATAGGAAGAAGAAAGGAGTATTTAGCGTACGGAAAACTTACTCACTAAACGAAACGCGAAGGCAAGGCTGTCGCTTCACGTCGATCTCCTGTAAGACAGTGGTAACGCTCCGGACGAGCCTGCTCATTAATGCTGACTCATGAATGACAACAGCATGACTCTAACACTTTCAAAGTTATAAAAATATGTTCATCGTACTAATATTGTAGTTGGTCTGAATTAATAATAAATATACATAATTTAATAAACAATGTAATACTGAAAAATAAAACACCAGGAACATAAATAATCTTGTTCTGCACACTACCCGTCTTCACGGAATTACTAATATCACGAACAATGTATACCTAAGCTTTTTTAATAAACTTCCAAAGCAAATTAGATTAACTGCCGTCAAAGAAGTTTCAGCATAATTAAAACTAAGCTTTGTACGGAAGCTTATTATGGAATTCCTGATTATATTGATAATAAGGTAAGATTAAGACTTAAGTAATTCTCAGTATTTTTCTATCTACCTAGCGTTGTTCTGATTGATGCCATGAACCGGCTTTTTGCTCAATCTTGGCTATTTAGTCCAGTCGGTTACGTATCATATAATATTTAGGTAAATCACAAGTATTTACACATTAATATTATCAATACTTAATTCTAACTCCCCGATATTTACACTAAAATAAACACATTATTAACGAGAATTTCAACTAGATAGAAATAGAATTGCGAATCAAACAATAAACTATTATTAGCAATGATTACAGACGGACCGCGTTGCTCCCAGATGATCTGCGTCCGATAAAAATGGTTGTAAGAGACGAGATAGGCCGAATATATTCATTGCCAACATCTGAAAGATAATGTATTAAAATATCGAGAGTTTCTAGTTGATATAATTCTAGAAATATGATCAGTATTGGTGACTATAAACCATGTGCAACCTCAAATTCTATGAGATACATGAATGATAAATATTCTTGATTCAAATGTTACACATCGGTCGTTATATTTAAAAAAAATATCTATAATTCATCTAAATTTTATTGACTTGTGGCGAAATTTGAAACTACAATCAAAAGTATACATAAAAATATCTATTTATCGTTAGGTGAACAAGTTATTGTTTGAGATGTCTTTTTATAAAACAAGCAACAAGCTTTTATGTGTAATGTAATAACATGAACATGTCCAATGCAATAAAATGTAAAGAGATCAAAATTATTCTAATTTTTTTGACAACAACTCACTCGAGCGCCAGAAGATCGTAGACAATGTATACCTTTACTCTCATAAAGGTCACCTAGACACTAGACAGGTAAAGGTATAATTTTTTATCGACTTTAATATTTTATGAAGCTCATTGTATGCAATATTTGCAGAACTGACGATATTAAAAGCGTCCTTTGGCCAAATGGCGGGACGACTCGCACAAGAGGGCCGGCAGCGACTGGATGCATAAAGCAGCAGACCAGGCTCTGTGGCGTATCTTGGGAGAGGCCTATGTCCAGCAGTAGACTGCAACGGACTGATGATTAATATGAATATTGCGGATTTATATTAATTAATATTGGATTGAAAATATTTTTAGAATATGGATTAGATACACAAAAGAAGACTGTCTGTTTGACTGTGTGAATGTGTGACTATATTGTAGTATCTGTATGTTAGGATATTTGTCATGTTTCAAATCCAATCCAATCCATCAGCCAAAGGAAGTTCACTGCTGAACATAGGCCTCTCCTAATGATTTCCAGTGAACTGTTGGAGGCAGGCTCCATCCAGCGACGTCCCGCGGCCTTTACCAGGTCATCTGATCCATGTTTCAAAAGCGGTTTTTAATTAATCGTTGTAATGAATGGGTTTCAATTGGATTATTAACTTCAACCGCAGTGTGTTTGATAACATTTTATTGTTTTTTTTCTGCTTTCCTATTAAAATAACTAGTTTTATTTCCCACAACAATATACTAGGCGAAATGGCACGCGAAAAAGGAATTTGCGGGTTGAGTGTTTTTTTTTTCATATTTATTCACAAATAGAAAATATCTAGTGTTCTCGGTTTAACTTACATTCTAGTAATTGTGACTGCGGGTTACATTTATTTTTGGATTAGGTGTCTATATTTATTAAAGGCTAATAAGGCGACTTAATTGCAAAAATCAAACCTAACAGAATTCTTAATTTTTCAAACTTTCATAATATTGTCAATAAGTTATTTATGTCCGCTTGTCGAAGCAAAACTTTCTCGGATGAGGTAATCATTAATTACATAGGCACTACACCGAGCCTGATCTTAGAGTTTGTGAAAGTTGACACCTTGCACATAAATGAATTTTTTTTATTGAAAACATAAAAATGTTCAACGTCATTTAGATTCACCACCCGGTTCGGAAAGTAGTTTTCATTAGAGTGTTTTTAATTAATATATTATTTACTATCTAATACCGATGCAAGTATGTACATATGTAGATGCATTTATTGGAGAGTACCAATAGGTATTTTTTATTGCGATGAATGGCGAGACGAACATGCTATTCGCCTAATGGTAAGCGATATTATCGCTCATGGACAGTAGTAAAACCAAACAATACTATAAATTATAAAGCGATGTCTGGCATTCCACTGCGCTCGCCATACTGAGACATAAGATCTTAACTCATTACGTCCAATGGTTACTCTATCTATGTACAATGTCCTTCAAAGCGGAACACAACAGTGCATTTATATTGCTGTTTGGCGGGAGCAATACACATTGCGGTGGTACCTACCCAAGCAGAATCTCACATACGGAAGACCTACCAGTAAATATCTGATCGCATTCTCAAAATATCCCAATACATAAAACAAAAACCTGCAAGAATGCGTAACTCAGATCGTGTATAATAAAGAGATATTGGAAGTTGTTCCCCGCTCAAATTACTCAGGAATTTGGCTGGAGTCGAATAGTTGTGAAGAGGGCACCGGGTTCGACTTTGCTACGTGGAGTGTTTCGGCCACACTCCCTCTCGAGAGCCCTCTGTCGGACGGTCAAAGGTACTCCGGTGTTGTTACATGTTTAGTTCGTTATTAGCGGTTATTAGTACCCTGTTTTATTTTATGAAGTTACTTTGGGTGGATAGGTTTGTGGTTTACAGTGGGCAGTCAGTTTACTTACAACTGAAAGGTCATTCCAGGGTTTTCTTGAAATAATCGGTACTGTATGGTAATGTACTATATGGCCTAACCACTCTCAGTCGTACTCTCGATTGTAGAGGAGGCCCGTGCCCTGCAGTGGGTCGTATATGGGCTGATACAATACAAAACATAAATCGGTACTGTATTAGAAATTCACAACTTTTATTACAGTCTATCATAATATGTCATCGTGAAAAGCTAATGTCTCTCACTTAAGCATAGTGAACAAACCTTAATCTTTTTAAATATTAATCAAACCTATCAAAACATGTTTTTCCACCCAAAAACGCATACATTTAATTTGTTTACAACATCGTGAGTTATAAATACATAATTTTAACCATGGTTTAAATATAGCGAGACCACGTTACAGCTAAAACTGAAGGGTTATTAGCTGTTCTCATAACATTATTAATTAACCCCAAGTTGTTCCAAATTAATCAGATTTATAGCCTTACATTTATTTCACACGAATAAAAATTATAATGTATGTTTTGAATCCATTGAAATTCTTAATATAAATTTATGCGTGTTTTTACATAGTTATTTGGTATTAACTAATTTTACTTGAAGTGGAAGCTTTCGTGTCGTGAATCAATTGAATTTTAATTTTCGTTGTAATAACATGAAGTATGTTATTTTGGCTCGTTTAATGGATTACGTAATTTTAAGGGAGAGGCGATTTTTTATTATTAATTGGTACCTAGTGTAAATTGTTGGCGAGGATACTTAAAATCATGCGATTCTTATATAACTGGAATTTTATCTGTCACTGCATCGACTTACGCTTGCTAAAGCGGTAAATAGCGATTAAGTATTATGTATTGACTTGGCATAAGAGCTATTTATTTAATTGTCTACGTAACCAATAAACGAATTTCATTTTTATTTCTTTTCATTTCAAAGCACTCCAAACTCAGGAGCTTCATAATATTTCATATCTCATAATTCCAGGGAAATTTGTCCAAATGGCGAAAGGCTTGTGTTGAGATGGAAAAAAGATCGGTAAATTAATTAACATTAGTACCATCTCTGCTTACCCCTTCATTGATAGAGACGTGACCTTATTTTATTATTTTAAAACATTCCATTGAATCCCATATTTAACAGTTCCATCTCTAATAGACGCACGGAATCCGGCCAGCGTACAAACCGGCCCTTTGCAAGTTATTCATCCGATAACCTGATATGGAAGTGACCCTTCCCGGATGGTTAGTCCTAGAACTAATTGATTTTACGGCCAAGCGCCGCAGCCCCGGGCTCTAATAGATGGTAAGTGGCCATGCTCGGTTCAACACTTGCGGTTTGTACCGACGCCTCATTGGTTTAGTCAGTTTTTATTATTGTGATAATTCATTTATTGTTTTTGGTGGTGAACAGGTCACTTGGTTTAGGAATTAATATAGGATACTAGGTTTTAATTTCGAATTAATAAAAAGACTCCGCGGAGTGACATTACTAGGGACTTTTGGTCTTACAACAGTCAGACCCGAAACCAATTTTTGTAGGTCACATAAAATGTTATTTCAATTTTTAAAGCAGAATTTAGATGTATCGAAGTAAGTTTAAAGATATCAGTGAAATAAACTATTACTTCAGATATTATGAATATTATAACTGTGAGAGTGTACTGAACTATCTCACAATACACCAACAATACAAACGCACACTCAGAGTATACGGTGAAAGTTTATTTCCAACATTGATAACAGAATTGAACCCCAATCGTAATAAAAGAAATAAGAATACGACGCCAGCTAATGTCTGTATGGCGTGCAGCCCGCATCAATCGGAGTCTTAACAAAACCTTATCGCTTTTCGTTTGTTCTTCAAACTTTACACCATTATTGTTGTTTTCGTTCACGTCTTTAGTGTTGGGAGATTTATCTCGTTTAATATTTGATTTTAGGATTGGGAAGTAGCTGGCTGATTAATTATTTTATGTAATCTGCTTAGTCCTTAGAGAATCACATGTGATGAGTGTAGGTGAAATATTTTGGTCTTGTTCTGACACGATTTTGAAACTATTATTAAACTTGTGAATATTTTGAATTCATATATCAACTGGACTTGTGCTCCATGGTGATAGAATCCCTTTTATGAAGTAGTGGAATAAAAATTCTGATAGAATATACTACTTACTCCTCTGGTTATCTAAGGGATGTGACAGTGTAATATTACACTGTCATATAATTGACAACCTCCGTGGCGCAGTTGGTTAGAAGCCAGCTGTGAAACGAAAGGCCGCGGCTTCGATCCACGCACCGAGACAAATATTTGTGTGATCCACAGGTATTTGTTTCAGGCCTGGGTTTTTGTAAGAAACTCTAGAACTCCGAACTCCGAAGAAGAACTCCGAAAAGTCTCTCGTAGTTTCTGATGCCCACGACACAAGACTGGATCTTAGTATGGGGTCATTTATGTGGCTGTTGGGTGTATTTATTATTTATTTCCCGACCTGGAAATCGCAATGTCTATGGTTACAGTAGTTTATGGTTACATACTGCCATCTCATCAGTAAAGCGACGAGGCAATAATGCTTCTCAAACTCACAAAGAAATTTCAAATCCGCGTAAACATTAAGCATTAAGAATTACCACTGATATCCTAAGGAAGGCATTAAGGGCTGAGAGACGTAACATACGGGGTCCGGACGCCGCCACGCTTAAGGTCTCTAACGAGCGATAAAATTCCCCCCGATTCTTTTTTAACTGCAAGCGAAGTTTACCTGCGGGTCGGCAAATAGAGCCCACATTTGGCCTCTGAATGTGATTCGCAAACCGTAAATATGAAGAGTTCAATGTATTCAAAGATTATTGTAATTGAAAGGGATTTTGGGAGTTGGGTTGAACTTTGAGACTGGGTCGCTGGGTTCAGGCCTTCGTCTTCTTTGTTGGAACAGTTTTATATGTGACGAATGGAAATGTGGCAACTGTATATTAGCTGTCATCGAATTTTCTTCAATTATATATTGCAATTAATGGCGAAACGAGCAAGTCATTCGCCTGATGGTAGGCGATACGACCACTCATGGACAGTAGCAAATTCCTGACTTCTGACTCTACAAATTGACACAACCAGTCAGATACAGATGTAAATACTCCAAATGCATCTTAAATTAATTGCGTTGTCATTTAAGATCCCCACGAAGTATAAAAGTATAATCAAGCTTTGATATTCACGGAGAACGGGATTAACACCGTGAAGATTTCATTTCACAGTAAGATGTAGGCTCATTTCGGCGCAACAAAGTTTGGTCGCGCTCACTCTGTGCTCGTTGTTTCGCTTTGCACAAATTTGGCGCACCCGCTAGTTTTACAGGGATTCTGCACAAGTTAGGGATGTTCCGAATGTTCCCATCCGTTTGTATTTGTATTTGAATTGTAACAAACAAATACTGGTCTAATCAAATTGTTGCTATGATCATTGTTTTTTTGAAAAAGGAAAACGAGAAAGCGCTGGGTTGGTACCGTCAAATGTATGAGTGACGATAGCAAAGATCAATCGATAAGCAGAAGATTTACATTTGTAATAAAAATCAGGATGGCACAAAAAATAAAGATAATACATTATTTGATAACACTTAATCTAAAATCGTAACATAAATCAGATTGCAATAATTTCACGTGTAATTGTATAATTAAATGAGTATAAAGTTCGCTAACATAATAGAAGAGTTATAGACAAGTGGAGGTTAATGAGGAAAGAGTGTGTCATGTCTTTATTGCATTGGGACTGTTGTTAAGATTAGTTAGACGCGGCAAGCAGAGCGTGCAAAGGAAAGTAGTGGGACAAGTGTAGCGTCACGGTTCAACAAATTGATGTTCCTAATGGCCGCCATTACAGACATTGTGTGCGCTCGATCGAACATAAAGGTCGGCGAGAACCCCGCTCGGGATCAGCGTCTAAAGAAAAAAAGTATGAAAGGCGATATTCATAAATTCGTGAAAAGCTATGTGATTTGAAAAAACCATTTCGAGAGGCCCCGTGCTGCTTATTTATTCGATTTGTCCGTCCGTTTGGATTTTGTAAAAGTTACCAGACTCACCTGTGCTCCCCCATTAGCTTTCGAGGAGATTATCTTCAAATCTACGCAAGCGCTGATTAAAATTCTGAATAGGTATTCCTTCCTCCAACCCATTTCCTTCATTCGGATATGATAATTTGCGCGAAATGTATTCATGTAAGCCGACTTTTGTGTTATAAATGAGACGCCAGGAGCGGGTGTGTGGTACGTAATCAAAATATACAGAGTATACAATGAGCCAGCCGGCTTCCCGCTGACGGTTCATGTCGATGACACTTAATATAACTAATTTAAGTTTAGTGAAGTTTTGTGACAACACTGAACGCCCTGCGCAGTAATCCGAAAGCCTTGTTTAGCAACGAGCCAGATAAAAGTTATCTTGAAAAGTCGGCAGCCGCAACAAACTTAGCAACTGTCTTCAGGTAGGATAAGGGAAACTCGATTAAGAAAGCAGAAAAAGTAATTTGGGGTCGTGCGAAACAGGAGTTCGAAGAGTACAAGTTTAATTAACCATCGGCGGCGACACTATCCAACTTGCTCGCTTTATTTATAAACTGCATATGAATTACTGTATTGTTTACATTGCCTTCTTTCTCGTTTACAATGCCCAGGTTTTCTCATTCTATGCTTTGTGAAAACTTAGAAATAACTGTCTGTAATTTACTATGCGTTTAGAAAGTAGTTCACGCTTTGTCTTTACTAAAAAGTTCTTTTCACATTTTATAGTTTCTTATAAAACGCAAACTCATACAAATGCAGCGTGAAATTAATTAATTAACGTTAAATCTGAGCGATGAAAAAGGCGAAGGTACTAGAAGAAAGCAAGTGAATCCACAAGACGCAACCTTTTTGTTTGCCACTGCTCTTTGTGCAAGTTATTTAAAGTGAATAAGAAATTTCCCCGGTCCCGGTTGAAGGGCCCTCGGTTGTCCAACGTTGCATCTGCGGGTCCGTTGTGTTCCGACTGCTTCCAGTGGCATCATATTTTGTATTCTTTTCTTTAAGATTTGCTCCGCGGAATACAGGATAAGGAATGCGTTTTAAGGTTTTGCTTGTTCTTGCTTCGTTTGTTTAAAATTTAAATTAGATCGAGGTTGCTTTTTGCTTTGGGATTTCTTATACAGGCGGGATATAGTGATTAAGATGCGGTTGATAGTAAGTGCAGGAAAGAAATGTGTTATTTTGATTAAATTGATTTTATATTCGGATATTGAATGGTACAAAGTTGGATAGTTAGATAGTAATCAAAAATAAATAGGTGTTTAATAATTAGCACCCTTCTTTTTAATACTCGACGAAGGTAGAAAAAACTCATATAAAATTGGATGAATGGGTTGCTATTGTGCGTCAAATGATACCAATTTTACATATTCATTCTGTCGTGAATTTATGAATAAATTATATTATTTATTTAGGGTACTGGATGGAAATGTGGGGGAAAAATAAATTAATACAATTTGAAGGACGATAAGGTATATGTTATGCATCTGCTCGAATAGATGGGTGAGTTAATTAAGGCGCATTGAGGTAGTTCGAACTTTTTTTTTCAAGACAAAATCTGTGAAGTTTTTCTTCGGAGGCAGACCGTTAAGGTTTAATCTACCTATATCTCCTTTTTTTAGATTGACAAGTTTCCGGATATTAAGCTGATATGGGCGTCCACGATAAGTACGTGATGAATGAAGACTATTTTGATCAGGTCACACCATCAGTGATGAATTTAAGAAACTGTAGCTCGGTCGGAAAATCATTATCTCTACATGTGTGTTCTAAAGTGCGTGGTGATCTATTGGTAAACGGACCAGACGCGGCTGCCATCATGTTCACGGTGGTCGCAGGTTCAAATCCGAGAGCATACCTCTGACTTTTCGGAGTCATGAGTGTATTGATAGTTTATCACCACGCACTATAACGGTGAGGGAAAACATCGTGAAACGAAACCTGCACACCGTAGCGATTTTTTTAAATCTATGGTATGTAAGTCCGCCAACCCGCACTAGGCCAGCGTGATAGCCTATATGGCCCGACCACTTTGAATCGTGCTCTCGATTATAGAGGAGGCTCGTGCCCTGTAGTGGACATATATGGGCCGATACAGCGCAATATAGCGTGAAGGAAGGTAGACAAACTTTCGAGCATATTTACAATATAAAACCAAGTCCTATTGTATAAACTAGAAGTAAAACTGTGCTAATAACATGTACAGTATCTCCCAGCCTGGATATGTAATTATTCACAACGTATTATACGCGAGCACAGTCTGACACTCACAATCCTTCGCTTGAATACAGTTCTGCCCTATTTGTGAGTTTGGCTGACTTGCTCCAACTTGCGCCATCGCAAGCGGCCTTGTTAGTACGACTTTTGCGGTTTTCGATTTCAAGTATATCACGTTATGTACGTCTTTATGTTGTAATTATTAGTTTGTTTCATTAGGGAGTACGATTACAGTGAGAAGATGTAAACAAAAGTAACCAGAAGAGAGACAGCACTCGAATCGGATTTGAACAAACTTTTTGCAGCATGATGGTTGTTCTTATAAAATGTGACTGGCTAACTTAGCCGTCTTCGCACAGGTGTGGGGCGCTGCAAGGCAAATTTGTTAAGGTAGGGGGTATCAAACAGTGTAGACCCACTGGACCGGGAATTGTAAGAGTTTTAGTGCAAACAATTTTGAACCATTGACTCGAACGAAGAACAAGAATTTGAATGCATTTGAAATTACCATATTTTAAAAACTGTTTGTATTCGGTATTATAATTTCGACTAAAAACTGAAATAGGTGTGATTATACATACATACATAAACTCACGCTTTTTTCCAGAAGCGGTAGGCAGAGGTTCCCCAGGTAACAAACAGGAAACCCACAATTCGCCTTGTCTGTCCCGTCTCTCGACAGACGAGAGACGGTATATGGGGTGAGCCCATCGCCATATCGGGTACAAACTGATAATGAATAGAAAAATTCAATCATCATAAGTGTGAATATATACGCAAATATGATAATTGAAATATATAAACGCTTCTTCTTTGTTCAAATTATCTGCATAGTCATAAAATTTGTTTTATGAATCCTCGAATAGTGGACTAAGCGATGGGTGTTAATTGTTTTTCAAAATGTGTAACAAAATATATACAAAATTATGTGTGTTGGCTATTTTATGAACCTGTTTAAACTCGTTCTCAAAACTTCCTTCATTGTTGCGAATGTTTAAACTTTTGGGTCCAACTTTGTTATAATGTATTTTTATATTAGCCATTGATCACGCCTGGAATGAAAGCGGGTTCATTTTTGAGTTTGTTCTTGTAAAACATTTACTCAGTGTAATAACGATGGGTGTGAATTTTGCCTCGATTTCATTTCTAAAAAAAGCTAATTCTATTTTATAGTATCTATTATATTCGTTTCATGAATTTTACTAGAGCATAATAGCCTTAATAAGTACTAGCACAGTTATCTTTAAAAAAATGAAGTAGTCCTAGGTGAATTGTAGTATTTTTTTTTATCAGCCCATATACGTCCCACTGCTGGGCACGGACCTACTCTACAATCGAGAGAATCGATTGAGAGTGTTTAGGCCATATAGTCCACTACGCTGGCCTAGTTTTTTTTTTTTTTTTTTTTTTTTTATAGCCGTTATAGGCAGACGAGCTAGCGGCCCGCCTGATGGAAAGCGGCTACCGCTGCCCATAGACCTCCGCAATGCCAGGGGTCCAGCACAACAAAGTCGCTGCCTACCTTAAGGAAAGTACTCTCTTTAAGCCTCGTTTGAAGAAGGACAGGTCATAGCGCTCAGGAAACACCGATGCAGGGAGTTCATTCCAGAGCTTACACGTGCGTGGTAAGAAAGAACGCTGAAAACGTGCCGTTCGGGAACGGTACGCTTCCAGGTGGTAGGAATGAACTCTGCTGCGGTGACGGGTGGTGCGATGGTAAAAAGGTGACGTTGGTACCATCTCAAACAATTCCTCGGAGCACTCCCCATGGAACAGACGATAGAAAACACAGAGAGACCCGAAGTCTCTCCGCAGTCCTAACGGCTCCAGTCTGTCCGTGAGATTGGGATCATCGGCTATTCGACAAGCACGTCGTTGTAAGGAGTCAAGTGGGTTGAGCTGGTATTTAGGGGCACCTGCCCAGAGGTGAGAGCAGTACTCCACGTGGGGCCGGATTTGTGCTTTGTAGAGCGTCAATCTATGACCCGACGTGAAGTACCGCTTGGCTCTGTTCAGGATACCCAACTTCTTGCTCGCCAGTTTGAATTTATCCTCCAAATGGCTCCTAAACTCGACCCTGCTCGGTATTTCGACGCCAAGGATCCCAATACTTTCGGATCTTTGGAGAGTAACTCCTTGGAATTGTGGCGCCAAGACAAAGGGGTCCTTCTTCGCAGTGAATGCGCAAACTTGTGTCTTTGAGGGGTTAAATTGAACTAGGTTCAAATCACCCCATTCGGAGGCCCGCCCCAAAGAGCTCTCGACTTCAGACACAAGTTGAGACCGTCTTTCCTCAATGGAATCTCGAGAGAGACTCTGATGGCCGATGTATCGCGCGTCACTCGTACTATCATCTGCATAACAATGCATGCTGTCGATAGACAACATGTCATTGATATGCAGGATAAAGAGTGTCGGCGATAGCACCGATCCTTGTGGAACACCAGCATTAATGGTTTTGGTCTCGGAGCAACAGCCGTCCACCACGACTTTTATGCTCCGACCATCCAAGAAGCTGGCGATCCACTTGCAGAGTGCCTCAGGGATTCCATACGCAGGTAGCTTCGCCAGAAGGGCGCCATGCCACACTCGATCGAACGCCTTCGCGATATCAAGGCCGACCGCAATCGCCTCACCCCCACTCTCCAAAGCCTCCGCCCAGCGGTGCGTGAGGTACACGAGAAGATCACCAGCCGAACGACCGTGACGGAAACCATACTGGCGGTCATTAATCAGCTGGTGGTCCTCAAGATACCTCAGGAGCTGAGTGTTTATAACTCGCTCCAAGACCTTGGAGAGTAAGGATGTGACAGCAATCGGCCTGTAACACAAAGGGTCCGAACGGTCACCCTTTTTGGGGACTGGGTGTACATGGGCGACCTTCCACGAAGCCGGAACCCGGTTGGTTTTATAAGAAAGACGGTACAGGCGCGTGAGCACGGGGGTCAACTCAGGGGCGCACGTCTTAAGAACCACTGCGGGGATACAGTCTGGCCCACTCGACTTATGGATGTCGAGAAGCATGAGCTCCCGTCTGACAGCACGTTGAGTGATTTTGATATCAGACAGGAGACTTTCACACCGTGGGATGTTCGGTGGTGTGGCTCCCCCGTCATCCAGAGTCGAGTTCGAGGCAAAGTGTTCGGCCAAGAGATCGGCCTTCTCCTTTGCACTATGGGCCAAACTGTTATCGGGTTTACGCAGTGGTGGGAGACTGGATAGGCAGAAATTGCCCTCCACAGCCTTAGCGAGCGCCCAAAAAGCACGGCTCCCAGAGGGATAGCTTTGGAGCCGCTCGCCAATTCTGCGGATGTGCTCCGCCTTGGCCTTAGCTAAGGCTCTTTTGTTGGATCTAGAGGCGGCATTGTACTTCCGTTTCTCCTCTTGCGAATTTGGATCCTGACGCCTCCTGGCGTCTTGCCACGCCGCGTATGCAGACTGCTTGAGGCGGGCAGCAACGGCGCAGGCACGATTGTACCACGGCCGGCTGCGACGCCCTGCGGGTATTTTTGAGCTGGGTATGAAAGTCTCCATACCCAAGCTAATTGTCTCCGCGACGCAGTCTGCACAGGCGTCAGGATCATCAGAGGAGAAGCAAAGCCGCCCCCATGGGTAGGACGCGAAGAATTCTCGGAGTCCGTCCCAATCTGCTGACATATACCGCCAAACTGTGCGAGTTCCAGTTGTTGAAGAACGACTGGAACCCGCCGCAGGGGCCCACGAACGGACCAGGCAGTGGTCAGAAGATCCCAGGGGAGCATCAACCACTATCCTGTATCCGTCCGGGTGGGTCGTCAGCAGAAGATCCAACATAGAGGGCTCATGACTCTCAACATCTGGAACACGGGTGGGCTGAGTTACCAGCTGCGAGAGACCATAAGCCAAGGCCATCTCGTAAGCAGCCCGACCGGGGAGATCAGTGGTCCTGGATCCCAACCACTCCTTATGATGGGCGTTAAAGTCACCGAGGACCACCACCTCCGCGGAAGGAAACTGCTCGAGAATCCGGTCAGTCCCCACTTGGACGCTCTCAAATAATTGAGTAGATCCCGTATCACTGCCGTGGGACCTGTACAGGCATGCGTAGATTCGGGACTTACCCTTGAATTCTACCCGTAGCCATAATAACGACAGGTCCCGACGCTCGAGGCCCCGAAGGCGGTGACAACATATATCACCCCTGACGAAGACGCACACCCCGGCTTTACGTAGGAATAGGTGTTCCAACACGTAACCGGGGTAATTTAAGTACGAAACATCTTCAGGGGTGGATATTTGCGTCTCCGTTAAAAAGAGCAGGGCAGGCCGCGCCGTCTCTAGATGGTGGTGGACGGCGTCGAGGTTGCTGTGTAGACCCCTGACATTGCAGAAGTCCACAGAAAATGTGGATGCATTTCCCGCCGTAGAGAGCCTACTTTTTTTATACCTTGGCATGTGTTATTAAAGAGAGTGGGATAGGGAAAGGAAAAGCGTGGTCGACCCAAGACGACGCTCGAGAAGGGCGGATATAGTGCGAGACGGGCATACGGCAAAAGGAGGAGCCAGCGTGAAGCACGGAAGGGCCCCCGGTGCCCCCCCGCGTGCAGTCGCCGGGATCCACTCCAGTCTCCCACTCTGGCACGACGACTGCATGACGGGATTTTCGCCGGTTGGCGGGACAGCTTCCCGGGGAGGGAGTTTGACATAAGTGGTTCCCCGGGTTCAGGTCCCCTACTGACCGGTAGGCGGCCGGCGGTGACCGTTCCCACCGGGTCTCCCTGTACTCCACACCAGCATCCCCCAGCCTAACGCCCACCCCGGCACTCAACCACACCAACGAGCATCGCCTGGACCAACCAACACCTATCAGAGAGGTGGGAACGGATGAAGGAATGAACGGCTATCCAGCCCTTCTACCGGAACGCATTTCTACTTAGCGGCAGAAATAGACC
Organism: Theretra japonica; assembly: GCA_033459515.1. NCBI lineage: Eukaryota > Metazoa > Arthropoda > Insecta > Lepidoptera > Sphingidae > Theretra > Theretra japonica. The sequence goes on along the minus strand of CM065951.1, from coordinate 7,081,459 downwards.
GGACGGTGGTACCAACCCGCTCGGATTTGTCATTGAGTAAATGTATAACTCAGTTCCAAACCCTACCACCAGTGATGGGTGGGGGGGAGGAGGACGCCAGAGCCGCGGATTGGGAAGTGGAATGCGGCAATGGTGGCTCGAGGGGCCGGGAGTGCGTGCCCGTGCCATTCTGTAAGACAACCGGACAGGTTGCCAGAAGAATGGCCCTCTGACCTGTGCGGGTTGGCGGACTTACATACCGTAAAAATTCTTTAAAATCGCTACCGTATGCAGGTTTCCTCACGATGTTTTCCTTCACCGTTAAAGTGCGTGGTGATTGACTATCAATACTCCTAAAAGTCAGAGGTGTCCCCTGGGATTTGAACCCGCGACCACCGTGAACATTTAGGCAGCCGAGTCTGATCCGTTACTAACAGGCCACCAGTCCACGCACTTCAGTCTGGTCCGTTACCAACAGGCCACCACGCACTTCAGTAGTCTATTTAGCAATCCATATTTCAAAACAAACATTTGAATACATTTCTCAAAATCACAGATACAGATGTTTAATTCCCAAGTAATTAAAGACAAAGTTTGCACAATGAATAAAGTCGTTGCCAACTCGTAATCAAAACAAAACGTAAGCGAATCATAAAAGCGTAACTGGCATTTGAAATTGCCAGTCAAGACATGGCCACTAAAACAGCCAAAGTCACGGGAAATATAGAATTAATGGCACATAGATGGCGCTGTTGATGTCAAGTGCCAGATTTGACAATTTTACGAGCTACACACGTCGTCAGATTGGCACAACTTGAATTCAGTTTACGATTCCGGACGTATATTTCAACTAATATATTAGATACTTTTTATCGCCTCGTCGCTATTTTTGTATTATACAGCAGTGAGGTTAATGGCCAGATATTGAATTCGAAATTCGAAATTTGTAAAATTTTATTCAATGCTGTAGTTTTATTGCCTTGGTGTGGTAATTGAAATTAAAATTTTACTGTCTTACAGACCAGAAAGCAAAAGACTGGGTGAAATGGCGAAGACTGAACAGGAAAGTGAACCAAGACTTAAGCTGGAATAATGCTATTCGCTAAGTAAAAAACAGAATTTTAAATGGTCATAGATCACAGTTGGCATTGTAAATTCAACTTCTGAGGTGTCGTAGGTACGTTGCGCGGATTCCGGATAAAGGAAAAATGATATGGAAGATGGAAAAAGTGAACCATATTGGGCGTCCGGCAATCTCAGTAACCGAAAACGTGAGCAAAATAGTTACGTCACTTCAGTTTTCTGCACGACAGTGGGGCCGATCACGCTAGCCTATTCATTATATATTCGTGAGTTTAAACATTTTTGAATTAAACCATAATTTTGATGCATTTCTAAATCGTATATTATATCGAACACTTCGGGTGCGTAGTTGCACTACGGTATATTACAAAGCTCGAGGTCTCGGGTTCGAATCCCGGGTCAGGCAAAGTGATGTAGGACTTTTCTATTAATTATCGGCCCGGAGTCAGGAATTAGTGCCCGATATGGCGATAGGCTCGGTCCCCATCACATCATGGGACGGAACACATAAGGCGAAATGTGGTTGTCCTGGTTGTACCTCTGCCTACTGCTTCTGCGAAAAAACGTGATGTTTACATAAACATCACATACATACATATGTATGTACATCGTATATTATATATTTTCCGTCTGCCCCATCTAAGGGTCATATGACGTGAATGAATGTTTATATCTATAGTCGAGGTACCTACATGTACCTATCTCTTGATTTTTAACACCGCGAAACCGTCTGCCTACATAACAAATGCTTAAAAATATTAATAAAACGGAGCACGTACAGAAGGTCACTCTCATAATTTTATGAACAAAATTCTCCTAGAATTTTTAAGCACACTTGATAAAGAGCCTATATTTCGTGAGATTAAGTAATATTAAGATGTTTCTCGAGATGGTTCAAGAAGGTACTTTCATGAAAATTGTGAAAAATGTAACGGTTAAATAATTATGATTAAATTCAGTTTTCTGTAATTTTATAAGATGTGAGAGCATTTTAATGAAGTTGAAATACCGACTATTAAAGGTATGTCGTGATCCGATATTTAATTAGTTTCCATATTAATTTTCTTTGTTAGAATAGTATTAAAAATCGAATGAAAAATAACATATTACCATTTAATGCTAGTATTCATTATTTATTGCTGCCTCCAACAGGTCACTGTGGAAATCATTGGGAGAGGCCTGTGTTCAGTAGTGGACTTCCTTTGGCTGATGGATTGGATTGGATTAATTATAATCCAAGTACAGTCCCTTGTTAAACGTAGGCTATTCCAAAAAAAAACTACATAAATCAGTTGGAAGCTGTCCCTAGGCATCGTCTATCTTATGTGTTGACATCCGATGCTGACGTTGTGTGACCGTATGACAAAGTTCAATCACTCCAAAATATTTCAACCCCGAATATCAATACTCCACGATATTAAACTAATTTTACAATAAAAAATAAAATAAATAACCTAACTGCCTTGATGGCGTAGTTTTACTACGGTACGACTGCAAAGCTCGAGGTCTCAGGTTCGAATCCCGGGTCGGTCAAAGTGATAATGTATTTTTTTATTAATTTTACCCCGAAGTCAGGAATTTGTCCTGGTATAGCGACAGGCTCGCCCCCTATCACATCGCAGGACGGAATTTACGAGGCGATATGTGGATGTCATGGTGGCGCCTCTGCCTACCCCTTCTGGGAAAAAGGTGTGAGTTTATGTCTATACACACATAAACTCATACATACGTATGTATACGTATGTATATGTAGATAACCTAAACAGAAGCTACGGTTTCGTTGCTAACTTGATAGATGTCAGTGCAAACCAAGCAATATATTGACTTAACACTTCATATTTAACTCGAAACATACGAATAAGTAGAATTAAAACATTTAACAACTTCTTAAAACAACAGACGATTAAATTACTTCAGTTTAATTAGTTCAGCACTAACTGCTCCGGAATGGCGGCCTCGAAATTCTATTGCAAAAAGTATTTAAACTGTGTTTTGTGTCGTGTAGAGGCTCTGGTGTGAAATTTAGGATCTTTGTGATATTAGTTTGATGGTTATATTATCCTAATGTTTGATGTCAACTACATTTACTGGGTAACTACTGGACATAATGAGACTTAACATCTTATGTCTCAAGATGGCAAGCGCAGTGGAATACCAAGCATTGCTTTGGATTCAGCATTCAGAGCATTCATGGTGTTGTTTAGTTTTGCTACTGTCCATGAGCGGTCGTATCGTTTACTATCAGGCGAGTGGCATGCTCGTCTCGCCATACATCGCAATAAAAAATCTGCAATGAGAAAGATTATAGCAGAGTTCCACTATTTAGAATCAGGGTAAGTTGCTAGATTGAATGTACTTTCAATATCTTTATCGTTAATGGTGTCTTGGATTTACGCGAATGTCACACATTGAAATAAAACGAATTCTTACGGATTTTATCGCGAATTTGATTTAATTCGTCCGAGTCCGCACCGTGACCACGAAAACTGTAAAGTGATTGAAACGTCGGGAAATTAAAAAAATGTAAAAATTAAATGAAATTCGCGATAAAATCCGTAAGAATTCGTTTTATTTCATCTTTATGGATAACTTGTATGTATGTATTTAACGTTTATGAAATTATTACAGAGTGTATGTCATGGGGTTAGCATGACCTTAGTAATAGTCCATTCTGCTATGTGATTAAAAATAAGACCAAATCGATAATATAGTCCAAAACATAAAATCTTAACAAGCCAATAAAGTAGACGTCGGAACTCGCGATGTTTTTTTCCATCGAGAGTTTCCAATAAAAGCGAAGATGAAAGAACTCCCGCCAAATGACTTTTAATGGAATAAGCAGGAATAAAAATAAGGAATTATTGATTCCAAATATGCACCGCTATCCAAAGTTTTGCGAAAGCTCAATTTTTAATTGGTTCGGTCTGCACCGCTTCTTTACCTATATTAATTTTCTGGCGCGAACGTCGAAGATCGAGAAAAAATTGATGACGAAGCCTCGTACTTTTACAGTAATTGCATTTTTAAATACGTAACTTTATTTAGTGTTATTACCTTAGAGAAGTTTTAATTGAATTTTCAAAGCTGCCGGGTTTCACTGCTTTAAAGTGTCGGAAACAATTTCGCTGGCTACAAGTTATTTAACATCACGCTACCTCCTTTCTGAAGTGAGTTGACAGTACACAACATAACTTTTCCATTTCAAACAGCGTTGTTTTGCTTTGCTTTACGTTTTATTGTGGTGTACTGTTGTACGGTGTTGTAAGTATCTGTTGAAAAAGAGGTTTTTTTGTTGATGTAGTTTAGTTATTGGTATTACAATCATTATATTTTCATTTATGCATAGTTTATTTGCGTGTAAAGAAAACTTTATTGAAGACTCCTCTGTATTAATTCTTAGACTTTTAATATCTGCCCGCGTAGTAAAATTAAATAAGATCGACCTAATTATAATTAATCTCAAGATTTTAATACTTTGAATTACGTCTGCAAAAATATTATTCATTCTGTAAAATATACCAGAAATTTCTTGATTTTTCTAGATGTTGCGTCACGTTAAATTGGCAAAGGACCTCCATATATATTTTACATACGAGACTACATAAACAGTATTGAAATATTCAAGATTATTCTTCAAACAAAATAAAAGGATAATGGATATGAAATTAGTTGTAGGACAATATAATAATCAATGTTTCTTTAGGCCAACGAATCTAACTGCTTTTTTCTAAACCAAATTGAATTTTATTTGATCCAAGCACCGCCCGTTGTTATACCCAGAAAAATTAGATAATAAGTTAATAAATTCATGTAAGATGATTGAACTGAAGTGACTTTTTAGATGAAATATTTGTTTGAAATTGGACTATAGTAATCGATTTAGAAATTCCGTGTAGAGAGTTGATCGAACGCGTGGGGCTTTCAATAGAAATTTATAACAAACGTATACTCATAATACAATATAAATATAATATAATAATACAAATACTTGTGGTTCACACAAATATTTGTTTCGTGCGGGGATCGAACCCGCAGCCTCTCGTTTCACAGCCGGCGTCCACCTAACTGCGCCATGAAGGCTGTCAAATACCTGGAGTTTGTACTGTTTTGCCGCAACTTTAATATGAATGTAACTGAAGAAAATATCCACAAGTATTTATGTCGGGTCTTGGTGTTTGTGAGACCGAAAATGCTACGTAGAGACTGAAGTCTCTCGTAGTGTCTGATACCCACTACACAAGAATTAATTGATCTTAACGTTCGGTCAGTACTATGTATGTGACTGTTGGGTGTATTTTTTATATATATTTATTATATAATTGTTAATTTTTTATATATATTTATTCTATAATTGTTAACTGCCGAAGTGGTTAATGGCGAATACGAGTAGAAATATTAATTTAAAAAAAATTGGTATCGTTCTTATATTACTTATCTCCTTGATGTATCATGATTTTTATATCATCATGACATTTGTAAAGACGTACTTAAAACGGGATAACTTAATAAAAGCAGCTTACTTAACCATCCTACTCTATCTAAATACCTCGTTACATAATATTGTAATCAAAACAAATTATATAATAAATAATAATAATAATATTTTCTGATTCGTAAACTTCATTTGTAAATAGCAATTCCCGATTAATCTCGAAATTATTTTCCCTCAATCACAGTTATGAACATAAATTAGGAAAATTGCAAAAGTGCAAACATTTCATTAAGTAAATTTTCTTTAGAGTTTCAACTGGTCCTACGAAGTATAGTATTAGTCGCTAGGAAACTAAATTTGAAGTCGCTGGTTGGAGGCCGCTCCAACAGGTCAATGTGGAAATCTTTGGGGGAGGCCTATGATCAGCAGTGAACTTCCTGTAGCTGAAGAGAGAGAGAGACAGAAAGAGAGAGAGAAGCAAAATTTATCAATTTACATCTAAGCTGGATTAGGTTGTAACGAGAACAATTTCGGTGTAATCAAGTGTGATTCAAGAACAAAAGCTTATTGTCTGCGACGGAGATGATCCCTTAAGCGTTCTTACCTGTTTTTATCTGTTTTTACTTAACACGTCTCAAAATGTGTTTTGTATTCGTAATGTGTTTACGTTGTTTGTGGATATTTTTAAGCTAAACTCGGAGTATATTATAAAACATGCGATGTTTTAAAAAAATTGTATTGATATAAGAGAAATCTGTAGTAAGGGGATTGTAATTGAGTAGAAAAAAAGGGTAACGGAATTAGTCATCCCATTAAAAAGGGGAAGAGATAATAATCAAATGGCTATCTTTTAGCCATTTGTGCCCGATATGGCGATAGGCTCGCCCTCTATTACATCATGGGACGGAACACGTAAAGCGAAACGTGGGTGGCATGGTTACACCTTTGCCTGCCCCTTCTGGGAAAAAGGCGTGATGTTCATGTATGTATATATCTTTTTAGGTAGGTCTTCAAACTATAATAATAATAATTGGCTATAATAATTATTATTATTTTTATTTAAAATAAAACATAATTACTTAAAATCTATTACCAGGGGTTCCAAATCTAGGCACAGCCTTATCTTTGGATACAAACGTGTAATGTAATTACAGAATTATACCATACCAAACAAGTAGAAGAAAAATAATAATAAAATAAAATAAACAATAAGAGGCTGTCTTTAGTAGTCAATACACCTAAATTAACTTTTGAAGTTATAAAACTATTTTCCATACACTTATTAGCATACATCATAATTCCAACCTTACCATCAGCTATCAGGAATCATAGGAAGTCCGTTGGTAATCAAAATCCGTCACCGATTCCAAAATCAAATTACAAATCTCGCACAAACTGGCTCCGTGATAACCCGCACAAATCCAAATTGAATTAATAAGATTTACAGTAGGCTGTATTATTAGTTCGGAGGAGGATATTGGCCGTGTCACCCGACGCCCCGCTGCGAGCCCTCGTAAAACGCTGCCCACAATATTTTCCAATTATTGAGTGCGTCATATTGCGCCAACACTGTTTAGCTGCTATAACTCTCATATCACATGTGACTGTGACGCCGCTGTCTTTATGTTCGTTAAGGCTATGGGTGATGAATACATTTTGTTTATTCGATTTTTATAAGAACGAGGCTCGTCTTCAATCGAGGTTACGGTTGAAGAGGTACTAGGTTATAAATAAATACATAAATACACCCAAACAGTCACATGCATAGTCATGATCCCAAATTAAGATCAATTATGTCTTGTGTCGTGAGTACCAGACATTACGAGAGACTTTTCGGTCTCACAAATACCCAGACCCGAGACAGATACTGGTGCGCCTCACAATCATTTGTCTAGATGTGGGGATCGAACCCACAGCCTCTCGTTTTACAGCCGGCGTCTAACTAACTGCGCCACGGAGGCTGATAAAAGGTCATGGTTCACGCTTGTCTATTTCGGGTTGGCGGATTTTATTTAGTTACGTATTTTGATATACGTATATATGGCCGTACGTAACGTACGCGTTTCGTGGCCTAACCACTCTTAATCGTACTCTCGATTGTAGAGGAGGCCCGTGAGCTGCAGTGAGACGTTTATGGGCTGATACAGACTGATGTAGTATCAACAGCTGATTTTGTTAGCCATCAAAGAGTTAACATGCAGCTACTTTCCAAGATTGTGTTTCTTATTCCTTGCTCTCCTGTCTCCTTCCTAATTTGCTCATCTATTGTAGGCTTTATAAAACTCCTCTTCTAAAATTAACTCGGAAACTGTTATCAAGACGGTAATGTATGTGAAGCGGTCTGCATTTTGTAGCTCTAAGTGTAGTTAACTCTCATTAAGAAGCGACGATGTAGCTGTAATACTGAGTTATTATATCAATAAACACAGAACGGCTGTGTGCTACTTCTGTTAGGCACGGTTGTATGTTACTAATAGAAAGTATTACTCGCGTAGGAGAGAGAGGTTTGTAAAGATTGGAGTTATTATTCATAATTAGTGTTTATGTATTACAGCTAAAGAAGGGGGAGAAAGAAAGAAAAAACACAATTACTGTCATGATTAATGAAATATAATATTGTATATTGATTATCATATTAGGTACTAACTTCGGCCCGTAACTCCGTTTGCGTGGTTATCTTTATAGAAAAATTCCCATCTCATCCCCTCCCGTTATATCCCGCCTTGTCCCGTCTCATTCTCACTCAAGTTATTTAATCCAGTCCCATCCCATCCATTTGAGTACAAAAAAGTAACAAATACATCGGAATTCCTCCCGCATCACACGGGAACAATATATTTTTTGAGATAATAAGTAGCCTAAGTGTTAATCCAAGGTGTCAGCTACTTCCATACCAAATTTCATCGAAATCCATTAAGTTGTTTCTGAGTTCATGGGGCACAACCGCACAGATAAAGACAAATAGACAAAAAAAACAGACAAAAGTTTAAAAATCATTGTTTTGGGTTCTTCCATGTAAGGACATCGATCAGTTACAATTTTTTTATATGTATAGATGTAAGACCGATAGGGTAGGAGCAGAAAAGGCAAGGACTGTTTTCAGACTATTCCATAATCCGAGCCAAGAGCATCAGCACGTCTGTCGCTTCATGCGTTTTGCGTCCAGTCTCCGTAGTTGAGAAACGTATCAGTTCATTTGATATTTTATACGTTCAAGAGTATATGTATTATAAGTGCGTGGTGGCCTGTTGGTAACGGACCAGACGCGGCTGCCTACATGTTTACGGTGGTCGCAGGTTCAAATCCCAGGGCACACCTCTGACTTTTCGGAGTCATGTGTGTATTGATAGTCAATCGCTACGCACTATAACGGTGAAGGAAAACATCGTGAGGAAACCTGCATACCATAGCGATTTGTATAATATTCTATGGTATGTAAAAGTCCGCCAACCCGCACTGGGCCAGCGTGGTGGACTATATGGCCTAACCACTCTCAATCGTACTCTCGATTGTAGAGGAGGCCCGTACCCTGCAGTGGGTCGTATATGGGGTGATACAATACAATACAAAAAAAAATGTATTATTAATATGTGTAAATTTTAATTAAAATATGAGAGAAGAAAAGAAAGCATCATGCGGAAATTAGACTGATTATAATTTGGAACAATTTTATCAAATAAATCAAAGGGAAACATTGTTTTACTAATTGTTAACGGAATCAAAAGAAGCATTATACCGATCAAGTTCTTAAATGGCAGCGTTTTATGTTATTATTTTATGAATTAATAGTTTGGGTGCGACCAGCAGCATAAAAGAATGCGTTCGCTACGAAAAAACAGACGCGGCATTATTTTTCTATTATTAACCAAAGATTAAACATCGGACAGATGTGGGTCTTATCCATGGTAATACAGTATCGTTCCTCCAATTACCCACCAACACAAAATAAGGATGTATCTGGGGCTAAATAAACGCTTAGTTGGCAGTGTTCTGTTCGCAAATATTCGTCAAGGACACTCCATAACTCCGTAATTGCTTTTTACCTCGGTGGGCCGTGCTTTTAGTCAGATTGCTTATTTTGTTAATGAACTTCGGGGCTCCAAACTTTTTGCTTTACGTTTCTTTAATAGCTTAAAATTATCTCTAAAATATATTAAAACGATTACGCCGAAATCGCCGCGAACAAAAGAACTTTTAAGTCGCACGATTATATTTGACAAATGGTTTTATTAGTTTAGAATGAGTGGCTATATTTACTCTGTTGCGAGTTTGTTTTTCACTTCATTCCTTCGGGAGCGAGATAACGACAAAGTTATTGGCAGTTTAAGCACAACGCATACAGTTAAAAAGTTTCGTTTGTCGTAAACACTTTTTGGGTATTTTTCTTGGAAACTCGACGGGTATATTTTGAAGTTTGATCGAAAAATGTTGTTGCGCTATGATTCAAAGAGGCAGGTAACATTTCGGACATGTAAAGGGGCGGCGTACAAAAGAATTTCAATTTGGTACCGTATCGTGCAACCCTTTTCAACTTTACAAAGTAATTTCCTGACGCGAAATTGATTTGTTGGCGTCGTGGTTTTTGTTTGGTGTGGTGACTGTGGTTCGATAATTAAACAGAAAACGGCCGGCTCTGTTACCTATTCACCATTGTGTTCGATGTAAGAAAATGTCTGTCACGTGACTGGTTTCCTTCATATACCAATTGGTATATGGGTCTGAACTATATACGAAAATGTAATTAATTTGTCGCCTGGTTGGCCTCGAAGCAAAGGGTATGTTTTGAATAATTGTATGAGCTGACGGCAGGCGATGTCTTTAGTTCAAATGGCAGAACGGACGCTCCAATTTGTATGAGATTTTCGATTTGGACATTCTAATAAGAGTTGTTTGGGACCAGAATTTGTTGATGACATGGCAACCTAGGTAAACTGTGGAGGGCACCGGTGCCACTTCTGCTTACCCCCTCAGAGCAAAAGGCTTAAACCTATAAATGAATGAATTACGTAAAATAATGTAAAAAATGTTTCATCCCATTATACGAGTAATATTATAGGCATACATTTTAATACTAGAAATTGAAATGTTCAAGATTACATTTCGAACGTTTAATATAAAGCTTCCGTCGGAGTTAAATTCGTTTAATTAAACTAGCCGGATTCACGGCTGTCACGCTTCTTGTAAGATATAATTTTCAGTAAAAACTTTGAATTACTTACACAGTTTAGTGAGCGGAGCCTAGATCATTATCATTTCCAACTTAGATCTTTTCTAAATTATATTGTTTAGTTTCCGTTTATCTGTGATAGCGCATACATCACGATGAGTGGTCGCTATCATACAACGGTATAATACTCACAATTACGCCAGAAAATACATCGTGTTTCGAGTTCAGCCTGTGTATACTTTGCATAATTGACTACTGTTGATAATCTTGTTGGTGGATATGTCATACGTGTACAATATATAGATTGCACTGTCCTAAACAAAATGAGCATTTTACTTATTTTATCATCCTAGTATGAATATTTCTAACAGTGGTTAAGTGATTATATGTTTAATATATATTTTAGGTTATTTTTCGTTTACAATACCAGGGGGCTGATAACTTGACACTTTATGAAGGCGTACAAAAGCTGATTGCAATGCGACAACAAATGATAATCCAACGAACGTATAGAGCATATTTAAAAGACTCACCTGAATCTGCTTCTGAATAGAATATTACAAGAATATTACAACACCCAACACCAGATTAAACACTTTGTCTATAAAACGAAAGATATCGAGCGGGAGATTTCGACGCAACAGCGCCCGCGCACGTACGCACGAGACTGCTCACGATCGAGACTACAGAGCGGGTAAACATCAACAATACAAAATAGTACAACTACCCTCCGCTAGATCATAATGAGTAAGACTAAAAAAAATAATATGAGGAGGAAACGTGATATGTCGTAATTATCGATTTCACTAAATATTATACAATTATCACCCACACCCTGAAAAGTGCTATTCGGAAGTATATTCTACATTTTTTCTCAATTTCATACCAGTCGCATCCAAATTGGCTCAGCATGAATGGGCAGGCTTATCCAGGACGGTACCACTGTCTCACAGGAAATCGACGTGAAGTGACAGTTGTGTTGTCGCGTTTTGTTCAGTGAGTGAGATTGCCGGATGCCCCTTTCCTCTTCCCATCCTTTTTCCTTCGCGTTCCTCTCCCAATTGGGTCGGCAACACATCCATGATCCAGCGCTGTAGATGTTTATGGGTGGCAGTGATCACTTACCATCATGTGCCCTGTTTGCTCGTTTGCCGGACCTATGCAATAAAAAAAAAGTTGGACCACGGAGTATAACAAGTCTGTTGATCCCTTCCGTCACTAGATGGTTGACTGTCAATAATTTTTATACCACAGTTGTTCTCTTTATCCATTTACATGAGCAATAATTAATCAAGTATAACATATTAAGCAACAATCCGTCATGTTCAGAAAGCGTTCAGAAAACACTCGCAACCGCTCCTACAGTATAATTAAATACATTAACATCGTTGCGTTGAAACTCCCGTCTGGAGTGACGTTAATATGACAATTTCCTACAAAGCCTACAGCGAGGCGGCGGGGAAATGCGTTGAATATGGTAATCATTCCCATGCGCCTTGGTCGCTGCCCGCAAGCCGTCTATCGTCGTTTTCAACTTACAAGTGATTTAGAAATTCAATAAATTTCTCACTGGGAATGTGATGCGATGTATTTGGAATTTAACGAGGGATTTTAGGACGTATCCTTTGTAGATACAAGGATAGGTGTCAGTTTCGATTACAGCGTGGCTTTTTTAGTTAAAGTCTGTTTTGGATGTTATTTAAAAATAAATGGATCCAGTCACACACTTATTCCTGACCCAAGATTGGGGTATACCGTCGAGGATATCAGGAACTAAGAAACTTATCGGTACACACCACCCAGGTCAAAAAAATCTTATAGATCACACAGACTTTGCTCACAATCAATGTGAGATCCAAACCAGCGACCTGTCGTACAGCCGGCGCGGCGTCATATTCAAAGTCATGGAATGGTTGTCAAATATACATTTACATTGCAAGTGGCAGGCTAAATGCCTAATTCAAACAAGCAGCAATGTATTCCATTGTTGTGTTTCGGTTTGAATGACGTTGCAGCCGGTCATTACGAGTATCATTGTTGGGTATTAAGAGACGTCGCACCTACTGTTTCGAGGTTACGAGCGCAGTGCAGTGTTACAAAGTGCTTAAGAATCATATGATCTGGTTTTGCCTTTAACAAAATAATAAACCTTACGATACGTAAATCTAACGATTCAATAAGTGAAACATATATTAGAATTTCTCAATCTGCTACTATTCTTCTAAAAACATTATTTGTGATAATAAATCGTACCTGGCGACACACCCCGCAGAGCTAATGCCATTATCGATTTAAAACCGTTAGCAAACGGCAATATAATAAAGATTAAAGAGATATTCACCCGATAAAAATATACGATCATACCGGCTTACTGTAAATATAAACACGCGGTTCCTTCTCTAAAATTACTCTCAGGAGAGAAGCGGGAGCTGCAGTTTCTGTTCGGATACACATCATTTTACCTTAACGAAGATGGAGGTTTTAACCAGGGTGTTTGGAAATAAATACAAGTAAATTAATTTATGTACTTCCCGCTGCAGGAAACGGGTCTTTTCAAAGATTTTAAAATTTAAGGCCAGTCCCCACCATACGGTCTTATATTACGTTTTGGTGGACTTCATATAACATATAAATTCGTGTAAGATATACATAACAGCGTGTGGGTTTCCTTACGATGTTTCCTCCTCTTTAATCGACGTTCGGATACACACACAAAAAATACAGTCATAAAATTTTGGAGGGATACTGATTTCCCTATCCCACGGGACGGGGACAAATGTGATAAGCGTGCTGCAAACAAAGAAAATTTTGCCCGGTTTATCTACGTAACAACAGCCATAAGCCGCGATGCGTTAGAAATGTGAGTGGATTTGGTTACGAGGGGCTTTGTGACGTATTCCCAGACATTTCTTATGTTTATTTGTTTTGATGTCATTGTTGTATTGGGAGTTAATATTTTGATCATTCTTTTGAAGTTAGAAGATGGGATAATAAGTGCTTGTTGCAAGTATGGGGTGTTTTGTGTTTAAGCACATCAAGTGCAGAAATCATATTTATAAGAGGCATGATTTAAGTTTACTACTATGAATAATTAAAGGAATAAATAAATAAAATAATATTTGCCTGAAAATTCGCATTGTATTGTATGAGAGAGTTATCGTAAATGTCATAGGGGTAAAGCGATGATACACTTAAGTATATTACCCGATCAATATGATGCAAATTCAAGTTGAAAGCGACTGAAAAAAAATTAAAGCCGAAAATTCACACATAGTATTTTTTCAATGTAGGAAGCCGAAACACACAGACCTTGCGATCCTGTCGATACATGTAGCCACGATTCTAAAGACCCTGCAAGTTAAAAAAAAAAATGTAGCAATAAAAATATAATAATATATCAACACTTTAATTAAAATAAAACCTCGTACATAACGATGATAACGCGACTGTATTTCTCTGGTTGCAATGGAAAGAAAATGTGCAGCGCGGAATTCTGAAACATTTTCCAGCTCAATAATATACTCGTTCGTTTGCTGATTGCGATCGTTTCGCGCAATAAACTGCTTTAATGCCATTGTGGTAAGTTTCAAAATGTAATATCGGATGTTGGATATAAGACAGAGGGTAATGACTCTCCAATGCGAGACCATCTGTTGGCCTCGGCAGACATTAGGGAGCGGGACTCCGCGTTAAAGCTATGCGAAATCAGGAATTTATGCCATTTTTTATTTTGTTTACTCGTAATATTATAAATTTATTATTTTATGAGAGCTGTAGTTACATTAAAAACAAGTTTTTATAGCAAGTCTTTGGAATGGCTCTATGTCCAGCAGTGCATCTTCTGTGTCTAAGAACAATTATTGTAGTTTTTGTTCCTTAATCCATCACAAACTCATTTTATGGTACATTGTTGTGCGTCGTAATTACAAATTGCTGTAGAAGTTAATCCTTGTGTGTGTTTTTTTTATTGCACTGGATACCTCTCCAATAGAGACTTCGGTTCAAAAGGCTTGGGCTATAGTCCACCTTGCTGGCACAATGTTTCACTCACTCACAACATGGTCGCTGCTGTTCTATTTCCATACATAAACAAAGGCCACGTTGATCAATCACAAAATATAATAGCTGTAAAGTAACAAAACCCCCGAGCGTTATCTACCCGGTATCGATAGAACGCGGTTAATCTGAAATTCTCACTGACTACGCGTACAACAATTGGAGCTGTAAGTGAACGCCTATAAGCCTCACTCGCAGCTCTGTGCAAAGCCTTCAAATCAAACAAGTGTTCGGTACACCAGGCCTCGGTGGCGTTTATCTGATTCCGTGATTCCAGCATCCGACCCGAATCCCGTGCGATGGGACCGTTCTCAATTACAGATAAGGCTTTGAATATTTTACGCCGCTTTACGCTGATGACAATTTGTATTACTGGCTGTTTGCTCGCGCTAAGATCGTTTCAAATTGTCATTCGAATTTTAAAACGATAAAATCGGTATGCTTGATTGCCAGTATTTCAATCCGATTAGATTTAAATTGAATGTGGAATAGGTACATTCGAATATAACAAAACAAATTAATATTCAAATTAAATCTTATTTCAACTTATAATTGCATAACTTAGATGAAACAGATTTAGTATAAAACTTGAAAACATTTTATCTTTGCGCAATTAAATTGTTCTGAATGTACTCTGCAATGGTCAAAATCGTCAGTCGTTTAAACTCGAACGAGATAAACTCGCATAAAAGTGGAAACCTTTTTCACGATTAAATATGAATACTGACATATCATGAGCCATTTAAACTCACACGGAAAAACCCAAGTGTACCTACATATTAAAAAGGTCCACTT
Source organism: Theretra japonica (assembly GCA_033459515.1). Classification (NCBI taxonomy): domain Eukaryota; kingdom Metazoa; phylum Arthropoda; class Insecta; order Lepidoptera; family Sphingidae; genus Theretra; species Theretra japonica. The sequence goes on along the minus strand of CM065951.1, from coordinate 7,065,947 downwards.
AAAAACGATTTTATACGTTGAACGTGCCGTCGACGCTGCAAATGACCCCTGTAATACATCTTAAATATTCACACAGGTTGGAAGTAAAGGTCCAGCCAGCATTTATTCGCCACCTACGAATCAGGTCATTTTAAATATGTAAAATAATATCTATGCGGTCTTTTCGATCCATTGAATTAAGTGTATGCAGTTACAAAAAGGTCTCTTGATGTCATGTTTTAACGCTTTTGAATGGAACGTGGATTATGAATGCGTTCTTTATTTGAATTTTGTAGTATAATTTATTTCTGTATTTCAAAAATAGAATTTTGTTTAAAAAATATTTATTCATTTTACGTACAAAACCTTTGCCTTTTGGTCTGTCGCGCTAACATTATGTATATTAAACAGTAATTTGTATTTTAAAATAAGTTAAAGAAAGCGTATTTATTTTTAAATATACGACGTAGATGCACAGTCACGTTATTGAAGCATTTATAAAAACAATTCAGCGTTAAATGCAGATGAAAAGAACATTAAATAATAACTGTTTTGAATGAAAAAAAGCGAAATAAAACTGGCAGCATATTATTTCGCACTCCATTCTCTCATTTGTGTTAAATGAGTAACTTAACAAAACCGTGGGTTTTTCGAGCGGACACAAAGAGGCAAAATAATATAGTTTAATTTTGCCGCAGAAAATAAGGCAAGTTTTAAATTCTGTTAAAAAGGCATTTATTTTAATAGTTCGTTTAAGTGTGTTTATCGTCTTTTAAATTGATATATTTAAGTTACATAGTTTATAAGAGGTTCTTATTAACTATCTGTCTTATCTTTAATCTTATATAATTATTATAAGGGATGCTGTAAAATGTTTATGATTATCTGATCTGCTACCATTCGGTGTACATAATGTGAAAATTATCATCGAATCAACAAAATAAAATGATTTGATATTATATTTTAATAATCTTTGCATCCATATCATTAAGACGCTCAGCAAGAGCATAAGAAAACTATTAAAAATGTAAAATATTTGGTAACAGTATTTATGATTTTTTGCTGTTGAAGAAATCACTTAAAATTTGTCTCTATATGTTAGCTAACAGAAAGTATAATCAAGGGGCTACAAGGCCTCTACAAGACTAGATGACCAAGTCTCGTATTACCAAGTTGAAGACAAGTAAACCACTTATGGCACATACAAATGTCAGTTCACCTGTACTTACTCTCGTGTCACAGTGGCGCCCTCTTTGTCTCTGCCAAACTCCTCCGACCGAGTGGTTTAGTAACGCTGGGATCCGCCCGCAGAATACAATCTTAAGCCGAAATTCTAGTGCTCTAATACGAGTCGTCCTTCTTAGAGCGGATTTTAATCGTCATATTTTATTAGGTTACAGTAGGTATTACATTAAAACATAGGCGTATAAAAATTACCAATTTTATCGTTTGTCACTTTATGTCCAACAATTTATCTACTTCTCATAGATTGGCACAATAATGCCGGCTTGAAATGCGACTCATTATGATCGATTTCCCTTCATTGTGGTGGTCATCACTGATATAAACATTCTACCACCAACAAAGTTGATCACTGACCCATCACAACTAAAATCAAGCTGAGAATATGACGTCATCACTTCCACAGACCAAGCAACTATTTACCAAGCCTCCTTTATTATGTAAAGAGTAATAATTGTAAACATTTACTGTGGAGCCAGATCAAGCTATCAACAGGCACGGCGGCGTCATTTCAAACTTTGCATTGGTGTTGTTTTAACAAAATTTTGTATTCAGAGCTCAATGAAGTGTAAATTGAAGGCCGACTTGCAAAGTAATTTTATAACAAAACTTCTGTTTCTGGAAGGACGTGTTATTGGGACTTCTTAGCAAGATTGTTAGCTTCAAATGCTCACTTGTAAACTATGCTTATGTTACAATATGTGATTCCCAAGAGAAAAATTCTTGGTGTCTGGGTAAGTTTTAAAATCACTTATTCAAAGTTAAATGTTTACTAGTAGCTTTCATATCTATATTTTTTATCTGGACATGAGAAACTAGATACGTATTTTAAAGAAATAAAAACGATTTATTACGTACATAACATATATACCGAGGTAGGTGGTGCCACTAGTACCAGTAATACGTGGTACCAAAATGTCAAATACTGGATGGTCCCATAAGAATCGAACCCAGGACTTCACGGTTCATAGTCTGTATACATAGCCATTAAACCACTCATAATAGATCATTCAAATGTACTCATTATATATCATTCAAAGCCTTATTTTCAAGCATCGTTCAACTCTGTTTTAATCCTCCATTTCTCTTTAGTATTTTAAAATTGTCGAAACTGGAGCACAGCGGCAATCCTTCTTAAACAAACAGAACTATTTCTCAGAAACGAAAGCTTTTTGCATCCATTAGCATTGGAGATTTACTGCTGGCTATCAATCAAAGCATGCCGCGTGTTTTCTTTCTATATTGAGACTATTGGAATCGATATGCCACAGGTGGGATAGACACACTCATCACGCTTGTTTCCTCAGAAGGGGTAAGCAGAGCTGCAACCAGGACCCCCATGTTTCGTGTTGTGTTTCGTCCCACGATGTGATAGAGGTTTCAGGCACAAATTAATAACTGAGATTTTTTTTTATCAGTCCATATACGCCTCGCTGCTGGGCACGGGCCTACTCTACAATCGAGAGAATCGATTGAGAGTGGTTAGGCCATATAGTCCACCACGCTGGCCTAGTGCGGGTTGGCGGACGTACATACCGTACAAAATTCTTTAAAATCGCTACGGTATGCAGGTTTCCTTACGATGTTTTCCTTCACCGTTAAAGTGCGTGGTGATTGACTATCAATACACACATAACTCTGAAAAGTCCGAGGTGTGCCCTGGGATTTGAATCCGCGACCACCGTGGTAAAAGTCGCGGGACGTCACTGGATGCAGGCTGCCTCCAACAGGTCACTGTGGAAATCACTGGGAGAGGCCTATGTTTAGCAGTGGACTTCCTTTGGCTGATGGATTGGATTGGATTTTTATGTGTCTCAATATTTTAAATATTTCTGAATGATAAATACACACAACAGTCACATACATTGTCCTGCCCAGCATTAAGATCAATTAAGTCTTGTGTCGTAGACATCAGAAACTATGAGAGGCTTTACAGTCTCACAAACACCTAGACCCGAAATACTTGTGGGCCACACAAACATTTGTGTAGAAGGGCATTTGTGCGGGGATCAAACCTGCGGCCTCTCGTTTCACAGCCGGCGTCTAACCAACTGCGCCACGGAAGTGAATCAATATATTTCAAATATACAGGGTGCGCAAACAAACGGCGTACTTGCTAATATACATTTTAGTAAATCGTGATTGCGTCTAGATTAAAATGCATTTTCATAGCGTAGTGTGATAATAACAAACATGCCGAGAAATTAACAATTAACAACACACGTGCTTCCCCTTAACGTATTACGCTAAATAGATACCTATGTACCTCTGTAACAAATGATAAGGCGAAGTCCATGAAAGTTTTGTTGTTATTCAAAATGATTTTCACTGTTTATTTCGTTAACGATTTAATAAACGAAATGAAAAAATACGTATATGTTAAAATCTTGGGCTTTACCCATCCCAACCGGTTTTATTCGAAAAGGTGGTGGTAATTCTTAAAACTTTATAAGGTCATATCTCCAAAACGGATAGGTATATTCCAAATATTATATCTTTATTATCATATTAATATTATGCCCTTATATCCAACTGAGCAAGTGCGCCATTTTCCTGCGCTCCCTTTATGCTTCTAAATAACTTTTTATGCTTTGTATAATATACAATTGATCGGATCTATCTATAAATATAATGTTAGCTATTTTAACATCTCGTTAAAGCTAGACAGTTTATAGAGACCGGCCGTAAAATATCATGTGTCAATTATCGCTTTAAAGATTTTTCACAAATAATCTTCTCGAGTGTCAAAACCATTTTCCGCTCGTATTCTAAGAAGTGGAGATATTTTTGACTTGCAAAGATGATATTGTATACTTGTATCATAATTGGGGCGTGACGTATTGAATTTCGGACGCTCGGTAATAATGCTGATTTAAAGGCATCCGCGCTATCTGGAGCTCAGAAAAAATTTATTATACGATTGATATAGATGCCCGTAATTTTGCATAGTTTTCGTTATTGGAATGTGTGATGGACACATTGTGGACTGTAATTAAACTGGGATAGTAACATTAAGTTTCTTACGATTGAAAAGCCTTAAGCGCTATTTACACGGGGAGAGTTTATCGCGGCGAGAATCGTATGCGATTATCGCATGACATAACCGCCATAGATTATCGTGTTCTGACAAACGTTTACACGATGCACCTTTTTTATATCTTTACGATAATCGTATCTTCAAGGCGAGAAACTCTCCCCGTGTAAATGGGACTATAGTCTGCTACAATCTACTGCCATTCAGCGATTATATACTAGTAAACGCCAATAATAAACAAATACACCCAACAGTCACATACATAGTCCTGAGCCCACACTAAGATCGAGTCTCGTGTCGTAGGTATCAGAAACTACGAGAGACTTCGTTCTCATAAACACACAGATTCAAAACTAATACTTGTGGATCAAACACATATTTGTCTCGGTGCGGCGATCTAACCCGCGACCTCACGTTTCACAGCCGGCGTCCAACTGCGCCACGGAGGCTGTCAAATATTTATGACTTATACAGGGTATATCCAAAGTGCGTGGTGGCCTGTTGGTAACGGACCAGACGCGGCTGCCTACATGTTCACGGTGGTCGCGGGTTCAAATCCCAGGGCACACCTCTGACTTTTCGGAGTCATGTGTGTATTGATAGTCAATCACCACGCACTATAACGGTGAAGGAAAACATCGTGAGGAAACCTGCATACCATAGCGATTTGTATAAATTTCTATGGTATGTAAAAGTCCGCCAACCCGCATTAGGCCAGCGTGGTGGACTATATGGCCTAACCACTCTCAATCGTACTCTCGATTGTAGAGGAGGCCCGTGCCCTGCAGTGGGTTGTATATGGGCTGATACAATACAATCCAGACTGCGAACGAAAACAAAGCCAAGTGGTAGTATTAGTGCATTCAGATACAATGCAACTAGAAATTTCGCAAATAAAAGCGACAATTTTTTTTGCGTATTGTGTCTGTAATTACTAAAACTACCACCTGGCTTCGTTTTCGGCTGCAATCTTGATATACCCTGTATAAATCGTTATACCATAATTAGTCAGAGCATATTAACACACTGCTGTCCGTAGGTATCTTCCAAAAAATCCCGAACAGTCTTTTACAGATATCTCACTTCAATTTAGTGAAGCTGTAACACAGACAAAGATTCCGTCTTTCGAGCTCGTGAACGTTTAAAATCACTAATCATTTTATTACTCAGTTCATTTTAATTTGGAGTTGGCAAGCGGCGTAATCACGAGAAATAAGCCAGCGGAGTACGCCTATACCTTACTCTAATTTCATTCAAGTCTGTTTCGCCAGTTTACACGTCTATCGTAAAGCGGTGCTGTAACGGTTACCTGAATAAACAAGTGAAACATCTTGTCTGAGGAAGTTACGTAATTCTGTATATGGGTTTATTTTGAGCAGATTTTTCTGTATCCAGTTCGATTTAAACTTGTTGCAGTCCTTTTATTTTTGGATCTAAGCATGCCGGAATATTGTGTCACAGTTTCATGGATGCCAACATTATAATTATGGTTCTGCTACACTATTAAACCCGTGGCGCAGTTGGCTAGACGCCGGCTGTGAAACGAGAAGCTGCGAGTTCGATCCCCGCACTGAGACAAATGCCCTTCTACACAAATGTTTGTGTGGCCCACAAGTATTTCGGGTCTAGGTGTTTGTGAGACCGTAAAGCCTCTCATAGTTTTTGATGTCTACGACACAAGACTTAATTGATCTTAAAGTGGGATCAGAACTATGTATGTGACTGTTGGGTATATTTATTATTTGAAGTGGGATAGCTTCGTTTACTAATGGCTTTCTACTCTCTTTGATCCTAGATCATTCTGTTGTAGCGCAAAAACCTTTTTAATCAAGTGCTTAGGCAGGACATAATTGTGTCAAGTGGCAGGTGATAGTTGTCTGTAGCTAATCTGTATTTCATCTACACGGCAGTGCAGTAACTGACTAGACTCTTTTGTCGGTGTATATTAACTTACTTTTTCTTTTTTTTACTATGTCTTTTCCAGTAAGGTACTCGATATTCATGATAATAACTACTATAGATCATACACATATACACATATGTATGTTCAGCAGTGGACTTCCTTTGGCTGATGGATGGATGGATGGATGTACACATACACAAACAAATAGCAGATTCAGTTAATTATTGTAACGTGTCGTTCCATCGTGACCTTGGCAACGGCCTCGGCCGGCGCTACATCAAAATATTTATTTTATCCGAAACCTGAAATTCTGTCTACCTTCGGTATTTTGGACGAATACCATCGAATTAATTTTTGTTTATTTTGTTTTAATACGTCGGAAAACTGGTTTAAATTATACAATTTAGTTTACCTTTGTATAATGTTTAGATGTTATTCTGTGTTTTATGATTGTGTAATTTTTGGTTTCTAATGGTAATTTAAAAATATGATTTGTTTCGTGAAGATCACGATCGCCTGACGCCTCATTGATTAGTTTGCTGGGTGTATGGGCTGTGGATCATGTTACAAATCAGACAATTCACTCTATGTCATTTTCGGTTGAAAAAATCTTACATTAATGATATTGCCCGGGTCTGATACCTTTGTTCGACATAGCGATAGGTTCACTTATACGAGATATATTTGGGACTGAATAGGACCGAAATAAACTCAGAGGACTATTGTTGTTTACTGTCATCTGTGTCTACTCTTTGGGTGCCTAGGCGTGATTATATTTGCAGCGTACGAGGATTTCGATATGCTTGTACGATTCAGGTCTGGCAAATCTGTCCATGTAATTATTATAAAAGTATTCCCTCGGTAATAATATTTCCTAAAGGACTAAAGTCAACCAGGTGGGTGGTCCTATTTTATACAAAGTTCCTATTTATACTCACTAATTTAATCGGGGCTCCGTAATTTTAAACACGTGTAGGATGATGGCAGCGGAAGGAGTTGGTCGTTGGTTTCGTTTTCGCAGTTATTTGATTGTAATTCTCTAGATGTTATTTTATTGTTCATAAACGACATAATTGTATTATTATTATTATTTTCTGTCGTAAATTATGTCCCACTGCTGGCAACAGTTTTATTCTTTTTCCTTCCATTTGTGTCTTACATTTCGTGAGTTTCTCAACTTGATCGAAAACTTGGCATAATTAAATGCAGACCTTCATTTAACCACTCGTTATCATTTATGTTACTTAATTTCCACTGCATGAAGTATTTTAAACTGTGAAAAACACGTCTAGAAGTATATTTAAAGATTAATTCTATATGTTACAGAAACGGATAAAAGCGAGTGTGATGTATCAAAAATGTTGAATCTTCAGCAATCGGCGTGCACGAGTAACGTCAATATTGGAAGAGCTTGCGGCCGATGCTCAGCTCAGCCATTTGACTAAATCAAATATTAGTATTCCGATAAATAGTGTTTAGATGTAAAATACATCCTATCATTTTATTCGTTTGAAATAGCATTAAACAAATACGATATAATGAAATGTTTATTGATGTACTCGAGTAGTTGATTCTGATTTATTATTCCTATTTATTAACATATTTTTTTAAAAAAGTTGTTAGAATATATAATATAGATATACTTTTGGGTATGCGCGTACGAAATGATTATATTTTTTATTTATGTGGCGAAGGCACAAAGGCTTCATGCATTATGATCTAAAATTAGGAAGCCAATTTGTCAACAAAACGAGTATACCTACTTTATCAAAAGTTGTAGCGACGATCTTTGCAGAGTGGCTAGAAGGCGGAAAAACTAAGAAAGCAAATAATCATGTTCAATTGCATGCCTTCGAAGAAAATGTCTTTCAATGAAATACGTAGGTCTATGTTGATAATGATTACCAAAACCGGTATGAATGTGTTCGACAATAACCAATCATTTTATTTCATGAATAACTTGTTTTATATTAAACGTTGCATTTTTATACAGGCTGGTAGAGACATGACGGAATTAATTGAAACCACAGAAAGGGTATCGAATCAGCTGTTCGTATAGCAAAAATATTTATGATTAAATTATATTTATTATTATATTACCACTAGGTGGTCAGATGACCTGGTAAAGGTCGCGGGACGTCGCTGGATGCAGGCTGCCTCCAACAGGTCACTGTGGAAATCATTGGGAGAGGCCTATGTTCAACAGTGGACTTCCTTTGGCTGATGGATGGATGGATGGATGGAAATTATATTGAACGGTGCAGCCATTGAATATTTATTGCTACATATATTTTTTACGATATATTTCTTTCTCATTTACTTTTAGTACATTAGCAATGAACTGGAATAAGTTGTCTAAAATGGTTGAAAATGATTCAAAATTTTGATGAGTGATATTATAATTTTAAAGTGCTTTTTTAAATATAAATAAATACACCCAAGAGTCACATAGTCTTGACCCGACAATAAGAACAAGTAGTAGGTATCAGAAACTACGAGAGACGTTTCGGTCTCACTTTGATGTACTCGAAAACATCGGGTTGCACGTAGTTTAATGTCGCTTTGCCCCCACTATCAATATGAAACAACTTTATTTCATCAGACATTATAGTAAGCGAAATAATTGAGATAAGAAGTCATATGTTTCACTCGATGGTCATTGAATATCGTCACCTATAAATACGCAAACACCAAGTTCAAATGTATTTAGTATGCATTGTTGACTTAAGAAATGAGCGAATTACGAACTATAAATAACCGAGAAATAAAAAGACATAATATAATATACCTGAGTTCATGCGTGGTTCATTCATCAAAAGACCAAACGCGAAATTGTACCTCGTAAACGTCAATAAATTATCAATAATGGAATAACATGAATGCACTCCAATCTGTTAGCGTACTACCGATGTACAACCCCGAGGCGGTCGTTTCACGGAACTCAAATATTAAAGCATGTTTTAAATGGCCGACAATGATTTCGTTTTTGGTTTCCATTTTTCGCGGAATTTAATTTATGTATATTAATAATTATTTTATAGAGTAAGTTAGTTGTTTCAATGAACTTCGAGATTTAAATGTGCGCAGGCGAATCAGTGGCGAAAGTAAGTGATCAATGTTCAGGATCACACATTAAATCTGGGAATCTCTAGACTGCCTTGTTGGTTCAGTTGTACTACGCTACGATTACAACTCTGAGGTCTCGGGTTGAAATTCCGGGTCGGGCAAGGTGATATTGAATTTTTATTCATTACCAGCATGGAGTCAGGAATTTGTGCCTGATATGGCGATAGGCTCGCCTCCTAGCACATCGTGGGACGGAATACATAAGGTGTAACGTTGGTGTCTTGGTTACCTAAAGGCCTACCCTTTCTGGGAAAAAGGCATGATATTTATGTATGTATCTGTCTATTTAGTAAGATATTCGTACCCAGATACCGATCACCATTATTGAAAAGCTCGTGATAGTGATCCATGCAAGCGTGTCGCGTTTCGAGTTCTGCTTGTGTATACCTGGTTTCGTGCATGTCAGAAACATTGTGTCGACCAACGACAGATGATTATCACTCGCGCATTGGAACGTCGGACTGCACTACACAGAAGATACACTCTAAATTCACTGTATAGCGTTAGTAAAATATGAGTTACCGGCCCAGTAAGATGTACGAAAGTTCGCCAGTATGGTTTGTAATGACGATTGGAAAATTATCCGTGTCTGTATCAGCAGATACGTACAGCAGGGCACGGGCCTCCTCTACATTCGAGAGTATGATTGAGAGGGGTTAAGCCATATAGTCTACCACGCTGGCCTAGTGCTGGTTGGCGGACTCTACATTAGAAATTCTTCTATAATCGCTATGGTATGCAGGTTTCCTCACGGTGTTTTTCTTCGCCGTTACAACTATACTGAAAACTAAATAATCATCATCAGCCCGTTGCAGTCCATTGCTGGACATAGGTCTCTCCCAAGGTACGCTACAGAGCCCGGTCTGCTGCTTTATGCATCAATTCGGCTGCCGGCCCTATATATTATTTAACTATATAAACATATTTCCTACAAAAATCACGTTTTTTAACAAAGCGTAATGACGCAGTCAGTTTCATTCCTCAATTAAATCATAGCCCCTACATCTACGCATTGCATCGTCAACGTTTCCTTAATCACATGACACATAATATTATCCAATTGACATCTGCGTGTTCGCGCAGCGTCTGCATGCGGTTACCAAGACCGCGGACATCAAATCCGTGTCATAACCGTCAATAATATGAAAACCGGTTAATATTTAAGCCTAGTCTAGACGGAGCTGTTCTGTGACGTGAAGTAAACCACTAATCCGATATAGTGAGCTAAGTAACCTGACTGGGCAGGTGCGGGAGGCATTTTATTAGATTGTCCGACCGCCTCCGGAGGCGCGCCGATAAATTGTTGGAGGATTTCACAGCTATCCCCTGTTTTAATACGTTAGGTGTGAAAGGTGGTGATATATTTTTAAAATAACAATGCCTTTATACAATGTTAGAAAGTTGAAAGTATCGTTTTTTGTAATGGCATGAGCACGGTCAAAGATTATAGGTGGTTTGTTAGTATCTGTTCTGTGTTCTCTATTATTATCCGTGGCATACCTTGGACCTCTCCTAAGGTACGCCACGCCTCTCCTATGTCCAGCAGTGGACTGCAACGCGCTGATGATGATTCTGACTCTGATATATTCCCAGACAGTGTATTATCTATGCTGAAATTATTAAATGGTTTATGTAGGCAGTTGTTTAGAGTTTATTAATGTTATTTTGATATATTTTTCGAGGTACATTTCATTTAGTATTCTGTGATTTTATGTTTGAGTTTTCATGAAAACATGGTACCATTTGCGACACCAATTACAAACACGATTTTATAAATTGTTTGTATAATTTATTTTTAATTTACTTCCGGATATCCGCTTAATGAACTGTCCATAACTTAAAGGTCAGAACGGCATTACAATTTCTTTGAACTTATGAGTCTGTGTTCATCGATGACGGAGATCACGAATCTTTTAAGAAACCTCTTACTTATGTGTCTCATAATATGATAATAAATTTAGATGAATCAAAATTGTTTTATGTACGTGATTGAGATATTGACCATTAAGTTCTGTGCTTACCTTCGTACACCAGTATAAAAAAGAAAAAAAAAAACCTCTAGAGGCTTTCCTGCCCACACACTCATCACTGCAACTCCAGTCAGCCAGGATCAACAGTGGCACCCAAAGAATTGGCACCGAACTGCGGAGCTCGCGAGTCTCATAAGGACACTAGCTTGTTTTCAACTCGCATCGAAATTAATTAGAAAGAAATAACAAATAGGAGGAGTTGGAAACAAATAATTGTCCACTTCCCTCCACAGCAACGCGGGTAACAATTTTTTTTTATCAGCCCATATACGTCCCACTGCTGAGCACGGGCTTACTCTACAATCGAGAGAGTCCATTGAGAGTGGTTAGGCCATATAGTCCACCACACTGGCCTAGTGCGGGTTGGCGGACTTACATACCGTAGAAATTCTAACAAAATATTGACCTGAAATACTCCTAGTCCATAGTCGTAGCTGTAGTCGAATAAAAGGGAATCAAAACAATTTGTTATGTAAACCATTATGTTTATTAAATATAAAATCGTCATGCCGGTGAGGAGCACAGTAGTGTCGACAACTACACAGTTGTTACCAGTAGGTATCATTAAACTCTATACAATAGAATCAACACAAAATCGAAACATTTACAATTAGATTCTCGTTAGTTACAAAATGGCACTACCTACGGACGAACTGCTCTATGCTTACGGTATAGAGGTCTTATTTCCTTGAATTGGTATACATTCTTATGGCGTTGTTATTCTTTTGGCATTGCGAATATCAGTTGAAAAACATGTGGGTAGCCAAGTCGTCTGTTGTTGAGATAAATAAATAATTTATGTGTTTCAAATATAAGATGACTATTATTATCAGTCACCTAATGCAAGTAACTGTATCTTCTTTAATTACAAATCTTTGTAAATAATTTTCAGCTTTTTTATTCATTCCAGCCAGCTATTATTCGAAGATATTTCATCTCTAAATCTTGAGCTATTTTCTACTACTGATTTTTTCGAATACGTTTACTTCAACAGTTCGGCCTGCAGAAAAAAATGTCATTACATTTAATTTAAATCTTATTAGTCTTTTATAAGTACTGAAGTTTTTCCAGACAGGGACATAAAATAATTATTACAATCACTATACCGTAAGCTAGCGCAGTCGGTCTATAGTTTCATCAAATATGTACAATTCCATTATATATTCGTACTTAAATTAAAAGTAAAAGCCTTGGTGCGCTTTTATACAGTTTGGTTGTCTTTCAAACTCTTCATATTTACATATACACAACCAAGTTTCTCTAAAAGCACTCCTTACCACTATACTAATTTATCATCTCGGTATTTACAATGTCAAGTTGCGAAGTTTTGTTTTAAATTCCAGTCTTTGTTTATACAATTGAGCCGGAAAATTATTCAAAATAAAAAATAAAAAACAAAAATGTTATTATATTATCCACAGAAAAAAATGTAATTTGTAGAAATGGCCAACGAATAAAAAATAAAATTCCTTTGTGACTTTTTCAGTAACATGTTGAGATGATGGCTGGATAACTATAATAGCTCAAATATATGAAAACAATTTACAGAATACCGTTGTTAAAAGGTAACAAGTGAGAAGTTATGATTTCAATATCTACAAAAGACCACTTTGAGCAAAAATATTGTTGTAACCATGTTGATATTAAGTGAAAAATATGTTTCGTGTATTTATTATTTACAGTACTGTATCTCACACCAACAAATTGTACAATTCATTTTAACTTTTATATTCCATTACTCTAAATACATTTTTATTTACATTAAAATATTGTCGTTTTAAAAACTATATCTCCTATAATTTGGCAAAATAACTCTTACTTACACTTAGCAACGGTAGCTCATGTACAGTGGACCACAAGAAAACATGTACAAAAATTGACTAGACAAATTCCTACATTAATAGTTAACCTGTACTTCGTTGGCAAATTAAAAAACACATTCAAATCCTGAGAAGCGAAATTATTATACGTTCACACGCAGCTCTCTGGCCCTGGTAAGTTTTCGGCTAAGACGTGTTCTCTTCTCCGCACATTGCCTTTCCCTTTATTCCTATGTAATGTTGAAGTGGCGAGGCTCCCGGAACTCAGCGTGGGCCCGCTGAGTGTCAAAGTTTGACTTCCGAACGGAGAGCCCAAGTTGCCATTGGGACATACGAAATTGGGACTGCCCAAAGTGGGACTATTAGTTACTACGTAATTAGGCCTAAAGTTATTACTAGCTACTCCCGGATCAGGCAGGTTCTGGTTTAGAATGTCCTCTTGTCTATTGCTGGGGACCACTCCGCTTCCTGGTGTTAGCTGTTGAATACCAAATATAATTACCGTCGTGGGATAATTAAATATAATTATCAAATATATTTTTTGGGTGCTTTTAAGGGGTTTCGAAGAAGGAAGTAACTGTCTTGTCATTAGATGTAGTTAGAAAAATTATAGGATGAAAAAATTTTGCAATGCTGTACTATATTTCCTTAAAGATGTTTAAATTTATTTTTTGGAAGGGATTTTCATCAACCCCCTATGATCATTTACCTTGTGAGTGAAAGTATAACAAACGTCAAATAATATACTATTGACCTGCTGATTCGGATCTCTATTATAATTGTCTACATTGTGCTCAATGACAAAACGTTTAGCATATGAGTTCGTTCATGGTCAGCTTTTTTTCAATAGATTCGATCCGACTTAATCCGTTATTAATTTTGTTTTATCTACGATTCAGAATTTCTAGTGAAAATGTGACAAATTCGTAAATATATCGGTCCGTTAGATTACTTCGATTAGTTGGTTGATTTTCAGAATTGTATTATATTGTTTTGACAGTGTGTTTACCTGTTGCGGTCGCCCAGTAGTATCCAAAAGAGCTAAGTCTTCTGCCGAAAACACTGCTCCTGATTTAGTCCAGTCTCCTAAAGGAATAAATTTGATAAATTATCGTGATTTGTAAAACGAGATTTTATATTAGGTTATGGAGTCATAATTTGGTAATGGAGATTGTGTCTCTTAAAATAATATATTTAATTATTTTGAAGGAAAAACTATATTAATATTTAAATCAATATAACTTTCGTACATTAAAAATTGCTTACCTCTTACTTCCTTTATGCTGGGCCATTCATCAGCTTCGTCTATGTTAGAAACACCTACTTGATTGTCCCCATCTGTGCCGAGAGCAATTTCAATATATTATTCATTAAGATTGTTTACCTATTTTAAACAACGTTGCTTTCTATTATAACATTATTACACATTAACATATTATAACATCACTATAATATTTCGAGTTTAGTAGATATATCCTATCAGGCGTATAGTGCCTCTTGGATGATAGATACATATATAAATTCCAAGAATTCTGCGAAACTTATCTTCTTTTGAACATAATTTGTTCAATATCAAATTGATACAGTTTACATTATGTTCCTTACCTGGTGCATTCAAAATGTCAGGTTGCGGATCAGGTGTTTTAAGATCAGGCGAGGGTTTGATAGTATAGGCGACGACGTATCTTCTTCCACCATCGCTGAGTTCCAGCATATCTCCTGGAGGATGTTTGTGTGGAGGCTGCGATCTTCGGCGTTTCGCACAGAGCGCTGCAAACGCTATGATTCCACCAGCAGCTAATGTTGCTCCGAGAGCTGCGGCCACTACCAAACCCACTGTCATGCCTCCTATAGTGCTTTTGCCATCTGTTAAAATGTACATTTTTGATTATCATACGTATTAACAACGAGGGACTCTGTTTCATTTCTCTCTATCTCTCTTTCTTCAGCCACAGAAGCTCCATTGGAACATTTAAATTTTATAGTTGGCGAAACATAAAAATTAGGAAGTCACGTCTACCTCTGCTAATAGAGGATTGGATAAAAATCGAATGGTAATGATTGTAAAAGGTAATGTGTAGAACTTAATGCCATCGTTCAATAGGTGTCCCTCTCTAATGTTAAGGCAGCGATTGGTATAGCCTTGGACTTTTCGAGCCTTGGTATACCAAAGGCAGTTATAGATTAGTATTACACAGCAGTTTGGATTTCGTTTCTACAAGTTTACAAGTTTTCTTTTTGTATCGTATTTTTAACACCGCAATGTCAATGTCAATGGGAAATAATTTATAGATGAGTATGTTCTTTAGTTTCACAATAACCATACCTTTATTACCACCTGGCAAACAAATTAACAGTGACTCGAAAACGAAGAATTTCCTCAGCAATTTGATTAAACACAATACTTACAGATTAAATCTCACGAAATGAGTAATTAATTCAATTTATCAAATTACTGAAATTGCCGCCATTATTAAATACTTTAGGAAGTAAGAAGTAAAATGTTGTTGACCGTTTAATATTATATTGTTATCCAACAAAGAAACGCCGTGATCGAACAATGAGGATAAGAGACTTGGACTAAAAATAACGAGCTGAGGGTGAATATAATTCAAAGGCCCATTCACATTATATATTAATTAAGTCTTGTCATTACCAAGACGGTATGAATCAGAAAATTATAATTATCGCAATTCAAGAAGTTTAAGAGTGAGGAAATTAGAAACAATTTTAAACTTTTCAAATTGTGGACTTTAATCATTCAACACACCTTGAACTCTTCACCTTTGAAACTCGGCAACAGTTGTCTTACGACTTATTTTGATACTAAGTAAACTCGTGTTCCAAGTGGATCCATGGAAATTGGTTATAAATTGTATTATATTGGCTGAAAAGGTTGTTATTGCTCCAGTTTGAAGTGAAACTGTTTGGTATATTGCAGCTACTACTGTTGAAGATGGTTTTTAGATTGTTTATATTTTTTCCTCATATACAATAGCATGTATAGATGTTTTACCATCTGATTAGAATAAATAAAAATTGATCCAATTTATTATTAGTCTCAAAGGATATTTGAACAAATACATTAAAGGAGTTTTCAACTAAACACATACCTGTTCTTCTTGCAGCATCGTTAAATGCTATGTTTTCTAGAAGCGTTTTCTCAGATTCTCCTTTGAGGTTTTTCGCATATATCAGTAAATTGAAAGTAGCACCTTCTCCTTCCCCAGCGGGAGATAGTTGTGACAGATCCAGCTTGAATATGGCTTGTCCATCTGTGGCAACATAAATATTTTTGATAATGATTTTAAATTATTTCAGCCTCTATTTTCGACTGCCTTGGTGATATATTTGTACGATACGGGTATAATGCTGAAGTATCGGGTTCAAATCCTGGATCGAGCAGTGATATTGGATTTTTATAATTATTCAGCCCTGAGTCAGGAATTTGTGCCGGATATAGCGGCGATAGATGGCGATAGGCTCGCCCCCTATCACATCGTGAGACGGAACACACAAGGCGAAATGTGGGTGTCCTGGCTGCTACCAGGAGAACCTTTGCCTACCCCTCCTGGAAAAAGGCGTGAGTTTATGAATGTTTGTTTAAATTATTTATGAATATGTACTGTTCTGTATTTCGTTAGAGCACTGTCTTTTATCGAGAGATTTTCTATCAAGAGTATTATCGTTTTTGATAGTATTAACGTGGTAGGGGTTACAAAGAACAAAGAACGGTTTAGTGGGGTCTCGTGTTTCAAAAATAAGTTCTACACGAGTTTGAACTGTAATACAATATTAATGTAAGTTGAAAAGTACTTGCTTAAATTATGGAATCTGATATTATAATATTTTCCAGTTTGTTATTGTGGTTCACTTTGGTGTGTTTGTTAAGATTTAAAAAGCAAGAATTTATTTGTATTTTGCAAATATTTGTCTTATTTTTTCTCTCACTGACCAGTGTTGAGTTAATCTAAGATGTGGACTTAATGTGATATGTAAAATGCGTTGTGCAAAGATTATTCTTATGTTTCTAGATATAGCCTTACTGACTGACGTTAATTTTATTAGGAAATTAATTAAATCATGATTTTGTCTTGAAGTGCGTGGTGGCCTCGTGGTATCGGACCAGACTCGGCTGCCTACATGTTCACGGTGGTCGCGGGTTCAAATCCCAGGGCACACCTCTGACTTTTCGGAGTTATGTGTGTATTGATAATCAATCACCACGCACTTTAACGGTGAAGGAAAACATCATGAGGAAACCTGCATACCGTAGCAATTTTAAAGAATGTATACGGTATGTAAGTCCGCCAACCCGCACTAGGCCAGCGTGGTGGACTATATGGCCTAACCACTCTCAATCGTACTCTCGATTGTAGAGGAGTATATGGGCTGATACAATAATAACAATAATGATTTTGTCTATAAAAATCTGTTACAAATTTCTTTTCCTACACAAGTATAAAAGGTGCAGGGTCATACAATTTGCAACATAAGTACAGTGTCCTAGATTGACAATACAAATTATTATAAAATATTTAATAACATGTGTCAAAAACCACAACGCCTATTCTGCAACCAACTTGATTTCAAGTATACATTTAATTGAATTGGAACGATTCCAACTTATATCGCGGTTGGTGATTATAGAAAAGTATTCATTTTACCGCTCTCATTAACGCTGCCATTGAATCTTGTCTTGCCGGTAATGGGGTCGAGAGCTTCCAAGACGAAAGACTGGGGCAGCCCGCCGTCATACCCGGCGACGCAGCGGACGCGGAGCCAGTAGCTCACGCCGTCTGTTGTATTGTTCCCGGCTTGGAGGGAGCAGTTCCTTGGTGCTGATGGTCTGGCTGGAAGAAAAATAAATGTCAGAGGTACGGAAATGATGCGATAGCTGAGGAGGAATAACGCATTGTTTGGTATCCGATGGGTTATTGTATTTAAAGTATACGGTTTCGTAAGAATTTTGATAAAAATCGAATTCTAATAAATTCGTAGTTGTTGAATTTGTTTATATAATCTCGAATTCAATTGTAAACAATAATCACTTTACATTCGACGCTATACAAAACTTTTGCCTTATCTTATCCTTATCTTGGTTTTATACGTCACATTACATTTTGCTAAATTTTATCCCTCCCTTATCATTCAGAGTTTCATAATTGAAACTATATGAAAGACTGACATATGTACATAGTAGTTTCCTAAGATGTTTGCCAAGGTCCTGTTCTCTGCTCATAAGTAGCTCGGAGTTTGCAACTTACTTGCCCCGTCAGCCAAACCTTAAAAGTTTCAACCTGGCGGGTCAATACCTGATATGACTGACCTATGGTGTTACTCATTTATCGTGTTATTACTTCTGTCTATTGCCTATATGGCCTACCACTCTCAATCGTACTCTCGATTGTAGAGGAGGTCCGTGCTCTGCAGTGGGACGTGTATGGGCTTATAAAGTATACGGATTATCTAGGATGTTGTGGTATCAGAATTTGTTAATTTCCGATTTTGACTAGATTTGTAATTTAGAATCTTGGAAGTGGAATACCTTATTGTTTTTGCGTAACATTGGAAGCAGTATACATTTAAGGAAATATTTTTAAATAATAAAGCCTCATTTACACGGGTAGGATCTCTCGCCGCGATGATACGATTATCGTAAGGATATAAAAAAGTTCCATTTCGTAAACATTGTCGGAACACGATAATCTTATAAAGGTTATGTCAATCGATAATGGCATACGATTCTCGCGAGAAACTCTCCCTGTGTAAATGGCGCTAAAAAATATAGCATTGCACAGTTTAATGGTGAAGAAAAACGTGGTGGGGAAACCTGAGAGTTCTGAACAATAATTTATAGCTATATGAAGTGTGACAGTCCGTATGAGACCAGCATCGTGGATTAAGGTCTTGTAAATCATAAAAGCACTTTAGGTTTGTAGTGAAACGTGGGCTGATAAAGAAAAATATCTTTATCTCATTTCCTAGTACTAAGGTAGGTAATATTGCCATTATAAGTTAGGCACACACTTTTTAATTCTACTTTTTCATATAAATGCCCACTTTTATTTATTTATTGTCGTATGATCCATTCTATCGTTTTTGGTTGTAAACTATTTTGTAAGTTTTCTATGTTTTATTGTCTCTGTACTTTGTGGTGTTCAATAAAGTGTTGTGTATCTGTATCTGTTTAATATAAAGTAATATTCCAGAGTTAATGTCATAAATATATGTAGAGCATGTGGTGAAATAGTAAAGTAAGTTTCGTTCCACTTTTATGGGTCAACGTCGTTTGTATTCGTAATTGTTGGCACTGAGTAAAACAATTTAAAAATTCATGTAGCCTATGTCAACGCTTTAAGTAATTGCGTTCTGTTGAAAAATGTCTAGGATACAATAAAAACGGATGAATTTGAGAAAAAAAAAATGTTTTAGTAGCAGCATATCAAGCCGTGAACTATTTTACTGGAATGTTTTCTGTAAGTATTGATTAATAAAAATATTGTGGTAGAGAAGAGTTATTACAGTTATGTGACTGCTTCGTAGCTTTTAAAATAATAAACTTATCCAAAAATAATTGATTTAGTCCATTTTGTACACTAAATTGTTACTTTATAATCGTCTTACAATTAATAAATACCAATAATGGGAAAACTAACCACCACCTGCATATATGGGGTTTAAGGGAGTCACCACTATGCGTCTGCGGAGCACCTGACCAGTCCCTGTCTCACTTCGCTATTTTTCGGGCGGAATGTCGAAACTACGTAAATACACTCCTGCTGCAGCAAGCTGGCTGAAAAACTGGGGCATAGAAGTTTGATCCACCCAGGATGAATACGCATGATACGACGATGATGATACCAATAACCAAACATTTCAACTCTAATAATACGCATTCGAAAACAGCGCGATATTTTCTGCATTTACATCACACGTCACAAATTAGTGTGTGCATTAACTTAATTCGCGAAATACATTACTATTCAAATTACGTCATGCAGAGCGAATCTATTGCAAATATCTTAAGTAATACGTATTCCATTGTACGTGCTGTGAAACTAAAATGTGGCAAAGCGTTCGCTAATTTCGCGTTGACTTATGGCAGCGTGACAATTTAATGTGACAACGAAGTGTTATTAAACTGTGTTAGTAGCACATCTGCAATAATATTTTCTGTTGAGATGTGTTCTATCTGGAATGGTGAGTTTGCTAGGATAGTGAATTTGGATTTGTTTTTACGATTTATTTGTTTGGAGGAATTAATTTGTTAGTATTCAGTATACAATTTATTTACTTTGAAAATTTAATTCCGTTTATGACAGTGCTGGTAGATTCATAAACAGCCTACGGCATTTTGCAGAGTATAAAAATCATTCATTAAATTATATTATGTTTTTTAAGTACTTGCAAGGTCTGAAAAGTCCTATACTAAGACTAACACGGAGGGCCTACTTGCACAAGAGGACCGGCAGTGACTGGATGCATAAAGCAACAGATCGGGCTCTGTGGCGTACCTTAGGAGAGGCCTATGTCCAGCAGTGGACTGCAACGGGCTCATGATGATGTCGATGAAGACTAATATTTATCCTATAAATTCAGCATAATTGAAAAAAAAGTATCCAAATGTAATGTACATAATAATGTACCCAACCCGCAATAGGCCAGTGTGGCGGACTATATGGCCTAACCCAACTCAATCGTACTCTCGATTCTAGAGAAAGTCCGTGCCCTGCAGTGGGACGTATATGGACTGATACAGATCCAAATGTAATGAAGAAATTTCCAAAAAATAATGTCATGAACGATGCTAATTTCATATCCAGTTAAAAGTCCATTGAGGTTTGCGTCGACAAACAGAAATTTCGGGGTTGAAGAAACGTAAACAAACATGAGCGCAACTAAAGAATTGAATGCAGCAATGAAAAGTTATGAGATTCGGTGTGTAGGCACGGTTGAAATAGGCAAACAGAAATTATAAAACTTGCATTTGGCACCGCTTTTGTTGATTCAAATGGTATGCGCGTGGTTTTATTAATACTTTTACCGTACTGCGCTTTTCAACCGCTGTTTGAACTATGCCCGTTCACGATTTGATTAATTTTGTTGTACTTTATGTTTATGAAACAGGTGACTATTGTGGGTGAGAATGTTGGTGAAAAATTGATATTGTAACTAGAATTTTGCTCTTGGAAATATAGCAAATTTTTGTTGTCTGATTTTAGTAATACTTGTATTTGCGAATCTAAAGCGCTATTTATACAGGGACAGTTACTAGCGTCGAGAATCGTATGCCATTATCGCATGACATAACCACCAAAAGATTATCGTGTTCTGACAATGTTTACACGATGCAACTATGTATATCCTTACGATAATCGTATCTTCTAGGCGAGAAACTCTTTCCGTATAAAAAATAATTATAAAAAAATTTAACCGACTTCAAATGTGTTATAAAAAGATGGAAATAAAACTAATATTTTAATAAATCTAAAATACCTAAATATGCCTACAATGTTTAAGGTCAGGTTTGAGGCCGTATATGGGCTTATACAAAAAACAAAAAAAAAATGGTGTCTGTATCCCACGTGAATCAATCCTTATTCCGATATAACAGAAAGCGAGAAGGGCTCGTACGTGGGCCGATTATTACAGCCCTAATGGTTTTTGAAATCAATTGTATTTTCATAGGTCAATTAATAGAATTGCTAAGGGTCTAAGAGCTTTTAAAGTCGATAGAAGTGTTAAGAATATTTCAAATGTGTTGATTTTTGATGGACTTAAAAACAGCGCCATCGTTTTTAGTAATCAAAGTATTTTTAATACAGGTGACCTGGGGAGTTTAGAGCATATGATAATGATATATCTGACAGGATTAGTCACCCTAATAGTTAAGTTTACTTCTACCTACACAGTAGCGTAACTTCAAAGTTAAAGTTACTAAAACAATCATAATCAACTTGTCCTATAACTCACGTCTATGGAAAGAACTAGTATGCCTACCAGGCAACCACGAGTCACAGATTATTGCATCTCAGATCCTTGATGTCCTAACCCTAGTCTTACCTAACCCTAGACTTAAATATAGTCCATTGGTTTCAAACAGCGGGCAGCCATCATATCTGGGCACATTCTCATCATACACTGGCGGTCTAGCCTGCCGGACATGACTGTTAAGCTAATCAAGCAGGTAACCCTTACGTGTAGTCAATACTCAATATCTTTATTGCACACCACATGTTATAAAAATGTTACAATTTTATAAGTATGTACAATGTAGACCCTGCTGGACATGGCGAAAAAGGAAGAAAGGAAGGAGGAAGCCATAGCATTAGTAATAGCAAATTAAGAATATTAAAAATTATACTTTATATAATGTGTGTGACGGCGGTAGTTGAAATACGGCGCAAAACAGAGATGGCGTTATCATGCGCTAGCGGCACGTGCACCGAACGTCATCACCACACCCAATCCCCACTGCGTTTCAAGAGTATAAAGCAGGCCGCACCGTAGCGTCGGCACGCATTTTCTAACGGATGCGTCTCGGTGCACGGATCGCTGTCTTTGTACAAGCGCCTACCACCATCACTGCCATTAGTCGATACTCTCACTAATTGGTTTGTGAAATATTATAAGTTGTCATTGTAACTATACAGTGAGCAATTTCATCAATATTGTACTGTTGATTAATAAATTCTAATTATAATTGAATTATTATCGTGTTTTACTTCTGATGTCTGAATCAGTCCCGACATGTGCATATTTGCATTTAATATTTATTTCTGTTTTGGCAGTTATTATTATTGTAATTAATATATACAGACATACAAGTACATATTATACACAAATGTTATATATTTCATAGTTTATATTATCTTGTCTAGCTAGCTTTGTTTCACTCAACGTGTATTTTGATATTGAATTTTGATGTGTTTACTTACCAGCTGGTACAATTTGGAAGACGCACGGGTCGAGTTGCTTGCCCACGGTGTTGGTGCCCCGACAGCTGAGAGTGCCGTAGTCCCTCTCACTCTGCGGCTTGTAGCTCAACTCGCTGGTGCTGCCGTTCGCTGTTCCTGGACCAACATTGACTATAACACTATGATACTACTATATAATAACCTGCAAGCGTTGTTATACAGGTATATCAAGACTGCTACCGAAAACGAAGCCAAGTGGCAGTTTTAGTGACTACAGACACGATGCAACTTGAAATTTTGCAAAAAACCACGAGGATTTTTTTGTAGTGTTTTAAATATCATTGTATTTGGGTGGTAAACCCATAGTTTTTGCTAGAATTATAATTTAAAGTCTTGCGTACTATAGCGTCTTTAAAAATAAAAAGGTATGCATATTTTTTTTAGGAAAATGTATGTATTAATCACCCAAATATGATGATAGGAAAAAAATCCAAAAAAAATCGTCGCTTGTTTTGCAAAATATTTAGTTGCATCGTACTTAAAGTCACTAAAACTACCACCAGGCTTCATTTTCGGTAGCAGTCTCGATATACCTGATATATACAAATTGCTGCGAAAAGAACAAACGCTTGTTTTATATCCTCAGTGTGTTAAATATTGGTGGTATTAATATGTGGTGTATAAGTTACTCTGGATGCAAAGTGTGTACAAGAAGTCTACGTGGGAATCTTTTTAGAGGCTTTTATGCATCCGTGATCGTTCAGTAGCTGAAAATGAGGACCAAGGTTTTACCTAGATCGAAAAGTTAAGTAAGGTTTATTTTTGTAACGGTTTCTTGGATTTACGCGAATGTTACACATTGAAATAAAACGAATTCTTAGGGATTTTATCGCGAATTTAATTTAATTTTAATATTTTTTAATTTCCCGACGTTTAGATCACTTTACAGTTTTCGTGGTCACGGGGCGAACTCAAGTTTATTTTTGACACCTAAGTTTGTGTAAGTGTGCCTACAGCGTTGGGATTGGAAATATAACGTGATGAGTATGCATGTCAGTAGTCTTACCAAATTTCAGTGGTGATACATCAAGGCTCTCGCCACTGTTGTTGAACTGCCAGAAGAACGTGACGTCAGGCGGGTTGGCGGTAACGGAGCACCGCACCCGAAGGACTTCTTCCAGTTGCGCTCCCAAAACTTGTGGTGACGCGTGGGCGCATACTGGAGCATCTGTCAACATAAACCTAATCAGTAATACTTCGCAAAGGTTTGATAGTTATTATTCTTTTAATTTTTTTTGTACTGTACTGTATCAGCCCATATACGTCCCATTGCAGACCATGGGCCTCCTCTACAATCGAGAGTACGATTGAGAGTGTTTTTTTGTACACATAGTAAATATTAACAACTAAATGGACACAGAACATTTAATATAAATGTACAAATCGCGGTGGTATCGCTCGAGGCAATCTTAACGACTACCATGGGATGGACATAAGATAAAGAAAAACAGGGAGGGCAGTCTAACGTGTACGTTTAGGATAAAGTTTGATTGATAAAAATAGGAAATAATGAAAATATTTAGTTTGATAGAAAATTTGTATACGAATATACTTATATACATACTTATACACGTTAAATATGAACATATATCAAATTTAAAAAAACATACTTTTTTACGCTATTTTTAAGTTCTACCTCGGCAATATGATCGTTTGGCACTTGGTAAAGACAGAGGCTGTACGGATATGCTGCTTAATTGCTTCATTACGCTCTGCTTGAAGAATTTACAATTAATGTAGCAAACATAAGGGTAAAAATGAGATGTGCGAGATGAGGAATCCAAAGGACTCGTTAAAACCCATTCTTTTATATCATCTGCCCTCATAAATTAATAATTATTTGAAGTCACACGTACATAAATAAAACGCTTACATAGAATATTGATTTATTACAGTATAAGCAAAAAATGTACCTAAATATTAGGTAAAAACAAAATAATATCCACAAGAAAGTCGCCCACGATATAAAAATCTTGTTTTATTCGTTCGGCATTGGACGTTTTCATTACCGGAGTAATTTACTCGAACAACACGTAATTTATTATTCTGTACTACATGAATTTTCTTATTAACCTAATAGGAAACCAAATACAGAGGGTTCTTTAAGTAGGCACATAAATTAGAACAAGTTTGATGACACTCGTGATTTAACGGTCAAGGATAAAATTGTGAGGAAACCTGCATATCGTTGGTCGCGGATTTAAATCCCAGGGCACACCTCTGGCTTTTCGGAGTCATGTGTGTATTGATAGTCAATCACCACGCACTATAACGGTGAAGGAAAACATCGTGAGGAAACCTGCATACCGTAGCGATTTGTATAAATTTCTATGGTATGTAAAAGTCCGCCAGCGTGGAGGACTATATGGCCTAACCACTCTCGATTGTAGAGGAGGCCCGTGCCCTGCAGTGGGACGTATATGGGCTGATACAGTACTGTATACCGTATGGCATCTGTACAGGTCTTTATAAAATTTGCTATGGTATGTGAAGACCACCGACGCGCACCAGGTCAACGTGGTGGACAGTGACCTTATCCCTCACAATCCTTCTATCTTTATTACGATGAATGGCGAGACGAGCATGCCATTCGTCTGATGGTAAGCGATACGACCACTCAATGACAACAGCAAAACCAAACACCATGAATTACAAAGTAATGCTTGGCATTCCAATGCGCTCGCCATCCTGAGACATAAGATGTTGAGTCTCATTATGTCCAGTAGTTACTCTGGCTACAATGTCCTTTCAGCCGTGACACAACAGTGCATTTAAACTGCTGTTAAGCGAGAGAAATATATATTGCGGTGGTATCTACCCAGGCGGCTTCTCACATATGAGAGCTCTACCACATTCTCTCAATTGTGAAGACTCCAGTGCTGAGCTGTAGGCTATAATAGGCTGTTTCAATACCGTTCTAATTCTATAACAATGTCGCAAATTAATACAAAGAATAAGCGCGAATTCAGTTCGTTAAATCATAACAGAAGTTAGACGATATATAAATTTTATTGCCCAACTGTTCCCGAGCCGAGGCGCACTCGGCAACTGTGATTAATTTAGGTATCTACTTGCAAAACTGCGCTCCACGGCAGCCTTAGATTTTCATTAAACTCTCAAATATTTGCTCGCGTTAAACAGCCCTTCCACTGTGGGATTACAGAGCGGGGATATGAAAATATGTATGTGGATTAATCGTACGATCGTACCGCGTGCGTACGTTTCTTTGCCTTGGTGTGGGCTAGTGCGGAATCAATAAGGTGCGTCGGTACGAATGGCTTGGTATGAATGGACTTGTGTCCTTTCTAGTAGTCTCAGGTTTAAATTGAATACGTGAATGGGTAGATAGATGATACGCTGTTTCTAAATATACAGTATATCAATTAATGAAAAGATATGTTATGGTAGCGGAAGCAATTGTCAAGTAACATGTAAAGGATGCGTAATCAACATTATAGCCCATAGATAATATACTATATTTACAGATGTTAAAGGTTACTACGATTAAAGTGTGATCTTACAGCAGAGATCGTCAGCCGTTTGAAATATCGATTGCAGACTTATTTCATGAACTTTTTGAACCACCGAAATAGAACCTCTAATTTTGTTGCTTTTTTGCAGAATTAATTTTATTAATATTGAGTTCCATATAGAAACGAAAGATTCACAGCACTAAAGCCTGTAAAACGCATATAAGTATATGGCGTGAAGCTACAGATATCGACGCAAAAGTATATCGATAGACGCTAACAAATAGGGAGGGGACGCGTTCATTTGTCGCGGATAGGCCGGCCGCGGCGACGTGACGTAAATCATCCTGACTCCGTATGATTGATGCCCGCTCCCTGACTCCAACTCTCCGAAATACTCGGTCTCAACGTCTTCTAATAGAATTTCGGTTGTTCGCTGCTCAGTAAATTAATCCCCGCGGATAATACTAGAGTTGTTCGTTTGATCGATGCGCTTAAAGAAGTTATTCGTTAATTATGAATGTTTGGAATGTTAGGCATTTCAAGTTTAGTGAATTTAATTTTCAAGTTCATAGTTATTTCTAGTTATTAGTTTTGTCTTGGTCGGCTGTTGAGGCCAAATATTATCTTTGAAATTTGAGGCAAAGTTGGAAGGGTATAATTATGTCTAATTTCGTCTGTTTTCTTTAACTTAGGTTAGTATTCATGTTCTGTAACATTATATTTTGTCCTTTTTCGCTTAGAGAACATAAGTTCGTCGCTTATAATTTCAATATTTTGTTGTACATCAACAACAGTATCGAAAAAACCCATGAATTGATGCTAGGTTGAATTTATCGTACATATATACTAGCAAAACCCAGGACGTGTTGAGTGGTTTTGTTGAACTGTAGTTTTCAACCTGTAATAGTCAATTTCTGTCAAATCTGCTTGTTCATTTAACCTTTTGTCGCATTTTTTGCAAACATTGTTGCATTGTGTTTAAAGTCACTAAAACTTCCACCTGGCTTCGTTTTCGGTAGCAGTATTGATGTACCCTATATGTTTTTGTTCTTAATATTCCGGCTTTTTAGAATTTCGGGATCTCCATCATCATTATTTTTTCATAATACAGGACTTTAACACATATTGCCACACCTACACGTAGAAAGTTTTTAAAAGTGGTAGTGCCACGCTGTTTTCAGCCATGAATCAGCATAAATGGGTAGGCTCGTTCGGGGTGGTACCCCTGTCTCACAGGAGATCAACGTGAAGCGATGGCTAGTTTGGGGAGTGAGACTGCCGGATGTTGCCCCTTTCTTCTTCCCATCTTTTTTCCTTCCCGCTCCTCTCCCGATCTGATGGGCCAGCAAGCATGGTCAAAGCATTGTAGATGTTCATGGGCAGCAGTGATCACTTATTATCAGATGACCTGCTTGCTCCTTTGCCGGACCTATGCTATAAAAAATATGGAAGCCTGAATCAAACATCTAAACTATAATGTCGCTTTACCGCCAATACTCTGTTTTAACATTGTCCCAGATAAAATTTCTCAAAATTATTTCATCAGATGGTGAAAAATCCTCAGTGTCTAAGTTGCAAAGTTTACTAGCCGGCTAATGTAATTATTCTCCATTCGTGCGCAGTACGTAATTTTATTACGGAGCCTTGTATCGACCTTCGTGGAAATTACCTTCATAATGCCTGCGTATTCTGGCAGACCTTCGCCTACATTAAGAAGTTTTGTGTCGCAAAATTGTGGATTGCTAATGTATTGATTGGTGATTAATGGTCAGGCTGCTGAATTCCTAATTCGAGCTAATGACTTTGTAATTAGGGTTTATTTCAATAGGTTTTTTTTCTTTATATGCTATAATGGTGTGGTGTTCGTGCCGACACCCGATAGTCGGTGTAAGTATAGTATCGTCTTCTGAGAAAACATTTCGTCTATCTCTCAACGGTTAGTCATCATTGCGTATGGTATTCATCCTGCGTGGATCAAACTTCTATGTCCAGGTTTTCTAGCCAGCTTGCTGCAGCAGGAGTGTATTTATGTAGTTCCGACATTCAGAGTGGGGTCATTTCGAAAACACCAATACGAATCTCGTATCTGACCCCACTAAGAAGTTGCCCGATTTCAATGCGGACCGTAAGACATTTATTTGTTTATTTTAGTTATTGAAATAAAACGAATTGTTACGGATTTTATCGTGAATTTGATTTAATTTTTACATTTTTTAATTTCCGTACGTTTCGATCAGTTTACAGTTTTCGAGGTCACGGGACGGACTGAAGTATGACTGAGGCTGACTTATTTTATTTATTTATTTATAATATGGTTACACCATCGGTGCGCCACCGACAAAATTACACACGAATATAATTGTTATATCACAATTGTACAAGGTGACAAGCCTTTATGGGTGTGTACAGCAGACTGAACATGGTTATGCTAGGTTGTTCGAAACCGGGAAATGAGATACACGCATGAATCACTATAGCGGGCTTATGCTTTGTGTATGGTAGTCGTTATCCGGGGGGATGTGAAACTCCGACCACCATCAACATTGATAGGAATTATTTTTTATAATTAAATACTAGCATATCTTGAGCGTGTGCTGCTTGATCGTGGATCACGAGAAGTACGTATATTACATTTATTGGGGCTGAGTTTAATTGGAAGTAAAATACGCAAATTTATCTCAGTTTAAACTTCTTGAATACCCGTCCTATGTAAACAGAGAGCTAAACTGCAGTCACAATTAAAAGTTTATGAATAATTTTAAATTATATCAACACAACTAGTTACGTTCCATTTGGTATGAAACCCACGCATTATTCAAACACCCTCATAACCGACCTGCCATAGACTGCCTCGGTGGAGTAGTTGTACTACGATATGATTACAAAGCTAAGGTCTCGGGTTCAAATCCGGCCAAAGCGATATTGGACTTTTTTATCCATTATCAGCCTGGAGTCAGGAATTTCTCTTCTCATCTCTGAATCATCCTAGGTTCAACTGGTAGAGAATGCTTCAGGTATTAAGTCCACCTATATCCAATTTAATGGCCTGAAGATCGAGCTTAGTGGCGTGCCATAGGAGAGGCCTATGTCTAGCAGTTGACGCAAAAGGGCTGATGATGATGATTATACTTAATTTGTATAAAGTGTTAAAATAAATTTGTACCCGATATGGCGATAGACTCGCTCCCTAACACATCATGAGAGGGAATACACAAGGCAAAACGTGGGTGTCCTGGTCGCACCTCTGCCTAACCCTTCTGGAAAAAGACGCGATGATTATGTATATATATATATATATATATATATATATATATATATATATATATATATATATACAACCTCCAACGCATTAGATGCTCATTCTTTGTAGGTAGGATAAAGCCAGGAAAACACACAATCATACAGCACATTCATCTTCCACCCACGGTGATACATTTGCCTTGATTGTTGTTTATTGTTATGCGAAATGAAATTATTTTGCGTTCAATACCGTCTCACGCCGTTCATTGTAACAAATCTTTGTTAAGATCCGGGAATGATTGATACAGCAGGCAAGCGACGAAAAGCCCCTCGCGGAATGAAAATATAATTTATTAGCGCTCAGTTTATAATGCCGGCAAAATATTTCACAATTTGCTAAGGCTAAAGTTATCATCGTAATTTGTTTATTGACGTGACGTTTTTTTATTGGGAGATTGAATGGAACCGTTTTGATTGATGCTTTCATTTAATTGGGAATTATTTGGATATCTATTGTGATGAATAAAAGTAAAAAATACATTCTTTTGATATTATTTTCCCTACACCGCAGTAAGATGCTGTACTGGCAATTTAACTTTTTACCTGTAGACTCTAGCTTATGTGTATTGTCTGTATCCGTATCAGCCCATAAACGTCCCACTGCAGGGCGCAATCGTCCTCTACAACCGAGAGTACGATTGAGAGGGGTTAGGCCATATAGTCCACCACGCTGACCTAGTGCGGGTTGGCGGACTTTACATGCCATAGAAATTATTACAAAACGATATGGTCTGTAGGTTTCCTTACGATGTTTCCTTCACCGTTATAGTCCGTGGTGTCCATGGTTGACTATCAATACACACATGACTCCGAAAAGTCAGATGTGCCCTGGGATTTGAATCCGGGACCACCGTGAACATGTTAGCAGTCGCATCTTGTCCGTTTACCAACAGGCCACCACGCACTTATTTGTACTAGACAATACATAACTAACTTCTATTTTAGGTTCACAACACCAGCCAACATTGAAAACAGGAAATTAATTTGCTGTAGTAAAACAAATGCGCAATATTATTTTTCGATTATAGAATCAATGCGGTCGTATTGGTTATTGCGGCGAGTAGCCTTTGCGTACAGTTTTATTTTTGAGGTACAAATATTCAACGATGTGACCAGCAAACTTAAAATGATTCGGGTGTCTCTAGGGCGGACGAGTCGATTTCGGTATAAAAAATACATGTCGTTTGGATCCAATATCCCCGTACAAAGTTTGATCGAATTTGATTCGGATGCGCCCAATGTTTTGGCACAATCCGACGGTTTGTTTCATTTTTGGGAATATATTTACATAAATTTATTAAAGTAATCTAATTTAGATTTTTTCTTGTGTTCATTATATCTTTAACTCGTCTTATTCATCCATTGGAGCTCATTATATATATTTTTTAAGCGTTATATATTTCTTCCTAATTACCCATAGACATTACAAATCATAGTTCATATTCCGTCAATTAGATTTATGAAACCAATTATGAAGAGATTAAATACTTGATATTACAATTATCCACAGACAAATATAGCTTCCAAACAACATTTCCCTCGGTTCGACTGAGCGTCTTGTTCCGAAGCATATTCGAGCTAATTAGGTCGGTATTTCTTGTATTCGGCACGTGAATCTTGCAGAGATCCATACTTTCGGTTTGCTAGCTACACGCCTGCCGCAAATGCGAGGCTGTCGGGAATTCTATCATACATATCTACGCGTCATCGTCAAATGTCATGTCGTCAGATCTAATTAAAACTACAACCAACAGTCACATACATAGTTCTGTAGGGTAATTCGCGTAATTTTTTGACGCGCCGATCAAGTTGCGGTGCAGTTGCAATTAAGTTTACGTCTTAGTGCAAAATGGTATTCTTGTAATTGTTTAGCTGCGCGTAAACTGCACCTAAGCTATGCGTAAACTGCGCGAGTGCTGCGCGTCAACTATACGTCAGTCGTATGCAAGAAGCTTACACGTGAATACCGATCAAGTTGCGATCGGAATCACGCACATGAAACACGCAGCAGTAGAATACGCTAAACCGCTCGCGTGACGCGTACTTGACGCGATCGTATCTGACAGCGATTGTCAAAATTACGAGAATACGAAAAGGTCTGTTTTGATCGAAATTTAACTGCAACTGAACTTATTTAATTACGTGAATTGCCCTACTGGTCTCCACCACCCACCATTCTCATTCTTACGGTTCTATTATATTCATACAATCCCTCCTTAATAGTTTTTCTCATATATCTTCAATACGCAGAAATCGATCAGTTACAAATTGTAGATAAAATGTTTTGTCATATTGCATATAATAGACTGGACTTAATAATTTTTACTTTTGTTTTTTGTTTGTTTTGATCGAAACTTAACTGCAACTGCACTGCAACTGAACTTATTTAATTACGTGAATTACCCTACTGATCCCACACTAGGACACAATTCTTCTATTAGAAACTATAGTAAGTTTTTTAAATAAACCTATATAACTGAGAGGCCCTTGTAAGAATTGTGAAGTTATTTAAGATCTACCTGGGTACATTAAACTCCTTCAGAGTAGCAAGGCCTTATTTTGACATTATGCAAATGATACGTTCACGTGCCTGTTACAGTTCTGCACGAGTCCAGTAACGTTGGCACTTTAAAATAATCTCAGGTGTATTTCGCGACTTCAATATACCGATGAGTTTCTCAATATTCTGAGCGCACAAACACTAATAAATGTGAGTCTACTGATGGCTTAGGAAAGTAGCTGGATGGGAGACGGGACTCCATTACAATCGATAGTTCGATTGATAGGTGTTGAAACCCATATTTTTTTTTTTTAACCCTTTATAGGCAGACGAGCTAGCGGCCCGCCTGATGGAAAGCGGCTACCGCTGCCCATAGACCTCCGCAGTGGCAGGGGTCCAGCACAACAAAGCCGCTGCCTACCTTAAGGAAAGTACTCTCTTTAAGCCTCGTTTGAAGAAGGACAGGTCATAGCGCTCAGGAAACACCGATGCAGGGAGTTCATTCCAGAGCTTACACGTGCGTGGTAAGAAAGAACGCTGAAAACGTGCCGTTCGGGAACGGTACGCTTCCAGGTGGTAAGAGTGAACTCTGCTGCGGTGACGGGTGGTGCGATGGTAAAAAGGTGACGTTGGTACCATCTCAAACAATTCCTCGGAGCACTCCCCATGGAACAGACGATAGAACACACAGAGAGACCCGAAGTCTCTCCGCAGTCCTAACGGCTCCAATTATATCTACTAGGTAGAAGATACTTATGTCTGAGTATGATGTTGGATATGACTCCTGACATGACGTATTGAAATATACTCACACTGTATACTAAGATGGGTAGCTTGGCTTGCCGTTTCGCCAAGCGCATTGGTGGCCCGACAGGAGTAGTCTCCTCCAAGGTCCCTCGTCACTTTCTGCAGCACCAGGGACTTTGTGCTCACAATCACACCAGCCACCACGTTGTGGATCACTTGCTTGTCCTGTATATAAAATAATAATCATATTAAATTTGGTTTTTGAAGTTGCTGCCCTTGGGTTGATACCAAAGAAACCTCAACCAACGTCTAAAAAGGCTCTTAAATTGTCTGTTGGTTTAACATAACATTAATTATTAGGAGTTTCTTCACTTTGGAACTAACCTAACCTAACCATTGGTGGCTTGCATATAATACCTCATTTACACGAGGGGAGTTTATCGCTTGGAAGATACGATTATCGTAAGAATATAAAAAACGTTGCATCGTGTAAACGGTAGTCAGAACACGATAATCTATGGCGGCTTTGTCATGCGATAATCGCATACGATTCTCGCCGCGAGAAACTCTCCCCGTGTAAAAGGCCCTTTAGGCTTCGTCAATGGAGAAAATGTAAACAAAATATAAAAAAATAAAATTAATAATATAAAACTATTTTCAAAAGGAGTGATTCCAAGAAAAGTGTTTTTAATTAAAGACACGACTAACTTAATTAGCTTCTAGAAGCTCTCCAAAACAATGCTGTTTGTAAAACATTTGATTTAATAAAAATATAATTGGAATCTAGATATTCAATTAATTTTGCTTCATTGGCGTTGTAGATTTTGTAGTCGATGCTTCAAATAACGTTTCGTTTTTTATTAATCATAGCAAATCAACATCAATAACAAACAGTTGCAAATCTTAAAACATAGGGGATGGGGCGAAAGTAGAGTACTTTATAGTCAATTCTTTTGGAGAGAAAAATATACACGTAAGTCCCATTAACACGGAGAGAGTTTCTCGCTTTGAAGATACGATTATCGTAAGGATATAAAAAAGTTGCATTGCTTTATGGCGGTTATGTCATGCGATAATGGCATACGATTGTCGCTGCGAGAAACTCTCCCGTGTAAATGGCGCTTTATTGATGGTGCGTGTATCAAAGGCCGAAAGTTTATATGTCCATTAATCTCCAATATAGACAATAAAATGACATGGAAATAATGAAGACGCACACGGCATAATTTACCGTTATACCCGACAGGCCTATTCAAAATATTGATCGATTGAGTGGTTACATTGGGTCGGATTGCCTCCATGTACGCCGCGACAAAGGTCACAACTTCGTGTTTTGATTACAATAGACTTCGCTCCGGCGTAATTTACCCACGTAAGACATGATTAGGGTGGTTAGCACTTACGTACTCTCCGAATTAGACGTTTCGCCCGACAATTTGGAACCGAAATGCTTTTCTATAATAATTAAATTAACGCTCCCGAATTGGTTCCGAATTAAGGTAGATTCTTTTTAGGACGTGATAAAAAATTCAATATCCAATCTTGCCGAGTTGGAGAACTGTCTTTTTTTTGTTAATTGTTCGAAGCTTAGGACGTAATTGGGAATTCATTAGAGATTTTTAAATGGTATCTAATCTTGGATGGACGTCGACCACGTACGTTGATAAAAACTCTGGCTAATTAATGCCTTGAAGGAATTGTAATGCTGGCAGTGCAGTTGTTTAATCGCAGTAACTTTATATTTTATTCTTTTAAATATTTTTATTAAGCTGGTTAACTGTTTAATAATATCTATTGTTCGAACAAGACCAACCCGTTCACTATATCTCACCAATAAATAAATAACATCCAACAGTCACATACATAGTCCTGATCCCACACTAAGATCGAGTCTTGTGTCGTGGTCATCAGGATCTACAAGAGACTTTTCGTCAAACATCCAGACCTGACAAATACTTGAGGTTCGCGCAAACATTGATCTCAGTGAGGGTATCGAACCCGCGACCTCTCATTTCACAGCCGGCGTCTAACCAGCTGTGCCACGGAGGCTGTCAAAGTGCAAAAAAGTGTTGAGGAGCAAAAAGGAAGTTGTTTTGTTTCCTTGGGTCAGTGCGATAGTCGTAGAACCAGCAATCTCTGCCCTTCTTCATTTATACCTACTTGCCTACATTCATTGATTTACCAGGGCCGCCAAGATATCCACAACTTCCAGGCATTGAAGACGCTAAAGAGCGGTGGTGATCACTTGCCATCAAGTGAGCTATTTACTTTTTGGTAATAGCTGGTATCTTAAGCATAAGTACTCACATTATGATACCAGGATATCCGATGCTCCTTGGGGTTGGCGCGCACTGAGCACTCGAAGTACACGTCGTCACCTTCTTTGATGTCGTGCGGGTTGAGAGTGCTGCCCAGGGAGAGTGACACCACGGGGGGATCTAGGAAGAAAATTGTATTACAATTACATTCAAATACGTGTAGTTAAAGGATTAGTGCAGATCCTTGGGGGAGGCCTATGTTCAGCAGTGGACTTCTTGTGGCTGAAGAAAGAGAGAGAAAGAGAGAAGGTTAAATTGGATTTTACTATCTGGAAGTAGTCATTGTCGAGTGGTGGTATAAGGTACGTAGCGCCTTGTGCTAAAGTGGTTAGTGGTTAGTGGTAGAGCTGATAATGTATGTATCAGCCCATATTCGTCCCACTGCTGGGCACGGGCCTACTCTACAATTGAGAGAATCGATAGAGAGTGGTTAGGCCATGTAGTCCAGCTGCTAATTCTACACCACTATGCAAGGCTAAAACTAGATCGGGTTCCGTTATTCTCACCATAAAGATGATTATATCTATTCTTTTAAATGGCGCTGAATGAGAAAAAACGAAAAGCGGAGACTTATTCACATAAAATATAATTTTACGAGTCAATAATAACAAACTTTTGTCTAAACAGGTAATGGACAGTACGTTACGCGCAGATTTATCTTCGCCACGAGAGGGCGTTGACACTTTATTGGCCATTAAGACCTGTAACGACATCGCCCGCGGCCGAAGGAAACCGTACCAAATAAACATTTACGATTCCACCGTTTAAATTGTTGCCAAAACGATTCACGCCGAGAAGCGAAATTTCTCCCACTCTAAACGCGTTACGGTCCGTCGAGCAGAAATAAATACAATTTATTTATATTTGGAATTAATTTTCTTAGTACTAATAGAGTCAACTGGCTTGTGCTTTTAGTGACCGTCCGCTCGGCTGACGGAATGAAAATGTGCCACAGTCATTTACGAGCTTGCGGATTATGTATTGAAAGATGACTGTAGGGGCGTGTCTAATTGAATTCCTGTTTATATTTTCGTGCTCGTTAAATCCATCTTTTTGACGATAGCTATAAAGCACGCTTACAATAGAATAAAAATGTAATTATTGATGGACAAAGTTTTATGCCTTAACTAGGTCATTTATCCTATAGAGGGAAATAAATAGGACACAAACAAACACCCAAACCTAGACAAAATACATATAGGCCTCGCAAATGTTTATCCATACCCATCAATGCAAACTTGTGGCGCAGAAAAGCAACTTCTTATCCGCTGCGTCAATCGGTCGTCAAAGGTCTCTAGGCAGTCATTAGCCAGCCGATCACTAGTCGAATACTCGTCTAGTTTTATCAGTCATTCGGAAGGCTATTAAACTACGCCGATAGCATAATGTCACTGTGTCAGCATGTAAACGCGCCGTCAAGCTTCGTATAATCCCTCGGAGCGTTTTGTGATCCCTGGCGGTAGTGGGTGTGTTCACTCACAATTAGTTTTTGACCCCTTCTCGGCGGATGTGAAGTGTCGTGTTGTGTTCAACGCTAACAAGGCTTTAATTACACTTTAGCTAGTTTCTCTTTCACATGTCTGTTTTAAAATGTCGTCAAATTCCGTCACGTGTTTACATTGTATTAGTTTGGATTGTAAGTTTAAATGTCTATTTGGTGTGGATTTAGACAGTTTTGCCGCAGTTTCACACGTAATTGAGATGTGCAGGTTTAGTTCGTTTTATGTAAACTTTACTTTTTGAATTCATTTAGGACGGGTGTGGTCGGGTTCGTTGCGATGTTTTTCGTTGAAAAACAACTCGGTGACAAATGTAATACACTTTTAAATATTTTGGGACTAAATGTGACAGATTGGTGCAGCTATGGTTGATTCTGTATGAAAGAGTTTTGGTTCATTATTCGCAAGAGTAAATATTTGTATAATCTAAATATTTGTTTCTATGAGTTTGTGTGAATATATTTGTACACGCCACATGAAGGTGGTGTAATAGAGTTTTCAAGAAAAAAATTGTTTTCAATTCCCATAATATTATTTTAAAAACAAAGCTATCATATATTTTTAAAATTATAACTGAATTCATGAACTCAATGTTACTGTAAATCTGAACCCCGTCTACAAAATTACAACTTAAATTGGAAAGTATCGCCAGACCGAGTCGTGACGTAAGCGTGCGTCTAGAAGCCCAGAGTCTAAATTAGACGGAATTAGTTAGGAACAAGTTGGCCACTGGATAAACTGTCACTGGCCAAAGTTCGTCTCTGAAACGCATCGGCCAAGTCTCTAGTTTGGAGTCCCGCCGCAGGCTTTGTTTTGTCAAGCCAGGACCGACATGTTGGATAAACGGTTTCGTAAGCCAGTCTATGTCTCATTATACAGTCGGTAAGAGTGTACTTAACGGCTTTATGTTATAAGTCCTGTTCTTCAGTTGTACCTATGATGTAGGTTCATAGATTCGGTTGTGAGTGTTATTAGACAATTTATGTATAACATTATATCAAGATTAATTAATTAATTGTTTTAATGACTTCTTTGAAACGAACGCATTTTTGACAACGAATGATATATGACGATGACTACATTGACGATGTTTTATTTTTATTTTATTTTATTGTTTAAAGTGGTAATTGCATTATATTGATTTAACATAACAAAAACACTAACAATACATTAAATGCATTACCTTCAGTTGCAAAAAATGCAAACTTAATAAAACTGAATAAATCTTGTAATGTAATTTATTTTGTTATTTATTTTATTTTATTTATTTAAGTACCTCCAACGAAGGATACACGGCATTATATAATAAACACAATGGTGTAGCATTATGATAGTTTACATTGTGACGTGATCTTCAATTATAGGAGACCACAGCATGCAAATTTAAATATTTATACAATAGCAAAAAAATATAATAATTAAACTATAAGAAATCGATATTACCATAAGTATCACTACGCTTGATTTTAATGTATTTAAATAAAGTTCCTTTATTCTCAATCATAGATAAGAAAAAAGTACCACAAATAAATTTTATTTAGTATTGTAGATATAGTATCTACCTATATGGCCGGCTCTCAGAGTTAAAGTAAGGACCTAATTAGCGTCGGTGTAGTACGACACACTTTGCTGAGAGTCGGTTATACTAAAATAGGAAGCTTTAAGAGTTGCGTGATTTCAGTTAACAGTATTCTTTTACTTTCTTCAATTAGAAGACCATTGGTTTTAATATCTTATAATTAGGTACCTTATTTTTGGCGGAATAACACTTATGAACTTAAAATAAAAATACTGGGTATATCCGACTGCGAACAGAAACAAAGCCAGGTGGTAGTATAGAGACTTCACTTATCGACGTGTTTGGGTAGTAAATACATCGTTTTCTTAAAATAATAATGCACACTTTTTAAAAACACAACGGTACGTAAGACATAAATTATAGTTTTAACAAAACTAGATATTTACCACCCAAACACGATCATATTTAAAAACATGCAAAAAAACCTGTAACTTTCTGAGAATTTTTTAGTTGCATTGTGTCTGTAATCACTAAAACTACCATCTGGCTTCGTTTATGGTCGCAGTCTTGATCTACCCTGTTTAATTGAATACATATTTCTTCTCGCTCAAAACATACACCTAGCTTCGTATTATCTGACAAAATGTCGGTGTTCATCACTTTAGCTTGTTTTAAAAATCCGTTTCCATATTCCCACACTTGCCATGCAGAATCGGTCCTTAGCGCAAGTGCGAACAAGTATACGTGTCAAGAGGGGACACATTTTAATTATGTAACAGCGAAATGTATTTTAATTGTACACATTTTAATTAAGAACGTTCAGCGTGCCTGTACGGTCTCAAATAATAACGCGTCATTTCTCCGCGGATCTTTAAAGCGTTCGAAATCGCGGATGTGAGTTCCTTATGTACATTGGATTTTGTCTTAATTAAATCAAAATCAAAATATTCTATATTCAAATAGTCTTTCACAATATCTTTTGAATCGTTAATTACTGCTACCACCGCTTCGGAACGTGTTGTAGCTGTGAAGAAGACACGGAACAAGAAACTCCCGCAGCAACACGAACTATCTTCTTTTGTTTATTTTTTTTTACTTTTTTTAAAGCCATTTATAGTTACAATAAATAATAAATAAAATAAATACACCCAACAGTCACATACATAGTCCTTACCCCAGTCTTGTGTCGTATCACACACTACGAGAAACTTTTCGGTCTCACAAACACTCAGATCCGGGAGAAATACTTGTGGGCCTCACAAAGATCTATCTCGGTGCGGGGATCGAACCTGCGGCCTCTAGTTTCACAGCCGGCGACTAACAACCAATTGCGTCTGTTATACGTTTATAAATTCTGTGATAATACCTAGTCAATGGAAGCGATTGTCTGACTTTAATGTTAAATTCATAACTTGCAAGACCTTTGTTGCTTGTTAAAATTGTGAAATGATAAACAATACTCGGCATAATGTTCTGCTAACACTTTAAACTCGCACAGCAATATGACTTCAATGCACTTGATGCTTGTTGAACTTATTACAGGGTGATACAAACTTACAAACAAATAAATATACAGCATACCCATCGGCCAAAAATATTTATAATAATATTTTTCTTTTCATTAAATAATTTCAAGGTGGACGGACGACCTGGTTAAGGTTGCAGGAAGTCGCTGGAGGTAGGCCGCTTCCAACAGGTCAACGTGAAGATCCTTGGGGGAGGCCTATGTTCAGCAGTGGACTTCCTGTGGCTGAATAGATAGATGGATAGAAATTATTTCTGTCAAATTGTAAATAGGGTTGTAAGATCGTAGCAGGACTAATTTTACAACAAAATCATGATCAACTAAAATTGCTAAGGTGCAATCTAAGTCCTAAAAATACCTACTTCTTCTCTTTTTACCTACAAAAGAAAGTAACGCACCTTATTTTACAGATAAAAGGGAGTTCATTAGCACTGATGATCAATATCCATCAATTAGTCGTTAGTCACCTTAAACATCTAAAATTAAATCCATATCATTAAAACTTGTTCAATAACTATAGGCGATATATCAAGGCTAAATTTACATGAAATAAATACGGTTTGTTATATACTGTCGACATGACTGGCGTAATACAAAAGTTACCACAAGGGACGGACAAAGAACTCAAATCTAAATACCAAGTTTCGCACGACATGAGCCCGGGGGCATTAGAGGAAAAACATGAAAGGAAGAACTCGAAATACCCTGGAATGGTCTATGTATAATCAACGGACATAATGGAATAAATGTTGTAACATTGGAAACATTTTATGTTAACATTTCAGGATTCGGAAATAAACAAAATATTCCTAATAATTTGAATTTACAGAACGATAGCCTAATGTTCGGAGGTGATTGAAAAGTCAAGTTAGTTGAGCCAAGTCATCTTTCAAGAAGTCCATTGGTGAACATAGGTCTACCCCAAGGATAATTATTCATACAGAAAACAATTTTTCCAGTATGTTTTATTGCTGGCTGCATTTTCTTGCATTTTCAAGATATCGAATCGAGCTGAAATAAGGAAAATATATTGGCATAGTATAGTTTCATAACGAACTTCTAAAAAAAGACACAAAAGAAAACTTCGTAGCTCTTAGAAACACTACTAAGTGATTTTATACTTCCTAGGTGCTGATGTAACTTCAGTTCAAAAACCTCTTTGTCTATTGATTGGGAAGGTTCCAATGTACCAAATTCCTCTGCCAAAATATTCCCCAGAGGCATTCAAGGACGGATTATAGAATAGATTAGCAAAACGTGTACAAAATACGAACTAGAACCTTTATTAATTACAGTGGAATTATTATCTAAACTTCTCGGCGATTGATATTCTATAATGAAAATGGTAGCAGCAAACATAATTTAAATGTTCACATTGTTTGTCTAATCAAAAAGCAAGTTTGGAACAATACCGAAACAAGAATTAATGAACTATTATAATCGAAGTTTGGAGACATCCAGTTTTACAAACGAAGTTGTTTAACTTGCTTATACAATTTTCTAAACGAGCCGCTGGTTTTAATGATTTTGTGTATAATGATATTGGCTTCGATAACGAGTGTGTTTGTATATTTTTTGTGGCTACGTGGGATGAGTTCGTGTACTTTAGCAATGCCACAGGCACAATGGAACCACTGCTTTGTTGGAATATTTGAGCATTTTTTATAATAAGTTAAACCATAGTGTAGATAAATGTGTACCTAGGAAAAGGCATGTTCGTTATGATACGGGGTATATGTATCCCATATGGTACACTGCAAATATAATTAAGGACATACAGACAAAAGCTCACCTTCATAAAACTTATAAAATATCAAAACTAAGTAGTGATTACCTTGAATTTGCTAAATATAGAACCCAGGTAAAAAAGTCAATAGACATAGCTCACAAAGAACACATAAATAATATTCAAAGTCAGTTTGCCAAAGACCCAAAATCGTTTTGGCATTACATAAGATCAAACAGAAAATGTTTAAATAAGCAGCGTATCATGAAAGATGGTCACTATTTATCGGATGATGAATGTGCAAAGGAATTTGCGCATTTCTTTGAGTCCGTGTACTCTAAGGTGCCACCAAGGCTGGATGTTAGCGAGGCGATGGCTGGCGAGACTGTTGCATCAAGCGCACATGTACATCTGAAGGCGCTGAGTGACCAGGACGTTAAGAAAGCTCTGGAAAATTTAAAACCGAAACGGTCAGCCGGACCTGATGGCATACCTGCATTTTTATTTAGAGACTGTGCAAGGGTGTTGATAGAACCACTCCGCTACATCTTTAACACCTGCTTAAGACAAGCGAAGTTCCCTCCCGAGTGGAAGGTCACTCGTGTCATTCCGGTTCCAAA
Source organism: Theretra japonica (assembly GCA_033459515.1). Classification (NCBI taxonomy): domain Eukaryota; kingdom Metazoa; phylum Arthropoda; class Insecta; order Lepidoptera; family Sphingidae; genus Theretra; species Theretra japonica. The sequence continues at coordinate 7,023,606 of CM065951.1, read as the reverse complement.
GAGTTCGTCGGGAACAGACGTCAGTGGCTATAGACCAGTGGCCGTGTTGTCGACACCAGCTAAGGTATTCGAATCTGCCATTCAGCGCTGCCTGCAGGAGCAGGTGCGCGCGCAGCTGTCTGATGCGCAGCATGGGTTCCGGCCGGGGCGCAGCACCGCCACCAATCTACTCAATTTTATGACACAAGTGGTACCAGCAGTAGATGCTGGATTTCAGGTAGACGCTGCCTATTTTGATTTTAAAAAGGCATTTGATACTGTCGACAATGATGTCTTATTAAAAAAAATGGCAAAAATCGGATGCACTCCACACCTACTAACGTTTTTTGCAAGTTACATGAAAGACCGACAACAATACGTCGATTTCAATGGATATGAGTCCGAACCATACTACACCAGGTCGGGCGTAAGCCAAGGCAGCAATCTGGGACCGCTGGAATTTGTCATTATGATAAATGATTTACCAAGTGTCGTCAGGCATGGCTCATGTTTGTTATTTGCAGATGATCTGAAACTGCTGCTTGAAGTTAGGGATAAAACCGACAGTGCTCTCCTACAAGCGGATATAAATAGAGTAGTGGAGTGGAGCTATAACAACCACCTATACTTCAATGTTGCCAAGTGTTCGGTGTTAACTTTTACTCGTAGCCGAACACCGGTGTGCTACGAGTACACGGTAGATGCATCTCCGATACAACGGGTATCACAGGTGCATGATTTGGGGGTGGTTCTCACTCCGGACTTGACATTTCGTAATCATATTACCAATATATGCAAGAAAGCATATCGGAATCTCGGTTTTGTGTTGAGACAATCCAAACACTTCACCAATATCACTACCGTTAGGGTACTATATGATGCGCTCGTCCGGAGCCACCTAGAACATAGCGGGGTCATATGGTCTCCACACGAGGCAAAGTACGTGGCCATGTTAGAACGGGTCCAGAACAAGTTCACGAGGCACCTGTACTTGAAACTTTATGGGATATATCCGTTTTATCCGCTAATGTACCCCACATTGTTTGTACTGGGCATGGTCGGGTACAACGAGCTGAGGGTGCGGCGCGAGTTCACTCTCGCGATGTACCTGGTGAAGCTATTGCGTGGTATAGAGCACAACCCGGGGGTTCTGTACCGCCTCTGCCTGAGTGTGCCAGACCGGTATGTGTGGAGGCGACGCCGCCCACCGCTACTGGCGGTACCGACCTCCAGGACCAACCTCTTGGCCAAGACGCCTCTCACCCGAGCAATGGTAACTATTAATGGGGTGCATGTCAAAACAGATGTTTTTGCAGGTAATCGGAGTGAGCTCGCAAAATGTTTGTTATATGTTATTTGTTATACTTGATTTAATTCAGTTGGCTTAATTTATTTGTTGTAGTGTAATTGTTATTATGTTTTGTTTAGTTTTATTTTATTTTATTTTTGTATAAATTGTGTTATAGTCCCGCCAGATCGAATTGGGTACCTAAACCTGTAATGACTGTGTGTGTGTGATTAAATAAATAAATAAATAAATAAATAAATAAATATTCTATTTAAGATTTACTTGAATAAGATTTATTTTGATCTCGTTAATAAAATTACGTTGATAGCCAACAGCAGATTATTGATATTCCTCAAAGCTCATTGTAATATTGTATTGAAATGTGACGGTAAGGGCAATGGAACGGTAATGACGATGATTAATAAAATAATAATATTATAGATTTCGGGAGCTAAAAAGATCCAAATGACCAGTCGACTGCAACACATAATGACACACCACGTCAAAATGCTAGCAATCAACAAAAAACAGAAGAAAATCATAAAGACAACCTACTAAGTATAGTCTCATTACTACACAAGGAAGGCCCCGGCATCTTCGCATTTATTAAAGCCAGGTTTTTACTAATGAGTCAGCCGTTTCGTATGAAGTCTGAGATTTAATAAAATCCCCTGCTCGTGTTACAGCCGTGTGTCATACACGGAGCGTTGTGTGCAAAGCGAGTGCTTAAGTAGCAATAATAATTAAGGTTAACGATGTAAGGGATGTGCAAACTGGTTGAGCGGAGCCCCTTTATTGCGTATTTTGTAGTAATATTCGTTTAGAGAACGAGTCTCAGCGAATTAAGAAGTTTAACTAATTGTGCGATGGTGTCTGTATTATTGTTGGATGATTTATGCAATTGTAGCTCGTTAGGGAAATGGATATTGGTTGTTTGTATACGAGTTGCGTGGAAGGGTTTGGATATATCTGATATTTATTTTGCAGCTTTTATTGAAGTATTTTATGTGTTACATCATCAAGTGAACAGTGGGATAAACATTTTAATATTAATTTTACTATTTATGATCGTTACAAAAGATTAAATTTGGGCATTTTGACAATGATACGGATCCATCAATGGAAGATAAGTTTAATTCACTAGGATGAGCTTTCGCTGTATATATTTTGCATACAAAAACAGTATACAGTTGTTTCTTTTAAAAGAAAATACAAGTTATTCATTCTAGGACGTTGTATCAATCTGAAAACGGGAAAACCGAAGCTTCCCTCCGCCAAGTGCGAATTCCACAGTTGTGATTTCCAGTTCCGATAAGAAATGCGTGAGAAAGGTTGAAGGTGCCATTTTCACGGAAAACTAAAAAAGGACAAATCCAAGAAAATCCCATTGAGATTGCCTTTACATTATAGTTCTTTTAAAAATAGTTGAAGCGACAAGCATCTTTTTCAAAGAATTTCATATTCTAGTAGAACGATTTACACTGCTAAACAGATATGTTTTGTGTTTTTGAAATTTTGCGATGTAAGCTCTAGGAATACTGAATATGCCTATTTTAAAAATATACGGAGGCAAGTATTTCGGTCGACAACACTGTAAAGCCACGAAGTAAATCGATTCCTTAAGTCGCTTTTCTAGATTAACTAGTGTAGGATAGTGGCCTAGTGAGGAGCCCCATGCCAAGCAGTGGGACGTGTATGGTTAAGTACAGTACAGTACAAATGAATAAAAAATATATACACTTAGCAGTCACATAAATACATAGTCCTGGCTCCACACAAACATTTGTTTCGATGCGCCGATCGAACCCGCAGCCTCTCGTTTCAAAGGGGGCCTCTAATCGACTGCGTAACGTGCTATATTATAATTTAAATGTACATGACATATAATAGATTTGTTTAATTTCCAGTGAAGATTAGATCACACTGTACTTTTACTTCTTGCCAGTGTGTTATAAAATGACACAATTTTAATTTTAAAATATCTGAAAATCTCAGCATGTTTTCATAAACATTTATTACGCCCAACGTTTATAAACACCAAACATGTACTCACAAACGACGTCGAGTTTGAAGGAGTCTTCGATGCTCTGCCCCGGGAGGGCGCTGTTGTCCGCTTGGCACTTGAGCTGCACCCCGTCGTCCTCCGGCATCGGCATGAACTGCAGCTGACTGCTCACCCACGTCTCGTTCAGGGCTTCTGTTATCTACGAATACATAGAATGGTTGAGGGTTTAGTATCAACTCGTCAGTTTATCATCTCGACGCTTTATTTGCAGTAGTAGGGTTTATGTATGGGCTATGAACAATGATACCCTGGTATCAATTTGAAATACAGGCTTTTCAGGTGTGACTTTTTCGGGTTGAATAAGTTCCGTGGGTGCGATTTATAAATAGTTGGATTAAGAGACCTATACAAAATTGAAGCTTTTACAGCATCGATTTATTTGTACCTAATTTACAGGCGAATGAGTTAATGTTTTAGAAGAAGTAAAATATTTTCTGTAGTTTAATTTTAATTGTTATTTTTCTGATTTGGGAAAATGAACTAATTCCAAAACTCAGTGCAAAACAGAAAACGAAAGCTTATACAGTTTTTTATTATTTAACTTCATCAATACAAATTTGAAAATAATTATTTACATTTACTACATACATGAACACAGTACGATACGTGTTAATAATAAACGAGGCGTAATTGCGTTAAGGCTAATTAATCATCCGTCACCCACAATCCGATATTATGCATTGTCAAGCATAGTTATTTTTCGTCACATTTATCGCATCCGTAATTATTGCGTATTACCAAGCATACTGCTGAATTGTATTTCAATTAAAAAAAATAACATTATTTTTTGTCCAAGAGGAAAAGCTATTAATCTCCCATTTCGGTACCCCGGGGGAGGCCGAAAGGGGTATGTCAGTGTCTCTGGCCTTCCAGCCCGGCACGATGCGGATTGTGGCCGGGCTGGGTCCGTAACAAAACCTACGCCAGCATACTAACTAAAAACCCCTCGGTGAACTTTACACGTATTATGGGTGGCACTGGACATCGGGCGTAAAGCGCGAGGCGCAAAACCATTGCTGGCCCTTCCATTGTGGGAGGCCTGAATGCTCCACATTGACCACTATTTTGGACGCCCGTTGGAGATGTTGTGGGCGTCCACTATAGAGGCTAGCCTATGCGCTCTACTGCACATCTCAGAGTCGGCATACTTGAGAGCGCCCTGCTCCTGCAGCTTGCTCAACCTATAGCTCCTTTAAGTTGCCTCTTATGGTGGGCAGGGGATACCATGGCGAAATTCTGGCACCCCTGAACCATTTTTGGCCCAATCACATAATTAAATTCTTGATATTCTATTTTCTTAAGTCAGAAATTGTTGACAGTCTGGTTAATAAGAGGGCTAAGTTAGAATATCAGTGTTCTTCATATTCAGTATTCGTTTATTTGAGCACCCAAAGTTCTGAATTAATAAGAGAAGGGTGATATAAAATATAAATAATGATGTTTTAAATAAGTCCGTGCCTAATCTTATGAAACTAATTGGATTGCTGTTTACGAGATGTAGATTAATCAGGTTGTACTCGTATATTGATTAGCAATGATTTTTTATGTATGTGCTTAGATCTATGATAGGTAGGTACATATACATATTTATACCTCAATTAGTAATAACCCATAGGCTCGCCCCCTATCACATCGTGGGACGGAATATACAAGGCGAAACGTGGGTGTTCTGGTAGCACCTCTGCCTACCCCTTCTGGGAAAAAGGCGTGTGTTTATGTATGTAGTAATAACCCATCAGAGTTAAAAAACAATGAGATTTTTGTTTCCGTTTTGAAGGTTTTTCCTTTTCTTTGATATCTCACAGACTTTAAAATATAATTATAAAAGCAAATTAATGTATGAATAATATCAGGCGGATACATCAAGAATTTTAACCAGGCAAAGTATTAACGCAAAATTAATAATATTTAATGGACGGATATTCGCATATTGGTCAAGATCCGCGTTCCAATGTTCTGTGTTACGAAGTTTGGGTATTTCAAAAGTTTTGTAGCAAAAAGAATCGATAATTAATTATTCAAATTATGTCGAGCATTTCGAAATTTTCATTATTTAACATCGTGTCAAGACAATGATATTAAAGAATTTGTGTTTTATAAAGGACAGCCTTCACATTTTTGCTTTAAAAGGCGGTGGTTGTTAAGCCTTGTATTCGTGACCTACTTTTTATATTTATAGTTCATTAGTTAAAAACGAAGTGTCATGTAAACATGAAACACGGAACAAACTAAAGTTTTATATGAGGATTCTATTTTCTAATTTGTAACATGAAGTGCGTGGTGGCCTATTGGTAACGGACCAGACTCGGCTGCCTACATGTTCACGGTGGTTGCGGGTTCAAATCCCAGGGCACACCTCTGAATTTTCGGAGTTATGTGTGTATTGATAGTCAATCACCACGCACTTTAACGGTGAAGGAAAACAATGTGAGGAAACCTGCATACCGTAGCGATTTTAAAGAATTTCTACGGTATGTACGTCCGCCAACCCGCACTAGTGCCCTGCAGTGGGTCGTATATGGGCTGGTACAATGCAAAAAAAAAAACATGAATTTAATGAAGGAATACTGTAATTAGCAACTTTATACGTAAAAATCTTCTCTTTTTTTTGTTGCCGTCCCATTATTCGGTCGGTTGATCACCAACTCTTTTGAACACTTATCACTCCTTCTTCATATGATGGAAGCAGAAAAGCTGACCGGTTAGCTAATCGAACTATCGTCTCACCCATAAATGGAATATAGCCAATGTCATTCCTTTTCTTTTATTGCGATGATTGGCGAGACGAGCATTTCACCTGATAGTAAGCGATACGACCGCTCATGGACAGTAGCAAAACCAAACAAAACCGTGAATAAAGAAAGCAATCTTAATTCATGGTGTTGTTCGCTCTGCGTCCTGCGACATAAGATGTAGACGATAACATGATGTAATATGCCTTTTCTTCCTGCTCCGTACTACAATGCACCTGACGCCTCATGGTAAGTGGAGTGTAATCTAAATAAAGTAGAGCTAAAGTTATGTCCACTTGTTTACAAGAGGATGCACAGAAGCTAAACCCGAGACGCGACGCATTTGTCTGGCCACTATGACGGATTTTGTCCCATCGTGTGCTGCGGTCGTTATTTTAACAGATACGTACATCCTAACACCAGCTACCGTATCTCCGGTATCTTACTGAACAAAACGAAACATAAAACTGTTATTTATTCCTTTACAGCTCGAAATGTTACTAAACTCATCAGCAATCAATCAAATCAATCGAAGGTTTTCGTCAGCAACAGCACCATAAACATCAGCAGTGCAAACTTTTCCGTCAGCATCATAATCAAGTACAGCAGCGATAATTTTCGTCAGCAACAACATCCTGAATAAAAAGCCTGTTATTTACCTTCCCCCGTTTGAATTTTCTGTTATCCTTGAACCACGTCAGTTGCGCGGTCGGCCGGCTCCCCTCGCACACGCACATCAGAATGATGTATCTCTCGGAAGATAAAGTCGTTGGTTTGTTCAAGATCTGGATCATGTTCGGCCTCACTGAAACAAACTTTTAGTTTTATTTTATTTTCCATATATAAACGATATTATGTTGCTTGGTTACTATGTGTTTTCTTGTTAGTTCATTTTGTTTACGCATCGGTTGTGTATTTATGTCGGTGTATAAGCCATTGTATATGATAGCATCCTAATTAGTAATTATAGTAACCATACTTAGTATCTCAATAAGGTTATTTTACGTGCAAAGATAGAATAGTTGAAAGCATCTAGAATTTTAAGGACAGTTCTTATTTTTGATTATACAATGACCGTGTCATGATTTGGTGAAAATCATGACACGGTCACTGCAAGTATAGCCATAAAAAAAAACAATTATAATGACTCAAATGAAATGGGAAAATAATCCAAGATAACTTTTGAAGTACAGATATCGATTGGCTGTACCGTTGAATATATGCCATAATTTTGATGTCTGAACATCTAACTGGATTCTCAGTAAGTGGCATAAATTGACATCGTCATGTCTGTACACGGTATAGTCAAAATATAAAGCTGTGACTGATGATGTTTACCAAGGCTTTAAAAAAGTCCGGTTTCATAACTCACAGTTCATCTCCAGTCTGACAGTCTTCTCCTGCGGGCTGACGAGGTTGGTGTTCGACGCCCGGCACTTGAACGTGGTGTTCAGATGGTTTCTCTTCACGTGTGGCAGCTCCAGTCTATTCACCACCACGTGGGTGTCAGTCTTCTCTCCTATGTACTGCGGCGCTGGGGTTCCGTCTATCAGCCACATCACTGTTGGCGCTGGTCGGCCTGGGAATGAAGAAGGAGGTTTTGTATTGGTCCAGGAGTTTTTGGGTGGAATTTTGGATATTGTATCTAAATCCCAACGGCCATATTCATAGTCAGTTTATAAATCTATTTTAGTTATCGAATGTTTTGTTTTATTCGCTCAAACATTCAAAAGTCTTTTGATAGTGACAAAAATTCTACAGCTAAAACTGGTTTAATAAACTGACTATGAATAAGGCCGTAAAACTTTTGAGCAATATGTATCCATTTTTATTACATAACAGCAACAAATCTCAGAAATTATTGTTGCGTTAAATAGCACACCCGTGCGTTCATCTGCACAACTCAGAATTCATTATTACTAGACTCTGCATGGCACTGCACTGTATTGGTCACCTCGAGATAATAGGTGTTAGGTCTCTCAATGTCCGGTAATCACAGGCCAATGTCATTCAAGCCAATATACGACAGTGGTTACACATTGTTGCTTTGCGGCAGAAATAGACAATGCAGATATACCTAACCAGACGGCTCTTTGCTTGCAAAGAATCCACCTACATATTAGACTACTAGCGGTCGCCCCCCGCAGATATACTCTATATCGCGTACTGTTTTATATTTAAACTCATCTCCTGTATACTGCTACTTCCATCCCATCCCGTTACATCCCCTTCTGTTCCGACTTATTCTTCCCGCATAATAAAAACGCGCATGCGATACTTGATCATTATTTTGCTGCAGAGGTATTTTAAAACTGTTTTATCTCCTAAAATATTCATTGAAATCAAATTATATAAGGGCAACCTTATTTTACATAAAACTAGTAATGAATAACGTATTTATTTAAATAAGGATTAATACCATATGGATGAAAACCCATTTCCAAATAAAACATTATTTTAGAACAAATCTGTTTAGGTACATTACATAAAAATTTACATTGTGATAAATATACTACATATAGCCACATGCTATTCTGGACTTTTTTTAGACCTTTATAAGAGGAACAATTCCATGGTTCATGATTGTAGCGTAATATTAATCGTTTACATAGCGCACGCAACGAAAGCCTTGCCAAAGGGAATAAAATTTCCCCGTTTTGCAACAATACTGCTGCGCTCCTATTGATTATAGCGTGATGTTATATAGCCTATAACCCTCCTCGATAAATGGGCTTTCTATAAAAAAATGTATTGCCAATTTGAATCAGTAGTTCCTGAGACTAGCACGCACAAACAATCAAACAAACTCTAGTTTTATATATTACTATAGATTGATGATCGCTCACACTTTAAATAATTATAAATATATTACAAAAGTACATTCAACGGCTGATAAAGTACTTCATTACTAACAAAATATAAGTAATAAGTCAATGTTAATTCAACAAAAGTAAATATCCTTAGAACCGCCAGTAAAATCTGTATAAAACTGTTCAATGATTTAAATAAAGAATTTGATAAAGTAAGTTATGCTAATCATCGAACAATTTCAAAAGGCAGTCTATTGTAGGCGATACGGTCTAAAATCAAGTCTTTATAGAACCGAAACCTATTCACGCGTAGGCTACCGAAATTATTCTTGGCTTTCTTCGTAAGTTCGGCATAAATTAATCAATCATTCATGTAAATATGTTTTCAGTAGCACGTTTCGTTGTTACGTTTATTTTTAGTTTAGCTAACAAAAAGTTTTTTGTGTATCCGAACTGCCACGTGTATATTCGAATTAGTTTTCTTAGGTTTTTCTTTTTAATATATCTAATGGCAAGTGCATTGCAGTTCGAATAGATGCCACTATGCCTCAGGCAAACTTTTCCAGCCACTCGATGCAATTATACCGGTTTTTTCGATACTTGGAATACATAGGTTGAACAAGAAATATGTGTGTGTGTCGCTATGACAAGTTTTTCACCATAACGTTCTATGGTGTTATAGAAGATGCTTCTAACCAAGGAAACGCTAGTTGATTTCCCAATTTGATTATGAAGCTCACGGCTTAATAATGCACAGGCCACAGGCGATGCCACGCCAAGAAGGCAAAGCTTGAGTATCCGCACAAATTGCCTTCAATATTACTTGTTTAAAATAATGATATTAAAACTAAACAGCATTATAAAACGTCTCACAATAACAAGCTTAGCGCTGCGGCTCAAAGCGTTTGCATAACAAAAATAAGGAGGCGCAGTTACATAGCTTTTGTTTCACTTATACACTGAGTAGGCGTGAATTCTTATTTATTTCGCTTCTATTTTGAAACTGTTTAACAGTATTTTTTTTTAGAGTTTCATTTGCAAAAGTATTAATTTACATACATACATAGACACACGCCTTTTTCTCAGAAGGGGTAGGCAGAGGTGCTACCATGACACCCACGTTTCGCCTTATATATTTCGTCCCACGATGTGATAGGGGATAGTATTAATTTAACTTGATATTAAATGGTATATACTCATGAATCCCACGACTTATGGTACAAAAATATACTCACTAAATCAGGACTCAAACAAAATCTAATATTTATAGCCTATGAACGTTGAAAACCGATACAAAATAGGTTTTTGGGTACACTAAAATAATGCTGTTTACTATGTTAGATAATAAACTTTAGTCGAAATGAAAATCTAAGTCCTGTATGTTTTACATAAAGGTGGCTGTAATTTAGCTAAGCGACGTCCCAGCAAAGTGGAACACGTTGATAAAATTGGATAAAACGTGAAATTTTAGTGTATAGGGAGGCTAATGGATATATTATAGCCAGTCTGCCTTCGTGACTCGAATATTAATTACAAAATTACTAATATTACAAATGGGAAAGTTAGTTCGGATGTATTCAAGATTAAATGGTGGAAAACATTTAATACTGTGTTTAACGTAGCTTCACTTTGTTCTTACTTGACAGTTATTTAATTTTCTGAACGTATATTAGTAAAATTGTTTATATCAGAAGATAGCATTGTATTGAAAATCTATCACAAAATGTGCATGGCCTAATTGAAGAACCGAATCAATCACCTCATAGATTATCCATTGCGTATACACACACATTAACCTAATCAAGTCGTATCGTTCTTTCGTTACATTGGCCATACAAATAAGGATGCCAAGGACAAGGTGACATGGCGAAGACTTCGTATGAATGCGGAACTTAGGATAGGTACGGGAAGTAAAATAATAATACCTTTGTTAATTTTACTGCTGGTAGGTCTTTCATATGTGAGAGGCCGTCTGGGTAGGTACCACCGCAATGTCTATTTTTCCCGGAAAACGGCAGTGTAAATACACCGATGTGTTCCGGTTGTAGCCAGTATTATAGCCAGAGTAACTACTGGACATAATAAGACTTAACATCTTAAGCTTCAGGATTGAGAGTGCAGTTGCCGAGCATTGCTTTGTAATTCTTGGTGTTTGGTTTTGCTACTATCAATGAGCAGTCTTATCGCTTACCACCAGGCGAATGACATGGTCATCTCGCCATTCATACCAATAAAAAAAAGTTTAAGGTTGTAACAAAAATGTGACATGTATAGCATTTTATAGACTTTATACCGTGCAAGATTCGACCTATTCAGAAAACAGAGAGAAAATGTAAACACGAGATTATCCGCAGAGAAATTTTAAAAACCAAAGTAATAATTACTTAAAGAAATTGTCCGAAATTATGGCTTTATTCAGTGCGCCAGTTATGTAGGTAAGTGGAACGGTATAAAAGCTGTTTGGAGTGAGTCGGCCGTCTTGGGCGAGGCTACAGCGGTAATTGCATTATCGTGGCGGCCGACTCGCCCGGCAATATTGATCATTCGACGTCACTTATTCCAAACTTACAAACCACTATTGTGGACGGTAGCCAGTGGAATATTTTGTGACGGTAATGCCTGTTTGGAGTTGTTGATCCAAACTTTATCTGCGAAATTTGTTTACTTCAATTCAATTAAGGTAGGTTTTTGCGTTATGGATTTGACTTTTGAAACTGGATTATTGGAATGTTAATGTAGTAATTTAGGGAATACTAGCAAACGGTAGGTCAAGTTGTGCGAATGTAAGTTGATGTCATTGAATTTTATTTTATTTTTATTCTTATTCTCAACAGAAATAATCTTTCTTTCAAACTGAAGAATGCAATTGTAAGTTAATGACGATATACAAGACCTATTCGTTGATTAAGCAGACAGCAACAAAATCTTTATAGCTATTGATGAATTAATCAAATCGCTAAATTAAGTTTGGGCCCTCCACCTAACCCTGCATAGTAATGGAGAAAGGGCTTTGTAGTTGATGACGCTGGAGGACGAGTGATTAGTAAGATCGGCAGGCGACGCTTTGAATCTTGAATAGACAACGATCAAGTAAGTGGCTCAAGACTTGAGTGCGTTCGTCTTGATTGGACAGGAACCGAGGAGTAAGGTAAATTGTTACACTTCAACTTGTCATAAGAAAACTGATGTTAATTTGTTTTATGAGAATCTGTGTAGATTTAAAATAGTGATAAGTATTTTGATAATTGTGATATTATAAGCAAATACATTAAACCCATTACTACTAAGAATTTGCACCAGATATGTCCTAGACTTAAAGCAGTGGGCCGTATCAAAGTCGATCATGCCATGTCAAACCCTAATATCAAACCTAATATCCATATAATTCCATATTAGAAAAGCCGTAGATCTATTAATCTTTTAAAAGGTTTCATGATTCTACGTCAAATCCCAAAAGGCTAGAAACAACGCCTAAGGCGATTCCGCAAAACAAATCCTTTAGGCATCCAACTATTTGTTTGTGCATTCGACGATGAAAATGATTTACCGAACTCGTTGCCAGCAAAATGTGGGATGACAACCGCTGATCCCTCGGGCTATGCATAATTCCAACTCGAAACATTAAGCGTTTCAGGGGATTAGCAGAGGCTTATACAAGAAGGTTTTCAACTTCCCATCGTATTATACGTAATATTGCTCACGCGAAAGCAACATTTATTTAGCATTATTATGATTTAAGGCGTCGAATGTGGCAAATTGACAGTTTAGTACGAAATATGTTTTTGGTTTTTGTTGTTATGCGCCTATTTTTTTTTACTAACACTGACTCTCTTTAATTAATTATTACTTTGTGTTTTTAGTGAACCAATGGACACGATGGCCAACGACGTCTCGGAAGGCCAAAAACCAGCGTTTTTTTGGCCTTGGCTGGATGCTTTTGAGCCCCTGTGGTCTGAAATTGTTTGGGACCGCGACTTATAGAAAAAGAGGAGGGAGAACATTGCGCAGCAGTGGGATGATAAAGGTTAAGAAAAAATGGAGTATTATTATTGTTTTGTGATTCTAAAACAGGACCTTCATTAAAATTTGTCACCTATACGTGAGTACCGATTTTTTGTACATTTATATTATTTAATACAAACTATCCACGTTTTATCCACACCGATACGCCTACCTTATCAACTATAAACTTAAGTTTATGAACAAGAAATATTTTAACAATCAACTCGATGGGAGCAATTCTGCTTGACAAACGTCACGTATCACACCATAAATAAATCTACAGATTTTTCCATGGGATTCAATAATGTTGTTTTGTTCGGGTTTCATAAAAACAAACGCCTTTTAAACTGATTTTGAATGCTGCCAAAAAAGGAACCTTTTTAAATGTTTGTACTGTCCACATGGAACACTTAATTACGTATAATATTTCTTGATGAAAAGCTCGTAAAGTCGTCTCGAATTTTATACCTTTGCTACACATTTTTTAAATGTGTTACAAAAAAACTTGAAATTCATGTGGCCCTGAGTATTTTTTCATGTAGCAACATCAAAAACCTCTTTTGTACATTCTACTGTCTTTATTTCCTCGCTTCACTATTTCGTTCGCTTAACAAAATAAGATTCTCTCTCCTCAAATTAATTCACGTGCATTTTTCATTCAACTAACATTTGAAACGTTTTAATGGAGCTGAAGTAAAAGTAACGCCTTGAGTGGAGAACCAAGGAATATAACAAAGTATTCCAACGCGACAGTGAAAGAATACTATATGTTTTTAAAAAGCGTTTTTATGTGAATCATTGTTTTACCACGATCAAAATATTGTGTGCACTTTATATACTAATATATTTTAGCCATTTATTTTCTATACTTAGTATTAAATTACCACATCCGTGCTATTTATGTACACATTTCATATACACCTTAGACTGCTCTCTCATTTTCCTATTTATATATATCCATCCAAAGGTTGCCTGGAAGAAATTGCCTAGTGTGATAAGGCCGCCTCTAGTACTATTAATATTATATCATTTCTTTACTGTAACTGTTTCTATATAGTGCAATAAAGAATTAAATAAATAAAATAAGCTTGTGTTATTTTCTACTTCTCTTTCCGTGACCCTATGTTAATAAGCAACGTCATTTTGAATAAAACAGCAATTAAATTCACTTTTTTAACTAATAATATAAAAAATACCGGCTTAACTGCCATTAAAACATCATTTACCATTTTTCCCTCACCGTCAACTATCAAACAAATTAAATTCCCGATGAAGGAACGCTTATCGCCATAAAACCTTGGGGCTGGAACACCGATAATTTTGTGTTTGACTTGCCCCCCGTGTCTCGAGGCAATGGATAACTTTACACCGAGTGCCATTTGGCGCCGATCTCTCAGACTGACTTATCGGTAAGTTTAAGCGCGATATATCAATGTAATCGGTTTAATTTCTCATCTCCTACTTGAGGACTTATGCTTATTTCTGGCTGATACTGTCATGATTTGTGTTGCGGCCGTACGGTGTTTGCTGATTATTTGCTCATAGGCAAGTGTATCGATGTTAGAATTTTGGCGTTTCTTGTTTTTTCTTAATTAAGGTATATTGTGATGTCTAAGTTGACTTTTTTATTTTGGCTCGACAATGTGACTGAAAGGAGAATCGATTAACAAACAACAAACACATTTTGTCTTTCAGTACAAAGATACGGCATACAGAACTTAGACTTTAGTTGCGGACTTCTTGTGATTGTGGATGGTTATGTTGAAAAATACAATAAGTAGTAATTTTTTTTTATTTATATTTTTTTACAAAATAACCACATACAACATATCATATAGTAAACATTCAGAAAATCACAAAGATTTGTCAAAAATGCTTGATATGAGTCCGTCATTGAAATTCCTGTATTTAGTAGCTTATATTTTTATCGTATCTTAGCATTTTGGGTTGATGCTACAATCATGGAGGACATTATGCCAAACTTAGCACCTCTTGGTGCAATTTGAGGCACAAATTATGGAAAGTTAGGCTATTAATTACATTAACTACTCAATGCTTTAACAGCCATTCAACAGTAAATATAATATTATAGTTGTAGTTGAGTTGAATTTATGTTAGAATACATAAATTAAGGTAATTAAATATCCACAAATTAACACAAGTATAATACATTGGCGGCCCAAAATATATTGCGTTTATTTTGAAGTAGAATACTGACAAAGGCATTTTTTTTTTTTATTCTGGCACGGCATGATGACTGCACTGCACCTGATGTTAAGCGCAAATGCCGTCCAGACAGAGTATCGAATGGCATCAGACGGCGGTCCCATGCCATTCGACACAATTATGCCGGCCTGCTGAGATGGGGCATGTTTTAAATAAAATGTTCGCGTATTAATAACATACATACATACATAAATACACGCCTTTTTCCCAGAAGAGGTAGGCAGAGGTGCTAGCAGAACACCCACGTTTCGCCTTGTATATTCCGTCCCACGATGTGGTAGGGGGCGAGCTTATCGCTACATCGGGCACAAATTCCTGACTCCGGGCTGATAATGAATAGAAAAATCGAATATCACTTTGCCCGACCCGGGATTCGAACCCGAGACCTCAGCTTTGCAATCTTAGCGTAGTACCACTACGCCACCGAGGCAGTCGTAGTCGTAGGCGTATTATATAATAAGCCTTGGGAAACGCTACAAAATTGAGATTACAAGAAAATTCTATCCCAGATAATCCTTTTTGATGCAGATATGCTTGATTTAATCGCATCGCTTTGTTTCCGTATTCCAATCATATTAATTGAAAAATAAATAGCTTGGTAATCTTCAAAGCGATTCAGTGCTAGTTATTCTTTTTTGTTTAGTCCACGCAGCAGATGCAGTACTAATTAAGTCCACAGCAATTTGCTATGTAATATTTGTAATGTTTAATTCCTATTTAAATATGTATATCTACTTCATTTTGCTTATTGTTTATGGTATACTGATACTGGTAGAATGAAGTGGATTGACGATGGTAGAGACTTTATAAAAAGAATGAAACACTGCGATGTTATAAATATAACGCAGAGATAACCATTGGAAACCTACTCAATTTTGAGGAGTTTTACTCTCCAGGTCCTAAGATATTCCTCAGATCTTGAGTATTTTTTATGGGACCACCTGTGAAGTACTTTTGAAACAAAAAATATTGTTCCAAATCGGTTCACGCGGCTTCGAGTAATCGGTGAACATGTAGAAAAAAGATTCCGACGTATTGAGGTCCCTCCTTCTTTTTTGAAGTCGGTTAGTGACTCTATAATAATATAGATGTAGATTCTATTACAACCAGTGCCATGAATCTTGTTTCATCACCATCATAATCATCAGTCCGTTGGAGTCCACTGCTGGGCATAGGCCTCTCCCAAGGTACGTCACAGAGTCCGGTCTGTCGTTTCATATAATACAGTAATTATCTACAAAATCTTTGAGTCATAATCAATGTGACTTGAGAAATTAAAAGTCAAGCGCCTAGATTGCAGTATTTCGCGGCGTTACTGCTTAACCCAATCGGATAAAGATTTAAATACAATGTTTGTTTCCTCATATCGTTTATAAATACCTCTATTTATCACACGCGTTTTAAAATGTTGTACTATTTATAGAATAAATTAAAGTTCTGGACACTCTTAATTGAATGTAGGAGAAGCAATCGCTTCGGCATCAATTCTTCGATCAGGCGAGTTAAGTGCAGCATCAATCACGGCCACTTACCTCCTCGAACTTCGCAGACTAGGACTAATTCGTTGCCCTCCTCCAGAGGTCCCACCACTCCCGATACATCCCGCCCGGACTTGTCGTACAGGATCAATTGATGAGGTGGCACTGGAACAAACGGGACTTATTAGGAACGGCTAGCTCTTGATTAAAATCTCCGTGGTTGAGACGGCGGTGAAAAGCTGCGGGGTCGATGACCGACACAGAATGGAACAATTGTTTTCTGATTACTTTAATTCTTAAGATTAAAAAGAAAACATTGTTCCACGCTAGAATCGGGTACCGTGATAACGTATATAAAAATATATTACATATACACAGACGATTAGACTCTGTAAAATATTTGGAGGCTATATTTATCCTTGCGGGAATTGAACTTGCAACGTCGGGCCTGAAAAGCCACTTTAGTCTCTGCGACAATTAAATATCACACTCACATGGGTGAGACACGTGTAGCCTGATATTAAGTGTCATATGCATTTCAATTTTATAAAACGATCTCTATACAGGTTGATATTGACATAAATGGTTTTTAATTTAAACCACATGTTCCTAGCCACCCTAGATAACATTGAAAAAAACAACTGCCTGGTAGTTTTGTCAAAAATCGCGATTTTAGTTTTCAAGGCCTTTGATCAACCCGTATAGGTACGATTCTTTTAACGACGGTCAGTTCTCCAGTCGAACTGAAGTTTAACTAAGCGGTAGAAATATTCCTATTTATACAAAATCACCATGGTCAAAAATCACTTTTTTTGACAAAAAATCATCTCCGATTTTTTCAAATTTTGTACAATACCACCTGGGGTGACGAAAAACTTGTGGGTAAAGTAACACATGTCAATATCACCCTGTATATAATTCGAGAACCATCCAAATGTATTACTATTTATAATAATACGTTAAATATGCCAGTGTTAAAATATGCTTGAATAATTTATCATTCCATTTCCACGTAATGTGACATAATCATCTGCCAATCGTACAATTTATCATATTAAAATACCGCGTCCCCATGAGAACAAGCATTTGTGTCAGAAATTCCCTCACGAGTTTAATTATTAATAATCTCCTGACTAGTATTATTGTTTTTTGTTACATACATACATACATAAACTCACGCTTTTTTTCCAGAAGCGGTAGGTAGAGGTGCAACCAGGACACCCACGTTTCGCCTTGTATGTTCCGTCCCACGATGTGATAGGGGGCGAGCCTATCGCCATACCGGGTACAAATTCCTGAATCCGAGCTGATAGTGAATAGGAAAATCCGATGTCACTTTGCCCGACCCGGGATTCGAACCCGAGACCTCAGCTTTGCAATCATACAGTAATACAACGGCGCCACCGAAGCAGTCTGTTATTTTTTCTATGTTACTTATTTTTATGAAATATGTAGTATGATGATCGTATATTAATAAGCAGTCCAGTTAGTATTCTAATTAATAAATACACCGAACTGTAAGTTAAAAATACTATGTGTGCAAAATTACAAGTCTTGTGTTGCGGGTCACAAAAACTACGAAAGACTTTTCGGCCCCACAACACCAGGAACAAATAGTTGTGGACCACACAAAAAATCATCTCGGCGTAGAAATCGAACCTGTAACCTCACGTTTCATGGCAACTGCCTTAAACAACTGCGTAACCAAGGCTGTCAAAACAGATATTATATACATCCCTACATTCAATTGGAAGAAATATGACGATTCTTTGAAAGATGTATTACGATGTTTTTATAAGTAGCATGGAAAAGGCCCTCATCAGCGGCCTATAGAAAATAATGTTGGTGTGTAAAGGGACAATACTCATTATGCTGACGTCAATAGGAGATTGCTTGCGAAGCGAGAACATGTGTGAGCGCGGCGACACCCGCCTCGGATTATTATGTAACTTAGATTGGTAACCAGACGTGGTTGCCTTAATTGTATTGGTGTTACATGATTAGTCTATTTACCTCATTCAACGTGTGCACGATTAATCATGGATCTTCTGTTAACGAGGTTAGTGAATTTTGGCATTTATAAAACAATATTTATGAACTATCTAAATTACATAGGTTAGTATTTCAATTTTCCGTAATTTAAGAATATTGGTTACACAAGTCGTGGCCTTAACATATTATAAAAGCAAAGTCAAGGCCCCAAGGTCAGCTAAAAGGCGCTAGTGGGATGTTAAGGTAGTATGAGAGCTAATGGATTATTGATGATGTCAAATGCTGACGATTAAACAACAGGAGAAATTGACGCCTATTGAAATTATGAGACAGAAACAAATAATTAAAAATTTAATTTTTAATGTGTCAAAGCATTACATACAAGTAGAGCAGGTAAGTCAGTTTTTTAATAGTGTGTACTTTTGTTACTCCATTGCCAGGAATTCATAATCAGGTAATGTCTACAATAGCACGAGGACCTAAAGGAAGTTTTAGGCTACTTCGTAAGTAATTTTCATTTATCTAAGCTTATAAAATGTACAGCCATTTGGAAGGAACTGATAAAATTGCTGATAAGATTTTTAGACAGGGAAATAATTTTTTTACTGAACATCACGCTTCTTTTCTTTTGTCTGAACTTAGGTCAATATTTTATAGTTTATACCCTGTATTTATTGTAAGTTCAAATCTCCTTTTAAGATACGTGCAATGGTAGGAGTTCTTTCATAATTATCCACTTAAATATTTCGTGTTCTGTGTCCCTCTTCTTATTACTATATCAAAAGTTATGGTCAGTCGATTCCTATACATCTCTCCTTCGGTCTGCTCATCTCTATTTTTGTAAAACATAGTAACGTGGTCGCATTAATCCAAGAGATCAATATTTGCATTAAATATATCTTTGTTAACGGCTAGTGATATTTCCTCTTCGTTCCCTCGGGTAATCCTCTAATCCATTACACAAACTATATGATAAATGTTGCTATTGGATACTCAGTTACGCGGATAAAGGTAATCAAAGTTTCATATCTGCTTGTTTGAAATGTAACGTTTTGTTTAATATGAAATAGTTGGATATGGAGTTGGTGGAGATTCTAGGAAATTGAGCAATTTCAAGGTCCAACGACTGTCTATTTGAATGTGGGACGAATTGCTTTAATGGGGGTTAAGTTTATATTATTTTATATTAGATACGCTCGTATAACTATTCTCTATTAAATAATGAAAAATTAACTGTAGTTTTGTTGGTTCATTTATGAACATTTTTAAATACCAAAATATGTAAGATTGAAGTAACTAATTCATTTTTAGTAAATGTAAACATCATGAATAAATGTCAACACTTGTTGATTATACGTGTGCCGAACTAAACTTATGATACGAGGGGAAAAATCAGCAATTTCTAAATTCAAATAAAGGTAAATACAACCCAATAAAAATTGCAATCGCCATGACGTAACATAATAACCGCGAGCATACCCCTCGCCCCCACTTAGGACCGTTTATAGCGGGTCCCCTATCACTTGTAAATGCTTTGTATTACACATACCGCGCTGAAAGGCACCCGTTTCCCGCAATATATACCCGCGTAGGCAATTGAATAATGCATCGGTATATGTCAACACAATAGGAGCCCTGCTAATGTCCTTCCTTGAGCAGGGTTGTGCAAAAAACATGGGACGGAATTTTGGGTTAGGTATGATTGATATTGATATGGTACGGAAGGGTTATCTCGGGAAGATGCTCTGGAAATTGAAGATCTTAGCCACAATTAGGGTTGGCGGATATCTTTTCGGGTGATGTTTGTCGCAGTTTCGATGTTCGGTTGTTTGTGATGGGTATTTTGGGCCCGTGTCCCGGATTAGGGATGACAACATTCCTAAGTATAAATAATAAACAATAATATGATTATTTAGTAATGCCTCTATTGAGATTTTTATTTACAAAATACTTTGTCCTGTATGCCTGTATGTGCGTGGTGGCCTCGTGGTATCGGACCAGACTCGTCTGCCTACATGTTCACGGTGGTCGCGGGTTCAAATCCCAGGGCACACCTCTGACTTTTCGGAGTTATGTGTGTATTGATAGTCAATCACCACGCACTTTAACGGTGAAGGAAAACATCGTGAGGAAACCTGCATACCGTAGCGATTTAAAAAAAAAAATCTACGGTATGTAAGTCCGCCAACCCGCACTAGGCCAGCGTGGTGGACTATATGGCCTAACCACTCTCAATCGTGCTCTCGATTGTAAAGGAGGCCCGTGCTCTGCAGTGGGTCGTATATGGGCTGATACAATACAATACAATTATTGTCCTGTATTAGGTATTTTGTGAATGTTCCTAATTTAAATCAAGCCAAAGCTATGTTCGGTGTGGGATCTAATATTTTGAATACTATTTCTCTATGTATTACATACTTATCGCGTAATTGGGATTTTAAAAAATTTACGACATCAATCTAGCGCTTTCTTGTCGAACTTTTGGCTGGACCAAGCTATGTTAAACCTAGGGCACAAGCAAAAACTTTTTCCTAATTAAGTATATTTTCAAAAGAAATATAGTGAATTACCGTAAATTCTCAACATAAACAAAACCGTAAAGTAACTTAAAGTGATCTCTTAATTAACTCACTCATCGTATCAAATGGTGACTCCGCTAACAGTCTAAAGTCTAGACGTTTGACCTTGATTCCTGACTGATTAGGAAAACATTATTCTTAAGTCAGACAAAAAAATTGTATCTAGTGTACGGGACAGGTCGATATAGCCATTTTCTAGTGATGTAGCATGAAGTTCCAAGTAGTGTATATCGATATTTTTATAAAACACAATGACATAAGAGTAAAAATTATTAAGTCCAGTCTATTATATGCAATATAACAAAACATTTTATCTACAATTTGTAACTGATCGATTTCTGCGTATTGAAGGTATATGAGAAAAACTATGAAGGAGGGATTGTATGAACATAATAGAACTGTAAGAATGAGAATGGCGGGTGGTGGAGACCAGATCGCTTCAGCCCTTTTCGACTATAACCAAGTTGGTTTTTTTTTTTTTGTATCAGCCCATATACGACCCACTGCAGGGCACGGGCCTCCTCTACAATCGAGAGTACGATTGAGAGTGGTTAGGCCATATAGTCCACCACGCTGGCCTAGTGCGGGTTGGCGGACTTACATACCGTAGAAATTCTTTAAAATCGCTACGGTATGCAGGTTTCCTCACGATGTTTTCCTTCACCGTTAAAGTGCGTGGTGATTGATTATCAATACACACATAACTCCGAAAAGTCAGAGGTGTGCCCTGGGATTTGAACCCGCGACCACCGTGAACATGTAGGCAGCCGAGTCTGGTCCGATACCACGAGGCCACCACGCACTTGGTAACCAAGTTGGTTATATTTTGCTATTTTTAAGCCGAAGCAAAATACTATTGATGCAGAATTCCAGTCATCTACGCTCCAAACGAATGTGAGATAGCATACTCAGCACTCAAGACCGCTAACACAAAATGACAAACGGTCCTAATTACGGTCGTACAAACAAAACAATAGTTGGGGAGCACGCACCAAGACCGGGTCGACCGCAAACCGAATCGCTCCAAACCCTCGTAGGTCGTAGTTATTGATAGGAATGTAATGCGCCAGTCGCCGCCGAATCTATCTAGTTGGGTTGCGAAAGATTGTACGCTTTGTGGACACGAGGGCTGAGTGAGAAGTACTGACCCAAAATTCGACATTGTTACTATAATTATGAATATTGGTTATTTTGTCTGGTTATATAGCATGGAAGCGGACACATCTACCCGTCAGAATCAATGAAGTCTTAGTAGAGAGCTTTGTAGTATAAACGCAATCATCCATCCATTAGCCAAAGGAAGTCCACTGCTGAACATAGGCCTCTCCCAATGATTTCCACCGTGCAAAAATAAACGCAATACAAGGTTAATTCATGTGGACAATAAATTATGTGCAAGACCATGGCTTCGCAATAGGTTCTTGAAACGAACTGGAAAGAAGATTTGGATGCTTTCAATTAGAACTGGTAGATCACAGAGCGATACAGCGAGTAGAAGGCAAAAGGCCTTTGGTCAGTATTACGACACAGAAACAGACAAAAAAATTACTTTGTAATTCAGTTCCTTACTCTCAACAAGGAACTGAATTTCAAGCTTCAAAACTTCTCTAATTTAAAATGACCAGTGGTCTATCTTGATATCTACAATTTTTCTTATAACATCCCCATATTACTCTTTTAACGATCTCAACTAAAAGTGAGTACAACAAAGCAAAAACTCGACAAAGTTGACAGAGAGATGGCATCTCTGTAGCGGCTGTTGTTAGTGGTAATTACTGAGGCGGCGTGGGACCTTGGCTAGAATCACTGGCCGGCAAAACAACATCCAATTTAAACGGTATTTCATAGTCGACAACCTCAATTAAACAGCTCTCGGCAGCGATATGACGTTTGGTTTGGCCCCGTAAATTGTTCCGAATCAATTTGCGTTTCACTCATTGTTTGTATTAATGAAAGCTTTTATATAGCGGTTTGTTTGTAGGCTTCGTTTGGACTCTTCACTTCTCAGGGAGATGTGTGGCTCCAGTTTTTATTTTGATCTCTGGTGTGTGATTGATGAAACATGAAATACTTGGGACTTAGATTATCAAGCTGATCAATCTATTCTTGTAAATGATTGATACTAGTTGAATTTGTATTTGTTATGACTACAGATTCGCCCTAGAGGGCGATGGCTCTCGAAAATTAAAGTAGACATCGTTCAAAGAGTGACAGTATAATTGGCCGTCTAGTACACAAATAGCATCAAAACATATTATCGTTAAGTGGTTTAATTTGGTTTGTTTATTGGAATAAAATGAATTTTTACGGATTTTGTCGCGAATTTGATAAATTTTTTACATTTCTTGACGCGAAGTTTTCAATGTGAATTCGTTTTATTTTAATGTGTAACATTCGCGTAAATCTGTGAAACCATTTGGTTTGTTTATTTCTGTTGAAAGTGTATTTTCCAAAATACTATTAAAAGCCATAGTAGAGATAGATAGATAGATATTTCACGGAAACAAAATAATTATTACTCTCGTGTCCAGGTTTAGGGACCCATATAAAAGGATCCAATGACTGTTATAAAACATACTAAAATATTGCATATTTTAGAAAGTTGTTACTCAGTGTTAGCGAAGCAAAAGCATTATTTAGTTGTAACTCCTAGTGCCCTATTTTGGAACTGTGATATTAACATAACGCAAAGTTATAGCGTTAGCGAGAAACTAAATGTATTGTTACTTCTACTTATTTATTCATTTATTTGTCATTCTTTATTGTACATAAAATATAAATGAAGAAGTTTATAAACAAGTGACTTAAAATATAACTGTAGAACTGGCTGTCTTATCGTTAATCGATATCTTCATGAGAACCTTAGGATACATTGGAATGAATAGAATAAGAAATATAAGGTAGGCTTTACTGGTGGTAGGTTCCTCATTTGTGCTGACGACTGTTGTGCAATGTGCCCTAGATAGAGCAGGGATAGTCAAAAGTGTAAATGCACTGTTGTGTTCCAGTTTGAAGGACATTGTAGCCAGAGTAACTACTGGACATATTGAGACTTAACACCTTATGTCTCAGAATGGCGAGCGCAGTGGAATGCCAAGCATTGTTTTGTAATTCATTGTGTTGTTTGATTTTGCTACTGTCCATGAGCAGTCGTATCGCTTACCGTCAGGCGAATGGCATGCTCGTCTCGCCATTCAATGCAATAAAAAAGGTAGCCATAAAAAGATAACACTACTTAGTACCAGGTTTATACATAGACATAATAAAATTCCGAGATGTTAAAAACGTTATCATTAATACGTATTAGTTCCATTGTTTTCATTTTATAATACCAATATTATATGCCAATAGCGGGTAGTTTCTTGTTTGCCTACCCGCACAGTAGATACTGCAAAGTATCGTGTATGCTTCAGGACGCGTGGCGCGTGCTTCGCGCAAGATTTATTTATTTTGTGTATAGTTTTGTGCAAGTGGTGGTTTAAGTTGTGGCGTTGTTTTTGTTAATATACAAGCGTGACGCTTATTAATAACTTTCTTGTCTAGTAATTCACATTATTAAAGGAAATAAATAATGTATTTTGTGTTAATTGCTTTTTATTCGCGAAAGATAAATAAATAATAAATCATAAGTGTGGTGTTTAGTGTCGTGTTAGACTCTCATTGACATCGGCGCCGACCATCTACCGTCGAGGGCCAGATTGGTGAGTGGACTAAACTTACTTTACTGTCTTTCTTTGAATTATCTTATTTTATTCGTCATTCTTTATGATCGATCGATGTTATTGCAAAATATGTGTATAAATATGCGATAAAGTACATTTGACCATGGATAGTGTTCATTCTCAAAACGAAAAATAAATGCTTAAATTAGGTACCCTCGAGTAGCTAATTTTTTAATGAAACTATCCATGTACGAATACCGAGTTATCTGTCTATAAACAGTGGTTTAAATACCGACTTTGACATTTAAAATAATGCTATGTAAAAAGAGTTCTTGAATTTCTAAGCAAGTAACAAAAATATGTCCACAAATTGCAATCAGAATGAGAAAGTTTAACCGAAACACAAATTAGCATACGGTGTACCACGAAGTACCAAAAGCTGGAAGTTTAAGTATTTACGCGATGTCACTATGCTAAATTTCGAGCATTTAAAATTTTTATTGATGGTCTAATACAGTAGTTCTCGAAGTTGATTGGGCTCCGACCTACCTAACAAGACCTGCCTAATTAAGGACTCACCTTTTGGCCGTAAAGGGGAACAAAAGTTTTGGTAAAACAACATTTACTTAACCCATAGTTTGGGAAGCGCTGATCTAGTAAATACTGGTGTGTCAGAATTACTATAATATTTACTATCTTAAAGTACATAAGTGCAGTTCAAATTGAGCATTTGATGACGAAAAATCTCTTGAGTTTTTAGCGGTTTCAAGTGACGGTCAGGGTGATTTTTCAAAATTAACTAATTTATTTGCAAACTCAGCAGCTTATACAAAATCAGATATGGCTACATTTTATAGCTAGATGTCTAAAGCCAATACGTGAAACTCTCTTCCATTGCCATAAATTCGAGATGGACTAGAAATCTGCTTGTATAATTCATCTAATGGCATACCATTCGCGATTTTCTATTAAATAAATAAATAAATACACCCAACAGTCACATAAATAGTCTTGACCTGGGGTCAGTAAGATCGAGTCTTGTGTCGTGAGTATCAGAAAGGGGGAAATTAGGGTACCATGAGATACTTTTCGGTCTCACAAACATCCAGACCCGAAACAAATACTTGTGGTTCACACAAACATTTGTCTCGGTGCGGGGATCGCACCCGCGGCGTCTCGTTTTATTGTCAGTGTCTAACCAACTGCGCCACGGAGGCTGTCATTAGGTGAGCTATTTGCCAAGCTCCCTTGATATTATAAATATCTAGAGCTATAAAGTTAATTCCAGTGTATGTTGGCCTTTACATAACATTGACAACGTATTAATATTATCAGATTCTTTTATTGACATGTTAAACTTGCAGTTGAACTCATATTCGTAATATATTTTATAATGGTACTATATTGTTGTAATTTCAATCAAACTTGCAATATTACTGCGGCTTGGAAAAGCAATTTTGTCATCATATTAAAGTATAATTTGATATTTTTCTATCCATCTTTTTACTATAAGCTAGCATTTTGAATATTCGAATGTATTAAATGGTAAAATTATTAAATGGTTTTGTCATTTCAGGTCTCGGGTATATTTGAAACTTTCCAATCCATGATAGACGAGATTTTTGAATTAATCTTGCCTTCATAAGCCTCTTAGATATTATAATTCGCCTTCTGAAATACCTAGTCAAAATATCATTTAATAATATTATATTAATATCTATAGACGTGGGTAATAATGAAAATTAGACTAAGTGCACGTGATAACACCATTAAATTAAATTAAATATGTAGTACATACATCATGTAATATAAAAGTATTTTTTTCTTGTCAATATTAATTTCAAATAAACATATACTAAACACTATAGTAAGTCAACATATTATATTTTATAGTATTAACGCGTATGTTATGAGCAATTGACGCGGTCTCACAGTACGATAACGCTCGTTTGATGCGGCGATAAATCGTGTAGCTAAAACTACAACAGAAATTATGGCTTCTGAATTATGCATAAACCGCTACGCGCTAGAGGTTGTAAAACTGTGTTGTCGATGGCTCGGCCACTGGTGGTATTAGCTAAACTGGCGATAGCGATTCTGGTAGTAGCTATTATGTAAGCGTTCCATATTTGAAAGTTTCATTCTGGGTGAAGCGATAATGCTTAATTCTGGCTTCAGCGTTGTAAGCTATTTTTGAAATTGGAATTTAGATAAGACGAATATTAAAACTGTTTTAATCTGTTGTTTTGTGATCGAGTATTTTAAACCAGACACAAGACAGTTTTTAAAAACAGTAATTATATAAGTAAACAATAACAAATATTTACTCGCGTCTGTAGTGAAATTATTAATCTATGCAACCGTACCTCACGTTCAATAACGATGTAATTATAGACGTCTATACAGTGCCTAGAAAGAGTAAATTGCTAGTTGCCAGTCGCAAGTTTCGAGAATAAGTGGCGCGAGCGTCCGATCGCCGGCAGTACACAAATGACTTCTAGTTTATAGCAAAATCAGTTTATACGGGTAAGAATATTGCATTCTTTACGATACTCCTTCAATATGAGCCAAGAATTTGTCCGTGAGGAGCTGAGACTAAACAGTTCCGCTTTATGACTAACGGTATCCTAAAATATCGAAGATACTGTACCGGCTTTGTCTATTTTATACGTTGAATGTTGTTAGGATATTGAGTATTGTGAATTTAAATGAATCTGACTATGGATAGGGTTAAAATAGCTTGCTTATTTGATTGTTTATCCCTATGGTCGTAATTATATGAGGTTCAAATAATTGTTCACTTCACAGAATTTAAAGATGGGCGCCATAATTGTAACATGTGTTATACCAATTTTTTTTGTGTTTTGCAAGTACTTGTGATTTATATATGGATTACATTAAAGCGTTTTACTGTATTTAATACAGGAGTATTTAGAATTAAGAGAACAAAAACAAATCCAGATTACAAGATTTAATTACAAGAAACATGTGGGTTCAATTTCAGTTTGTGTGAACAAATTGAACATTACTACGTACCATTTGTCTAAACCCATATATACCTATATATACGTATACTACAAATATACTTATAAGTTAAAATAAATACAAACTTTCATAAAACTAATATTTTAAATATACCAGACAATAAAAACATTACAGAATTTGACTTCAACAATATTCGCTTCTTAACACTCCGCACGACGATTCTCTCGCTGTAACGACAAAAATAATAGTTTTTGTTGCTCTTACGTCAGTTTGTATTCTCGTCACGTAAAAACCACGAAATGTACTTATGATAATGCCGAACTGTACTGGGACGTCTCGCGTCTAGCTTCAGAGGACATTCGTATTTTTTATAGCAATGAATCGCGAGACGAGCATGCCATTCGCTTGATGGTAAGCGATACGACCGCATGGACAGTAACAAAACCAAACACCATGGCATTGAACTCTCATTATGTCTAGCACTTACTATGGCTTCAATGTCCTTCAAATTGGAACACATTAGTGCATTTACACTGCTGTTTGGCGGAAGAAATAGATATTGCGGTAGAACCTTGTTAGACGGCTTTTCATATAAGAGAGATCTGCCACCAGTGGTATGGAACTAATCTTAATAATCTACAACTAATTTTATCGTTGAAACGTTGGAATTATGTTTTCAACGCAAATTATGAATGATGCAAACCAGTGTTTTGTTTTAATTTTATTCTTGCTAACGATCAGACAGCTCGCCTGATGATAATTGGTTACTGTTTCCACAGACCACGGTACATCCAGATAAACCGACAAACTGCCTGCCATGGAGTACCTTCCTTCACCTTGTTTGAAGGACATGTTAATTGGGCTGTTGGAGTTTTACAAAATACAAAGCAAGATACAGCTATAAATAAAACAACACAGAATGGCATGGCAATCTTATTTAAGTGCATTTAATAGTAAGTGTAGTGTGATCCATGTAAAAGAAGCCTCTGTAACGATAAGACATAAGCTCTGCCTGGTTAAAACAACTATACGGGCCTGCTAGTAAACGGATGTATTGATGTATATTGTAATTATTTATTATTATTTTATTAAATGTATTTATTTTTAAAGAAGTAGGTTGAAGTGGCAACGGGCTGGCCACATATGTCGCAGAACAAGCGCTGGAGTAAGCGCGTTCTGGAGTGGAAACCGCGTCTTGGCAAACGTAGCGTGGGACATCTATGGCCAGATAGTTGGACTGCTTGCACAAGAGGGCCGGCAGCGACTGAACCATGAATATTATTTAAACGGTGCGCAGTGGTTTAATGTTACCCCGTAACTTAAAGTAGACTTTATGCTAAATGTCAAGCTCATTAAAAGTTCCCAACGATGTTACCCTACAAATAAAAGTACTAAGTTGATAAGATTAAGTTTACAATATGTAAACTTAATTTTCGTCTCGTCATTATTTAATGGTTGTCTTCAAGACGCCGCAGGCGATGAGTCCTCCGTTTTTATTTTATTACAAGTACTTTCTATTTAATTTCTCGTAGTAAGAGTTTATAAATTCGTAGAATATGATGGTGATCTCGTAAAGACGTGGGTTTACATTTCCGTTTCTAAGAAAACAATATTTTTTTGTGCCCAAAATTGTTGAGAACAAAGAATTTGTTGGCTGTAGGCCGTGACGTTATTAGAAATGTTTGTGCTATATCCGTCCATAATCTCCCTCGGCTAAGCTTAGCAGCAGAAAGATAGATTAAGAGGACTAAGTCACATATCACTACGCTGACCAAGTGCGGGTTGCCATATTTACATACCACAGTTATATACAGGGTATATCAGGACTGCTACCGACAACGAAACCAGGTGGTAGTTTGCTACATACACAATGCAACTAAAATTTTTGCAAAAATCGCGACGGTTTTTTTTAATGTATGTACCACCCAAATACGGTGATAGGAAAAAATTACAAAAAAAATGATCGCTGTTTTTGCAAAAAAGTTAGTTGCATTATGTCTAAAGTTACTAAAACAACCACCTGGCTTCTTTTCGGTACAGTCATGATATACCCTGTATTTAAATATTATAAATGTTGTACACTTTCATTAAATTACTCACGTGTGTTGCATTACATTGTTATGTCCATCCGAACCTCGAATTAAAGTACCAAGTTGGTGGTAAAAAATCGAGTGAGCTCTTGATTCGAAGTGTCAAGTCGCCAATGCCGTGTGTGCAAATGTCGTGTGCAGAACCAGAGTAAGCGGCAATATAATTTAATTGTTTATTTTGAGATATTTTATATAAAAACAAAAATATTGTTCTTTTTATGTTTAACTCAAAAACAGCTCTGAAAACAAGTGTCACTTGCAACAAATGATATAAATGTATGCCATATAAAAATATGTTTTTATTAATTAAAAAATGTTTATTTTATTCCAATAATTGTCTCATTGGTCTATATGAACTGTGAACCGAGAATTTCTAGGTTCAATTCTCAGCTCGGGCATTCTACTTTGCGTGAGTTTCCAGTTTGATTATACTGGAATTTGTCTACGTCATGGCGATAGGTTCGCACCCTATCACATCTTGGGGCTGAAAAAAGGTCGGAAAATTGTTGATGGCTCCAGCACTTCGGTCAATCCCGTCGGGGATACAGGAGTGAATTTATAAATACTCGTTTATCTTTTATGGTTCCTCCAATATACATGTATAAGGTGTTTTAGGGATAACATTATAATCGTTAAGGATAACGACTTTTGTTCCAAGGCAGGTGTTTACTAAAATGAGTTTTCGCTTGACTTAATACGCTTTTGTAAGCCAAGTTTTTCAATAAACGATACTTTATTACATTCTGCATTTTGATGAAAAATATGTTTTTTTTGTACTTTCACAGTTTATGAAAATATCATGTGGTGAATTCTATACCAGCTTATATACGTCCCACTGCAGGGCACGGGCCC
This sequence comes from Theretra japonica, assembly GCA_033459515.1. Taxonomy (NCBI): domain Eukaryota; kingdom Metazoa; phylum Arthropoda; class Insecta; order Lepidoptera; family Sphingidae; genus Theretra; species Theretra japonica. The sequence continues at coordinate 6,992,866 of CM065951.1, read as the reverse complement.
CTCTACAATCGAGAGTACGATTGAGAGGAGTTAGGCCATATAGTCCACCACGCTGGCGTAGTGCGGGTTTGCGACCTTTACATACCGTAGAAATTCTTTAAAATGCGCTACGCTACGGTATGCAGGTATCCTTACGATGTTTTCTTTCACCGTTATAGTTAGTAGTGGGTTTATAAATATGAAAATTATTTTAAGATTCTTAAAAGTCTATCAACCCGTTTTAAGCACGCTTACGTTATAAGCACCCATTTTAAGTACACAAAAGGCCGCTTCCAACAGGTCTATGTGGCGATCCATGGGGGAGGCCCATGTTCAGCAGTGGATTTCCTGTGGCTGAAGAGAAAGAGACAGAGAGGCACTGGGTAGCATTGCACTTACCATTACACGTATTATTAAATCGCTTTGTCTAGCCAAGATAAAAAACTGACGACTGAAAATTAAGAAGGGCTATCTTAAAACAGATCCGTAGCCAGCAGACGAGAAATATTATATTTTTTTCTTGTTTTTCGATCAATTCTTGGGGTAAAACATAAGAACGTTGGAGACTTGCGTGTGCTTCTGGTTGTCAAAGGGCAGGATTCTAACTTGTGACATATCTAAGGGGAATCATATTTCACTTGGTAATTTATTATTTCGCTTATGATCATTCCATCCATCAGCCAAAGGAAGTCCACTGCTGAACATAGGCCTCCTCCAATGATTTCCACAGTGACCTGTTGGAGGCAGCCTGCATCCAGCGACATTATGATCATTGCACAGTATTTAATGTGATACAAATGCGTGTTGTTAACGGACCAGACGCTTACCATCAGGCAAATGCTATGCAAATGCAAATCTATGCTCGTTTCGTCATTCACAATAAAAACAATATATGCGGGGATTGATCCCGCGTTTCAATATTCTACAGTAGGCTAAACAAATGCACTAACAGCTAAAACATCGACCTACCGCATCCTATATTATTTCAAACTGCATCACTCGACAACAAGCTTTTAATACCCTTCCAATAAATGACGGGACGTCTTCGCAGTGTTACTAATATAGGTCGGAAACTTGGCGATCGTTTACATAAGTATGCAATATAAATCGGAATGAGCGGGGTACGCTAACGTCGGTTATTCTCATAAGAATGCGATCAATACGCCTCCGCCAGCCAACTTGTTTCATTAAATTCAAATTTCGTGTTTCACTTATTAATTCAGGCAACGCTTGGCGCGGGCCTTAGATTTTTATATTCCTGTCGCTCTTGTATGGAAGTTTCTAGATTGTTTCAAGGTCTTTGGAAGGGTTTCGTGGTGATAATTAACTGGTTTCTGTACCTTTCATGAATATCCTACACCTTATACGTGATTAGGAATTCACGTCTTAGTTTTTGTTGAGAATTTGTTGTAGTTGTGGATTGTAGAGTCAAATTCAAATAGGCCAGCTTGACTTAATTCGTGTGGTGTGAAATTCTTACACTGTCTTTGAATTAAAGTTAAATAATTCAGTATCTAAGTTAGTAATTATCGTATTCCCGAATTTTGTTGATACAATGGTGAGATTGCTAAAGCAAAGTTAATAGCTAAGCCGTTTATATTAGAACAATTAAGTTTTACAAGTTCATGTAAAGCAATTCACTTAAAGTTTGCTACATAATCACATTTCACCGAGTGGAAACTTGGACGTGTTCTGACGCGGCTCGGTGGCCACAAAATATAAATGAAACAGATAGTTCACTTGGAAGATAATTTTGGTGGATATGCCCGCTCGATTATGCCGGGTTAATGAGTTCCTTGTGTTATATTTTAAGTTGTTTTAGTGCACATTCTGAACTTATTTATTTATTTAAACACTATACTGCATACAAAAAATTAAACATATACAATCAGAAAAAAGCACAATTGGCTGTCTTATTGACCAAAAACGATGTCTTACCGACAACCAAGGGACGGATATAGGACAAGAATAAACGAAAGGAAAACTAAATAAAAAGAAGGTAAAGTGTGGTAAATAAAAATTAACGTTTAACCTTGTTTTTTGAAAATAAGCAAACAATAAATTTGATAAATTTCAAAAAATCTTAAATTACACATGATATATTTCCGTCTTTCATTGATATCCAGAAAATATAACAGCCAATAAATCGGGTATTTTCTGTGTATCATAAGAAATAAGCAGATTCTTTAAAAAAATACTTCAATTCAAATCGACTTACAAATACTGTAGACGAAAGCCGATTTCACAAGACGATTGTTTTAGCAAAAAGTTAAGAAAAGGTACAAATAAAAGCATTATTGAAAAACGCTTGATAATCATGAGTCTTTCTAATACTCTTTTAGGCTTCTGTGCATAAAAAGGGTATTTGCGCTTTACTTTATTATATCATTACACCATTGGGCTTAGATAGTTGGATTTTATCATGTGAGTAATCTTGTGCTGAAAGTTTGGCATAGTACTCGTATCTGCTGTCTTAGATGCCTTTAGAATCAAATGTGATTGAAATCTTAGTATACCAAAAATACCAGATGCGTAAAGGTATCATAGGGTGTTTTAACAAACGTACTACAATATTGATTACTACATACATACATAAACTCACGTCTTTTTCCCAGAAGGGGTAGGCAGAGGTGCTACCCTGGTAGCAGTGGGTGTCCTGACACCCACATTTCGCCTTGTATATTCCGTCCCACGTTGTGATAGTACCACCGCGTACTTGCATTACATTTAATTTAATAATATAAAATATACACGGACCAAGTTTTGAACATGCACGGACTAACTTTTAACATTAATTATTTAGTTATACTGACACGACAAATTGACTATTTGATGGTAAATGTACTACTGTCCAGACAGAGTATCCACTAATAAAAGAAAACTATTTAACTATTTATACGCGACAGGTCGCGATAGCAATAACGACATGACGCGTGGGGTAGGGACGCCCCGCACACCCGCACATCGCCATAGTCTTAGTGCTGCGCGAGTTAGCATAGACCGCGTTTATCGATTTCGATTCCACTCACATTGTTCTTTGTGTATTATATTGTTGTGTATTGAATTAAATGCGGTGGCTTTTAAAGCTAAAGAAAATAACAACCATTCATTCTCATTTTAAAATTTTTATGACGTTCATACAGTCCCCCATTATATTTTTTCTCATATATCTTCCCTGTGCAGACATCGATTTGACAAATTGTAGATAGAATATTTTGTCATATTACATATAAAAACTAGACTTAATTGTTTTTACTCTTATGTCATTGCGTTGCAAAAAAATATCGATATAAACTACTTGAAACGTGAAACTATATCACTAGAAAATTGCCATGCCGATCTATCGCGTACAGAATTTGTATCTGAATACAGACATGACGAACCCAGCACCCGACACATTTACATGGGTCATTGTGACGTATCCTTAATCTGTGTAAAACAACAACATACAAACTTACATGTAGAATGTTCACGAAAGGCTTGTTTACACTGATTCATCGGCGTTCGCGTGGAAGCGATGACTTACGATTACGTCGCTGCAACCCCCACTTAACTGATACATATTGCTTTACTTAACTCAAAACCCGGCATGGAAAGAATTGTTGCGGAAGTGAACGCCCAGCGAAGACGTTTACGAAAGGTCTTGCACGATAGACGGTATTAAAAGCTATGTGAGGCAAATTGTCTTCGCAAAAACGTGGTGACACTGTTATTAGTGGCTTCCTGTTGCTGCGGAATTTCTAATGGTGCATTGAAGTTGTTGTAGGCATATTTGTAACGGGGTATGGTAGTTATGCAGCAATGGAAGTCGCATATTTTTTGTAAACGTTCAAAGTAGGTATAGGATATTTCTGTGAATGTTAAGAATTTATTTTGAGTGAGGTGTGATTGCATTACGGTAAAAGATAATGCGTTTTCAGACACAAAGGCAGATGCCCTACTAAAAACTGCTAATTACCTCCCAACGCATAATTTGGGCGGTATGAAATTATGCGGTGCTCCAAACAAATGTAGCGTATATTCATGCGGAAACTGAACGGGTATTTTCAAGTGGGGCTCGTTTACAATTTAAAATTCTACGATAAACATATGTAGATAAGCCGGGGCATAATAAATTCTCGGCGAGGCGGTACCGGCACTAGGGCAGTGGAGTTAATAAAATCACTTTGTTACTCAATTCAACGCTGCGCGTGGATGTCATTATGTAACGTTAAAATTCAGATTCATTATTCACTCGATACAAAGTGGAATATACTGGAATTATCCTAAATGTCACACTGCACTAGATAAGTGGTCTAAGGCTAAATACGCAATTATAAAGGCCGTGTTCAGAAGTGGCAGTACAGGTTTGTAGTTATAGATAGAAATATGGGTATTTCAGACCGTTAAAAAGACAGCAAAATACGCCTATTCTGAGAATAGCGTCGCTGTTCTTCTAACGTAAGTAAAATTGCGTCTACTGTCGAGTAATGTATAGGAGGAAAAATAAAAAAGTGTACACTGAAGTGCGAACAATATTTGTAAATTACCTAGGAACGTCAGGGCGGGGCGGCCGGCGGTGCGCGGGGCGGGGGACTTCCCGTCGCAACTCGCAACAGAAAGCGGCACCACTCCAAACGTGATATCGCAGTACATTATTGTAATAACAGCACTCGGCGGCCTCTTTGACTGCTACGGGTCGTGTGTAACCTCTCATTTTCCTTACCGAAATTCAAAGGAGCTCTAACAAAGCTTTGTTTTGCATCGCGCGCTCGACGAAAGCCGCTGAAAGGCTGGCTTTTTAGATAAGGTTCTCTTATAAATTTTCAGCACAGAGCAGACATTTTGCGCTAAAGTTTTTCAGCGTGGGAATGCGAACATCTGCCGCGATTCTCATTCTAGTTTCGAGGGTCGACATTTTGTGGCGCCCGAGTTATTTGCGAAACCGTTTTTCTCGTTAAAGGGGTAATTATATTTGGAGTGTAAATGGAAATGTAGGTGAGACGCGGCGGGCCGTTTGAGACGCCGGAGAGCCGTTCGTTTGTGTTGGAATAATTGAGTCAAGTAACTTTTCAATTTTAAGAATTCCTCTTTGCAAATACGGCGTTTCTAATTTGTACTGAACAATGAGTGCCTAATGTACTTATCTTATTTATTTGCTAAAACAAATTATCATAATTGTTCCTCGTAGGCTTTGCTTCAGTTTGTATAAATATTAATCAGATACTTGTCAAAAAATATTGTCCATGGCAAATATTTTTCGTACGTCATTTTTGCAAGCGCAATGTTTTTGCTCGTTGAATCGTATGTTAGTTTAGGATGGAAAATTGGTTCGTATTGCTATTTTAAACTGTTGTTAAACATTTGTTTCAATTTGAAATATATTGCCGACGGGCTTTGTTGTGGTAAATCAATATTATAGGCTTTTTTACTGTTTGTTAGCTTAGTATTAAAGTCTTTGAATCGCTTTGTCTGTAAAACATAATTGGTAGCGTCATTCACTTATAATGAATTCGTTTGATTCTTTAACGGAATGGACAGTATGCTTGGACTTTATCTCAATACTTCTACCAAGTGCCCAGATACACGTACAACAGATAAATATGACTGTATTATTTGGCAGTAATTTTTAATTCATCTTATTACTTTGGATATCGCGAAAATAATGTCAATTATGAAACGAGATACCATAGGCTCCCCATCCCCCACAGAAAAAAATGTAATATACAATATTTCGGGTTCAAATTTTGTGTCAAGGGTATCAAAAAGCACAAAACTCCAGACCAGTTCTTTACGTGTAGGAGTTATTTATATTTTAAAAAAAAACTCACCAATAACAGCCAGTCGTATCTGAAAATTGCGTGTGGGCGAGTTCTTGAAGTCAACCCGACACCGATAGACCCCCTCATCGTCCAATTGTACTGTATCAAGGGTGAGGGCGGCCGGGCGGGCCACCGTCGCGAAGTAGGCGCGCGGTCCGAACGCGTTCGGGTCGGACCATTGCAGAGCTTTGTTGAACGAACGGCCTCGGACGTCGAAACTGGAACAAAATTGCTATTTAGAATATTACGGATTGTTAATGTATTGAAGGTTGGTAAAGCGGATTGACAATTTATCGGACTGTTTTCCGTGGAGGTTTTGTTGAGATAAGTTAGTTATGTAAAGTTGTAGTAAAAACCTGGAAATAGAAGTTTGATCCACGCAGGATGAATGCCATACGCAATTATGATAAAGTGATATGTATTAAAAAAATGGATTACTTGTGAGAAGTATAAGAGGAATGCAAGTTGTGAAGCTTCTCTATAAAACTTTATTGTCTTAATGATTTTTTTTTTATTTATATTTGATGGTAAAAAAAATTAAAGGATTTTAGTTTCAAATTGTGTCCTATTAATTTGGTTTCGTTAACTTGGAATTGAAAATGGTTAACATTTATATTTTATGAAATATTAAATGTATTGTGAGTTATAGTAACCGTTAAAACTAGTGGTGTATCTTGATTCGGGACAAAATGAGTGGCATCAGTGATTAATTGGTCAATCAAATTCTACTATAATTTATTTAATCATTGCCGACTACCAACGCCCGCCTTGACCCCGTCATATATAACGTAAGAAAAGTAATAAAGTAAACGGTATCTAAAGTGCGTCAATCATCGTCAATCGTCAATCATCGCAGTAGGCCAACGTGGTGAACTATACGGCCTAACCCCTCCCAATCGTACTATCTATTGTAGAGGAGGCCCGTGTTCTGAAGTGGGACCTATATGGGTTGATACAGTTACAGTTACAGATTGGTCCACAACATTCCTCCATATGCATAATTCATTCAGAAATAATTATTGGTTCACGTCGAAAGAAAAAAATTGCCTTTGAGGACTGTGTTAGATTTTTCACATACAAACAGATAGATTCGCCTCGATCCTGTCATACATAACGTAAGAAAAGTAAAAAAAAGATTCTTTCGACCTTACCAACCGTTTATGGAACACAATTGGGAGTACACGTGTTTATATGTTCCATCTATTAAACCATTTATTCTGAAATAACACAGCTGCCAATGTTATTTTAAGATTTGCGTTATAAAATCCATGTTAGTTTTCACATTGCAAATATTATTTGGCGCCTACACATTCCTGTTTTAGTTGTTAATTCGATTGAATGGTTCGCATTTGAATACTCTAAAATAACTCAAATGGTTTTGTAGACCATTTTCAAATAGTGTAGGTGAATTATAAAAATAGAATTCTTTTGATACAAAAGAATAAATCGCTGTTTGAAAATATTGAGTTTATATTTTTAGTTTGTTTATAAAAGTAAAATTATTATTGATGTACAAAACGTGGCTTTCATTATAGTGTACCCTTTTGATTATATAAAAATATTAATTCAATACGCGGCGATTTCTCGGAGTTAAAAGTATGTTGAAAGGCAAACATTTCAAGTTTCATTCTTACGCCTTAATAATTTCTTAGGTATCCCCGACGCTAAGTTATCAAGACTACGTGGAACCTCTCACGACGCCTTTGAGCCTTTTTTAACCTATCTATTTGTTTAAAGATTAAACTTATCATGTTAAAATTAGAATTAATATTTAAAAAAAAATGAACGGAGAAAATTTGATTTTAGTCATTGATTTAATAACTAAGGATAGGCCCTTCAGAACATTTGGATTTTTAAAAAGAGACCGTGAAAATCGTGCTAAAATAAATAATAAATTAATTTAATCCAATAGATTACATCTTAACAATGATAAGAATAATTATCGTTATTTTTATTTAACTTTCTGTCATAATACAAGCAAAGATTTTCAAAATAGTTGCGACGACTAATTTCAGTAACGCTCCATTGGAAATGCACTGAAGCGCAGCATCACTTACGTCGGAACACTTTATGCGCTTTCTGCCTTGTCCATATACAGGGTATATCAAGACTGCTACCGAAAAGGAAGCTAGGTGGTAGTTTTAGTGACGTTAGACAAAATGCAACTAAAAGTTTTGCAAAAAAAAAGCGACGATTTTCTTTGTATTTTTTATACATCTCAATATAACAATAAGCGTGTTTGCTCAGCTGTAGCTCATACAACAAGTTCAACACATATTAAAATAAAATAAAAATATGCATTAAAATAATTATAATTCATAATGTCCTGAAATTGGTTATAACGCTTTATATAACCGAAGCACACAATACCAATGAGCGATAAAAGAAACGTAACAGTTACAAAGTGGCAAAGTCGGTAAGAATAAGTTGAAGTAATATTCTCCACGTGCTATTTGTCTAACACGTCTTTATAAATGCCATCTGAGAAAATCGTATATATCAGAGTGACCTAGTTAGGTCCCAGACGTGTTAGACGATCTATACTTTATGCTACTTTAGAAATTGTAGAGGCGATTCTAGTTTATGGTCGTTGGATTTAAAAAATAAGTTGGTTGGGGTTTTGTGCTGGATTTTTTTTATGTTTTTATATTTTAGCTTGTACGACTCTTGGCTTCATTACCTTCATTACATTTGCCTTATGAAGTTCATTGTTGAGCAAAGGATTCCCCTATATTTCAGCTATGACCTTTTAGTGCGCCCGGCGGTTAAGCGGACGTATATAGAGACGCTTTTCACCCAGAGATATCCGATGTCGCCCATAGCACGTTTGATGATCACCGAGGGGTTTTTATTCAGTATGGTTTTATTAGGAACCTAGCTCGGCCACAATCCGCAGCGTGTCGGGCTGGAAGGCCAGAGACACTGACATACCCCTTTCGACCTCCCCCAGAGTCCCGAAAGGGGAGCTTAATAGCTTTTCCTACTGGATAAAAAAAGAAGTGCATTTAAAGACATTGTGCTAATTTTTTTAAGCCCTATAGATGATGTAATTGAAAAAACTATTGTGAATAATTCGTTCTGGTTTTATTTTCAATATCATTGTTAGCAATTGACTAGTAAGTATTCATATAGTTATTTTCTAACGAATTTTAGTCACTTCGACTATATCTATTAGGTTGTATGTCCTGCTTGATTACAAATTGTATAGATTATTGTACATGGAAGTAATTGTAGCTTCCAGTACTTTGTTAGATCGGCGGGGTTAGAATAAAAACTTCAATATAGGCGAAGCTTGGCAACTATTCCGTGTAACTCGTACAATATCGTATGAAGCGCGGGAAAAAATATTTTCCACCTTCGACGGATTTATTATCCAGATTTTTCGTGGTCGTGTTTTGTTTCTGCAAGGTTTAGTTTTTGAAACTTTCTACGAATAACATTGAAAACCAAAATACTTATTTCTAAATATAGGTTTATATGTAGAGACAGACTGCTGTCCGTCATGACTCATGCATGGGCAGACTCGTCCGGAGTGGTACCACTGTTTCACAGGAAATCGACGTAGAGCGACAGCTGGGCTGTCGCGTTTTGTTCTTTCCTTTTCCTATGCTTTTTATACCCCTCTCTCCTCCTGATATGAACTAAGCCTTGTAGATGGTCATGGGCCGCAGTGAACACTTACCATCAGGTGACCTGTTTGGTCGTTGGACCTATGCAATAAAAAAAAATTAAAAGGTTTTTACGAGAAAAATACCCCGGAATTAAATTTCACCTTGTTATTATATTGGAGGTACTAAAACTGGAACGTCATACACCATAAACTGTTATAGTTGCCATGCATCTTCCGGCCTTTAATGAGAAACTATAAAATAGCAATTAGCCGAGCAATTTCTCAAAGTATATGGTGTGGGTTGTAATTCCGCTCGAAATATAATTTGCTTGCATGTAAAATATTGCCTCAACTGGAGCACACTTTACGTTCTCATACACTTATTTCTAGTTGCAAGCATTAGAAATATGTAGTATGCATATCTGTTCCAGCCTTTATAAGTCCCACTGCAGGACACGGACCTCCTCTACAATTAAGAGAACGAGTGAGAGAGGTTAGGGCATATAGTCCACCACGCTAGCCTAGTGCGGTTTGTCGGACTTTACACACTATATAAATTCTTTAAAATTGCTACGGTACGCGGGTTTCTTCACGATGTTTTCCTTCACTTTTATATTGCGTGGTGACCTACTCAATACACACATAACTTCGAAAAGTCAGAGGTGTGGACTTCTTGATAATTTCAGGGAAACACTACATATTTTCGGAATAAAAGGAAGCCTATGTGTTAATCCAGGGTATCAGCTATCTCCATACCAAATTTCACTAAAATTGGTCCAGCCGTTTGAGCGTGAGGAAGTAGTAGGGTAGATCTCCACTTTCCACGATCTTAACATATTTCTTCAACCATGTTTGTCAATCCCTTAATAAATGATCGGTAGTCTATATTTTTACTTTCCGGTTCGTTCACAGGGCACACACCTTTGACATTTGAAAGTTACGTGTGTAGTTGTAGGTAATAATAACTCAATTTAAGGTGAAGGTCTCACACAAGCCGGATTACTTGCTTTCGAGTAGAAAAAATCATGGTTCATGTACGCTACAAGTTTTCCATGACTGTGGAGGATCTTGACGTTTTATCTGAAGTCACTAATTCTACCTCCTGGCTTTTTTTGTCGATCGCAGTCTGGATATACCCTGTATATGATATACAGGGTTTCATAGATATTACATATTTTGGTAACAATTTTTTACATTATCAATAGAAAATCACTTTATAAGACATTAAGAGCACTGAAAGCTTACATACTTTGTGAAATATGCCTTTAAAGTGTTCCAAAGTCGAACCAAACTTCCAGATTTCGTTGGCTTTGATGTCTTTGTCTAAACTTATTACATTTTTTTAAAGTAAACTTGCCAACTTCTGTACGTTATTGAATTATGATGTCAAAGATTCCTAAGTTATTGGACCGTGACCGGTATGACACTATGTGCTAAAGTCAAACAATTTGTAAAGTCATTTATTACAAAGATTGGTTTTGGCTGACTACGTGCCTTTCAATACTTTGCTGAGTTGAATTATATTTCTTTTATGTTTACGTTCTTGATCGAACAAATGTGTTGGGTTTTGAGATGTTACGTGAACATTTTATTTCTATATAGGCTCCAATTATAATGGCACGGAGACTGATACTTGCGTGGTCAATAAATAAATACACCCAACAGTCCCATACATAGTCTTGACCCCACACTAAGACCGAGTCTTGTGTCGTGGGTATCAGGAACTGCGCGAGACTTTTCGGTCTCACAAACACCCAGACCAGAAACAAATACCTGTGCTTCATAAACATTTGTCTCGCTGAGGGAACTATTGATTTCTAATTCTAGTTAGTGCTTTCCTTAAGAGTCCTTTGTAATTTATGCAAGATATTTTATTTCGTGATGATTCTTTAGGAAACAAGAAACAATTGTGTTCTTCAACAGACTTCTCGTCTCTAAGGATCACAATATTTACCATTGGTTTCTTATGGGCCTTGTAAAAAGAAGCTTGCCGATGGTATTGCCTTCGTATACCAAAGATTTATAATGATAGAGAGAAACCTCGTTTCAGCATTAGTGATGGCGGCATGGCGTAACTTTAATTTAGTTGTGGCAATGACACTGAGTGCCTCAACAGTTTGTTAACTAAACCAGTAAATTGATGCAAATACACTACGGCCATGCAAACTTATCCTAATAATATTAAAGTTATGAACTATTACCAAAGTGGGACAATGGAGGCTTAGTGCATGCGGATATAGTGGGATGATATGGGATATAGCACATTATAAACATTATTAAATTATTTGGAAATTATATTGTCACAGGATCAAATTAAGTTCAAGCTAAACAGACGATATTATGTAATTAAGAAGCGAAATTCAAGCCGGGGACTGTAATGTGAGTATATATGTACATGTCGGAGTACAGTTCAGCGCCTAAACTACATTTTATTTTATTTTATCATTGAGAGGAACGAAAATATAAAAAGGTCTTTTGAGAGTTTTCGCAAATAGAATAGAGTACAAAATTAAGGGGTGAGTAGAAAAGATACATAAAGTGATCGTCACACAGTACATATTATTTTGACCGAAGGCTGATTTGCCAATGATCAGCCAGCGCTTATAATACATAAATGTAGAAATTTGAATGTAATAACAATTTAATTCATTAATAAAAGAGATATTTAATTGATCCATAATAATATACACTATCAATAGCCGATAATTACATGGTCAAAAACTGCTCTTTGGTATTGGTTGGTTTGGTATGTTTTGACTTTGATGCTACGTCCTTGGCTTTGACAGAATCAGGTTGTCATTTGCGCGTAGAGAAAATTCGGAACACAATTATGGGTCTTCCTGAATTTCTAGGAGTAAAAAGACGTACTGGGACTGTCGCAACGTTTAATAAAGAATAATTGAGTCGATTGCCCAATGCCACTGATAATTGCCCACAGTAAGAAAGATAAAGGTGACGGGACAAATGTTGAAGCCTCGTTATATTAAATTATATTATACATGGTGTATGTATAATTATATTTATGGGATCGGAATTTTCATCCCATAATATCCAAGCGGACAGGTTTGTCTCCATCAAATCAAGGAAATTCACATATTTTACTCATACCTGTTTTCTAGTGGGATAGTTAAAGGTACCAACCAGTTCAAATACGTCGGTATGGGTTCAGTTAATTGTCATGAATCTACCTAGTAGTTCTACCTAGTAATCTATAGTGGTTCTTATTTTTCCTTAAGAAAAAATATTGTACGCAAATAATGTTGCTTGATTAATTCGACAACAATCTAAATTTCCTGGTAATATCGACGTCCGAGTCTTCTTAAGCGTGTCTATAAATAAATTCACGTACTACGTAAGCAATATTAGTGTACAATTATATCGCAGAATCCCGGGCCTCGAGTTTCACTGAGGCGATACGGAACATCATATTGGGTATTCCCAAATGTACTACATTTCGGATTAGCACGTCAAACTTCCAAATTAATTATTCCGACCGTGTTAGTGAATACATGTGCGTTCAAACCATTATTGATTAAATTTTCTAGTCATTGTTATATAATATATTATTAATTAATGCACTATGGCCTAAACCTGTCCATTCAACTGCTGAATTTAAAAATGCCCCGTAGTAGGTAAGCTATTTTGTTTGTATCATATTTGTTTTTGGAGACGGTATAACTGACCTTGGTTAGGAGAGAAATGGGCATATTATGGACAAAATAAAATGATCTTGAGAAGAAATTTCAGTGAGGCTATACCGCTTAAGAGGAGAACACAAAGTTGATATTTTTATTGCATAGGTCCGGCAAACGAGCAAACAGGTCACCTGATGGAAAGTGATCACTGTCGCCCATGAACTTCCACAATGCTTGATCATGGATTGCCGGCCCAATTGGGAGGGGAGCGGGAAGGAAAAAGATGATTGGGTCAAGTGTAACCACCTTGGATGACTATTATCTTAACTATCCCACACTTCTAGTAGTCTTTTGTTTCTTTGACACACTGAAACTTAAATAGCCCTATATCTATTATATATCTGCAACTTGCAATTCACCGTGCTACTGTGAATTCCATTTTCAAACGTCCTTTATCAGATGAAGTTTAGTGGGGAATTGTCAGAGACGAATGCGCGAATCAGCACGGAGCTGTAAAATGTACATGCCCATGGGTACGTGTTACAAATTGTCCAATCTATTTAAACGGAAACCGTTGAGCGCGATCAAAGAATGCGATTTGCTACGGTTCAATTTGCGGACAAGTTATCGCCCTTACGCCTCTAGTTTATGGCCGATGACTGATACATTTCAGCTTGAGTTTAACATAATTGTTTACAATTTTATTCAAAGTATTCGGTTGATTTTTTAAAAGTCGAATGTGTAATGTCCTTACGTAATAAATTCACTCAAAAACAATAAAAAATATTAGGCATTTTTCTATAAATAGCAATATAATGACAATTGAAACAATTATCATAATCCTGTAATATTCACCGTCATAATCCTCATTCCCAAGAAGCCGATAGCCGATCACATTCTCCTCCAAAGATCCCACAGCAACCTCTTACCAGTATCCAGCCGCTTTCTGCGACTACAGCAAATTTCACATATTTTTTTCCCTTTTAAAACCAATTTCAGTAATCCACCTTCCGAACCGCAAGAAGTTTACTTAAAAAGCCGTCCGCGCCCAACATCGCTAAACGACGTGGGTGATTAATGACCAATATGTCTCATTGACCCCTCCCCCCTTCCTAGTATGTCAGACTACTTAGCACTAATAGGCTATCATATTGTTGTATAAACAATCAACGTGCAGTTGTTAAGGATGATGTATTAGCTGCTTAGGGCTTGGTACTTAACCTTCTAAGAATGGGTGGGTTGGTATAGAGTAATAGATTTTGAGAGGCGTTGGTGTGGTGTAGGTTTAAGTTTCAAATGACATGTATTTCAGCATTTAAAAAATATTCTCTTCTTATCCTACACTATTTTGGTGTTAAAACATGATTTTGTTGGTAGAAAAAATAGGTTATGATTTTACGTCTAGACTTTACATTTGAGCTACGGCGTAGGTTATATTAGACGTTCATATGCATAGTTTAAAACCATCAATTTACAAATTATTGATTTTTCAGCCTGAGAATCGAAGTTTGGATATAGTGTTTCTAAGCCTATACGTGCTATCATAAACCTTGATAAAAGGAATCTTAATTACAAAAATTACAATTAATCCTAAATACAAATTATAGGGGAAATTTCATTCAAATTAATAGATGACGTCACGTGTCCGGCGCTGAATGCCTCGAAAGACCGGTTTCGACATGTAATTAGTATGGAAATATTGTACGCGACATTCTTGCGACGGCAGCGCCTCTAATAGAAGATAAGAGCCTTTTAGATTTCTTAATAAAACGACTTTGTCTGGTTGTTGCATTTGAGATTGTCTCTACTAAAATGGGATTCTACTCTGGCAGACAGAAAGAAAATTTAAAGAGAAATAAATTGGTCAGATTAAGTATTTATAAAATAAGTTTATCTTTATTTTAGTTACCAATTTTAAAACATAATATTTTTTTAAATTTGGTTATGATTATATTATTGAAATTATAGTTAGCGACTTGACTTCGCGCAAATATTTTCCGTTTGGGCTTATGTATAAGACAGTTGATTGAACATACATATTTTAACATATCTAGCACACAGCTGTCACTCATGAACCTATGTTTGTTCTTGAATGGAATGACGCCTTCCCTAAAGATTTCCCAGCGATCTGTCGAAATTGTTCTACATACATACATGTATGGTATACCTATTGAAAAAAACTCATTGCTTCTTTGTCGGGTCGTATTTCCATCATACAGATGGCAGTCTAGCTTTACATTACTAAACATCATGAAGTATTAATCCATTATAAATTAACTACTGTTTTCCATAGAGGAAGCACCAACACATTTAGGCACGTATTGAGGCCAACCCTGTGGCGAAAACATGCATAAATCATCCCATTATCATATAATAAATACCAACTAGCGCATCTAATTCGATGCGTTTGCTTTTGTATTTGATAATCAATTTATGTGGGACCATGGGTGTGCGTGATCGCGAAGCCACAGCAGGCGCTGTTTACATATGCAAGATCGGACCACTGCCTGTAATCCGTAATGCGTAACATCCAATTAATATACCTTTTGTTGTTTTCTACGTTTTTATAATGGTAGTGACTATAATGAGTTAAGCAGTCCAGATGGAGTATTTAAAGTGAGATCTCGAAGCGTAATTGTATCCGGATGTACACAGGGTGAACCCGAAATCGGACACACTAAAGCGTCATTTACACGGAAAGAGTTTCTCGGGGCGAGAATCGTATGCGCTGATTGCATGACATAACCGCCATATATTATCGTGTTCTGACAAATGTTTACACGATGCATCTTTTTTATATCCTTACGATAGTGTAAATGGGGCTTTACTTTATGAGACGCGTCAGTAAGCTGTGTCTACGCTAGTCGTTTTCTGAACGAGTACGATGTGTAATGGTCATGTTGGCAGTAAAACAACGCTTATGACATGTCAATCTCAGTGGTAAAAATTTGATACTATCAGCAAATGTAAAGTGCATTTTCATATCCCTGGTGTAAGTTTTAATCGGATAGGTTATTGAAAAGTTTGACGAAAAATTGTGCAACTGTAAACGAGGGCAATTTTATTGAGTGCACTCAAAATGGATTTGAGATGGGAAATTATGCTTGCGGCTTGTACATCGTTTGGGATTTTTGTAGCAAAAAAATAAAAAGGATAGCAAAGTTTCAATAGTTCATGACGGATGTGAAAAGCAATTTGGTAAATTTTGTTTTACCAAGCATTGACCTTTTGAGTAATTCCTGTATTTCGATAGTTAATAACGAAGTCAGAGGCGGAATTTGAGTGATAATGATGGATGATAAACTAAAGGTCGCCAACAGCGATAAGACCGCTGATTCTTCGGTATTATATTTTTGCTTTATGTTTTTGTTTCGGATATTTTGTATGGTGAACAATGTAGTGCGTGGTTGTCTGTTGGTAACGGCCCAGACGCGGCTACCTACATGTTCACGATGGTCGCGGGTTCAATCCCAGGGCACACCCCTGCCTTTTCGTAGTTATGTGTGTATTGATAGCCATTCACCACGCACTATAACGGTGAAGGAAAACATCGTGAGAAAACCTGCATACCATAGCGATTTGTATACATTTCTATGGTATGTAATGTATGTAATGCGTAAATCATTGGGTCTTCCGTTTACAACCAATCAGATACCGTGAGAATTATTTATATTCTTACGATTCCGAAGAAATAATAATAAAATAAATACACCCAACATTCACATACATGGTCCTGATCCCACATTAAGATCAATTAAGTCTTGTGTCGTGGGTGTCATGAACTACGAGAGACTTTTCGGTCTCACAAACACCCAGACCCGAAACGAATACTTGTGGATCACACAAATATTTGTTTCGGTGCGGGGATCGAACCCGCAAATTCACGTTTCACAGCCGGCGTCCAACGAACTGTGCTACGGAGGCTGAGAAATAAGTGCACATCATAAATCATAATAACAGAAAATATTGAAACATGTGTTCTGCAAAGCATTTCCGAGAAACTCGAAGACCGGATTTCCTTTTGAAATCATTCTTACCTAATTATGTAAAGGTACAGAAGTATTTATCTACCTTTATATAAGATTAAAAGTATTCAAACAAGCTGAAATATATGTATTTTTTTATTTGAAATCGAATCCTTTTCGAGTACCAATTACGGAGATGAGGCCGGCTCTCAATATTTATGGGTCAAAGTATTTTCGTTGCTTGTTGGTCACGTCACTCGAAACGGGGTGAGACGCTCTCTCTGAATAAAATGTTTTATAAGTGAAATTCCTGAATTTTAACCAACAAAAGTGGCTTTTAATTTTGAAAATTTAAATAGTATTTTATTTGCAAATTTAATGAAATGTTCTTTTTTGTTTGGTTTTATTTTGTTTGAGGTTGCTGACGTTATTATGAAACCCTGTTATTAAATAGAAATACTCATACTAATCCGTTTACATGTTGAAAGAGAATGCCTGTTCTGTAGAATGTGAATAATTATTTAATATTCTTTCAAACTAAATATATTAATATATACAGCCAACTGATTCTATTGTAACATAAGTGGCTTGTGTCGTGAGTATTGAACACTTTCGAGGTGGTAGTTAATAAAATGCAAAAGCAACGTGACCTACGCAAATGTCGCGTTACAAAGTTAACTGTTGTACTCGTATATCCAATCTTATGTATTATCTCATGTCTCACAGCCGATTTTCACCCTGAACTTCATTTCTCACATAAAGTGCATCACGTGACGACAGTAAAAATTACAAAGGTCTTTGATGACCAAAATTACCAAATTCAAAAAAATATCAACAATGGCACAAAGAACCGCCGTTTTCCGCCAATCGTGAGGTTAAATCAGATTCTGCTATACTGTAAACTTTACCCAGCTTCTCTACGAAATCCAAAATAAAAGCGATTTTATTCTGCACAATATATTACTCAATATGTCCGCGACATCGTATATCATTTAACTCCATAGTTAAACTTTGACGGTATTGATCGCGTCCAAGTAATTACATTGACAACGCGTATCTGCGGCACAAGAATAACTTCATAAAATATGAAAAATATACCTGAAACATTTACTGATTCATCTCGATCCAATACTTCAATCCACTCCGGGCGTGTGCGCGCGAAAATGAACTTAAGCGCAAATAAAATATGTACCGTTTTTGGCTAACGAAGTATCCAATCCTCTGACTGGGTCAGTTGTACAGCGCATCTATATTATAAGAGAGTAAGGTTTAACAGACGCGACAGTTCGGATTTCCGAAAAGTATTTTGACATATTCACGATAATATTGATAGCTAATTAACATATTTGTACCTAAGAAGTAGTGTGCTATCACATAGCTGTATTTTTTAAAATATCTATACTTAAATATTTATTAAATACGCCAATCTTTCATACATAATACTCACCCAACATTAAGGCACAAGTCTTGTGTCTTCAGTATCATATAAAACACAAGGTATTTCTTACATACATGAACTAACGCCTTTTTCCCAGCACTTTCCTTGTATTTTCCGTCCCACGATGTGATAGGGGGCGAGCCTACACCGGGTACAAATTTCTGACCAGGCTGATAATGAATAGAAAAATCCAATTTCACATTTCCCGACCCTGGATTCGAACCCGATACCTCAGCGTTGTAGTCGTACCATAGCACAACTACGCCAACGAAGCTTTCTTGGTCTCACGAAATTCAGACTCTAACATATTATATACAGTGTCTTGATGCCGGAATATACTACTATCCAGGTAGCTATATGATATATATGAATGCAAACTCAGATAAGCATTAAGTAGCTAGATTTTCTTTGCTGCTAATTTCATGGCGCCAATTTTTTTTTCATCTTTGATAATAAAGGGAACTATAGCAATTCATAGGAGATACATCAAATTATTTTCAAATAGTGAAGATTGTTTTAATGTCATAATGGTTAAATCTCTCTTTCCCACTATAGCAACAAGAGTTCCGTATTGTAAATTCTTTTAAATGGCCTGCATCTAGCGAAATCTTACAAACTTGTCTAGATTCCTAAATAATTTACCAGAATAAATCATCGGTTAAAACGATACAAACACATACGAAAACAACATAAAAGAGTTCTAATTCAATCCTCGTACGTTAAACCTGTCCCCTCTGCCCAATAAGTTGCATAGAACACGGAATCGGACATCCGAGATCCGACCGGGCCGGTAAATCAATCCAACATTTGTCCGATCCTACCTAATATTTCGTATTTACCTCGGCATTAGTGCGAATCTATTTGTAAGGAAGTACGGAACTTAATGCGATATGTTTCTTTTGTTATGATTAGATGCTATTTCTGTTGTGTTGCGGAAATATGTGGAATGTAGGGCAAGGTATATTAATATGCATTTAGATGGTTTGCAAGGGATTTATTATTTTAGTAATTTGTGGCAAACTGTTGAATAGTGTATTGATGAATATGTTTGCACAAATATTTTTTCATTGGTCGTTGAGAAAAATAATCATATACATACATACATACATAAACACACGGCTTTTTCCCAGAAGGGGTAGGCAGAGGTGCTACCAGAACTCCCACGTTTCGCCTTGCATATTCCGTCCCACGATGTGATAGGGGGCGAGCCTATCGCCATATCGGACACAGATTCCTAACTCCGGGCTGATAATAAATAGAAAAATCCAATATCACTTTGCCCGACCCGGGATTCGAACCCGAGACCTCAGCTTTGCAATCGTACCGTAGTACCACTACGCCACCGATGCAGTCAAATAATCATATACTATATCATAAACGTGTTTTTCATGGCGGGACGACTTGCACAAGAGGGTCGGTAGCGATTGGATGCATAAAGCAGCAGACCGGGCTCTGTGGCGTACCTTGGATGAGGCCTATGTCCAGCAATGGACTGCAACGAGCTGATGATGGTGATGATAAAATATTTTTTATACAGTATAATGTAGTCCAGATACGAGACATTAAAAAATCTAGGTCCTCGTATGACCTTCAACTACACTATAATTTCTTTCAACCCAAAGCTGGATAATAAATATTATTATAATATAAAGTCACAAAAAACAGTCGTAGGATTTCTATCATATTTGACATTTCGAAGAACATCATTTCTTATTAAATTAGGTAGCGAGTTGATGTTATATTTTTTATGGCCATGTTCAATCATTTTTATTTTTTTACAATACTAATATGAATATTGAGGATATTTTGCCTATTACAGTTTTGTGGATCGTTGAATATTAACTCTACACAAAATGTATCTACAAATAAATGATTTAGCACATTAAATTACTAATTGAAAAAATCAACATGGAAATCCTTTTTATTCAGTCCAATAATCGTCAAGCTGTGCGGGCATGCGTTATTCACGAGTATCTTGTATTGGAATCACATAAATTTGTCACGGAATGAAGGATGTTTTCACCGCACAGCTTATCTGCCACTTGCTACTCCTACAAATTGCTTGTAGATTTATTGACCTTCAAAATAGGGGTTAATAACGCAATGAATCTCAGTGTTAATTTCTTGTTAGATTGAGTTTCAGAGGGTACTTGGATCGAATATGTTTTCTACCTGTAGATTATTTAGGGGGTTTTGTGACCCGTATGCGTTTAATTTGACCTAGCTCTATTAAAAAAGAACACTGGCATGTTATTTTTTTTATCCAACTGCACATATACATAAAAATATAAAACCGAATTATTAAAAAAAGTTAGAATTATGTTTTTTAACAAGTAAAAATATTTCTAACAAGTGTACTTGAAATGATAGACTGAATTTCAAACTTAAGTGAATAACACGAAAGGTATAATCAGATAAATTCCCGACCTAAGTGGATGTCTACGAAAAACGCTACGCCGCTACTACATCAAATGTCGTAGCTCGTAGCAGGTGCTACGACGGCATGTTATTCGTAACGCTTTAGATTGTCGGTATAAAGTGATTAGAATGACGTATTATTTTTAGTGTAATGCGAGATATTGAAATTGAAGACTGAAGGATTAAGGACAGCCCTGGCACCATTAAAAAAAAGAGCATATTTCTTAAAGGCCGGCAACGCATTTCTATGCCTTATGGTGTTGCGGTTGTTCATGGGCAGCAGATCACTAACCATCCGGTGAAGCGTATACTCGTTTGACCCCGATATCATAAAAAATGAGTCCGGCTACAATGACCTTGATGTCGAAACCCGCATTGGCGTCGCATGACCGAAATGAAGGAAGGTTCCAAGCAAAATTTGCGATCTCGAGACGCTAATGAAGTCAAAAATTTCACCTGTAAAAGAATCGTGCCTAGACTTCGGTATGTGTATTTAGCTTGATCGGCCCTTGTGCGTCGTGTTTCAAAAGTCCATGTTGTGAAGATAAAAATATTGCGTTGTTGACATTATTTGTCTAAACTACATATTAGTGGGCATCTCCAAGGAATAATATGTAATAATCGGAGATACTCAAAAATATCATTTGACGAGGTTCAGTCATATCTGAAGTATGAAGAAGTGTCCTCAGGAGTAATCTTGATACAACAAGTTTCAATCAGTGTCCTTTAACAGACAGGATAATTATACTTATATAACTGTACCTGTAAATGGGTTTTCCTCCAGTAGCCTTCCCTGCTCTGAACCACAGCACCATGTATACGCGGTCCTCGTTCGCGTCAGGCGTGACGTCACACGGCAGTGACGCTGTCCGACCGAGCACCGCATCGACATCCACCGTCGACACTGAAACATAATTAATAATCTTAGCTTATTTTATTAATGGTAAAGAAAGTATCGTAAGAAAAGTTGACTGCCTCGGTGGCGTAGTGGTACTACGGTATGATTGCCAAGCAAGAGGTCTCGGATTCGAATCTCGGGTCGGGCAAAGTGATATTGGATTTTTCTATTAATTATTAGCCCGGAGTCAGGAATTTGTGCCCGATATGGCGATAGGCTCGCCCCCTGTCATATCGTGGGACGGAATATAAAAGGCGAAACGTGGGTGTTCTGGTAGCACCTCTGCCTACCCCTTCTGGGAAAAAAGGCGTGTGTTTATGTATGTATGTATTTAAGAAAAGTTGCATATCAAATAAATATTAACAAGATTTTCTATGGTATGTGAATTCCGCCAACACTTGGCCAACGACGTGGACTATGGCCTATCCTCTCTAAATCACACTCTCGAGTTTCGTGCTCAGCAGTAAGAGATTATGGGCAGATACAGTACATATTGTATTAATGTCCGACTTTATTTTTGGCACGTAGTAATAAAGTTAAAGAATTACGTAATACTTAAGTCGTAAAATACAAAGTGTATGAGCTCGGATTTAATTAAAACTATTGTGGAGAAATATTTCTTTTTTAATTTTAGTGTTAGGCTGGCAGTTAAACAGTATAAATATAGATTATTCTAGAATATTTTAGGACTAGTTCAGAACCATGTCCTGTAGTAATTGATGATTTAAAAATCAAGACAATAATATGTATTATCTGTTTAGCTCGGTAATGGAAAACCCAATATGGTCCTTCAGTTATTTCTTTTAGCCTTACATTGAGAAAATTTTTTCTTCATTTTCCGCTGCATAGACTTTCAAATTAAGCTTTGCGTCACTAAGATTATGCATACAGGCACAGATCTTAACTAGTTGGTATGTATAATGTAGATAGGCTGTGTCTAATCTGCCGGTAATGTTTATTCACATGAATTTGACAGTTGGTATTTCAGTTTAAGGAATTTCGCGTACAGGTATTTAGCCTCTAAACGCGTAGGTATTCTGAGTTTAAATAGAGTTGTTGAAGTATTTAAATAGGCCGGTATAGATATAGACAATTCAAAGTTAATTTGCTGTTTTTTTATTCAGCACAACCATGGGACTGTAATTCATTTGATGGACATTGTAGTGCGAACAAATTTGAGTATACACCAGCTAAATGCCATCAGCACTAATTGCTCAGCATCACTTGCGCTGCTTTCTTTCTTGTCATCCTAAAAAATACAATCATTATTAAAATTATCATCATGATTATCACCCAAAACAAGTCCACTCTTGAACATAAACCTCTCCAAAGAAGAATAATTGTATTGACATAACAGAATCAATTTACCTTATCAAATATGTGGTAGGTACCTCCCCCACCTCTTTCAGTTTCGTGATAGAAAGTCAACTGTTGAACATAAGCATCCCTAAAGGATCTCATCACATTGTAATATCAATTCAATTTATCATCAAAAAATATAATATCAGAAATGAAACAGTGCTACTGACCTCTAAACCACTAGAGAATACAATAAACACTATTCGCCACTTACTACTAGACCTGGAGACAGCTTCGAAATTCGACCTTCATTAACTTTCACCTTGCCTGACCTCTGCAGGGTACTTTAAATATGTTATATTCTTGCCATTTTTGGGTGTGGGCTATCATTAACCTGTCTATCAGTGAGATCTTTATGATTTATATTGATATCGTGGAGCTAGAGGGGTTATAAGGGCCTGTGCACTGCTGGCCTTTATATTTTTAATTTCACAATTATTTTTAATTGCGTATTTTAAAATATCTTAATAATTATGTTCTTTTTGTTACTTTATTTTATTGTGACGATGATGTCAAATATGTAATTAGATTTTCTTGAAATGGAATATACACGTACATATTATGACTTTTAATTGCGTGCGACTTACTTTTATTTTTTACTTTCTAACGGTCCTGTCAAAATTGAAATCAATTTGGAATTTAACTTTATTCTTCAGCCACAAACTAAGCTATGGTCCCAGTATAATACATCCAGTAGAGTGTCTACCATGATGTATCTGATTTTAAGTGTACTGTAATCTAGTGCACAGTACGCATCGTTGAGAGACCTTCTTACTGGTCTACACAACCATACCGGCTTGCCGAAAATCGGTCGACAAACTCTATCCAAAACGCAACACACTTGCTTGAGTCATTATGTCTAGGTTTTCGCTCTCGGGTACGGCACTCGCTATCCGGCGAACAGCATTTTTCATTTTTTATTTTTCTTATTTATTCTGATTTGACAATGTTTTGAGTGAAACCCAAGCAAAGAGGATCTTAAAAACTCGGCGACCTAGAAAACACTCCAAGTAGAACATGGCTTTAAGATCAAATATTCACAAAGAAATTTATTAAACGTATAAACACATGCCCCGAGTGGAAGCCTAGCTGGTTCAAAGAAATTCTGTTTATATGATTACATTACTTTTGTATCACTCGACGCTAACATTTCTAAGAGTAATATTTCATAGATATAATCATCTTTCATATTTTCCCGAATTTCAAAGTGCTTTCGCTTGACCTTTGCGACTCAAAGTCGCGAGGAATGTTTTATTAATTAGTATGTAAGCAAAAATATCATATTGAAGGTAATTTCTAAATATCTCATTTATCTTTGGAGGCTGAAATAATTTATTCTGGAATGGTTCCATTCTGTCGTGAATAATATTATTTTTGTTTATCGATGCTTCATAACTGGATTTAATGCTTTGTTAATTTGTATTAAAACAAATGTAGGTACGAAATAATTGTACTCCAAATAAGCCTCCAGACTTAGTATATTACGAAATGTAATAAAATTCGTATGACGTACGTAATATCATACAGAAAAACCAAGCCCTTACCAGACAACGTCCACACATTACCCACATAAAAGAACACGAATTTCTCATAAAATATACAAAAGCATTCAATTACTTCTTGGACAATTCATGGGAAAATCCTTTGAGAGACATAAATATGACAGTACACATTTTTCTTTCTCTCATCGCGAGAGCACCCGTTGTGTTGTAATATGAGCGAAATTCCTCTCTTATATAGCAACCGCGATATTCGTTAGATTAAAATGCATGCGCATGCTTGGATGTGGCGGACGGGAAGCTAATTTCGGAACCCCAAATCGTATACATGCATGCACGTAGCTATGAAAATTTTGGTTTTGGACGGATTTTCTTTTGACCTTAGCTTGTTCTGTGAATCTCAAGGTCTTGATTCCCAAGTTTGGTAAGACATTTTGGGTTAAAACTGTTCCTGGATGGAACCACTCCTGGTTGGATAATTCTCGGAAACGTCTGGGCGTTCGGATTGCTTTGGGCATTTATTAACTACTTTTATTACTTTTGGGTTTTTAGACCGAAAACAACCTCGTAATTTCTGATCCAATTCAACATATGATTATTATGTCTTTCGTGGATTATGGAACGAAGTGGCAGATTAAAATGATGTCACATAAACGTATCTAGACAAACTTAAATATACGTGGGAGTTAATTATTTGTACCAAACCATACACGGGCTGGTGCTTAGGTTCCCTTTTATTGTCAGTCTATTTCAGCCAGTAATTGCAGTCTTTGGTTATAAGATCAATGGCTTTCATATCTTCTTTGACGACATCAAGCCAGCAGTTTTTGAGGTCACCACACGACCTTGGCCGAGTCATGTTTAAACGGGCATACAATGGCAATATACCCCTATAATACTTAGTAATTACACCCAAGCTGCTATCACGATAACACATATCAAAAGATCTATTGCCTCAGTATTTCATCTGAATACATTAGCTAGTTTGTTCATATAAAAATCTCGAGGAAAATACAAAAGTGAATATCACGCTTACGGTACAACGTTATGATTTTTGCTTCCCACAGCGATAAAGGCTCCATGAATATAAATAGTCGTAATATTAAAACGCTCCGTTTCCACGCGGCGTGAAATAATCCTCTTTTCTTTAAGGGAAAACTGTCACTGTTGGGGCCAAGTAATGTGCACCATCAGTCATACTTAGGAGGAATTTTCAATTTACTGTGAAGACTACTCTTAATAAAGATGGATTACGCGGACACCACTAGTTGCGTATCAATTTACTGGGCCGCATAGTTTATTTTTGTCGTTTGTCTTCGCTGATTAATTGACAAGTAAATGTTATTTGTGGATTTTCTCTGATTAAATACGTATATTTATTAGTATTTTTATAGCATAGGTCCGGCAAACAAGCAGGCAGTCACCTGATGGTATGTGATCACTATCGCTCATGAACATCCACAATACTTGGATCATGGATGTGTTGCCGGTCCATCAGTTCGGATGGGGAGCGGGAGGGAAAAAGTATAGGAAGACAAAAGGGTATTGGGCATCCGGCAGTCTCACTCACCGAACAAAACGCGACAGCATAGCTGTCGCTTCACGTCGAACTTCTGTATAACTATAGGAAAACTTACCACGCGTCCTTTATGGACCTATAGAAAATGCGTGGCATAGTTGATTAGATGCCGGCTGTTAAACTAGAAGCCGCGGGTTCGATCCTCGCACCGAGACAACTGTTTGTGTGATCTACAAGAATTTATTTCTGGGCATTTGTGAGTCGAAAAGTCATAGTAGTTTCTGACAACCACCACACAAGACTTGCACCTTAGTTTGACTCAGGATTGTGTATGTATAAGGTGTATTAATGCTTGTATTATGCTGGCGCACTGCCTCAATGGCGCAGTTGTACAGCAGTATAATTCCAAAGACCTCGGGTTCGAATCCCGGGTCGGGCAGTGATTTTAGGTTTTTCTATTCAATAACAGCCTGGAGTCAGGAATTTGTGCCCGATATGGCGATAAGCTCGCCCATCACATCGTGGGACGGAAAATACACGAAACATAGGTGTCCTGGTTGCACCTCTACCTACCCTTCTGGGAAAAAGGCGTGAGTATATATATGTTTTAATTTAAACAACCACCTATTGGACGTACCCTGCATACATTATGTGTTGTAATTATATTTCTCAATAGACCTGCGTTTGCTCCGCATACATTAGCTCCCATTGCGTCTACTTTACGAGAGACAGTATGAAATGTGGTTATGAGGAGGCTTTCAGTCCATTATCGCACACTAGTTATGACAGCGGGGAATATTCATACCGCTAGTGCATCTAGTTTCAATTTTACTTGCATCACTTTTATTCATTGTAAGAGTTGGTACATACAGGGTATATTAAGACTGCGACCGAAAACGCAGCCAGGTGGTAGTATTAGCGGCTTCAGATACACTGCAACTGAAATTTCACAAAAAATACATCGTTTTTCTAAAATAATAATGTACACCTTTTTATTTTTAAAGATAATGGTACGCAGAGGTATAAATTATAATTTTAGCAAAAACTAGGGATTTACCAAACATCCATATTTAAAACAAAATGCAGAAAAAACCTGTCGCTATTTTTTGGCGAAATACATATTTACAAAATACACATTTATTATAATTAAATACACATTAACTTATAATTAAGAAACAAACATCTTATCCCATACTATTCCATTTATTTCCACAATCACAAATCAAAATCATGACTATCCACAGTCGATACACAAACTACACACACCCTAGACAAAAGCTAACATTACCAATAGCGCAAAATGGCCTATCACAATACAAACATCCTCATAGTAACACGATAATTTCATATAAATTACCAACGAATGAAGCACCACTTGAACTCCATCCGTAAACACTGAACACCGATTTCAGAGGCCGATTTGTACGCGATACAGTATAGCCTTCGCCACATGCATGTACAGCCCTATTTACACGGCGAGAGTTTCTCGCATCAAAGATACGATTATCGTAAGGATAAAAGTAGCATCATGTAAAAATTGTCTGAAGACGATAAACTTTTGGCGGTTATGTCATGCGATATTGGCATAAGATTCTCGCCGCGAGAAACTCTCCCCGTGTAAATGGCGCTTGACCGCACCATAAAACCTAGGAAGAGGGTAGGAACCACCTGGGTTGTACTGAGAAAGGTTTTTAGCAAATTGCATGAAGTCATAGGGTTGATGAAGGACTTGAAAAGCTCTCTAATTATTCTGTACCCGTATCCACCCATATATACGTCCCATTGCAGGGCATGGCCCTCGTCTGCAGTCGATAGTACGATTGAGAGGGGTTAGGTCGTATAGTCCACCGCGCTGGTTTAATGCCGCTAACCTTAACCATTGTTGTACTCTAAATATTTCTTAAGTAATCGCGATTATATTTACGATGCAGTAAATAATAGTGTTCCAAGATGTGATTCACTTGGAGACTATCGTTATTCCGGGCACAAACCACAATTCCAGATAACTTGCAACGGATTTTTCAAACTAAATTTCAAAATGGATGCCCCAACGCGGGAATAAAAGCTGAATAAGGCGAGACAGCGTCCAAAAAACTTACAAACGTGTGAATTATACTCGTAACTGTCGCGTATTGAACATACGAGTTTTTCGCGAAATGTTTATTTAAAAAAACGCCCGTCCGTCCCGTAAATATGAGTTTTTTACAATCAAAACGCCGCAATCAATGCTGCCCCATTTACAAGAGCAGCTGCGACCCTGCTCTCAATAAATTCCACAATAACCCTGACAGAGCTTCAGCTTTCGAATACGCATAATGTATCAGAAATATAAGTAAGCTACGCAACATTCGTGAGTGGACTAAAAACTGGACTGGAATAAAAACAGTCGAAGAGTTCCGGCTAGCCACGGACAAGGAGAGGTTTAAAACAGACTGCCAACCTTCAGTAATGGAGAGGCACCTACAAAAAAGAAGATCGGAAGTATAAATTAAACTGAGGGTTATAATAATACGCGAATTGTGTCGTGTTTTAGCGCAGTAAAGAAGTGGCCTGTTCATTATTGGTGCCGAATGTGGTACGCTGAGTGGTGGCAGTGGGTCACGTGATTTCACCACGCGTGTCTGCCGCTATGAATATATTAATATATTTTTGGTGCTAATATTGTGGCCACAGTTTTGTTTTAAAGTTTGTGTTTTTTTTTTGGTGTATGTTTTATTTCACTTGTTGATATTTTTATTTATCCTAATATTGTTTATTAAGTATACTACATCTGTTAAAAAGAGGAATTATATTTGGTAGAATTTCCAAGAGACTGCTCTGGAGAGATCCTGGTTGAAATACAGGATAGACTGTATGTAACTTTTGGAGGCAAAATTCTAATTTTCCATGGCTCGGATCGTATGTTAAGTTGTAATTTCAAATTGTTTTCAATAAGCCTGAAGATTTGCCTGTCTGAAATATGTTAGTATGAATAGCTTTTCAAACAGACTATTTATTCACAAACATAAACTTCTAAATTAGTTGTAATGTCAAACCAATCTACAACAGTTGTGGAATCCAGATGCCAATCGAACATATTTAGTATTAATATCCGATTCATAAAGCCGATCTATATTTATGTGACAATAGCTATGGGCCCGCGCAACCGGAGCGCTATTAATATTACATAGAAAACTAAAGTACCTAACAAATATGATTTTTAGGGCCAGGTTAACCATGTCCTGATAAAGTACGTGATACCTATCTGGCACTCATCTGTCAGATAAAATACAAAGTTCAGAACTTGTAAAACCTAATTATGTATTTTATCTGACAGATGAGTGCCAGATAGCTATCACGGACTTTATCAGGACATGGTGAAACTGGCCCGTAGTGACTTTTAAAAATGTATAATGTGACGTTTTGATTGTTATTAGAAACTATCTCATCCACACACCCACTTCTAATGTTGTCAGCCGTGATAAACAGACGCCATTTGCCTATTGAAACCAAACACTGAAATTTGTTGAGTATCTTTTGGACACTAGTTTGTCTTTTGTCATAATCATCATCAGCCCGTTGCAGTCCACTACTGGACATAAGCCTCTCTCAAGGTACGCTACCGAGCCTGGTCTGCTGCTTTATACATTCATTCGCTGCTGGACCTCTTGTAAAAGTCGTCCCGTCGTTTGCCCACGCTAGGCTTTCCAAGACGCGGTGTTCAACCAGTGCGTCCTCCCTGTAATGACGTACGCTGCCGAGACCCATGTCTCAGTCAGTGTCCATACACTGACTATAGGGCATATCCATAAGTTTAAATTTTGTCTTTATCTGCAGCGAAATGAATCAGAATGAAAATAAATTTGCTTGTTATAGATTGTCAGCAGACTTATTAGTCCTTATCGAGTTAGGTCATATTACCACAAACTTAAGTAGCGCCGATCAAGTCAAATACTATAATTTATAGTTGGAGCAAAACTTTCTCTTCACACTAATCAATTAGGTACCGAATAATAAATTACCAAACCGAGCTAATTAATTACCAAAACTAACCAATATGTGACGTTATATTTTCACTCCGTTAAGTGGTTTAATTATACAAGAGAGAGAGAGGGAGAAATCTACGAGTTGTTAATTAACCAATTGCCTGATATTTGTATTGCCTTTCCTTGGTTTTGCGATATTTACGATACATGACACAATATTGAAATAAAATGAATTCTTACAAAAATGTAACAAATCAAATTCGCGATAAAATCCATAGATATTTGTTTTATTTCAATATGTAAAATTCGCGTAAATCTAAGAAACCATTAAGACACAATATGTGTGAGTACAGAATTAAAACTCTCCGTGGTCCTTCTAAGTGTGGGCGAATTTAAAATATTTCCTCAACTAAGTTAAAGCCAAATAGTTGGTTTTAACTTTTAAGCCTCAGTTTTATAAAAACCCATTTCTCTATATTACAACCAATTCTTTGAACCGATCAATGTCTGTAGAATATTTCATTCAAATCCCACCCACCTTCTTAGTTGATATAAAATTCACAAAACATAATCTTTATTCTTCATAATAAGAAGTGACCATCGGAATCCCTTTACAACGTTTCTTTCATCTTTTGATTATTCCTTTACAAAAGATACAATAGAAAATAATATAGAAATACTTAGCGATTTATTATTGTCTGCCGAAATTCCTGCTTCGACGGTAATAAGTTTAAGAGAAGACTTTCAGACTTCGTTAAGTGCTTGTCAAGTAGTAACTTAATAAGTACTCGTAGTTGGTCACAAATAAGACGCAAGTTTGTTTTCATTACTTATAAAATGCAGTATCGTAGCTAAGTACTGCGGACGGTAAACGAATAGTTTAAGGCTATGTTTCATTATTTATTCAGCATTTGTCCCATAGTTGATAATATATTGATATGGTAAGCTTCTTAATAGTATCTGTTTAAGCGTTCCGTACAAATTACCATCACATCGCATATTAAACATTTTATATGCCATCATAACTCACCATTCATGAGAATGTCTAGCACATACAACACTCTCAATAGTAAAACGTCTGAACGGGACATATACCCAACAGTCACATACATAGTCCTGACCCCACACTAAGATCGAGTCTTGTGTCATGAGTATCAGAAACTACGAGATTCTTTTCGGTATCACGAACACCCAGACCCGAAACAAAGACCTGTAGATCACACAAACATTTGTATCGGTGCGGGGTTCGACCCCCCGGACTCTCGCATAAATGTGACAACAAATATGTAATATTTATTTAGTTTGTGCAACAATACAATTTAAGGACTTCCAAGAAAAGAGCTTACACTTCATTGAAGGTCGCCGCCGCACTGATTATTAATCTGGTTATGACAATGGGATCGTTAAAGTTCTTTTCTTTTAAAAGCATCACCGACCGTATTGTCTAACCAAATTCGACAGACTCCGTGGCGCAGTTGGTTAGACGCGGGTGTAAAACGAGAAGCCGCGAGGGAAAAAATATGTCAGAGAAAAAATATTTCTCTGAACCACAGGTATTTGTTTCGGGTCTGGGTGTTTATGAGACCGCAAAATCTCTCATAGTTTCTGATAACCACGCCACAAGACTCGATCTTAGTTTGGAGTCAGGAATATGTATGTGACTGTAGGGTATTTATATTAGGGTATTTTTAATTACTGTATTTATTTATTTTAATATTTGAGATGATAACCATCGATGTGCCTACTCCCCCATATAGGGATTAAACTAACTTCATACCACTGTATCACGAAAATATTTTCTACCATCTATGCTATAACTCATATAGTCACATATTTCACATAGTAGAAAAACGTTCAAAGTCACCAATATTGGCTCTGGCTATATTTTTTCGATATTTATATCACCGCGGCTACACAAAGTGACGAATTTAGTACGGAATTTTAACGTTCGCTTGTGAAACCTGATGTGAATGCTAAATTGTTTATACAAATCGTATGATGGTTCTACTTGAAACGTATAAGGTAGATGTAATTCAATTGAGTATGGTACGGATCAAGATCCATTATATTATCTTAAGCTTTAGATCACAATGCAGAATACCACTAACCTTAGAATGTTTTTTAAGCCACAAAGTCCAGATGGGAAATTGTTATTAAAAAATATTTGTGTTGAAGCCGGGATCGAGCTTTTGACGTCACGTTGTACTGTTGTAAGCACTGCACCAATTAATTGCATTTTTTTAAAATGTTATAGTGTTTGGATGGTAAATCCGTAGTTTTTGCTAAAATTATAACTTCAACCCTTACGTGCCATTGTGTTTTTAAAAATAAAATGGTGTACATTATTATTTTGGGAAAACGATGTACCCAAATACGACGATAAGTTAAAAATAGCAACAAAAAAATTGACGCTTTTTTGTGCGAAATTTCAATTTGCATTGTATCTAAAGTCACTACCACCTGGCTTCTTTTTCGGTCGCAGTCTCGATATACTCTGTATATAAACATTCAATTTGTATAGCGCGTAGCCTTACATCCAAATTACCGTCGCGATTTATTTAAGCAAGATTCCAAACGGCCCTGTTTACTGTCCTAATCAACTTTGTGAAGTGCGAGGCACCCGTAATGGGAGCGGATGGATAGAAAAACAATTATCTTGTTTGAAAAGGCTAACTTTCCGGGAACGTGAAGTAAAATCTTGTAACGTTAAGTACACTAAAAGACGCTAAACTCGAAACGAAGGACGCCTTTGTTCTTGCAATATATCATTTTTTTGCCTCTCGTTGCTAATAGTCTCGAGGTTGAGAGTGAGAGTTGTGAATAGGGTAAGGGCTTGTCGGCAGGTAAGTTTTGGGTTTGAATTTCGATCGGGTCTCCAATTTATATGAGTTTTTCGATTTGGTAATTCTCATATTGTGAGTTACCCGGGACTGGATTAATGACCGGCATGGCGATAGGTTCGTCCCCCATCAAAGCTTGGGACGTAAATACACTTGACGAAATGTCGATAGCAATACTGCTCTGTCTATCCCCGAAGAAATATCGGTGAACGATATATGTATTATTTTTAACAGTCTTAAATACGAAGAAATTAGCACTTGACAGGGGATTATGTATCAGTTAAATACGCACTTATAGTTAAAATTATATTGTTGTTCAAAACTAATTTATAGAAGGTAGAAACGAATAAACGGAATCTTATTTGCAACAGAAGGCAATGAACTCCGAGACTACAATAAGGTTATACAACTTGTGTATTTAATATGGGGAATTTGATATTCAGCGAGGTTGAAAACACTGCCGAGCAGTTCATCATACATTGAAGATTCCAAGAATTTCTCAGTTATGCGACCTTCATTTTAGATGCTATGGGGAAGTTACGCGCGCAATGTAATGTAAATTAATTCTCATATTTTGAGGAATGGTGACTGAATACTTTTTCTCATATTTACTGCTTTAGTGCTTAGATATTTAATTAATAACTTTATAGGGATATGTGAATTTGCTTTGTTTTTATCGGTAAATTATGATTCAAATCCTACAAACTTTACCGCGACTAATTCATAAACTATACAGGGAACATGAAAAAGAGCATATCATATTTTTTTATGAAAATACGACATTATTAAATAAGTTTCTTGTTTATTATGTTGAATTTATGAAAAATTTAACTATTACGGGATGTGTTTTATTTAAATAATCCTTAATTAATTTAATTTTTATTAAAATTAGAAGAACAGGGCAAGTATCTGACAGCTGCCAAGTTCTTGTGCGTGTTAGCGTGCTTGTGTGCGTGCAAGCGTGTATGTGTAGGTACGTACGTCTGTCCTTTCATATCAGATTAGGTTCTGCTCAGTCTCTGTTTCTTAGTTTTTTTAAGTACTGGTGGTATGTACCACCGCAATGTCTATTTCTCCCGACAAACAGCAGTGTAAACGTACTGTTGTGTTCCGGTTTGAAGGACATGGTAGCCAGAGTTACTACTGGATATAATGAGAAATCTTATGTCTCAGGATGGCGAGCGCAGTGGAATGCCAAGCATTGCATTCATGATGTTGTTTAGTTTTGCTACTATCCATGAGCGGTGGTGTCGCTTACCATTGGGCGAATGACATGCTCGTCTCGCCATTCATCGCATTAAATAAAATATAAAAAAATATTGATCTCTATATCACTCTCTCTCTCTCTCCCTCCTCAGCCACAAGAAGTCCACTGCTGAACATAGGCCTCCCCAAGGATCTCCACATATTGATACAATATTGATCAGTTTTCTATAAATAACAACAAGCACTCAAGTGGAACTATTTAAGCATGACGTGTTCAAATAATTTGCACTGCTATTAACTTGCACATGTGAAGTTCTTGTATACCAGGGGAATGATTTATCGCCCTCACCGTTTACCCGCCGTGATTAACAACCCTTAGTCACAATTTTTATACACAGAACCCCTTGTTAGGTTACTTTAATGCATCGGTGTTTGTTTAGTTACTTGCTTATGTATAAATTGAGGTATTTTCTCGTCCGTTTATGAGAAAAAAAAATGGCTATATTGGATATGTTGATTGACTGCGCCAAAGGTTGCTGGTTAGTCTCTAAGCTTTTTTATATTATGAGTGACTGTTACGAGTATTCATATCCTTAAATTTATCACAGCCTGAGTGTTTGTGTATGTCAAAAGTTTGATAATGTATATTTATATTTATACCTATTGTATATTTATACTTACTATAGAAGATCAGACAAGCATTACAGCACAATGTCAAAAAACACAAAGAAACTCATGACAGCCAGACGAATCTCAAAATAAACAGAGCACTTTAATGCCAGACACATCTTTTAACATGACTTATCAAGTTATACGAAATGAAATAAACGAATCACGAAAATCTGTCTACTTTGAAAGCGTTCCGCGGGTGAAATGCGAGAAATAAATCCAATGGAATAAACACCCAAACAGAGGCAATACATTTAGCGTCTGTTATTTATTGTTGTCGAACAGAGCGATACCGCGCTCGATCATCAACGGTTTCCAATTACATTAAAATTTCAATTCATTCATCATGTTCACAGTAACGAGCGAATTCTTTTTTCGCCTGCCTGCCTTTTGATTAGATTCGGTAGTGAACAAACCCATCCATCGCGCAACCACAATAGGTCGCCGAAGCCACCTCCGCCGACTCTCGTTTTCCATTCGTTCCGCTGTCCAGAAATTTTCGCAATAAAATTAATCGTTCCAATAAAATTGGAGCCGAATAGAGCCACCCATGCATGAACATTTTTTAATTGGGTCGCTCTTTTTGCTCCTTTTGCGGGCAACCAAACGAGAAATCGAACTTGAACGAAATCTCCCTTTACATTCAGACGTCTCAACTCCCTTCACTTAGATGTTAAGCGTGTACTTTCACTTCGAAACTTTTCTTTGAGGTCTCGTGGGTTTATTTCGAAGAGTTATCGTGGCCGGAGCTGCGGTTGGTTTAACTATTCACTTTGCTCAAAAGACATTTTAATTGCCATTGACAGCGGCCATTCGGTCGGTTTTATTGAAACGGATTTTTTAAATTGTTTTGTATTAATTAAGAATTCAAAAAATACCGAGATTGTGAATACATTTTGGGACGTCTGTTTAAGAACGCTTACTTGAGGCCCTCCCTACATTTATAGCTATTAGTCCTGTAACCAATATGGATAGGCAGATATTATACATCTACACTTTGCTCCACCCTAATGTAGAACTTTTACTTCATCTACTTTCATCAATCCCATTATGCGTTTTCTTTGGCTCGTGGTACTTCAACTTGGCTCTTGCTGAGGTTACCATCGATTTGGCTGGTATTGGTTCAATCGGGTCGGCCCTTCCTGACCCTTTCACTCACACTTGCATTGGCCTAGGTACCATTAGGTGTGATCAGACCAATAACTACTATT
This sequence comes from Theretra japonica, assembly GCA_033459515.1. Classification (NCBI taxonomy): domain Eukaryota; kingdom Metazoa; phylum Arthropoda; class Insecta; order Lepidoptera; family Sphingidae; genus Theretra; species Theretra japonica. The sequence continues at coordinate 6,956,854 of CM065951.1, read as the reverse complement.
GTATAATCATCGTCATAACCTATATAATTTCATACAATATTTTACTCCTCCTAAAACATTTCGCATAGCTATGATTATTAAAAGCTATCACAGAATATTACAACATATTATTATCAGAAATTTAAAGCGATCTCAATTATAAATCCGGCATTAGCAGAGACCTACGCGATTTCGTACATCACGTTTGGAAATTAGGTTAATTGTTGCTACTGGGAATTTCCGTAGTTAATAGCTCATGTTTAGCATCCGATTTTCTCCCTCTAAAGTCTAAACTATGATAGATAAATCTCATCATATATTTTATATTTTACCTGTGCGATTTACATGGAGTTTTAACCTTATAAAAAATTCCCTTGGTATTAGTTTTCTCTAATTGTATTTCCAGGCTAGGACCTTTAATAAACTGGTTATCATTTTAGTCATGTTTAATATTCTTCTGGTGTTATTTGCATTCATAAAATAACACTTACCATTATATCTCTGTTTGCTCGTTTATCTACTAATAACTAAAAAAACATGGCTTTACTGAACAAGGAAACTTCTGCTTAATTTTGCCAAAAAAAAGTCACTGAAATGCAATATGATAAGTAAGTATATATTTTTTTATTACATAGATCCGGTAAACGAGCAAACAGGTCACCTTTTGGTAAATGATCGCTGCCGCCCATGAACATCCACAACGCTAGATCATGTTAATGACAGACAACAGCGTGGCTCCACCACTTATTGTGTCGCTTTTTTACTAATCTTGAATTATAGATCCAAACTATTCACCTTGAAAAACATGTTGAATTAAATTTATCGACAAAGAGTGTGATTGTATTTGAATACGCAATTACAATTATTTAGTGGCTAATTGTCAACTAATATGGAATTGTACCGTCCATCATAGTAAGAACATATTGGCCTGCTTGAAACATAAAATATCAAATCAAAATCAAAATATTCTTTATTCAAATAGTCTTTCACAAGATCTTTTGAATCGTTAATTACAGCTACCACCGCTTCGGGACGTGTTGTAGCTGTGAAGAAGAAATGGCGCAAGAAACTGCCTCAGCAGCACGAACTGCCTTATTTTTTTAATTTTTTTTTAAAGCCGTTTATAACTATAATGGTGCATCCTGACTGCCTCGGTGGCATAGTTATACTACGGTACGATTGCAAAGCTGAGGTCTAGGGTTCGAATTCCGGGCGGGCAAAGTGATAATGGATTTTTCAATTAATTATCAGGCTGGAGTCAGGAATTCGTGCCCGATATGACGATAGGCTCGCCACCTCTCACATCGTGGGACGGAACATACAAGGCGAAATGTGGGTGTCATAGTGGCACCTCTACCTACTCCTTCTAGGAGAATGGCGTGAGTTTATGTATGTATGTATCTGTAAACAACATGAACCCTAAACGTTGTACACAGGAGTAGGTCAATGTGCCTGGTTTTCCACCATCGTGTAGGGGTGGACACAAACATTCTCCCTAGCTACAAAATATTGACATTGTAAATAAATATATATCGGCGTCGCTTACTTGTCATCGATCAGGGTGCGTCTACAGGGCCCTCAAACAAAACACGGTGCGTTACATCCAGCGCACTCAATCAAAGTGAGCAATTTGTTGCGTGTAAACGCGGCCTCCCGACGGATTGCATAAAAATCACACAAAAAACACGCTATAACGATCCATCGTACAAACGAAAATATATATCCCCATTTTCATTTTCGACAAGCAATCGCGTTTAATGGGTTGAGCTCGATTCCCACTTGAGTTTGTTCGATTTTGTTTCATTTGATCGGTTCAGCGATTCATTGAGGTGTGGCGGCGGGCGGTGATAAAAAACGCCACGTCCCATTATTGGGCCATTTACATGAATAAAATTAACTCGGCCATTATGAAAAATGTGATTTCACATAACTGCTAAGTGATTAGGCGCGCCACGTGCTAATGTACGCATTTGTAGATGTATTAAAGTAGAAGCTTGATTGCGTTTTGTTTCTGCGAATTGCTGTTTTATTATCGTTAGTAATGTCTAGAGAAAATGCGAACATAAATTAGTCCACGCCTTGATCAATACGATTATCAACCATAGTTCGCTAAATGAGTTCAAATTTACCAGCAGATTTAGGGACCAGCCTGTTGCCATGCCGGACACAAATACTGTTCCCGGAAAACATTTATATTTATAAAAAATAATCACCAACCAAGGAAAGGCTCACGGCCCGTACTTGCTACCACTACCACAATATTGCAACAGCCTACAAAGCCGAGTATCTCAACATTCGGCGCAACTATGCCGGCCTATCCTCAATAATGCAGTCGCTAATACTAAACTAGCTAAAATCTGATCAGCGTGGTGGACTATATGGCCTAACCAATCGTACTTTCGATTGTAGAGGAGGCCCGTGCTCTGCAGTGGGACGTATATGGGCTGATACAGTACAGTACAGTAATATTAAACAATAATGTAACTCGAGTCGTTGTATGTATATAGTGTTACCAGCACTTAGCAGTAAATGAGTCTTCAGGCAACCTGTTAGTTACACCTCTTATGATATTTACTAAAGTGAATTTAAGTGACGTAATTTTGAATTTTGTTGGTGCTATGAATATACCCACATACTTACTTACTTACTTACAAATTAGATATAGCTGTTATAATCTAAGAACTAAAGCAAGTTACCTATTGTAACCTTGCATTGAAATTCACATTCACATCATTCAAACGGTAGAGTTGTCACCAGAATCACACATAGTTTATCAAGTTTATTTCCGCACCATATACGGTAGCGAGTGAGTCTATCGTTACCTTTCTGTATAGCCCATATACGTCCCACAGCGGGGCACGAGCCTCCCCTACAACCGCGCGTTCGGTTGAGAGGGGTCAAGGCCGTGTAGTCCACCACGCCATTAGTACAAATTCCAATCTCGAAAAACCGTACAAGATTTTGAAGATCAAAATTCCACGCACCTTCCGTTAGTTGTATTGTAATTTTGCTCAATATTTATAATATATCAAATATTTATTTATAATGTAAGAGTATAATATATAAAACGAAACTTTTAGAAACAGAGCACTTCCAACACTACTATATGGAAAACCTTGTAGGAGGTTCTATGTCCAGCTGTGAACTTTCTAGCTATGGCTACTTACGGCTGAAGGTAGAGGCAGAAAGAGCATGCGTAAATGCTGCTTTCACAAATTATTTGGGTATAAAATCCAGTTGAATAGACTGTCTCGGTGGCGCAGTTGTACTACAGTACGATTACAATGCTTAGGTCTGGGGTTCCAATCCCGGGTCGGGCAAAGTGATATTGGATTTTTCTATTCATTATCAGCCTGGAGTTAGGAATTTGTGCTTGTTATGGCGATAGGCTTGTCCTCTCTCACATCGTAGGACGGAACACGCAAGACGAACGTAGGTGTTCTGGGAGCACCTCTGCCTACTTCTTCTGGGAAAAAGGCATGGATTTATGTATATGTAAAATCCAGATAGACTTACCCAAGTCCTCAGCATCCTCACTCCATTCCCCCTCCTGAGCCCAGCAGGCAGCCAGCATCACCAACAACTGAATCCACTTTACCGCGCACATTATAACTGTCTTACGTCATGTCACTGCACTTAGCACATTCTACTTGTAAATTATCACTCGTCTTCAGTTTTGAGTCTGTAGGTCCTTTTAGCTTTCATTAGTGTTGTCATTGAATCGTGTTTTATCTGTAACAATTAATTTCACACATTACATATATCCACGTACACCTAATTATTATTTTTTACAGCGTTTCGTGTTTTCTTTTCTTAATATTTTTTTTAGTTTGCCAGTGTATATTTCTATTTCTTTATTTATATTTCTACAGCCATTAATAATAATAATAAAACTTTATTAATCATTTAGTTTTACATTCCTTAATGCTAAAATATTTTAAGAAAATAAACTTTTTTACAAAAAAAAAAACAAGTTATTGTAACAGCGTACTCTACTAGGCATTGAATGTACTGTAGGTGACAATTTTCAATACAAAAAATTTACAAGTAAGCGGTAACACGCATTCATAGAATAAGTTAATTAAAAAAATGCATATATCCTATATGTATTAATTATAATTATATTGTGTATTTATTACTGTATTTATTTAGTGTACGTGTATGAGTATATAAACATAATCGAGTTTGAAGCATATGAAACTTCTACTCTTACTTTCTGATTCCCACGACCTATTGTATCTAGGTTTGCCAGGACTATGTGTCTGTTGTTATTTATCATTTCCTTAGACAAAAGTGTATGTAACGATAATGCACATTACTAGGTAATTTGATTCCCGCCCGGCCTAATACTGTGAACAATGGGTTGACATAACTCCGATATTGAGCGCGTCACGGCAACAGATAATAGGACGCTTACGTAGCAGATTATAGCAAAGCAGCTTTAATACTCATCAATATGGACAAACATGTCACGTAATGCATGTTACAGATTCGCCCGCTAATTAGCTATCTGTCTAGTTCTGACGGGGAATTATTTTACCTATGTCGGGTAGGTAAACATCCTATGTGTTTATTTAGTGATTAGTTAGGAAGGATTGTGATAATCACGCCGGATGACTGCGATTTTAAATACTATGTTTGAGATAAATCGTGGCGCGCCAAGTATCTCGATTGTAGAGGAAGCCTGTGTCCTGTGCCAGTGGGACGTATATTGGCTGATACAGTACAGTACAGTTGAGATAAACCAGATGAAATTCATGTTTTTACAACAATTGCAACCGCTTTTATTTCCTTAAGATTTGAATTCGCTATCAAATACTTAATATGTGGTTTTCAACCGCCTTGTATCTTTCAATACTAAAATTAACCAAAATCGGTATAGTGGTTTGAGCGTAAAAAAGTATCAGACAAGAGATATTTATGTTTCTACAATCTCTATCTCTCTCTGCGAGTGCGTGGTGGCCTGTTGGTAAACGGACCAGACGCGGCTGCCTACATGTTCACGGTGGTCGCGGGTTCAAATCCCAGGGCACACCTCTGACTTTTTGGAGTTATGTGTGTATTGATAGTCAATCACCACGCACTTTAACGGTGAAGGAAAACATCGTGAGGAAACCTGCATACCGTAGCGATTTTAAAGAATTTCTACGGTATGTAAGTCCGCTAACCCGCACTAGGCCAGCGTGGAGGACTATATGGTCTAACCACTTTCAATCGATTCTTTCGATTGTAGAGTAAGCCCGTGCCCAGCAGTGGGACGTATATGGGCTGATACAGATACAGTTCTCTCTCATCAGCCACAGGAAGTCCACTGCTGAACATAACCTATTAGATACCTAAAATTTATAAACGAAGTTTTTGCTGTCATTGCAATAGGATAATATCAATATGATTATAATAAAATAATTGTTCTATTAAAGATAAAGTTATAATAAAACGTGCATAATAAGTCTTATATATCTTATATATATCAACAGAATAAAACTGGCTTGGTGATATCCCTCGGAAAAGCCGCACAGCGTTAAATATAACATGTACGTATAATCCAACCTTTGACCTTTTTGTTCCGAATGAACCTTGATCGAAAAGGGCTTGTAGATTAAAATAAATTGGCCGTTCCGATATTTTATTGGCCTTAAATAATAAATTTTAAACAATGTACACGTGTAGCTATATCGCATGTGTGTTTCAATTTGGGTAGAGGCTTCCTTTTATGAGAGGATTTCGGGCTTAATTTTACTAGGTAGGCTTAATTTCAAATTGCTACATATTGATGAATTTATTACCAAAAATATGGTCAGTGTATTGAGAGGTTTCAAGTCACTGTTTCACACAAAAATAGTTGAAGTTCCTAGCGCGGAGTTAAGAAAATATCTCTTCTGTCTGTCTCATACTTATTTATTACTGTATCAGCCCATATAAGTCCCACTGCAGGGCATGGGCCTGCTTTAAAATCAAGAGTGCGATTGAGAGTGGTTAGGCTATATAGTCCACCATGCTGGCCTAGTGCGGGTTGGCCTTACTTACATATTGGTTACAGAATATAACATAGATTATAATTTTACGACGGTCGAACTGCTTGAAATTACCAAGCAGGTCTAATAAGGTTGTTAGGATTCTTAATATAACCTTAAAATTTTCGTGGGGTACCCTTAAATATGTAGGTTTACCAATGACTTTTTCCATCGTCGTTAAAGCAAAATACGTGTCAACTTAATAAGTTTACCTTGAGCTCTAGTTTCAGAGATCACACCCACCTGAGCAATCCTTCTTAGTGCTAAGGGTCCTGACCCTAGAACAGGTAGAACAAGTAACATAACCACGTATACTAAAAAAAGTATCACCTCTCCGACATCTATATTTCAAACATGGAACTACCAGAACAGCGCGACACGTTTATTTTCCCTTCAAAATAAACCAACGAAATGACAAAACTACGAATTCCGCGGCCGGACTCGACTGTCTCCGCGTCCAATTGAGCTGTCATAGCACCGCTAATGATGCGACAGACACGACACAATTTAAAAAGCTTCCTTGATTTTTACTATTTCGCGGTTATAAATGTTTGCACGTATTCGCAAGTTTTGTTTCGGATTTTCGTGGTTTATTAGTTTGTTGCAGCTTTTTAATTATGTCCTTTAGAAGGATCGAGTAGATATAGGGTCTGGGTGTTTGTGAGACCAAAATGCCCCTCGTGGATCCTGATACTCACGGCACAAACTCGATCTTAGTGTGGGGTCAGGACTATGTGTGACTTGTTGGATGTATTACTATTATTATATGACTTTTTAATGTTGGTAGTCATAATAAGTGGATTTTCTTTCAATTGCCTATTAACTATCAGCATGTTTACTATGACAGTTCCTTTGGCCCACTTGGATAGAGCCTAGAAGCTGGCTTTAGAGACAAATCGTGAAAATGATACTTGCACTAAAATTAAAGGCTATGTTTGTGACAAGCCGCCATAGTACCTTTCCCGGGCTTGCTGCCTGGTTAATACTGACCGTTTCTCCTCTCCCTTGTCTGCTGGGAACTTGCGATTATGAAGGGGTAACCTCCAAATTCGGCTCTAGCGCGGCTCTCCTAATTATATTATCAAAAAAAAAACATTACAATAATCTTAATTTTCAAGATAATAGGGGCAATGTAAGTATAAATATACTTACATCAAAAGGTTCTCCAATTAATTTGAGTTTATTGGTGAGACTCAAAGGGAATTGTACATGATATTCATATCTCGGCACGTATGCTCAAAGGTTTTCAGTCCCCTGTCAGAAATATGTTCGTTACGCGTACACACTGGTAAATAATGTCTTTTAATCTGTACACAAGCGTCGACCCTTATCCGGGGAAATAAAAACTTTTCAAAAAGGTTACGTAAAATTTATTTTTCGATTATGCTGTATAGCCGGTCAGTTGGAAAGGGGTAATAGGCGAGCTCTGATACGGTGTTTGAATTTTTGTGATTGTTAAATTTTTAATTATAATGTTGATGAGGGAATTCACTTGGATCTATTATAATCATTTGGCAGTATTGGAAACCGTCCTCTTACAAAACCCTATGTTGAACTTCTAATCGCTGAACATCATTAAGAAATTAATTTGTATTTAAGAAGTACATATAAATTGTACTTCTTAAATACAAATTAAAATAGTTCATAATATTTTGTTTTGTGTTTTTGAAACCATTACCCTAAATTCGAACCGTAAGGCAGGTTTTAATTATAACTTTTACATATACACATACATATATATGCATGATATCGGCTATTAACTAATAAAAACACTTCCATTCTCATCTGGATTTAAAATCAAGGCCATATAAAAAACCTCCCTAAAAATTTAATTGGTAATCGAATTAATTCTTCAAAACCATAAAATGTATCAAAACAGTGTTTTACTAAAACAAACACTGCAGTTAGAATGCATTTATGAATTTTAAATACGTAAAAATTGTTTCCCTGTTTATTTGTCTACTCAGCGCGAGGGTTAAAATGTTTACCTAAATATTGAAAAAGCAAATACACATCCAGGTCGCGCATTAAAATCTATCCGCATTTTTCATATAAATCCGTTCTATTCTGAATTAAAGGTTTATCTCTATTACACAAAACTAGTTTATCCTCGGTTCTCAAAATCCAGCGCTTAATCCAATCAAATTGAATTGATCCTTGCATTTTTAAAGAATACAAAGTAAAGTATCTCGATGCAGAAGCTATTAATTATGTCTTTATTAAAATCTTATTTAAATTAACTAATTATTTATGTGTATAAAATCATCTTTTTATAGCGATCAATGGCGAGACGAGCATTCCATTCGCCTGATGGTAAGCGATACGACCGCTCATGTACAGTAGCAAACCGCGCTCGTCATTCTGAGACATAACATGTTAAGTCTCATTATATCCAGTAGTTACTCTGGCTACAATGTCCTTCAAACTGGAACACTACCATGCATTTTTTAATGTTGGTAGTCATGACACTACTGTTTGGCGGGAGAAATAGACATTGCACTGGTACCTACCCTACCAGGTGGCTTCTCACATATGAGAGACCTACCATCAGAAGACGGTGGTTTTTTAAGAAAGAACTGTTCCTAATATTTTGACAACAGCATGGAAACAACGCACTTGGACGCCAAAGGATCGCAGAAAATCTATATCTATGTTCTATACCCTATCGGAGTACCAGAATGAAATAAGAACGACTTGAACTTGCAGGAGGGGATATGCCAAAGCTAAAATGTCGGGCGAAAAGTCAAACAAAGGCAGATCGTGCTGGTGAATTTTGTGCGATCATTAGCATATGCAAGTTGACGATATCGACTTCTAGTTCACTGTGATCGGTCAGCCACACCACTGGCTATAACTTCTTTGTCAATTTTCAAGCAATATTATATCTTAAGCCCCATTTACACGGAGAGAGTTTCTTGCAGCAAGAATTGTTTGCCATTATCGCATGACCTCACCGCCGTAGATTATCGTGTTCTGACAAATGTTTATACAATGCAACTTTTTTATATCCTTACGATAATCGTATCCTCGAGGCGACAAACTATCCCCGTGTAAATGGAGCTTTAGTCTTTACGAAGCCATTTATGAAATATTGTTTTTCAATCTAAATAAATGTGTTGTGACCATTCGCGGCTGCCAACATGTTCACGGTGGTCGCGGGTTCAAACCCCAGAGCACACCTATGACTTTTCGGAGTCATGTGTGTATTGACAGTCAATCACGCACTGTTACGGTGAAGGAAAACATCATGAACCTGCATACCATAGCGATTCGGAAGAATTTTTATGGTATGTGAAAGTTCATTCACCCGCACTAAGCCAGCATAATGGACTAAATGGCCTAACCCCTCTAAATCGTGTTCTCGATTGCGAATAAGGCCCGTGCCCTGCAGTAGGACGTATATTGGCTGATACAAAGCAAAAAAAATCTAAAGGAATTATTACACCTTTATTTATACACAGCGTATCGATTTCTACTACTGAAAGTAAGCGTCGAATCTTAATAACCATAATTCGATTTTCATAGTACAGATTAAAATAAAAACAAATTTATTAGAACAACAGAAACTTATCTCTCGTGTGTATATTCTATTTTGAACAGCGCGTGTCATTACGTGTATTGCGATCTCTTTGTCATGCAGGTGCATTAGCGAATCCGGTATTAGCTAGACATGTACGTTTTCCACAGATATCTGAAATTGGTAATTCATTATTACATATTGCCTACGATCTTTTGGCGTGCGAATGTGTTGTCAAAATATTGGAATCAGCTTCATCGAATTTATACGCGTAATCTAATAATATTAACATTTCCAATATAATTAAATGTGAAAGGAGATAAACTGTTCCTAATATTTTGATAGCAACGCCAAAAGACCGTAAACGATCTTTACCTCGATATGACAGCTGTCGATACTGATTTATTATCGTAAAACACACAAGCATGTAGGTATATTAAAATAATTCTACACAATTTTTACTTAATTTTTAATCCTAGTATCTCACTCACTTCTAGGTGAGTTGTCTTGGTTCACTATTTTTGTATAAGAAGTCCACACATCCATCCATCTTTTCGGAGGTATCCCTCCTTTAATCCATCATCGCATAATATTTTTGTCACTTTTCTCATTATACGAGTTTCGCTTTTGTCATAGGGTATCTATTTCGAACTGAAGGTAATTACGACCTAAGTTCTCTAGCTAGACGGTATGTAAATCGGAAAGGACTAGGGAGGTGGTAATCGTATATACATAGATCAGAAATTTTAGAAATGAATATGGTTTTTTGGACGGCATACTTCGAAAGTAGGTTTCGAAATAATACGGAATATTTTGTAAAATATTTACTCTGTATCCGCCCATATACGTCCTATACTGTCTAATCCTGATCTCTTCTATAATCGAGAGTACGATTGAGACGAGTTAGGCCATATAGTCACCACATTAGCCTAATGCATCTAAAGTCTATAATATGCGACATTATTAAGCAAGATTCACAATTATCACTGAGTCCCGTCCCGTCCGTAAGGGTAGAGTCAAGTCAAATAAAGTATAAAGTTTTAAGACGTTAAGGCATTCAAACTGCTTTACAAAATATTCATATATCCTACACACAGCAGGATAAAACTTAAAACAGTAATTGGATAATGAAGCTGGTACACAATGGACGGCCCGTCATGGTAACCTGAGTACATGCGTGGCGTTCTGCGTCTAGTCTGCGATATTCGATGTAGAGCACGACATTTAATTGATTACGGCCTTATTCATAGACAGTTTAAAACCCATTTTAGCTATCGAATGTTTTGTCCTTTTCGAACGACTTTTGAATTCAATTTGAGCGAAGAAGACAAAACATTCGATAGCTAAAATATATTTTAAAACTGAATAAGGCCTTTAGTGCTTAGATCGTACAGCATTTACTATTAGGTTCAGTAGTGGCTTTGCCGTACATATATTTTTAAAAGGATGAAATGCAACCAGTATCTGTATCAGTCCATATACGTCCCACTGCAGGATACGGGCCTCTTCTACAATCGAGAGTACGATTGATCGGTTAGGCCATATAGTCCACCACGCTACTCGCTAGCCTAGTTTAGGTTGGGGGAATGGCGAAATGCAATATTTCAACTCATTTTACTTCGCTAAGTTAAATCGTTGGTATAACATGCCATTATACCTTGCTTCCTCTTCTAAGTTTTACACAATCATGTGAACCCGTGTAAAAGCGTTTAGTTCTTATAATAGCTCTCAAAACTTCATCGGCTTTCCAAATTCTATGGTCATCCTTACTTTTCATATTTAAAACATCTTTTCCGACGTTGGACGTATTTTGTGGAACGATTTTGTTTCCAATCTTTAGTCACGTATTTGTAAGTAGTTTATGGTTAATACTCGTATATTATGTGTAGTTTACTTGGATTTTAATTACATCTTCCTAATTTTATTAGTAAGAAAAAATAATTTATAGAGATATGCTAGATATGTAAATACCTTACTTCAGATTGGCATTTATACGTACCACCATCAAGTGCAGTATAAACAGTTTATGCCATTTACAAAAAAAGGTTCCCGTAGGAAAACCATTACGAAAATACAGCACAAACGCAAATTGGATATATGTAAGCAAATCGAACGCACGTATCAGATTTATCAATAAACGTGAGCACGCGAAATGTTTTGTTGCAAAACGTAAATCTTGTAAGTGACTGTATCGTAAGACAATTTAGTTTATCTCATTTTTTATTGAATATAAAATGCCTGACTGCGTACCTTTCTCTTATCCGATCGGGTTATTTATTGCACAAGTTTGTTTTTGACCGCCTCACGTACTTTATAGGGCGAACCTTTCCTATCCCGAATTGCCAATTGCTATTTGATATATACTTTATGCTGTAACTTTTCCATCTCATATTTCTTAGATTTTTTTCCCCGTTTTTATATACTTGCATAACCGTTTTGTGACTTTTGTGCTTGTTTCATTAGTCTATTGTGTGTATTTAGACTGAGAGTTAATTCAATCTCTAGATCGATCCTGCTTTTTGTGAGCTCACAAATACATACAAATATCTTGTAAATACCTATTTTCTAGTAAATACGGCATATCCCATACGAAAAGGCGATCATAAAATCATAATTGAAAAGTTTTGTATCATGCCTACTTATCGTATTGCCTTCAAAATCAGTTATCCCTTGCCGATCTTTTCAATTCTGAGCTACAATTACTAGCAGATCAAATTTATCTACAACACTAGCTAGGACTTAAGTGACTCTGGTATGTTAATGCTTAGTTTTTATTGAAAATTACCTTCTGCCCGCAATTCCATTTGTGTGGTTATCTTTATTGAAAAAATCCCATCTCGTCCCGTCCCGTTATATCCCGCCTTGTCCCGTTTCATTCTTACTCAAGATATACGAGGATAATCAAGTCCCATCCTATTTATTTGAGTACAAAAAAGTAACAAATTTATCAGAATTACTCCCTCATCCTACGGGAACACTACATTTTTTCGGGATAAAAAGGAAGTGTTAATCCAGGGTGTCAGCTACCTCCATACCAAATTTCATCGAAATCCATTAAGCCGTTTCTGAGTTCATCGTACACTACCGCACTGCCAAACAGACAAAAATACTAAAAATAATGGTTTTTGGTTCTATTACGTTAATATAGCCGCCCCATATCAGTTTTTCTCATTTATCTTCTATGTACAGACATCGATCGGTTACAAATTTATTATATGTATAGATTACAAACAAAACACTCACAAGATAATATACTTATCGCTATGTTTCAGCAATACCGCCGGCATAGAATTTGGCCCACCTTACACAAAACATTGACAGGCGGACGCTGGTCGCAAAAAATGCTTTCGTCGAACCGTATTTTCGTTTCGTTTGGAGGTTCGTTTTTCATCTATTTTTGCTTACTCGGCTGGTACCCGAGGGCCGGTGTGTTCAGCGTTATTCCGGCATCAACTTTATTGTGTTTTGCAAAATATTGACATAATTTAGTGGACAGATGTTGGTGTTTATCTGTTGTTAAATTATGGTATAGGATTATTTTATGAACAGGGTGTTTTAGATTTTTATAATTTATATATTCTTAATCGATATTTATAATGATAAGAAATTATCCTGTCATATTTTCAGTACTTAGAAATTATTCGTATTATCCAGAAACAGAGATAGTAGTTTGTAGATGCTAATTATAATTAAAAAAACTACAATGTTAAATTATTAGGTTCAAGATAGCAAAATTAGTGCGTGGCCTGTTGCTAAACGGACTAGACGCGCAACTGCCAACATGTTCACGGTGGTCGCAGTTTCAAATCCTAGGACACACCTCTGACTTTTCGGATGTCATGTGTCATTTGAGAGTCAATCACTACGCACTATAACGGTGAAGGAAAACATCGTAAGGAAACCTGCACACCATAGCAATTTGAAATAATTTCTATGGCATTTACATGCTGGGTTGCAGGTTGGCGAACTTTACAGTCCGACAACCCGCACTAAGCCAGCATGGTAGACTTTATGGCCTTAACCCTCTCAATTGAAATCTCGATTGAAGAGGAGGCCGTGCCCTGCAGTGGGACGTATATGGGTGATGCAGATACAATAACATAAATATTTCTGTAACTCAATTTGCTACTGGTTGTTTTTGGGGCTCTATGTTACTCCAGATATTATAAATTTTTAATAAGATGTATAAATATTTATTTTACTAGCTATGAAATAAACGCTTTAAAGCAACGTATAAATAATTCTCATAAGTAATATAAACACATTACATAAAGACAAATTACAGCGTGATATGGGTCATTTGATGTTTGATGTATTCATATCTTAAACCAGCAATAAAAGGTTTACACGTAATTTATACAAATGTTACATTACGCGATAACCCTGAACATATTCTCTTTGTTTCCGCGCAAAACATTACCGTCGCCCGTAAAAGATAAAGCTGATAATACCGTAAAGGCAACAAAAAAATCGAATGTACACGCACGTTATGTTCCTCGGCCATGTCCTGCGATAATGACGGGTTAAGGTTCTATACGACCTCAAAACCGTACGCGGCCCGGTCAGAATGGGCGCCCATGCCTCGAAAAGACTCCCTCCCAACGACAATGCTGAATCTTTTATTAGTTTCGTGAATGGACGGCCAGTTGACATAACCGTCGGCGACATCTGTTGTGATATTACGCCATCTTTCCACCCCGGAGTTCCATCGATCCCCGGCCGGATCGACTATTTTTGTGCACGTGGAATTTCTGAGAGGGCCGAATTGAATTCACCCCGTGTAGGTGTTGTGCGGAAAATTGCTGGGCTCGAAATGCGCCGCAGTCATCAGGTGAGTTTTTGTAATGCGTCGCTGACACGATATTTGCAGAATGGAAATTTAGCTTCGAATTTGAAATTTTGCTGTTTACTTTCGTATTGCACTGTGATCGTTAAGTCTATTCGGTAGAGCTGTAATACTTATTTTATTGTATTGCAGCATAGCCTGTATGAGGGGCTATTCTTGTTACGTCTACTTTTTAAATATATGTGATGTTTGCCAACTCGCACTGGGTCAGCGTGTGGACTAAACTGAGGTCATTTAAACGTATGCCACAAAATTAAAGGTTCTAGAATCTTCTTTTTTTATTGTAATGAATGGCGAGACGAACATGCCATTCGCCTGGTGGTAAGCGATACGACCACTCATGGACAGTACCAAAACCAAACAACACAACGAATCTCAAAGCAATGCTTGTCTTTACTGCACTCGCCACTGGGCGTGATGGCAAGATCACGGCTCATTATGTCCAGTACTTACTCTGGCTACAATTACCTTCATTTCGGATAATTACTTCTAAATTTGATTACAATAATTACATTCACGTTAGTACCCTTCAATCAATGCCGTTCGCGACAGCCTTTAGTAGCGCAGTTGGTTCGAAACCGACTGTGAAACGAGAGGCCGCGGGTTCGATTCCGACACCGAGACACATGTTTATACGATCCACAGATATTTTCTTTCAGGTCTGGGTGGTTGAGAAAGCGAAAAGTCTCGTAGTTTCTGATACCCACGACACAAGACTTAATTGATCTTAATGTGTGGTCAGGACTATGTATGTGACTGTTGGGTGTATTTTGTTATTATTAACATAATATCCACTTGCTCCATTACACATCCTATGTGTGTTGTGACGTCAACATGATTTGTCAACTTCCAAAAATTTACCACAAAAATACGATATATTAACGGCAACAATTATTCCCCCATTTGAAATGATACCCCGCGGGAATCCCCGTGATTTATGCGCAAACATATTTATGTTTAATCTGTACGTTTAATAAATTGCAAAAGGACAGCCAGATATCATGAACGAGTTAAATAACCGTCCCAAAGGGTTGCGAGCGCTTCCTATCCTTTCGGTTGTATCTCAGAGTTTCATGCCCAGAGGAATAATTAGAATAAAAGAGTGTTAAACTTTCAGCCAGTGGTCGGTATGGCCTATACTGCACGTCCCATGAGAAGGTTTCATGGTAATTGTTTGGAAATTATTCGCTTTCTCTGAAGGGAACACTCCAGGTAGCATGAGTATTATTTATTTTATATAATCTTTTTGTTGTAATTAGAAAAGTTATAGAAATATGGTTATGGTTTAGTACAGAGTAAAGATAGACTACGTGGCCCACTTGGTTAGACGTCGGCTGTGAAATGAGAGGCCCTGGGTTCGAGTCCCCGCACTAAAATAAATATTTGTGTGATCCACAGGTATTCGTTTCTGGGTGTTTGTGAGACCGAAAAGTCTCTCGTAGTTTCTGATACCCATGGCACAAGACTCGATGTTTGTCTGGGGTCAGGACTATGTATATGACTGTTGGGTGTATTTAAAAAAAAAAAGATTACCAAATCTGAATGTTCCGAGACTAAAATCTCCCTGTACAATGCGAAATCGGAGTACTACTCTACAATAGCACCGTGTCGGCTTACGTGTGTGTTTTTAATGCATCTATTATTTCACTTTAGTTCTGTAGTTTGATACTTATATTTCGTTTTCGATTTTATGATCAGTGCCTTACTTAATGCTAATTCCTTCAAGAAATAATGCAGTCTAGAGAAAACATTTAATTCAAATCGATCAGTTCAGATTTCGGAATAGAATCCAACACCCTACAACACAGACTAAGCAATTAATCACAGGACCAATGAAGCGACAGTCTAAGCCCCATAATCCTTTTTATTTATGGTCAAAAAAGTTAAGTTCATCTCGCGAATAAGTCTCTAGGACTGCCGGGTGTCATTAAACCCCCGGCCACAAGGATTATTTTTATTTCTTCGCTAAGATTTATTTTCCTTAGATTAGCATTCTTCTTATTTATGCTAATGTAATTTTAATGGCGTCGCGTTTTTCGGCTAATTTCATTTTAAGAAAAACTCCGTGGATTTGTTTAAAAACCCCAGCTTAATAAGGCACGTTCGGTGACAATTTTGCTTTAATAAAATTTAAATTATCGGCCTAATTAAGGGATAGATGGATCTTTATCACAAGATTAGACGAGAAATTATGCTCGCGAAGAAATGTAGTATAATAAGATTATTATTGCTTTTTAAGTTTTTGTATTATAATTTTAAACTTTCATAGTGTCATATGTTTTTGGCGAGAAAGCACTATACGAGATAGTTTTGTGGTTGACTTATGGTAGTTGTGCTGATTAGATGTTTTGATTATTAACTGAAATATCCTGTAATTTTAAAAATAATACTTTATATACCACGTCCCTCTGAATTGAGTAATCTTACAATCGTTAAAAGACTCCAGGTTAAGAAATATTCATATTAATTAAGATGCGATAATTGGAGACGCTTTTAAACAAAACCAGGAACCCTTCGTCGTATCCAATACAGACAATACACGCAAATGTTAAATTGACATCGCCAAACCTAACGGCATGACATATCAGTTTCTAAACGATGAAAGTTTTACACAGCGGCAAATAAGTCGTGCGCGTCTTGGATTGTCAACATGCCACCGATCCCGGCAATAAGTCAACACGCCTCCACTCTCTAGTAAGTCACGGAACGTGTATCGGAAAATTCGGATTGAAAGAAATTCTGTAGTCTACGAGCCCGACGCGGACAAACAGCGGCCGAATGAACGTAATTGTCATCCACTACCACGGTGTACTTTTGTGGACACAAATGCACTTATCCCTGTGTTAGTCGATTCGTTAACCGCGTCGACTTTCGAATTCAAAGCGGATTTTGATGACATTTTAAGTTCGGTCAAATTGAAGTGCGGGTTAGTTTTTCTTTTGACATGTTGCTGGGTTTCATATTTTTGCGAATGCATGCAGTGTTTATTGGATTTATCGCCTATCATGCAACAAACGAACGGGCCGGCGTATTTTTTGGATCCAGAACGTTTATCGGCGAGAGTGACAAAGTCTATTTTATTCTGGAAAATGTATTACTGTAATAAAAGCGTGTTGTTACTATGACTTGTTCGATCTTCATATTGGCAATCATTTTCAGGTCAGTTTCTTGTTTTATTTGGCTCGAAACTGGGTTTTTTCATTACAAAGGCAGCAAATTTATTGGGCAAGAAGCCTTTTTTTTAATGCTGGCTCGACGACATTACTAAAAACTGGATTTTGTCATAAATAATTAATAGCTTTTAATAAAATAAAACACGAAATTATAAAATTGTATATATACTCTTATTTTACCCCAATACTAAACGTATTCTTACCTTAATACAAATATTATTTCTTGGAAAAAGTAAATTACTTTTCTCTAACACAAACCCAATCTCCTGATATAATCCAGATATTGATTTCGTCAAATAGATTTTGGCGTTTCGTATCACAACGTATTTGGAGTTTGGTTTATACGACACATATTCCAGCACTTATCTACAGATGAATACATATTTTCTTTGTAGAAGAACCTATTGATATCAAGGCATTTTTGTTAGTTATCAATTATATATATTTTTATTACGTAGGTCCGGTAAACGAGCAAAACTGGCCTAAGAACATCCATAACGCTTGGATCATGAATGTGTTACCGGCCCATCAAATCGGCAGAGGAATGGGAAGGAAAAAGGATGGGAAGAGGAAAGGGGTATCTGGTAATTCATTCACGGAATGAACTCGACAACGGTGCTGTCGATTCATGTCAACATCCTGTGAGACAGTAGTACCGCCACGGACGAGCTTACCCATTCATGCTGAACCATGGCTGACAACAGCGTGGCTCTACCACTTCTATTAATAATATTACTGGTATTCAAAGCCACTTCTTTAGTTTAATGACATAATAGTTATTAAAGTAATGCTGGTATCAGCGAAGGTGTTTTGTTTTCGTGCGGATATCTAATGTAATCTAATATATTATGCTGTTGGTGTACTACATTTTAAATAAATAAATAAATTAAATCGACTACCGTACACGATGGAAGATCCATCACAGTGCTCAACCCAAATGAGTCGCGTATTGGGTTACGAGCAAGCCGACAAGAAGTGTCTGCTGGCTATGACAACTTTGCTTCGTCAGTTGCAACTGTATTTGTATTGAGAAGCACTTACTGTCGACTACATTGTACTATGCATTGTCGTGTCAGTATAAAAGAGACCGTGTTAGAGCTGAACAACGGTCTTCGATTTTGAGCAACAAGGATATTTTAAGGAGGTTTCGGGTCAGATAGGTTATGAGGTAAGCCAAGATGTTAGATAAATAAATAATTAAATAGACCTAACAGTCATATACATAGGCCTGGCCCCACACTAAGTTCGAGTCTTGTGTCGTAGGTATCAGGAGCTACGAGAGAATTTCCGGTCTCACAACACCCGGACCCGAAACAAATATTTGTGGTTCACACAAACATTTGTCTCGGTGCGAGCATGGAACCCGCGGCCTCACGATTTATAGCCTGCGTTTAACCAACTGCGCCACGGAGGCTGTCAATATTTCGGACAACATGGAGATAAATAAAGGGGGATTCATGTCAGACGGGTAATGAGCTAAGATCTACGTATTAGTCTTCCATGATCCCATGTTAGTCTATATCTCTACAGACAAGTATATTATATTATCTAACATTAAGCTACTAAGTGATATACGGCGTAAAAGGTCCATCCCATTTTGTCATATACAGGCAGATGAATCTTCGAACCGACAGAAGAGGAACGAGAAATTCAATGAGGCAGCATAAGCTAGAAAATTATTGGTGATAAAAAATCGAGAACACATAGTAATGTTTGAGTTATTTATTTACTGCATGAACTGTTGTACCTTTTTTTAAAAACACCGTTCGGTTGTTGACTTCAATTTTGCGATTCCGTTGTGACTGGTTGACGTAGCATCTTTTTTTTAAGTTTATTACTCCCACGAGCATTTTAAAAGTAATTACCGTGATTTTGTTTAACATTTATTTTATTATATAGATTATAATTGTTTCGTCACCTTTGTTTTAAATAAGTATGTATAGGTCTTGTTATTTGTGAAGATGTTGGTTTATTTTAATATTAATTTGTATTCAAACTACAAGTTTATTTTAAAACCTCACCATTTAATGAGTATTAAGGAATTAAATTATACCTAGACCATGAAAGGGCAAGTCCAATATATGTGTTGGGATAGGCGCAAAACATTACCTTTAAATGGTTTAGTAATTTAGTTCAATAATTTGTAACAAATTATTTTATCGTTTTTCATTTCAACTACTCAAATAAAATATGAAAAGAAAAAATCTTCAACCGACTACCCTTAATAAATAAACTCCGTTTTTAAAAACCATTTAATACGACCGCACAAAACCTAATTGTTTGATCAATTCGTAAATGTTTTTCATTTAAAAAAGACTATGTGGTCGCACGCCGGACAAGCTTTCCGTCCCCTAAATTCGGTTAGCAAGCGAAATGTTTTGGAACTGACCTACTCGCCGAAGCCGCTACGAACGACCATTATTTTCAAATATATTTGTTTTTATTCAGCAGCATTTTCGAAGTGTCCGGTATTGGATTCTGTTTATTTTAGAGCTGCTGTGACAAACGCTGTTTTTGTTGGTTTAAGTATTTCTAACGGAAATTTACTTCAAACATTTGATTTATAATTTTAGTATTAATAGAGAATAATAAGAGCAAAAGTGAGTGATTAAGTAGTAATACATTGTCCTTGTAAGATAAATTTATGAAACGTATCAATACGTATGTCTCTTACAATGATTTTCATAGAAACTTGTTGGAAGCGGCCTACTTTATACTGACAAGTTTTCGTACAGCTAAGAACAGATGAGTATAGAAATTAAATAATTATCAACAACAAAATAATTAGCCAACAAACAATCCGCGTAATTCTGATTCCTCTTCCGATTAACATAAGTAGCTTTTACGCCTAAATTATCATCACTAATAATTATCAACTACGTAACAGTACATGGTTAATTTATTAAACGAGTTAATGTAGATTCTAATGCTGTATTTAATGATTAGCCAAACCGTGAATATTACGGTTGAGGGAGCTACGCTCAGCTTAGCAATTTAGCTAAACATGCCGCAAATATACATCATGATTACGTGGTTAAATATGTGAATTTATACACTTAAGAGGTATACAGAGGTTCTCATGGTAGTAACCAGGACACCCACGTTTCGCCTTGTCTGTTCTGTCCGAGGATGTGATAGGGGGCGAGCCTATCGCCATATTGCGCACAAATTTCTGACTCCAAGCCGGTAATGAATAGAAAAATCCAATATCACTTTACCCGGCCCGGGGTTCGAACTCGGGTCCTCAGCGTAACCATACCGCAGTACATCTACGGGACCGAGGCACACTTTAATACGTGTAAAATAAAGATAACATCCAACTGTCACATACATAATCTGAACCCCACATTAAAATCAATCAAGTCTTGTGTCATGGGTATCAGATGCTATGAGAGACTTTACGGTCTCACAAACACCCTGATCTGACATAAATACTTGTGGGTCTCACAAACATTTCTTTCGGTGCGGGGTTCGAGCCCACGGCCCCTCGTTTCACGGCCGGTGTCTAACCAACTGCGCCACTGAGGCAATAAAGGTACATTTGATTTGATTTCTTTTATAAACCGGCACGACAAAATGTCTTCAATAAGCATGATGGTGAATGTAATTCACAGCAGTATCTATTTCTTCCACTAAACAGCAGTGTCTATTTCTCCCACTAGACAGCAGTGTAAATGCACTGCTGTGCTCCGGTTTTAAGTGTATTGAAGCCAGAGTTAATACTGGACGTAATGAGACTTAGTGAGAGTGCATGGTGGCCTCGTGGTATCGGACCAGACTCGGCTGCCTACATGTTCACGGTGGTCGCGGGTTCAAATCCCAGGGTACACCTCTGACTTTTCGGAGTTATGTGTGTATTGATAGTCAATCACCACGCACTTTAACGGTGAAGGAAAACATCGTGAGGAAACCTGCATACCGTAGCGATTTTAAAAAAAAATTCTACGGTGTGTAAGTCCGCCAACCCGCACTAGGCCAGCGTGGTGGACTATATGGCCTAACCACTCTCAATCGTACTCTCGATTGTAGAGGAGGCCCGTGCCCTGCAGTGGGTCGTATATGGGCTGATACAATACAATACAAAAATGAGATTTAACATCTTGCGTCTCAAGATGGCGAGCGCAGTAGAATGCCAATAATTTCTTTGTAATTCATGGTGTTGTTTGGTTTTGTTACTCTCCATGAGCGACTGTATCAGTCGATCCAATATATACATTTGATCGCAATTCATTGCAATGAAAATAATAATAAAATATTTTTATCTACTAGCTCGAGATGGTTATTATTTCATGATCTTTACCCTATATACCACACACTGCTCTTACTCCCTCCTTTTTCTTAGAAAAATATAATACCACCCTATATTGCTTGTAAGATATTGCTTAGTGCGCTAAGACCGCCATTTGTAATCCTTTGGATGCAGATTTAGTGTATCCTCGATGTTCAAATACATTTGTAAATAAATAAATGTCACGTTAGTCAATTATGGTCTTTGCCACTACAACGCAACGTACCATGCCCGGGATATGAACGTGTCAGACAGAAAAGTTTTCTTTGTACATACTGTGAAAGGCACAGCTTAGTGAGCAGACTAGTATTTTTTTTATTTTAGTTATTATTTGTACATACAATGGCACCACTCAGTTAGGTCACGAAATTCCAGTAGGTAATTTCTATAGGGAATATTTTTCGCCTTCTAAGTACTCGTAGTAGTCAAAGTAACTATCTATGATATAAAACTAATTTTTACGGAATTTATCGCGAATTTTGTTTGATTTTACATTTTTTAACTTTCCGACGTTTCAATCACTTTGCAGCTTTCGTAGTTGCAGGGCGGACTGGGGTGTTAGTCATGCGCTCAGTGAATGTTATTGAAGCTACCTTCACTGAACAATAATTTAAATTTATAAGTAAATTTAATAAATTCGCGATAAGGTCCATAAAAAAATAGTTTTATTTGAATGTTATATTCGAGTAAATGTAAGAAACCATAATGAATTATCTATAAATATTTCATATTCTCGGGAAGAGCTTACTATAGAAATGATCCTATGAAGTAAGGTCTTATTATCGTCTTATTCGTAGTGCGTGGTGGCCTGTTGGTAAACGGACCAGACGCGGCTGCCTACATGTTCACGGTGGTCGCGGGTTCAAATCCCAGGGCACACCTCTGACTTTTCGGAGTTATGTGTGTATTGATAGTCAATCACCAGGCACTTTAACGATGAAGGAAAACATCGTGAGGAAACCTGCATACCGTAGCGATTTAAAAAAAAAAATCTACGGTGTGTAAGTCCGCCAACCCGCACTAGGCCAGCGTGGTGGACTATATGGCCTAACCACTCTCAATCGTACTCTCGATTGTAGAGGAGGCCCGTGCCCTGCAGTGGGTCGTATATGGGCTGATACAATACAATACAAAAATTTCATATTCAAGTAACTTCCAAATGTCAGAGGTCTGTGACCTGATATCCGACCCCAGCTCTCTGTCGCAGCAATGCGTCCCGCTGCCAAATAGGGTATCGCTCGTTTTTAAAACCAGGTTTAAATGGAAAAAAATCCGATTTTTTTGTTATATCATAACTACAAAGAACAAATTTTAATATCTATTTATTTATTGTTGACAAATATAAACAAAAGCACTATACAGAAACTATAATAAAAAAAAATACAAATGGCGGCATTATCGCGCTACAGCAATGTCTTATAGACCATAATATTAGGGAATAAAAGATAATAATTACCATAAATATTTTAATCAAAATTACATGCTGGATCTGCTAGCATTGCAAGGAAATATGAAACAAAAAATAAAATTATCAATAAAAAAATAATCGGGACCATACCAGACTGGCTAGTATAAAAAATATTGAAAAATATAAACAAGATCATCATTTCTATTGTTTTTTTTTTCTAAGAAAATTCATAATCTTTTGTTAAATTTGAAATATAACATCTATGTCCTAAATGTTTAATGTCCTAAGACCTAGACAATCAACTAGAACTTTATTCCTATAATTTATGACAAATGTGTACATACGCTATCTCATCAATAAACATTATTGAATTCGAAACAGTTTTGTCAAGTCCCTTATGAATTAATTAAGACGACATGTTCATCAAAACGTGATAAATAAGGACACATTTCGTCATTAATTTCCAAGCTTGGTTTATAAATGAGTATTAAATATGTACGGCTTATTAGAAAGGCTTTGGGTTTTCCATTAAATTTTCCGCGAGTCCGAATTTTCTGTTACGGTTACTTAATGTCATATCTCGCAGTTCCTTGTGTACAAAATAAATTTAACGGATGATACTTTGTTTTCTGTAAGTTAATTTCTCGTTTAAAAAGACAAGGCGAAAAGTTGATTTTATTTTGTAATCTACTTGAAAAGAGTCTATTTTTAATTTCAAATTAAAAACATCTGCCATTTCTGTGAAGTGGAGGCGAATAGTTTATATTATGTCTTTTACTTTGATGAAAAAATAAAAAGACTTATTACTATTAGATACTTCATTACATAAACTGATCAAATAATTTATTCCATATTTAGACTTTATTAACTAATACGCGTAGTTTGTAAAAAAAGGTTATAGAACCAGATAGATAAACGTATTAATTTATCGATTAATCGTCTCTGGTAAAATAATAGCCCAAAAATATCTACTCGCTCTACTCAAAAATATTTTATTTAAATAGTGACACAATTAATTCACACCACAAAATTACATAATGTTCACTTAAAAACCTCGCGTAATTTAGCTACTCTCTTAAATATTTTAAATGAAGCTTAATTCTTGCTGTTAAGCCACGTTTCTGTCCAGAATTAGTATTCCACGCTCGTGGTAGGCTTACTGCCATAGATAAAAATGTGTTAACAAGCTATTGTCAAGAAATAAATGGAGCCGGATACTTTTATAGACTACAGATTTATCGTCGGACCTTGGGTACATAAAAATAAAATAGGGTTGAAGATTCTGTCAACGAAAAATCAGGCCTTCTTTTTATTCGTCACAAATTGAATTTATTTATGCACGAGGATATGGGACTATTATTTTGTTTGAGTAAAAGGTATAGTATTTTTACATAATATATAGATAAAATTAAGGAACAGCTAGCCTGAAGATATCCCGTCCAATTCAAAGTGTTTTGTTAATAATACTGTTATTTGTTTAATTTGCTTAAGTAATTGTGTATTTTTCATTAAAAAAGGAACGAAATAACATGCAAAAATATTGCTTGTTTGTTAATATTTTCTATTTAATATTAAAGAATATTTTTAAATATTATTCTGATGAAAAAGTATAGGCTTCTATTCCAAAAAATATAATAAAATAAAAAAAAAACATTATGTATCTATGAAATATTAATGAATTACCTTTTAAAACATCGTTTACATATTACCATAAAACACCGATTTAAATGCAAGGAAAGCACACCGCGGAACAGGCTCAAAAAATTATAACGCGACAAAATTAAATCGGCTGCGATCAACAAGTGGATTGTATTACGTCACAGTACACAGAAAATAGACGATTTATTTTATTTTCAGAATACGCGCGAATGTATCAATCACCCGACGTTACTCACAGCCATTCGCTTTGGCCTGCGAGCGAGCACTGATTCGGCATTGGACGATGTTTTTCAAAGGTGAGGATTTCGTGCGTCCTCGGCCGCCGTCGGCAGCCTTCGGGAACTCATCCCGATTCGATTGTGAAGAATTTGATGTTTTCGCGAAACATTCTAATTGAAATGGTTCTAAACTGTTTCCAAACGGATTGTTTTGGCGTGTTTGTTGTGTGTTTACATGCCGTTTTTCGGTTGGTTTTTGTATTAGTTTGCTTGAATTGTTAATACTTAGGAATGGATGGAAAAAGGGTTATAAGGTGTTACATGTACATTAAATTGTAAATTAATGTTTAAGGAAGATATAATAAATATTAATAACTAATACTTTTAATCGAAGGGTTTTAATAATGAATTTACGGTAAAGAAATGTAAATGTAGAGTTTATAATTATCTAGAGTTTTTATCTAGCCTAATAAAACTGAGATTTCAGTTTATGTAAGTATATATAGTTAAAGTTAAAATAATTATATGATTATCATAGTTAAATCCTAAAAACAGAGAGGTACCTATGTGGTTCATTTAGTTATTACAATATGATGCATATACATATACTTATAATATATATATATATATATATATATATATATATATATATATATATAATAAATATATAATATAATGGCGAAACGAGCATGTCATTCGCCTAATGATAAGACATACAACCGCTCATGGACAGCATCAAAACCAAACAACACCATGAATTACAAAGTAATGCTTGGAATTCCATTGCGCTCGCCATCTTGAGACATGAAGTTAATTCTCAATATGTCCAGTAGTAGTTGCTCAGGCTACAATGTCCTTCAAACCGGAACACAACAGTGCTTCTACACTGCTGTTTGGCGGCAGAAATAGACATTGCGGTGGTAACTATCCAGGCGGCCTCTCACATATGAGAACCAACCACCGAATACTACGCAGAACTACGCTTCGTTCTAATATCGGAAGGAAAATAACAATATCTCACTTTACCGGTTCTCTGTATCAATGTTTATCTTATCTAATAATGATAACAACCTTCTTTTTAATAAATGCATCGAATGTAATCAAAGTGATCTTGTTTTGGAAATTAAAAACCATATAATAATCAAATAACAGATTATTATGTTATAATCACTTGACAGAATGAAATAATTACTCACGAAATAAGCTCATTTCTCATTCATTATGAAATACACGTTGTGACCAATACTTGTTATTATAGTGTTACCTACATTAAATATGAAATACTCGACTAATGGAGCCTTCCAGCTATGCTAGTGGCTATTTTCAAACGCATACATTGGCTAACCAACTCATTGCATTGTAATCTCAATCTTCGGATATAATAGTTATGAAGAGATTAAGTCTATTGAAAAATACAGGCTTAAAGATGCGAAATTTTTCATGAGCAAAGACAGTATTATTTTTATTATAATATAATGTTAAGAAATAATTTATTTTAGTTAATCTTATGTAAAATAAAATTAGTCGGCGGGACGACTTGCACAAGAGGGCGGCCAGAGACTGGATGCATAAAACTTCAGACTGGGCTCTGTGTCGTACCTTGGAAGAGGTCTTTGTCCAGCAGTGGATTGCAACGGGCTGATGATGATGATGATGTAAAATATTTATCACTATCTTGATGTTTTCTTTCACATTATTATATAATAAATTTGTTAATACTTTTAATACAAAAATCGTGTAATTTTTGTTTGTTTGTGCGCTGACAATATTGCGGCCTGCTCAGGGGCGCCCGTTTGTGATTTTTAGCTCCCTGTGTACCGAAAATATTATAGGATGAACTTCGGTAAAATTTTAATCGAAATATGTTTAATCTCATCTCGAAACATCGGAAATACATTTCTGTCAAATCTACACAGATCGATCTCACTGTTTTCATTAAAAACAAGCGGTTGTGGAAGTTTTATCAACGAAAAAATATATTTTACACAAATATTATCTTTGCGCAAGAATAATACGATCTCGTGTTGGATAAAAGGCTAAAACATTATGTTATAACTTCAATGTTTTAGTTGGTGATTGGTTTGACATTTAGTGCCAATCTTCCATACTATGAGTACTAGTAATAAAAACCACTTAGAAATATTGCACATATATTATTATAGTAAAATAATATATTAAGGTCATACACGCCCACTGATAAGCAGATTCTTTGGTAACAGATTGAGAGGGCTGAGACTATTGGCCACTCAGAGCTATTGTAAGGTCGCGGGTTCAATCCCCGCATCGAAACACATACTTGTATGACTGTACTGTATTAACACAGATATGTCCTACTGTAGACACGAGCCTCCTCTGCCATCGAGAGCACTATTAAGAGTGGTTCGGCTATATAGTCCACCACGCTGGTCTAGTGCGGGTTGGCGGTATAACATACCATAGATTTTTTTTAAATCGCTACGGTATGCAGGCTTCCTCACGACGTTTGCCCTCATCGTTATAGTGCGTGATGGTTGACTATCAACACACACATGACTCTGAAATGTCAGAGGTGTGCGATTTGAAGCCGCGAACACCGAGAACATGTTGGCAGCCGCGTCTGGTCCGTTTACCAATAGGCCACCACGCACTTAACCGTGACGCCGAAGTGTCTCGTAGCTCCTGAATCCTGAGACCCACGACACAAGACTCGATCTAAGTAGGAAATAGGACTATGCATGTGAATGTTGCGTGTATATTCATTAAAGACTAGAATTCTGACAAAAGTGTGGGCAATGATCTTATAAGATCAATGAAAATTTAATCACCTACGGCGAACGACACGCGCGGCGTTCCAAAATGTAAAAACCAATACCCACGACAGTTACAAGCTGAGGTTTTTCGAAACAAGAATTCTGTAAACCACATTTCTATAACGTGTTCGATTTAACACGTTCGGCACCTACATTCCAACGAAATGTTCAATTAAATTACCATTCGCGCGTATTCACAAAACATTTGATCGGGAGCCCAAATATTTGATGGAAATAGTGGAAACTTCGTCGCGTAGGCACGACAAAGAGACGGTGCGTTCGGTTAAATTGTTCTGAGGAATTTCTGCTAATACTATTCATGATTACGTATGTATGATGTAAGTTGGAAGCCTTTTGTATTTCCCTCTTTTTTAATATTGTTTTGGTTTTGTGCGTAAGAACGTGGAAGGTATTTTATACTTTAAATATATTTTTTATTTATAAAATAAATAAATTAATAAATACACCCAATAGTCACATACATAGTCCTGACCCCACTCTAAGATCGAGTCTTGTGTCGTGTGTATCAGGAGCTACGAGAGACTTTTCGGTCTCACAAACACCCAGTCTCGAAACAAATACTTGTGGTTCACACAAACATTTGTTTCGATGCGGGGGTTAAATTGTTCTGAGGAATTTCTGCTAATACTTTTCATGATTACGTATGTATGATATAAGTTGGGAGCCTTTTCTATTTCCCTTTTTTTGACGATAGTTTTTTATTCTTAGTGATGAGTTTTGGTAGTCTTTATAGTTTAAAAGAATAAGAGCTCTTCCATTGGGTTTTGTAGACAGTTTATTCTCTCCTCGGAGTTTGAAATAAATCATTTAAATATGCATGAATACTTCAAATATAAGATATGTCAGTAATATTGTGCTAAATTAGATTCTTCTAATTAAGCACATGCACCACGCATTCCCCATAATTATTCATAAATTTAAATAAATAATGTATTTTACAATCAATTTTTATATGGCACAACGAATATAAGGGCTTCTATTTCAAACATTAAAATGTACTAACATTTCCTTATTTATCATACATAACTCTCATCATTTTATCATCATCATGGTCATATTAGCCCATATTTATCTACTGCTGTACATAGGCCTCTTCTCTATTGCACCATTTCTCCCGGTCCTGCGCTTTCATAAATTAAAAAACAAAATTAACACAAGAATGACAAACTTTACCACATTCTCACGCACAAAACCAAAACAATATTCAAAGCGCCAAAACATAAACAAAGCAACTGCGCCACTTAATTGCGTTATACATGAAGCACGGCTATCACCAAGCAGCTGTCTCGGTCCCAAGACGTTATCTCCGCAAGATATACGCGGACCTATCTCTGGAGAAAAATCGGCGGGCTTGTCACAGGGCGCGGGGGGACCATTTCTCACGAATACCGGCAGCATGCGTGTAACGACCTGCTGATTATGGCAAGGTTCATCGTTTATGGGCGTAGGCAATGGGTGATTTGATGATAAGGCGTGCAGTGACAAGATTGAAAATTGAGAACAGAGGTTTAAATTTTTGAAAATCCTGATATGTCTAGTTTGTCTACTTTCATTCTAATGCATTTATAAACAAATACTTGAGTGAACCACAGGTATTCAGGTTTCAGGTCTGGGTGTTTGTGAGAACGAAAAGTCTCTCGTATTTTCTGATACCTACGACATAAGACTCGATCTAAGTGTGGGGTCAGGACTATGTATGTGACTGCTGGGTGTATTCATTTATTTATATGGCTTCAGAATATTTCTGGTATACCTTGAGTCTTAGCGTGTATTTATAACTATATATTGTCCATCTATAATTATTGTTTTGCGACTGCTATATTTCCCAAAGTGCGTGGTGGCCTCGTGGTATCGGACCAGACTCGGCTGCCTACTTGTTCACGGTGGTCGCGGGTTCAAATCCCAGGGCACACCTCTGTCTTTTCGGAGTTATGTGTGTATTGATAGTCAATCACCACGCACTTTAACGGTGAAGGAAAACATCGTGAGGAAACCTGCATACCGTAGCGATTTTAAAAAAAATCTACGGTGTGTAAGTCCGCCAACCCGCACTAGGCCAGCGTGGTGGACTATATGGCCTAACCACTCTCAATCGTACTCTCGATTGTAGAGGAGGCCCGTGCCCTGCAGTGGGTCGTATAAGGGCTGATACAATACAATACAATACAATACAATATTTCCCATACATATGTAACTACCTCAGCTGTCACAAAAATATTAAATACATACATAATCGTCATATCCCATAGGGGTAGGCAGAGACTATGGATCGCCACTTTGCTCGATCCTGACATACTACTTTCGCTTCATCCACATTCATCAATCTCTTCATGCATGCCCGTCGGTTCAGGGTACTTTTGACCTGGCCCTTGTTGAAAATAAATATTAAAATATACTGTTAAAATGATCTCTTTTATTCCGCTTGCAATTAATGTTTAAATGTGGTAATTACACAGTAATTACGATTCCTAGAATATTGTAATTCGGGAGCTTTTGTTAGTCCGGTGGGGTATTTTAAAGCATTCAATGATTCAACCGATAGTTGCCCCGGCAGTGAAAACATATTTGTGTTAATATTCAATTCTGTGAATGTCAATAATCACCGGCACTAGAGCTACTAATTGTCGGTATGGTTTTCTTGATTGTAGCTGTACCAGTGAAACATAAAATGGTGTTTATGAAGAAGGTAATAACAGGTTGGAACAGGATGGTAGAAACAAAAAATTAAAGACCATAAATCGGACACTATTTGTAATTACATACATACATAAACTCACGCCTTTTTCCCAGAAGGTAGGTAGAGCGCCGCTATTACACACACATTTCGCTTTGTATGTTCCGTCCCACGATGTGATAGGGGGCGAGCCTATCACCATATCAGGACAAATTTCTGACTTCGGGACGCTAGTGAATTGCAAAATCCAGTATCATTTTGGCAGACACGGGATTCGTGTCCGAGACCTCAGCTTTGCTATCGTCTCATAGTACAACTACGCCACCTACGCAGTCATTTATAATGAGATAAATAAATTCTACAATGATGACAATTTTCCACATTGCATATAAAGAGTTGTAAAATCTATTTTAATGTTTAATATCAGCAGGTAGGTATTATGTAGAGTAAACATTATGATTAATTAATTTAAAGTGCTTAGTGAGCCCAAAAAAATGAGTAAATAGGCTTAATAGACATCGCAAATAATCATGTCAAGATCTTCTACGTAATTTATTTCCAATTGTTTTTTGTTTGTACCCAACACGTAATAAAACCAACATCGTTTTGCTTCCTGATCTTAATTCGTAGCCTATCTTTATGTCGTGGCCTATCCCAATTAATCACTGTATAATTGACTGCATTCACATTAAGGAGCAATTCTACCATCAGATAAGACACTAATTATTTATTAGATCCTTTCTGGGAATAGGAATAAGGTTAACGTGGACTTCTGCCATGATATTCAGAATGTAGTAGAACAATTGTACTGTATCAGCCCATATACGTCCCACTGCAGGGCACGGGCCTCCTCTATAATCGAGAGTACGATTGAGAGTGGTAAGACCATATAGTCCACCACGCTGGCCTAGTGCGGGTTGGCGGACTTTTACATACCATAAGTGGAACAATTAACCCAATAAATAAATATAGTCTCTACGGACAGCTTTGTTGTCGCGTTTCGTTCGGTGAGTGAGATTGCCGGGTGCCGAATACACCTTTCCTCTTCCCACCCTTTTTCCTTCCCGCTCCCCTCCGAATTTGTTGGGCCGAAAACACATCCATGATCCAAGCGCTGTGGATGTTCATGGGCGGCAGTGATCACTTACCATCAGGTGACGTGTTTGCTCGTTTGCAGACCTAAGGAATTGAAAAAAGTCTCATAGTAATTACTACCTTTTATCACATAATGATTGTTTGTATCCCCTTCAAATAGAGCATATTTTAAGGATATTCAGAAATATAGCTCGAATAAGTGTGTTATTCGTAAAAACTTTTAGAGTTAAAATTGTATTCACAAGTATCTCTACGTTTAACTTGTTTGCATAAGTCTAATTTTACCCACTCATGACGATAAATTAGAGTTCCCTTCAATTAGTAGAATTTACCGCTATGTAAAATATTGAAGATTTACTCACAACTCGAGTGGCTGTTTAGTTTGAAGGTCGGACTTAATGTCTGTCGTGGCGGCACCGTGCCTTATCTCTGAACCGGCGCAAAGCTGGAATTCGCCTATTATTATATATCGTAGGTAATTTATTGCTTCCATTATGAAATTGTAAATTGTTTCGAGTTATAGTTTTTATGGTAATTAAGGCTGGTTGCCTGTGTTACTTTTATATATTTTACATACATAAATACATCAACTCAAGCCTTTTTTTCCGCAAAAGTACGCAGAGGTTCTCTTGGTAGCAACCAAGACACCCACATTGCTCCTTGTGTTTCGTCCCATAATGTGTTAGGGGGCGAGCCTATCGCCATATCGGGCACAACTTACTGGCTTTGAGCTGATAATTAATAGAAAAAGCCATGATCACTTTGCCCGACCCGAGATTCAAACCCAAGACCTTAGCGTTGTCACCATACCGTGCTACAACTCACCGAGGTATTTTTACACTTCTTATATAATTTTAGATGACGAAATTGCTTCATTTTAATTTTATCAATAAAAGCTTTTTTTTTTATTGTAGGATCTATATTTTAGGTGTTCTTTAAGAAGGCAATATCTTAATTTTCTTAGAACACTCCAATGTGTCCATACTAAAGCCGGATGCTACTGTAGTACAGTCCAAGTAAAGTACCTATGACAAATATATACGATTATTCATTAATACAGTAAAAACGAATTATGCCGATCTATTTGAAACTGGACGTACACAAGCCGATCGCGGAATACAATAACTTGCGGGAGTCGCTATGGCGGCCATTACATCCTCTATACGATGGCATCCGGATAGATAAGACAGTCGAGAGGAACCAAAAATTGTTTGAGTTATTTCATTTTTAAACATGTAAAATAATTTAATAATTTAAAACGAGATGTCGCTTATTCCAATTAAAAAGAATAAATCTAACAAGTGAAATAAACTTTTATACATACATACATAATCGCCACGCCTGTATCTCATAGAGGTAGGAAGAGAGTATGAATCGCCATTTTGCTCGATACCTTCGCTTCATCCACTTTAATCAACTTTCATACACTAATTGCAACGCTTAAATTGTTACACATTTCGGGAAAAGTATACAACTTATTCATCTCTTCGACTCTGACGTCTAATAACACAAAGTGCCACTTTTCCTAATCTCAAAGCGCATTCAAAAGAAAATTATTTATCAACAGACGGCTTTATTCCGTATTTGCATAGGAAATAAAATTTTATACCAAACGTACAATTCCTTTGTTTGAAAGCGGGCAAGACGGTAAGGCGGCATGCAACAATAGCGTCGCGTGATTATTGGCCCATTACGTCACGAACTTGTTGATTTATTGCGAATAGACACAAATGAAAATGTTCAACTTGAACGTCTTTTTAACTTCGTGCATGTTGACAAGGTTGTTGCAAAATATGTTTGAAACCATGTTCATAATCCTACACGGAGAATCGTGTTTTTGAACCATGGGATTTAGCTACAAAACATGTTTTGTGCTTTGTAGAAATCGATTTGTACTTTGGTAGTACACCTCATAACAAGATCCTTTATCTTGTATTCGGCCACTTTAGGACGACTCTTATCAATATTACGATACTAACAGTTAATCAAGAGAGATTGGCCTTTATTTTCACATGCTGGGTAGGCGGACCGTCTCATAAATGACGCTGCTGGGTATCACTAGCCTTATCTTTTATCGGCGTGATGTATCAGGTTAAAATACCTC
Organism: Theretra japonica; assembly: GCA_033459515.1. Taxonomy (NCBI): domain Eukaryota; kingdom Metazoa; phylum Arthropoda; class Insecta; order Lepidoptera; family Sphingidae; genus Theretra; species Theretra japonica. The sequence continues at coordinate 6,923,069 of CM065951.1, read as the reverse complement.
CAACAGATCGGTGTCAAGACTAATTTTAATTCTGTAAATATTGTCATGTTTCCTACCCCGAAAGTCTCGACAAATTCCCATATTTTTTATTACCGTTTCTTTTAATCTAAAGAAAGGTTAATGAATAAAGCAATAGTCGTTATAACCCAACATATCCTCGGCCGAGAAATTCTAAGCGTAATGACTGTACTTGGCCGCTTTCTAGACCAATAAAAGCGATTAGACGATATTTCCACGGGACTTTTATTTTGCACTTAAGGGCTTTAATAAAAGCATTCCCGGTGGGGTATGACGTGAAAACTATTTAGTTTTGATAACATTTTATGTAGGCTGTATTAATTAATGAAATAATTGGTTTTTAATAGTGCATCACGCGAGAACTACATGGTGGTGGATTATATCGCTTAACCCCTCTCAATGGTACCCTCGATTGTAGAGGGGACCGTATATGTGCTGATACAGGTTTTTATATTTCTTATACATATTGTCTTTATGTAAAGAAATTTATAAGGACAAGTCTATTCAAAGTAAAGCTAATAAAGATAATATACTTACAAATGAAGAACAATTGAAATCATTATTTCAATTATTTTATGCTATAAACAATATCAGAACTCTTGGCAGCTTAATAAAAATAAGTAATATAGACATAAACAACTAAAATATATTTTAATAAAACAGAATTAAACATTAAACTTTTACGGCCTTATTCATTGACAGATATAAAACCTATTTTAGTTATCGAATGTTCTGTACCTTTTGAACGCCTTTTCAATTTAGTTTGAGCGAAGAAGACAAAACATTACATAGTTAAAATAGGTTTGAAAACTGTCTATGAATAAGGCCGCAAAAGTGCAACGTTATACTCGTAGAACATACCGTGTTCTTAATTCTAGTGATTCTCAGTTAACTATACAGACTTAGCTCCATGGATTCGTTTCATAATATTTTGGTTACTTGGGTTAATCACTGATCAAATTAGCCTCCGGATCTTTTTTTAGAAACGTAACAGACTGGATTTCTCGTTGTAAGATTTCCATCCATCCATCAGCCAAAGGAAGTCCACTGCTGAACATAGGCCTCTCCCAATGATTTCCACAGTGACCTGTTGGAGGCAGCCTGCATCCAGCGACGTCCCGCGACCTTTACCAGGTCGTCTGACCACCTAGTGGGTGGACGTCCCACGCTGCGCTTTCCGCTTCGTGGCCTCCATTCGAGAACTTTTTGGCCCCATCGGCCATCAGTTCTCCGTGCTATGTGCCCCGCCCATTGCCACTTCAACTTGCTAATCCGCTGGGCTATGTCGGTTACTTTAGTTCTCCTACGGATCTCCTCATTTCTGATTCGATCTCGTAGGGAAACCCCGAGCATAGCCCTCTCCATAGCTCGTTGAGTGACTTTGAGCCTCCTGATAAGGCCCATAGTAAGAGGCCACGTCTCGGTGCCGTATGTCATCACTGGTAACACACAACTATCGAAGACTTTCGATTTGAGGCACTGAGGTATTTTGGACGAGAAGACGTCGCGTAGTTTCCCGAACGCTGCCCAACCGAGTTGGATTCGACGATTGACCTCTCTCTCGAAGTTGGACCTGCCTAACCGGACCACTTGTCCTAAATAGACATATTCGTCTACAACTTCGAGAGTCGAGCCCCCAACTCCGATGGGGGTGGGCACAACATGGACATTCGACATGATCTTCGTTTTGTCCATGTTCATTTTAAGACCCACCTGTTGGGAGACTCGATTGAGGTCTTCGAGCATAGTGCTAAGGTCTTCCAGCGATTCTGCCAAGACTACAATATCGTCGGCAAATCGAAGGTGAGTGATATACTCGCCGTTGATGTTGATGCCGAATCCTTTCCACTGCAAGAGCTTGAAGGCGTTTTCCAGCGCGGCAGTGAACAGTTTCGGAGATATGACATCCCCCTGTCTTACGCCTCTCTGTAGTGGAATAGCCTTCGTGCTCTGATCTTGTACTCGGACCGACATGGTGGCGTTGTTGTATATACACTTCAACACTTCGATGTACCGATAGTCAATGTGGCACCGCTGAAGAGACTCTAGCACAGCCCAGGTCTCGATCGAATCAAAGGCTTTCTCATAGTCCACAAACGCTAAACAAAGCGGCAAGTTATATTCCTCGGTTTTTTGTATAACTTGCCGAAGCGTATGAATGTGGTCTATGGTACTAAAGCCTTTTCGGAACCCGGCTTGTTCGGGAGGCTGGAAGTCATCAAACCTGCGTTCGAGACGATTTGTGATGACCCTCGAAAACAGCTTATAGACATGGCTCAGGAGCGAGATGGGCCTGTAGTTCTTCAGCAAAGTGTTATCACCTTTTTTGAAGAACAGTACCACCACGCTCCTGCTCCATGCCTCTGGCGTTGAACCCTCGAGGAGAACGGAATTGAAGAGCTTCTGAATGACTTTCAGCATCGGCATACCGCCCGCTTTCAGAAGCTCTGAAGTGATTCCGTCCTCACCCGGCGCCTTGTTGTTCTTAAGCTGTTTCAGGGCCATCTCAATCTCACAGAGGTTGATGTCCGGGATGTCATCGCTAAAGTGTCGGACCAACTCGGCTCTCGGGTCTTCGGCCGAGCTAACAGCAGGTTCGGCAACCGAGGTGTAAAGCTGTCCGTAGAACCTCTCGATCTCCCTTAATACCTCTGCCCTCGTCGACACTACGCTGCCGCCGTCCGTCTTCAGCCTAGACAACTGGCTTTGCCCAATAGACAAGTCCCTTGCAAACACTTTGGAGCCTCCGTTCCGCTCAATTGTCTCTTTTATGCTCACAGTATTGTGAGCACGGACATCGTGTCGCAAGGACTTCCAGATCCGTCTATTGAGCCGCCTATATGCTTCGGCGTCATCGGAAGACTGCAGCGCCATAGATCGACGTTCGGCCATGAGGTCAAGAGTGTGGATCGAGAGTTTTTGGGGTCTATCTCTACGGCGAGGTCTAAAATACTTAGATCCCACCGTATGGACAGCTTCTACCAAACCGCTGTTTAGCTCGTCCACTGCAAGGTTTTCTTTGAGACAGTCGAAGCGATTTGCCAGCTCAAGTTGAAAGCTCTCGGGGTTTTGGATATGGGCGCGAGTAGGTCGGAGCGTAGACTTCATCAAGCGACGCCTTTCTAATTGGACATTGATGTTCAATGTGCCTCTAACCATTCGGTGATCACTGCCGGTTTTCACCCTGTTGATCACAGAGACATCACTGAACATCCGTCTATTCGTCGTCAAGATGAAATCTATCTCGTTTCTCGTAGAACCATCAGGACTCAGCCAGGTCCATTTCCTGTGAGGCGGCTTCTGGAAGAAAGAGTTCATCGCAAAGAGTCCCTCTTTCTCCAGAAAGTCGGCCAGCCTCTGACCCCTGAGGTTCCGTTGCCCATACCCAAATTGCCCCACTTTCAGCTCTGCATCGCTTCTCATGCCCAACTTTGCGTTGAAGTCCCCCATAACAACATTGAAGTAGGTTTTGGAAGTATGTATGGCCCGACTTATGTCCTCATACATCTCCTCTACTTCTTCATCTGGATGTGTCGAGGTCGGCGCGTATACCTGTATGACCTTCAGCGAATATCTTTTTGATATTCTGAGTATAAGGTACACGACCCTGCTCGACACACTTTCGATGGATACGATGTTGTTTATGAGAGACCTGTGGACGAGAAATCCGACACCTCCTCGGGACTGTTGGTCGTCTCCCTGGTAGAAAAGCAGGTTACCGGACTTCAGGGTTATCGTGTCCTCCCCGATTCTTCGGACTTCCGACAACCCCAGAATGTCCCAGTGTAACCCACTTAATTCTTCTTCCAGTTCGACAATCTTCTCGTCTGTCCTCATCGTGCGTATGTTGTGTGTTACCAGGGCCAGTCGTCGTCGGGGGTGGTAGCCGGGGCCAACCCGGGGATTCTTAGCACCCCCTGCCCCGCCGTAACCATGGCCGCTACCGTAGCCAGGAATAGCGGGGCTGCCGGGGACTGGGGGCCTGGTCCTGGATTTATTTTCCATCGTGAGGGTTTTGCCAGTACTCGCCACGCTTGGCAGGCGGGTTGGCGAGCGCAGGAGGGGACTCGAGTTGATGACGCTGCTGCCCGTCATCAACCGGGGAAAGGAAATATAGTTTATGGGTAAAGGATATTATGGGAAAGGAAAATATGGCCTGTAGGAGTGGATACTGCAGTCACGGAAGGTAAGGTTGGTAGTGACTGCCGTAGCTCGGGGGGCCGAGGTCGCGTACTCGTAGCACCTATTCTAGGACAGGCCACGACCACTAGATAGGAGCATCCCTGACCCATTGTATTGTGTATTGTTGTAAGATTTGGAATTGAGTAATTCGATAGATAAAAGATTTCATTTAACTTTTAATTTGGGCGACAAGCTAAGAATATCTAAAGAATAATTTTATTTCTGGCAATGAATGACGTTATCGATGAAATCTGATAAGGTATAGGACACATTCTAATATGGATTTGTATCTATATTTTTACAGGTCATTGTTTGAAAATCAATCATAATATTACAGCTGTATATTGCATACATACATGAACTCACGCCTTTTCCCCAGAAGGGGTACCCAGAGATTTTCCTGGTAGTAACCAGGTCACCCACGTTTCGCCTTGTTTGTTCCGTCACACGATGTGATAGGGGGCGAGCCTATCGCCATATCGGGCACAAACTCCTGACTTCGGACTGATAATGAATAGAAAAAATCCAATATGACGTTGCCCGACCCGGGACTTGAACGCGAGACCTCATCATTGTAACCGTACAGAAGGGTAACTACGTCAACGAGGCTGCTGTACATTGGCTTGATATTAAAATTGTTTGAACCGCATCTGAGGCCAGATTGCGGCATCAATGCATACAAAATGTTCAAATTTAAGGACTTCACGATCCCCTAACAATACAATATTTACGATCCTGTAATAGAATTTGATATCAGTTGTATAATAATCTCTTAGATTCTGGACGGAATGTAATTAAATGCCATTTTTAATATCTCCCTCGTGGGTCGTTGTTATTTTTATGTCCGATGAAGAGTTGGAGAATGATTTAACTTCGAAATATGTTTTCGTAAGTTTTAAAATTGTTATGAATATTAAAGTCAATTTTATTACCTACTGTATCAGTCTGATCGCCCGCAGATGAGCACGGGATTCCTAAAATCAAGGGTAGCATTATAAGGGATTATTACGTGTGTATATTAAGATATGTCTTAAAATAAATAAATATGCCCCACAGTCACATACTTAATGCTGACCCCCCATAGAAATCGAGTCTTGTATCGTAGGTATCGGGAACTATGAGAGACTTTTCGGTCTCGCAAACACCCAAGCCCGAAGCACATACGTGTGGTGCACCATACATTTGTCTCGCTGCGCGGATCGAACCCGCGGCCTCTCGTTTTACAGGCCGCATCTAACCAATTTAGAGGCGGAGGCTGTCAAAAGTCTTTGTATATTGCCTCAATAAAGTGACAGAATGATAATTATGCTCTATTTTAGTAAATATTTTAAATTTGCTTTTTTGGAATTAGATATAAACAGAATGAAACGTAACCCTATGCGTAGATTAGTATATCGGGCGATTTTTGAGGCACTCTACTAACATTTCTACCTACCCCTCCGAAGACACAACCTGAGTTTATAAATAACAACTTTCCTAATTCTTTATTAAGACAGCGCGGCGTTTAAAAACAACTTTATCATAACATTTTTCAGTAATTACGAACTCTGGTGATCAAAATTCGACGTAGAGATCATTAACATATTCCCCGTCAATAAAAAAACAGTCACAAATCAACAAGTTTATAACAGTTAAACGTGCAATGCGGTCGGAATATCGTCCGAAGTGGGGAGCATTCTTGAATTTAAATTGGTCACCATGCAGTCAGGGTTATTTTTCCACTCCGCCGGCTGTTTTCTTTGCGGATTAGCCTCCCCACTTTCGATCAAAAAGCCTGTAGTTCTGCGCGGCAAAGCTGACGCTTTCAATGTTTTCATTGGGCTAATTCCGTTCCGACGGTTTGGATTATTTGAGTCTATTTTATACAGTTATTAGCGTAATGATCAGTGATATTTATATAAAGTTTACTTTCGAATTCAATAAATGCTGTATTGGTATTTTACAATAGTGCTTTGTATTTTTTTGGTGATGTCTCATTTATTAAATGGCATTGCTGAGGCTATCTTATCAGTTATTAAGTAAAATTTTAATAATGTTAAAAAAAAACAATAAGCCGAATTTCTTTTCCACACGTGAATTCTATTGGAGGAAGATCTGGTCTTGGTTAATATTATATATTATTCAACTGATCCAGCTTCGCCACATAAAACCGTTGATTTGTGTCTAAAAATGTACGAAATACTATTCCCTTAAACCCGGCCTTAGCTTGGCCATATCTGGCGGCCCAACAGCCATCCGTTCCAACATTTGTCACGATAGCAGCTCAAATATTTGTAAAAACGTTCGCAAGACAAATTATGTTCTAGCGGTGTCAAGGATAACTTAGCTGGATGTATACTGTACATTTCCAGCCATGTTTAACTTATGCTGCCAATTAGTTATGTTGCCAATTAGCAAAACTTTCTTGAGCTGCAAAACAAAACAAATACATTTAATGAACAGGAAATGGGAGGAGCGTCCTGTTTTGAATTTTTAATAATCCCGCCCGAACAATTAAGGTAATAATGAATGTTGAGATTTAAAGATTTATTCATGTGCTCCTGATGGAATATTTGGTTCAGGATTAATGATTACAAATTCATTAGCTTTCGTTACATGGTATCGCTGTACCTCGAGTTAATCCTTCATAGTTTCCAATAGCAATCAAACAAAGCACTTATTTGAATACGGCTCCGGAAATACTTAAAATGTGTGTCTTTTATTTATTTTTTATTGATTAACCTTCTTTATTTGAGTTTGGCGGGAGAATCGTAGAAATGACATAAAGTTCTCGTTTTAATTTCCTTAATTTGCTGCATTTCAGTTTTATTGCATGAAGAAGGTATTTTATTCAGTATAGTTCTGTAAAGATGCACAAGTGAAGTGAAGGTTAAGTAAGAGTGTTTTAAGTGATTCATTCGATTTTTTCGCTGAGCTCTATCAAATGTTTTGGTAAGGCTGCTTTCGCCTTGACGCATGACTATGGATCAACTGACGGACAATGACAGGCTGTGGGCTATATTTGATCACTATCACCCAAATTGGGCAAATTTAAAAAAATATAATACTTGAGGACTGGCTGATATGCACAAACCATGCTAAGTCATAACAGAAAAAAAAAACTTTCTTTATTAACTACGAAATAAAAAATAAATAACTTTAAGGGTTAAATTCATACTTTGGTTTTAATAAATACAAAATAGGTAACAATCATGAATGCAGTTTACATAAAGTATATATTTTTCTGGACCATAATTATAACCCAAAACAAATGTACAATAAAAACAAACGCACAGACTCAAGTAAACTTTTGAAAATTATAGAAATTGGGAATGTTAACACTTCTATTGGAATTTTCAACCGTATCACCAATACACTCAGAACCTCCATAATTGGCGTCTATAATAAACAGTGTAATCTAATGATATTAAATTCGTTAGGAACATTCATCTTGTTTACAAGTGCCATAGTGGCGGCCGGGGCGTGCCGTATCTCCGATCCATCTGACCCGCTCCAAGTGCCTACAGCGACGAGTGACTACGACTGTGCTCATTCTGAACCTATGTTGAAGTGCCTTCGAGTCCGGATATTTAAAATATTGCTGGTAGTTTTAAAGTTATGTCAGGGATAGAAGTTTTGGAAGTAGTAGAGCGACGCTGTTGTCAATCATGACTCAGCATGAATGCAGGCTCGTCCAGGGCGGTACCACTATCTTACAGGAAATCGACGTGAAGCGATAGCTGCTGTTGCGTTTCGTTCGGTGAGTGAGATTGCCGGATGCCCAATACCCCTTCGTCTTTCCACCCTGTTTCCTTGCTGCTCTCCTCAATGACATTGAATCAATGACACCATGATACCTACGTAGCTCATATAGTTATAACCGATGCAAATAATTGTCAAGTTATTCACATTTTCTTTTTCATTTGCAGCAACATTTTACGACCGGTTCCATACAGCTTATTTAATTGCATTTTTTGCTGCTGTAAAGTTTATTAACTGTGTAAGAAAATTTGAATAATTCATGTCCAACAAACAGTTTGAAATCACGCGACAATCCTCTGTCAACGAAATATGTACAATTAAACAATTTAATCTTTGAATTCGGCGCATATCCCTTTAACACAATCCAGTTGACTTTCCAACAAATACTTCAGATTTGGCGAAATAACTCAGCAACTTTAGATAAAGGGATGCTGTAGTTAGCCGTATCAGGGCCTCAGTTCGTGATTTAATTAGAATTTCTGAAGCGGAATTTCACGAATGACTTTTGTTTCTATTTAGTCGTTATGTAAAGTGGCTGTAGTGGTCACGAGCCGTTTTGTGGCAAGTTTGGCCGATTTATTCATGTACGTTCGTATATGCGTTGACCCTACTTTATTGTGCGGCTATTGGGAAATTAAATGAAAGTCAGCCGAATGTTCGGAAGTTTTAATTACTTCTCCTTCTGGTTTGAGCTTGGCTAGAAATTAATTTTAAAACGCTATAGGGCCTTGCTTGTTTTAGGTATTGTTAGTACTTTTGTACACTAAATTTTATTTGTGTTGTAAAGTTTTGCTGTATATTGTAGTGGATAATTTATTTATTAGTTTGCTAAAATGTAAAAGTTTCACTTAAAAAATGTAAAATTTTAACGATATATAATTATTTACATAGTAAAAAATATATAAGAAAATTATCATCAAAATCAATACGTTTATTTCTTGCTCCAGCCTCAAAGGTTAACAATTTATTTAAACTCACCAATTTACATATATTATGTATATACATAAACATCACGCCTTTATCCCAGAAGGAAGGCAGAGGTGCCACCAACCATATCGGGATAAATTCCTGATTCCGGGTTGATAATGAATAGAAAAATCCAATATCACTGACCCGGGATTCGAACCCAAAACTTCAGCTTTTTTATCGTACTGTAGTACAACTACGCCACCGAGGCAGTTCAATTTATTCAAAAAAATATTTGATTTATTATTTATTAATAAAAATATTACTAACATTGATACGGAAATGAAATTAACAAGTTAGTTTTTTTTTAATTTAAATATTACGTTTCAAGTCAATAATTGCAGAAAAGTAATTAATTTTGTATAATTATTTCTGCAATTTTGCGTAACTTTTCCGTAAAATGGGCACTTTTTGTATAATTATCATGAAGGGTGGAGCGAATCATAACCACACTGAAAAACAGTCAAACGGATGTGGAATTTGGTAGAGGCAATGCTTTCACAACGCAAGGACTCAAAGAAAGGGATTCCACGAATACCAGCGGGCTGGAGGCTAAGCGGAGTTAACTTTGTATGAAAAATTGAGAATTTAAGGATTTTATAAGGTTGGATTTCAATACTGCGCGCTTCACTTTGTAGATGATGGTTACGTAAGTAATAATTAGATGGTTAGTTTTTGATTATTCGCAATTATTTTATTATTATTTGTTTATAAATAATGTAAATCTTGTCGGCTCTACTATTTACAAAATGCTCGTTATATACACGCACGTAGCTTAAAATTATTAAAAAGAAAATGTTTGAATCAAACAAACCCCTTTAATTATAATCAGGACATTACTTGACAGTAATGACAGTACAGTAGTAGGTTTAGTATAACTATTTGTCTTCTTGTGACTAATCTTGTGCTTTTGATTACAAGATGTTTGAAGCATGTGTCATATGAAACTAGTCTCAATAGATTCTAGAGGAACTTTTACATTTTTATCACATAATAGAAAAATTGTGTCCATAATTCAAATTTCAATAATATTGTAAACAACCAGAGCCCTGATTTTTTTCAAATTCCATTATGTGTTTTATTTGATTTTTAAAGTATTCGTAGTGTATGTTGGATAGTTTTGAAATGAGTGTATTAGATTAGAGGAATCATGAGAGACAAATTGAGTTGATAGCATGAAATCTATAGTTTTTGTGATATGAAGTGACTGCCTCGGTGGCGTAGTGGTACTACGGTATGATTGCAAAGCTGAGGTCTCGGGTTCGAATCCCAGGTCGGGCAAAGTGATATTGAATTTTTCTATTCATTATAAGCCCGGAGTCAGGAATTTGTGCCCGATATGGCGATAGACTCGCCCCCTATCACATCGTGGGACGGAATATACAAGGCGAAACGTGGGTGTTCTAGTAGCACCTCTGCCCTACCCCTTCTGGGAAAAAGGCGTGTGGTTATGTTATGTACGTACATTACTTGACCTTATCATTTTGATTGCCTCGGTAGCGCAGTTGTGCTACGGTAAAATTGCAAAGTTGAGGTCTCGGGTTCGAATCTCGGGTCGGGCGAAGTGATATTGGTTTTTTCTATTCATTATCAGCCGGAGTCAGGAATTTGTGCCCGATAGGGCAATATGCTCACCCCCTATCACACCATGGGACGGAACACATACGGCGTAACGTGGGTGTCCTGGTTGCATCTCTGCCTACACCTTCTGAGAAAATGGGCGTGAGTTTATGTATGTCTCATTCCCACAAAGTCCTCTATAATCAACCCGACAAATCACCAAAACCTTTCCATTTAAGACTTCTCCACTGACTAATTTCAATCAAGCGCCGTCGGCCCAACAGTTTAAAACAGGTAAACCGGCGATGCTTTCAGAATACGCCTCAAGCCGGCACGTGAATGGAACTCGTAAAAATAGCGAATAGTCAGTGAGAGCTGACTGAATTCATACTTTACGTGATAGCACGCTTAAGGACCCGATAGAATAGAGTAAGATGAAATATGGCGCTGTGAATGGCGAAACTGATAGGTTTTTCTCACAAAGGATAAATGTTTGGATTTTTTGTAGTGTTTTGTTGATTGGGTGTTTTGTCTATATACGCCTGTAAAAGAAAATACCGCGTCGGTGAAAATACGGCCACGTTCCAAGGGCTATATTAGATTGAGTACATTTATTTTATTTTTTAGTTTTGTAGGTAGTTTCAAGGTTTTTATTAGATTGTTTTATTGTTTATTGTATCAGCCCATATACGACCCACTGCAGGGCACGGGCCTCCTCTACAATCGAGAGTACGATTGAGAGTGGTTAGGCCATATAGTCCACCACGCTGGCCTAGTGCGGGTTGGCGGACTTACACACCGTAGAATTTTTTTTAAAATCGCTACGGTATGCAGGTTTCCTCACGATGTTTTCCTTCACCGTTAAAGTGCGTGGTGATTGACTATCAATACACACATAACTCCGAAAAGTCAGAGGTGTGCCCTGGGATTTGAACCCGCGACCACCGTGAACATGTAGGCAGCCGAGTCTGGTCCGATACCACGAGGCCACCACGCACTTGATTGTTACTTGAACCCAAATAAATATTTAAAGAAATTACTATTGTTCGCTGAGCCTGGACTACAGAAAAGACAAGGAAAGAGAGAAATGGATAACTTTTTAATTATGTTTACAGTTATATGTATATTCTAACATTATTTGGGCCTTTAAATATGTAACCGGAACCTAAAAAATACTTTTAATTTAAAATAACATTTTCACGTATTGTTAACTGTTTTGATACAATTTATATAGAAATCTATACAATATTTCCATGTTGCGTAGACAGAGCACGTAAAAACTGTCACAACACAAACGTTTTTAACATAGAAATAAAATCTACTTGAATACGTGAGACGCTGCGAATATGAAAACATTGAAGCCACATGCTTTAAAAGTCGACTGATATTTAAGTTCTCTCTCTCTCTCTCTTTAGCCACAGGAAATCCACTGCTGAACATAGGCATATATGGATCTCTACATCGACCTGTTGGAAGCGGCCTGCAGCCTGCGACTTAGCCTTGCTACCTTAGCCAGGTCCTCCTCATCGTACTTTGTTAAGTTCACGCTTGCTCATAAAAAGGACCAACTCTACTTGTAACTTATAATTATTAAGCACTGCATGACACTGTACTGTGACCGTCACAAAACATTTGTGTCAAGTCTCTTATTGTATAGTAAAAGTTAATAAATGTCTTCTTGATTTAAATATAAATACTATTGATGTAGCACCGGAAAAATTACATTTGGATGTCGAGCCTAAGTTGCAGGGGTGGGTGGGTTTGAAAGCAATATTTTCCTTGATGCGGATTTCTATCAAGAAAACATCTTGTTACATTGAGCAGCTGATTATAATCATGGCCACTAATGCATTATTTTAATATAATAAAAAAAAAATATGTTCAAACATTTTCTTGAAAATCGGGTAAAAGAAAAGAAAGGCGAAAAAGGCTTTCACGCTAAATATAATTTGTATATTAATAAAAATACCAATATAAAATTGCTAAATTGCAAAAAAAACACAAAAAATATCACAAAGCGGTAACAGCCCATTACAAACACAAAAACTAAGTTACATGGCCAATAAAAGGTAATAAGCCGAAGTTGAAGTTTTGTCCACTCATAAAAAGCATTGTCATAATACACCTAAAACACCTCCGGCGGTACAAAGGCCACCGCTCGGTTGGCACTTTCACGAGACACTTCCACCATAAGAAATCCAATTTAACTTTGTCGTCGAACAAAATGTTCCAATAGAAATAATTTCGTCAAGGACTACCAACAGCTGTACAATTCAATCAGGATGGAGTCTACTGTTTTTTTTTTATCTTCCCCGCAGTATTTTCTTTACGCGTCGTAAAACTTAGTTAATGTTTCCGATTCTTTTAACGCTTGTAAGATGGCTGACTGTTACAATTTGGCTATCTGCTGCTGGATTTACAAATTGATTTTTTTTCTTGTTGGCAGATAAAACCGTCTGGAATTAATTATCTTAAATGATATTTTATGGATTTCTCTTTCTCTCTCTCTCTTCAGCCACAGGAAGTCCACTGCTGAACATAGGCTTTCCCCAAGGATCTCCACTTTGACCTGTGGGAGCGGCCTGCGTCCAGCGACTTCCTGAAACCATAACCATTTTTTACTTGGTTTTTATTTTTTTGAGGATCAAGTTTTTTTTAATTGTTCTGGTCTTGCTCTATACAATTACTAATCACAAGCAATTGGATATTAATGTTATTCCTTATTTCTATCTATAAAAGAAGGTTTTCATAAGTTAGTAATGAGTTTTAGTCATTATGAACACCAGGGCTACAGGACTACCAGAACTTTGTAAATACAAAGTTTCTGGAATTCGCCAGAAAGTAGGTTGTTAGGATCTTCATCTTAATACATCTTTGACGTCAAAAGTTCATCTCATATACTATTATGATTTTGTGTAGTTCGCTACAGCTGGTAAATTCAGCTTTTAAAGATCGTCTATGATCTTCTGTCGCCGAAAAAATATTAGGAACAGTTTTTCTCTCCTCACATTTTATTACATTTGACATGTTAATTACTTTTAGATTATGAGTATAAATACTTGTTGCTACATTATGAAAACACATCTCAAACAATGTGTTACATGGATATCTTATAATGTATTTGAAGTTCCAAATTTCGCCACACACCAATATATGATAGATGACTTATAAATAATCTGTATTTTCCCACGATTATATTTGTGACTGAGATTCGAGGTTGCCCAAACTGTTCCAATCCTTCATTTGTATTCCGTTGATATTACTAATGGAATTCAAATGTTGAACTGTTTGTTACTTGATCTTATAGTAGTTGTGACAGTTGGGTGATCCTCAACTGTAAAGGAATACAAATATTTCTGGAGCTGTATCAACCCATAGACGTCCCATTGCAAGGCATTGCCTCTTCTACAATCGAGAGTACGATTGAGAGGGGTTAGGCCATATAGTCCACCACGCTGACCTAGTGCGGGTTGCCGGTTTTTACATACCGTAGAAATTGTTTTAAATTATTATTTATTTTTATTCTGATTTTACGGAATAAAAATAATTATAAATGAGTCATTTTTTTTTTATTAACGCGCCGTAACTTAGTTGTATAGAATATTTTAACAACCACCGTGATGCTTTAGGTTGGAAAGAAACTGGATGTGAAATGGGAGTTCGCAGGTTTGGTGCCCGTACAAAAAATATTTATGTTTATATTGTTTTCCACTAGATTTTGTTTTGGGTCAGTTAGAACGAAGTGTCACGTAGCTCCTGATACCCGCGATACAATACTTGCATCTTAATATGGGGTCATGACCTTTTGTAACTGTTGGAAGTATTTATTATTTTATTTTTCAGCTAAATAAAAGCAATTTAACCAACTCAAATGTAGATGGCTTGAATTCCAACACTAAAGTAATTATTTGCATCAGTCACCAAAACGAACGAATTAATGAACGTTTCTTAGATAAATCATCGAATAAAAACTGAGACGAAGATTCACAATGAGAAAACTGATTAAAGCTAAGTTAATTATGCTAGAAAACCTACCGCCAACTTGAGTTTCATTGAAAAACTTTGATTAATACCACTGGCGAATTTTATTTCGTGGATTCCCATTTTAATTACCAAACATCCTTGTACTCAGATAATGTTTGATAATTGCCAAATTCTGCCGAGTTCGCTGACTTCCAATTAATAGTTAGTAACTAGTAACTACATTGGTATTATATACTGCTCAAGTTTCACCAAATAATTATTATTAGGTGTTTTCTTATAAAGGTAAATTGGTTTTGTAAATTAAATTGGTGATTGAATTGTTGTCACTGATGGAATAAGTTTAGTAGTATTAAAATATGTCTGAATTTTCGGAGTCATGTGTATTGTTGGCCAATCATTAACCATCATAGATAATATCGTGAGGAAACCTGCTCACGATAGTGATTCGGAAGAATTTCTATGGAATGTAACATTCCGCCAACCTGCACTAGGCCAGGGTGGTGGACTATACGGCCTAACTCCTTTCAATCGTTCTCTCGATTGTAAAGGAGGCCCTTGCCCTGCAGTGGGACGTATTGGCTGATACAATACAATATAAAACAGATTACATGCAACATTTATATTTTGTTCTGTGTTTAATGATACGTACTTAAACATTTATAAACAATTTTTATTAGCTTCTTAGGGTGGCATATCGATCTTAAATTGCATGTAATAGTAATATGTAGAACAGGCAATTTAGATACAAAAATACTTTATCAAATCCATTTTTTTTTTCTGTGGCAATGGATGCCGATATCGACAATTCTGCCAGTGTCAGATGTGCGATGAAAACTGCGTGTGTGTTATCAATTTTTGTCGCAACTGCCTACTATACTAAGTTATTGTTGATAACAATAAAGTTTGCGAATAAAATTGTGGCGTCGTATTTATACTGAGTCAAATCCAATTATTCATTCCAAAAGTTAGCACTTCAAAACATCCTCTACAGTTTTAATATATTAGTTTAGAATATAACCAATACTGCATGTACCCAATAACACAATTTAAATTCGTGCATCGAATCTACAGACTCTTTACCAAGGGAGCCATTTATCCTTTAAAGAAGAAGTAACAGTTTAACAATAAAAACTCACACAAACCAAAACGGCTCGGCGCATGTTATCAATTTTAAATGCCACAGATTTCCTGATGCTAAAAGAGAGCAAACATGAAGTCGGCAGCGGCGAAATAGGTCGACGACATTCAGAATATCCCGTAGAAAAAAAACAAGTTGCGATCGGCGCGAGATAGGAGCTTGTACGTAAGAGGTATTTCTCTCTAAACGGTTGGTTTGACTACACACTGTATACAAAAAGAACAATAAGGGGAATATGTGATCTTTGTAGCGGGGGTATTTTGACTTTTGAGAAGTGAAGAGTAAAGAGCGGTCATACTTCTAAGTCTAGGATTTGATTGCTGGAGACTTACGATATTTCATAATGGTGATGAAGGAAAAATAAAAATGAAATATTGGAATATTAATTCAGTCAGTTTGGTATCAGGATTTTGGTGTTAAAGAAAATATACAATATGTCTTGGTATCGTGGGAATTACAAACTACGAGATTTTTTGAAAAATGCCATACTTAGAATATATTTTTTTTTAGTCTCGAAACAATCATAATACGAACATCAAACCTTCCATTATACAAATAGCTAGTCATATACTGAACCCTGGATGCCATGAAATGTATTCTCCCAATTGAGCTACGATAAAATATAAGCTGGTGAATATAATATAATAAATTATCCCTCGACAGTAATACATTTACGTCATTCCCAATTCTGATTTATTGATGCGACCTCGAGACGGCGTTATGTCTGTTAACTTCATAAGTATTTTGGTCATTTATTAAACAAAATATTTACTATTTAACATTCAGAACGCAATAATATTATATCTGATTAAATTGGATTAGTTTTTGAACGGCATTAATAATTGACGTAATCATTACAGTCATTTCCATAACAAAACATCATTTCCAAGTATACATACAAACAATTATGTTTTACGCATGTGTCTCCGAAAGGGTAGGCAGAGTTTCTGTATGTGGGCAATACTGTTTACCGAAGATATTTCTGTTCGAAGATACGACAGGGAAGAATTCTTATTTCGATCACAACAAATACACGTAAAAAGATAATATTAAATAGCTTAAAATTATTACTATTTCACTTCAATCACAATAACTTCACTACTAAACATAATTCTCTCGCATGGGCTTCCATTATTATAATTAATCACAGAATTATATATTACACGTTGAATACGCTTCTTTTTCTTTATTTATTATGTTCTATTTTAAGTAAATTATGAATTTATCTAAAAACAAATATTCATATAACGGAAAAATATTTTGCTTCATTCAGTGTTCAGTTTCCGTGTATGCATCTCTACATGTCTGCGGGAGGTCTGACATATTTAGAAATGCAACGGTTAATATACATGAATTGGACAGTCCGCGAATTTACCAGATAGTATTTAAAATATTTGGTTATGTTGTAGAAATTTTATGTGTTTTTCTGTTGTGTGTGTTGTGTTACCAGCCAATCAAATCGGGAGGGGAGCGGGAAGGACAAAGGATGGGTACAGGATAGGAGTATTGGGCATCCGGCAGTCTCACTTATCGAACGAAACGCGACAGCAAAGCTGTTGCTTTACGTTGATCTCCTGTAAGATAGTGGTACCTCCCCAGGCGAGCCTGCCCATTCATGCTAAGTCATGGCTGACAACAGCATGGCTCTACCACTTTCGCTTACGTTTTCATTCTTAAACTTATCACAATGATTGAAGTTCTGCATCTTTATATTTTTTTGTTTGATCAGCGGTGATCTTCTTTCGTTTCTTTATGTCCGCCTAACGACTATTCGGTTTATATAATATTGATGATTTGACCACTGACCACATAGATAGTCCTGGGTATCAGAAACTACGAGAGACTTTTCACTTTTACAAACATCCAGAGCTCAAACAAATACCTGTGGCTCACACAAATATTTATTTCGGTGCGGGGACCGAACCCGCGGCTTTTTGTTACACAGCTGGCGTCTAACCAACTGCGCCACGGAGGCCGTCAGAGAAGTTAAAAAGTGGAGGAAAGGGGTACTGGATTCCGTACATCAAAATCCAAATCAATCAACACAAAGCCATCACACTCAAATGACAAGATAGTAATTTAGAAGGAAGAGCGGATTTTTTGTTCTACATAGCTACCGCGACTCGTATCGACCGTACGTGACTGTGGAACGCATTCACTTGCAGGTACTGTTACATCGACCACCGTACACCGCCGTACACTCGGCGGGACACGTTCGGCAAAATCATATTTTACGTGATTCCATTCTGAGATAACTTCGGCATGGATCTTAGCTTTGCATGGTTAAGTGCCCGGTGAGTTTTGTACGTTTCAGTATGCTCGGATTTTTTGGATGGTTTATTTACTGGTTTTGGTTTGTGTGGGTGTATCGTAGTTATATTTTAGATAATACTATATGTGTCTTTATCTTTATCAGCCCAGTCCCACTGCAGGGAACGGGTCTCCTATACAATCGAGAGTACGATTAAAAGTACCACACTTTATGTATATAGAATTGGTATCGAGTATGAATTGCCTTTGTAGTTACGATCGTAAGAGCTCTGACGTTCTGGTTACTCTTCCGTGTAGTTTAATATAATATTCATTTAAAATTTGTTTCAGTAATCTAAACTTCTAAAGGATTGGCAATATGCATGCCCTGTGGTCCATAATAACTTAAGTTCGAATTGCTTATTTTTGTGAATTTTTCAATTATTATTTTTACGTGATCGAATAATTTCCACAGGAATTGTTATTAAGCAGCTAATTAGCTTGAAAACGATTAGTCGATGTTCACCAAAACCCCATTTAATTTAACTGTAACACGGACAGCTAGAATGAAAATTCTACCAAATCGAAAAATCACCAAAATCCATTAAACATTCGCAATTTCCGTGCCTAAATAAACAATCCACCTCCACAATCCACGCGTAGCACACGTAAATTTTCATTGGAATATAGACGAGACCGAATTACTGGCAATTTGATTTATATAAATTAAGCCCACGGTTCGTCGGCGGCAAATGTTATCAAAGCGTATCTTTGACTAGGTCAACTGCCTGACTCCGGGCAGGATTTGATGTAAACTTGCTAAACTGTTCCAGTCCGTTGACTTTTACAGTGACCTTGTATTTGTACTAAGGCTCGGATGACTAGCGACCTTACCATTTGCTACACGTCGGTAACTCGCTTAACTTTACATTTATGATGAAGCGACCTTTTAGCTGCTGATGTTAGAGCTTTCACGTCGTTTGTTATGGTTACTTTATATAATGGCACGACATGAGACTACAATGCAACCGTTGGTGATATGGTTTATTGTCTCTCAACAAGGAATATACCTTTTTTTTTGTCGACGCGGGGAAACCGAGTTACCGCTCTCGTCCCACCTTGGGGGAAAGTGGAGCGATTATGTTGGGTTCACCAGTCTACGGCATACCAACCAAAACCCCGCGTGGCCCTCTTCGGCACAATTGGAATAGTCCCGGGTCCCAAAGCAAGAGCGCCTCAGCTTCTACCGAAACCGTTCCTGCACACTGCCGCTTACTTTGCGGCTCGTACCCTATGCTGCTGAACATCTCGGGGTCGCATTGTATCTGTATACAAATAGCACTACGACAGTCACCCACTGCGTGCCCGCGACCCCCACATCCCCATTAGTCGCCTTTTACGACAGGCAGGGGATACCGTGGCGGAATTCTCGAAAGGCCCCCATACCACAGGGCAAAACAAGGAATATACCAAGGAATATGCTTGGCCAAAACTAGATGTACACAGATTCATACTGAAATGAAACATACAAGCGTGGGTCGGTGGTGATTACAATTGTATTTATTTGCGCGGAGAGAGATGGGAACAAAAGGCCTGTTCCAATCTCTGTTCCAATCTCTCCTCTTTCCTCAACTCTATTTTTACAGAACGACCAAGCATACCAATCGCATTTGGTACTATATCACCCCAGATACGTCCCACTGCAGCGCACGAGCCTCCGCTACAATCGAGAATATGACTGAGAGGAGTTAGGCCATATAGTCCACCACGTATATGTTTATACATATACAACACGTATTAACGTGTTGGCGGACTTTATACATCATAGGAATTCTTGCAAATCAGTGAGCAAATCAAGCAGTGCATATAATGCTTAAATAACGATATAAAGTAAACCTAGTTTAAGTTGTATCTAGAACACTAAGTAAAGACTAAGGTATGCGACACAAACGAACCATATTTAAGAGAAAAAAATAAAAATCAGAGAATTCTCGTTCTGCGACGTCTACAGGCGTGGACTGAATATTTTTCTCTCCCATTCAAGTTTTATCTAAATTTCCTAACTTGGTTTCAATATTGCCTTAACATTTGACAATTCCTATATTCCTTCTGGAAAATATACTATAAGTAATATAAGCAATACTCCAGGTTAGAAAAATAAAGAATATTGTATATTTTACCTCCATTAGGTTCTATGTCTTTTCATAATATTTTTCCCGATCAAATAACAAATAGAAATATAATTTGCGTACTCGTTTTCATTAAAGGTTACGTGTAGGTGTTTATTTTTTTATAAGTGTCGTATCCTGAAAGGATTAAGAACAATATTTTTTCTTTTTATTGGATCATGATTAAAAAGACATTCCATTTCCGTGTCGATGTAATTATGAAATCAGAAGGCATTTTAGTATTAGGTATTTTTATATATTTTATATTTTCTGTTAGTGGTAAGAAATTTGTATACGTTCATAGGGACGGAAAAACGCCATAAAGGCCCACGATAGTATCACGTTTCGGTTACAACTTGTGTATATACAAGCTCGGCTTTATTGTGTCAACTGTAAATGTACAGCATTGTCGTAACATCTTTGTACTGGTATAAAACATTCAAAAAGATTTGGAATTATTCTCAGTTCGGTCCGACATAGATGAGACCGAGAATTGTAATTCCATGTTCCATAAGCCGGCAAGTGTAGATCTGAAATAAAAGTGAATATATACATTCTAAAGAAAACTAGTAATTTCCTACTAAACCATATCAAAATTATCCCACAAATCAAGATCAGCTATCTCGCATGACGATTGTAACACTCGTTCGCGAACTTCTGGTAATTCAATGAATCCCGTTATCGAATCCAATAGCTCAAACTTAGTATTAAATTATAAAGGTTTTCATTATTTGCCTTTGCAAATATTTGAGCGGCAACAATGGCCCGCCGGCTGCCACGCTTATTTGTTTAATTGACGATATTTGATTGTTTATTGTACGCGACAGATATAATTTCGTTAAAATAATTTTTGCTACTGTCGTATTGTGATGTTTGGGCTAATGGAATATTTTGAATGGACTGATTTTATTTATGGCATTATTGAGGATTATTGTGCCGGAACAATATTGTTTTCGATTGAAAATAAAAGCCGGTAGAACTCTCGAATTAAGAAAGGCCTGTAATGGGACCTACACAGACTGATATTGATACTGATGCCAAGGAAAAATCTAGATTTTTAAAGAGTGGGGTAACTAACAACTAATCTAATGCTATGTAATAAAAGCCACCTACGAGATAGTTCGTAATTGTTAAACAAAGACTGGCGATTGATTTCAATGATACTTTCATTTAAATAAGGCGATAAACCCTATTACGCCCACATACCTACCGCTGCATCTAAATTTATTTTAAGTACAAGTTAAGATAAGAACAAGCGACATATTATGCGGTTTACGCCGTTAATTTTTATTGTATACTAGTATTTGTTACTAGAAATATGCAGTAGAGTTCAGACGACAATGCCCAGTTACACCAACGCGATAACAAAAACAATTTTTATGACATAACATCATGTTACCAAGGTCGGATAATGGATACAATTAAGCATAGATTACACAAGAATAACCGTGGAATTGCTTTACATGTTAAAAAGAGAAAATGGTGTAGATAAACTGGCCAGCAATAACCAGGCAACAAAAGATAAAAAAGATTTTAAAACTAAACATTTCTTACGCAACCAGGCTAATTCAATTCAAACTCAAGATAAGACTCTGCAGTAAACGTAACGAGATTATGGAATTACAATAATGGTTATGATAGGTGGGCAGATAAAAGCAGGAAAATAAAAATAAATTAACAAAGTAAAACGGGACTTGACTCCAAATAGCATCAGTTAATCGAGGGACAGATCCAAATGGGCCCTGTTAACCAACTTGCGTAATAAGAACTGTCTAAGAGAGTAATTTTCATACAATGTAGGATTGGTGTGCTTAATCCTCTACGTGTTCGGAAATTACACTGTCCGGCTAATATAGCACTTAATGGAGGATATTCTGGTGAGGTTTTACTAAATAACCATAAGGCATTTTTTTCATTATATACATACATATATAAACTCACGCCGTCCTCCCACAAGAGATAGGCAGAGGTCAGGGCACCCACATTTCGCCTTGTATGTTCCGTCCCACGATGTGATAGGGGGTGAGACTATCGCCATATTGGGCACAAATTACTGACTCCGGGCTGATAATAAATGGAAAAATCTAATATCACTTTGCCTGACCCGCTATTCGAACCCGAGACGTCAGCTTTGCAATGATACCGTAGTACAACTACGCCACTTTCTTTATTAGGCTGTGATATAGGCTGGCTCAAACAGTTTATCTCACAGAAAACCAGTGTGAAGTAGCAGTTTTATTAAACATGAATACTGAAGCTTCCAGACTGCCTCGGTGGCGTAGTGGTACTACGGTACGATTGCAAAGCTGAGGTCTCGGTTTCGAATCCAGGGTCGGGCAAAGTGATATTGGATTTTTCTATTCATTATCAGCCCGGAGTCAGGAATTTGTGCCCGATATGGCGATAGGCTCGCCCCCTATCACATCGTGGGACGGAATATACAAGGCGAAACGTGGGTGTTCTGGTAGCACCTCTGCCTACCCCTTCTGGGAAAAAGGCGTGTGTTTATGTATGTATGTATGTATGAAGTTTCCAATACATATTATGTTCGTTATACGTGAGTCGTCTATGACCTTCACAAAAAGGTGATCCCAAGAAATTCGTTTCGATGCGGAGATCAAAAACGCGAGCTCTTGCTTCACAGCCAGCGTCTAACAAACTGCATCACGGAGGCTGGCAAATTGTGGAAAATCAACCCATAAAAAATTGTCGTGTTGTGTGTTTACTCTATGCAAATTTAAATTACTTAAAACTTTGAAAAAACTAAATGTATGTATTTATCGATTTGTACTGTACTGTATCAGCCCATACACAACCCACTGCAGGGCACGAGCCTCCTCTACAATCGAGAGTACGATTGAGGGTGGTTAGGCCATATAGTCCACCACGCTGGCCCAGTGCGGGTTGGCGGACTTTTACATACTATAGAAATTTATACAAATCACTATGGTATGCAGGTTTCCTCACGATGTTTTCCTTCACCGTTATAGTACGTTGTGATTGACTATCAATACACACATGACTCCGAAAAGTCAGAGGTGTGCGCTGGGATTTGAACCCGCGACCACCGTGAACATGTAGGCAGCCACGTCTGGTCCGTTACCAACAGGCCACCACGCACTTATCGATTTGAGTTGCCCAGAATACTGAATAAAAAACATAGAGAAACCTGTTCATACAGACTTTTACAACAATAATTTATATATTATGTGAAGTCTGTTAACCCTCAATAGGCTAGTATGGCGGACTATTATAATTAAACGTCCTTTTAATCATATCCACAGTTATAGAGGGTCCCATAGTAAAAAGTGTGCGTATATACAATAATTATACTGTATTGTATCATCGCAAGTACGGCCTACTGCAGGGCACGTGCCTCCATGACAATCAAGATTACGATTAAAAGAGATTAGGCCATAAAGTTATATGGCCTAATCTCTTTTGGTGTTGGTGGACTTACCAGGCTGGCCTAGTGCGGGTTGGTGGACTCTTACATACCATAGAAATTTATACAAATCACTATGATATGCAGGTTTCCTCACGATGTTTTCCTTCACCGTTATAGTAATGTATCAGCCCATATACGATCTACTGTAGGGCACGTGCCTCCTTGACAATAAAGAGTACGATTGAGAGTGGTTAGGACATACAGTCAACCACCCTGGCCTAGTGCGGGTTAACGGACTTTACATACCATAGAAATTCTTACAAATCGCTTTGGTACGCTTTATGCCTTACGATGTTTTCCTTCACCGTTATGGTACTATAATTACAAGCTATTAACCACGCAAGATTTCGAAGCAACATTTTCCGATGTAAATTGTCGTCACGTCTCATCAAAGGTGGTGTGTACAAGTTAATTCGTTCCCTATAACTTGTTTAATTTGGAGCAGTCAAACGCAGTTTCCCCACTTTGGCTAAAGGAGGCAGCGTTTAATTATTACTGCAAGACTTCCCTAATTTGATACTATGAACCATTATTGTATATTGTGCTCGGCGAGCTGTGGCCTAATGCAGAAATTCGACTGACTGAATATACACGTCTATTAGTGATTGAAATTAAATGTGTACCCTCGTGGTGCTATTATGGTGTTTACGGTTGTTTCCCGAGAATGTAATTATTAGAAGCATTTGTATGATGCTGGTGACATAATTAAGACATAGAAGTCATGGAAGTAAAGGTTTTCTTGTCTATTACTTGACATATATCAGATTTTTAGAAGCACTTCCGATACATGGTCTTAATGGAGACACGGAATAGTTTAGGTAATTTGATCGTGTAATTGTAGTAAGTTGATTAAAAAATTTACATTGTGATTTTCAAGACTAAGACCTAATTATTATCAACATCAGCTATAAGAAATTTACTATCTATAATGGTTGTGATCCATATACTACCAAAGCGGTTTGTAAATAGCGATTTTTTTATTGTACATGTAAGCCAAACGAGCAAACAGGTCACCTGATGGTAAGTGACCACTGCTGCCCATGAACATCCACAACGCTGGATCATGAATGAGTTGCCTGTCCAATTGGGAGGGGAGCAGGAAGGAAAAAGGATAGGAAGAGGAAAGGGGATTGACCATCCGGGAATCTCGCTCACCAAATGAAAGTCGACAGTATACCAGCTGTCGCTTCACGTCGATTTCCTGTGAGACAGTGGTACCGCCCTTGATGAGCCTGCCCATTCATGCTGACTCATGACTGACAATAGCGTGGCTCTACCACTATCATTTAGATTTGTATCCACTCATCTCTTGCTTAGCCTTACGCCACACATTTTAGATTTAAATATACAGGCTATATCAAGACTGCTACCAAAAACAAAACCAGGTGGTAGTTTTAGTGACTACAAAAAATATCATCTTTTTTTATTTGCAAAAACTTTAGTTGCATTGTATCTAAAGTCGCTAAAACTACCACCTGGCTTCGTTTTTGGTAGCAGTCTTGATACACCCTGTATAGGCAAGCTTAGCGAACTAAACTATAACATGTTGCTCATCGCATTTAAAGTAGTAACGAGTCCTGTATCAGAACATTTAGGCAGCGAAAGTACTTAATGCGACACCACAAGTCCATTGGCAAATGTCTGCAATCGATACCAAAGTCCTTACTTTCTAGCTCCCAAACAATCATGTTAAACACAAGTCTAAAATACAATTGTTAAATCTAATATACAATAGAATACGTGACACAGTAAATATTCTTTCGAAACAATAAACAACTAGAATTGATTAAGCTTAGGACAAATATGGAACAAAAATCTATATGAGGGTGCACAGCTGCTGCTCTATAATAAACTATCGAAAACTGTTAAAAACTGTGGAAGTGTAGTTTTAGAAATAGGCTTAAGCTATGCATTATTTCCAAAAGTACCTGAGACTAAATTATGTTAACATCTGTTTATATTTCCTATTTGTATTGATTACCAATGAAGTACGTATTTCTTACGAGAATAAAGTTCTTTAAACCTAAGTCACACTTACATCAACATCAAATAATCATATTAGAGATAAGTTACACCCACAATAGATGCAATGAAATAACTCAATAAAGATGTGGGCGTCACTCAAGATCATTTCCTAAGGGCCATATTCACGATACAGCACGGATCGAGCCGCCAATAACCTGGGAGTGCGTGCTTACTCGAGACCTATTGCATTTGCTGCTTTCAATACACTATGTTTTACCTTTGTAACCTGTTATTGTGCAAGAGAGGAATAGAAAAATCGCATTTATTACCTGAAAGATAAATGCCAGTTTTCTATAGATATTAATACTTAGTTAATCAATTTGTTTTTGTGCGAGTGAAAAGCGAGCGCTATAGGTGCGAACGCTGTATACTTTCTGTACTGTTAAGGCTGTACTTGAGACCACGAAATCAAAATACTTGTGTAATAATAAATAATCAGGGTCAGTGTGATATTGCGTCGAAATATCATTCGCAGTCTTTGACGCTTACGATACTTGATACTTTTTTCCAAATTTAATTATTTTGAATCCGCATTGCGCGAACATCTGCAAGATGAAGGATTGAAAACCTGAGCATATTAATAGCTCCAAGCAATGGCTGTAAGACGTAAAACCTTTGCTCTTATCGTTCGTAAAAATAACGTTACCTCAAATTTAAAAACCGTGTAATTCCCACACTACATTTTCATAATGGCTAAAATGAGTCTTTACAAGTGAATAAATCACGCTTCGTGAGGATTGTAACACAAAAAGCGCCACCGCCTCCCATCGAGACGTGTCGGAAATATTAACTTGAGCATTTGAATACTTTATGATCAGTAAAAAGAAAGATTTGAATCGCAAATGTGTTCGCATTTTAATCAAACATCCAGGGAATGCTCACGGTTTTGTCGCTTTAATATTATACATATCAAAGAACATTGCGACGAATCGTATTGTTTATTTTATGCTTTGTTTTGTTTTCTATTTCCGGGGTCCGTTTGTTATTTTTTTATTTTAGGCCAACGATCCAGTTATTTGACAGATAAACTGTTACGTCACATCAATATTATTTGATGGTTCGTTTAAATTGGTCAATAACTCGAATGAATACAGTCTGTTCGAATCAGGTAATAACTAACAACAGATAAAAATAGTCTTTATTCAGCATGTGTGCGGGAACCACAGAACAGCTTAATATGAAGTATTTTGTAGTGGGAATTAAATCCGCTTCTTATAAACTGAACATAACTATTTTGCAATCCGCATATGTCTAGTAAAGGTCGACCTGGTAAAGGTTACGGGACGTCGCTGGATGCAGGCTGCCTCCAACAGATCACTGTGGAAATCAATAGGGGAGGCCTATGTTGAATGTTCAGCAGTGGACTTCCTTTGGCTGATAGATTGGATTGGTCTAGTAGTGAAAACAAATTCTAACCACAATTATGCTTTTTTCATGTACTTCTCGTCACATCAGAGTGCCAAGTAAGTATTGCATGATTTCTATACTCTTATCGCAAGTGATTGCTTGTACTTTTTAGCAGTACTATTGCCTTTGCCAAACATATTACGTCGGTAAACCCGTTAAGCAACTATGGACATTTCTCTATCAATATTTCAGATTGATTTTTTTATTTCAATGAATTGCGAGACGGCCATGCCATTCGCCTGGTGGAAAGCGATACGATCGCTCAGGGACAGCGATGATACGTACGGGCCCTGAGAAATAACCATGTATAAGTTATTTTATACCACAATAATACTAATGTGAAACGCTTCAATTAAGTTACATGAGTCAAAAAGTAATCGTTGCATAATTGTCTAATGTCTTCTCATATTTTCTATTCAATTAGTTTAGATGCGCCAACATATTTCATTATTTTATAGACAATCAGTATAAGATATGTATTTAAAACATAATTACAATATAAATATAACAAAATTGTTCGGCAAAGACAATTTAATAATTTCAATTAGTGTAATATTTCAGTAAATTTATACGCTAAAATAATATTAAGATTATGTGACAAAACCATTCCGCAATTCTAACGTATTTTTTTAGTAAAACAATATTGTAATTATTCGCTTGAGAATCGAACTCAGAATCGTGTATTGGCGAGGTTATCCAAAAGTTTAATATAATGGCAGTCACTAACATAACAAAAATAAAAAAAAGAATCATATTGTATTTAATAATCGAAAAACAGTTTCACAAAAAGTAATTTCACGGCTCTAAGACACCAAAGATGATAAAAAAAATCTTCTCTTTTATAAAAATCAATTTGAAACGTCAATAAAGAACTTCTTTAATATTAAACAGGTTTATGGCGCAAATATGTTTCACTTAGCACAGTAGAATACCTCCACGTTATTTGACAAAAATCTTAAGTATTTATTTGGTATTAAAGGCTTATGTTAAGTTTCTCCCGATACAAACGGCCCCCGACAAGACTCTTGTAAGAAATACAATTTAACTTCCTCCCGAACACAAAATGTTTCATTTGAAAGCGTTTCCTCAAGGATTGTAACAAATTGAATCTCACGCCCGCTCAATCCTTTATTTCATAGCGTTCCCTTAATGCGAAGAAAAGATTATTAATCGAAAATTTTCCATCTTAGTTGAAATGTTTGGAATAAGTTATTCTGATTTATCAAATTATTGTTCTTTGACTTATATATTTTATTGCTTTGTTAATTGGGTTTTGTAACTTAACAGGAATTTCAATTTCAACGCAAATCTGTTAGGTCATTAAATTATTATATTTTGCATAATTTGTGTTGCTTTGACAATATTATGTCTGCTACTGAACTAAGATTTTACAAAATATTGTCATCCTAACATCGAATTGTGAATTCCATATTTCCTTTTATAATAAAATTTAAATTCATTTATACGACATCAAATATTTTTAATAATTAATTCCTCTAATAATGCCTTAAAATTTTTATAAAAGCATTTTCCAAACACAAAAGTCACACATACACATACAACACCAATTTAGCTTCAAAATCACTCAACATGCACAAAGTTAATATGAACGCGCGGAGTACACTGAACGCTGAATTCCTCAACGCAAATAACTGAATACCGTTGGCATGTTATATTTCGCAATTCCCCACAACGGCCAAACTACGTAATAATATTGTGCTCGGGCTACACATTCGGGGCAGAATCATCGATAGTCATTATCGGAAAAGCGGGTTTAAGAGGCGTCCCGCTCCCGGTGGGACCTTTACGAAGGACTCATCCAACGCGTTCGATAACTATGCTAATGTTATTTGCGCCAGTGGGTTTGAAAACGACGGCATCCACTAACTCGGCATTCCCAAGAACATAGGGCTCCCTTAAGGTAAGGTTTCAGAATGAAACATCTTACTTTACGGCCCATAATACCCATATTGAGAAAAGATTTGCTATTCCCAAAACTTATAGGCTCGTGATTTTGTGTTTTTGTTGACGGTGCACCGTGTTTTGTTTGTTTGGGTTGTGGGATGGTTGTAAACATTGTTTCTGGACCTTAAAAATGTTTGTAGTGATAGCAGTAATATTAAGAGGCACTCTTGTAGGAATGCAATTTATGTCTTTAACGATAAAATATCATCAGCAGCATCATCGTCATCAGCCCGGTGCAGTCCACTGCTGGACATAGGCCACTCCCAATGTAAGCAACAGAGCCCGGTCTGCTGCTTTATGCTTTCAGTCGCTGCCGGGCCTCTTGTGCAGGTCGTCCAGCCATCTGGCCAGAGGGTGTCCCACGCTACGCTTGCCAAGACGAGGTCACCTTCCCAGAACACGCTTACTCATGGAATATCATCATCCATAGCCTGCAAATTCCCACTGCTGGGTATAGACCTCCCTCATACTATGCCACTTTTTCTGTCATGAAATATAATTACGATAAATATACCAATCACAAATGCCATCTTGTCGTATTCTTCAAGCCTCAGAGACTCAATATATTAGCCATTCAATACTTAACCTGGGAACCAAACCTATACAATATCTCGCTTGGCACAAACAAGTCTATAAGCCCACAGCCCAAAACCCCCATCCAAGATTGAATTTTATAATTCAGGATAAGCTGAAGAAGTGAATTCTATTTAAAGAATCTCATCTATAGTTTTCCAATAACTGTAGCAAACTCTTCCGGGGTTATATAATCAGCTTATTCCCTCAGTGTTATTGCAGACAGTCGGCAACAGTAAACGGTAATGCAATTTAGCTGACTATTGAAATCTGACATTTTTGTATTTTCATGTGATTGATACACCTTTGGACCTACATACTTATTTGGAGTTATTAAACAAGTTATGCACTCTAAAATTATAATAATATATTTCAGTCTTATATAAGTCGATAGGATATGAAGTGAGATATAAAAACATAGTTTACAAAATATGATTGATATTTTAACATACGATTATTGATCAAGCTTCCACAGACCGACCAAAGGCCAAGGTTTCGATTTGTACTGGGCATGAAATTTTGTGGAACCAACGCAAATGTTACCCAGTTCTACTAGAATTGATAGATGTGCAAAGATAGATGTGTGTGCTGCAGATGAGCAGCTCCTGTCTGATCACGTCCATTTCAAAAGAATAAATAAGTAAATACACCGATCAGTCATTTACATAATTCTGGCCCCACACTAAAATCGAGTCTTGTGTCGTGGATATCAGAAACCAAGAGAGATTTTTCGGTCTCACAACATCCAGACCCGAAACAGAATGTCCAGACACATTAAAAAAAATCGAGTAGAAAAATATGTTAGTGCATCAGATCCAATCTGACCCTATTGCCAACGGTGAACAGACTAAAAAGATATACACAAATACTTTTGTTCTGACTTCTGATGTTAGGATCAATATTAAACCTCACATGATCACAAGAAAATATTTCTGATCTAACAAGCCTGTCTTTCTTTGTATATGATCAATTCTTTCACGTAATGTTGCTAGTTCTCTCGGAATTACTAGTATTTCTCATTCCGCCGCCAATGTTACCTTGTAACTTCGTATTCGTGTCAATATTGATTCTCTTATATTTCACATGTTTTCAGCAGTTTTTGTCTGCTATTTTGTATGGATGTTCAGGAATGTTTGTTACATATTTTAGGTATATTTTTTGTGTAAGTTTATATTTTATTAATGTTTTATGAAATTATATATAACAATTAACTAAGGGGTAACTAAGAGATCAGTAGGCTGTCTAGCTCGAGGTCCCAAGTTTGATTCGAAAGCACTAGGCCAGTATGGCAGACTACGTTTTAATTTCTCGTAAGAATTGTAAGCTTGTTCTCAGGAGTTTTACGGCCTTATTCATAAACAGTTTTAAAACCGATTTAAGGTATCAAATGTTTGTCTTCTTCACTCATACTGAATGCAAAATTCGTACGAAAGGGACAAAACATTTGATAACTAAAATAGGTTTTTTAAAACTATATATGGATAAGGTCGATAATATAGTATGTTTTATTGCACACTTGGGGATCTGTCGAAGGTATATGAAACATATTATCATCCTAAACGTGTCTGAAGGATAATAAAATATTATAGTTAGCAATTGCAGAAAAGTGTTTTTCTCAAAAGGTAGAAAAAATACCTTTTTTTTCTTGAAATAAGCAAAGGCCCGAGAAACAATTTACTAAACATAAAAAGGCTTGTTAGCAAGAGCGAAATTGAGTATTTTCCAGACATGAGGTAAAACCTATGTAAGTAAACATTAATTTCTCGACATGTGTATTTTGTTTCAAATTACTACTACAGCTTGTGATTGTTAACAGTAATGTAAATTGAATGCCTTGTTCTACTTTGTTTTTATTACCAACATAGCACTAATTGAACGTATAGATACTTAAATACACAGCCCAGATTCAAAAGCATGATTCCAAATGTTGTGTTGTGGGTAACAGACATTTTTGAAATCACAAAACCTAGACCTGCAACCAATCTTTGAGGTCACACAAACATTAGTTATCTCAGCCTAGGAATCGAACCTTGGCCACATTTATCACAGCCAAATAACGCTGTCAAATAGCTTCCAATTAAAGTTAAAATACCCAAGTACATAACTCAACAAAACAAAAATTATAAAACACGACAGCTAAACAATAAACTATTTAGCCCGGCCAGCTATTGTGTGCGGAATAATAAAAAGGAAGACCATCTGTACACTTTATGTCCCACGTACGAAGCACTATTCAGAAGATCGAAAAACTTTTCCAATAGCACCGTCTCGCTGATGACAGAAAATACTTGGCCGCGGAACCTGTGTATGATTCTGAAAGTCGCCGAGTTTTATTGCAGCTTCACCTCGGGGTTATCGAGTGTTATAAACTCACCGGTAATTGTGTTACTTTCACAACTAATGCTGTATTGTGCCGTATTGAAGAATCTATGACGTAACTAACGTGCTATAGCATTGAGTTTTTAGTGATAAGATTGATTTATTAAAAGGAAATCAGTAGATTTGGTCTATTTTTGGTTTTATTTTAGTAATAAAAAATATAATAATAAACACCTCACTCTACACTAGGATCTAGTCTTGTGTCGTAGGTATCAGAAACTACAAGAGGCTTTTCGGTCTCACAAACACCCAGACCCGAAAACAAATACATGTGGATCACACAAATATTTGTTTCAGTGCGGGGATCGAACCCGCAGCCTCAAGTTTCACAACCGGCTTCTAACCAACTGCGCCACGGAGGTTGTCAATATTAGTCCTTGCACGCGCAATGTTAATCACAAAATTCTCCTAAATGTTCTTTCTTTTTTTCAACATATTTTAATTAAATAAATACACTGGTATTGATTTATTGTTATGTCCTCTGTTTGACATAGACGATGTTAACACTGGAAAGGGCGCTAGTTAGATCAACGCATAATTAACAATAATAATATGATTAATTTGTGATATTGCCATTTTCCATCGCGTTATTTGTTTATTCATAATTACTGACATATACTAAATCAAAAATAAAAAGTTGGTTTAAATTAATTTACATTACTACTCAAAATAAGTAACTTCAAGTACACGTGTTTACAATGCAGGGAAACCTTCAGACAGCCTTTTTATGAGATTAAGTTTGATGCATCAAATGGATATTTGGAACTCATCCAGATCCCGAGAT
Organism: Theretra japonica; assembly: GCA_033459515.1. Lineage (NCBI taxonomy): Eukaryota > Metazoa > Arthropoda > Insecta > Lepidoptera > Sphingidae > Theretra > Theretra japonica. The sequence goes on along the minus strand of CM065951.1, from coordinate 6,890,481 downwards.
CCCGGTAATATAATGTTGCGTTTATTTTATATTTTAATGGATGTCTTTTAAGGGTGCATGCACGTTTTTTGTCTATTAACATTTTAACTTATTACTTAAAATACGAGTAAATAAAATTATAGATATGTTTCTTTTAGATACATATTGTTTTATTGTTTGAAAATGTGTTGGTTGATAAGCAAGCTAACGCATTATTTGATTCCATTGACAAAATTGTTTCACTTTCTATGAGACAATGTTACCACTACGGCCGATCCACTCCATTCACATTGTAGTCTAAGTTAACAACAACTATTCTACCATTTAAATGAACATATCACTATTTTAATCCTAAAAACCATCCTATAAACCTTTAATCCAATCCTTTCGCACCATATAATATCATTATAGCGAAGAAAATTAAAAGGAAAATCTTTAAGAATTTTCCATTATAAAAGGTGAAAAACTGCTTAAAAGTTAAATAAAAGCAACAAAAACGCCAGTGAATGCTCAATCTTCGCTACTATGGAATAAAAAGTTGGATGATTAAAAATTGTATGACTGGAACAAAGTGAAAGTACTTCAGTGGTGTAGAATTACTCGTTAAGGTGCGACCGAAACAATTTATTAGGTGAACGCACCGGGAAATGACAACACTATTGAGTTTCCTGTTGTGATTCTTTTAATGATTCTTGGAAGATGGTCAAGATTGTTTACGTCTGGGCAAACAAATATAAAACATTAAAAAAAAGATCCATAGGGGAGGCCTATGTTCAGCAGTGGATTTCCTATGTCTGAAGAGAGAGAGAGAGAAAAAAAAGAAGGGTTGAAGGTAGCGATGGTTTATAGTTGGTTCGACAGGCACTGACATCAGATTTTTGAATTTAAACACACATACCAACATCTCGTCTTTATCCCAGAATGGGTTGGCAGGGCTACTACGATACCCTTATTTCGCCTTGTGCATTCCGTCCCTCGATGTAATAGGGGCGAGCGTATCGCCATATGGGACACAAAATTTAGACGCCTGGTTGCACATAAATTGAAAAATTCAATATTTTATTTTTAACACTTTATACAAATTGAATATAGGTGGACTTAATGCCTGGGGCATTCTCTTCCAGTCGAACCTAGGGTGATGCAGAGAATATCAATATCACTTTGCCCGACCCGGGATTCGAATCCGAAACCTCAGGCAGCGTTGCAATCGTACCGTAGTACAACTGCGCCACCGAGGCAGTTTTTTGAAGTTACGCGTGTTATTTTTTTTTTAATGATTACTCGCTTTTATGGTGATCAAAATATCATGAGGAAACCTGCTTAAGTACCTTTTTTCTTAAAAGGCTAGTAAAAAAAACATATGAGAGAAAACTGCTCTACAATTCGGTAACTCGACAATTTCATCATACTTGCTTAAAAATATATAAATGAATATGATTTTAGTATTCTACCTAAATTCCTTTACTATTACATTTCTAAATAGTTTATTTAACTTATTGAAACATGTTAAGGCGAATTTGAACTCATTAGATTATGGCTTGACGTAATCGTGTTATGGATATTACGCCGGCCAAGACTCTCATCATATTAGAGGTTTTAGGTCTTACGCGGCCACAGTAAGCCTATGTGCTTCGCTGGATCAATTTTTATTAATTAACTCTAACGGTTTTAAATGATTAACTTACAAATAATAAACCATAATTATGCTGTGTTACAATATCATATACCACGTATCTTTTTTGTAATCGATTAAACGATAAAACTGATAAATACGTTTAGAATTACTATCTTAGTTAATCGTGTTTTTAATAGTAGTAGATTAATAACTTACGAGAAATAAAATAAGTAAAGAACCAATAATTTTTTAAGACGATTAATTCTTCTTTAGTCGCAGGAAATTTACTGCACCAGAGGTACAACACTTGGAGAGACCACAATAAAGTATTAGTTATCTCCGTAGTAATATCGTCAACTAAATAAACCGAAATAGTAATATATAATTTAAGAATGTATATATCAAATCCTCTCACATAAAAAACAAACCGATTTAATCACACCATCAATTTCAGCCAGTGGCCTCGAAAGTTAGTGAGTCGAAAATTGCAAGAAACTTTTACAAAGATATCTTGAACATCTTCGCGACGTTGTGACGATCGAAGTGGCCTGTGGAATGAGAAGTCCAGTACCAAGACCTTTAGGGAATATTAGTTTTATCGATAAAGGTACAGCAGTTCACAATGGCGAGTTATTTAAATTACTGGCTCGAATAATTAGCAAAAGCGTACTAACTATTGTTTATTATATCAGATAATAAACATTTTAATAATTTTAATCCATTAGATCGTTGATACCTTTGAACATCGATAGCTTCAAGGGATATATAAGTATGTTTCTGGAATTAGGGAATGTATGGATGGTTAGAGGTAAGAAGCAATGTGTGATGGAAACGGGAAGCGATTATGGAACTTCCTGTGTCCCCTTAATTACTAATAAATATACGTAAATAAACCCACCCCTTTTCCCAAAAGGGGTAGGCAGAGGTCCTCCTGGTAGAAAACAGGACACCCACGTTTCGCCTTGTGTGGTTCGTCCCACGACGTGATAGAAGGCGAGCCTATCGTCATATCGGGCAAAAATTCTTCACTTCTGACTGATTATGCACAGAAAAATCCAATATCACTGCCCAACCCGCGGTTCGAACGCAAGATGCCGCGTTGCAACCGGACCGTAGTACACCTACGCCACCGAAGTAGTCTACGAATAAACATATTTTTAAATTTCAAAAATTCATATAATATATATTTTTACAGAATATTTCTGATTTGTAGGAATCAATATAAAAGAAAGGTGTAAAAGATAAAAGATTTACAAGTAATGTCTTTCCTATTGCTTCAATTTCATTCGATCAATTCCTATCATAAAGATTACGTTCACCGTATAATATAGTAGGGTGTTTGATAATATAGCTCTGTCTCATTCACTGCCTCTCTGTCGCACTGCAAAGATTTGAGCATTATTGAGTAATCCGTATACAATGTACTTGTGTTTACTGGGGCATGTAAGCTGCGAACCTTTACATGTTCCTCTGGGGTATAACTTATAATTAATTTACATGTATACCCCATGGATTTCATTGATATTGTTATGGTAATTTGATAATTGAAAACTTAAGTAAGTAAAATAAAATACAACATTCTATCATCATCGTCAGTCTTTAACTATCCACTGCTGGACATAGGACATTTAGAGGAGGCCTACAACATGATGTATCATATTTCAAAGATTAAGGTTTCATGTGTGATTCTATCACAATACAAAATGAGGATAATTTTGGCATTGTTTTTGGTAAAAATTTGATAGTAGAGACCACGCTGAATGACACGTCTTGTTTTCCAAATTATTCCAATATTATTGCAATTTTGTTTACATAACTTTTTCTGCGTCATTTAGTACTTAGAATCTGTTCTTCTAACGTAATAAGATTATATTTTTGTACACACATCGATTTCAAATTCAACACCTAGATAGCTACCTTACCTTTCAAACTTATCTACCCTTAAACCAAGGAAGCGTTTACTTTAACAAGTTTCCTCAAGCCAAATGCACAGACATAAACAGGCCAATCGCGGAGTTCCCGAGGGCTCCTTGTAGGCGCTTGTGCGACGAAACCTCAACGGGACGGGACCGGGAACAGAGGCCCTTTGTATTCATGACGTCCACGCCGGGATCCGGGATAAACGGGATAAAACGTGTAGTGCACATCTGTATCGAGTCACATAAAGTTTTGGTGTGTCGGCACTACGGTCTAATCAAGAACGAGTTGTTGGGAAGACGTGATAGTTTTGCAGTATTTTGTGTTACATAGACAGATAATTGTTTCGGATGATAGTTACTGTACTGTATCAGCTCATATACGTCCCACTGCAGGGCACGGGCCTCCTCTGCTAACGGAGTACGATTGAGAGTGGTTAGGCTATATAGTCTACCACGCTGGCCACGCTGGTCTAGTGCGGGTTGGCGGACTTTTACATATCATAGAAATTTTATACAAATCGCTATGGTATGCAGGTTTCCTCACGATGTTTTTCTTCATAGTGCGTGGTGATTGACTATCAATACACACATGACTCCGAAAAATCAGATGTGTGCCCTTGGATTTGAACCCGCGACCACCGTGAACATGTAGGCAGCCGCGTCTGGTCCGTTACCAACAGGCCACCAAGCACTATACTATTGTACTATTGTATTATACAACCGATTATAATGATAGACAATATCCAACACACAGGAAAATATTTCAGAACTACATAAAAATGATCACATAATATCCCAAAATTATACTCAAATAAAAGAGGCTTTAGCAAGGAGTTCGAATGACAATATTGTTTCGCATGACTAAGCACACTCATTCCGATTGTAGATTATTTCGATAATGGAGCTAATCGCGTGGAGAGCAACCCTTTCGCGGCCCATTGTGCTTTTTGTAACAATGTACCTAAAATTGGGCCTTACAGAAACTAATTCAACAATAGCGGTCAAAATTGAATGTTTCGTAAAATAAACATTTATTTCGCGTTGTTTTGTGAGAAGCGTGATTGTGTAAGGCCACGTCAATTTTTTTTGGTTTTCTATCCAGATCAGCTCAGGATACATTATGGTAATATATTTGTATCTTTCCAATCACAAAAATCAAATTAAGCGGATTACCCAGCCTAATAATTGAACTCAGTCTCACACTAAATACTGCCACTAAATGCCAGACGTCTACTTTACCAATTGCATACAATATTTAGACTGCCGGATGCCCAATACCCCTTTCCTCTTCCCATCTTTTTTCCTTCCCGTTCCCCTCCCGATCTAATAGGCTGGCAACACATTCATGAACCAAGCGTTGTGGATATTCATGGGCGGCAGTGATCACTTACCATCAGGTGACCTGCTTGCTCGTTTGCCGGACCTATGCTATTAAAAAATTTAGCTTAAGTAATTAATTTACAGCATTTCTTTGAATTCGAAATGAAACCATACCAATCACGAAAACATGCTTACAAATAAAGGCACGCAGCTACGCTCAAAGTGATAGGCCGAGGTGCGTCAAGTTATTCACACAAACATTGAGGCTGATCGTATAAAACAAGATAAAATATCGTAATACTTCTCTAGCTTAACCAACAAATTCCAACGGATTAAACCAATGTTATTGTTACATAAAATGTCCAATTGTAGGCTTTGTCCAAGATTAAACCCGTCTATTATTCGTGGAACGACGTATACTGTTACAATCGCACGCAGTGTTTGTGTAAGGTGTTCACGTCAGCGTGAATTGCAATACATGTATATTCGAAAATACAGATCCGATCGGCCGTACAAGGATTGTGCAGGCAAATTGTGGTGTTTGCAATGCTTCATGGGATTCATAATGGTGTCTTGGGCTTATGCGAATGTTACACATTTAAATAAAACGAATTCTTACGGATTTTACCGCGAATTTTATTTAATTTTTACATTTTTTAATTGTAACAGGCACTAGGCGGTTGACTAATACCTCAGTCCGCCCCGTAACCACGAAAACTGTAAAGTGATCGAAACATCGGGAAATTAAAACATTAAATCAAATTCGCGATAAAATCCGTAAGAATTCGTTTTATTTCAACTTCATGGGATGATTGTGGATATGTACTGAAGCCGCTAATTATGATATACAGGGTATATCAAGGCTGCTACCGAAAACGAAGCCAGGTGTTAGTTTTAGTACCTACAGACATGATGCAACTAAACATTTTGCAAAAAATGTAAGTATTTACCAATTAAATACAATTCAGTCTTGTATCGTGGTTATCAGACACTACGAGAGACTTTTCGGTCTCACAAACACCCAGACCCGAGAAAAATACTTATGGGCCTCAAAAACATTTGTGTCTGTGCGGGGATCGAACCCGCGGCCTCTCGTTTCTCAGCCGGCGTGTAACCAACTGCGCCACGGAGGCTGTCAAATATATAAATATTAATTTGAGGGAGGAGAAATGTTTAAAAGCAGACTAATTGTGGTTAAAGATGTATCTTTCATTATGACCGACTTTAGCGTAGATATTTTGTGTTGCAGTGTTATTACAAATGCAGTTAAAATTATCCCGCGATTTCAAGTCTTCTATCGGACTATCCACCCATCAGCCAAAGGAAGTCCACTGCTGAACATAGGCCTCTCCCAATGATTTCCACAGTGACCTGTTGGAGGCAGCCTGCATCCAGCGACGTCCTGCGACCTTTACCAGGTCGTCTGACCACCTAGTGGGTGGACGTCCCTCGCTGCGCTTTCCGCTTCGTGGCCTCCATTCGAGAACTATACTGAATACTATTTTCAATCGCTATTCTTGCAACTAAACATACAGATACATAAACATGCTTGCGAGATATTTTGGTCCCCAATTATAAAAGTTCTACGTGTGATTAAATATTAAGTAGCTTAATTTATAGTAAAAAAATCTATAAACTTATTAGACATCAAACAAATTTAAATAACGTAATAAAATACCATGTCATTGATCAATTTCATAACTCTTTGTGACTCAATTTCTAACAGTATTTTTCCATTAGAATATACAAGGCGAAACATCTCTGCCCACCCCTTTTTGGAAAAACGCGTGATGTTTATGTAAGTATGTATTCTGCCATTCACAATTTTGTATTTATATTAACTACCATACAGTATAGACCAGCCTTTTAAGTCTGCAAACCAGAATATTACAGATGCAACTGAATAGACAATGGAGAAGCTGTTTGATTATTCAGAACGTACTGAGACGTGAAGAGCAATACAGGTTCACACCTACATTCCAAGTGGATCGCCGACACAAGAATTATACAATCAATCACATACACAATCTTGTGAAGGCTGTGAGCTGTATCTAAGCCTACAAAGGCTTTACGTATGTAAATGTATTGTTGTAGTGTTTTTGGAACTGAATCTAAAGAGGATTATAAATTGGGATTTGTTGGTTTCAAAGATTTTAAAGCGGGGGCATAAGTTGAGTCTAGAACTTGCTGTAGTGGCTAGGCTTGTGTGTTTTTCTGAATTATCCATTTAACTACAATGAACAGGCCCAGAGTCGCTTCCATTAGATAATTTTGAAAATTCTTGGAAAAGACCTCTTCAGCTATTTTCTGTAGCTGAAGATGGGGAATAAATCTTGTACAATAATGTTGGTCTGACCTCTCTGTCGGCGATAAATAGTCATCTCTCGCATTAACTACCTGTATTAGACCCGACTTTAAAGGACAGGAGTAATTAATAGGCATTGACATGTTAGGTACCAACCAGATCCATAGTAAGTTCTCGCCTCGTAAAAAAAAACGACGTCGAAATTAGGTTATCAATATTTCGTTCTGAAGAATATTTTATATGCGGTATTTTTTTGAGATATTACCTAACAGACAACCATGTCATGAACATAAAGATACAAAAAAACGTCTACAAGGGTTTCGGCTTAAAACAGCTCTTCAAAATCAAAAGCCTACATTATAAGGTACTAATGTGTGGTCGACCATTACCCATTTGGACACGTAAAAAAGGCCTCCACACGCGCGACATTCACGAAGGAAACGTGTGACTCCTCATAGATGTGATAAAAAACCTTTTCCCAGCTCTAACTGGCCCATAAAGCTTCAAACCCAGAAACCTTTCGTCCGCAACAGTAGGGTAAGGACGTTTTGGGCTAATAAAGTGTAAATGTGTTTAAAATTACATGGTTTTAGTGTGGAATAGGTCGTTTAGACTACTAGCTTGAATTAGTCCTTATTTTTTATTAGAGGACGTGTGGGATGATTGGACAATGGAATACCTATGTGACAATATTTATTTATTTATTATGTAAGTCCGCCAACCCGCACTAGGCCAGCGTGGTGGACTATACGGCCTAACCACTCTCAATCGTACTCTCGATTGTAGAGGAGGCCCGTGACCTGCAGGGGGACGAATATGGGGTGATATAATACAGAAAAAAATATATTTATCGAAGGACATCCAGTGGTAGTTACATTATATCTTATATCTAATACACTAACAAGATAACATGCTTAATGTACAGGCGCCACAACATGCACTGAATAACAAATAAATGCTAATTAATACTAGAATTTAGTTTTATAAACAAAGAAATTTACAATCATTATTGTTGCTTGTTTCTAAGCTGCAATGAAATGGACAACGAATATTCAAGTCGTTATATTTTGTGACAGTTTTCAAGGCCATTCTGGTGGACCTCGGTGAAATTTGGTGGATTCTTAACTCCCTTTCCCCCCCCTCCTAGTGGTGGATTTCTACATCTAAATCCCCACACGCAGTAGTAATATCTCCATTAACTGCTTTTTCAATGGAATCATCATAACATACATTTTAATTATTTCAAGTTTATTTGTTACTTTCGAGTTGATTGAAACATCCTGCATCCAAGGTGAACATTCTGGGTATGAACTAAAACTACAACATAAGCTGTCGGTTCTTATGATCGATGTATTCCAAGTAAGTAAGCAGTACCTATTTGTTAAATTATACTGTCATGCACTTTGCACGTAAGGGAAAAAATCATCTGTCGGTTATTGATGTAATTTTGTCCGATATTATATACTAAACTTATGCACATAAAACAATTCCAAAGATAAAACATGTTACCTGCAACTATGCCAATATTTTAAACCTCTATTGTAATACTTTAACAAAAGAATTTTAAGCGTAATATATCAACGCTTGAGTATTTGCAATGGTAATATAAAATTTAAGCATCAATTTAAACTATTTTTCAAAAATGCCGCAAAGTTAAGAGTCAATTTCAATTAGTACACAAAACGCTGCCAAGGGAGGTTATATCAAACTTCAAAGGCGTTCCGCAGAACCACACGATACGTTAAAAAACTTTTCATATGTTAAAAATACAATACATTTTCGCGTTAGGGGTTTCTTAATTAAAACATCAAACGCAGAGGTTTCACAACATACTCATTATTATTTTAAAACTCTTTCCAATATTGTTTAATTTGCGTGCAAATATAACAGTCGGTTTAATTAATGTTCTTTTATATTATAACTAGTTTGAATTATAATTCAGTAAATATTTTTGTGATTACCAAATGGCTTGTAAAGGCTTCAATAGTTGAATGGCAGCTCGAGCTTCGAACTGTGAGGTCATGAATTCGATCTCCAAATTGAGCAATCAGCTTTAGGTAAGTGTTTCGATTCGATTTTATTCACCTCTGATCGGATTATCCCCAAAAAGTTTCACATCGGCCGGCCTCTTTAACCTTCATTAAGTCGTAAATACTTAAACAAATTACCTCCAAAAAAGAAAACATTAAACACATTTCCATCAAATTCTCATTAACGCCAACACAATAAAATAAAAAATAATCCAGCTTTTGGATTTAGTACGCAGCACGATAAAAGTGGGTGTGTAGTGGCGACGATAAATTCTCATCAGATAATTAGGGTAAAGAAAGACAAACGACTGTTGTGGACCGAATCCTTGTCTACTGTCAACCCGACGTTCACACTTGCATCATTTGTAGGTTTTAAAGCCAACGCGTATAAGATAGTAAAATATTCACATGGGTAACATAACAGTACTTCTATTTTGTTACAGAAATACGTTGATAGAGGCCGTTTTTTATGGACTAATACAGATATATAGATTTTATTGGTCGTAGGTCTTTCATATTATGTGGGAGGTAGTATCAGCAATCAACAGTGTAAATGCAATGTTGTGTTCAGGTTTAAGGATATTGTAACTATACTCTAGTTATAATGAGACTACTAGACAGATACTACTAGAAAGAAAGATACTAGTAATATCAGCCCATATACGTCCCACTGCTGGGCACGGGCCTACTCTACAATCGAGAGAATCGATTGAGAGTTGTTAGGCCATATAGCTATATATTCTGGCCACGCTGGCCTAGTGCGGGTTGGCGGACTTACATACCGTAGAAATTCTTTTTTTTTTAAATGCAGGTTTCCTCACGATGTTTTCCTTCACCGTTAAAGTGCGTGGTGATTGACTATCAATACACACATAACTCCGAAAAGTCAGAGGTGTGCCCTGGGATTTGAACCCGCGACCACCGTGAACATGTAGGCAGCCGAGTCTGGTCCGTTACCAACAGGCCACCACGCACTTAGAGATACTAGAGAGAGATACTACTAGACATAATGAGACTTAACATCTAATGTCTCACGAAAGCGACTGCAGTAGAATGCCAATTTGTAATGCATGATGTTGTTTGGTTTTGCTACTGTCCATAAGCGGTCGTATCCCTTACCCTCAGGCGAAAGGCATGCTCGTCTCGCTATTCAACGCAATAAAAAAGACAGATACAGATATATGGTTTATTCGAATTCTAAAACACAAGATATCTTATAAGTTCATTTATATATAATCAACTTAGATTTCCGGATTAGGTCAGTACGGATAACTATCAAGTAATATAAAAGGAATGCATTATAAAGCTGTGACGTCATCATATATGCATGTATCCTCACACACCTCCACATTTATATTAACAGTGTGTCAACCAACGCCAGAGAAATCAATGACACTCTTAACATTATGAAAGGGTCACATTAGAAGTACGCCTACCAGACACGAATGCAGAGGTGAATGAAACTGGACAAAGCGAAAGTTATATGACAGAATCGAAAAAAAATTAGATTTTTACTCTCTCTTACGTAGGTAGAGAGTAAAAATCTAAATTTTTACAAGATTACATATGTATTTGTTTAACAAAACGGTGTTGTCTATTAAATTATTGGAAATTTTCTACACACACACACACACACACACACGCACGCACGCATACACACAAACTCAAGTTAAATACTACGTCACAATAACTGCTAAAAATTGTAAGCCTTATGTAACAAACGCTAGTCCAACTCAGGCACCCAAAACATAAGCATTGTGCTTAGTTTGGGGCTAGTTTGTTAAATAAGTATTAGTTTTAAGTTGCATTGTTAATTGTTCTGATTAGTTATTAAGAAAAAACATGTAACGCAGTTTAAATAAATTAATAATATTAGTTACCATGCAAATTATTAGTATTAGTATTTGCAAAATTTCAAGCATTCCAACAAACTATACTATCGGAAACAGACGACAGTTCGTATTCAATTCTAGGAATTTGTTCTATCAGTGTATGAGACCATCTTGTGCTAATACCTAACAGGTTCAGCTTCCGATTTCGACAGTAGTTGCTAGGTGCAAAATCTACGAAATACTGCAGACAAAACTATCTGAAACGCCAATTTTTTAAACTTTTTTATAACGAGATGGCGACTGGTTAGCTGTTTGATTCTAGAAGAGGTATCAAAGCCACAACAATTTAATCCTTCCCTTGCGGTGAAGTACCACCCCATTCGAATAGATATTTGATTTTTTTATGACGTGAAGTGCTGGCCTATCCTTCACTAGGCTAGGCCTTAGGTTAGCATGGTGGACTAAAGTCTAAACCCTCCCAATCACAGAGGAGGTTCATGTCCTGCAGTGGGACGTATCAGGCCTGGGGCATTTTATTTATTTTTATTTATAACATCGTTACACCATCGGTGCGCCACCGATAAAATTACACATACATATATTTTATATTAGAATTGTGCAAGGTGACGTACCTTTATAGGTGTATACAGCATTACAATATTATGTTATTAAAGACAAAAGCACAACGTAATATAAAACAAAGTGTAGTTAAAAATTTAAAAATAGTACAAAATAAAAGAATAATATTAAACTAAAGACAATTATAGTATTAAATTATAAAATATTAGAACATTGTAACAATATTCAAATTAAAAATTACAACAGTGCAATGAGATCTAAGCAAGCCTTAAAATTCATACTAAAATTATTGAAAACATTATTCATTTTCAAAAAAGGTGTTGCACATGCGTTGGAAGATAAAACAAGGGTATTTTTTCTTTCGCAAACAATCAATTTAATCCAACAAGCGACTATCCACGCTAGGTCAAAAGATTCCGCAAACAGCAACTTATCACCAAACCCGGCATCATAAATATCCCGGTCCACGTCAAGTTATATTATAATGTTTGTGTGCTCAAATGTTGTTAATAAAAAACAAACAACGCGCGGTTTCACGGTGTTTTGCCAGTGTTTGCTGATGCCCGTCTCGACTCTCGACGCAAACAATTAGCTCTTTTGTGTACTTGGCCAGACTTGCCTCACTTTAGCGACGAGGGTGATGCACGAGAATTTAACATGCTGGATGTGGACTAGATATATTTTTTATTTACTTTTAGTTATACCATGCCAACATGCCGGGTATATCTAGACTGCGACCGAAAACGAAGGTGGCAGTATTAGTAGTGTAGTGGCAGTATTAGTACAGTAGTGACTTCAGGCACAATGCAACTAAAATTTTCTCAATAAAAGCTACTTTTTGTTGTTGTAATCTTTTACTTGTGGTCGTATTAGTGTAGTAGATATATAGTTTTCCCAAAAAAATAATGTATACCTTTTTATTTTTAAATACACAATGGTGCCTAAGGTTATAAATTATATTTTTAGCTAAAACTAGGTATTTACCACCCAAATACTATGATATAAAAAAAAATGCAAGTAAGTCTCTTTTATTGAGAAATTTTTATTTGATGTCTTTGTATAATTACTAAAACTACCACCTGGTCTTGTTTTCGCTCGCAGTCTTGAAAGTTCGTCTTCCCGCACTAGGCCATCGTGGTGGACTATATGCCCTAACCCCTCTCAATTGTACTCTCGATTGTAGAGAAGGCCCGTGCCCTGCAGTGGGACGTATATGAGCTGATGCAGATATAATAAGCAGTAGCATATTCTATCGACGACCTGCATATTCCCTTCCATAACCTTTAGACGATACAAAGGAAATTGAATAAAAAAGGATAGTTTTGCTGAACGGTTAGATGAACTCGTTTTATGCAAAGGGCTAATTACAATCAGATATAACGTAGTCGCTTTTCTCATCCAGTTTGGAAAGTAAATCCGTTTTAAATCCGTAATTATTTAATATTTCATAGTAAAAATCGAAAAATATCTAAAATTGAAATTCTATCTTAGAGAATTAAAATTTCTGTCAGCAGAAGCAACTGTTAGAGGTCCAGTTACCATTATTTATTTATTTTAAATAAGGCAAATCAACAGTACACACATAATATTTATTTATTTATTTATTCTTAACTGCACACAGAAAGGAAAAACATACTAAAATAATAAAAATAAGAAATAAGTACAAATGGCGGTCTTATCGCTCTAGGCGATTTCTTACAGACCATCTTTGGATAATACACATCGTTGTAAATATTTTTTCATTTATAATTTAGTTCCGATGCGTGCACCAATGCACGGAGAACTGATGGCCGATGGGACCAAAAAGTTCTCGAATGGAGGCCACGAAGCGGAAAGCGTTTCATAGCCGTCTAACCAACTGCACCACGGAGGCTGTCAAATGTGAAATCCTAAACACTTAACTAGTGTGCAGGCCGCTTACAACAAGTCGATGTGGGGATCCTTGGAGGAGGTCTATGTTCAGGAGTGAACTTCCTATAGCCGAAGAGAGAGATTTAGAATTAGTAGTAAAATAACTAAACTCGCTAAGCGAAAAGTACCTTGGGAGAGGCCTATGTCCAGTAATGGACTGCAACAGGCTGATGATGATAATAATGATAATGCGAAAAGTAAAAAAAAATGCATTTTGAACTCTTCTAGTATCTTTAAATCGTAGCAAAGAGATAAAACAGTGTTATTATACACACACAATTAATATTTTTGTTTGTTCAGGTCACCATAATTTATATGTGGCGCGAGTCCGCTCCATCTCTGAAGATGCTTAATTACGTATGAAAATAGCTATTTGCTGATGTATTACGGCAACACGAACGTTTCACGTTTTTGTTTTTATTTTAGAGTATTTTAAATAAATATATAATTATTTTTGGAGCTCAATAGATACATAAACTCCCACTCAAATTAGCTATCGATCAGTAAAAGGTTAGCCAGAAGAAAAATAAAAAGAGAAAAACGCGTTATAAAGCAGTGTTTATGACTAACTTGTAAAAAATCCAATTAAAATAATTATATTATTATATTTTACAGATTATATTTGTGTATACAAATTTGCATAAAATCAAATGATTTCGTGTGGGACAGTTAATGACATCCCTCATTTATATAAACTTGATTCTATAGCTAAAACTGTCAAAACAAATAAATTAATCCATTAATATTTTCAAACAATAACACGTTGCTATTAGAATTATTAGATGGGGAGCACTCAAATTGGAAGCTTACGTACCCATGTGGGAGCCGTTCTGGCGAAATGTAATATTAGTTCGACTAACGTACAAGTTAGAGGAACTGGTGGGTAGTTTGACGATTTGCTAAGCCGTGAGTACATTGTCAATGGTACAAAAGGAAAAACCTGATTTTGTGATTTGGTGAGGTTTTGAGATGGATATCCGGCATTCTGATCTGATAGCCCTTAGACTTGATATTTATTTATTTATATATTCTTAACTGCACGTAGAAGGAATAATACTACACAAACATTACAACTACATATAAATGCACATATGGCGCTCTGGGTGACTTCTTACAGACAACCTTTTATTTCTTCCGTCATACAGTAGTGTAAACGCATTGTTGTGTTCCGGTTTGAAAGACATTGTAGCCAGCGCAACTACTGGACATAATGAGACTTAACACCTTATGTCTCAGGATGGCGAGCGCAGTGGAATGCCAAGCATTATTTTTTTAATTCATGGTGATCGCATCGCCTACCATCAGGCGAATGGTATGCACGTCTCTCTGTTCATTGTAATAAAAATACCCTGGGATGGATATAAAAAATGGAAAAGAAGAGAGGATAGTATAAAAGGATACAACCTGCTCTAAATAAGAGAGAAACAAACTATTGATCATTAATATTTATATATACTTACATAAATATATTTGAGAGTTGCTAAGAATTTCAGTGGAGCCTACCAGTCCGTGCTATGAAATAATAGCCTCTTTATTAGAGAAGTCACTTGCCCACCAAGTGGGGCTCATACAAACCGACAAACATGAATTTAGAATAGATTCGATTCACCGAGGCTAACGTTAATACAGCGACAATTTAGCGAACCAAACTTACGTTAAAAGCTACATAATGATCGACACGACACTGTATGGTCATGTCATAACAGAATTAATTAAATTTGTGTGTTCACTAAAGATTACATGCGCCGGTCGTTGTTTGGACACGAGTAAATCTATTATTAAAATCCGGCATCACACCGCGACGGAATTAAAAGCCCTCATTGCTTTAAAGTTAAATATTTCTGTTTAATATTTCGACTATTGTCTGAAATCGAATTGCTCTCACAATACAATTATTATGTTTACTCGTGGAGAATATGTTTTAATATTATTAATGTGGATTGTTAATGCACGCTAATTATCTCGTTTATATTTATTCATGCCCGTCTATTTGTAGGTTGGCTGACATCGTTTCGTATTTGTATACGCCCCGTGGCACAATGAATTTGATTTATTAATATTAAGGGTTATTAAATAATTATTAGCTGGTGGTTTAGCATAACTAGTGCGTGGTGGCCTGAAACGGACCAGACGCGGCTGCTTTCATGTTCACGGTAGTCGCGGGTTCAAATCCCAGGGGACACCTCTGCCTTTTCGAAGCCTTGCCATGCTGAGACATAAGATGTTAAGTCTCATTATGTCCAGTTACTCTGGCTAAAATGTCCTTCAAACCGGAACACAACACTGCTTTTACACTGCTGTTTGGCAGGAGAAATATACATTGTGGTGGTATGTACAGTTGAGAGACCTACCACTAGTAAAATAGCAGCATAGTATGTCGAATGGCGAGAATTAAGCGCCTTTTTCTCTACACCCTGTCTTGGCAGCACTGCATTACGGTGTCGCTACTTTACACTGCAAGTATATAAAAACCTAATTAGACACAATATTCTTACGTCAAAGATTAGATCAGTTCGCACCGCTCGCCACCCCTTCCGGCTTAGTCACCCTTATAGCACGGGGTCGGTAACAAGCCAGTTAGCCTTACCTCGTGATTTGTCATCGTTATGTTAATTTTATTTTGTACTGACAGCTCAGAGCTATTTCAACACTTACCGTTAGACTACAGTATACGTCACTGATGAAAAACAGACTACACTGCTCAAACCTGCCACTACTTCTGTAAGTAACGTAATGGAAGGAAAGCTTATATACGAAAGGGTAACCATGAGATGGTTGTCAATAAGACAAACTATCTTGCAACATGAAAAAAATATGCTACATCAACTGCATAACAGTCTGGGATAATGTCATACAGAACTTTATTTGCCTCCTTCTTCTTCTTTCGAGTCAATGGCTCAAAATTGTTTGCACTAAAACTTCTACAACTGCCCAGCCCAGTAGGTCGCCTTATTATTTATTTAATATCTACATACCTAACTGGAATTTACCCGTACATCATGCCAATAGGCTATCCCATCACAACTTGGGATTAAAAAAAACTGGTAAATGAAGAATGGTTATAATGCAATTTCAGTCTACCCTCTCATAGTACAGGTATGAGCCCATACACGTAACTAAAGTCAATAGAATGCATTCACACAGCATAGTTCGGAGATCTTACTGCATTCGTACAGCGAAACAGAGTTGTTAACCTTTGTTTGTGCTTGTTCATTACTGCACCCATTAGAGCAGTTTGCGGAAGTTCTAGACCGCGAACATTTTGCATCGTGCTCGCCGGCAAAAATACTGCTTTCTAACGACCAAGCCTTCAAGTTTTAATAGCGGCGTCTTTTTACGTTTCGGAAGTGGAGCAGAAATGTGCCGATAATGTGAATTAATAAGAATATATTTTTTTGTATATTCATTGCTAGTTAAGATATTTAAGGTAGAAAAGAGATGATTAAATATTTCGTCATTTTTATTTTTATGTCTATAATGGCCTGACAGTTGCTCCCACGTTTATTTCATCAGCTCTTTATATTTGTACTCACGTTATTTAATAATTTGACCTTTAATTGAAGGTGGGTGATCGGCTCGATAATGCTGAATTTCACGCTTGCGGGCTAACTGCTCAAACATGGCCTTGTCGTGAGCAGAAACACCATCAGCTACGAATTTGCACATTATCAGTATTATTGCGTCATCAACCCGATCTCCCACCTTCAAAATCACATACAGGCACATTTTTCTAACCGTAAAAAAAATTCCGTATGTGTCACGCACAAATCAGTCTAAATAGGCACCAGCGTAGGTGTACTTTCCAATCCTAACATCTTCGACAAACGCTATTTGATCATCACACGTAGATGTTAATTTACAATTATGATGATGACGTATAATAATTAATTCCCAAGTTCGGCCAATATACGATTATCTAGCGTTCGTTTTAGTGGACAATCATACTATCTCTAATAAATTACACGTACAATACAAAAATACTGTCCAAATGTTTTATAACCCGATTCGGGTCAGCAACACATGAACCAATAAATCCTATATCTGGTACGTAGTATCCCAAGACTGGTTACTTATTATACTTAAAAAAAGGCACCTCTACCTAGGTACCTGAAACAGGCAACTTACGGTTGGTATAAAGTGTTTCGGACAATCTAGTGTAATAACATATTTAAATTATTGATTTTGGTTCTATGATAGTTCTACTTGCACTAGGTTAAACTAGCTCAAATCTTGTTTTAATAAACCTGTCAACTTTATCACGCGCGACATAAACCGTAATTATTACTAAATTATGTCAACAATAAATAAACATTGTTTATACGGTGTCCAAGCTTACACAGGCGCGAATTAGGGAAATGTACTGTGAGTCACGACCCCCTTAATTACGAAAAAGTAGGATATATTTTATAGAGTGATTACAATCGTGTCGGCCGATAACCGATTATTTATTCTAACACAGCGAAATTACTTTATTTTAAAATTAGTTTCAACCTACTACCTGGTATAATATAGTTGTTAATTGGCAGCAAAATTTTCAGTCTTTTAGGATGGAGGGTGAAGGTTTAAAAAAATCACAGAATTTATTTAACTAACTAGCCAAGTTGTTTGCAGCTCCTGCCGCTTATGTACTTTGGCAACACCAGAAACGTAGCCAAGCCGCTGCCCACAGTATTGTTGATATTTTGGTCTCCAATCTCCGGTCTTTAATTAATCAACGAGATCTACCAAAGCTATCATTTTACATCGTATATCAGATAAAGCCGATTTATTCATTTAATCAAGCCTATTTAAAATCAATTATCTGTTGAGTTAATGTGCAAAAATAATTCTCAGTCCGTCCCTGTGTCTAAGCCATGCAATATTAATTGTAATTATTTTACATACATTAACTTATTTCGAATATTAATCGACTAATTCTGTTCGGCGGAATGGAACAAAGCGGGAAACTGTGCAAAATTATTTGAGTGTAGTTAACTTAATCCATTTGCCAATGTGTATAAAACAGAGAGGTTATGCAGCGTCAAAATGCACGTTAGCCTGGTTCAATGGCTAGTGTTGAATATGCCTCTAAAATATTTTATTAGTCATATCGAAAGCCTCCGTGGCGCAGTTGGTTAGACGCTGGCTGAGAAACGAGAGGCCGATTCGATTCCTGCACCGAGACAAATATATGCGTGAATCACAGGTATTTGTTTCGGGTCTGGGTGTTTGTAAGACTGAAATGTCTCTCGTAGTTCCTGATGCCCACGACACCAGACTCGATCTTAGTGCGGGGTCAGGACTATGTATGTGGCTGTTGGGTGTATTTATATTTATCTAAATTACTGTACTCTATGAGCCCATAATCGCAAAGTGCTAAGTATGGGACTGCTTTGCCTTCGAGAGTAGGTTTGTGAGAGGTAAGGTCAGTCCACCACGCTGATCTAGTGTAGGTTGGCGTACTTCACATACCATAGATTTTTTTAAGATCTCTATATGGTTAGGCCACGTTGGCCTAGTGCGGGTTGGTGAACATTTATGTACATACCATAAAAATTTATACAAATCGCTATAGTATGCAGGTTTCCTCACGGTGTTTTCCTTCGCCGTTATAGTGCGCGGTGATTGACTATCAATACACACATGACTATGAAAAGTCAGAAGTGTGCACTGGGATTTGACCCTAGGCCGCCGTCTTGGCAGCTCAACTATAGTTTATTATAGTCGTGTAATGAGAGCACTCCCCGGATCCATATCAGGTTAGATGTCTTCGCACCACGAATAGAGTAGGATCAAATTCAGTGGCGCTATATTGAAGAGGTTTAGGTATGTCCAACCGTGCCCGATGTACATTTATATTATAGCTGCTAAAAAGTAGCGATACACGTCCTTTACAAGAAATCATATAACTCTGAAACTTTCTTCATATCCACTACTGATATAGCGCACTAAAAATCGCAAACTGTTAAGAAAACTCCATAATTAGCCGTCTGAGCCGGTCCGAACAAAAACATAAAACTTAACAAGCGAATCATTTAACCTTTCACTGGTGGATGCTTTCGACATTCTGCGCCGTAGGGGAGCTTTAGACCGCGATTCAATCAGTATATTTATTTATACTTTATTGCATATAGAAAAAGAACATATGTGATATTACAAACACATGTTAAAAGTAAAAATGGCGGTCTTATCGCTTTAGGTGATTTTTTTCTGATTACCTTTTGAAATGTTATTTTGTGTGTGAAGCCTCAGTCTACATCTTTGGCGATTTTTTTCCTATTGGGATCACAAAATAAAATGCATTTGATGATAAGAGAGATGTTATCCACGCAGAGAGACAACATAATAGCAGGTCGACACAATGCAGACACAGTAAATGACGGATGCATACAAATACTCTACCCCCACCGACTTGAAATGACTACACTTAAATGTGATGCGTAGTTTTTAATTCATAAAATTAACTGCGCCGAATGGTGGCCGATTTAGATTTATATTCTTTTAATTTACTTTAAGTACATGTAAATAAACTGGCTAGCGGCGTAGTGACTCACAAAAATTATTCAGTAACATAGTGACTCATTTCTGCCTAGATACAAAAACATTAAAATTAAACATGTCAGTTCTTAATTGTAATTAATGACTGTTGATTTATATTGAAAGATACGTCATAATACAAAAAAAAACCTGATATGACAAGTACCACTGAACGTGGTGTTGGAAGACGTGTTACAGTGATCCTTGCAAATGTCACATTTCAAGCTCAGCCTGTATATTATTCAGTTTCAACCATGACGTCATAAAAGCTTCTAACTTTGAATAATCTTTTAGGATTGCACTATACTTTGATACACCTTACTTTTATTTAATATCTTATGTTTTATACTTTATCTTTCCTGTATTAAAACGGTCTAACATCAAACATAAATAAAACTCATAGAATTGTTTTTACAAAAAAAAATTGGTATCATCGGGCCCAATCAACCCGCACCCCACTTAGGGTTAAACAAGAACCTTGTTGGCTTGAAACCAAAAACGTGGCATCGAGTGGTGCCCCGGCGAAGCCGCCGCTACATCTGATCCCGGTTTAATTAGACACAATGCCCGTGACTAGTGCCAAATTCACAGAGCACGTTGCTTGTTGCCATACCGTTGTAGGCCGACACAATCGGCTTTCGATTGTTGTTTATTTGGCCGACGGAAATGTCTATCGTTTGGCGATTAGCGCTGTGATTATGAGGCTTTGCCGTGTTGCGGTGTGTGGGTTTTGCGTATTTTTGATTGTGATGTGTTGATAGGTATGGATGTGCTGTTGTGTCCGTAGGTATCGTGCAGCAATGTAAAGGAAAATAAAATTACAAATAAATTCTATGTTATTCATTATTTTGTTTCTCAGATAATGCTAACTGCAATTTTATATCAGAATAAGCGAGCTTAGTTCTAAGTCCAGTGTATTGAAATGCGGGTTTGTGCATTTCATATGTATCCAAAAGCTTTTTTCACGGAAGAAAGATAATATATTTATAATTTAAAAAAATCAAATTTGATTGTTATAAAACATATCGGTTGAACATTGTATCCTGTACTTTTTAAGATATATTATTAAATCTTTTCCAAAATAGAACTACTGTCTGATCCACCAACTCACAAAACCAGATCAATTATTTACCACATATCTGAACTTTTAGTTACATTAACTGGAAATTGCCATTGAAAGTTGCCAACTAAGGACAAGGGTTCAGCAAGACCTTTCGGCCCTTAAGAGGTGGTGCCAAAGGGTCACTAACCAAGGAAATGTCAGAAGCAGGCATCAATATTAAGCCATTAAGTTGGGTTTGTTTGGCTAAGGAACAACAACTTTGACAGGCCCAAGTGAGATGTTGACTCCCCATGTTTAACTTAGAGATTAATCAAAGCTAACTATTAAACTAGCTTTCAGATATAGAATGCTTTAAATTTAATTTGGTTAGGCGGCACACACGATGCTTGTTTGTGTTAACTGAAAGGACTCTGTTTGTTTTGATGTAATTTGATGAGGAATATTTTAATGCCACTCGGAGATTCTGATTGGAACAAGAATGAACATTTTGAATTGTCAGATTACTTTCTAGACTTAGCTAGAATATTTTTATCAGAAAGGAAAAAAGAGAGGAAATAGTTCTACGAGTAGACGTTGCTGGATGTAAGCTGTTTCCAACAGGTCTTGATCGAAATTCTTGGAAGAGCCCTAAGTTTATCGCTAAAGGTGATGAAGATAGCAGAAAGCTAGTATATTAGCAAATATGTTACCCAATTGTAAGTCTACGTCGCTCTTTAACCGAAAAAGTCAAAGAAGGATCATAAAAGTAAGAGTTTTTAGAGCGGTTAATCACTAAACTATTTGGCTTATTGCAGTAATCCAATCTGAGATTCCAAAATCCCAACGTAAGTAATCAAAAATACATAAAACCAAAATATGCAGCGCGAAAACAGAAGTTTTAGAAAATGTATTCAACGGGCATAAATACAAATCTAAAATCTGGAAACTGGCAATGGCAAAACACTGTAAATTCACAGGTTATTCCGGACACCGGCGTGAAAGTATTGTTGGCACACTATTCAAACTCCATTACAGTGCGATGAAAATTTCATAAGCCTTATAAATATTTACTCTAGTAACTGATACAGAATATTTACGTCAAAATCATCAATAAAATATATTCATATAGCATTCGCCGCTGTCAAATGTTATGGAATTTTTATTGCGCCCTCGTAAAGTTTGTCTGGATATAGCTAAGTGACGACTTCGTTTTATATAACTGACAATTTGAAATGCTATAGAACCGCTGTATCCTGAGACGTTACGGAAAATTGCGTTTTTAATGATTCTTTATATCAATGTATCTATGTAAGTATGATATGTAAAGCTCCAAAATTTACGTACAGTATTCTCAGAATTAACAACAAATTAGTGACAGTTACCATTAATCGTCCCATAAAACATTAGATCTTTATAAACGATTCTTTAGTCTAAATTAATATGATCATATTTTGCTTTTATAACCCCAGCTAACTAAGAACCAGTTTATTTCTATATTTAAAAACATCGTCCCACATCAAATTCCTGTTATTTTTGCTTAGATTTTATAATTCATTCAATTATTTTCCTACTTATAAATAAAATTTAAAGCTTATATTTCTCTTTCCCTTCTGTATAAATCGAGTATTTCCGTGCGTCGCCGCGTACATTAAACTATTGGTCCCGCGTGTCGCAGAAACGCGACAGTCGTTAAGCCCTGTCAGATATCTCAACAGCGGTTTGATGGTGAAATATAAATTCAGAAAATTGTGTTTCAATATATTCGGCACGCCCATTAACATAATATTGAATAAGTGTGGCTTAAATTAATTTTATTTTGTATTGACATGATTCTTGACGTGAAATGGTTTATGATCGCTACTTTTATAACATCTAACCATTGAACTTTGTATAATATTTATTATTATTATTGAATAAGTCTATTGCTGGTCAGATTTTATGATTTATGCTCATAAAATATGTATTGTATCAGCCCATACCCGACCCACTGCAGGGCACGGGCCTCCTCTACAATCGAGAGTACGATTGAGAGTGGTTAGGCCATATAGTCCACCACGCTGGCCTAGTGCGGGTTGGCGGACTTACACACCGTAGATTTTTTTTTTTTTAATCGCTACGGTATGCAAGTTTCCTCACGATGTTTTCCTTCACCGTTAAAGTGCGTGGTGATTGACTATCAATACACACATAACTCCGAAAAGTCAGAGGTGTGCCCTGGGATTTGAACCCGCGACCACCGTGAACATGTAGGCAGCCGAGTCTGGTCCGATACCACGAGGCCACCACGCACTTCAATAATAAAATAATAAAAATAATAAATAATTCAATAATAATAAAAAAATATGTATAATATGTTATATCCAGATTCGTGTCTCTGTAACACAATTAAGGTACAAAACATTCTGCCTCCTCATGTGTTCCCTCCTGTCTCTGGTCTTGAATCTTTTACGTGAAGCATGAAGATGCAATTGAGCAAGTATAATCATGTTGGATGACAAGAGCCTATTATGTCTTGTCGCGGATACCTCAGTCTATATAGAAATCAAAGTGCATTCACCATTGTATGCAGTTGAATCAGATTTTTAGAGCATTACTTTGATACTAATGTGTGTAAAATTTGTTATATGTATTAACGTAGCATGGTTCGAAGCCCGGGTCGGGCAAAGTGATATTGGATTTTTTTATTCATTATCGGCCCGGAGTTAGGAATTTGTTGCTGAATTGGCGATAGGTTCGCCCTATCAATCGTGGAATGGAACACACAAGGCGAAACTTGGGTGTTCTAATTGCACCTCTGCCTACCCCTTCTGGAATAAACGCGTGATTTTTATGTATAGATACATGTGTATTAATTAAATAAAATACTTTACTACTCATTGAGTAGATCCACTGTGTTTTTGTGTTATAAGTAATGCAATAAAAAAAAAAAACTCTATGATTAAATAAATAACCTACTCTAGAAATAAAAGCCACAATTATAAAACTATATTAAACCTGGACGAATTTACACAACCGGACTACAACTAAAATAATTCCTTATTTCTCTTTTAAACAATTCAGCATTTTATTTCCAGATTTCCGCGTGTGCACTGAATACCTAAATTCTCACTAAATGTGTACTATTTTTCATTCCACGTGGAATATCTATGCTCATGTCGTCCGTAACTCAATGTTCTCGATTGTGGTAATTGGAAGCTTAAAGGAATTTATTTTCAATTTCCTATGATATCACGTTTTTCCGTCTATCGCTTTCGTATATTCAATTTACTCGTTTGAGTATTAAACATTATGTTAATTGAAATGGTTTTCTTTGTGCGCAAAAATCTGTGTAATGTGCCTGTAAGTGTTGTTTTTTATTGTGAGCAAGAATATTCAAACGATTTTTTATTGTTAGCAGGTCGTCTGGTAGTAAGCCACGTTTGCCTATAAACAGGAATAACAGCTCTCAGATCTTAATATTATTTTGAAACGTTGCATGCCATTGTAATGCGCTGTTCACTCCGAAAAAAGGTGTTACGTCTCTACAAACTATTACTGTTCATAGTGTTCTTACACTAAAACACAATGCTTATAAACTTCTGCTTAATGGCAGAAATAGACAAATCAATAGTAAAGAAATATTTCTATACAAAACAATCTTTAATTACCAGGGACCTGCCTTGTAAATAGTCTTCTGCTATTGTAATTTGCAGCGTGGGACGTCCACCCACTAGGTGGTCAGACGACTTGGTAAAGGTAGCGGGATGTCGCTGGATGCAGGCTGCCACAAACAGGTCACTGTGGAAATCATTAGGAGAGGCCTATGTTCAGCAGTGGACTTCCTTTGGCTGATGGATTGGATTTTATTGGATATAGTAATTTTATTGTTTAATTTCAATTCAAAAGCTTAATAATTAATTTAAGACACACTATTAAGCCTATATGTACTAAATCCACATATTTTATTAAAGAACTCTTACATTAGGTGGGTTAATTCCACATAGGTTAACGACACAGATGATTTGACAACCGCTCTCAACCTTATCTACTTTTTCCCTCAAAAGAGTCGAGTCATGCTCGGAGTGCCGGATTGGGGACAAAATGGAACATCACACATTAGTATGACTTGCATTAATCGGACCTTGTAGACCCTTATCGTGAGTAATCGACCGGGGAAGGTTTGCGACCGGGGATCGAATGTGTCACTGGATAAACAAGTTTGTGTGACGTATTTAATGGGTAAGTTTGAAGGGTTAAAAACTAGGTTGGTTCATAACTTAGTAAGATATTTTGTTTGTAAGTAGTTGCAACATATTTGATACTCAACGTGGAGTAACTGGTCTGGTGTGAACTTTTGACGTATTGCTGCGTTGGACGTCAGCGCCCCCCTGCACTCGCGTGGCAACATCAGAACGGCCTAATAGTTTTGTGGTTATGACGTAGTGTATTATATAAACTCAGCCCATTGCCTCCTACTGTTGAACGTAGTCCTCGCGAAGTAAACGCTAATCATCCTCAAGCAGGATGCATTCATCCGCTATCCATGAACTTTTCTAAGTCGTCTAATTTTTTTTTTATTTAGTAAAAAATCATAATATAAAGAAAACTTGGTTCTCTTTGTGTGTTGTACATGTAAAGTTTAATTGACTGACTTATTAGACTTAATATAACATACACAAAGTTATAATACCATTAAGACAAGAAAATGTATAAAACAGGAATAAAATTTGAACTCATATTTTTACACGGGGTCCCAATGTCTAGTAGATTTTTCGTCATGCGAGCGCAATGTTTTACCTGCATATAATTGACTTTATGTATAAGTATTATATGGTATCAATAAAAATCGAAACTCATAGTTACAATATTTCAGTTTTGAATATACAAATGGGCTCGACCGTTATTAAAAAAATCATAAACTTAATACATTGAAAAGTTTAAGTTAGAAAGGCTAAAGCAGACTACAATGATACAACTTAATTTTATTCTTAGCCATAAAAAGAAAATTGAAGACAAACGTCTATGAATATTTTAAACAGATTGCAAATCGTAAAAGTGAAATTAGGGGTTACATACGAGAATAACTATTACAGATATTGTTGCTAGTAAAATGATAATTTTACGGACAATAAAAATATTTATTAGGGAGACATACACTAGAAAGTAATTAAATTAATCTTCTTTTTGAACGAGTATTTTGAACGGGAAAAAAGTTGTGAAATCCATTTTTCTGATACCGATAACTATAACTACTGGACATAGTGAGACTCAGCATCTCATGTCTCACGATGGCGAGCGCAGTGGAATGCTGAGTATTGCTTTGTAATTCATAGTATTTTTTGGATTTGCTACTGTCCATGAGCGGTCGTATCGTTTACCCTCAGACGAATGGCATGCTCGTCTCGCCATTCATTGCAATAAAAAAACCTCTCTGAAGGACGACTGGAGTATGTTGGAGTTTTTATTGGTTTTTCAATATGACCATACAGCATACGCTGAATCCTATTGGGCTAAAAGTTTCACCAAAAGGTCATTATTGATAGCATTTTACATCAAATAAATATATTTTCATTTCGAATACTCCGCCAACACTGCTAAAGCTGAGAAATATTGCCCTGTTTTTGCACCAAACAGCTCATAACACCTCTGAGCTAGCATCACTAACTTTATCAAAGCAAAATACATTTTATAGAGGACTACTTTCAATACCCGGTGTAGCCTTTTATTTTCACTAATCCTTGCGTCTATATTGGGTTTTATTTGAGAAAAATCTCAATTTTAGCCGTCGTGTGTCTGTTGCAGACTTTGAGGATTAAGAAGTATTAAACTATTATAAGACAGAGTGCATAAGTTTTAAGTATGTTTATTTATGGATAAGTGGGAATAAATTTATTGCTATATGTAGCAGTTATTTTTAACCCCATGTATAGACTATGGTTTGCGTTAGAGTCCTGGGTCAGATAAATAGCTTTGTTTGAGTTTTTCGGCTAAAAGTCTCTATACAAGTTGGCTAGGATTACATTCCGGACGGCAAAAGTTCGGTAATCTATGCGTGGTACTACTAAACCTTTGCTAATATAATCTTTCACCATAAGGAATATAGCGGTGAAAAACCAATATTATTTTTGCATGTTTAACGTCTCTTGTAACGGTGATCATATATCAGTTGTAATATAATAAAGTATTCTTAGTTCTTATAAAAAATAACGAACAAAAATGCTCACATTTTTTTCGTGGTATCACATACTCTCGATTAAAATATTTAAAAACTGCGCAAACTCTCAATCGAATAAATACTATAAAACAATTTATAGAATTGTTTTCCAGCAACATAAAAACATAATTGCGTATACATTTTGAAAAATACACACGTAAATGTCAGTCTCGTTCGGAATTTATTTTCCGTCTGGAACGGGCTATTAGTATTTTTAAATACCAAATCGCCAACCTTTTCCTAGGACTTTTCTACTCACCGGTTTTATGGCAACAATGAAATGTGTTTATTATTGCGCTGTTTTCATATGGATACAAAATCCTGACAGTTTTATTCCGTCCGCATCTGACTCGGAATGGCCGTTATATTGTGTCTAGAAGTAGTATTCTTAACACTGTGTGTCACTTTGTTAGGATGGTACGTTGAACTAGTGAAGTTCCACTTGGATTCATAGTTTATTTCTTTACAATATTGTTTTTTTTTTATTAAAAAAACATTTTGTATGCCTCGGTGGCGTAGTAATACTACGATTGCATAGTTGAGGTCTCGGGTTCGAATCGGGTCAGGCAAAGTGATAATGGATTTTTCAAAATATTATGTGGGTGGCATGGTAGCGCGTCTGCCTACCCCTTATGGGACAAAGGCCTGAATTTATGTATGTATGTAAAAAAATGGTTTACAATTTGGTTATTGAATAATTCTTTGCGCTCTATAACGTAGCCATCACTGTGGTAATATTGTATCTGGTATTTGTTTCACCTTATATGTTCATACCACAATCGTGGTACATCCTTCAATGGACAGTAACCTTGAAGGGGATCGAATCCATATGTAATTGAGAAGACAAAGGAATACTTTAGCAACGTTTTATGGCGTATTGGTCCGAATTTTAAGAGCATAGCAATGACTTGGAGCGTAAATTAAGAATTTGCTGACTTACATCCGAATACTCAAACGCCACTTAAATATTATGTTGCACTTAACTACGCAAGTCCCGCTTAAATGCACTGATTAAGTGGGAAGTCGATGCAACTTAATATTTCACTGGCGTTTGAGTATTTGGGGCGTTAATCACTTTATTTCTACCGTATCATATTATTTAAATACGCCATAATAAAACCATTAATCTTAATACGACTCTATAAGATCACACATCTTTACAAATACATACATAAACACACGCCTTTTTCCCAGAAGGGGTAGGCAGAGGTGCTACCAGAACACCCACGTTTCGCCTTGTATATTCCGTCCCACGATGTGATAGGGGGCGAGCCTATCGCCATATCGGGCACAAATTCCTGACTCCGGGCTGATAATGAATAGAAAAATTCAATATCACTTTGCCCGACCTGGGATTCGAACCCGAGACCTCAGCTTTGCAATCATACCGTAGTACCACTACGCCACCGAGGCAGTCACAAATATGTTCTATCAAAGAAAATTCTGGAAAAGTCTGACGAGCATGCACAATAAATAATTATCCACCTACATTACCTTCCTGAGTAGTGCCAAGTAAATTAACCCAATACGTGTTGATATGAGTACGGGAAACTTTTACTTATTAGGTACACGGGAAGGACGTACAAAATCCCGGCAATACACGAACCAATAAGGCACGTAGTATTTCTTAGGGAATGTGTGAATTTCGCACAGCTGTTTTGCCCTCATAAGCTGACGCACTTAGCGCAAGTATTACTGAACGTATTGACGAGTTATACAGAAAATTCTTGGGTTTGCGAGTGTGAGTTGCAACGTCATTTTTGTTTTTTTTTGTTTTGTTTACTTAGTTCAGGTGATATTAAATTATTACTGCCGTGTCGGTCACGCGGTGGCCGACATATATTTTATGAGTTATACGAGCATAGATATTCAATATGAATTGACTGAAAAATGGATTCGAAATTTCATAGCCATCTACAGTACATCGCTAGATAGAGGCCTTCCCAAGAATCTCCACAGCAAGCTTTCAGTAAATTTTTACATGCAGCAGCTTCATGCACTCTTTTTGGGGTTGTTTTTTTCACTTTGTGGATGACTACCTACTGCGCTAAAGATAAAAAAAGAAATAAAAGTTATTTTATTGTTATAACTTCACATTAAACAATAAAATACGATGTAAAGAAACAGTCTTTATTTTTCTTCTTAAAATTATGTTCATGTTTAGTTAAAAATCTTAATAAAAGCCAAATTGAAAGGTGACGATAAAGGTCTTAGAAAAATCATGGAGCAAATTATCTTTACTCAAAAACGTCTTACCGATTTCTATGACTATTACAGTGAATATACTGACAAGCTATACTCGTATATGACTATGACCTAATAAATATACAGGATGTAGCTAGATGCAGGTCGCATATAACAAGTTTATGCGGAAATCCTTCGGTGGCCTATGGTCAGCAGTGAACTTCCGGTTGAACTAGATTATTTTAATCACTCGAAATAATAATTCTTCCCCGCCTATATTGGTATTCTTCAAAATTGTTATTTGTCTATTATATTGTTGTTTGTTGCTAAAAAAAATACAATTATTCATTATCATTCTTAAGGTTCTATTACGTTCGTAAAGTGCCACCATAATACGAGTAGGTTTTTCGTATATCTGCTATGTGCAGGCATCGGTCAGTTAACAATTGTAGATTAATTATCCCCTATATATAATAATAAACTGAAAATTTCATATCAATTAAGAAACTCAAATGCAAGCACCCAATTATCCAATAAGATTTTAATTTCAGCAGCAAAACTCAGCGATAGCATCGTAAAGTGCATGCAGGCTATTCTTTATTAGCGTTAATAAATGCACTCGTTATTTACTTAGGAATTTATTGCGTCGCCACACCTGCGCCTTCACATAAACTTTACTTTCGGCTCTGCAGTTATTGAGTCGCGTATCGGTAATGTGTTCATTACTGACGCTTAGCTGTGATGTGAAAACAAAGTATTTGTATATGACATTGTGACTGTACTGCATTAAAAACTATTTTGATTCGAAAAACAAACAGAAAAGAACTTTGATATTAAACAGTAAGCACCTCTTTAAATGTTTAAGGATAATCTAAACAGTAATGTTAAATGACAGTTTAAACTAACAGGAAGTATTTTAAGATGGTATATTATGCACAAGGTTCATAAAACGTGGGTTGTATTTTTTAAATATTGTTAATATTTTTAGTCCTCCGGTTATTGTATTGTATGAGCCCATACACGTCCCACTGCAGGACACGGACGTCCTCTACAATCAAGAGTACGATTGAGAGGGGTTAGGCTATATAGTTTATTTGTACTTTACCTCATTTGGTAGAGTCCCGTTTTTTAATATAAATATTCCAGTTAATAACATCAAAATGGAATGAAATAATGAAAATTAGTACAAGTTTTATGAACTCAGAGCGTATAGACCGTTAAAGAACACTTTTTTTTAAACTTTTTTTATAGATTTTACAGGTGTTTCAAAACTTTCCGACGGCTCTATAATTCCCTTGGATTTCACACTTTTTGTTTCTTTTCTTATGCTTTATTTTATTCTTATTACTAAAGCAATTTCTCCCCTGTGGTGGCTGATATTGTAGACTTGTCCAATCTCAAGGTTCGATTTAGTTCTTCATATGTCCGCCTCTCGACGACGTGTAAGTTTTAGATTAAGATGCACGATTGTAAACGTAAAAATAATGCTGCTCTTGTGCCAGTGTGTTTGAAGTGTGTAACAAATACACAATGAAGATATGTACTGAATTTTCTTGTATATAATCTTTTAACGTTCAGAGAATACTCCGTACGGACTGTATTGCTCATGCCATCAGCATTGTAATAATTTTGTCTTGACAGTATTAATATATATGTATATATATCCATCCATCCATCAGCCAAAGGAAGTCCACTGCTGAACATAGGCCTCTCCTAATTATTTCCACAGTGACCTGTTGGAGCCAGGCTTTTTCGTACATAAATATATATATATATATACACGAAATATCACTATCAATCCGAACCACGAAAGTTGCCTTCAAAAATAATGAAAGTGAATTTCGCCAAAGTCTTAGGTATCTATCATTTGTATCGCCGAATATTCTAGATAGTTTTGTCTTATCGCGTGACGATTCACAGTGGCCCTAACTTGAGGGTAACCTCAATATTGGCACGCACCAAAAAGTTTGCTAATCCTTAACTTAAACTATGGAACGGGCCCTTGACTTCGTGCTTCCTCGTTCCTATTATCATTAGGGTAACTGTGAAGAACCAATTAAATTTATATCAATCCACTATTCAAAGTACTGGCAATCTTAAGATTGTCTTAGGCCGCGACCACGATGGCAGCGGGACGCAAGCTTCGAGTAGAACGGCAGCGGCAGCGCGTGTCGACGGGCGCCGTCCTCAGGTCTCAACCGCGACATGCGTCAACCGGCTAAGACCGCACCATATGATTATTGTAATCGATTACATAATTCATGTTTTTTTTAGATTATTTCGTGGTGTCGTATTGTGTTTGTAGAAATCCACACATATCTAATTAGGCTGTTATCTCCCTATACACCGTCGTTTAATTCTATATCATACGTGAGTAGGGTCATTATTATACGTATATAAATCATAATTTTCTAATATATTTCTAAATTAAATAATTAATAGAAAATTATGAATTATAAGGCGATAGGCTCGCCCCCTATGAAATCATAGTACTGAACACATACGGCAAAATGTGGGTGACATGGATGCACCTCTGCCTACCCCTTCTAGGAAAAAGGCGTGATGTTTGTGTCTGTGGAAATAATGAATATTGGCAAAAATCCAAAAAGAACACAAATTAAGCGTATAATTTCACATCAGAATTCCAATTTAGCGGAAACTTAAATAAGAACGTTCAAGATTAAGGAAATATTACCCGGAACAAACTCAATAACTTTAATATTGACGAGTTTAAAGTAAATCTTCCAACCTTTTAAGCAAATGAGTTGAGCCAGTAGTTGGTAGCTCGCGATCCATGGTTGGATGTGGACTTACTCCGAAGCAATTAAAACTTCTACCTGGACTTAGGTTGTTAGCAAAATTCGGACCTTTTTGTATTGTTACACTAACAATTGTAAAGTAAACAAAGAAATGGCGAGACAAAGGAAGCCCGCTTGAAAACAGTATTTAGTACAGATTTCCACTGGACTTAGTTTCTTTGGAGAGCTGCAAAATACATCCGTTGTGCTGAATAAAAACTAACTTGAGACGAAATAGTTTTATTGGCAGACCTTTGTTTCGCGAAGTAACATTGTTGTGCAGCACTTGCGAATGGAAACATGAATATTTTTATGTTTTTATTTTTTAAGAAACGATCAGAATTTGCGTACTGACTTGGGGATGTTATTGTGGTGTTTTGTACTGATGGTTTAAAATACAGGGTATATTAATACTGCTACCGAAAACAAGCTATGTGGTAGTTTTAGTGACTACAGACACGATGCAACTAAAAAATTTTGAAAAAAAATGTGACGATTTTTTTGTAATGTTTTAAATATGTATTTATTTTTTTAACTTCACATACAAAAGTATTGTACATAGATGGACCTTATGCCAGAAGCATTCTCTTCATATAACTATCATTGTGTTTGGGTGGTAAATTCCTTATAGCGTCTTATAGCGTCTTTAAAAATAAAAGGGTGTACATAATTTTTACGAAAATGTATGTATTCACCACCCAAATACGACAATAGGAAAAAAAAGTCACTTTTTTTGCAAAAAAAATATTTATTTATTTATTATCATAAGACACACCAACAGCAAAATAGACAAAACATGCAAATTAAACTTATACAATTTTAGACCTGGTCTACTTGCCAATTATAGGCGTGGAACAATATTTTAGTTGCGTTGTGTCTAAAGTTACTAAAACTACCACCTGGCTTAGTTTTCAGTAGCAGTCTTGATATACCCTGCATATTTGTAACTCTTGGTGTTGTTTGGTTTTGCTACTGTTCATGAGCGGTCGTATCGCTTACCAATGGCATGCTCGTTGTCATTCATTTCAATAAAAAAAAGTTCAAAGTTCACCGCTCTCCATTTCTCACAAATGCGGAATCAATGGTGCATTTCCAACCTTTGAGGGTTGAAGGTGTATAAAACTTTAATAGTAGGGCAATCTTAGTTTTTTGCCCCGAGGGGAAAGCTGATTATGGTTTCCCGAAACTCTTAGGGGAATAGAAGGAAGGGTATGTCGGGGTCATCGACCTTTCTGGTCGGCCCGCGGAGGCAGTGTCCGCATCCCGCAGATGTTAATGCTTTACTGGGTTCTTAATACAAAACCTGGCTAAAACCCCCAGTGGCCATCTTGGCGTATTGTAGGGCGACCGCGCTATGCCCGGGGTGATAAACAGCTGGTACTAAGCAGCCACTCTGTGCATAACGCTTATAATATCATGATTAACAGCTTCATTGTTGCGTTTTGCTTAGTGTATAAAATTAGCGAGAATTGGTTATTCTTGGACGTTGATTCTCTATTTGGATGGTACACCAGCTAGTAGCTACCATTACTCGGTGGTGCTAGTAAACAAAATCTGTAAAACACTAATCATATTCCGAATATTTTAAGCGTGAGATAAGCAGGAAGAAGAAAAAACTATGTTTACATTTAACTATGAAAACAGCACAGTTTTAAATTTAAATCCTAAAAAACGCATTAGGTCGTCATATACGTTTAATATTAAGTAAGCGGGGCGAGATGAACTCTCGCTCGAGAGTTTATCATCGCCCTGTCACTCCACTGTTATTTATGGACCAGTAAACTTGGAAATATATTTTCCTCGCCGGCGGCCGCGCGTCCATTTCAGGTTAAGCCCCTTGGGCCAGGCACTAGACGAGTCGAGTGTCATAAATTTGAAAACTGTTTCGTGAAAGGGAAAAAATGAAACAAATATTTGACGTTCACTCTGAGTCGATCTTCGGTGCCCGCTCCGGCCTACCGAATTTACGACTGTTTACAAGCTGGCCGAGTTAAACGACGCCGATAAACTTACACGCATTGCTATGAATACCGATGCGCGCTTCCGATCTACCTACTCGCCAACATTTGCGAATATGTGCAGTTCTTTCGTGTCGAATTTTATATTTGATTCGTCATCCATCAGACACTAGATTTAATTTAAAAAGTAGTAAATAGCAACCGGAATAATAAAAATTAATTCGTTCAAAAGTTACAGTTCAAAGTTCCGGTAATAATAGTTAACTACATATTTTTTTTTTACTCTGGCACGGCATATTGACAGCACTGCACCTGATGGTAAGCGCAAATGCCGTCCAGACAGAGTATCGAATGGCATCAGACGGCGGTCCCATGCCATTCGACACAATTATGCCGGCCTGCTGAGATGCTTCTTCACACTACGGTGGAAGGACCCAGGATTATAGGAAGGAGGGAACACGTGTGAACAATAATTTATTGTTTTCGTAAACGAAAATATTTCCAGCAAACTGGAGGATATAAATTATACTGAAGATATCTGACGTTTACCCGTCCATAAGTCGAACCTAGTCGACTAAAAGCCTAATTCGATTCCCTAAATAAGTCACTAGAGGCAGCATATATTTATTAAATGAGACAAAATCATTCATGATGAGGTAGGTATCGACAACGTGCATAAAAATGTCACAGTAAGTAAAAAACAAGAGCTAATAGATAACGCATATCAAATATCATTTGTAATAAGACTTATTACATCGAGTGCGGTAGGGATTGTTCCCGAAATGACGAGCTACTAAAATAATTTTAACGACACTTTGATTACTTTTATCGTGAGTTTTCGGTTCAGTTGTCACGTTTTCAAACCATTAGTTTCATGCGAATTACCTAGAAGTGAAGAATTGCTTATTTATTATTAGCTAAACAATTTATCACAATCGGATCGCCGCTGATATTATTCGCCTCGAACGTTAGCCCATTTTACGGTTGGGAGTTTCACGAAATTATTATGAATATTTTTTGCGTTCGTAGCCTTTTTTTAAAGAGATTTTCGAGGTTATTTTTTTCGCAAATTTACTTGTACTAGGCTTGTATAGACTATAGGACAAGGGTCATCGCATATAGTGGTGAAGATCCGAGTAACCTGCGTGACTTTGTCGCAATTCTAATTTTCTTTGCGTATATTCGGACACGATCAGGCCGGCATAATGGTGTAAAAGTGCATGGTGGCCTATTGGTAACGGACCAGACGCGAGTACTACATGTTTACGGTGGTCACGGGTTCAAATCCCAGAGCACATCTCTGACATTTTGGAGTGTGTGTATTGATAGTCAACCACCACGCACAATAACGGTGAAGGAAAACATCGTGAGGAAACCTGCACACCGTACCAATTTTTAAAAAAATATACGGTATGTAAAGTCCTCCAACTCGCACTAGCCCAGCGTGGGTGGACTATATGGCTTGACCCCTCTCAATCGTACTCTCGATTGTAGAGGAGGCCCGTGCCCTGCAGACGGACATATATGAGCTGATAAGAATAATGTTGACCGACCAGAGGTAGCCATCTCGCATGGGGACTCTACCTGGCCTTCTCTATAATTACGGGAGCTTTGTAGTATCTTTGTAAGGTCAGTATAAAAATAAAATACCTAAAGCATAACCTGGCGTGCATTGTGATATCTTTGACCTATTGTGGACTGAATATGCCGGTAAATCCGTCTGAATTCTTGAGTTCAAGGCAGGTAGTCAGTAGTGGTTCCTTTGAGTTAGGAAATCTTTGAGTCTAAGTACACTCCGAAGCCTTTATGTTGAAATACATTGCAAATATACGTTTAAATAATCATATGTTTGCAAGAATAAAATCTTCCGCATTTCTTTATTTCACATACAAACAGCTAGTTTAACGTGATTATAAAAACTGTTTAGTTTAAAATATTAGAACATTGTTTTAATTTTTTATTAAGCACTATTAGTGTACTTTTTCTATTGTTAACGACCAAAACAAAAATAAGTGGAATTATATTCTCATATATTATAATATACACATCGGTTTGTCATTTTAACACGTAAACGGGTCCTTCATAAAATCATACAGTTTTTTCGACCAGTAGGGTAATTCACGTAATTTTTTGACGCGCCGATCAAGTTGCGGTACAGTTGCAATGAAGTTTACGTCTTAGTGCAAAATGGTATCCTTGTAATTGTTTAGCTGCGCGTGAACTGCACCTAAGCTATGCATAAACTGCGCGGTTGCTGCGCGTCAACTGTACGTCAGTCGTATGCAAAAAGCTTACACGTGAATACCGATCAAGTTGCGATCTGAATCACGCACATAAAACGCGTAGCAGTAGAATACGCTAATAGTCTAAGATCCCGCTGCAGGATTGGTGCGCTCATCGACTTTTTGTTTAAAACCATTTTTTTATGTTTATTTATAATTAAGAGAATATATATTTACTAGGGTGCCTATCAAAATTTGGCCGCCATTATTTTTAATTAAATTATTTTAAATTGATTTTTGGGAAAAAATTTCGTTTATTTATTTTTTAAATAAAATAACGTTTACATTACGGTAATTAATATGAAGATTCTAAAAAATCACGGTTGCCGTTGCGCACCTGGCCGCACCTCTTTGCAGCCAGGTGTAAACAGGTATGATTTCGATAAATTTATACGTTCATAACCTATTTTTATTCATTATATGTCAAATTGAAGCTAATTTTTTTCTATTAATTATCATATAAAGTTGCTCAATTAAATCTGGCCGCAAATAAGGGTTGCTGGCTGTTAAAGATAATAAATATTTAAGGTAGAGTGAAAGAGAGTTAGCGCGTAACATCATTTGTCAGACGAGGACAGCGATTGTCGGCTGTGCGACGCTTTTAAGCCATTGCGCATGCGTCGAACGTTAGTGTTCACAACCACCGGGGAGTAATAGAGACGACTTATAATAAATATTCCAAAAAATATGTAATTTTTTTCAAAATGACAAATTTAAAAATTGCAACAAAAAATTAATATTCATTTGATATATCGACGGTCTAGTTAGGAATTTGTCTAACTCCTTATTTTTTAGAGGGTGATTTTTTTAACATTTTGATGAAGCAATAATCCAATTACAAATTATTTGAATGATTCAAACTTAAATATTATATCTCTATTAGATATTAATGATATTAAATGGTTTTTTAAAATGATAATAAATTTTGAAGTAATTGTTTTTTTTCGTACAAATAAAAGATTCTCTAAAATGGAGTTAGATAATTTGCTAATTAGAACGTCGATATTTAATATTAATTTAAAAAATAGAAAAATAAAACCAAGGTGACTTAAGTAAAAGAAAATTTTATTGCGAAAGTATTATTTAAAAATGTTATTAGATTTTATTCAAGTATTTAATTGTCTGTTACATATTAATTAAACATTTAAGCAAATTAAAAAATTAAAAATTTTATCTTATAATTCTTATATTTCCGTAACTCTTATTTAAAAATCTGAATCATCGGAGCTTTCAGTTGTACTGTCATCGGAGCTATCACTTTCATCGCTACAAATATCAGAATCGTCGTTATCGGAAGCTTTGTTCGTGGATTCACATAGCACACTATTAACTTGCGTTGGAGTTGAGTATCCCAGGAACCATGTTGGTTTTAAAAAACCATCTAGTACCAGCCAGCCATTATTTTCTGGGCTGAATTTGATGCAGTCTGGTTCAGTGGCATTTAACCACATCGAATTAATTAATTTTTAAATTTGTCATTTTGAAAAAAAATACATATTTTTTGGAGTATTTATTATAAGTCGTCTCTATTACTCCCCGGTGGTTGTGAACACTAACGTTCGACGCATGCGCAATGGCTTAAAAGCGTCGCACAGCCGACAATCGCTGTCCTCGTCTGACAAATGATGTTACGCGCTAACTCTCTTTCACTCTACCTTAAATATTTATTATCTTTAACAGCCAGCAACCCTTATTTGCGGCCAGATTTAATTAAGCAACTTTATATGATAATTAATAGAAAAAAATTAGCTTCAATTTGACATATAATGAATAAAAATAGGTTATGAACGTATAAATTCATCGAAATCATACCTGTTTACACCTGGCTGCAAAGAGGTGCGGCCAGGTGCGCAACGGCAACCGTGATTTTTTAGAATCTTCATATTAATTACCGTAATGTAAACGTTATTTTATTTAAAAAATAAATAAACGAAATTTTTTCCCAAAAATCAATTTAAAATAATTTAATTAAAAATAATGGCGGCCAAATTTTGATAGGCACCCTAGTAAATATATATTCTCTTAATTATAAATAAACATAAAAAATTGGTTTTAAACAAAAAGTCGATGAGCGCACCAATCTTGCAGCGGGATCTCGTACTATAAACCGCTCGCGTGACGCGGACTTGACGCGAGCGTATCTGACACCGCTTGTCAAAATTACGAGAATACGGAAAGGTCTGTTTTGATCGAAACTTAACTGCAACTGCACTGCAACTGAACTTATTTAATTACGTGAATTACCCTACAGCACGGTAGCGAACATTCTCTTGTCTCGCCTTTCAACGCAATAAAAAAAAGAAAAATAAAATTCAAATAGAGCAGCCACCGGAATTGTTTTATGTCTCGCTAGTAAACACAAATATGAGCCACTTCACTACGCACAAATAAAACAAAATTTCCAAAGTCGTTAATTTCATTCGCGAACCCTGTATTCGTAACAAAATTATCGAGGCTTCTTAATGGATTCACAAGCCGCCATAAAATAATATTCTATTTTATAATCCAAGTTCACAAACAGCTGGGGTTGTCACGGCCAAGGCCGATTTAAAAAGGTAAGAAGATGTAGTGCGGCCGAGGAAGGATTAAACAGCCGATCCGACCTGCGACAGGAAAATGTTTATACACCGCTTTGAGGATAAAATGGTTTCGAAAATCTTGATTTTTTTCTAATTGCTTAAGGAATCTGGTTAGTAGGGTTTTGTTTTATTATTGAGATGAATGTATTATTACGATTTGATAACAAATGGTACTGCAATTTTTTTATGTTTATATCTTAGCTCGGCTAATTAACTTCAGTTTAACAGGGTGTAGTATTTATAAAGAATTATTAATTATAAATTGCACTTTTGTAACACAACACTGCTGGAATAATATATAAATTATGAAGAATAATATTTTGATCTCTAAAAAATATAAAAAATAACAACATAAAAAATAGCAAAAAGGAGATGGTTCCACTCGTATTGTAGCAAGTAATTAGGGATACTACTTTTCTAGGATAGTTCGGGGCGCCATAAACAATGTTTAGTTGGGAAATTGTTAAACTTTCATTAGGGAGACAGAAAATATTATTTTAAGTTACGGTTAAATTAAAAAAAAAACTTCCTATAGCAAATAATCTCTTAATGTATTCGGCATGTTGGTGTCAGATGCTATAAAGGGATTGATTATATTATATCTTACAGAAAAACATTCCTTATATTTATGAAAATAAATATAAACAACAAATAAATATTAATAACAAACATTCAATACCAATATATTAATTTCCCCAGTTTCATCAAAAGTAAATTAAAAGAATGGACCTAACTTAGCCGGCGTCCAATGACAATGATTTTATTTCTCCAACAAAAACTAATAAACAGTATGAAAGGAAATATCCCCTTCTATACACGTACCAAGTTCCAAACTAAAATAGGCCGAGCACGTATGTTTCCTGCGATATTATCAAATTAGTCTTACTAAAAAGATGTTATCAGAAAATAGCTTATCTGAAATAAAATGAAATTGGAATAAGGAAAAACTTATAATTTTAGGACGTAATTGGCAAATGTAAAAATTTATAATGCAATACGAATTTTGTAAATAAATGAGAATGAAGAAAGCAATAGGAAGCTAATATTTTAGTACGCGAAAAGTCTGTTTTAATTTTGTTAGTAAAATACCATATAGTAAAATACACAATATTTACATAGGCCTTTACCCAAAAATAACAAGGTAACTTGTTGAAGACAGTCCACATGATGGTCTACATACAGCTCCTTTTGTCAGATCCTCTGTCATCCGTGCATATTTAGGGAGGACGTCTCATAATCCGCTTATCGATCCTGCATTATTAGGAGTTACAATTCTAATTATTCGTCATCACCATCTTCAACAGCAGGAAATTCACTGAAAATACACTTTTATAAATATACAAAACAAACAGCAAACTTGAATCTACTAGGAAAGATAAGAAAGAAAAATGTTTTTTATATGCTTCCGTAATAAAGCTTTGCAGTCAATGGACAAACAAAAAAAAAAATTTAAAATTATCGATAACCAAAATGCACAAGGTAACAAAACGAAGCAGTAATAATAAAATAAAAAAAGCTCGTTACAAAAAACGGACCACACTCAGCATGTGCTGGTAACACCAGCACATGTGGCCATTCGGTTTGGTCATGGGCGCTAAATAAAAGTCATTATAAATACCTAGTAACTAAATAATAATATACAGTTTTATTCGAGTATTTCTGAGATCATCGCGCACCACCCTACGGATAAACAGACAAAAAATCTGAAAATCGTCGGTAATACAATTGCCCCATGTTACTTTTTCTCATGTATCTCCCATGTACAGGCACCGATCGTGTACAAATTTATTATATGTATAGATGTCGTAAATTTAAGGCCAGACTAAAATATCCTATCTGAATAAGCCGGCCCGTTTAATGAAGCCTCGTTACTGCACTAAGACTCCGACCGTAACATATCGGTTTTGCCTCATATTCGACCTACATGGCCGCCCGCTGAAACGGTGGCAAGATGTGGAGTCACGCCCTAGTCGTTTTTGGCACAGGGAGTACATGAAATCCGTCCGGCTTTACGAACGTTGTATAGATTTGAGAGCTGTTATACTGGATGCTAGGCGGGATGTATGTATTGGAATATCGGTGATATTTTATTTGTATCTTGGAATAAATTATTTATATTTTTTTACAATTATTTGAACACGTCACGCATTATGATCTTCGGACGCTGAAGGGCTAATGATGATGATTAAGATCTTTAGAAACATTAGTGAATTTTACAAGCACGTTTTTCATTTCCACCAAAATTAAGACACATAAAACTAAAAATCATATATATGTATCTTAATGCAAAAATAAAAGTTGCAACCATTTGCATTGATTTACCGAAAAAAGTTTTAAAGGTAGACATATTTCGTTGACCTTAAAAAAGAAATTGAAGTTTACAGCAAGGGTAGAACAAATTGAAAGACTTTTAATTGCATACGCTATTTTAATTTAAAATGTAATTAACAGGTTTTTATTTAAAAAATGTATAACCGTTCAACACATTTAAAATATTAACCATTACATTATTTGTAATCATATAATTTGAAAACTTTACATAAAATTGTTTATTAAAAATCACCTTTTAAGGGTTACTTTAAGAAATGTTATTCATTGTTCTCTAAAGATCTAATACATACACGGGTTCACGACATTCATTTTGTAAACGAGTGGCCAAAAGGACCTGGATGAAGATTACCCATTTTACGACACGGCCGGTTTCCGTTTTAGAAGGGTTAAAGTAAACCAAGCATCAGCTAAACCCTCAAACATTCGGGATTGTGAATGCTCTAGTGCGTATGTGCATGTGTGTGTTGGCTGACAATTCTTTTCGTTCTATTTTTAAAAAGTAAATCCTTTTTTCTGTTACTTTTTCGGCCTGACACTTATTTGTTAATTGTGAATTTTAAAATACCATTATGATGGTGACGTGGATCACAAATCTAAACAGAAATTAAGACTTTTCTCTCCTTCTCCCCTTAGTTTTATCTTCTAAACGTCTCCCATTTTGAGAAGCCAGCAACACACTACGATCTAAGTTTAATAGGTGCCCATGGAGGGCGGTAATCACTTACCATGAGGAAAACCGATTGCTCATTTACCGGTCGTAATATACAAAGAAATGGCAACAAAACCACAACCTTTGTGGAGAATGCTAAATGTAACCTCGAGCGAATTGCCAACTGAACACGTAAAATCTAATATGCAACATGGAAGTCAAACATAACAGTAAGAGTAAAAAATTTAAAAATCACATCCAACACCACAATACAGTATAGTCCCTTGCCTTACATCAATATATCTAGTAATAAAATGCATATAAATCCATCCAAGGAAGTCCCACTCCATATTAGATCACATTAACATTATATTCCATATTATATTAATTTCTAATAGCCCTATTCATAAACAGATTTAAAACCTATTTTACTTAAAGAATATTTCGTCCATTTCGAACGACTTGTGTATTCAGATCGAGCGAAGAAAACAAAACATTCGATAAATAAAATAGGTTTTAAAACTGTCTATGAAGATCGTAAGTCTATAACACCAACATAAAGCATTTTACCGAAGTATTTGCGTTCCAATAATGTTTATTGTTTATACATCCATCTTGGCCGCGAACTGTGGGCAATGCATCGCTGTATGCGGGTGTTTGAGTGAGATAACTATGATAAATGGCGGTTTTGACACGCCCGGTCCGGTCACGGATCGATTGTTTCGATAAAAATATACGCTTCCTATATAACAATCTAGTTTTCACAGGATTAGTAAAGCGCAGGGTCAAGTAATACTGGTTTTTGACACACAATTATGTAATTGCGTGTTTTATTTTAATTATTGAAATTAATATTTATTTCTTTTAGAAATGGTGAAAGATTCTCAAATACTTTGGCTCTAGTTACACATTTATTATAATATATAAATTTAAACATTTATTTATATCATAGAATTATGTTAGTACATTTAGGAAATAAAATATTACAAGACACTTAATTAATATAATTATATTACAAAGTTCTTCAATGTATGTACTGTTGACATAATATGAACTAATACTGAAATAATATAAAGAATATATAAAAATGCGTCATCATCAGCAACCTAATAAAAGTGAATCAACGAAAGCGGGCACACAAAATTCCCCGCACATTCCGTTCACCGTAGATAAAATATTAACTTTAATATACTTAAGCTTTTAGGCAACATAATAGGAAAACAGTAAGCACCAATTTCCGAAGCGGGAGTAACCGTAAGATGCTGCAGGTCGGCCCATAAAAGTCGAATCAGTGTGATATAAGGTCGACAAACGGCTCCAGTACTCGATTTAGTAAGAACAAAGAAAACGTTTTCGCCTACTTTTCTTTTGTGGGGAGCCGACGACAGTTCGCAGTCTATTACGGAGCTATTCATTCGCTCAAATGAGCCGCTTAATTTATCGCTCCTTTATTAGAAATAATCGTTTTAAAGGTACGACGCTTCAAGTGCAGTGGCGTGATCCATCGTCAACTAATTAGCGATTGGTAACAGCGCATCAATCACGCTCAAGCGGGGACTGATATTGTAATTGAATTATTAGAAATGTTTTTAACTTCACTGAACTTGGAAATGTATTTTACAGTTGCTTACAAAGTCGTTTTAATAATTAGTATAGTTATAGTAATAGGAATAGTTATAAGGGATTACAACAACAAAGTAAAATTAATTTATCAAATCGAGATTTGCTCTTTAAAAATTTTAATTGTATAATTATTGGCTCAAGATTTTAAAAAAAGTATTATAGTACAATTTTTTCCCCTTATACGAATATTATTCTAATATTGGATACAAACGAGGGATATACAAAAAATAAAGAAATTAAACAGGGATTAAGTTATTAAAGTAAATTAATATAACTGCGATTGCAGTATTGAACAGATATTGCATAGAACTTGCTTCTACAATATTCAAAGTTGGATCAAATACTTGGTACGAGGATCTAAGTACGCCGCATCGATTCTACTGTATAGAATACACACACATACAGAACTATTATATAATATTATGTATCGATAAAAGTGTCACCCCTGAAAACACGTGATGATGCCTGCATCATTAATGTGTTCTATTTAAAAGGTCCGTTTCACATAATATGATAAAAGCCTTGATAAAATAAATTTCAAAATAGGGAAACTCACATTACACTGCTAACAACCGCGTTTGTAACAAGCAACGTGGGCGCGACGTTTCAGAATTGTCGGAATATGTGTTGTTGTAGTCAGAATTTAAAACATTGCTAGATTTTACGATAATATTGATACTGAAATGTGTATTATATAACTTACGATAATTATGTCATCCTTTATTATATTTTTGTCGTATTTTTTTTTAATTTTCAATTGAGATACCCAAATGCTCGTCTTGGATCGGGCAGGGCTTATTGTCATATTGTACACGTATACTGTGCTTCCCGCCCCTGTGTTTGAGGCTGTATATTAGAAGCTATGTAAATATTTTATCCTGATTTTTATGGATAAATAATCAAGAAAATTTCAACGTTACTTTTATTTCCAGCATTCCTAAATGTTATTTTTTTTATTTTTATTTTACTGAGATTTAAATCAAAGATTATAAATAATACGTGGTCTCTTTATATTCTTCATTCATATATAGATTTTTTTTTTATCACACCTTATACGTCCCACTGCTGAGCACGGGCCTACTCTACAATCGAGAGAATCGATTGAGAGTGGTTAGGCCATATAGTCCACCACGCTGGCCTAGTGCGGGTTGGCGGACTTACATACTGTAGAAATTCATATATAGATAATT
Organism: Theretra japonica; assembly: GCA_033459515.1. Lineage (NCBI taxonomy): Eukaryota > Metazoa > Arthropoda > Insecta > Lepidoptera > Sphingidae > Theretra > Theretra japonica. The sequence goes on along the minus strand of CM065951.1, from coordinate 6,845,646 downwards.
ATATATAACTAGCGGCCCGGCCCAGCTTCGCCTGGGTGCTTAGATGTTTAGACTCCACTCCACACCAGAAATATCTTATTCCCGTTCAAACTTTTGTACTCCTGAACCCAACCTAAGTACCTACTATCCCTTTTCTTATCGTATCCCATCCCATCTCATCTAGCTCCTTTTCTTTCTGTTACATCCCGTCCCATTATTTCCCATCGAATGCAATCTGGATCCAACCGGTCTCATCGCGTTCGTCCCACTTTATCCCATTTCATCCCTTAATGCCTAAATAGGCATGTTGAATTTTTTTTGGAATTGCTTTTATTTTGTAGATAGGCCTTATATAAACACGAAAATACGACGAATATCATTTTAAAAATACGCAAACACAAATACTTTGCAAAATTCCAGCTAAAACTTTCCGCCCAGCCAAAATTCTGACTACAAAATTGATTTTTTGAAGTATAGTAAACTACTTATTTCTCAAATGTAAACAATTCAATAGTCATAACGTTTTTCCCTTCTTGGTGATTTCTGTTGTTTAATTCCTACCTGAAACAGCGCTAAGAATGTTCGTAAAAACAAACCCCTTTTCGTCGCTTTAGGCTAATAAAGAAGACTATGCATTACCTATTGACTGCCTCGGTGGCGTAGTGGTACTACGGTACGATTGCAAAGCTGAGGTCTCGGGTTCGAATTTCGGGTCAGGCAAAGTGATGTTGGATTTTTCTATTAATTATCAGCCCGTAGTCAGGAATTTGTGCCCGATATGGCGATAGGCTCGCCCCCTATCACATCGTGGGACGGAATAAATAAGGCGAAACGTGGGTGTTCTGGTAGCACCTCTGCCTACCCCTTCGGGAAGAAAGCCATTAAGCCATTATTTTTTGTTTGTAATAAGGAGCTGAAATGTATATTTTTATAGAAATAGCTTCAGCTGTTTCGATTTTGCATATAAAATTCCAACCCTTATTTTAACCCCTTTAGGGTTAATTTATAGATTATTATTTTTAAGTGAGTAACTAAAGTGCCAAGTTTAACATCTTAACTTTCAACGGTTTAGATTTTTTCATACATACTGTCATCCCTTATTTCAACCCCTTCAAGCCTTTTCTTCACAAAAAAAAGTAGCCCATGTCCGTCTCCTGGCTCTAAGCTACCTCCTCACCAATTTTTAGCCATATCGGTAAAGCCGTTCTTGAGTTATAAATAGTGTAACTTACACGACTTTCTTTATTTCGTTCACTACAAAATAAATTTAATTAATTTTATAGCGTCAACAACACGTGGTAATTATACTGTTAAAATATAGCTTATATGACACGTTCGTAGATTTACCATAGCAGCGCCATCTATTGATTACTTACTCAACCCAGTCGAAAGGTATTGACATCTGTTAGAATCATTTGGAGTTAACAGATGATTGTGACTGTCAAATAATAACAGACAAATAATTAGCAATAAATTAAAATTGCGACTATAATTTGAGATTTAAACTATCCTATCTCTCAAGTTGGATCGAACTGCACATGGTGTGCAAATTTTATAATAATCGGTTAAGTAGTTTAGGAGTCCATTGAGGACAAACATTGTGACACGAGATTTATATATATTAGATTGATAAATAAAATACATCTCCGTGATAAGCCAGCCTCAGTGGCGCAGTTGGTTAGACGCCGGCTGTGAAGCGAGAGGCCGCGGGCTCGATCCCCACACCGAGACAAATGTGTTTGTGACTCACAGGTATTTATTTCGGGTCTGGGTGTTTGTGAAACCGAAAAGTCTCTCGTAGTCCTTGATACCCACAACACAAGACTCGATATTAGTGTAGGGTCAGGACTATGTATGTGACTATTGGGTGTATTTTTTATATTAATTTAGTAGACGACCCTCGAGGTCTAAAATTAACATTTTTTTAGAGATGTTATAGACAAAATTCAAAATCTTGCCTGGTAACTTATCTCTAACGTCCCATTGAACAGACTTTAAGAAATCTATTACAGTGTTTGAAAGCGCTTTAATATTATCTATAGAATATGGGTCTTGGTGCAAACGCGATTGTGAAACTACGCTTAAAAAATACGAGCAAAAACTCTACAGGCGGGTCCTAAAACTATGTTCTCAGAATTTGAAAAAATATTTTTTATTCTTTTATACTTTCTACTAGAACTGCGAACGAGCAATATGGGTTCGTTTTAAAAACAATCACTCGTTTTTGTAGAAATACGCAATTTTTTTAAAATATTACTGGAAAAAAAAGTTATATTGTAAAAAGTAATAAACTGTGTTCTGAAAGCTATAAATAATATTAAACTTAACTAAAAAATATTTTGTGCATTTTTGTCATACTATTAAAAAACACATAATATATTGAGGCATTTTTTTCATATTTTTTTTTACAAATATTTACAACTTTATTTATATGTACTTATATGTCGATAAAACCACTCACGAGTTCGCTAAGTTACATTGATATATTATTTTATATTCATTTAAAACCCCACGTTAGTGTAACCTCCATGGCGCAGTTGGTTAGATTCGGCTAAGAAACGAGAGGCCGCGGGTTAGATTCCCGCACTGAGACAAATATTTATGTGAACCACAGGTATTTGTCTCGAGTCTGGATGTTTCTGAGACCTTTTAGGTCTCACTGTCGTAGTTCCTGATACCCACAACAAAAGACTCGATCTTAGTGTGGGGTCCGGACTATGTATGTGACTTTTGGGTGTATTTATTTATTATTAATATTAGGTTGTTAAATAAAATCTATTTGCAAACATTAGTCTAAATGTCGGATATCGAAACAACGGCCTATTCCTTTACAGCCTGCCCGCAACGGGTGTCGGAGGGTGTCAAGCTGTCAAATAATGTTTAACTTAAATTTAAATTTCACCCGAGCTTCTTTACAATACCACCCTACCTTTCTGTGTGGTCGCTTATGATAAAGGGATGTATTTTAACACAAATTCATGATATCTTAGCAAAAAATAAACGTTATATTTTCACGTTAATCAAACAAAGTTGACTAACATAACATATAAAATATTTTTGTTAATTCTATAACACTGCTCCGACTAGCATCCGTAGCGCCTACGTTATCTTTGTCGTAGCGCGCACTACTACGTAGACCAGTGCTACAGTAATTCGTAGCGCAGACCAGTAGCGATTTACACGTACTCGATCGTAGAATAAGCTGCCATGGGCATACTATTGCTACAGTTCAATGACGTCACAATACTACAATACCCTCGTAGCGGGTTTGCAACTCCATATTCCTACAGTTATACAAGTCTAACTGAAAGTATTTCAACAGTATTATTGAATCCAGTGTCACGCGTTCAAGTAACGTTATTAATAGGGAAACTTGGTGCTGTTTGTATGAACTATTCGAGTAAATAACTATATACGAATGGAGGACTGGCGCATATTCATTTCCCTTACTTTGAGTTCGCAGCGTAAACGAAGGATTATTGTAGTTAAGTCTGCGATATTGAATTTCGTCCGTTGCATTCATGGTAATTTACTTTTTTAAATTAAATTGTTTTCAAATTGCTTCATGATTTCATCGAGATTTTATCTTCTTATAATATTTTTGGAATTTAAACGAAAGGTAAATTCCATTTACACAAAAGCGAAATAAAAGTGAAGGGAAAGCGCCAAGCGTAGTGTTAGAGACACAAGTGAAAAAAGAATACTTAAAGTAAAGCAATTAAATAGAAGCAACGATAATTCGAAATTTCGAAGACAAAAACGAAATAAAAGAAAACTTAAAACGAATTATAAGTAATTTAATACAATGTATATTGAATATTATGCTCTAGTAGCAATTTTAAATATTACATAATTAAAATTCGTTTGATCTGCAAAAATTTTATTAAAGTTTAACTACATTGTCTATAGTAAATACACGTAGTAATGTTGTAATAATGTTCATAGTAGTGGTTTTGTCCCGGCAGGTAAGCATATGCAAGCGTGGGCTGTTCGCGGAATTGTTACGCTAACAATTATTGCCAATTGAATAATATGATATACCGTCATTTAGAAATAAGATTTAAATGATAGAGCTTTTATGTAGACCTCTGTAAAGATGTTGTTCAAAACAACTGATCGGCGTGGTACCGTCTCACAGAAAACTGACATGAAGTAACAGGTTTGATTTTACTGCTCCATTTTTCCATTTTTTTTTTTTATAGCATAGGTCCGGCTAACGAGCAAGCAGGTCACCTGGTAGTAAGTGATCACTGACGCCCATGAACATCCACAATGCTTGAATCATGGATGTGTTGCCGGCCCATCAGTTCGAGAGGAGAGCGGGAAGGAAAAATAATGGGAAGAAGAAAGGGGTATAGTACATGCGGCAGTCTCACTCATGGAACGAAAAGCAACAACAAAGCTGTGGCTTTACGTTAATCTCCTGTGAGACAGTGGTACCACCCCGGACGAGCTTTCCCATTCATGCTAAATCATGGCTGACAACAGCGTGGCTCTACCACTTTCTAAATTCCTATACGTACATTATGAGTCCTTGCTTGTTGGAAAATTTTATGATTTTAAATCAATGGAAAGATTCCTAAAGTGTATTTGACACATAGTCAGACAAAAAATTATGCTATAAGGGTTATGTTTTTCCTTCCTTGATACGGAAGCTTAAAAAGTAACTTGTTTAATAACAAATCTATCTCAATTAATTTCAAAATTAACCTTTTTACTGTGAGATCGACATATACATCAATTCTGCAATATTCATATCCAATTTGTGCACAAAAAAATATTTTTAATTTTTATTTCCGCTAATATTTATTTATTGAATATTCAACCATGCATTGGCTTCCTGCGCCGGAGATTACGAGTGCGATCCCGCGAGTATAAATATTTGTGTGCCTGTAGGTATTTTTCTGTGCTTAAATGCTTGTCAAAGGTCTGAAAATATGTTTTGCCCAGAGCTTTTGTGTTACATATGAACGAGTTTCGTGCTCAGTGTTTTTATATTAATAAAAAGTAACCGTATCAACCCATATATATCCCACTGCAGGGCACGAGCCTCCTCTACAACCGAGAATACGATTAAGAGGGACTGGGCCATATAGTCCACCACGCTATCCTAGAGCGGGTTGGCAAAAAATAAAAAGTAAAATATAAAAAAAAAATCCACCAGAGCCTCAGCTCAGACTGTCACGTCAGCGAAAACAAGTCGATCGATCCGTAACATACCTTTGATGTCACCTCCGCTTGTCTCTCAAAAAAATCTACAAAGCTGAGATCCTTGTTCCCATCAGTTGTCTTATAAAGCTAATAACTCGATAACCTTGGAACATGATAATGTTAAAGCGAGCTCGTTCTGACCGTGCATATAAATTGCGAAAATATTTATTTGAATAATTTCCCGACGTCGAAGAATTTTCTCGGTATTAGGTAAACACAATTTGGAATAAATTGATTGGACCATTTTTCTCTTGTTCGATTTGGTACCTGTATGCGGTAATAATTTACTTACATTAATGATTATTACTGACAATACAAATCAATGAATAGGCTTGCAAAATTATGACATTACCGTGAGAGATCTTACGGATGTCATGGCTCTACATTTCATTGTAAGACATTTTTTCGTAATATCATAATAATGAACTAAATATATGATGGCGTGGTAGACTATATGGCCTAACCATTCTCAATCGATTCTCTCGATTGTAGAGTAGGCCCGTGCCCAGCAGTGGGACGTATATGGGCTGATACAATCATAAAAATGTCAATCACCACGCACTATAACTGTGAAGGAAAACATGGCGAGGAAACATGCATACAAACAAACCAAACAAACAATCAAACCATCTCGGCGCGAACAAAAAAGTTCGCAAATTCTTTTTTGTGCCGCACTGTGAAGCTGTGGAATTGTTTGCCGTCACACGTGTTCCCTCCTTCCTATAATCCTGGGTCCTTCCGCCGTGGTGTGAAGAAGCATCTCAGCAGGCCGGCATAATTGTGTCAAATGGCATGGGACCGCCGTCTGATGCCATTCGATACTCTGTCTGGACGGCATTTGCGCTTAACATCAGGTGCAGTGCAGTCATCATGCCGTGCCAGAATAAAAAAAAAAAAAAAAATACTCTAGCGATTTGTAAGAATATGTATGGTATGTAATGTCCACCAACCCACACTAGGCCATTGTGGTGGACTATATAGCCTAGTCCCTCTTAATCATACTCGGGATTGTAGAGGAGGCCTGTGTCCGGCAGTGGGACGTATATGAGCCGATACAATACAATATAATACATAAAAATAATCAATATCTTTTAATCATAGATTAATGAAGTAATACGTGATAAGTAATAACATATCTCAATATTATTGGCTTTTGAGTGACAAGACTTAAGACTAGTCGTACATCCAGACTAACGAAGCGACTTTTTCTCTGACATCACCGTTCGAAATTCAAAGCAATAAAATTGATAGACAAATGGGATTACGCGTAAACAAATGCCCCTACAAATAAGACACGACGCGTGTCACCCCCTATTTAATAATGCGAATGGCAAAAATCATGGCGTATAGGACGCTTCGCGGATTTATCAGTCTCGCTTTACAAGATTACCCAATACGACAGTGACGGATTGACTCCTCAATACGTGTCGTCCCTTTCTATCTCGCGTAGCGGTATATATTTGTCCCTGTCGTGCTGTGTCGGTAATTAGGCACCTGCATTTGTTCAGGTCATTGGGGATAGCGGCGAGACTCTATCTAGACACGATGTTAATGCAGCAAGATTGATGAACGCGGATAAAAGATCGCTTTATAAAGCGTTAAATAGATGGAGTTAGTTGTAAAGGAATAACATTTGGGCTATTTTGTGGAGTAATAGTGGAAATATATTTTATTAAATATTCTTTTTAACCTAGTGAAGTTGATGCTATTGTTTTTAGTTGTACTATAAGGTTCGAGGTTCGATTTTTAGAGCGGGTTAACCACTTCGTGCTAGTCTTTTATTCGAAGAAAAAAACACTTAAGTACTTAATTAAGTTGGTGCGTGGTAGCCTGTTGGTAACAGAACAGACGCGGCTGCTACATATTCACTGTGGTCGTGGGTTCAAATCCTAAGGCACATGTCTGAAATTTTTGGAAGTCATGTGTTATGGATGGTCAATCACCACGCACTATAACGGTGAAGGACAACATCCTGAGGAAACCTGCATACCATAACGATTTATATAATTTCCTATGATATGTAAAAGTCGCCAACCCGCACTAGGCCAGAGTGGTGGACGATATGGCCTAACCACTCTCATTGTACAGGAGGCCCGTGCCCTGCCGTGGGATGTATATGGGCTGATACAGTACAGTACAGTACTTAATTGAGTAGTTTCTCAATTCTAAATACCGCAATTCAAAAGGTTGACTTTTAATAACATTAAATCGTTGTCAATAATTAGTCGCTGTTAGCATTTTAAAAAACATTACAAAGTTCAACTTCAAATCCGGCTCATAACATGTAATTACCGCACATTCATGTATAATAAAAACATAAAGCAAGAAAACTAGATTTCAACTTGAATAACATGCTGGCTAAATTGAAACTTACTCCGAGTCCTTTCACGAAATAATACAAACACACAAAATTTCACCTGACAAAATTTTGTTAAAACAAGCTTTTATTTTGAGTTCATCTCGGCATAAGTCATGCCGAAATGTTTGAATACTACAAAAGTAATGTTTTAATCCTGCGAAATTTAGTATGAAAGTCAGCTAAGCTGCTTAGTTTTACACGACTTTGCAAAATAATATTTTAAATAGCCTCGCGTTCGGATACACACAAAAAAGAGGTTAGGTCTCGCAGCTTATGTTTTTTGCGTACGGATAAGTTGATGTAACTTATTAATGATATTATTTTTAATTCAGTTAATGACTATTGAAATGTTTTAAAAAAATATTTTTACATAAAAATACGCATTGAGTTTAAAAATCATGATCAAAATTCTCTCAATGTACAAGTTTGAGGCACGTGACTGGAGTCGTCTTTACAATAATTTTACAGATTGTTTACTTTAAGAAATGTATTTAAATAAAAATACGAAAGAATTTCCAAACTGTATTCATTTATAATCTAAAAAATAACACTAGAAAGAGTCGTATTGTACCATAATAAGGTTTAATAATTTGGTAAAACTTCTTGAACACGCAAAATATTCACTAATTACAGCATCGGCAATCAGAACAACACATCTGGCTGCAGAGCGCGGAACTAAAAAAAAGCAATCAATGGAAAAAGTAAGTGTCCGGGATAACAGCCGTTGCGAATTGGAGTCACGTACGGCCCAACGCGTCCACGGCACGACGAGCACATAAATAACGCTAATGATATCCGATCGCGTTGAAAAAAAACGACCAAAAAACCGCATGTATTGTAGATAACAAAATGTGGCATTTCACGCAATTAGCTTTGTGTGTTCCGCTTTACGCAGTGGGTGTTTGTGTCGCTTTGTTTCTTTGCGTCGGCTTTGGCAATGTAGTTTTGATTTTCTGTGATTTTTTTGTTATCGGATGTTATTTTTTGTTATGTTCTTATATTATTTTTTTTCTTACGTGTGTACACGCTATGTCACACTAGTGTTCTCGAAGGAATTAAAGTACAATAAAGGATGTCTCAAATTACGTTCCTACGTAATGTAATTATATTAAACATCGGATATTTTTAAGTGATTGCGCTGATGATCATAAATAAACGGATCCCATAATACCTAAAAGACCCATTAATTTTGAAATTTGTTGTAATTCCAAAATTAACAATAGCTTACAAACTATTGTTTCATTGTAACTATTTTCAGAATCTTCTTCTTCTTCTTAATGTATCTACGCAATGCTGAGTGTAGGCCTTTTAATGCATGTGAGGTTGTTCTGTCCTGGCTTGTCCTCATCCATCTCCTCCCCACCACGTGGACCAGAATAATTAAGTGAAATAAACCTATACGCAAAAACGTTCCCCAAATCTGAATTAGTTATACCCGAAGTATTGTCGAAAGGCACTTTAAAATCACGACACAATCTCACCATTTATGCTTCATTAACGTTGGTTTTCGGATGTAAACTTTTTGCCGGTCCGCTCTCGTATTTTCAATTTGGATTTTAAGCCAATATTGAAATGAATGGCTTGTTAATTGTGCTGTTAGATGATAATGAACGGCGGGCGACGGGTCTATGCCGGCTTTCGTTATGCTCGCATTGTTTTAGCTTCGGTCCATTGGATTTGTAAGAATAAAATGTATTACTACCCTTTTTCTAGTCTCGGTATATTTTTTTATTTATATTTTTCCGAGTGTAATTAAAAAATGTGAAATGACATTCGATTAACATGCTTTTTGGCTATATTTCTCAACCCCTCTCAATCGTATTCTCGATTGCAGAAGAGGCTCGTGCCCTGCAGGGACGTACCACCAGTAAAAAATATAGTAATATAACATAAAGCAACAATCAAAGTAGTAATAAGTTCTATAAACAATAATAAATACATCCAACAGTCACATACATACGAGTAGTACTGACCCCACACTAAGATCGAGTCTTGTGTCGTGGTTATCAGGAACTACGAGAGACTTTTCGGTCTCACAAACACCCAGACCCGAAACAAATACCTGTGGTTCACATAAATATTTGTTTCGGTGCGGGGATCGAGCCCGCGATCTCTTGTTACACAGCCAGGGTGTAACCAACTGCGCCACGGAGGCTGGCTAAAAAATATTCATCTTGATTTTAGACTTACAGTGGTCTACTATATTATGCGCTTATTATCACAAATTTTACCGTGTAATCTATCTTTCCGAATCTGAAGTCAATCAAAATCACCGTTATTCATTACTTTTTGGTTGAAAAAGGTACATTACGGGCACACTGCATCACCGTACCTCTTACTATGCTAAACGCCCAAAAGCATTTACGGTACCACTCAGCGCACGTCCCCCAGTTTACAATCAAAATAATCAGATCTGACCAACTGAACCTTTGTGTCGCCGCTAGATGGCGCGGTACGCGGCGGTCACGTCCGCTGGACAGCACGTTTCATCGCGGGCGGCATAAATACTCTAAAATCCTCGCTGCACTGTGTAAACTGGATTTCTGTGGGAAATAATGAATAGGTGTACATGCATTGTAGGTGCAATAATTAATTGCAATTGAATTTATGGCGAGTTGATAGATTAAAAATATTGATTTCTTTAATTTAAAGCCAGCTTTCTGCGCAAATCATCGTGAGAACCCTTGCCGCACATTTTTTTTTGTATTGTATTGTATCAGCCCATACACGTCCCACTGCAGTGCACGGGCCTACTCTACAATCGAGAGTACGATTGAGAGTGGTTAGGCCATATAGTCCACCACGCTGGCCTAGTGCGGGTTGGCGAACTTACTATAGATTTTATTTAATTGTTTATTGCTAAAAAAGGAGTTTCTTTATTAGTCCTGCACCTATGTGGCAATTTTTTTAGTGCTGGTATGATTTTGATGAGGTTTTTATTAATTACATAATATATTTACTTTTTCTCTAGTCTGGGTGTTTGTTTGCACGTTATTTCGCGTATGTGGCTTTAAACGAACCATATTATTAGATAAAGAGGCAATGCCAGTATAAAGCAATTTTTATAAAGACTTAAATAAAAAGTTCGCAACTTAAAAATCCTTTCCCCATTAAAATTATGTAAACACCGGATTAGATTGTCATATTTCATTGTATTCAACTTTTTTGTCTTGAAACTGGAAAAAAAATCTAAAAGCAAGTTTCCTACAGTTTCTGTGGTACTATAAATTCATGGAGGATTCTTGTATTCGGTGGCGTTGGCTTGAATTTTGCTTATAACTGTTGCAGGCACTTTGATAGATACGACTTTTCTCATATTGCCTAATTTGATTATATTTATGAATACATACATGATATTTTTAAGAATCACGTGTCGTGCATAATTATGCAGCATACATGATTAGTGACAGCATTTGTAATATACAGTAGAGTACTAGTTCGATTCCCGCTCTGACCCTTTTTCCTTTTAGATATACAAATACGACTACATATTTTTATTGTTACTAGGTTTTTGTGTTTATGAACGGTTTCTCTTTGATTCTGATACCTACGACAAAAGAGATATTATTGAGTGTGGGGTGAAGTATAAGTGCAATCAATATAGAATAGCAAACGATCACCATCACTTACTTATATCTAAATTCTTAATAGGTTTTCCGATAGAAAACTAAAGCGCTTTACACGGGGAGAGTATCTCGCCTTGAAGATACGATTATCGTAAGGATATAAAAAAGTTGCATACTGATTTTGTCAGAACACGATAATATATGGCGGTTATTCTTGCCGCGAGAAACTGTCTCTATGTAAATAGGGCTTAAGAGAAATTCTAGAGCAAGTTGGTAAGCAGAGCTTTTATTAATGCAACCACCTGTTTGTGGAGTCCTTATTGTCATCCCAAAATTTCGTTATTTATTTTAATAATAAAGAAGCTGTAAAGAAGTAGTAAACTTAAATTGATTGAACTGATTATCTTAATTAAGGCATATGATGATACAATTGTAGAATTAATTATTTATTATCAATAATAGATGAAGAATTATTATAAATTCTCAGCACATTCCAAAAACTCCCGATATCTCAACTTGTCTGTGGCGTAACTACAGACACTGCCACTTCGCTGGCTAAGGAGAAGGGAGATTCGTAATAATGTTTTTCTTCGCTTAATTTTATTTCTTGCTCTTCTTCTTAACAAAGAATTCCTTTGGAATTGGCACTTAGGTGCATTACTTACTATACTCTCGATGTCCGCAGAATATCGAGTTGTACTTTATGATTATTTTTTTTTGTTGATACAATGTTTTTAAGGTGCACATTAATTATTCTAAACAAAATGCAATTATTACATACCAAAAAGATAAAAATGTTCCCTCTTCTTACTGTCCAAAGAAAGGGAATTTGTAATAAACAAAGTTATCGCTATTGCCAATGAACATTTGCAACATAAATAAATCATTACCTTTTTGAACTTTGAAAGTTGAGTGTAAGGAAAAAGGGACATATTATAAGGATTACAGAATACGTAATCTCACTGAAAATCTCATTTTGACCTTTCACAGACGAATTGACGAAAGACGAATGCTGATGAAGGATTATATCGTGACGAAATCTCAATAACGACGTCATGAAATTTGTCCACTAGTATTTCAAACACATATGTGATGTTCAGCAACCATTCCTAGGCCAAAATCCACCCACATTTACGTTAATCCCAAAATCGGAACACAAATTATTTCGCAAACTACATCATGTCCAGTAGTCATAATTAAAATTCGGGCATGACGAAACAATACCAAAGCATCATATTCGATTCTGACAACTGCACAGCCAATTAGTCAGTCAAAGGCAGCGCACCTAGATGGGTAATTACAACATTTCGTCACCAACAACAATACGGCTCATCAATAATCAGAAGCGGCGGTCCGGCAACCCGGACAATTACGTCACCGAACATAAATCATTGGTATTCGTAACATACAGTACGTCATTACTCGACTAATTTAGGCCCGTTTCATGAGATACAATTTAATAAATTTCGCGTGTGGTGGACGGAATTTTTCGTCATAATCGCGCTGGTTATGATTCAGTGTGTATTTTTTGAAATTGTATGTAATTTCAGCTGTGGTTGGTGTTTAAATTGCTATAGTAGACTTAGAGATGGTTCAAAGTGGACTATACCTACGATTACAGTGTATCAATTTTGTAACAGCTATTAATATTTGGTTAGTGAATAAAAAAATATTTTAAAAATATGATAATTTAATTGGTAGCGGAACCAACTACACATTTTCCAATTTAAGCACTTCGTTTATATCATAGCAACGTTTGTGTGCAAAATTAAATCTTATTAACTTTAATTATTAGAATATATTAAATAACGTGGGAGAAACTATGCATTTTCTACGATGTATTTTGGACATATTCAGTACAAAATTTCGCAACATTTTAGCTCTCAATTTTCTAGATAATGTTTGGTAATGGGCAAATTTTGATATACAGTATTACAATTATTTCAGCGTATTTTTTCTGCTCACAATGATTTAAAGAGAAACATATTCGCTCCGCAACACAAGACAAGCATTCGCAACACATTCTCGATCTTGTGTAATCTGCGGATGTTCCGTAAGATAACAGCTATGATAAATTACAACATGGTTGAAAAAATTCTTGGCACTGACGTCGCTCCCTCGGACTTAATGAGCGTGTGTGAATGAGATATTATGCTGCGTAATGCGGCCAGAACCGTGAAAGGGCACGCTAAAAGAAATGCAAGCCGACATCTCTATGTATTTACATATTTCGAAATAACAATCCGCATTGAGTACGACGCCATTGTTCGATATTTCTACAGACATTTATTTACAAAAAGATGCGGTTTTTAGTGCTAGATTTTATTATCTGAGTTTGTCCCCTTCTGTGTTTGATGTAGTACGTTTTCTTGAATACTGTAGTTAAATTAGGTTTGGGAAAGTCAAAGAGGAAATCGCATTTGATTACAACTATGTTCATGACTACTACTGATCAAATTAACATTAGTTAAGCTAATGCTTGTAGGCTGTATTATTAGTATACACCACCATACCCGTGGTGTGGACAGATTCCGGCGTGCCGGACTGGAAGGTTATAGACAGCAATATACAATCCCGGCCACCTTCCAATGCATGCAGAAAGGAAACTTCTCTGACGTCTAAAAAAGTGAATCTCGTAACAAAAAAATGATTCAAATCGATCTAAATTATGAAAGTATAAACAGCACCCGTTCAATAAACAAACACACGCCAACAGTCCAGTTTGATCATCAAACATTGGTCCAAAGTTTCACTTTCAGTAGTAAATAACTAACGCCAACATTCAGAAGCGTTCGTGCGTTAGTAAAGAACCAATTTTAAACATGCACCGCACGGCACACAACTTATTTGTCACGAAATATGAAGCTACAAAAATTCATGAAATCGAGGTGCCTTGTGGAATTTTACGCTACTTATACCTCGAGGAAGCCACGGAAGGAAGGCCAACCGACAGCAATTTCACCGCGCGAAATAAATTTAAGAACTCTCCGTTGGCGATTTTTAATCCGAATTTTCCTTTGAATTATGCGAGGTGCTGGCGAAAGGACGAGTTGACAAACTGAGTGGTTTTGAACTTCCTACATATACATACGATACTTTACGAACTGACGCTTCGGGATGTCATCTTATGAGTAGATAAGTCAGATTTATATGTGATAGAGTCCTGCTGTGGAAAGAAAAATCTAGCCTATCTATTTAATGGTCGTCAATGAACTCACAGCTCTCAGACGGTGACAATGTCAAAATAATATGGCCCACTCGCTCCCCATCACATTGTGGGACGGAAAGTAAAAGGCGAAACGTGGGTATCCTGGTTACATCTCTGCCTACCCCTTCTGGAAAAAGGAATGAATTTATCTATATGTAATAATGGTTCGATTATTAATACAATTTTTTGCTTTCAAAAACAGAATTCCAGATTTTTGACGGAAAAATAAAGTGCGGTATTGAGAGGTGGATCTGTAGGGTAATTCACGTAATTTTTTGACGCGCCGATCAAGTTGCGGTGCAGTTGCAATTAAGTTTACGTCTTAGTGCAAAATGGTATTCTTGTAATTGTTTAGCTGCGCGTGAACTGCACCTAAACTATGCGTAAACTGTGCGGGTGCTGCGCGTCAACTGTACGTCAGTCGTATGCAAGAAGCTTACACGTGAATACCGATTAAGTTGCGATCTGAATCACGCACATAAAACACGCAGCAATAGAATACACTACACCACTCGCGTGACGCGGCCTTGACGCGAACGTATCTAACAGCGGTTGTCAAAATTACGAGAATACGAAAAGGTCTGTTTTGATCGAAACTTAACTGCAACTGCACTGCAACTGAACTTATTTAATTACGTGAATTACCCTACTGTATTATTAATCATTTATTTTATAGCCTAGTCTAATGCCTAGATT
The DNA here is from genome assembly GCA_033459515.1 of Theretra japonica. Lineage (NCBI taxonomy): Eukaryota > Metazoa > Arthropoda > Insecta > Lepidoptera > Sphingidae > Theretra > Theretra japonica. The sequence continues at coordinate 6,830,627 of CM065951.1, read as the reverse complement.
AGAAAACTAAATTAGTCTACGCCAAATTGTTACCAAAGAAACTAAATCGCACCACTTTTGTCCCCAAGCGAATTTGTGGAGTTCACAACACAAGACGAAATAGTAAGGCTTTGAAACGACAAGCACGTGCCAATAATTGCAGTGCGGAACTACCGTACTATACTAACTTTTATAACGTCTCTTAATGTCTCACACTCCAATTTATACCTTAAAAACATCACTTCAAGATTGAGAATTTAAATTTACGTTCCACCCAAGAGTGTGATGTCAGCATTAATGGTATTATACAAACTTTCGAAAAACAAAATATTAAGTAACATTTGAAGCCGGTGTTGTGCATTTAATACAAAATAACAATGAAAATTATCATATCTAGGTTTTTAAATGTTATGGAATTGGTTCTTCTGAGTCTAATCTAACATTTGTTATTTCTTAATGATATCCGACTGAGAACAATACAAAGAAAACACTCTTTACTGCAGCTTTGAACAAAATAAGTTTAAAAAAGTAATTATACTGCAACGTTTTAGTTTAGTCATGGCTGCATACCTGACTCACACCATAACAGCCTCCGTGGCGTAGTTGGTAATACGCCGCCTGTGAACCAAGGCTGTGGATTCAATCCCACATCGAGAGAAATGTTTGTGCGGCCCAAAAATATTTGTATCGGGTCTGGGTGTTTTTAAGACCGAAAAGTGTCTCGTAGTTTCTGATACCTACGACACAAGACTTTATTGATCTTAATGTGGGGTCGGGACTATGTATGTGACTGTTGGGTATATTTATTATTACCATACATAGACTATATAGACTAGACTCATCATTACATGGTAATAATATTTATGCCAAGGACTGAATTTTTGAGTTTAATCCTGACTCAAGATTATAGACGGCACCCATATCTTCATTCCGGATACAAATTTCAGGCCCTGTTAAATCATGAGGACTTATCAACCCAAATAAAAACTATACTGTAATAATCAACCTGAGAGTCGAGTCCAAGACCTTACAGTTCACCGACCCTAAAAGCTACCGCTAAGCAAATGAGGTGGTAAATAATAAATAAGATATAAAACTGAAAGGGCTTGTTAAAATATATTACACGCTTATTTAAAATTCAAAAGATATTGAATTGTTAAAAAAAAAAAATTTCGCTGATATAAAATTCTCTTTGAAAACGATTCTTTATACCATTATATTATAAAAACCGATAGATAAGAATGAAGCGAACAGACTTTGGGATTAACACCCTTAAGATAAAGTGGTCTCGACGATTTCTAAACCCATCATTTCTAGTAAAAGATGTTAAAGTATGAATAAAAGGTTCTGCCTTTGAAAAAATATCTATTGAAGTAGCAAACCCTTAATGGATAAATAGCGAAATTTCTTATTAGATTTTAGCGAAAATAACTTTAATTTCTTTTGAATTAATACTGGCTTTGAGGCAACATTTCAATTATATCAAACGCAAAATCTATTGGCTTAATGTCTAAGTTTGTCTTGAAGACATTTTATTCGAGAATTGTGTTGCATTTAACGAGCATTACGTTCCAAGCCGATCGCTGTTTGAATGTGGCTTTAAATTTACATTAGCCTTTCATTTGAGTTGTATTTCTTGACTTTAATTTGCCAGTTGGACGCCCCGATCTACGGTTTCACGTTCAAAAGTAAAAGCAGACATATTTCTCTGCTGCGTTCATAATTCCTCCTCGGAAACACTAGTCCGCTAACGAAGTTAGTTCTAAGGTAAAGTTTTAATTGCTCTCTGGCAAATCTCAGTTTATCTTTTCGTGGTCTCTAGGAAACAGCTTTGTTGACTATAAATTCAATTTGAGCGAGGCGGAAAAGATTACGAGTTTATTTATGCTGAGGGCCAGGTTTGAAGAAACGGTTCTTGGAATGGTTTCAAGTAGGACGATATTACTGGCGTGTCGCACGCTATTATTACTATGCACATGTCGTATTCGATATTATGTCTGCTTAGTTGATAGTTGAAAGTGTAACATCGGTTTCGATCTCTAAAGAGAAGATTATTAATATTTAAAGCAGGTTTAAACATCTTGCTGGGCGTATCACCTGAACAGCACGTAGATGGGCGGCGCTCTCTCCGGCTAATGAATTCTTACTTTGTTTGCAATAAACCAAAAAGCTTTTATGAACGTCGTTCATTAAACGAATCTCTGGATTATGCGTGAAGCCGCCCTAAGAACGTGACTTTTGAGATTCGCCGCAAATTGATTTTAGTGTGTTTTCGATAAGGTTAAGACACAGGCGTAACTTAAGTACCTGGTGTCGTAAAGTGGAAAATTATGTTTGTGGAATTTTAAAATGTAGCGGGAAGTGTATGTTGTGTATTTTAATCGCATATGAGGTCGGCGAATTTAAATTCGCTTGACTTATGAATTAATATTTACCTTTGGCCGAGTGGCAGAGTTCCTGTATTATTAATCGCAGGTTCTAAATTAATTTCAACTGCAATCCGCTTAATATCTTGTAATTCCAAAAGTAATTTTCCGGACATTAACTGACTTGAAAGAATTGATTTGGAATCAATTATAAAGCCATTTTTAATCGATAATAATGAATACAATGTTATCTTTCGAACGCAAACTCGACGTCACTTCTAATAAATTAGTGCTAAGCTTCTGGCAAATTGAGCATGGATATTTTGCCGGTTAATTGTGCTGAACATTTTATATAGCCAAGTTCTTGTGTTGGCTGTCCCTAGTCAGGAGAATGGCCCGGAGCTATGAATAATGTAGAGGTACGGCGAAATTTTAATGTATTCCGGATTTATCTATTCGTGTACAGTACAAAGGTCCTTTGAATGTCACAGTCAAATTTAATGTTTGCGAACATAACTCAGTTTAGTTGCTCGTTATAATTGGTCAGGGTGGACGTTTATGGAAATAACTTTTTTAGTATACCTAAAGGTTATGGAGTGAAGGCCACGTACAGGCAAGTGCAGTGTCGGACGGGCACAAGGTGGACGGACGACCTGGTTAAGGTTGCAGGAAGTCGCTGAATGCAATCTACTTCCAACAGGTTAATGAGGAGATTCTTGGGGAAGACCTATGTTCAGCAGTGGACTTCCTGTGGATGAAGAGAGAGAGAATAATTTTATTTTCCTGACTAGTAGCAGCGCTGTTGGTTAAGGTTTTCGTAATACTACAAGACAGATATGAATGGATTTCTATCCAGTAAACGAAGCGATTATGGCTTGAAAATTCTAACTAGTTTAGGGACTAGTTAGAATTTTCTCACTAGTCCCAAAGGCAGGTAGCGTGTCAGAACACATACACACTCATGCCTGTGTCCGCGAAGGGTAGGCAGAGGTACATTTTAGCGAACTTTTTTAGGCCTTGGATTTAGGAAGCGAGTTGGTCGCCATGCCAGGTACGTTTCGAAGACAAAATCTGACAATTCACTGTGACACTAATTCCGGCGTTAGATAATTAAGGCATATCCAGAAATCGGATATTTGTTATGTGGTAATCTACAGGCTAAAATTAATCCTTATTTGATAATGATAACATATTACGAATACATAAAAGTTGCTGCGATGTATTCAATGATAAAGAATTTAGTAAGTAAAAGTTGAGATCAAAAATACTTTATAAATGTTGTTTAATTTATCCACTGATAGAGTTTTAGTTAAAACTTGGACATTTAAGATTTGATCTTTCTCTAAGTTTGATAAGCCCTTTTGTTTACAACACTGTTTTTCACTGACGACACAATTTTTATTTTGTGACATAAAGTTGTTAGAATCTTAATTGAGATCTTGGATTAAGACTGGCTTTTGGAGATGATACCAAGGTTTAGTGTCAGTTTCTTCATTTGACAGTCTCTTAGATGGCGTATTTCTATTAACTTGAAAAATAAATTGTACTTTTTGATATAAAAAATTCTAATCAAAAATCCGCCCCAAATTACGAGATCCGTTCTGATTTAATAAGTTAAAAATGCGATAGTCAAATTTGGCTCCAATTCTTGCGAATCTAATTAAAATTAAACTGCAATTTAAAAGATGCTCAGTTAATTATGGGACCAATATGTTGTAAAACAATAATGCCCCATTTACACGGGGAGCGTTTCTCGCCTCCAAGATACGATTATCGTAAGGATATAAAAAAGTTCCATCGTGTAAACGTTTGTCAGAACACGATTGTCTATGGAGGTTATATGATGCGATAATTGCATACGATTCTCGCCGAGAGAAACTCTCCCCGTGTAAATGGGGCTTTAGTCGCAAACGTAGTGGACTTTCTCATAATAACTGTTTGCCCGCTTTTAAAAAATCAATCCTTCTAGCAACTAAGGTTCGGCTACCTTAATAAAATAAACTATAACATTACAAAAATGCTGGGACGGTTGACACCAACTAATAGAACGTATTTCATCGAGAATGTCACACCACAAAACCACCAAAATCTATTTGAAGAGAAAAAACCGTTAATTAAAAATATAATAATAATAATGAATGAATACACCCAACAGTCACATACCTAGTCCTGACCCCACACTATGATCGTGTGTTGTGTCGTGGGTATCAGGAGCTAAGGGAGACTTTTCGGTCTCACAAACACCCAGAACTGAAATAAATACCCGTGGTTGAAACAACTATTTGTTTCGATGCGGGGATCGAACCCGCTGCCTCTCGTTTCACTGCCGGCGTCCAACCACCAGCGCCACGGAGGCTGAATTAAAAATAAAAAAAACCAGTAATAAATGTAAAACACAAAAAGCAGTGAACGATAAACAGAAAAGCGTACAACATTAAAGAGTCTAAATGGACACAGAGTAAATAAAAAAATAGTAAAACAACCCCGATATCTGACCACGACGTGTGACAGCAGCCACTTATTTACTGACATTGTACCGTAAATACACCATGTAATTTTGTTTTATTCTCGACCACTGATAAATTGGGTGAGGAAGCCGGGCCGCGTTGGAACCGACCAATATTTTTCATTACTATGCTAATTTCATTGGACCAATAAACGCGACGACCCGAGCCGCCGCAAAGAGTTTAGGTGTTTCACAACCGTTTTTACTGTGGAAATTTTGAATTCGCGTCCGAAAAACGTCGGTCTAGATAATTTGAAGGCTGCTTTTTTGTTCGCGTGCACGCGGTTGTAATGGGAAAACAAATTTTACTGTATAAAAATTACTGGAAACGTTGTGACAACAGTGGCTTTTTTTTAATATACACGGGGTGACAAATATATTCCGTAGCTATTGTTTTATTTACTTTTATAATATGCGTTATACCAATAAGACACTATTGTTGAACCCGTAACAATAATGATAATTGATCGTAGATATTTTATACACATAATATTATTTACTTGCCTCGGTGGCGTAGTTGTACTACGGTATGATTACAAAGCTGAGGTCTCGGGTTCAAATCTCGGGTCGGGCAAAGTCATATTGGATTTTTCTATTCATTATCAGCCCGGAGTCAGAAATTTGTGCCCGATATGGCGTTAGGCTCGCCCCCTATCATATGGGACGGAACACATACGGCGAAACGTGTGTGTCCTGGTTGCACCTTTGCCCATCCCTTCTGGGAAAAAGGCGTGATGTTTATGTATGTATGTATATTATTTGTACCACCACAGTCACTGCGTAAATTAAACATTTATTTTGTTTCGTCATTTACGGAAAACTTGCTGTAAGATTGCATTATAATAGGGAAACGAAAATATATGAGGGCCATTTAAAAGCTTTCGTAAATAAAATACAGTACAAAATTAAGGACGACATTCATTCCATCTTCTTAAACATTACTTTTAAAAAGACATTGGAGTATTACAAAATAATCTAAGTAGGTTATTTTGTAAATTATTTCGATTAAGTTTGCATTATTACACAACCTAGTCTTTTTTTTTTTTTTTTTTTTTTTTTTTTTTTTTCTCGCGGGGAAAATCCCTTTACGGACCATCCCACCCCCGAAGGGGCGAGGGTGTGTCGGACTCACCGGCGCCTTCCGAGCCCAGCGAGATGTGCCGCCCGTGGATGTGGACGGGCGGCCGCTGGGTCGGGTCCCTACCATAAGCTGCGCGCCGAAATACCGACTAAAAACCCCGCGTCGGCCACCATCGGTGCACTTAAGAGACGGCCCCGGGATACCGATAAACGGACGCGCCAGGACCGCCTCTTTGTGCACCGCCGCTTTAGCGACGCGGCGAATGACGCGTGTAGCGTCACGTCTCGGGGGCCGCCAAGGTAGGGACGGCGGCCCCGCATGGCCTCTGCGGCGCCGGGTTAGTTGTTGTCCCGGCGCCTCCTACGTCTCCTGTGGCGACGAGCGGGATCGGTCTGCTCCCGATCCCGCTCAGCGCTCTCCTTCTGCGACATGACACGTTCGCAGAAGGAGAGCATGGCTCGCCACGAACTCCGGCTGCCGACCATGGCGGCGACCACGGCCGGCAGCGAAAGGTTACTTCCCACGACCGCGATGAGAGCGCTGCGCTCCTCGTCCCAGGCTGGGCACTCCTCCAGCGTGTGCTGGGCCGTGTCCTCACGGCAGTTGCCACAATGGTAGCACACGGCGGACTCCTCCGCTCCGGCTATACGACACAGGTACGCACCGAAGCAGCCGTGCCCGGTGAGCACCTGCGTCAGCCGGTATGTCGGCGCACCGTGGCGCCTGTCCAGCCACTGTTCGAGGACAGGTCGCACTGCCGCGACGGTCCTCGCACCAGCACTAGGGTTCTCCAGCCTGGAACGCCACAGAGGGGGCGCCCATGGGCGGAATTTCCGCATCGCCACACGGTACGGACGCCCCCACGGATCTCTGTCCAGAGACCTCCGGAACTCCTCGTTCGCCGCGGCTTTCGCTTGCGCGATTGCCACCCGCAGCGCTCTCTTCGCCTCTCTGTGGAGGTCGAGAAGAAGCCGCTCCTGCTCATCGTCGCCGGGTCTACGGGTCCGACGACGACGGTGCCTGGCGAGTCGGCGGCGCGCGACCTGGCAAGCCGCGCGCAGCTCAGTGAGCTCGGCCGACCACCAGTACACCTGGCGCTTCGCTGGGAGGCGGGTGACCCGGGGCATGGCCGCGTCGCAGACTCGCGACATTGCCACCCCGAACCATTCCGCCTCTTCCTCGACCCGCACCGGCCCGTCCGGTACGGGGAGCCACGCCTGAACAATGGCAGCTTCCTTCGCGGCCTCCACATCGAGGCGCTTCGCGGCCCAACGTCGGCCGCCCGTGAATCGGGCAGTCGGACCCCCACCGGACTGGCGGGTGGAGACCTGGGAGGATGAGACGCTGAACCGAATGTAGAGATGATCGGACAGCGTCTCCTCCTCAACCAAAACCCTCCAGTCCCGAACACGGCGGGCAAGGGCCGGGGTGGCGAACGTGACGTCCACCACCGAACCGCCGTTGTGCCGCACGCACGTGTTCTCCGACCCCCGATTCAGGACGACCAACCCGATGGAGATCGCCCATTCCTCCAGGGCCTCGCCCCGCGCGTCGGTCACCGACGAACCCCAAGCCGATGATTTGGCGTTGAAGTCGCCGGCTACAATCACGGGGCGAGGCTGGCTGTCATGCTGTACCAGGGCCCCCAGGCGCGCGAGGAAACTCTCGAATTCCGCCTGGGACCTGTTGGGAGAGAAATAGACTCCCACTATCCACACCCCTCCCACCAGGACCGCCACGCATCCCGCACCCTTCGCTACTTTTTCGAAGGGCGGAGAGCCGGCGGCTACACAACCTAGTCTAACACAACTCCTCTCTACTCATAACATAAACCTACAACTAAACCAACGATATATATCCATTCATTGCATTCCATTGCTCTCTATAGGCGTTGTAGTTAGCAGACAATGAGAACAAATGACGTCTTGTACTGCGATATAGCTTTATATAATATGAATTGTATGATTAAATAGATCTATATGGGATTGCGGGGTCGCATCGTATTGCGAGCACGTTCCCGCCTTCCAATGCATTCTGGTTTTGTAAGTGTTTGCTAGGGGGTCATCGGGTCTATTGTTTCTTAATCGAATTGATATAGACAGTGATTATTAAATGTCATTTTTTGAATGATAATAAATACTTTTTGGTAGGTACTAAACACAAATTGTGTTGTCTGATCATCTGACTTACACTGCATTAAAAAACCAAAAAATATCCTATTAATACTTACAACCAAGTGCGTGGTGGCCTGTTGGTAACGGACCAGACGTGGCTGCCTACATGTTCACGGTGGTCGCGGGTTCAAATCCCAGGGCACACCTCTGACTTTTCGGAGTCATGTGTGTATTGATAAGTCAATCACCACGCACTATAACGGTGAAGGAAAACATCGTGAGGAAACCTGCATACCACAGCGATTTGTATAAATTTCTATCGTATGTAAAAGTCCGCCAACCCGCACTAGGCCAGCGTGGTGGACTATATGGCCTAACCATTCTCAATCGTACTCTCGATTGTAGAGTAGGCCCGTGCCCTGCAGTGGGTCATATATAGGCTGATACAATACGATACAAATACAATACTTACAGAATGAAATAAGTACTTCTTAATTTTCAACAAATACTCCACATGTAATCTCAATATTAGTGCCTTGATCTTCGTTCATTTATATAACCAAATATTGTATTAATTATTTGGTTTTAGCTGACGCCAGAAATTTAAAATCTAATAACTTTACAAAGATACATATATATGTACATAAACTCACGCCTTTTTCCCAGAAAGGCTACCCGGGGGTTATCTTGCCAACTACCAGGACACCCATGTTTCGGCTTGTGTGTTCCGTCCCACGTTGTGATAGGGGGCGAGCCTACTGTCATCTCGGGAGCAAATTCCTAATACACTTTGCCCTACGCGGGATTGGAACCCGAGACCTCAACTATGTAATCATACCGTAGTACAACTGCGCTTCTGAGGTAATCAAAATGAGACAGGCACAATCATGTTAAACACTAAAATCACTACAACATAGATTAAGGACATAAAATAAACAAAATACAGTACTTTAAAACAGTGCCTTGTTACGAAACTGTTTAAGTAAAGTTAAACTTAACAAGTTGAATAATAAAATTAGCGACAATAAACATCTCTAAATACTGTAAGACGGTAATTGTCTCCGTTCATGTATAATTTATTGCTCGGTACTTTATGCCCTAACTCACTCTATTCAATGTTAATAATTAACACGGCGAATATAAACGTTGTTAAGCAAAACTGTCATGATTTCATACCAGTTTCATGTCCAACAAACTACAAAAAGAAAATTGAATTTATTATCGCGTTTTTCAAAAAATATTGCAGTTAACTTAGTTAGAACGCGAACAGTACTTTTTGAAGCGATTTCAATTTTTGCGCGCATACGTGACTATTAAAAATTCGATTGTAACACGCCGCTATGGAAATTCTGTTTAAAAATCTTCATTTAAATATTATAAAAGTAAATAAATCCGTGTGCAGTTTTAAAATGTTCTCACTTTCAAATACTTGTAATTTAATTAAACGAAAATGAATTTGTTTTTGAAATGTTCGTTTCGCATGTCAAATAGCGAACATAATTAAATTGTAGTAAATACTTGCGGTTTTGGAATTGTTGAGTTTTCTAGAGGTAGCCATGTAATGTGACCGCTTAATTATAAAGTCTGGGCACGTTCTACCTAGGCTATAGAAGAGTGATTTACATAAAATTAAAATATTTTTAAAGTATCAAAAAGCAAAATAAAGAGCTATTTAAAATACATAGCCTGTAATATCAACCGCGACGCGTATAATACGACTTGAAAATATCCTATAAAACATTGAGTCAGATTATTAATATCTTTTGTACATTTCCAAATGATTTCACGTGCACAAACGCTCAGACCCAGTAAAAATACAGAAATAATGATCACAATACAATAAAAACAATTAGTTAAAAATCTTTATTACACCGAAAACGGGGCATATGTTTTGACAGCAGCACACAGAGTAAATATTTGATATTCGACAATGCCGACGTCACAGAAAAGCCGTGACACATTTTGCGAAAAAGAATTTTATTTTATAATCTACAAGTTTTTTTTTATTCGCTCGTGACACAGGTCGCTATGTTCGGCTTTTGATCAATATGGCAAAAAGTTTAATAAAACGAGTCATATTTACTGCAATCGGTCGTACGCTGCGGTCTTTTTTGAATTCACGGGTGGGGTTTTATTGCTAACAGTATGTAGTCGCCTTTATTAATGCTCGTCGCTTTTTTGATCCAGTTCGAAATTGTCTTGCGTGGCGTTGGAGTAGGTTCAAAATGTTTAGCAAATATCAGTTCTGGACTCACCGATTGCGGAACAATAATCGCGAAGAAGGTGTAGTTGTATGGTGAGGTAGCAATATTATTGGCGCGATAAACTGAGTCTAGCACTTGTCGACATACCAAGAGTGTTAAATATTGGGGAAATGGTTTCCCCTCCTTAAACGCTCCATCCTCCCAATATACTGCCTCTTTTCAGGCATGGTCTTCGCTCTTTTATTATTATTCCACAGGTTCAGCAAACGAGCAAACAGGTCACCTGATGATAAATGATCACTGCCGCCTATGACCATCCACAACGCTCGGTTCATAGATGAGCTGCCGGCCCTTGAGTCATGACTGACAACAGCGTGGCCCTACCACATGTAAAAGACAGCTGGAGATGAGTTAACCACCAGCGACCATCCTAAGGTCCGGTACTCTTATAATACTGGCGCGGGTGTCATTGCGATATAAACCATTGGGTTTTTCACTCTTGCATGCAAGAGTGATGCATGGAGGAACCAGCTGACGTTTTACACCTGCATCAGCGATTGAGGCCAATTATGTTGACCAGCGAGAAATAACCGTATCTCACCAATTGATACTTCATCTGTATCTTTATCAACCCATATACGTCCCACTGCAGGGCACGGGCCTCTTCTACAATCGAGAGAGCGATTGAGAGTGGTTTCATCCACACTGCACTTGCAATAAATTGCCGTGTGTCATTTTATCAATTTGTCATGACGCCATAAAAATGTTTCCATAGCAACTCGTGTTATATGTCGCATGCATTAGCCCAAGAATAAATCTGAGAAATTGTTATGTTTTAAGCTGTCTTGGCTATGAACCAATTTTCTTGAAAGCGTGAACCGTTGTTATAATGCGTGTGCCGCCATTTTTAAACTGTCTTATGAAATATACTTTGTCATATAATACTTTGACACAATATTAAACTTACTGGCAATTGTAGAAGAATATTTCTATCTGCTTATATCTGCTATATATGTATGTGTCACTTCTTTTTCCCAGAAGGGGTAGACAGAGGTGCTTCCAGGACACCCACGTTTCACCTTGTCTGCGATGCTATAGGGGCGAGCTTATCGCCATATCAGATAATATTTCTTAACGCGATCCGGGATTCGACCCCGAGGCCTCAGCGTTGGAATCTTATGTGATTCTACTGCCCAACCGAGGCAGTTAACTACCTAATCATAGTAATCTACGCGTGTTTCGTTTTGGGTTCAGTCAGTGTAAATTAGGCTTTCAAGAAGGATTTAGCTATAATCCACCACGCTGGTCGGGTGCGGGTTGACGGCCTTCACATATCATAGAAAAGTTTGTTAAGTTCTCTATGGTATGCAGGTTTCCGCACGATATTTTCTTTCACCGATAATTGGGTGGTAATTGACACATATATATCCGAAAAGTCAGATTTGTGTCCTCGGATTCGAACCCGTGAATACGTTTCAGCAGCTACGTCCGATTCGTTACCAACGGTAATTTAATTACCAAGAAGTTAACTGTAGTAATTTTACATGCCAGTAAAAACAACGAAAAATATTTTTCTTTGTGCGATAAACGAAGGAGCAATAATTACTAGATCTCTAAAGACGTTTCTTGTCAACTGTAATAAAAAAATATTAAGGAACATTTAACGAGGATAAAATTCACGCCGTCTCTGTCTTTATCAGAGAAATAAATAAAAATAAGATAAAGCATCCTCCCGCTTGTCTCCCGCTGGTCACATAAAAAATACACAAAAATATTTTCATCTAAAAAAACTTATATAAACTTTACAAAAACACATTTGGAGTTATCTCGCGCTGCAGCCACGCTGATCAGCAGTCAAATCTCCAGCAAGTATTTTCATCTGAAACCAGAATATTAGAAAAGTTTTTCGATCCGCTGAATAGTACCGGCTACACGAGACACAAATATTGCAGTGGAGCCAGGGATAATCTCCTGGCTTCCAGCCAGTTCACAATATGTAAGCGTAGTTTTCAATAGAGCCGTTTAGGCACAAGAATAAAGAAGTGGATAGATTGGGACATCCATATTAAAACAGCTATTAGCGGCGCGACTGTGCCTACTTCCTTCCAACTTCGGTTGGGTAAGCTATTTTTGAACACTCGTTTTTTAACATTTCTTTTAAATTTAATTTTAAATTCCATATATTTTTCTCAGTGTTTCTAAATCTACATCCGAGAGAACTGTTGTGAATGAAATGGATTGCTGAGATGAAAACATCTGATTCGATATTTCACCAAATCAATAACTTTTCAGTCTGAATTATTAATTAATTATCGTCTCGTCAATTTAAACTGTTAATTAATATTATTCAAGCTGATGCACTATACAAGTATATTATGCTTAAGCATTAAAATTACTTACACTGGTGGTGGGTCTCTCATATGGCCGCCACAGTGTCACAACAGTAGTGTATATGTACTGTTATATTCCGGTTTGAAGGATATTGTAATCGGAGTAGCTACTGAACATTATGAGACTTAACATCTTATATCTCAGGTTGGCTGGTGCAGTGGAATGCCTAGCATTGCTTTGTAATTCATGGTATTGTTTGTTTTTGCTACTAACCATGAGCGGTCGTATCGCTTACCATCAGGCGAATGGCACGCTCGTCTCGTCATTCATTCCAATAAAAAATGCAATGGTATTTTAGAATTAAATTAAATATTCTAAAACATACTTTTCATTAGAAATATAACTCTCGTCCTCATAATTTACGAATCGTATACCCAACTAAACCAACACAACTTCAGATTCACATCCTACTAATATTCATAAAAAAAAAAATCTACGGTGTGTAAGTCCGCCAACCCGCACTAGGCCAGCGTGGTGGACTATATGGCCTAACCACTCTCAATCGTACTCTCGATTGTAGAGGAGGCCCGTGCCCTGCAGTGGGTCGTATATGGGCTGATACAATACAATACAATACAATAATATTCATAGACCTCAGATTTTATTCATTTAAATTACTCAACTCAAATTCACTTAAATCATAACACATACACAAATATTCTAGTTGAAGTACTTGTCGGTTTTAAATGGGATCGCGACAATCATGTGAGATTATCGGCTGCGTTCGGAATGTGGCGGTGAGCAAGGAATAATAGAACTTGTGCGGTAATACGCGGCCATTCACGCCGATTCCGATTCCATGAACATTAGCATTAGAATTAGTTTAAGTGTAGTTGTGAAGAGTTCATGAAAGGCCATTATCAGACAGATTAGCGTCGCGTATCAATGACTCGGTGTAGATTGATAGTAAAGATGGTGTCTCTCTTATTGATAAACGTTTGTGCGGATTAGATTTGATTTTCCTATTAGATGTATAATTTGTACTGGGAATTTGAGTCAAATAATTTCTAATTCTACTAAAAAAATAAATACACCTAACAGTCACATACATAGCCCAGACCCCACATTAAGATCGATTAAGTCTTCTGTCGCGGGTATCAGCAACTACGCGAGACTTTTCGGTTTCACAAACACCCAGATCCGACCATATACTAATTGTGGGCCTCACAATATTTGTCTCGGTGCAACCAACTCGGTCTAACCAACTGCGCCACGGAGGCTGTCAAATAATGCCCTTATGATTGCAAAAAAAATCTAAAAACATTCTTCCACAATCGAATTTCCCTGGCGTATTATTAACTTTTCGGAGTCATGTGTGTATTGATAGTCAATCACCACGCACTATAACAGTGAAGGAAAACATCGTGAGGAAACCTGCATACCATAGCGATTTGTATAAATTTCTATGGTATGTAAAAGTCCGCGAACCCGCATTAGGCCAGCGTGGTGGACTATATGGCCTAACCACTCTCAATCGTACTCTCGATTGTAGAGGAGGCCGTGCCCTGCAGTGGGTCGTATATGGGCTGATACAATACAATTATTAACTGAATTATTAGCAAAAAAAATAAAACTTAAAACTTATACGTTTATTTATGGCTGGTTTATCAATAAAGGAAGTGAAACAAGTGTTTCTATTTCAGTGTTGTTAAATATCGTAAAATCAATAGTTACCAAGCTATTTCAAGAAACACTTCTATGATAAATGAAGCAAAAGATGCGATGAGACGCAACGCGTCTTCGCAATGTCTGGAAGCTGATCGAGATGAACTTAGCTTATTCAAATAGTCGATATTTGAATCCTTTATATATTCTAGTTTATTTATTATACACTTCTATTTAACTTTTTTCAACAAGTCCTGCTTATACGTATCTAAATGTAACTTTTTAAAAGTCTTAATTATACGTATTTCTATCCTTTTATTAGTTAGAATAGGCGCAACGTGATATTTACGTACGAAACAAAAACAATACTAAAATACTATTCGATGGAGCTTTCAGCAGGCCCCATCTTTTTGCAATCGAAAACTCACATTTTTTAATTGCAATGCATGACGAGACGAGCATGCCATTCGCCTGATGGTAAGCGATACGACTTCTCATGGACAGTTGCAAAACCAAACAACACCATGAATTACAGAGCAATGATTGGGGTTCCACTGCGCTCGCCATCCTGAGACATAAGGTACTCTCATATAAAGCTAATACTCGTATTCGAAATCGGGCCGGCCATAAAGACGATTATAATATTTAAAATTTAGTAACATCTTGAAATTCTAAGCACTAAATCGTAAAATACGACCGTGTCCTGCATTAGAAGGTATTTGAGCTGATTCAGTTATTTATAAACATCTCAAACTATCAACTGAATAAGGCAGTCGTCTCACGGCAAAGAAACAGTAACTGAAATAGCTGCTACAAAGCAAACAGGTCGCTACATTCGCAGACAACTGAAAGGAAATCATGCATCATCGTCGAACATTCGCAGTAGGGGTGGGAGAGAAAAGGGGGGTGTTCCATCACCCAGGCTTCCGTCGTAGACATGAAACTGTATCGCGAATACCACATTTGCACTTCTGAATCGGATGTTTGTGTGTTATTTTATTTGTAAATTTATTCTATCCATCTATTTAACCGCAGGAAGTCCACGGATGAACATAGGCCTCCCCAAGGATTAATTGAATTTCCTCTAACTGAATTTTTATTTATTGACGAAATATAAATTATTAATATAATAATATTTGATTCCAGTAAATATAACAAAATAATAGTTTATTTCCTGCATTGAGAAAAGGCTCATGTTTTGGAAAGATAAAAAAATTGTAAACAATTTATAATAAAATGTTAATTCGATCATAATTCAAGAACTTATCATAAAAAAACTAGGGAAAATACACAAATATTTTTATTACGCTCTTTCACTTCCTTGTCAAATAACATTCTTAGATTTAATACACTAAAAGTTACCCACGAAATACGCAAGTAAATTGAGCCCTTCAGTCATTGATGGCTGCCGTATGCAAATTACGTGGAACATTGAGGAAAAGGTCGCCCGAATTACGTGGAATGTAAGAGCAATATAAGTAATTAGTTTCTGTAAGGGCAAGGTCACGTTGGACCAGCTATTTTTGGAGTACCTTTGTAGGAGTAGAACCATTGCTGCTTGTGAATAGCAGTTTTACCGACTCAGTATCAGCCCATATACGTCCTACTGCTGGGCACGGACCTACTCTACAATCGAGAGAATCAATTGAGAGTGGTTAGGCCACCACGCTGGCCTAGTGCGGGTTGGCGGACTTATATACCGTAGAAATTCTTTTAAAATCGCTACGACTTTACTTTACCGACTCACGGTGAACTAATCCGAACATCGTCCAATAAGACTAATAATACAACATGACTAAATTAAAAGTGAGTTTCGTTAATTTTGTCTATTGTGTTATTTTAAATATATACTCCGTGCTCGAAAAATCAAACCTTATTTAAATTAAGGCAGACATAGCGCAGTTGGTTCGACGCCGGCTGTGAAACGAGACGCCGCGGGTTCGGACCCCGCACCAAAACAAATATGTGTGTGGACCACAGGTATTTGTTTCGGGTCTGAGTGTTTGTGAGACCGAAAAGCCTCTCGTAGTTCCAGATACCCACGACACAAGACTCGATCTTAGTATGGGGTGAGCACTATGTATGTGACTGTTGGGTGTATTTATTTATAACTATGATGATGATGATTCCTTTTTTACATCCTTTTTTGGTGATTCTTGTTAGGAATCACAATCAAGGTATCATAATGACTACAAATAGCGCTAAAAATACATACACAATGAAAGTTTATTCCGTGTACGTTGGCAGAAAAGTCCAAGTCACTGCGGCCGGGAATTGCCGGCTGCTACGCTAACAAGCCCGCCCAATATACTTGTACAATGGAAACTCATTTACTAATCATTATTGGGAGGTTATTTTTTGTATTAGTTTTGTAGAGCAGTGAAAAATTGGCTATTCAGTTGATGGGTTATATATGTATTTTTTTTTATCAGCCCATATACGTCTCACTGCTGGGCACGGGCCTACTCTACAATCGAGAGAATCGATTGAGAGTGGTTAGGCCATATAGTCCACCACGCTGGCCTAGTGCGGGTTGGCGGACTTACACACCGCAGAAATTCTTTAAAATCGCTACGGTATGCAGGTTTCCTCACGATGTTTTTCTTCACCGTTAAAGTGCGTGGTGATTGACTATCAATACACACATAACACCGAAAAGTCAGAGGTGTGCCCTGGGATTTGAACCCGCGACCACCGTGAACATGTAGGCAGCCGAGTCTGGTCCGATACCACGAGGCCAACACGCACTTCATATAGGCACTATATAGGTATGGTTTGATAAAAATATATATACAGGGTGTATCAATACTGCTACCGAAAACGAAGCCAGGTGGTAGTTTTAGTGACTTTAGACACAATGCAAAGAGTAACGATGCGATTTCTTGGTAAGATATTAGAATTACTATTTGAATATTAGACGTTTAAGATAATTCGCAATAAGAGTTCAAATTAAACTCCTTGATACAACTTGATAATTACATTACTAATTGAATGAAAATAAAATTTTTCCGATTCATTTTCTATTTTAATCAATAGAGCACAAAGATTTATTTCTTTGTGTTAAATATCTGTTTATAACTCGAATTCCACCTCGTTGTTTTGTACGTAAATATAAATATTTCGTATAATATAAAAACATTTTATCTTTCAATTAAATATTAGCAAGATAATAAGCAAGCTAATAGGAATAGTAAGTTGAAGTTGTAATGGGCCGGGCATATAGCACAGCACGTAGAACTGTAGAGATTCTGGAGTGAAGGTCAAGTATAAACAAGTGAATATCTGACGCCAACCCATAAGGGGGACGGACGACCTGGTAAAGTTTGCAGAAAGTCGCTGGATGCAGGCGCTTCCAACAGGTGTATGTAGCGATCCATGAGGGACGCCTGTGTTCGGCAGTAGACTTCCTGTGACTGAACAGAGAGAGAAAACCATTTTATTTTGCAAAGTATTTTTAGATATTATTGTAGCACTTGTACATGTAGGTACAGGATAATATGAAAGTATTTAATTAGACAAAAAATTGTACTTTTGATGCCCAACAAATCTTTACAAATAAACATTATTGTGAATAAAAAAGATTAGTCAATTAACACGCTATATACCATACCTCGGAGCTGGGCAGCCGGTCAGGGAATAATTTCCGGCCGGAAGGATTACCGCTGAGTGATGACTGGAAGGGCGAGGCACGTCGCCTGCTCATACGTCTTGCGATGAGTCCAGACATGCTATTTTCTTCGTCTTACTTACACCTTGGATACTATGGATGCATTTATATGTAACAGATTTAGTTGCTGACCGCGACTTTGCTTGTGAATTAATTTTTGGGGGTAGCGGAAATCTCGTTTTTGTGACGCAAGTTTATTGTGTTTTGAGATATTTGTTTATGTGACAAATTTGATTTGATATAGGTATATACCTATATAGAATATCTATCTGAACTACATGAATTAAACACAAACAGCGTAAAATAATTCACTGGCTTATAACTCCTTAATCGCTATAAAATCTATTAAATCGTATATTAATAGTTCAAGATCTCGTGATTTAGTATGCAATTGAGTCGACAGGATTCTAAACTATGAGATAATTAAACGACAATAATTTTCACACATATATACATAAATTCACGCCTTTTTTACAGAAGGGGTAGGCAGCGGTGCTACCAGGACACCCATATTTCGTGCGATAGGATAGGGGGAGGGTTTATCGCCATACCACGCACTAATTTCTGACGGGCTGATAATGAATAAAAAAATCCAATACCACTTTTCCCGACCCGGGATTCGAGACCCCAGCGTTGCAATCATACCGTAGCACAACCGCGCCACCGAGGCAGTTTAGCAATGACTACAAGTTAGAATTAATAAAATTACTTTTTATGTGCTTTTTGTATGTATTTACTTTACGGCTGCACTAAGAAGGTGCACGAGAAAATGAATACCTCGCAAGCACATCTAAAAGCTAGTAATATTAAAAAAATATTCCATTTTGTTTGTAAAGTGAGATTTCGCCTTTGAAACCGTTACCCCTGTGAAATAAAAACTGGCGTACTCAAAACGTGTAAACACATGACGTTGAATGTGTCTTAGCAAAGTTACATTTGCAGGTGGGAAAATGAACTCTCTGCACTAAATACATTAAAACTTTATTCGTATGGCCGCAAAACCGAGTGTGGTTCTTGAGTATTTTTCGCATTCAACGCCCATACATGTCTTATAAGCCGATTTTTATTACTCCTCAAAGAATATTCTTATAAAAATACAGATTAAACACAAAAGATAAAAGCAATGACTGTCGAACATGTTTAGTTTCGTGCCTTCAAACATGTAATCTTAAAAGGAATGTTGTATGAAAAGATTTTTTTGTACAAAGTTCTCTTCATTCAGTCGGTATAAAGGAGACGGTATTACGCGTAATGATTTTTGGAAACACTTTGAAGACTTTTTAATATAAAAATGAAATCGAAAAATATATATATTTTTAATAATTCTCACTTGTCGATGTAATATTCTTTTTCTTATTTTGGATTTTAGTATGCTGTATTTTCTATCTATTAATCGTACTCTTGATTGTAGAGGAGGCCTGTACCCTGCAGTGGGACGTATATGGGCTGATACAGTTACTATATTTTGTTGAACGACGAACATTGCAGAGTACTAGACTAGAGTTTGAAAACTCGAAAACATGATTTTCATGAAGGGTTTACTTCATATCGGCCATAGTATCGTTATGTAAATATATCTGCCACATCTTACCTAGATATGACAAACCGAATTGTAAATATTTTCTAAAGCCGATACAGTAGGCTAATTTTATTTAAAGGACTTTCCTACATTTCAAGAATTAAAAGACACTTAAACATGAATTATTTTCCATATATTAGGCAAAATGACGATTTCACGCAGTTTCTTCAAACGAGCAAGTTGTTAGTGGGATGGTAAAATAACAACTTTACATTAGCTTATAATGGAGCACTGCGTGACGGACACTACTCTACACCCGACACACCCAAAATGTTAAGTGTTATCTGTAAAAATACCTGGGGATAATAAAATATTTGTTTCGATGTGGGGAGCGAACCCGCAGCCTCACGTTTCACATCCGGCATCTAACCAACTGCGCCGCAGAGGCTGTCCTAATGAGACTAAATATCAATCCAGACCAGATATGAACCTACCCACCTGCCCACAAGGGCATTCTCTAATGCAGTTGGAATCTCTTCCCTTTCGAACTCCTCCGGGGTGCCGAAAGGTATTAAGGAAGCTATTAAGCTAATAACTTTTCCTCTTGGACACAAAAAAAAGTTGGAATCTTCCAAACTGCTGCTTAGTGGCTGAAATAGACAAAATGCTATTACCTTGACAGCCCCTTACTGAGTATTCTACCACTTAATTCCTAATTGCACCACCAATCTCACACAATACAATGTCTCATCCATTCCCAGAGAGTCAAGACAAATTGCCCTGATGTTTACGTCATCAAAGCCATTTTTAGGCGGAAACGTGATATGAAATCAGCACAAAGGCGGTATAAAGACATACGTGATACAGAATACGTTGCGACGAGCACGAATGTCGTACGTGTGACGTAACACTAGCTGACCAGTTACACAACGCGTTCCAACAGTTATGTGTCGACTCATATACAGGTGTTTATTTTAGGATTTTGGAACGTTTATGTGTGCTTTTGGACACTGTGTTGGACACAGGGGATGAGTTATGGGTATCTGACATCTGTGTTTTATATACGCTAAAAGCATGTAGCTAGACAGGTTTTTTATAATGGAATATCGAGACAATGCTATACTTTAAAGAGCATATGGGCGTAAGTTCAGTGCTATTTATGAGATCTATCAGCTAATCAGCGCAAGTTAGTGGCGACGAAATAATGCCAAAGTAATAAAAAAAATAAGAAAAAATAAATACATATGTAGACTGAAGCTGAAACGCGATGTATTGGCGTAGGTCACTATGATTCAGCAACTTTTATCCTTCGACGTACTTGTTCTATTTAATTGACTTAAAAAATGTTTCTTTTCAATTAAAGGATGTCATTTTAATGAAGCGATGACATTAAATACGGTAGAGCCTATTATGTATAGATATTATTGTTTATAAAGGTGATGAGTAATGAAAATAAACATATATTTTATAATTAACAATGAAATAGATTATATAAATAAATAAATAACACCCAACACTCATATACATAGCCCTGACCCCACACTAAGATCGGGTCTTGTGTCGTGGTTATCAGGAACTACAAGAGACTTTTTGGTCACATAAACACCCAAACCTGAAAAAACTTGTGGTTCACACAAACATTTGTCTCGGTGCGGGGATCGAACCCGCGGCCTGTAGAGGCGCTCGATATCTAAATTAAACATATTTCAAATATTTGTTACGAGCATACGCCGTCAAGGCAATAATGAAAATAAAAGAGTCCATCTGAAATCATTCCAAAAATCGTCAATTGAAATAAAACATCAAAAGGTACGTACTTAGCACTCACAGATTACTTAGAATTATTGATATAGTACATGTTAGTGACACAGATTTTAAAGTACTGAATGACTTAAGAGAACTCGTAAAGCGCTCTTGAAGTGTACCAGACTGCTTTCGTAAAATGTGGAGAAATAAACTTATTGAAATTTCAAATTGATTTACTCAATTTGATTCGTTACACTGTAGATTAAAATGTCAGAATTTTTACCGAGTTTTGCTATTGAATTGAACATTTTACATTGGTATTTTTTAATAACACTGCAGAATGAGATGTTTTCATGGATATGAACCGTAATCAGCTCTTGGACGTTGTTTGCAGACGGCTCTTTATAAAAATGAAGATGTGATGGATGAGCTATATTAAACATCTGCAACGCACAAACTGAGTTATACTTGCATAAAATATTACTGCAAACACAACACAACAACACAATTGTGTTCAGCACAATTGTGTGTGCTATGAGTATATCAATATTTTTACATACATACATAAACACACGCCTTTCTCCCAGAAGGGGTAGGCAGAGGCGCTACCAGAACACCTACGATTCGCCTTGTATATTCCGTCCCACGATGTGATAGGGGGCGAGCCTATCGCCATATAGGGCACAAATTCCTGACTCCGGGCTGATAATGAATAGAAAAATCCAATATCACTTTGCCCGAACCGGGATATAATATTTTTAGAATTACAAACAGTGCGTATCATAATGATTTCAGCAGTACTCCGAAAATAAATCTCAGTCTCACCAATCTGACTATGTCCGAATAAAAACAGCATCACAGCAACTGTCATACACCCAATGTGAGTAAAATAAATAAAGCTACTTTCCCATAATTGTGCATCGTTAAATCCTACCGACATTTATTTGTTTTTAAACAAAGCTGTCCAGCTGTAAATCATGGATACGGCCAGTGCTGTAATGATGCAAAAGGAACAATACAATGACGGAGAAAAATAAATTCAGAATGGTACTGAGGCCGCGCTCGGTCGTTCATTGGACAAATCCTATTAGCATAGAAATGGAAACATACCTCATTGGGTATCGGTGTAACCCTTCAGGATTATGGTGGACGACCTGGCGAAGATTCAGTTTCGGAACTTATATGTGTGAGCGCAATTTATCAGGGACGGTATCGATTTTGGTGCATCAGTACAGCGGTCTTTTAGTGGTTGTGCCGAAGGGTTGTTGCTACAATGTGTAATACGAAACAGTAGTCTGTTCTTCCATTGTCAAATCAATGAGTCCAATCCTTATTCCTATAATGAAAGACTGTTCTCAAGTAAAATACGGAAGCGAATGAATATATTTTATAATAAAGTGACATAGGAATAGACAAATAGTTTTAAATACATAAGTAACAAAAGATGGCGTTAGTATCTATTTTGATATTTACAACACTCCCACTCAAAATAGATATTGCCTACATAAAACAAACATATTTAAACAAATAAACTACATTTTACTATTCCTAAAACATTCAAATGCTTATAATGTTTAACTGCATCTAAGCTCTTAGTGAACAAATCTGCAGGCATATCTGATGTACACAAATAATCAACATTAACAATGTTTTCATTTATCAGATCTCTACAATAGTGGTATCTCACGTCTATGTGCTTAGTTTTACAATGAAATACTGGATTTTTCAATAGTTTTTGCGCACTCATACTATCATTATATAATGTAATTTTATACAATTTATTAGTAACTTCATATTGCAGATTTCTTAAATATACTGCCTCTTTGCAAGCCTCAGAAATAGATACATATTCGGCTTCAGTACTAGAAAGTGCAATACATTTTTGTTTCTTACAGCTCCAAGAAATAACACATCCTGACAATGTATAACAATATCCAGTATATGACTTTCTATCATTGACATCATTACCCCAGTCTGCATCTACATAGCCTTTAATATTAACATTTTTGCCTTTACTATATTTCAAGCCTAAATCTTTTGTTTTCTTTAAGTATTTTAATATTCTCTTTGCATAAAGCCACTGCTCTTGAGAATTGCATTTATTAAATTGACTCAAATATGACACTGCATAAGCTATATCAGGTCGAGTAAGCACAGCTAAGTACATTAAACTCCCAATAAGCTGCTGATAGGGATTCTGATTATTACAATTATTTTCCCTATTACTTTTTAAATTAATCTCCATAGGAGTATTCATCGTCTTACAATCAGTCATATTGAACTTAGTCAATAATTTTTCAATATACTTAATTTGGCTTAATGTAACAGTACCATTTTGCTTATCAAAATCAACTGACATGCCAAGACATTCCTTTACTATGCCTAAGTCCTTTATATCAAAATTCTTACTTAACATGTTTTTAAGATGACTGCTTTCCGTTTTGTCATTTGAAAAAACGAAAAAATCATCAACATAAAGACATACAAAAGTTTTACTACTACCAACACTTTTTATATATAAACATGGCTCTATTTTTGATTTAACATAACCATCCGCTAACATACAACAATCTACTTTTTTGTGCCATGCTCTGGATGACTGTTTGAGCCCATATATAGCCTTCTTTAACTTTAGAATCTTTTTATCATCTGAACAGACATAACCTTCAGGCTTTTGCATATATATAGTCTCAGACAGATCTCCGTTCAAAAAAGCTGTTTTCACATCGAAATGAGTTACATCTAGATTCAATTGCACTGACAAAGCAAACAATAGCCTAAGCGACGTATGACGAACTACGGGAGAAAATGTTTCACTGTAGTCCACACCATACTTTTGCGAACAACCTTTAGCTACTAGCCTTGCTCGATAACGGACATTGTTTTCAGAATCATATTTCTTTTTAAGAACCCATTTGCATTTCACAATATTTCCACTTAAAGGAATATCAACAATGTCCCAAGCATTATTGTCTTCAAAACTTTTCAGTTCTTCTTTAACAGCTTTTTCCCAATGCTCCTTCTCTGGTCCCTGTAGGGCTTCTTCTAATGTCAATTCAGCATTAAGAGAACTATTATATTCTTCCGCACAAATAAATCCATACCTGTCAGGCTTTTTTCTCTGCCTTATTGGTAAACTCTTTATCATAATATCTGACTGTATCTCTTCTTCTGATGTCAGGGTCTCCTCATCAGGTTGATAGGTATCATCCATTTCATTATTACTTTCCATAGAAATAAATGAATTATCTCTGCTTGTGTCTAATGATTCTCCCACTGAAGATTGAGATCGTTCGCTTTCTTTTGGTTTCTCATCTGTCATATTTATGTCAATTATGTTCTCTTCTTTGTTGCCTTCTGTTATAATGATGACATCTCGACTTGTTGTTATTGCCCGTGTTGAAGGATTATATAGTCTATAGCCTTTAACATCGTCAGGGTAACCGACAAGTAGACATTGTTCCGACTTTTTGTCCCATTTTCTTCTTTTTTCTTTGGGTATATGTTTCATGACAACGCTGCCAAAAATTCTTATATGACTAATGTTTGGTTTGGTACCTGTCCATAACTCATATGGTGTACGGTTATTCAATCTAGTTTTCACAATTCTATTCTGTAAATAAACCGCAGTGTTAATTGCTTCTGCCCAGAACTCCTTCCCGAGCTTAGCATCAAATAAGAGACATTTGGCCTTTTCTATGATAGTTCTATTCATACGTTCGCAAAGCCCATTTTGTTCGGGTGTATAGGGATTTGTTTTCTGATGAATAATACCAATTTTCTTTAAATAACTATCAAATTCTTTATTACAGAATTCGCCACCATTATCACTTCTCAAAACCTTAATTCTCTTTGATGTTGAATTCTCAACTCTTGCTTTATACTCTTTAAAAAACTGCAAACTCTCATCTTTACTTTTTAAGAAATAAACATGTGTCATGCTACTGCAATCGTCAACAAAAATGAGGAAATACCTGGATCCTCCTAGGGATACGTTCTCCATTGGACCACATATGTCACAGTGTACTAAATCCAATAACTCAGTTCTCCTGGTCGCTTCATGAGCAAAAGGCAATCTGCTTTGCTTTCCTTCGCAGCACACTATGCATGACGACTTTGATGTATCTGTCTTTCTGTCAAGCATAAGACCTTCCACAGCATTTTGCATTTTGTTCAAATAGTTGCTGTTCACATGGCCAAGTCTACGATGCCAAATATCGCTTGATACCATGACTGCAGCCAAACTTTCAGGCATTCTCAATTTATAAACACCGTTAATCAAACTTGCTGTAGCAACTAGCTCACCTTTTCTGTTGAAAATTTCACAACCATTACTTATAAACTCCACTCTATTTCCTTTTGCAATTAATTGACTAACTGAAAGTAAATTCGTCGTTAGATTTGGAACACACAATGCGTCTTCAACAACTACTTCATACTTGTAATTATCTGTCAATGTTGTTATCAATACATCACCAGAACATACAACGGGAATATTTTCTCTATTTGCAACAACAATTTCTTTGATCGGAGGTTCATATGACGCATTTCTAATCCAATGCTGGTTCACGGTCAAATGTGCACTTGCTCCTGAATCAACATACCAATCATTCTTGGAAAAATTACCATTTAAGAACACCGCACTAAATGCGTTTGTTTGTTTACGTTCGGTTGACTTCACATTTGGTATATCTTTATCAAGAATCTTGCATTGATTACGATAGTGACCAGTTTGTTTACATCTGTAGCATTGTATTGTTTTTTGCTTTGACACTGACTTTGACTTTTCTTTATAGTCTCTGCTACAATTGCCAACAGTACTATTGTAACTTTTATTTTTTCTGAAGCTGACAAATGCACCGCTGACGTCACCTCCGTTTCCTTCCAAGTCCATTAATTTGGTTTTAATGGCGTCTGCTTTTATGTCTATACCCGAATGCTCAATTGCCATAATCATCATTTATCAGTTTGGCTTTGGTTTTAGCATCGGTAGCAGCTTCTTCTGGCTTCGTTTCAACAATGTAGTCAGAAGTTCCTTCCAGAATTAGAAAATTCTCTGCACCGAAAGCCCACTCATGATAATTCTCGCGTCCTTTCAATTTCGGCACGCTCACAAGATAGTTCGAACCGGTCGCCATGACTGTCACACACGGTTAGCCTTTTACAAGAAAAACGGCACTAGTCTTCTCTGTTTACTGAACGCACAGTCTGCTTGTAAACCACAATTATTGTTCATCAAATTGATAATTCTAACAATAACTGACTAGCAAGGTATATGGGTCTGGGCCCATAACCTATAATGAAAGACTGTTCTCAAGTAAAATACGGAAGCGAATGAATATATTTTATAATAAAGTGACATAGGAATAGACAAATAGTTTTAAATACATAAGTAACAAAAGATGGCGTTAGTATCTATTTTGATATTTACAACAATTCCGTGACTTCTTTTAAAAAGTCACAAGAACTTTTGTGCCACAGAGATCATGTGTATTTGGTTTTTAATTCCGTCTAAATCTCTACGGATTTTAGGAAGGTCAGTCTCGAGACGAATTAATAATGTAAAAAGTCGACAGAAATTAGAACCTATTCAGAATCTCAAGTAACGCAATTACATTGTTGAGAATATTGATTCAAGCTAATTTTAGCAGCTTCCTTCCTCGCTTGCTACATCTATTTGCGATCACACAGCATCCATCTGTTATCTGGAATACAATGTATGTTACATTAAGGAAGATCGTTATATGCCTTTTATCATGGAACAGAATGAGACGGGACAGGGTGGGATATAACGGAAAGGTACGGAAAAAGTAGTATGAAGCACGGCAGCAACGTTGAGTTTAAATATAAAACAGTTAGTACGCGAAAAAATTTATGTCGGATGTGGAGTGGACTCAAAAAGTATCTGCAACCGGACGAAGCCAGCTTGGGCAGCTAGTATAAAATATTTGTTTCACATAATGACATTATGAACTATGATCTGAGAACAGAGAGAGTGCAAATCGGTACCCAGGTCGGGTCATTTTATAAACAACATTTTCTGATACTTTCCAAGTTATTTATTAATAACACATGTACTAAATCCATAACAAAACACAAAGGTATTTTATAGCTTGTTTTTTATTTACACCATTTTTTATTTTACGCAAAATTATATTCCTTTTAGGATTTATTTAAAATAAATAATTGTGGTTTTAATAAATATCAATAATACAAATTAATAATATATAATCATATAGTATTTAAAAAAATGGCATTCATAATTTTGTCACAGATTTGGAAAACACTCGGATCGTTAGTGCTTGTAGTTAGGTATCTAGCTTGCATAGTATCGATGTTTAGATTTTGGCCGTTCTGTACGTGTACCTGGATTTGTTACTCAAGGCATTGAAGCGTAGTTAGATGTCCTAGATTTGTCAGCCGAACTGGGAATAGATATTAACAAATATTTTAGACATTGATTTTGTAAAAATAAATTTTCTTGATGTACTTATTTATAATTTTCACGTTCTGACTCACTGCAGGGAAATAAGTATACTTTATCATTATCAATCCTTTATCAACTCTGTTAATTAGATTATAATTCGCAACATTCAATTTTGTCATGAGAAACTTGTAAGAAATAATTTCATCATTTTCAATTATAGTGTATTACGTTTTATACGTTCATAAATCTGAAATATTTTAAACTTTAGTCTATTAGCTTTAGTATTACTATAATTATAAGCTGTTTAAAAGGAATTCCTGAATCAGAAATTAGCACATTTATTCCCCGTGTTCTTTCTAAGCCAAAATCGTGTTGAAGTCCGCACTTGAAGCTAACAGAAAATGAATAAAGGTGACCACAGCGAAAATCGCGCCTGGGCGCTGTAGATAATATTATGCAGTAGGTCACTTCCGCGCAAGTACCGAATGTATTAACATATAGAAAGGAAAAATTTTACACTTGTATAATTTCCGTCGAATGTTCTGCTTGTAATTATTTTAGATTATTAAGGATTATTTCGTTGGAATATTCTTTTGTTTTTATTCGAGTTTTAGAATATGGTAGCAGCTATTTTTAAATATATTTTATGTCGTGTATAAGCCACTAGAAGAGCTAATACTCGTATTAACCGTGATTTGTAAAACTGAAGAGCTACTACAAGAACTAAAGAGAAAAAAAAGGAGTAGTTAAGTATTCAAAATACATTTTAATTTTACCATTACTTGATTCCAATTTACATTTGAAAGTTATAATACCCGTATAAGGCATTGTATGTAAATATATGCATATGTAAATATATAATAATGAAAACTAAAATTAATCATACACAAAAATATTCTTATACAATACGTCTACACACAGCTGAAAACGCATAGTTGAAATAATGACTCAAAAAGTATTAAAATAGCTAACATTAAAGCAACGTGTCCCATAAATGTTAAAATGATTGTCAATTTGCAATACTCAACCCTAAACTGCGTTGCTGGTCCAACCGACCCACTGCGTAGACGTCTGTTCATTACGTAAGTACGTACGCAGCGGTCGTAACGGTAGGCGCGGGTTAACTAATTGGGGGGGGGAGGGGTCGGATGTGCGAACAAGGCAAATGAAGATTTATCATGTGGCCGGTCCTTCGGGCCCCGCACCGGGTTATCAGCCGGCGGATATTTTTGTATATTTACTTTGTACCGCGTTAGTTAAAGTAGCAAAGTGAGATTTATACGGCTAGAACACCTTTGGATAGTGAGCTTTTGGGGTGGATACTAAATTTTGCATTATAAACGGTAGCCTAGTCGGTATTGGACCGGGCAGACTAATCAAGGGTCGGAGGTTCGAGCCCAAGGCCACACCACTTTTTTCTTAAATTATTAGTATATTATCTATCCAACAGTTTATGAAAATATCGTGAGGATATATCAGCAAGTTCTCCACAATCATCAAACAAGGTAAAGACTTCGAATTGTTAACTTAATCAGAAGATACAATATTTAGATTTGGATTTTAAAACCAACTCCGCTCGCGTTAAAGTCTAAATTAATTATGCCTAATAAATTCGACCATAACTCTATTTTTACCTTGCCCTACGAAAAGTGCCTACTTTTGAGTATCATGAAAGTTCGTGCACTAATAAAAGCATAAACTACCAAGAATAAATTACGTTGACCTTAAAATAGCGTTATGCAAATACATAAACAGTATTGTGTTTCAAAAAAATATATTTTAAAACACAACTAGCACGAATAGAGTCGAGATTTTAGTCCAAAATTTGGTGTGTTAATGCTTGGACTCAAACTTAGTAACCAAAATATATTGGCCTTAACAATGTAACAAATGGACATTGTTAAAAAGTACTTGATGTATCAGTTAAGTAATGATAAATAAATAATGAATACACCCAACAATTACATACATAGTCCTGACCACAAATTAAAATCAATTAAGTCTTCTGTCGTTGGTATCAATCATCAGACTACGACAGACTTCGGTCTCACAAACACCCAGACCAGAGACAATTTTTTGTGGGCCTCACAAACATTGTCTTAGTGCGAGGATCGAACCCGCCTTCTCTTGTTTCTCAGCCGGCCTCTAACCAGCCGTGTATTAAGTGTGTTAAGACTTTTACCACGTGAGGGCATTCTCAAAATATTTCCCGAGCATCTTATAGAGAGCGGCCTAACTAACTTCACGCACGCACGTTAACAGATACCATTTAACGAAATGTCAATGTCAAATGATTTAGATAATATCTAAATCATTGCTGCCACACGGCCTCCGTCTGATAAACCGCTATTTAGCAAAATATTATGTATTATTTCCCGCCTTGTCCCGTCTCATTCTTACTCAAGATATGTAATCCAGTCCCATCCCATCCATTTGAGTACAAAAAAGTAACAAATATATTGAAATTCCTCCTTCATCCCCATCCCATCTCCTACATTTTTCGGGATAAAAAGTAGCCTATATCTTAATCCAAGGTGTCAGCCACCACCCTACTAAGTTTCATAGAAATCCATTAAGCCGTTTCTGAGTTCATCGCGCACAACCGCACAGGCAAACAGACACACAAACAGAAAGACAAAAATTATAAAAAATCATTGTTTTGTGTTCTATTACGTTAATATAGTCCCCCATTTCGGTTTTTCTCATTTATCTTCCATGTACAGACATCGATCGGTTACAAATTTATTATATGTATAGAAGATTACACACAATATGCTTTTACACTGACTTGGCAAAGTGAATGACCCCAGATGATATTCTCAATACCGTCCAGATAAAGTATTGAGTGGCACGCGGGCAAGTGTTTCTCATTTTAAAAATATTTATCCAAAAGATATATTTATCTATACAACCTCTACTGCTGATCGCAGCCCTTCTTTTTAATAAAATATGTGTACAAAAAGAAACATAATACTATAAGTTTATATGTAGATAAGTAGCGAAGTCCGGCGTAGCGTCTAGTCTTTTTTCCTCGTCGATTGAGGACATCGGAGGCAATAAATCTTTTTCTTCAACGTAAATAGAGCTATCTCAGGCGAAGACAAAGTCAAGCTCTCTAATACCTACACATTATCTACGTATTTTTCGCGTAAAATGGACGGGGTGTTACTTAGACTCTTTAAGCGGATTTTGTTTATTGATGGAATAAAATTGATTGAAATGAAACGAGTTCTTACGGATTTTAACGCGAATTTGTTTTAATTTTTACATTTTTTTACTATAACTATGAGTTAAATTGTAACAGTCACTAAGCGGATGACTAATACCTTAGTCCGCCCAGTGACCACGAAAACTGTAAAGTGATCGAAACGTCGGGAAACCAAAAAATTTAAAAATTAAATCAAATTCGCGATAAAATCCGTAAGAATTCGTTTCATTTCAATGTGTAACATTCGCGTCAACCTAAGACACCATTATAAAATTGATTGTTTATTTACTTAATCTTATTTACATTCCCACCACAAAAACAACGGTTGAAAACTCATCACAGTGTACGCAAATATGTCGTGCGTGTACATCTGTTTGCTTTCGACGGGACCGGCAAGGTCCCATTTACACGAGGAGAGTTTCTCGCGGCAAAAATCATAAGCCATTAGCCTATCGCATAACCGCCATAGATTATTGTGTTCTTACAAATGCTCACATGACGCAACTTTTAAATCTTTACGATAATCGTACCTTCGAGACGAGATACTCACCCGTGTAAATGGGGCTTAACTTTGTCTACCAGCGATGGATCTCTCGGGGAAGGATAATCTTTTTGAATTCCTGGAATTAGTGTCGAGTGCATTGCATTCATTCTGAAATAAGAACATATTTTATTCAATTTCATAAAGACGCTGTTGATAATGATCATCAATTACGTACTTTACTGTAATTGATTATATTAATTGTTTTACACCTAATTAATCACAATTTAAAATATAATTGTGGCTGTCATCGTGGTTATCGTAATTTTAAATTTTGAGAACTTATAAAATGAATTAAAATATGTAACAATTATAAGTTACAATTACAAAACATAAATCAGAGGGAACGCGGCCAATAAATACACAGTCAAGGTAAAAAACAGCAATTTGAGTACAATTTAGATGTTATACAGCGGATGAATAAAACGTACCACGAACATTAATGGAAGTCGATTTGGTATCAATTAAAGTGGGGGCTTATTAGCTGGTAGTGAATGACCAACGGTCGGCGGACGGCCCCGGCGCGCCGCTCTCACTTGAATTAACTTAATCGCTGTTTACGCCACCATCCGAGGTATGTACTGACGAATTATTGAGAGCGGACCCAAAATGTTTTCGAGTACACTCGCCGTTCATTCATTTCGTGTGGAGCTTGAAAAATGTTAAATATTCCGGCGAAAGCAGGCAATCAATTTGTCTCGAACGTTTACACTCGAGTGCTATTTGTTTGCCGTGGTTTTCGGTTATTTTTATAGCCTTTGACACCGAGACTCTTGTAAACAAACATTCTTAAACGTGTACTCGATTTAACACTCACGCATCCAAACAAAGAATGTCAAGCATGTCCCCAGAGTGTAGCGTTCAGTAAGAAAATGAGTGTGGGAGAACATTTCACGGGCCACAAATTTCCCCGTGAAAACAATCGTAAAACGTTTTTATTACTCAAACATTCGCCATTGATTCACGGCCCAAAACAATAAAAATACTGACTCAATCAACCTACCGAATTTTACGAGTTTTGTAGGTGAGTGGATTTATTGTCAGATCGCCAATAAAGTAATGTTTCATTTACACCTCCGCGCTAGAATCGACTGGCCACATTTAATGTTTTACGGCCACATCAAAACATGAGAATTATACACCGACGGTAAACACAAAAAGCCCTAATTCCCATCGTAAAAGTGGTTCTATTTCTGACGCACTTACATCATAATGTTCCTTTCATTACTGCGATTAGGAACAGAGCTGTAAGCGAGAACCACCTCAAATTGGAATCTAACTTTATACTGGCGCAAAACCGGCGTTCCAAAATAACTACCCCTAAAGTGTACATTTCACACTGAAGTTAAAAAGATTTTCGCAAAAAATACGATGAAACAAGGACGCGCTTGGGCGGTCGGGAAAGGTCATTTGACATCATACGGTGGCGGCAGCGGGCAGACATAGGCTTCGCACTGTCCCTCGCCTCTGTTGTTCATTTTTCTTCCCCTTTTCCGGGGCCAAACGGTAAAGAGAAACTTAATTGGAGGCTTTCCCGCCGACTCTCAGGCTCAATGAAAAATTACGAGCTAAACGAGCACACGCTTGGGAATTTCGCGCTCATTCTCGGCGGCGCAAGCAGAAAGAAACGCTGCGTCTTTACGCAAGGCACCCGTAAACTCAGATAAATGTAAGCTGACGAACGTAATTTCAATGAAATATACTGCTCATTAGAACAGTTAATTTAATTTAGCTCTTTTAGCGAATTGTCTGAGGACGTCACGCCTCGTCGTGTAAATCTTTTATGAGTTTCATCTGTATGCCTTTTTTCTGTCGGCGTAGACACCTTTATGTGTTTTCTTTTATTTAGAATTTTATTTGGTGCGATATAATTTAGATAAAAATGTATTTATTTTACGTGTTTACATTAGTTGTAAAAAAATACTTCGATTAAAAATAACATTTTGTTATCCACTTCAGATTTAAAATGAGAAAGCTAAAATGCTATATCCATTTTAAATGCGGGCGGGTAGGTAAAGTTACAAAACACTCCTAATTGGTTAACCAGCCCGCCCGATGGCGGATTATGTTGGATGTTCATTATTGCGCTTTCGGGATTTCCCTTAGAGGCAGGCTGCATAATTCACGTGGCTGCGATTAACCCGGATGCATTAGGCACATACCTACTGCGATATTTATTAACGTACCACTTGCTTTTGTTATCCAACACTCCTCGTATGAAACTTTGTTGCTGGCATTTCCAGATAAATACGACCTGGCAACCTTCAAAACAAGGGTACTGCTGCAGATATTCATGGACGGTGGAGATCATTAACCATAAGGTGAACCGTATGCTCCTTTGCCCCCTATAATATAAAAGATATCCTTATGGAAACTTGGAAGAATGAAACGTATAAAAATATTTATTTCATTGGTATGGGTTGTACCTTACCTATGTAAGGTACTTCATCACGAAAAATAATTAAACATAAGAAAGTCTTATGTTTTAAAAGAAGATGTACAGAAAATACAGAATTTTATACAGAAAAATTAAAATTAAAAAAAAAACTATTCCAATATATCAAACTAAATATTACAACAAAAAAAAACAAAAGAAAAACCAATTTCTCTGAGACCATCAATCTCCCTCACCTAATCATTAAATCCATCAAAGAAAAAAATGAAGTGTCATAACCAACTAGAATTTTAATAAAATCATCCAACTCTAAAATAAACTGACCGATAGCGCTTCACAACCGCGGTCGAATCGCAGCAACGGCTATGTCACCTTGCAGACATTTTAATTAAAACCTCGGAAAAACGGGCTGAAAACTGTAAGTTGATTAAAGTGATACCTGTAATTACTGACGTATATTGAGCCACACGAGTTCGAATTTAATGATCTAAATTAGTAATACGAAGATTTTTTTTTCGATGTTTTAATTCGAATACAAATGATAAATTTTGATTTGTGGATTAAAGTTTTTGGTCTGGGAAGTATGGAGTAAGGAAACCCTTTTAAAATTGATTATAGCAGTAAATAGAAACAACTTAGCTCATGCATTTTTTATTTAAATATGATGCCCTAAGTATTTCTTAGTTTGCGTTATCTACATGTCAATGTCGGTTTGATGGTTTTCTGTTTTTTCGGACATTTATTATGGGAAGTAAAAGTTTTTCCGCGCTGGGCCAGTGTGATGGACTCATAATTAGTCCTAGACTCACGTAGCCTAACCCTTTATCAATCGTGCTCTCAATTGTAGAGACCTGTATGATGCGGTGGGATGTATATGGGTTGATCTTTACCAACTTATATATGTATCTTTATACAGAAGCCAAAGTTTTGACTGTATCGTTTTAGTTAATCAGTGTAATAACACTGTAGTGTCGTTTATTTAAACGCCTTACTTTGAAAACTGAAAATTCATATGCAAGATCGTAAATATTATGTATTGCTTGTACGCGAAGGCTTAGAACTTTGTGCATGATTGTCTGGTCTGGACAGAGTCTCTAGGCTAACTTGAGCTATAATTAACTGAACTCTGGGGTGAAGTCAATACGAGGTTACTAAATGCATGTAAATGTTATTTTCGTATTATGTAATCAATGTGCATCATTCAGTCCTCGAAATAAAGACTTTATAGAAATTTCTTTCATAGAATTTCTACACTGGTATGAGTATAGGGATATACTATATGTAGTTTTTTATTTGTTTATTAGTCAAGTTATATGTGGGTTACAATATAGAGTTATCTACACAACATATACTGTTTTAAAGTATCATTATCTCTGAAATTATTCCTGGTAATGTAATTTAAACCACATATTCCTAACCACCCCGGGTAACATTGTACCAAGTTTGAAAAAAAACTTACCCTGTAGATTGGTCAAAAATCGCGATTTTAATTTTCAAGTCTTTTCATCAGTACATAAATACGAGTATTTTTACCGGTCTAGTATATGCCTAAACCCAAACGCGGCTCAGCTAAGCGGTAAAAATACTCGTATCTGTAAGGGGTGGCCAGATATCTTTAAAACTATAATGACAATTTGTGACAAAAAAATCATTTCCATTTTTTTTTTCATATCTTGTACCATGTCACCTGGAGCGATGAGAATCATGTGGGTTAAATTAAATACCATATGTCAGTATACCCGGTATCAAATTAATACCCTGTCTTATGACATAAAATACACTCAACTACACTAAAATCTTGGACTTTCACAGCATAAATGATTTTATGAAAAATAGAAAAGGCTTCCACATGAAACTTTATCCACGAAAACTGGAATATTTTATTCGCGATTCTCTTTGATGGGCGCGTCTGTTTGTAATTCGCATTGTTGTGGCACGCGGAGAGATATGGGTTATCAGAATTCATTGTGTTTATTTGTACATTTGTTTGTATCTCTTTCATTCTTTTGTTGGACACGTTTGTAGGACTCTCTGGATTTTCAGCTTGCGTAAGTAGTAATTATATGTTGGTAATATTAAATTTTGTTTTTTATTCTCGTGATAATATTAATGGTGGCAGATTGGTAGTGTATGATCGGATAGAAACTTAAGTATTCCATTGTAACCTATCCAAGTTTCTTCTAAGACCAGTCTGTCACACGCGGTGATGAATCCCTCTCTCTCATTTTGTACCTCTTCTTCCATATAAATTCCACTGCTGAACCTATGACCTAAAGGTCGGTAAATTCTTTCATACTATGCGTGTCACGACATCCCTGCATTTAGTGGCAGATGTAGTGCATTAACATATTTATGCGACAGGCAAAAAATAGTCATTTCTTAACTCAGTAAAGATTGTAATTTTATATTTTATATTTTATATTTGGATCGGTTTGCACTTACCACCACGTGCATATGGATTCGAAAAATGCCATCAAAGAACATAATATTCTATTCTATTAACTCTAACGGGTTTTTGACAGAAATAAATTCATAATTCAAGTCGATTTTCCAACTAAAGTACACAAATAACCCACAACACATTGTTCAGATTTTTATTTCCTTTCGTTTATTATTTACATTTTATTTATCACAATGTCACAGTCAATACATACATCTACTATGTACAAAATATTACAAAAATCTTCCTAGGGTAGTTGGAGAGTATTTACATTATACACAACTTTCGGGGCCAGGTATCTCTTCGGCTATGAGGTGTTCCCGCCTACTTAGCGTCATGTTGCCTGAAATTACTTGTTTACTTGAGCTCGAAGTTCGTGGGGAGACCATCTGTAACAAACAGTTTATTTAATTATTACGATGTTCGCAAAATTTTTGCAATTTTGGAACTTGGACTTACTAAGGAATTGATGAACATGTGTCGGTTGAAATGCTATGGTTGGAATTTTAAACCATCCGCTGTTTACACTCTCGTATATTACTTAACATGCAAGCCTAATAATTCTATAACTGCCTCATGATCTATTCTCTACATCGTCAAAATATTTATAAACAATACATCAGTAAAACTCGGACTTGAAGCAAATATCTGCAGACCAGGAATATATTTATCCTCGCGAGAATTTAATTTCTGAACTTTAACTCAAAAGCCAGGTGTTAAGCAGCTACACGAAATATCGGATATTATTAAACATTACGTATCTTATTCATAGACAATTTTAAAACCTATTTTAGTTAGCGACTGTTTCGACTTTTCGTTCAAACGGAATTCAAAAGTCGTTCGGAAGGGATAAAACATTTGATAACTAAAAACAGGTTTTGAAACTGTCTATGAATAAGGCCATAAGATTTTCGTACAACGCTTATGAAAAAATAACATATGTATATTCCTAATGGATACCAGAAGTCATTTCCTAATAAATGAAAGCACTCTATCGTTAACTGAAGTTCATCCTAAGATAATATTATCCTCGAATGGTTCTTATCTATTAGCCAAAAGTGTTATTTCTATAACTCAAATAATTTTCCTGTCGTGGAGGAATAAATTACGTTAACCTCTTGATAAATATAATTGTGGATTGATGTTCTTTAATATTGGAAAAGTCCGGGCATAATAGGAAAGAAATAACCACATTGTCTCAACGGTCTAATAGTATAATCGAGTTGTGATCCGTGAGATTATAGGTTGAAATGTAGGTCGAAAAACTTTTCCGTTTTCTTCTGAATGCAAATAACGTTTGGGATGGACACGTTTTGTCGAACCGTGTAGTACTGAAGTCACCTCTGTCTACCCTTCATGAAATATTACACAGAATTATGTATGTATGAAAGAAGCATCCTGAGAAGTCATAGTGACAACCAAACTATTCAGTACAGGGTAAGTAGCACCATTGCTATGAAAGAATTCGAAAGATTTATCGAAGGCCCAATTACTTCGATCGTTCTGTTACCGTACGCCTCTAATCCTGCATTTTCAGAACTGGGTATGCCTTCTGATTTCTCACGCATTGTGAATGTTTATTGATGTCGGTGACCTCTATTCATCTTCTAAGGCATTTAGTCGCTGATATCTATACCACTAATTTGTAATATCAATACCCCTTTCCTCTGTCCATCTTTTTTTTCTTTCCGCTCCTGCCACGATTTGATAGGCTGCCATCACATATTTTATCCAAACGTTGTGGATGTTCAGGGGCGACAGTGACCATATACCATCAGATGAACTGTTTTCGCGTTTACCGTAACTAATAAATAAAAACATCTGACAGTATATGCAATGCGCTCTAAGTAAAGTATCGACTGGCGAAACAATTACTAAGTGTCTCCAGTCGACACAATTGTGCCGGCCTGTTTGAAACTAAATATACACAGACTAATTCCGGCGACACGCTTGTATAGGTCATTCTCGTCAATGAAAAAATGAAAAGAAAAATTTGTATTGAAACATACAATTTTTTACGCTTATTAAATATGAGATCATACAAGTATATTGCGTTTGTACATTAATTCCTTGTATACTTCGAAACATTTAAACGTCCCTCACTAGGCACGCCTGTATGGGGTTACCAAACATACGGTAAACTTACAGTCTCATGTTGGACTACACTGCAAATGGATTCTTTATTTGGATAGAATAGCAAATATAGCAGCTCGACTACGGAACTACTGTTACGAAACAAAAATAATAAAACTCAAGGTAGCCTATCTAGGTTACAGGAAAGAATATAAATCGCTATAATTTATAAAAACACAAGGAATAAAGGTATTTTTAAAAGGTAGCGCAAATTTTCAGTCTACTTCATTACGTTCCCGCCGTTTGCGAAATGCTCAGACTTTATGTGCAATTATGAACTAAGTATGACTATAACTTAATTAAGCCCGCATTTTAATGAGTTAAATCTTCGATGCCAGGACAATTTTTGATGGTGGATAATTTAGAACCGTTGTATTTACGAACAATGGTTTAAGCGGCCGGCATTACTGTTTCGACTGAGAGATAATAATCGTTTTCCTTTTTTTTAATTCTTTGAATACGTTTTGTATTTTTCTTAATAATAATTCATTATAGATACACTGAATTGAGAAGATTCTTAGTTCAATCTAATGACCTGATAAAGCTAGATCATACACGCAAATATTTGTACTAGGCTATTTGCTTATGTGTAAACCAATTATACCACAAATTGATAACGCTTAAACAAACAAGGATCAACTGTGATTATTACAATTCGAACCATAAAGATAACTAATAAGTATAATACATATCTAACATAGAATGGTCTATAAAAACGACCTACTAAAAGTGTGTTAATCAACACAAATAGAATCAACCAAATTAAATCACAAATTAGCTGTAAGCGATGACGTAATGTACCGTTGTAATACACGATACACACATATGACGTCACTTGTTGGCAACGCTCGGAGTTTGTTTACGGTGTGACACTGACGCGAAGTCGTTCCGCGCGAGTACGATTGACGGATGTCTGCTGACGTGTGTTTATGGAGACATACTGTCTACGCAGGCAGAACATGGAGTATCGGAACGAGCTCTTCTACGACATTTCGGCTGTTATCGTCACACTTAATCTGTAACTCGAAGTTTGACATGAAAGAGTATGGGTAGTATCGATCATTCGTATTAATATTTTCTGGGAGATATTATACAATTCCCGATAGTGTCCAAATCGGATAGTTTCTCAAAAAAACTGATCTAGATTATGAATCACAAAACTCTAACAAAACAAATATCAAAAGGAGAGAAAGATTACAGGAGCCGCAACAATCTCAAAAATATTTTAACCCTCAAAATTGCACCCAGATTACACCTGCCAAGAACCGAAAAAATAAGTGTATAAAAATCAACAAAAATTCCAATACACATTGTAAGAGTAAAAAAACATATTCTCGTTACTGACCGCTCGCTCTTCGCTCGGCTGCGGCTCGGCCGTCCACTCACCGCTTGTATGGAGTGCACCATTTTTGACAGCTCCCTCTAGCGGACACTTGACGCCTGGAGGTTCCCCGTCTAAAATAACAAATTGATATTTTTCATATTTTCCCAGTTTTAGAATTTCGTATTTTTGTCATTGTGTGGAGGTGCGACTGTAGAAAGTTAAATGTTTATATTGTGGAAAGGGTAAACAGATTCTAACTTGAAATGGAAATTGTAAATGGATTTAGAAATATCTTTGTAAACATTTTACAATGGATAACCTTGGGGCCATGGTCCGCAGTATACTTGCTATAGCTGTAGCGAGAAAAAAAATAGTGCGATGTATGGACAAATTACGATATAATTAAATTTTCAAATGTTCGTCACGATTGAGATAAAAGTACACTATCGTTTCCATATTCAGCCACAGAAAGCACATTGTCAGACCTCTCGTGAAGATTAATTAAAAAAGGCTTTTTGGAAACTGCCATTACCAAAATTGCAACAACCGGTATCGATGGCATAAAGTGATTTCTATAAAACGGAATTCGCGTGAAAATATTATTTCCAATAAATATAAATTTTCGTCGTATAGCTGCGTCGACAATTCCATAAACTACAGAGACAAAGTTGCCGCGTTTGTATGGCAAAGTACTATTAGCCTGATTCATTCCGATACCTTTCTTAGAAAAACGTGTTTCCTTTACCGTTTTAAATATCGCCATATACATTCCCAGAACAGAAGCCAATTCCACCTACATATTTAATAACCTTTGAACTGCTGAATAACGTGTCACAGCGAAAAATCATGCACTGAAAAGCAAAAGTCTTTGAAGACGTCAATTCAAACATTTACGCACATTTCAAAGACACGACTCTTTGAGTAATGCGTTTAACGAACTGTTACATGTTAGGGGTTCAACTTAGTTAAATATTAATGTATGGCATGGGATAAAATTCTGATTGCACGCTTTACATCGAGAATTTATGTCGTAAATCACGTAATTGGGGAAATTTTATTTGAATTGGGATACGAATTAAGTTTACGCATGGTTTTTTTTCATTCATTTACAATCCACTCTAGCATGATACTTTATAATTTGAAAAACAAACGAAAATAGGAGGCCATTTCAGTTTTTATTTACAAAGTGAATTTAAACTGTTGTTTTAAGAACACTAAATTACACATAAAAATGATTAAAATTAAAATTATAATCTGCTAGATTCTTAGTAGATATTCCATTTTTATAACAAAAATCATACGTGGATTCCAATACTACTTTTAGAATCACAATAAATGGAAAAAAGTTCCCAGACAGAGACACGTTGTATTTTAAAATATCTAAGAATTGCATCAGTATTTATAGACGATATTACGATTATTGCTTATAGAAACATCGAAATAAAATATTTTCTCCCTCAAAACACTCGGCGCATTGTTGCAATAAGTAGAGCCTTCGCTTTCTGGCTCAACAATGCATCGGACCATTCCTTTCTGTTCGGCTCATCCCTGGAGTGTCCCAAAGAAAGCCTTGCACATTGTAGTCACGTCTTTGCATTAGTGGCTTTCAAGATTTTTTCAACTATATTTCGCTGGGAATTTCGGAAAGAATTCGATGTTTTTTTTCCCAGTACTGAACTAAGACTGGGTGTAAAATTACGAAAGGAAAATATCAATGTTATGCCATTGTTCAATTTTTCATAGTTTTGAACACCTAAATACAAATAAATGTAATTATAAAAAAAATCTCTATATTGACTTTCTAATCATTTTATTTAGCTACTAAAGACATAAAAGGGTTGTTTGTCGACCTGTGAAATGTCGGACTGATTAAATGCATGATGTTACACTACAAAAACCTTCCACAATAACCAGTCTATTAAACACAAAACGAATATCCGCAATCTAACCCACCCATCCAAAGATAATCCCACACAAACAAACATTAATACTACAAAGAACAGAACAAATTCAATAAAACCTTATATCAGAAAGGCTGTAGAAGTTGAGTTACCTGGGGGTGGGTTTAAAATGTCCGGCTGGGCTTGCTTCGGCGGCTTGAGAGTGTAAGCCACCACGTACTGTCCGTCCCCGGAGTTTATTTGTAGCTCGGATGATTGTTGTTTTATTGGCTGTCGGTCCCTGCTTGGAGGATTGGGGCTTTCAATTTCGCTGACTTCGGTTTTTAGAATGATGGTTTTTTGTTTGGATCAAGGGTGGATTTTGGTAAGAATCCAGTAACATGTAATAATTGATCAGTTAATTTGTAACCCAATGTGCTTAATATACTCACAAATTCAACTACTTCAATAGTTTAGTTAGTTTCGTACAAAACAATCTCAATTTTAAAATTAATTATGATTACTGTTCTTAGAAATCTGTTCTATCGGAAAATGTTTGAAA
Source organism: Theretra japonica (assembly GCA_033459515.1). NCBI lineage: Eukaryota > Metazoa > Arthropoda > Insecta > Lepidoptera > Sphingidae > Theretra > Theretra japonica. The sequence goes on along the minus strand of CM065951.1, from coordinate 6,788,539 downwards.
TCAAAAATAGCATTAATCAAAATATGATTATAGAACATTTAAAATAGCAACTTGAACATTTTCACGGTAATTGTAAAGATGTGATCTTGGTTTGTTTTACTGCATTTTCGCAAAGGAAGTATTACATTCGCGAACATGCAACGGAGTCATTATATTGTAGTTTCCAACACTAATGTTCCGTTTTAAAATTGAATTAAACCGGTACCGGTTGTTCTTGTGCCATTAATTTCACAAAACCATGTGTGACTGAATTCTAATTTCCCCTAAATCTATGTTTAGTATGCATACCTTTTTCTTCGTAGAAAATATCCAGTTGAAATTACTGCGAATGCCGCAAATATTGATGTCAAAAGGATAGCCCAAAATGTCGTTTTAGTTACTCCCGCTACTAATCCGTTGGTGCCATCTAAAACAATGGTGATATGTTTAAAAATGTCTACGAAAATGCCTTATTAGCTAAGAATATAGTAATAATAATAATACCCAATGTATTATAGAACACACAGAAATGTCGATATTAACAGGGATATTGTTACAGAATTCAATAACGGTGTGAAAACAATAATAATTCTACGTAGATAATACTCTTAAATCCATCTGGGTTTATTTTAAGATAATATTTTTGTTGCCATCCAAATCTTCCTTTATGAGACTCTAAATTAATAAAAAATTGATCTTTAACATTTGTTAATTTTTATGGGTAAGGTAAAATTATGCATATCTACTGCATTTTTTAATTATCAACACGCCCTAAAATAAACTTTCAGAACAAAGTTTACGTAATGATGAAACGAACTCAAATACAAACTGCAAAATTGGAAACAAACACTGCTTCAATAATAGAATCACAGACAATTGCAGCCATTCGCATACGTTCATAATAATTATAATTGGAGATTTCAATAATGTTGTCGGTAGTTTAATTAGTAATTGTCAACAAACTATTGCCCTCTCGCGTTTTCAATTCAAATGTCTGTGAGTGCGAGTGAGAGGAGATATCTAGCTTATTAGGTCATGTTGATAACATCGAATTTATGTCTAACCATCTAGCAGATTGGTTCCTTTATTGTCTAACTAACACCAGTCAATTACACAATAGGCCCAAACGGCCATGTGATCAGTTTCCGCACAATTAGTTTTTGGATAACAAATTGTGTTATATCATTATGATATATGTGGCATGAGAGGATTGGTTGAATGGACGACTGCTGTCAATATTATTGATATCGACAATGCTTGTAATAACAATAACTTTATGCAGTTCAGTTTAATTAGAATTTCAATCATAATAATCATTTAAGATTTTGTAGACGTCTTATCGTCTCTTCTTCAGCAAAACGTTTAATAATTTGGAAATACGAACTTGCAAGTGGCTAAATTATATTCAACGCATATTTTACTTCTATCTTTCATTTATTATATTCTATTTTCATTTATCTATTTTGAATTTTCCTACGCTTAGATTACACAGTATTAGGAATATCTATTTCTATTAAATTTCATCGTAAAAGCTATCCGGGACGTACTTATTTCTTCTCATAATATTAACTTTACTTCACCTCGTAATACAAACAAACCTTCGACAACAATAAAACTTAGTTCGCTGCAACAAGTACTCTGAACTATAAGTAAATTGTAAGATGGAGAAATATTTATCATTACCCGTTCTTCTCTCAGGGTCTTGGTATGTGAGGGCTTGGAGCATAATCCGTTCTGACGCGCCTTTGTCGTTCCTTGAATGTACAGTTAGTCGTAAAGAGTTACCAACTGACCAGAGAACTCCTGCTGGTACGAGGAATAATGCAACTCCATCTAAGGAAAAAATACACCACATTGCAATACAGATTTTGAATTTTAATGATTGTATTCACTCTACTATCCCTGAGAGATATTTTGAAATATTTCGTGTTATTTTTACATAAGTTTGAGTTAAAGAACTAAATGCTTACACTACGGACATTTACAAATATAATGTCTGATTAGGTATTAGATTGTTGCTAGCTGATACTAAGCGTGGGAATCACAAAAAAAAATAGATCATTTTGTTAGTGACATTTTCTTAATCGTGATCCGGTCGAAAGTGAGATATATGTATAGGTACAAATATAGGAATAACTAAAATTAATGTGCTATAATGAAACAAATGATTTGTAATGAAACTCTTATAAAATCACCAGTATCATTAGCAGTGACGTTGAATTTAATGACCCCGCTGTCTGAATCCAGAGCTTCTAAAACAACCAGTTGTGGTAGACCTCCATCATAACCCGTCATACATCGCACCATGAGCGATTCTCCTGCGTCATCTTTGCTAGAATCTTCGATCCAATTCGATCCATTTCCTGCTGATATTGTACAGTTTCTTGGAGGTGAGGGTCGAGCTGTTGAAAATATGTTCATGTAAAAACGAATAATTGATAAAACATCATAGTTATTACAAATTACAAATTCCTCTTACATCAATATAAATATTAAAATGAGCCGTATTTTAATGAAATCTAAGAAAGTTTAACATGAACATTATCATTTACATACGAGTAGTATGTTAATTTTTCAACCTCCTAAACAAAATTCTCCTCTAAACTGTTTTACTTCTACCATCGTCATCAGTTTATTATGTATCGTTACAGGGTTTTTACAAATTGTTTTCTTAGCTTTTTAAGAAGTGTTTTATTTAACTGGCTACTTACCAGCTGGAACAATTTGGAAGATGCACGGCTGCACCTGTCGACCGACGGTGTTACTGCCCCTGCATGTGAGCGCGCCGTAATCTCTCTCGCTGGCGGGAGTGTACCGAAGCTCGCTTAAACTGCCGTTCACTGTTCCTTTACAACAGACCTCTGATCAGTTAAGTTTATAAAAACTTTAGAATTTATGATATTTACATTGGTTTCAAGTAATTTTGCAATTGTACGAATTATTCTGTTGATATGATTATTCATTTTCCCTTCAAGTCCCCAAGCATGTTCGAAAGTCGTCACTATTATACTTATCTTTTGCATCTACTTTGAAAGTTGAGATTGATTTTCATCAAGTGACAAATTTGCTTATTGATTGCAGCTATGCTGTATTGACTGAACATTACTTAAAATATAATAATCTTATAAAAATATTCCTATTAAAATTATTATATACAACTTGTATATCCATTCTTAGTCATCTAAATTATTTTGGTTTAAAATTATAGAGTAGAGTACGCACTTGTGAAATTGATTGTATCATAGAATGACACATGAGATTGATCAAGTTCCCAATTTAAGTGAAACGTTTTGTACCGTCGTGCGTTCTTCCTCTATACATTTATCCTCCCTGGCAAGGTCGTAATTCGAAGTGATTAAATGCGATACTCGAGAATATACTCTCCAACAGAGGGATAATTAAACTCGCATGCAGAGCTAGTGTCCTACATACAAACAATTAATAACTATTACTCTATGATATATTTGGATTCTCGTGTTGACAATCCACTTTGTGTGGGATTTCCGATAACAAAATACATTGCTGTAATTGGATATTTTATGAAAAATCGTAAGCATTGTCCTGATATCCTGAATTATAAGTTACAATTTTGTTACATACTAATCCTTAAATAACAGATAGAAAACTGGTAGAAAAAAGTGAATTCTTGTCTATGAAACCTCCAGGATGCGTAAGGATATAATTTCTAATTGGAGCATGATCATCATCAATATAAAATCAATTTTAACCAATAATCCATTGATGGGCACATTCTCCAAACTCTACTAAGCACAGTCTTACACTTTTCTTATTTATCCCAAGCTAGCATTTGCAAAGTTCGTTGCGTCGTCTAGTCTCGCCCTAGGTCGCTACCTGATCTCTCCATCTAGTCTAGCCAACTTTACTTTCCCAACCGTAGTAATATCTATTCTTAAAATTAGCACAAAAAATATATACCATATCTAGCAGGAGACACATTGAAGCTCTCGCCACTGTTGTTGAACTGCCATAGAAACGTGACGTCAGCTGGATCGGCGTGTACGGAACACCGAACCCTTAGGGCTTCATCAAGTGCTGCTCCTACAACTTGGGGTGATGAATCCGCGCATACCGGGGCATCTAAACAAAGTATTTTGTTTAATTTTATTTCCGTTAAAAATATGTTAAAAAAATCTAAGTAAAGTAATAAAAGTAATAAGGCACACGTAACAATGTCTTGGACTAAAATAGAATTGTACTACTGCTCAAGGCCCGCTCCCTCTTCTCGTTCTTTTACTTTCCTTTTCCTCGCCCATTTTGTATGGCCGTCAATGCACCTACGATTCAAATTTGGTTTAAGGACATGGGTAGCGGTATTTTTATCAATCTAACTGGTAACTTTTTCGTCAAAAGCAGAATCAATGAAATTTGATTTCACAGAATACGCTTAACATAAATAAAAATTATAAATTTAATTTAGCAAAACAATACTCTCTTAAGGACCTACGTGTGGAAATAAATCGAAAATATAATTATTGAAACATCAAAACAAGATAACTACCAAAGTTTTAAGAAATCATCCTAAACAAATTTTTAATAGTTGATATTCTTTCTTTAACATTTTCTTTCTATTAAAAAATATCCACCTAGAAAAATCACTGAAAGTTTTATTGTGTGTAGGAATATTAATTATAAAACGCGTGAGTTCTTTGATAACATTTGTATTATTAAGTCTATTTCGGGTTTTAAATTCTGACGCTAAGCTGATTTCATATTCAGACAGAATAAAATATTATTGGCCTGTTGGGAAAGGATGGCTACTCGGCTTGGTCGGTGGTTCAAGTACCAGGGCGCACCTCTGAGTTTTCAGATTTCAGACCCATCATAGCAATTCATATGAATATATTGCATTTCGGCTTCACCTGTATACCTGTATACAATCAGGTCGGCATATTTAGCCAGCCTCCGTAGCGCAGTTGGTTTAATACCGGCTATGAAACTAGACACTGCTGCCAACCTGAACAACACAAAGCTGAGGTCTCGGATTCGAATCCCGGGTCGAGCAAAGTGATATTGGATTTTTCTGTTCATTATCAGCCCGGAGTCAGGAATTTGTGCCCGATATAGCGATAGGCTCGCCCCTATTACATCGTGGGACGGAACATATAAGGCGTAACGTGTGTGTCCTGCTTGCACCTCTGCCTACTCTTCTGGGAAAGAGGCGTGATGTTTATGTATGTATGTAATGAATCAGTTGAGTCAGTAGGGACATTAACAATAACTGGCGATATAAGTAAGTACACCGTTTTTGTTCTCGAATAGAAAAATCCTCTGACACGTAATTGTCCCGACATGTGGATGAAAGATAACTTCGACAGAGCTGCTCGTGTTGTCTGTACGTGTGTAAATATGGCTCTTTATTTCATATCATTTATCCACAAGAATAGCTGAGAAATAGAAAAAGTAATCGTAAAAACCACCTTGGGGAGAACTGTTACTGTTTTGCTTTTGGTGATGTTAGAACTTAATTTATCTGATGAGGGGCGAAGACAATCATAAAATATTTAAGTGGAAATATCATAATATGTAACAGCAAATCCAAAAAATATGTCAGGAGAAACTAAACTCGTATTGTAGAGACTGGCCCGATAGTGACCCAGAAAAGTTGAATAAGGTGAAAAAAAGCTTCGATTTGCAGTTAAGTAATGAAAAACTTAAGGAAAGAAGTTATTCAATAATATTAAACGTCTCTAATCAAATTGTTTTAATTCAAATAGGTCGTTAATCGTAAAAAGATCATAACTCAAACAAGCAATCATTTTGGGCCGTTTGAAATTATTTCGTCTTCCCTTCACGTCGACAATTAAGTCTCGGCCAGTTGGGCGCGGAAGGAAGCGCTCCGATGCGCCAATATACAATTGTGTATAATAAATCAAAGGAACGGACATCGTTGTTGATTTACGTAGTCACGCTGTATAATCAACGAGTTAGTATTGCCATTCAATGTTTTTTAAATGTCCATACCGAGGAAATTAATTTTAAATTCAATTAGGTAACCGTAGGTACCTACCCATTTCCATTTGCAAAATTTAATCTGTTAAATTAGTAAAAGATGAATTTACTTGATGGGGTCCAAATTATAATTATTCAATACAAGTCGAGGGAACCTCCGGGAGTCGCCATGTTTCCGTTATTTCAAAATCTATTTAACTTTAGCAATTAGTGAAATTGATTTGAACCGCAACAAATTTTATTAATCGCTCGGAATAATTCGTGGACCGAATTAATCTTCTGATGGATAAAGTATTAAAACAATTGTAGAATTAAAAGAATACGCTATGACATAAAATTAGGGCGTTTTTAAGGAAAACATTTTTTTCGTTAAGGATATATTTGATAAAAGTGAGTGCAACACTATTAATCAACTGACGTAAAAGAATGAAATTTCTACAGAACCACCAATTACAATACTGACAAATGTATCATCACAATTTGAAATGAAATTTATTCGGAACCCACGAACTAAAACAAAGCTCTATGAATTAAAGTGAAGCCACGAAACAACAGATTGCGAAGGTTCCCGGGGAATCGCAGTAATATTAGGCAATAATTTTGATGATTTACCGCTTGTGCCGCCTTCCCTTCGTGCCAATTACTATGCGGACGGTCGGCCACGGAAGGAAGTTGGTACGTCGATCCGGACCGCAATCATTTGAATACTATTCGCAGACACATCGGTATTTATAGGCCAGTAATTCATACCGCGCCCGGTGACGTTTTATGGGATATGTGTGTCCGATGTATATTACAAGAGGATTAGGGACATGCAAATGAAGTGTCTACTGCCGGTGTACGTTATGTGAAATTTCTACCTCGGCACGTTGTAAGGATACAGTTTTATTTACGGTCCATGATAAAATTTAAGTGAGGTTGTGATGAGGGGTTTGAGGTACTGCCGTTAATATCTTGCATGTAAGAAATTTTCGAGCTTGTTTTATAGTCACCTTCGAAGTTTAGCATGTGGTGTTTTATCATGTTCCTTAACTTATTCATCGCTTTTATGTTTGCATATATGAATTAAAGAGTTCTTAAATCATACTAACACCGTACCTTCTATTATTTCAATGATCAAGTTTACAATACTTAATTTCGACTGCCTCGGTGGCGTAGTGGTACTACAATATGATTGCAAAGCTGAGGTCTTGGTTCGAATCCCGGGTCAGGCAAAGTGATATTGGATTTTTCGATTCATTATCAGCCCGGAGTCAGGAATTTGTGCCCGATATGGCGATAGGCTCGCCCCGAATATACAAGGCGAAACGTGAGTGTTCTGGTAGCACTTGTGCCTACCCCTTCTGGGAAAAAGGCGTGTGTTTATGTATGTATGTAAGTTTACAATAATATCACTAATTACTTTCCTATCTCCATCTTATATAACAATAGCAACCTTTGTTACACCGTCTGCATTGTTTTCCTTTCCAATATCTGTCACAGTGTTTTCGGTACGTACTTACATTGCACTCTGAGTTTGACGATTTCACTGGATGTCTCCCCACGACTGTTGGCAGCTTTACAAGAATAAGCGCCCGCTTCTTGCCTCGTCACCTTCTGGAGTACCAGCGACCGCGTGCTCACGATGATACCCGACGCCATGTTCTGCGATACTGGCCTGTCCTAAATTAAAGTAATTTTTATTTTTAATTGCACTTTATATAGTACTTTTGAACCTTATGCTGGAGAATTCAACTGATCTACTGTCGTGTTATGTAAGTATTTTAGATACAGGCCTCATATATGGGGCATTTCACGTGAAGCGGACAACCAAAAAAAAATGAGGTCATGAATTTTGTTTATACTCCGGTCAGTTATACTTCTAGTAGACGTGGATGTGTACACACATTATTTTTTTAGTATAAAGCTTTATTGCATAGTTATGAGCTTTTAAAAGTTTACCAAGAATGAAGTCACGAATTTTTGGATGCTTATTATCTGCATCAATTAATTTGTAAAAATACTAAAAATATATTGTTTCTTAAAGTTAAAAAGTCGAAGTTTTTAATTTTTTTGTCGAATTCTAAATTTGAATTTTTTTACGTAGAGTAGAGTTACGTAGAGTAGAGTTTTTTAGTGAAGCATTAATGAAATCGTTTATTTTTATATTTATGCAGGTTAGAATGAAGGAATAAAATATTTATATCGTAATATTTTAGCATGTTAGCGCATAAACCCGATTGCTTATAAAGTGCTCATAGCTATGTGTATGTGCTCTATAATGCTCTAAGTCTTAAACTATTGGGGATCACGTTTTATTTTTTTTTTGTGAAGAATTAATATGTTTTAAGCTTTCATTTAAGGTAAAAATATTAAACAAAAAAAGTGTCGAAGTTACTCAAATATCGATTTGAAATGTTCACTTCCGGTTTACTCTACGAAAAAAAATTCAAATAGAATTCCACAAAAAAATTAAAAACGTCGACTTTTTAACTTTAAGAAACAATATATTTTTAGTATTTTTACAAATTAATTGATGCAGATAATAAGCATCCAAAAATTCGTGACTTCATTCTTGGTAAACTTTTAAAAGCTCATAACTATGCAATAAAGCTTTATACTAAAAAAATAATGTGTGTACACATCCACGTCTACTAGAAGTATAACTGACCGGAGTATAAACAAAATTCATGACCTCATTTTTTTTTGGTTGCCCGCTTCACGTGAAATGCCCCATATGTTTATTCCTATTGTAAATCTTAGAGATTTTAACTACAATACTAAACATTTAATTTCTCAATTGTAATTAAGTTAAATTTTATTAAAACCACTACCTTTCCTTCATACATTGTCTTTTAAAGTATTCAAATCTAAAAATATCCATCACATTATGAGAAATCTAAGTAAATGATACATTACTCAGATTTCTAGTAAAACATTCAGTCGTCATGTTTCTAAAGAACAAAGGTTCCCTGTGATCTACGAATGTTTATGTAATTTAATACATTAGGAATGTAACATGAAAATCAAAATGTAGACACGTTGGCCTAATCACGCCTAGAACATCAAAGATAAATCTGTGACGAAGCGTTAACGTTAACGACTTGACTTAATTTACTAATAAGGATTTTGAAGTTCCTCCAATCATGTTATAAATAGAAGGAGAAATGATAAGTATTCAACAAATTCAAATAATAACAATTAAACATGACAAGGATATGAATAGAATGACGTAATTAAGTTTAGAGTAGGTACACCGAAAGCAGTGTTTAGTTAGTATTCCAGTGGGTTAATTTTTATGATAGCTAGTCAAAAGAGAAGTATGAGCATATTTATGTCCCGTTGCAGCAAGACCTTAGCACGGACCTGCCATTCGCATTATGCAACTCTCAAATAAATGGTAATAGTAAGATCAACATTGATTTTCTCATCCATGAAATGCCATTACAGACTAAAATCTATACTGACCCTTTACTAGATAACACCATCCCCAGACTCATCGTAAAATAAACAGAAAACCTGCAAACCATTTCATAAGGGCACCTAAAGGCACATTCACAAATCCAGCGCAAAATTCCTTCAGAACTTACGTCATGAAACCAAGATATCCTGTGCTCCCTCGGGTTGGCCCGTACGTTGCACTCAAAGTACACGTCGTCGCCTTCTTTAATGTCGTGAGGGTTGAGCGTACTGCCGAGAGTCAGCGACACCAGGGGACTGTCTGGTGAAAAACACATCATTTCTAGCTAATTAAGTGTCGATACGTGTTCGAGTGCGATTTATCTGCTCTTTTAATTATTGCTGACTTGGGATTTAGAGGACACTTCGTTAATTTAAATTTTAAGTTTTTATAATTTATTTTTATTAAGAGGGGTTGCGTTTCGTAATAAGTTTTATTAATCATTGATAGATTGATCATCTCAAAAGAATAGTTTTAGGGTTCAATTGACGAATTTCATATTATGTACAGCATAGGTTAGGTTAGGTTAATTTGTGAGTCTCATTTCCACTGAATTCGTTTTAAGTAAATCTCATAAAATGTATTAAATCTCGAAATATAACAAAATCTTATATCGAAAATGATAGCAAAAGATTTACTAACATACAACGTTGAGTTGAAAGTGATCGTCTATCGTCCTTGTGGGGAGACTGGGGTTCGAAGCCACGCACTTTATCACCCCTCCGTTGTCTGCCGGCGTCGGAGTATACATCAGACTACTCACTGACCACGTCTCGTTTGAATGATCCGTCACCTAAACAAACAAATATTAATTATTAGTGTTTTTTTAATTTCTATGAATTATAAAAAATAATATTTCACGTGTATCCTAGACATCTGAACATATTATGGTATTATTGACCGAGTCATTTACTGAAATAGTTTAAAAGATGAGAAGTTACGCTCTAAAGGCTGATATAATCTCACTGACAGCAAATGTGATTGATTTCCAATATAAAATTATACCAATAGGATCTATACACAAGTTAAACCCTCGATATGAAAATTCACGAAACAAACATGTATGTTAAAATGATATGAAAAAATCTTCAAGTATGATTTCAAACTGACTTCAAAGATAAATATCTATCAAATTGAACAAAACCTTAGACTAAGAGCCCCTGTAACATGTATTATATAATATATTAATAGATTCTACAAAGAAATGCTGATAAAAAACTACAAAGAGGCTAAAGTGATTAGTACTCCCAGAAGGAAAGTAAAACGACTTAAGTTCTTTCACTCAAGTCTATAATCATATTTTATTACCCGGCACTCCACATTTTATGCCTAGTCTACAAACAAGCCTCAGAATTTTAGGTTAATACCTTAAAAGTGCATAAAAGCTTTCAGTAGCTACACTTGTAAATATTTCTAAAAAGCGTACCGTACCATTTGCCAGCCATTGTATTTTATATGGACGTTCTAAAACAACAATTAGTCCAGTGAATCGCGGTCCATCAATGGTCGGATACGATCGAACGGTACAATCGATTTAAAAGCCACACAGTGCTTAGCTCTAGAATGGAAGTTAATTGACGGTTACCTTCGCCATCAAACCACGGTAATTAGAGCCAGCGATGTACAACTTTATTTACATATTGTGCCGACAGGGTTATGGTGACCGTGTCAATATTGAATAATGGAGGGTTAAAGATCGTAGATAAAGCGTAATTTAAAAGAAGTTAGATTGTTTGATGTTCTATGGAAACTTATGACCAAAAATGAAAGTATATTATGAAATATTGTTATTTTCGAAAATATTACAAAATATTTACCATAAAAGAGATGTTGGGATTTGATGACACATAACTTAATAAAATATTGGAAATAAATTTTACTAATTTATTAAGTTTTACACACAAAACCCTTTCAGATGCGTAGATTTGCATTTATATATTTTTAGTAAGGTGAAAGTTGTTAAGCTTGTCTTTTGTTATCCCAAGGGAGGCCAAAGCCGTAAGCCAAGTGTCTCCAGACAGTTTTCCAGTCCACCACACTCGTAAATGTTACGGCCGGACTGGGATCTAAAGGAAAGCTACGCAAAATACTTACTAAAATATCTACCTAAAAACTATAATCATTTTGAAAGCCACTGTGTTGCAGAGGAGTAAATTACAGGTCTCCGGACGAGATTATTATTTCTGTGATTCAAATAAAAAATCTTGACAAATGACATCAGTCTTTCGTAGCTACGACACAAGACTTGACGTATATGTATTTCTATGAGAAAAGTACTACAAGTCTACTTATATAAGTATTGGGTGTATATGTTATAATTTACCTTTTCCTTCTCAAAGCTCCTGTTATCCCTGTACCAAGTAATCTGCGCGGGTGGTCGGCTTCCTTCAGCCACGCAGCGCAACGTAGCCGCGGCGCCGGCTATTAATTGCTGCGGTCGGTTCAACAGCGATACGGAGAGTGGGGCGACTAAGGAAAGGATATATACGTTTGAAATTATTTTTTAATTGGTTTTTGTACCACTGTATGGAGCGAAATGAAACTGGAGTACGAAGAAGCGTGGATTGTTCGAAACATATTTAAGAAAAAATTGATATCCGGCTAAATGAGCGATCTAATCGATCAATAAAGTTTATTTGTTAGACCCTGCTCTCTAGAGAAATCGTTCCAAGATCGAGACCAAGGCGAATAAATCTTACTATTGAAACTCAGACATGGCTGACTCGATTACCAGACTATCGAAGTATCTTGCCATTTTATACATACATAATATAATGGGAAAATCAATCATATTCAACGATCTATGCGGCAAAATATTACACAAGAGTAGCCTTTAAGTGACAGGTGATGGTCAGGGATGTAGTTTTAAAACTCCTATAAGTTAATTAAAACAAACAGCGTGGCGTAGAAAGGATAAAATGATTTCAAGTGGGAACTGAGTCCCATTAACCCAAAGCATAATATTCCATTTTACAAGACTATTTTTATAAGCTGGCAGAACGTTAAAAAATATTAAATGAAATGATAACATTGGGAGTATAACAAAATTTCCACACGTGTTAGTGTACCGTAAAAGTAAAAAACATTCTGTTACGGCGGTGCTACAAATTATTTCACTTTTTTCTGTACCGAAATTATTTCACCGTGAAAATTGGGAAATGTTAATTTACGTCGATTCGAGAGGGAATATGTGTACTCTGCTAAATGTATCAACATCAACGAGAAAATTCAAAGTATGGAAATCATGACCATTCCTTTCAATGTTTCTGTTGATGAAAACATTATTGAGATTAACATAGAATGATATAGACGTCTATAACCAAAGGAGTATGCAGTGAAACTAGTACCCACCTATCGAAAGACCTCAACCCAGTTGAGCAAAAATTCCAGTCCTCAATAGCTTTATGAGATTTTTCCAACCTCAAAACTCACCCAAAATAAATTGCCAAACCCAGGGTTTGAACTCAGAATCTAAATTTGCCAACCAATATACGCTACCACTCAGGCACTGAAGTAAAGTAATAAAGTGAAAAACAATACTTACGGTTCATTTCAAGTCTGACTACTTTCTCTTGAGGAGGCACCAAATTAGTGTTCGAAGCTCGACATTTATAAGTGGTATTCAGGTCTTCTCGCTTCAAATGCTGCAATTCTAGACGATTGACCATCACGTGGGTGTCTGTTTTCATACCGATGTATTGGGGCGCTGGAGTTCCGTCAATCCACCAGGAAACCAGCGGCTCTGGACGACCTAGTAGTTAGGAAATAAAAATATTTCATAAAAGTTTCAAGGAGTCGATGACCCATATGCTTAGAAGTGAAGTTCTTGTCGCTGCGGACGATGATGATAAAACTATCACGTAGCTGTTTTTAATAAGAGTTGACAGACTGGAATTGGCAAGTCCAATATTTTTCGTAATAACAACACTGAAGTACAAAAATATACGAAAGCTGTCGAATATCAATATTTTGTGAAGCATCTTTATACAAAACATCCGAAGCGTATAGATAAAGTCTTTCAACGGCGACATGACACAGAAAAGGAAAAAAATATCAATGAATACATACGGAACAAACTAGTAAAATGTATTGGATGTGAATTTAGCCTTTTTGGTTACATCTGCTTAAAGAAACCGATGTTTTACCGGTTCTCGTTCCTCATTCAGGAGAGAGCGCCGAGCGAGATGAGTTTGGCATTGACCCAAAAAATTTAGACGCAACTTAAGCCTCTTTTTGCGCCCTCTTATACAAATACACTTATTCAATACAAAATAGACTTCGACTAAACTGTACAGTGTACACATCATACTAAAAGTTAATGAGTTTCACGGTTCACTTTCAAAGCTCGCTTGCGTTAATCCTGGGTTCGCAGTTGGAGTACGTTGGAGACTGTCTCGAAAAAAAACTGAAAATGTTCAGTTCAGTTCCATTTTTCTATTGCTTGATTTCTTTTATGGAAACATTGGAAGAGATATTCCATCTGAATGGGTTCATTGAAAAGTCCGCAGTATGGCCGGTTGGCGACGAGCCAGTACGCGGCGCGGATTATCTTCGGCTGTGTGCCCACCAATTGTGATGATGCAGCGGAGCGGACGGCGAGGAATTTAGGCTTTGAACCTGTTATCACGTTCATGCTTAATTATGTGGTCTGGAATGTCAACACCGGCAAACGACACACCTTAACTCTCTTATCACGTTTTCTTAGATCGATGCTTAGGGGTGAAATAGATTAGCACTATAATACAATGCAATTAAAGTATAGTAACGTTGACTAAATTCTTATTTCGGTCTTCAAAATATCTGAGGCGGTTCTCGATGTAGATTTCACGAAAACGTTCTAAGACTATTATCCAGCATACAAAAATAACTGTATAATCCACGCAAACGTGGTTATTGCCACATCCCAGTCAGCTTTTCCGTTTCAATAGTTAACTTTAATGACAACGTGAATCGAATCATTTTAGCTTAAGTCTGCCAATTGTCACGTATCAGACACGCGCAGGCATACCTGTTCGCATTTAGTCCGCTATACGTCTCTCTAAGTTTCCAAATGACCGTCTATACCTCAGGATTCTACTGGTGACATTAACGTTCTTTTTGGTTTTGTTATGGCCCACAGCATCCTCGGATGGTATTTGTAGCCTTCTAGATGGCCTTCCCAACGGGGATAAGCTCGCGATATTTTGTCCAAACGATAAAATGATAGTAATGTGTGCGCGGCTGCTACTATTAATGTCTCTCCTGTGTTTTATTTCGATGTAAAAACACGTAACTTGGCCTGATGTGTAAAATTTACCGTGTTATTTCTTTGTGTCTGTTTTATGTTGCGGCGAATGGGACGTTGTATTTCAATGTTCATTTTTTTATATTGTTCGCTTCATCATTTCAGTGACTTATGGGAGTTAGGAAGTATATCTTAAAAGTTATATTATTTCCTTAGAAAGGAATGCACGAACTCAATATTAGGTACTAATAGAATATATCTGATATAATTAGAATAACAATTCTATATACTTTTAAATCTACAATTTCTAGCTGGCAAATTATTATTTGAAACAGAATAGACAGACGGGCCAATACACGATGAGTTGCATCGAAGTCATATCGCGAAATTAAACTTTTGATCGATGACCTGAACTGTACACAATATGTATTCGAAACAATTCATCTGTCCCCTTTTAGGCCTGTCCTATTTCGATATTGCTTTGAATTTTTTTACGCTTTCACCTTTCTATTTCATAGTGAAAATCTTTTTTCCAGTATTTAATGAAATACCTTTCAACCGTTGTAAGTTCAGTGGGCACTTTATCTTCATTGTAAATTCTTTATGGATTTCAAATACATATATATTTAATGGAAAATTTAAAGCTTTTACAGCTCAGACATCGTCCAGACAGCATTTTAGTGTTAATATTTTATTTATTTGTCTACTTTCCATTTTATTAAGTGCAAGATACGATTTAGAGTTTTGGTTGAATTAATAATAAAATAATAAGGATGAGAATAATGACATCTGACGGTTTTATTAAAATTTGCGTATTGGTAAGAACAAAAAAAATCTACTAGAATGGAGACTTTAGGTGTTTAGCTTTTTTTGGAGATAAATGTTACAAGACAATTCCATTAGCTTTTTAATATAAAAATCACGAACATAGAATACTATCACAGATGGAATTAAAATAATGTTTTCTATATATTATGAGACTACTTTTGTTATATTTTTGAATTTGGTCACTTTGATATAGATTTTGTACTTACCGCCACGTACTTCACATATTAGTACTAAAGCAGCGCCTTCTTCCAAGGGACCCACCACACCTGCGACGTCGGCTCCCGATTTATCATAAAGTAGCATTTGATGTGGAGGAACTAGAACAAAGTACGTCTATGTAGTCGTCTCAAAATATGTCTATGTTCATAAGAATTTATTATACGAATTTATAGAAGTAATTTATATTTTTGCTTCACTCAGCCATATTAAACAGAATGTAAACATATTTGTATTAAAAATATATGTCACTTGCAAATTATAACAAATTATCAATGAACTGCTCTGATTTAGACCAACTTGTAACTTTTGTAATAAACACGATATTGTAAACTGGTTTTGAAAAGAGCAACACTAGAGTTTCTTGCCCCTTCTTCTCTAGTGAAAAACGCTTTCCGAACCGGGTGGTAGAAAAAAATGACTGAATCTAAATAATATTGAACATTTTAATGGATACAATAAATTATTTTCATTTTCATTTTTTATTCATTTTAGAGGTTAGGTATTGAGAGACAGTATTTAAAAGCAAAACCCTCAACTTCGTAACATGAATCTTTTCTACAAGGACTTGTTCCATACCAATTTGGAGTTTAATACATTTGCCACACCTTCTAATACCTTAACACACCTTTCAGTTAAGGTTATCCGAAATGCTTATTAAGCATCTTTGAAACTAAAATCATTTACACAAAACCATTTCATCAACCTAAAAATACGGTTCAGGAGCTCACAATCAGCCAATGCTATCTTCAAATCAATGCGATACATTCTGTTACCATCAATATCCAAGCTATCCACTTCATTCACTTCTATCTCAGCTTCTATTTATCAACGATGGTTATCAAAAATATTTGCAGCCCCGTTCAGGTCAGTGTTTGATAAAATTCCAATTCCATCACTGACGCTGCGGTTACTTTGACGTGTTGTGGCGCTTCTTTGGGAGTTAGGTTCCAACAGGAACACAGCTGTTGATGCGTATCGCTCGGAATGTGTTACTCCTTTAATTAAACCAGTGCTGTATTAAGGGTTAAGCTTAAATGACATTCTCGTTTGCTGGCGTGTTTATTTCTCCGCCAAATTGAGTTGAATTCTTTTAAAACAAAATTAGGGATGACTTTTTGGTATCAAAATTTCGGGAACCAAAAGTTTTGTTTTTGATTTAGAGTTTAGCCATAGCTCACTACGCTAAAGTAGTGCGGTTTGGTGGGCTTCTAATGCCATAGAAAATCTTTTTAAGATGTGTATTTTTTTTTATTGCAATGAATGGCGAGAGGAGCATGCCATTCGCCTGATGGTAGGCGATACGACCGCTCATGGACAGTAACAACACCAAACAACACCATGACATACAAAGTAATGCACGCCTTTCCGAGACATAAGATGTTAAATCTCATTGTCCAGTAGTTACTCGGGCTACAATGTCATTCAAACTGAAACACAACAGTGCATTTGCACTGCAGTTAGACGGGAGAAATAGACATTTCAGTGGTACCTACCCAGGCGGCCTCTCACATATGAGAGACCCATCACTAGTAAAAAACATTATGGTTTCCTCATAATGTTTTCCTGCCTCGTTGAAGTGGTAATTCACTATCACACATGACATGTAAATGCCATTAACATTTGGCTCAAAAGGGACGAGAACCGAACCTGTGGTATTTTATGTTACAACCAGTACCTCACTCACTCCACCACTTAGCTTTCAGTAAATAAAATCTTCAACGACATCATAAAACCTAATAACTCCAAATTGTAGCTCCATAAAGGTGTTCGCAAACTTCGCTGTACCTACAAACCAATAATCCAATATTTTCGTTTGGTATTAAAGTTTATATTGAATATATGTGCCGCAGACAATATTCACGGATCGTCTAGTAGCCGATTTTTCGCCCGACCGCAATCTAATTCGGAGCGTATAATATTGAATCCAACGTATTTGTACCGAAGATCAGTCTCGAATCAGTACACAAGTGGAGAAAGTCTTTTGGATATCTACTTTTTTCTAGAAATCTAAAATGAGTGTCTTATCCCAAGTGTGACTGTTCAGGTAAACTGATTTTTGCGTAATTTTTTCAATCGTAAGTGATATCAAATCTGAAAAAGGAAATTTAGGCGTGAGTTTATGTACGTATGTAGTTAACATACACAACACATCTAAATTAAGCACACAAAATCACACATTCCAATAATGGAAATATCAGCATTCGACGCCATTAATACCCATCCTCCACTGAATGGTAATTGGATATTTCACGATATGAATACTGCTGATTATGTAAGTAAGAATTCTTTGTGTGAACAGTCCCTTTGGTATAACAAAAGCTTTTGCAAATTACCTCTCAGCACGAGCAGACTAATGGATTTCAATGGAGTTGCATATATGCGATGTAGGCTTACTTTAAAATGCTTTGTTCTGCGCAAAAGAAATTTACCTCCCTCATCTCCTTTGCCCGAGTCTTTCGTCGCCTTGAATAGGGTAATTTCTTTGAAAAGCTCAGTGGTAGTTTGCTCTGCTTTTTATAGGCAGACTGTTTGTATGATATTTTTACGCTCGTCGTCTGAATTCGTTTCGAGAATGCTATTGCCTGTTACAGAATAAACCTATTAGGGCAATTATATGGGAATAAAGTAGCATGGATATAATGGGATAAATCCATGAATGAAGTTCCGACGATAAAGAAATTCAGCATAATGCTCATTCATTTCGACTGATTCATAGGTAATGATATTGGCAACAATAGATGCAATTTATTATAGAGAGGACATTGAATATGCATTTTCCAAACCAGTGACTTAGACATCAAATTTATTAAATAAATTCCCACATATCCGCATTATTAAAATTCTAATCATCGAAATGTGTTAGTACTAAAATATTCAAGGTTTATTTATTTATGTGATTATTTGTCTTTAAAAACTATATAAAATCAATTTATTTACCAAAAAAAAAACCAGCCCACCTGACGAGTGAAGTTCATTAACGATCAAAATGAGGGTTCATTCCCACTGATAAAGCTCAGACAATTTGATCTATTTAAATCTAATTTCCTTTTAAATTTAACCTGTCTCCTGCAGATTTTATCTGTGTCATCGTCGGCGGTCTGTGCGGCCAAGGTTTTTATCAGGCCGACAGTTGAGCAACCCCGGCGATCCCTCGACAGCTCATAATTAAAACGTCTACGCGATGTCATCACTCGTCGCGATGCCCCTGCGATTCATCCGTAATGACTAAATTGATTCCCGGCCGTCGCCTCGTAAAATTTACATTTAAAGTTTCGTTCCAAATGATTTTTGTTTTATTACTTTTTATTTTGTAAATATATCATTGTTTTGATGAAGGGGTTCTTGATAACAGTCATGACTTAGTTGATGTCGATTGTACGGCTTATAACAAGTCGGAAAGAATTTACACTCATAATGGGTTGTATCTTGAATATACGTAATTTTAATCATCATCGTGGTTATGAATAAAGACACGCTAATAATATGTATCACTATTTCCTAATTAGGACTCAAACAATTAACTTTAAGAGAAAACTTTCTATAATCATTGTGTTAAAAGTAATTACCTATAACAGTAAGTCGTATTTGAAAGTTCCGTGTAGGTGAGTTCTTAAAGTCCACGCGACACCGGTATACTCCTTCATCGTCCAGCTGAACTGAGCTGAGGGTCAACGCCGCTGGCTGGGCCACTGTCGCGAAATAGGCCCGGGGTCCGAAAGCGCCGGGATCCGACCACTGCAGGGCTTTGTTAAACGAACGCCCGCGGACGTCGAAACTGCAACAAAGAAAAGGTGTTTTATACAGTCACGACTCACCATAATATTATGTGGAGGGTTCATGCAAAAATATTGGTTAACACAAATTTTAGGATATTGTTTGAATCATGGTTCAAGTGCGTCAATGTATAATGTATAATCATTCATTAGGAGTCATTAGACCTTGATCAATAAATACACTCTACAGTTATACACCTCATGTTCATGATCGCACTATGAAGTACAAGTCAAAATATGTGAACCATTTTTCAGACTCGTAGCGCCCAAACTCCAAAAAATATTATAATTGTTTGTTAATACAATGATGTCGGCGTGTGGACTGAATCCACTAACACCCGTTTCACAGCCCACTACATAACCACAAATAAACTTCTGTTGAAAGATCTCTGTTTTCAAATAGAAATGTTATTTTACCTAGATATTGATATTGTCAGATAATGTTCAAGTATTTATAAAACGACCTAAAAATAAACAATTCCCAACACCTAAACTCACGAACCCTACTTTGATGAAAGCGCAAAATTGCCACGTGGTTTGCGCCAAAAAAAATATTTTCCCCGTAAAAAAATCTGTCAAATTGTAGAATAAAGGAACGGGTCGACCGGGTGAAGTTTTTCAATTTCCGGCCAAGCTACATTTTCTCAATCTCCAACCTCCGTTCTAATTTATACAGCAAGAAGCTTTGAGAGAGATGATTTGATTGTACACCCTGCTGTTCCCAGGTAAATTTAACAATTTAAGCACGCTTTTTACGAGGGTATTATCTCCACAAACGCCAGCACGGCGCGGTTATTGCCTTCCAAATACTTATAATTGCTATTTCATGTAATCGCCCGCCTGGTAAACACCCGCTGCCTTTATACCATTTGAATATTACGCGCTGAAAGTGAATAAAATACGCTCCTTTTAACGCAATTCTGTAGGTACGACTGCAGGAATTCTTTATGTGATACATGCGTGTGTAGGTGTATGTAAATTGCAGGGGATGTTAAGATCTTTATTACAAAAAGTATGTAAGTAGGTACTATGGTGATAATGATTTGAAATTAGTAATTTCGTGACATATGGTTGCGAAACAAAAGGCTCCGAATTCGATCTTAAGAGTTATTAATATGAAGACATGATCATCAATCGTTTCTCATTCTCGAACGATGGCCAATTTCCTCCAGTGCAAGTAACATCTTAAGCTGCAGTTCATATTAAATTACGTTCTACCCAAGCAATCGAAAGCATTAAATAGCAAGTTTCAATATAAACATAAGTAACATAAACACATGAATTGACAGGCGCGCGTACCTATACGTCAAACAGGAATGGTTCCTTTGAAGAAAATAAGGTTCCTATTTCCTTTCGTTTACAAAGAGATTGACTTTGACTCAATCAGAACTAAACAATTACTCGATTTTGAAAGTAAAAACGTCAAATTATTATGTTTCGGATATTAATGCGTAGGTGGATGAAAGAAGTACAGAAATCAATAGGATAATAAGTATTTAATATTCCTTTTGCATGTATTTTTGTTATTTGTAAATTAATTTTCTGACATCGGTGTACATTTTATTTCTTTTATTTAATACTTCTTAAACATAGCTATATAAAGGCGGGATTTATTAATATTTTGTTTTACAGATCTACATTTTCTTCGCCTAGAACGAATACACTTACTATTCGCTCACTTAGCTTGACTCCTAAAGCGACATCTGAAACTGCGGTTACTCATATCAATACCCAGCAGTACATTCTTAGTAGGCTGATGATAGTCAAAACTTTAAACAATAATAAAAATACTACTAAAATAATGAAAACTAAACGACAAAGTCACATTTGTTGATTGAGTGACAATAATCCTAAAAGACATTGATAGAACTTGGGCCAGGGCTGCTCAAGTGCGATTTCCTTAACGAGCACCTGGTGACGTCTTAAGTGTGTTTCGTTGTAGGTGTGTTCTAACACTAATTGGATTGGCTCTGCTCGGCTTCCGTTCATCCGTTTAAGGTAGCGACGAACGGTTCATTAGTCCCGACTTTACGATGTTAATTAAATACGCATTCATGGAAAAGTTTTTATAAGGGACTGGCCGATCGCACCTGCCGCCCAACTTATCTTTCATATTTACTCGCATAATCAAAGCTTATTGTGGCGGTAATTAAATAGGAATGATTAGGCTCGCGGTTACTTTCCGATCTTTTTGATTTGTTTTAAGAGGGATCCAGTAATAAATGAAGGTAGCTCTCAAATAGAAATATCGTATTTCAGCAGTACGTATTTTGGATAGTTCTAATATAATGGAACGCTATTTTTTTTTCGTCTATCACATTAGTAACGCTAATTCCTCGAATAAAATTTTAAAATAAATTGCAAAAACACCAATTTTGTACAACAATTCGTAAAAAGAAACGCTAAATATTGTCATAAATACATAAACACACGCCTTTTTCCCAGAAGGGGTACGCAGAGGTGTTACCAGAACACCCACGTTTCGCCTTGTATATTGCCTCCCACGATGTGATAGGGGGCGAGCCTATCGCCATATCGGGCACAAATTCCTGTCTCCGGGCTGATAATGAATAGAAAAATCCAATATCACTTTGCCCGTCCCGGGATTCGAACCCGACACCTCAGCTTTGCAATCGTGCCGTAGTACCACTACGCCACCAAAGCAGTCATATTGTCATAAATAATTATTTAGAAAGTTTCAGGTAATTTTACATTTTGTGCAACTTTTATTAGATTTTTTATTTTTCGTATTATTTTTTACAATATAATAAATACAATACCTGTAAATAGGTTTCCCGCCACTCTTCCTGAACCACAGCACCATGTATACGCGGTCCTCGTTAGCGTCGGGCGTGACGTCACACGGCAGTGACGCTGTGCGACCCAGTACCGCATCGACATCCACCGTCGATACTGCGAAAAGAAATGAAGGTTAGATATATCGACAAAATAATATAAAGTAATTTTGTTGCGAACATCTGATATGGTTCTTAAGAAAATTATTTTGTATTTAGGTATACTATAGTTCAATTAACTTAACACTAAATAACTGTTAATAATTTATGTTAGGTTACAATGAAGTCTATCCAAACCTTATAGTATAATCATACGTTTATTTTACGGTTCAAAGGCCGCAGTACATTACGAAATAAAAAGTCATGAATCTAAACAATAAAATTAAACAATATAAATTTTTATTGTTCCTTGATCAAAAAACCGGCAGTAAAAGATAGTTCTAAAAAGATAACTAAAGTCTTTACTCTTATCACTTCACCGATTTTAGAGATACAAAAGACTAACAACCCAGGGCAGTCCATTAAAATTTTTGGACACAATTCATAATGGACATTAAAGCAAAATTTATTGCACCCAAGACAAAAAATAAGTTTACGCATAAGAAACTCAGTGTCTACGCTTCATAATAAAAGGAAAAAATGAAAGGAATCCCCGGTGTAACGCCAACATTTATTCATTACGAAAGTATTTTAATGAAATGTCTGTAAAGTCTGAGCTAAATATTACTCGAGATAAGTTCCGTAGATGGACGTGTATTCTTGAATCAAAACACGCTTCCTTACACTAGTTTACGTTTCCTGAAATTGAAACAAATTTTATATTCCCTAATATGATACATGTACTCCTTAAGCAACTTCTAGCCAATAAAGTAGAGTTTATTTACAAAATGCTCAAGTTTCTGGAAATATATTTTATTTATTTGTTTTATTTTATTATTATTTTTTAAATTCTGATATTAAGCTCAGATTACTTCTACAGTTCCGCTAGCCTCGGTCTTACAGATATTTGCGGGCCGGCATGAATGTATCGAATGCTATGAGACTGCCGTCTGATGCCATTCGATACTCTGTCTGTACGGCATAAGCACTTACCATCAGGTGTAATGCAGTCACTGTGCCGTGCCAGAATTTAAAAAAAAAGAAGATGATGCACCGCTCATGCAGAATCACCTTTGATTTCTTTATATCATACCGCTGTACATATTTAATGATTATTTTATTTGATATTTACTGTTTATACATTACAATTGTCAAAATTATGTCAATTTTATCCTAAGAATAAATGAGTCAAGTGAACCAGGTGTACGTCTATTGTCTAGTTATTTATCATATAGGTCTAACGATCTACGAAGCCATAGATTGAACAGAATACTTTTGAGCAAATAGTGGGATCCTGAAAACTAGCGGAATAAATAGAAGGAAAAATAAGCATATCAATGCAACAAAGCATAAAGAAAATACTCACGGCCAACTATGAATGCCCATAACGACTAAATAATAAAAAATAAAAAGGCCTTAGTAATATAATGAAGTTACAATAAGTAATAATAGTTCATTTAATATATTTCGTTATATTATCATAATACACAATCTGATTTAATAGGTTGTATTTTTAGACATAAAACAACAACGTAATCGACGTTCTGACATTGCTTAACCTGCAACTCTAGATCAACTTAGCAAAAACATAATTAATAGTTGTTCACAAGTAGTTAAATGTAGGTTTAACTCGGGGCTGAAAGGCCTTGAGTCGTGAAACAATAACACACACTAATATTTAGTACAAAATTTCGTGGAATTGTAGGCCATTGCTATTCGTAGAATAAAGCATAAATATGTATAGCGAATTATTATCGTCTTCAATGGAAACAATCTTATAACTTCTATTGAAGATCAGCTGGTTGATATCCAACTAGAACAATTCTAAAGAAATATCGATTTCAAGTAGCTTATGAAGTCAAACGGAGCTAAAACTTAATTAGGGTACATTTTAGTTTTACGATATCACATACATGTAAATGCTAGAATTTGTAATAGCTATTGAACATTATAATTAAATGATAAATGTCGAGCTCACAAATATAGGAGTACCACGAAAAGCAAACCACTACTGACAAAAAATCAAGTCTAATATGAAATGATATATATTTTTTTTAATATAAACACTTATTTAGTGATTGTTATATATTTTTGTCACCAATTACTATTCGAAGCTGCCTCCAAAGCAACTGTATCTCGAAAATACGCTTTACCAACCCAGCTACTCTCCAAAATAATTTAACAAGAATGAAATAATTCATAAAATTCAAGACATATTTGTCGCGGATCACCAAAAACAACCATGACTTCAGACAAAGCAAGTATTTTGGCTCAACTGCGTACAGTTTAAGTCCCACATTTATCTCGGCGGAGTTAATTGGGACCCTGTGTTTTCCCTCCGTACATTTATACGTGTCTACAAACTTAGGTGTACGGAATTTCTTTTGGCAATTTAGTTACATGTAAACACACGTAGGAAATGAGGATCAATTTAATAAAACAACACGAACCCAATGCGGCCGACAAACAGGCACTAAAGACAGCATTACGAAGGAATCCTATTGTGACTTCAGCGAGTTATTCAGCGAGAAACATGAATAATAATTTGCTCGAAGCTGTACGCAGTGTTTTGTAGCAAAATATATTATGATTTTAATACAGCATCTTGATAGTTCAAAGTTAAATGGGGTTTAAATATTCAGTGGCATCTTAAAACTTTTCGGCATGAGTATTGCTCCAAGTTTTTAAGGCTGTAATACATTTTAATATATAAATAACAAAATATGCACCTATCGTGTTGATCATAGTAAAAGTAGGGCGCTATGTGGTTAAAAGAAATAGGATTTAAAAAATCTCAGAATTAATGCAGATTTGAACCGTGCAAAAATTTTATCTATGTGATATTTTACTTAAAAAAATACATGGCCATGAAGAACTTTTTAGTTAAAGCCAACCAACTACGCATACGATGCAAGATATAAGTACAGAAGACAATTACATATTAGCAACATTAACATCGATTACACATTATGGTAGAAAGGGTGACATAATATTATTGATAATAATTATATATCTGTATCTGTATCAGGCCAAATACATCCCACTGCAGGTCACGGGCCTCCCCTACAATTGAGAGTACGATTGAGAGGGGTTAGTCCATATAGCACACCTTGTTGGCCTAGTGCGGATTGAATACCTATATATTGGTATAACAAATCACTGGAGACAAAAATATTTTTAAAGCTTCAAAATATAGCTATCTCATTTATCCAGTATTGTAAGCTGAAAGTTATCGACCTGACTGAAGCTATACAAAGGTGCTTATTACTTAGCACCTGTATTAGGTAGGAATACGTCGTGAGTACGTTGCCGCATCAAATGAGTTGGCCTAAAAACGACTTCGATCACGCGACCATTCTGATTCACGTCCAAAAGGTGAAGGAAGTCGATAATCGCCGAGCGAAACTACAGGTTACTACGGTTAAGCGTAAGCGAAGTTAAATGTGCTAGTGAAACCTGCCGGTACAGTTATTTTTGCTTGTATGAAATGAAATCGACTGAAACAGTTTTGTACGAATTAATGGAAATAAATTGGTATTTTAATTATTTCGGCCATTACTAAAAGTTTTATAATTTACATTAGATGAGTTTGGTACTCATTAAGATTCCTTTTTCTTCTTGTCCTGAACTCTATACACGTGCAGATAGATTTGGATTGCGGATATGATTCTACGATAATTATTGTTAACCTTTATGCCAATTCTATAGAAAATTCACACATTTAATACCCTACAATCATAATTTTGAATCGTATAAGCGGATTGGCCGACGGAAAAAAACGGAAAGTTACAAATTCACGCGGTCGTAAATAAACAGGTGAATGGTAAAAGGACGTTAACGTGTCGATCTACAAAATGTTACCGGGGATTTAAGCTTACGTTCTTGTACAGGTTCAGGAGAACTCATATGACATACAAATAATTGTCGTTTCGGCGACGATCCTACAAACTACTCCGTTTTATGAAACAAAACAGATTCTGAGAGTCATGGGAATTTTAGCTTTGCAGATATTTTTTCTTAGAGTATGACGATTAAATTGACTTTAGCATGAACTACTATATATAATATCATTTTAATACTTAAACAAAAATCCAAACAACTATTAAATCAGCAATAAACCCACAAGTATAAATCTGACGCCAATTGAACCAAACTGCGGTAATTTAGGCCACCTCAGTAATGACATTGCAAAAACGCGCCAGATGTACGTCTGGGACAGAAGCGTCTGTAGTCATCTCGAATCGATTATTCAATTCGAATCCGTCTCACGTGAAGATTCGAAACCGGTCAGCAGTCCGCGAGGGACGCCGCTCCCCTCGGCACGACAGCACGTGACCAGACTGTATTTTTGCTCTGCACCTTTGTTCTATGTTCACACAATAGCTTAACGTAATAATCTATTGAATGGCAATTTCATTTTCTCGTTGTTTCTATTGTATATGGAATTTTGTAATGGGAGTTATGTATTGTTGTTATGTAATTGTCCTAAAACTGGATCAGAATAAGCTATAAACTGATATCTCGCTATCTCTCTCCCACGTCTGCATTGTAGAGACTGTGACGTCACTATAGTCGTGCATTCTTTTTGCGTTACTTGACAATTACCCCCACTACCAGATTTACTTATTAACTAACTTGTTTGATTTCGATTGAATATACTTATTTATATTAATTATAGATTAGATTTTGAATTGTGCAAGCTATTGTCAAAAACAAGAGGCAAAAACCTGCCTACTCACATTGGTGTGATTAAATTATGTTTACATCATCATTTTACGTCTTACGAGCTTTCCTTTACCTATTGGAATAACATCTAGCAAGCCTCTTTTTTAGGTTGCAAAGAGGAAGACACTTTACAAAAATCTTTTCGCTTGGTTGGTACGCGACGAATTTTAATTATTTTCAAACACTTGTCAATAACCTAATTAGAATTAAATTTTAAGATTTTACCACTAAATAGATTTAAAAGTAAGGTAATACTATTTGACACGTCAAATGAAACTATTTTTATTGATATAATAATAGAATAAAATCAAATACACGAAATTTAAAAACTCTACGTATTAAAGGGAAATTGTTTTCACCTTCAATTCCTAGAAACCTTTCAATTTCATATAGTATAAAGAATATGTTTTATTAATATGTATTGAGTATTTGCTTTGAATATAGCCTGTTTTATCAATAAAAAAGGGTTTTTGATTGAATTCCTTAGAAGTAATAATTGAAGATATAAATTGCCTTGTAACGGATTATTTGATGACCTAGACGTCGCATTTTTCTATGCACCCGACTCTTACAGTACAATTAAAAGACGATTTACTGAGATTTCAAAGTCGTGAAAAATTTCTCCAACAAAAGATGCCTTTCAGGCTTTAAAGACTCGAGATGGTAATACATTATTTTTTTGAAATTAAATATTTTTCAATGCTACTTTCGTTGAATTCAGTTTTTAAATTGTACGTTTTTTGCAAACATTTGATAAACAGTTATTTATGAATAAAGTCTTAAATTAGAGATAAGTAAAAGAGAAAGTATTTTTGGATACATATAAAATAAGTGCTACTCATAAACAAAACATGTTATGCAGAATATTTTAACGCTATATAAAAATATAAAGTTGATGAACACTACAGCTACGTATTTATGTAATACTGTATATATACGTCCCACTGCAGGGCACGGGCCACCTCTATAATCGAGAGTACGATTGAAAGTGGTTAGGCCATATAGTCCACCACGCTGGCCCAGTGCGGGCTAGCGGAATATATGTAATATATATAACACGTTTTGAGATAATATGGAAATGAACCTTTGTAACTAACAAACTCCCACTGTAATCAATTTTGACAATAGCTTGCGTTAATCCATCTCGAAGAGTGACATCATTGTCATATCAAATATATCATATCAAAATATTAACATGAAGTAACAGCTTCGCTACTTGTTATAAACACGATGTCCCTATGATCGACTAAATCTAATAGACCACAACTGCCCTATATGAATTTAACTGAACACTTAGCTGCATTAAAGTCGCTAAAGGCTCGTATCTCTGCTTAACAGGTATTTATCAGTTATTTATTCATTAAGGGTAAGATAACCCTTCCATTAACATACAATTATTATTATAACAGTTTTCTTGAGGGATTCGTAATACGAGTAATTAAGCACAAATATATTGAAAGTCGTACAACTAATTTTATTCATTTGAAACATTAGTGCATTTAAGTCAATGGAAAAGCGATAAATGAATGGCTTTTGCCTCTCCAATGCTTATTAGGCCTAACCTATTTTCCGGTTAAATTATAACCGAAAAATATATATAATTATTTTATTAAATCAAAAATATAATGCGAATTCAACAAAAAAATATACTTGTGACCAGGCCAATCCCCTTACATATCGCGTGACTGTTTTTGTTAAGTCTAAACGGTTTTTGTACTAATTGCACTAATGATAGAAATTATTAAAGCAAAAAATAATGAGATGTGTAACATGCGTAATTTAATTAATTAAACGTTATTCTAATGAAGCTCAGACCGAGGATCGGGCGTGAGCAAGAAACTTCAATTATAATTTTAATACGGTAACGAAATGTGAGCTTCAGGTCATAAGGACAGATTGTGTAAAAATCTCATTTTCGCTATATAACCGCTTAGGTATTGCAGACGTGTTAATAACATGAATGTGTCGATAAAGTAAAATATAATTATTTTCTGTAACGAAACAATTGTTTTGTCACATTTTTTGCTGTCTCAATATCTCGCGGTTCGTTTGACTAAAACTTTATAATGTTATTACTATTGCGAAAGAAAGTATCTATCGATGCAGTCGCACCACACGAAAGTAGTTTTTTATATAATCTTCATTACTGATACTATATAGGACAATTTTGTGACCAATTTTTGTCACACTCAAACTGGAAGCTCCCAGTATTTTAATAAA
Organism: Theretra japonica; assembly: GCA_033459515.1. NCBI lineage: Eukaryota > Metazoa > Arthropoda > Insecta > Lepidoptera > Sphingidae > Theretra > Theretra japonica. The sequence goes on along the minus strand of CM065951.1, from coordinate 6,759,268 downwards.
ATCTTCCCTCAAAGGACGTAGCCGAGTTCTCATGCTCTCTGTAAAGGTGTACATTTGCATGATTTTAATTAAAATCTACTCTCAGCTTGCAATAAACCGTAACAAAAAAGGCTACTCCTAAATGAACCGGCCAGGGCAATAACAACGGGAATTAATTATTGTGAAATGTTATAAATAAATTTTAATGAGTTTAATAAAGAACATCGAAAGAAGAAAGATGTGGAGGACAATAATGCTGCTCTTCATAATGCTATCCATTAAAAAAGGATGGGGAATGATACAAAGCTGGGACGAGTTAGTGAATGAACGAAGAATATAAATTGTGAAGACGTGAAAAGTCATTGCGGCATTATATTATAAAAATTTAATATACTAAAATAAAAATATACGTATCTAATTGTGCTGGCTTTTTCATACTGATAAAATATATTATATCTAATTAAAAAAACAATAAAGAGGAAAAAGACAAGTAATTTTGTTTCATATCTAAAATTCCGTGAAATCTTTCGTTTCAAATACCAAAATGATTTCAAAATGTATGGTTATAAAAACTAATCGTTCGAAATAGATTTTTATTTCTCTCTTAGGATTATTTTAGATTGGTGCGAAAAACACAAACAGTAATTCTAGTGTTCATTTTGTGATCGAGTTTACACAAGCCATACATACATACATAAACACACGCCTTTTTCCGAGGAGGCGAGCCTATCGCCATATCGGGCACAAATTCCTGACTCCGGGCTGATAATGAATGGCAAAATCCAATATCACTTTGCCCGACCCGGGATTTGAACCCGAGACCTCAGCTTTGCAATCATACCGTAGTACCACTACGCCACCGAGGCAGTATGTTACACAAGCCATGAGATCAACTTTGGTGGAAAAAAATCAATTCTTCTATAATTTTCAGAGATCAAGGAGACATGGGTCTTTTTAATTAGTATATGCTCACTATAGGAGACTGTCCCGCCCTCCCAGCGGCCACTGTGACTCCTATAAGCCAGAATCAACAGTGGCATTTTAATGACGCCGAGCATTGCAGCTCAGCGAGTCACCGGGAATGTCTAACTTGACTTTAACCGGCAACAAAATCAATCATTAAGTTAACAGGAATTGGAAATATATATGCTCATAACAATAACCACCTAATATGAACACCGAAATATCTTGCATCATCCGAATCATTTCCAGATAATTAAAAGCAGATGAGAAACAATATGACCAGCATAAATCATGATATCGGAAAACACATACACATTCAGACATGTGAAGTTTCTTTCCCGTGTTCGTTAGCAGCTGACAGTAACGTATAGGCGCCGATACGGTTTCACGGTGCCTCGTTAAGAGCTGACAAACTAACGTAAGACTATGGTTCGTTAGTGATGCGACTCCGCACGCTTCGACACGACGATCGAACGTGTTTCGTTGGAGTGAAGTTTTTGTATCGGTATTGTGTGGAATTAATGGTAAGTAGTTTTGCATTTGATCGTAGTGGAGATTGTATGCGTTTAGGATAGGTAATTGCTTTGACTTGTTTTGTCGGTGGCAGGATTTTACCGGCTCGAACGTATTGTACTAAGGCCACATATAATCTCGATGTGAAGGTATAACCCAGCAGTCACCTTTCTTCTGAATAACAGATTATAGAAGTCCAGTAATCATTTTCCGTTTAATTAAAGGATGAATAAAAACTAGATAATTCAAGATAAAAAGGTAATAAAGAAATTGGCCAAATTATCTCGTTCTTGTTTTCAAATTGCACTGTAAAATCTTTTACTACCATTTGCACATTGCACTCTAAAATACGAGATATAGTAAAAATCGTTTGATTTTGTCACAAAAAAATATTTGATTCGGTACCTTAATTAATGTTTTTTAATTTGTATTAGATGACCAAACCAACCCCATTACCTACTGTTTTCAATTTGGCAGCAAGTGGTCTATCGGTTTATTCGGCAGTGGACAGCGGCGTGTGTCACTCGGCGCGCGACGTGCCTGTCGCCTGCCCATAAACAAATTGGGCCTTAATCCTCTCATGCGTGTTTAACAGTTGGATTACTCGATTAACCGCCCTCCAAATTTCAAACGACGTTGTCGAGAACCCAAAATTCGCTCTTTTAATTGACCGAAAAGGCCTGTCACAGCCCCAAACCGTAAAGTTTGCAAGCGACTTTTTCATTCGGTGAATTTATGTTTGGATCGGAAAATAATAAGGCTTTTGAATGATTTAAATACGGTCGTTCATTAGCGTTCCAGTAGGCTCGTTTAAGTATTATTGATGTAAAATAATTGCATATTTGGCGGTAAATATTATTTTGTTAATCATGCTATGCAATGCTCGTATTAAAGCTACATTCACATTAAAATTTAATAAATGGGCATCCCATCAGGATTATAAAAGCCTAATTAAACATTTCAGGTGTTCTGTTTGCGTTTTTAATTTTAGTCGTCGCGATGTTCATTTGGTTATATGCGCAGCGTTCAACATTTGACGCTATAATTAATTTAGTGATGGTAAAAACGCTTTTTTAATTGCGGGTTGTGTTTGTTTTTCACTTAAAAAAATCCTTAATTGCAATTTCTTTTAAAAATTTTAGACCACGTTTAAAGCTCTATTGACAAAATCAAAATTAGTGTGGTCATAATACCAAACCAATAGCAAGCGACTGCCTGGGTGGCGCAGTTGTATTACGGTACGATTGCAAAGCTGAGGTCTCGGGTTCGAATCCCGGGTCGGGAATAGTGATACTAGATTTTTCCGATATGGCGATAGGCTCGCCCCCTATCACATCGTGGGACGGAACAGACAAGGCGAAACGTGGATGTCCTGGTAACTCCTCTGCCTACCCCTTCTGGAAAAAGGCGTGAGTTTATGTCTATATGAATGTATGTATAATACCAAACCAAGACGGTCATACAGTGAATAAAGATTCTTAAATATAACATAGCAACAAATATGTATACCTCAATAAACATTTTATTATAATATAAAATTTATGAGGAACGTGATAAGCAGAAATTATACAACATACAAACTGTCCGAAACTAAAGGATCAAGGTTAAACCTTTATAACAAAATCCTTCTAGTAGCAAAGACTCATTTTCTTCTCACAACTACATAATATATTTTATATAATTGTCTAAAACATATTTTTTTAATCTAAAGTCTGTTATGTTTCCATGGGTTGAATCATTTCTGCACAACAAAGTCCATATGTCCTTTAAAACTGGAAAACCACAGACTATCTAGATGTGTCGTGACCATTTATAAGAAAATAAACTATACGCTAACCGGAGCGTTAAAAAGTTTCGCCCGAAAAGAGCACAAACGCCCGTAGTCTTTATTCAAAAGCTTTGTGGAAGTTGACGCCGAGTCGGGGCTAAAGTGGGACGGGTCGATGTGCGAGAAAATAAAATGCGTCGCCCGTTCGCCATAAGCGACCTGTGGGATATTCCTTAATTTTGTAAAAAGTCTTTAAGGTTTCCTCGAGGAGTTACCCTAATAAAATATATAGAAACAGCGGACTGTACTCGTAGTATAATATATCAGTCCATAACCGTTCTATCCACTTAGAAAGATTATGTCACAGTTGACCACGCTGGCCTATTGCAGATATGCGGACTTTACATAGAATTTCTGGTAACAATCTATGTGGTATGTAAGTTTCCTCAGGAAGGAACAATGATAAAAAGATAATTATTCTATGCGTGCTATCACACATCTTCCAATGTATGAATATTGGGTGTATTTATGAGGTACTATCAAATATTATAACCAATGCAATACCTACAAACGAATATAGATTTAAATAACACATACTTATCATACATTTCTTTAAACCTCTCAATAACGCACTACTTCCCAAAATAACTACGAGTATTCCATACACGAACAATTCATCGAACTCAACAATAACCTTTCTAATTGTGAATTTTTTTATAGAATCATTAAATATTTAATAACGCCTAGCTCTTAATGTCGGCAAGTCACGGAGGTGGAAAATTGATTGGCTATAATGTGCGGCCGGAGCCCAAGAACGCTGCAACACTGTGTATTATTTAATGATTTTCATTGTAACTCACTCGGTAATTACATTACGTATGTAACGAGGTGAGGATATTGTTCAGGAGCGTTTGACACGTGTGTATATAATCTCAATTAAGAATACATCATGGCTAACTTAGATCTGTATCTACTGTAGCATACAGTCCTAAGGTGGAAATCAGAAATTATACTTTTTAGTCTCACAACTCAAAGATCTGAAAATAATACTAGTGGATATTATATACTCAGCCTGTTGCCGTCCACTGCTGGACGTAGGCCTCCTCAAGTAAGCACCAACCATCCCGGTCTTGAGCAGCCATCCATCCGCTACCCGCCGCTCTTCAGGTCGGTTCAACGTGCAGCAGGACGTCCTACACTACGTTTACCTAAGCGCGATCTCAACTCCAATACTTGATTGCTCCGCTGACAATCTGTCTGGCGGCTATTGTGGCTCGCCTACTTCCACTTCAGCGTGCTAATTCTATGAGTAATATCTGGGACTTTAGTTCTCTGGCGGATTACTTAATTTCGAACTCTATCCAACAGAGAAACTCCAAGCATTGCTCGCTCCATAGCACTTTGAAGTGGAAGTTGTGGATATTTGAAGGCCTGAAATCCATAATTCGGATACATTAAAACCAAAAGTGGTTACTTGAACCTTCTATCGGTCTTTACGTCAGGCTGTCAATATCATATTGAAAAAATCTTTACAGGAATACACTTCAATATTAATAATGTAACTTCTTCAATATTACGTATGAAAAATGACGTAGAATGATAGGTCACAAAAACTGCGACATCTTAACCTAATCCTAGCGGACGTGAGGGATGTACCGCCTCGACATGAAAAGTCACCGGGCCCGTAATACTATATGGCTTTTATTATTCCGTATGTCAATTCACTTGACACTGTTATTTTCTTTACCAAAAAAAGTAAAAAAAAATTCGCTGTGATTTTACAGATTTTTGTCTGAAAATGACTCTCAATACACAATATTTATGTATACAGTAAACTTAGAAAAATTTCCACACGGACGACTTGAAAATTATAGTATTAGTGGGTATGGAACTATTTTGGGATACTGAGAGTCGTATCTATGTAAGAAAATTCTAACAAAAACTGATATATACATACATTTTCTATTTATTATTTTACTCAAGTGACGCAGGCATAAGCAGGCCAAGCCGAAGAAAAAACAATTGTACAGGTTTGTTTATCCCGCTTCCGCTTCAAGTTAGCTTATAATATTACTCCCTATGCATGAATCTTACAGCTGGGCTTGATGCATAACAGAAAATCCGACACCAACGTACAGACCAAAACCCCTCGGTAGATATCTCCGCGCTTAAAAAAGTGCTATGATACTTGTTAGCGACACAAGCCCGGCATTACTTCGCATCCACACTATGAATTTCCGAGACGGATAGCTCCAGCCGTCTAAGATCTTAGATCTAGTCGTCTCAAATGTGATACTCTCCCTAACAACAGCTTATGCATAGGCATAGCTTAGTTTCCTGAAGGCGCCCTTGAACTAGTTATCTATCCCGATGTCTGGGGCGTTGTTATCATTCGTCGGCTGAGTGACGGGTAATGTTTTTCATAGTCAAATTTTAACGTTTTCTTTTTTTTGCATAGACAACAGGTCACCTGATAGTAAGTGATTATTGCCGCCATTGAACATTCACAACGCTGGATCTTGAAAGTTTTACCGGCCCAATTTGGGGAAGGGGAGCAACGGAAAAAGGATTTGAAGAAGAAAGGCATATTGGGCATCCGGCAATGACACTCACCGAACGAAACGTGACTGCGACTGTCGCTTCTCGTCGATTTCCTGTGAGACAATGGTACCGCCGCGGATAAGCCTACCCATTCATGCTGACTCATGACTGACAACAGCGTGGCTCTACCACATATACATCTTAAAATGAAATATCCACATACAGTGAAAGAAACTTATGCGAAATCCTATACACTATTCTATTTTGCTGATAATTTAATGTTATATTTTATTGTTAATATTGGAAACAAGATATCTTAAATTACCTATTACAGACATGACCCAAAATCGCTCATTAGAGTGAGCAAACGTGCAAATAGGTAGGTATATAAATTGTGGCATAAACCAGAGCATTAACAATTATATTTTTATTAAAAATAACTGATAATTACATTATACAACGCCTTACAATCGTTTGCAAATTTTCTTACTAGGCTTATTTTATTTTATGTAAAAGTATGTAATAGCCTCATTACCTAAAGAAGCACATAAATGTGTAAGATTGATGCGGCTTATATTTTAAACAAAATATAAGTTGATATTGTGTAGCTATTTTATTTATGATATACTTTTAAAATACATGTGAAAAATTACACAATATAATATCCAAATGTTACAAAAACGAATTGCTATCAAAGAGTAAATTTTTAAACGCATGAGTACTCACCCATACATCACCTACGGCTCCACAAATTAAACACAGAAACTCGAGCAAAATTTGTAAAATAAAGTGACACAAAATAATGCTTAATAAATTACTTACGAAAATTAATTGGCGCACAAGTTTCCCGCGCATACATCGTTTATTTTTAACACGCTTCTGATATAGTAAAGGAAACAACATACAGCCTACCGAAATGTGTTTTAAAAATATTCTATTAAATATAATATTATGTTTTATAATTGTTGAACACCGCGATATGGTAAACCGGGCTAATTATGTAAAATTAAGTGACACATAAAGCTTATTAAATTACGTACTAGAATTAATTAGCGGACAAGTTTCCCGCGCATTAATACATGAATCGTTTATTTTTAACACTTCCGTAATAGCAAAGGAAACAGCGTACGTACAGCCTAGTGACTGCTGAAAGTATTTAAAAAATATTAATTTTGTATTTTCATATTCATATTTTCCAAGTTTAGCAAAGTTTTAAGCACAGGCAATATGAGGCAATTTGATTCCAACAATATGGGTTTAAATCGTATGATAAAATGTCTAGTGATTTAAATATCTTATGATTAAGGAGCGTTCTTAGAATATTGTAATCTGAACCGAGAAAAACTTTTTGTAATCTTTACCTTATGATACCAGAATGAAAAAGTGACTAAAATGCACGGTGCATTCACCGTCAAGACTTGATTATGTCAGTCGACACAATTATGCCGGCTTGGTTGAAACCGGACATAAAACTAATTCAATATTCTTAAAAATGCCTCGGTCAAGCGATCATTAGTTTGTCACATAAAATATGACCCCGTATTAAAAGGGCTTAAGTAACACAACTCTGCCAGTCAACTGTCACCTTACATTCCTAAAGGTATTCGTCACACGATTTGAAACTCCACTGCGCACACCAATTAACTCACGGCAGCGGACGAGCAACGCTTTAATTGTAATCAAAACATCAGAACAGTTACACCCTGTAAGTTATTGCGTAACTCCAAATTAATTTATGGATGCGACGACCTTTTCCAGCACGTAAACTTCGAGCACAGATAATAAACAAATTAATGCTTAGTTTTGGGACCGCCATTTTATACGCCGCAGTCTGTTTCGCACGATTTCAGTGGCTTTAATGTTATACAAAATATTTGGGCTTGTTTCACGTTAGTTCTATATTTGAATTGTTGGTTGACTGTTGTTTTTTATCCAAGGTTACTCAGAGACAATTCACAATTCAATTTTTACTTACATACATTTGTTTTTTTGTATGTACCTAATGCGTAAAGATTTGACGTCAAGAATAATCACACCAGAAATTAGACATAAATAAAACGATAATGCTTCTAATAATATAAATTAATAGCCGAATTGTCACAATATTTTTTTTTTTATCAGCCCATATGCGTCCCACTGCTGGGCACGGGTCTACTCTACAATCGAGAGAATCGATTGAGAGTGGTTAGGCCATATAGTCCACCACGCTGGCCTAGTGCGGGTTGGCGGACATTAATTAATTACACACATTAATTACTCAATCATAATTCGGCGTAAGTTTTACACTCTATTCCTACATAATATTTTTCATTTTACACTGTGTCAATTGTCTTGATAAAAATGTTACAGTTTACTTAATTTATCGATCGCTAGTCGTTATCATAATGTCGGCCAAAGGGACCAGGCCGAAGTGGTCAGCGTAATCTGTTTATCCCGCTCTTCAGCATTAGTGCCGCCGCATAGCAATGTGGAACATTGTCCCACAGGGGCCAATAAGCAATTACCCACTGCATCGCACTGCCCATGAAATTATGGTTTTATATTCGATTCCTGGCAGGGAGAAATTGTTGTTTGTTCATAATACACACAGAAACTCACGCTTTTATTCTCGAGGGGTAGGCAGAGGTGTTCTAGTGACACAGACATGTCACCGAACATATTGCCTTCTTAAGATGTGACGTGACACGAGCCTATCGGCGGCTGTAAAATTATATCGGCGGATCTAAAATTAAATAGCCCCATAAAGTCATAGATTTCTCACATCGAAATATGTTTTTGGATTTTGATTCGTATCCAACTATTATGAGAAAAATATGTGTGCATTTAAAAGTGGTAGAGCCTTGCTTTTATACATAGGGTAGATCAGTACGCCTGATTCGCCTCGGATAGGATAGAAACGATTTTAGAAAAAAAAAAATGAGAAGTGATTGATTGTTATTTAGACTGGGAGTGGATGATTATCCACGTATCAGCCCGTTTTATCACTAAATATATACCATGAAAAAAGTAGTATAATGCGAAAAAAAAACACGTATTTTTCTTTGCGGTATTCGTAAAGGTTCCCAAACAGCCAATAAGTACTAACACACCTAGATTACTAAACCGTAAGATTCGCATCCCCACGTCTCATTCCGGCAAACTATCCGAGGAATCATTCCGGGCTACGGTACATAATATTCTCACCGATGTACAGAAATTGGGCCAACACGAGTCCGACATACCTGGCTTACAAACGAGATTGCTTTGGATATCAATTTCTTTGTACACTCATTGGGTGGAGTTTGGGGAATATTTGACTGGAATTAGCTTAATATTTTTCGATAATTTTTCTAGTGTTTCCAGTCCGAGTTAATTACGTTAAGGTCGCATATTAACCGTCGTTCCATTCCAATATATGCTAATTTAAAAATTCTGTGTAATAGTTTTTTACAACAGCGCACATGACTCATCTAAACTAATCTCCTGTCCCAATATTATGAACAGGAGCAAAAAGCATACTCTAATTTTCAGTGTCACGTTCACACATACCACCAATAATAAAGCTTGCGTACACCCCATAACACTACGCCATGCCCATACCAAACCGCACAAATTCACTCCCACCAACTCGGAATTGTGTTCATAAATTCCCATTTTACAACGCAATGACTAACCTTACTTCACGAAAATTTTAGCTGTACGGAAAATAGACACCCTTTCATCCAGGGACCGAAATCCAGAAAACCACATACGACTTGCGAAGTTACCGGCGTGTACCAATTAACCCACCGGGAGTAATCCCCGAAGGTATTAAACAAAATTGACTTCGATATCATTTTACAGTCGCCAGCCGAAAATGAGATTTTACCTGCGCGTAGAAAACTATGGTTGGGCAGTTAGCCGCTTTTACGGGTCCATTGTACCCTTGTAGGGTATAGGGTTAATGCAGTAGTGTTGAAGTATTTTATTACTTTTATACTATTAATTAATTGCTTGAGAATTTCATTAAGCTGTGGCGAATATTGAGCTGCGCGTGAACTAATTATGTTTCTGCAGTAATAATAAATCGTATGAATTATTGTTTCTAAATAAACATCACTATAAATCCATTAATGAACTTCGACCTCTCAAAAATCAAATCAGCAACATCTAAAATATTAATTAATATATTAACATACTATTAACCGTGTTATGACTTTATGGGCCATACAATCAGATAAAACAAAACAACACAGCTCCGGGCGTTGTTACGTCACCATTTACAACATATAATGTCTGTAGGTTCACCTGGCAAGTCACGCACAACCAGTAATTACACGGAAATCTATGAATTTACCCCATAACCCACCTTCACGGGGTCTATTGGGCCCCCGACGCGTATTACCCAAATTACAGGGCGCATAACATTCAAATATTAAACAACATGTTTTGAGCGCTTTAGCGGTCCCAAAACTGCAATATTTGTAGCAATCCGGAAACCACACGCGGGTCGAATTAAACCGATAGCGCTATTTATTCTAAATACTACTTTCCACTCGAATTGAACGGATTGATAATGTTCAACATTTTATACACTTTGTGTTTGTCAAGTAATGTATACATTTTGTAGTGCAATTTTTTTTAACATGGGCTTTTATGGTGATACAACATATGCCTCGCCGGTATACACTAATATTATAAATGCGAACGTGTGTATTTAGGTATATACCGTTCTCGCGCTAAAACGATTTTATGAAATTTTTCATAAATATATTGGACCATGGAGACGGACATAGGCTACTTTTTATCCCGAAAGATTGTATTTATTCCCCGGGATGAGTCAATAATTCAAATATACAATATGTTCGCTACTCTTTCAAATTAGAATGGATGGCACGGGATATGAGAAAAAAGATTGCATGCATTTCGTCATGGGACAGAATAACTGCGATCACATTGAATTTAAATATAAAACAGTTAGTACGCGAAATCATATGTTGTTTATGTAGACTGGATTCAAAAACGTTCTGCACCCGGACGAAGCCGGGCGCGACCGCAAGTAATCTATATGAATTGCACTACACATACATTCTGATAGATTAAAGGCGCTTCTTGGCACCAATAAATTAAAATTCACACTTGATTTACTGTGTAAGTAGGCGGATAAATTAACTTCTGATACAAGGCCTTTAGAACCATATCCTTTCCGGAATCCACTGAGCTGGAATTAGAAGATTTGAAACATTTTTTGTGTTTTAGCGTGTTCTGTAAGAAAGCTCCGTGAATTATAATGTTGCTTATAACACAAATATTTCAGATAATTATCGTCCTAATGAAACATTAAGTCAGATTCGTTGACTTACTCCATACCACAAATATTAATGGGTGTTTGAATGTAACAAAAGTAATAAATAATACTCCCTGCGTTATATCTTAAACCAATATCGTTGAGGAGAATAGGATTGTGGCGACAACTTACTATTCTTATATGTCATGGTAATTTGACACACTCCCATGACTTTTAAGGGACCTTTTATTGCAATGAATAGCGAGACGAGCATGCCGTTAGCCTGTTGGTAAGCGACACGACCACCTACGGACAGTAGCAAAACCAAACAACACCATGAATTACAAAGCAATGCTTATCATTCCACTGCGCTTGCCATCCTGAGACATAAGTTGTTAAGTCCCATTATGTCCAGTAGTTACGCCATACGAGTAGTTTGAGTATTCACATATAAGTTATTGGAAAAAGGGACTTTTACTTGACGATATAGCTACATGATTTAGAACAAGTTACATTTGTGACAATTTTAATATGGCAATAAAGAATGTTATCTTAACTATCTATTTCATCACCTATAGCAGACAACAAAGCATAGAATCTTAAGTAATTAAAAAAATTACATAGGCCAAACATCACAGATGAAGGCGACGAAACGAAACGTCCCCAAACCACTATAAATATGACACAATGTATAAAATTATACAACACGCGACCAAAGTTATCCCGCCATTCCCAGCCCAGATTATTCACAGCGGAAACTTTATAATGTGTGCAAACAATAAAACAGTATTTCACGTGAAAACTGTCCCGTATGAAAACATACGAAATTGTGTGTACGTTGCGTACTTACTTACGGTCCGTGAACACACGAGTCCTTGACCCGCCGCTGTGTATACGTCCCATATTTTACGTCAAAGGCGTTGATCACTTTAATTATTTAACACCTCACAATTTGCCTCGGGACGTGGTATTAATGTGTTTGAATCTTTGTGCTAAGACGGATATTAGGAGCTTTACCAAAGGATTATAATGGCATATAAATAATTGTTTATGGAAAGTGTTAAATCGGTGGTGGGGTTAATGGAAAGGACATTATGGGTCTTGACATTATCTCATCATTTATCATTCACGAAGATGATGAACTATGTATGAAACTTAAAATCGCATAACTAGCTACTTAGTATTCTTTAAACATTTCAAGAGGCCTAGATGATGTTGTTACTACTGATTCATGTCACAAGAATGTTCAAATCCCAGGTCAGACACTCCAGTTTGTGTGAATTTTTCGGTTTCAAAAACCCGGGATTGGGTTTGAGTTCTGAATGGCGATACGCTCACACCAAGTCACGTCTTGGGACAACTCATCTCAGCGAAATGTGGCTGGTATTACTGCATACCCTTACGGTGATATAGCCGTGAACATGTGCATGCCTGACCTGATTGTATCAAATATCGCAACATTAAATGCGGCAAAAGATACTCAGAATATCCGCTGATGTTGTAGTAACAATTATACTAACTATACAGGTGCATTTTTAAAACCTGATATGTATTAGTCTTCTTTTGAATGTTAAGTTCTACCTGATACTACAGAAATATGAATAAACGATCAATTTTTTTATCATACTATCTCTCTCTCTTTAGCCACAGGAAGTCCACTGCTGAACATAGGCCTCCCCCATGGATCTCCATATCAACCTGTTAGAAGTGACATGTATCCAGCGACTTTCTGCAACATTATCCATCCTACCGTTGAAGAATTTTAAGCATTGTTCCCTCGCCGGTAGATATTTTATCTGCAAAGTACTGCGTCACATCCTGATGTGACTGCTTCTGAGCAGTAAAAATTTTTGTTACATCACAAAAAAAAATACCTTACAAAATATATAAATAGCATTCTTTACACCACCGATGGGAAGCAAAGATTTTTTGCAAAGTATGGGAAGCGGATAAATCCGCGTACTCACATTATACCAACTCTCGTATATACCTCAATATTGCGGAGTAATTTTCAACACTCCAACACGGAGATGGTAACAAGAAAGACCCCTGACGTGACCCTACTATCAAGCGGGATTCATCGGAGCGCACGATTTATATCGGAGCCGAAAGAGAATTGTTTTTGGCCGTACCTGCGAATCTATGCTACGATAAATCTGGGTGTACAAAAGGATATCCACTTAAAATCGAGTTGTGGATTGTATATGAACAAAAATTTGTTTTTGTTTACTCGTATTTAGAATTTTTGTTTATTAGGTTGTAATTTGGTTGTCACACCGTGGTGCTTATTACATTATGAAATATGTTACTAATATAAGCAAACTTGCACACATTTTGTGAAGAATAAAAAACAAGAGAAAAAACAAATTTTGCATTTATACAGATTCTTTCTGTGGTTTCGGAAGAACATAAAAATGTGATATTAGATGTATTTTTCTTATATCGTATAGTCTTACCAACTTAACACCCAACCTTCTGTAAAGAAAATACGTAAATATTATTAGCACTTTACAACCTCCAGTATTATATTATGAGTGCAAAATAATTTTGAGTAAAAAATTAATTTAACTCTTACTAATGGGTTTCGCTATAAACGAGTTTACAAAAACTCCGGCGTCGCATAAAACCACTTTTACTAACGACTAGATTTTAAGCTGTGTTTTTGGTATATTGTAGATTTTTTTGCTTCTTACTTCTGCTCATTTTCGTTAGTTCAAAATTATTTATGAAAATATTAATAATTTGATGTGTGTTAATGTGGGAGTCTTCCACGGGTTACCGCAATAAAAAAAAACGAAATAAAGTTGAAAGGAAAGTTCATTGAATACAGACATTTTTTTTAGTTTCCAGAGGAAATTGTTCAAAATTTTTATTATTTGGATTTTTTCTGCAAATCTGCAAAAAGAATAAAAAATAACGTACATTTTATAAAAAGATTTTATAAGATTGTAGCCACTTAAAATAAACAAAAGTGGGGATTTAATTTATAAAGAAGTGTACGATAATTTAGTTGGGTGCCAAATGTGTTGTAGAAACCAATTATTTTTTTTAAATTATGAATGTATTCATACGTTGTATTTAATTATTGCTCGCTTTAATGTTGATTGAACAGATCTTTAGTAAAGTCCATAGGTCTCCATAAGAATTTATGAAATCAGCAATACTATCAACCTAGATAAGATCAGCCTTATGGACGTAAATACAACTCATCTGCATCATATAGAAAATTCAAGGGCACAGCTATACTATTTAATTACAAAACTCATAAATTTACTTAAATGTTACATACATACATACATAAACTCACGCCTTTTTCCCATTACGTGTAGGCAAAGGTGCTACCAGGACACCCACATTCCACCTTATATGTTCAGTCCCACGTTGTGATAGGGGGCGAGCCCATCGCCATATCGGGCACAAATTCCCGACTCCGGGCTAATAATGAATACAAAAATACAGTATCACTTCCCCCGACCCAGGATTCGAACCCGAGACCTCAGCTTTGTAATCGCACCGTAGTATAACTACGCCACCGAGCCACTACTCAAATGTCTATCGGGATCAAACGTATAATGTCTATATTGGATAGAATATATATCTGCTTTTTAATAGCAACGCAAGACTCTATTGTAAAGAGGAGCGTGCTACATTTCGCGCCATGAAATTCCCAATATTGTAGGTAATTTGCGTCCGCCGCAGCGAAAGCCTCTTGTGAAGATATCGACACCTTGCGAGGTAGCACGCTAGACTCTTTAATAATATATCTGGAGAATATTTTTACTTCAAAGCGAAGAATAAGGTACCGAGATATTTTAATTTTTAAGCTACAGCCTTATTGGATTAAGAGCACGTTATCATGAAATATTCGGTTTAGTCTTTAAAGACAAATGTCAAGATTTATGTATGCAGTCAAAGTGATGTAATATGAAAGAATTTGTATGTAACCAATCCAGTAGAAGATTCTGAATGTTCTTTGAGACTCAGAAATAAGTCATATAATATGAGGTTTGTTTTCTAAATCTTCCATTGCAATTGTCGGAGCTGATGAAGAAAACATCAAAAAGACACAAAGATAGCTAACTAAAAGATTTGCATCCAAACGTGGTCGTTTGCCATTTTCGAATCGAATCCTAAACCAGCAAAGCATCTGCTTAGTTGGAATATACAATACCTTCTGCACCGTTTCATAAAATTAATCTTAATAGCTTCTGCCCGCAAACTTCGTCTGCGTGATTAAGTTAATTTAAAATTTCCCATCCCGTCCCGTTATATTCCGCCCCGTCCCGTCTCATCCTCTCTCAATCCATGTAATCTGGTCCCATCTTATCCCTTTGAGTATAGAAAAGTAACAAATATATCGAAATTTCTTCATCATCCCACAGGGACACTACATTTTTCGGTATAAAAAGTAGCCTTAGTGTTAATCCAGAGTGTCACCTGCCTCCATATCATACTTCAAAATCCGTTAAGCAGTTTTTGGGACAAACAAACAGACAAAAAACCAAAAAAACATTGTTAGATGTTCTCCTTTATCTTCAATGGACAAACATCGATCGGTTACAAATTTATTATATGTATAGATTATGCCGCCAGTCCCTTATAGTTGTAACACATAGCCTTAACTCTTTCAACCTCCAGTCACCAATATCACCACACAAACATCGAAAGGTATGCTTGCAAAACTGTGGTCTCGGGTTCGAATCCCGGGTCGGGCGAAGTTATATTAGATTGCTCTATTCATTATCAGCCCGGAGTCAGGGATTTGTGCCCGATATGGCGATAGGTTCGCCCCCTATCACATCGTGGGACGGAACATACAAGGCGAAACGTGGGTGTCCTGGTTGCACCTCTGCCTATCTCTTCTGGGATAAAGGCGTGAGTTTATATATACATACATGTATACACACGTATATAAAAATCGAAAGCAGTTGCTAATTTCCAATAAAAGCGATATGCAACCATGTTTAATATGAAGTTTTTAACCCACCAGCATTAAGTAGCACGGTTTACGAGCAGCGCCGCTCGTATAACCTACATTGTATTGCAGCACCTGTTTCTCTAGTTCAATTAGTTTATGTCTCATGTTCGGGAGGTGCTCATTAATTACACACAAAGACGAACAAGACGGTTACACCTCTCGGAAATGTTATTACGGGTTTTGTGCTCCTTCGTGTAAGGTGTGGATAAGTTATAAAGGCTAATAAAGGATGGCATCAAAATCTGATGGTCGAGCGTGACGATATTGTTAAAATTTACTGGTAGGTCTCTCATATGTGAGAAGCCGCCTGGGTAGGTACCGCCGCAGTATCTATTTCTGCTGCCTGGTAATGTACTGTTGTGTTCCAATTTGAAAGACATTGTAGCCAGAGTAACTGGTCATAATGAGACTTAACATCTTGTGTCTCAAAATGGCAAGCTCAGAAGAATGCCAAATATTGTTTTGTAATTCATGGTATTGTTTGGTTTTGCTGCTGTCAATGAGCAGTTGTATCGTTTATCATCAGGCGAATGGCATGCTCTTCTCGCCATTCATGACAATAAAAAAATCTCCCTATGTTGCAATCCTACGATCATCAGTTTATTTTCTGTAGCTGCTATTACCCAGAAATATTATTGGCTCTCTGTATCGGCACGGGTGTTATGATGTAGAAAGTATTTTTAACTTTTTGATGGGAAAATTCTTGACGCTTGCTTATCGTCGGAGAACAGGTTACTTTCGTTCTATGTTGACGAACCAACGTGGAAAACTAAGATATAAAATGACTTGTTTAATTTATCTCTCTCTCTCTCTCTATGTCTCTCTCTCTATCTCTCTCTCTCTCTATCTCTCTCTCTATATATATATATATATATCTCTCTTCAGCCACAGGAAGTCCACTGCAGAACATAGGCTTCCCCCAAGGATCACGTTGAGCTGTTAGAAGCGGCCTGCATCAATCGCCTTCCTGCAACCTTAACCAGGTCGTCTGTCCACCTTGTAGTCGGGCGTTGATGGCGTCGTACGACTAGTAGGACGGATTGCTTTGTATTAAAGCGAATAAAATATGCAGCCGATATTCATCATTCAAAGAAGAAATCATACATACATACGCCTGTTTTCCCAGAAGGGGTAGGCAGAGGTGCAAAATAGACACCCTCGTTTCGCCTTGTATTTTCCGTCCCATGATGTGATAGGGGGCGAGAAGAAGAAGAAATCAATACGTAAATATTAATCGAATGACATTGTATATCGCGATATTTACCAATTGAATTAAGGTGGGGTAAGTACCTATTAATTCAATTTATAAAGAAAACACATTTTTAATCACTTAAATTACTGTTAAAAAATAAAACTTCTCGCTTTGAGATATTCCTAATAACAATTATTCATTAAGAAAACAAACGTCTTGTATTTAATTTTTATCGAAAACTTGATTACTTATGAGTCACGCGATGTGATATTCATTTTGCTTTAGGTGGTAAAAGCTATCGCATGTTGACTCCTAATGGACATCCATAATTTTAATAACTTTCGTTCTCTTATGCTGGTGAATATGTAAAATAAAAGCAGAGTTGTAATACTATATCGTCTCACTTTAATAGTAGTTTTTTTAACTTTTATTTTTGCAGATTCTTTAAAACTTCTAAATTATGTAAAATCCAAACTACATATTCTATGTAGATATATTAAAATCCATAATTGGTTTCCAATTTCCATAGACCACGCAAAACTGCTGCACGGATTTCAAAGTATCCACCGACATAATGCCTACAACATGCATTGTTCACCATCCTGGTGATTACAAATATCCAACTGAAGTTAATAATTACAATATAACGAATATGAAGAAGATTAAAAGCATGTGACACTTAACACATTATGAAGACAGTTACACCCGCGCTCTCTCGACAGCCCATCGAGATTACAACGGGCCCGTGCAAAGAACACTCATTATTTTAAGATTATGAAAGTTAAAATTTAACGGCAAACGTTAAGTTGTCGAGCTACCGTGTAACACAGTACGTAACTTCATTCCTGTGAAGCGAACTTGTGAAATTTATATTTAAGGCGGTGCTAAGTTAAACCCGCCTTACAAACTCGCAGTTTTAGGGACAACGGTGGGGAAAACGGGCGGCGGAAAGGCGAGACACTTTAGAATTTTAGAATTTTGTCACGGAAAACTTTGTAATTTCGCAACGAGGCGCTATTCGGACGTAGGACAACATAAATCATCCCACTTGTTCTTTGTTTATACGCCAACTTTGAATACAACTGGACAATAAAGACGTGGAAACTTTACATCACCCGGTAACAATGTATTTGACGCGTTAATTTCTTAATACAGTCCGTTAGAACTGCAGACTCCAGAGGCATTTTTCCTTAGTTAAACCAAGTATCAAATGAAGCAGAACACGGAGTGAAACTTCTCTTTTAAATAGCGAGGGCACGACTTGAAAATTCAATAGCAGATACACTGGTTGAACTTCGCCTTGCACTAACAATTAGTTCCGGCCCGCTATACAAAGGCTGCCGATGTATATAAGGCGTGAATTGGCCGCAACCGAGGCAGTACGAAGCCTTGTTTGGTATTAGGTACAAGGGTTGCTTTGTTCGCAAGTTCGGCATTACACCCGGGAAATATAGTAGGAATGTTCGGCATGGCTATGAATTTCCGAGACGCTTGGGAGACCTTCGTAAACACCATAATGTAATACATTTATGCTATAATGAAGCTATTTGCTGAACCACGATTTGGTGTGTGGTTTTCTAAATTACTGTCCATGATGTGGCAGCACAACATGATGTGGAGATAACCTTTGTGGTGTTATGACGTCGATATTCCTCGCAATATTTCTAATAAAATCAGATGCAAAACAACTATATAAAATGCATGTAAAATAAATACATTAATAACTGGATAATTATGTGACTGTTACGTAAGAAAAAATAATTAGAAGTAATATATTTCATTAGCTTACCATAGTCAATATTTACACGGAAAATATTCATAAATTAATTTTACATCATTAAATATAATATGGCTGAAACAATCTTAATAAATATTAATTAACATCATATATCTACCATCAATTATTTATATAATATAATAGTCTTTATAATTAATTATAAAGATGGAGAATAAAATGATAATCACAAGGGAAGGTTGGATGTTACTAGGGTTGAACCTTACTGACCCAATGAAAATCATCAACAAAGCTACTTCACGTCGGCTTCTCAGAGACAGTAGTAGCCCCCGGCAAGCCGGCTTATTCACGTTAAGACTGGCATGTCAAGACCGGCTGCAAGTGCTTCTACCGCTTAAACAAGTATCCTAAATTAATTTTGATATCTTGAGACCTCTCGAAAGGACAGTAGACAAAACAAGAAGTAGTGAGGTGAACTCAATGTTGACAATTAGTTACAATTGGTTATCAGCACAAAAAGAGGAGAACCTTTCAAGGTTTTACTCAACACTGAGACTGTAAATGCTATTATAATATAGACTACCATTTTTATACTAAGCTAAACAATTTTAAGAAGCCGTAGAATGTACCTAAAGTCCTAAGCCATAAATAGAAGCAATGTGTATTGACAGTCAATCACCACGCACTTTAAAAGTTAAAGAAAACATCGTGAGCAAACCTGCCTAGCGTTGCGATTTTAAAGATTTTTACGGTGGGTGAAGTCCGCCAATCCGCGTTAGGCCAGCATGGACTATATGGCCTTACCCCTCTCAATTGTACTCTCGATTGTAGAAGAGGCCCGTGCCCTGCAGTAGGAAGTATATGGGCTGATAAAGTACAATACACCTGAAGTTATAACTAAAATCATCCGAACTACAACAAAATTCAAACCGGCTCTCGTCACTACCCTGCATTCACAAACGGTTAGCACGGCGCAAGGCGCGGCCACACGAAATTCACTCGGAGCGGACTTCATTGCATTACGCACCTCTCGGATCCCTCGCTCCCACCTCACATGTGATTAAGCCATGCTCCGCAAATGGATGCTCCGATGTTCGCTTTAACTGCGCAGACAATGACTTGGGGGACTCGGTATTGTCAACACAAGTGCTGCAAATGAGCAATCAAACGCCTTGGATAGCAACAAGGTATCAACAGTAATTTTGTAACTTTTAAATCAATATTTTACTCATACATTCTCGTCCATTTAAAAAACAACCCATAAATAAGTCGACTTAACGAGTTGGTACCTAAAAAAGTAAGGAAAAACTATAACAATTACCAATTAGTTCTTCAATGGCAGTTAAAACCTTCCCCATGCCGTTATTATGTTTTACACATACTAATATTATTATCATACACCTTCATCGAAGAAGCCGTGGAACATTCCAGAAACAAACACACCACAGACGCAAAGCAAATGGAAGTAAATCACAAGTAACTAACGTTAATGACAGCTTAATAACACAATGAACACATACGCTTTGTGCACTTTATACAATAAAGCGACTGCAAGACCTAGACTAGACTAGACTAGACACTAGATAGTATTGTCTCCACGTTGCACTAGCAATATCACTTCCACTAAACACTAGTTTGAAATGCCAATAGTATTGTTTAATAAAGGTCGGAATATTCACCCGTACAACGTGCAAGCGTTTACGTATACAATTGGCATCGTTTTATTCAATTTGGAGCATCTGGTGTAATTGTTTTCAAGACAATACTTGAGACAAAGAGGTATTGCTCGCAATTGATAATAGGGTGAAGGTGATTAGAGTTCGCAATGGATGCACTTTTTTCTTGAGAAGTTTTTGTGTACTATATTTCCCAGTATTATACATAAGGTATACGAGTATAAACGTTTAAATATTAACTTTGTAGTAAGTTATCAAAACTATTTTTTATCGAGGGGAAAACTCCTTTCGATTGACGATTTTTGACAACATAAACTGTATAATACGTCGAGAATTCTCGCCTATCAAACTTGCGTTCAGGGATCCTGTCAGCGCCGCGCAGATAGTGGCCTCAGACTTATTCCCTGAGACTAATATAACCTGAACTACGTCGTACGTATATTTACGTCGTATACCCACTACAAACCGCTACAAACCACTACAAAAAACGCAAAAGAACATTCGTCATTATCCCGACCCTCTAAAAATTCATATTTTTTTTAAAAATAGGTGTATGACGTTTGTAATGTAATGGTCATTAGCCTGTGCCAAAATACTGAAATAAAGCAACGTTACTTAAAGATTAGGAATCTATCAACAACTTTCAAGGATCATCAACGATTGCTGTACAGTCTACAGTCACTTGATAGCGATCACTTATATCAAAACTGCTAAATCAGTAACAGAACGTTTAAATCCGTTCACATACCCTGTTGTAGTAGGTACCTAACTTCGCAATAGTGTAGCTAATGTGGCACGTACAGTACTGGCGCATTACGCTCCGGTCTAGCACAATTTTGTACAGGAAACTCGCTAGCGAAAAAACTCATGAAAAATTAACTAGATTGCGTACAATACGATAACAAGTAGGCTTAGTAGGCTATTTGAACGTAAAACTAGGTTGCTCTAACTAGGGAAAGGGAAATCGTTTAAGCCTCCGCCCAATTTTGTGCCACCTGGGACTCTCGTATTAAGCACAGCGAGGCAATTTTCGACATTACGATCACTGTTTAAGACTTGCCTTGGAAAAATAATAGTCTGTTTTGCTAGGTCCGTGTTATGTTAACATACTAATACGTGTTTAGTATTAATGCCTATTAAGTTCCATTTCGTGCCTTCCTGAGGGGCTTCTTCCGTAATAAAGAGTGTTAATAGACCTTTCTTAATTTTTTTTACCTTTGTATGAGCTATCGAAGGTTAAAATTGTCTTTTTTATCGCTGAATAACGATTGAATTAAGGTAATGTGTTTAAAACAAAATAAAAACATAATCCACTTACGCGTCAAAACTACTAAAATAAATAAGTAAAATAATATTATTACGTTCAAAAACTGAATAACATATTTTATCATTTATTTTATATTTAATAATATATCTTTATTAAAATAAAGTTTAAAGACGGTAAACAATTAGTACTAAATTAACATCTCATCTTTCTATCTATCTATATCAGCCCACGTCAACCCACTGCTCTGTATAGACCTCCTAATTTTCACGCCATATTTTTCGCTCATGTGTAAAGCGAATGCACTGTTTTCCTATGACTCTCACGATGTCATCCGACGGTCTAGCAGGTGGTCTGCCTCTTAGCTGGTATGCCTCTCTTGGCCACCACTCCGTCAATTTCATAAAACTTAAAACATAAATGACATACAAACACTTCTAATAAAGTCAATCTATGAACTTTCTTGTTGACAAATATATTGATAAGAAATATTAAGAAGCTAACTAATGTACTTCCGACTTCTAACGCAGCCAATATTAAGATACCACGGAAAAACCGAATGCGCAATAGATTAAATCAGCGAGAGCGCGTGACAAACGAGCAGGGCATCCTATACCTGTGGAATAAATGCCCTCGAGACTGCGGATCGCACGCGTAAGGACTTTGACCAATGGTATACTGCTATAGTTTATTGTCCAACCTTGGTTTTAATAACTTGATTGATTTTTCCATATTTTAGTTGCAGGAACATTTGAAAATTTAACGGAAAAATTGTTTTGAAAAACAAAAATGAAAGTCGTTTGATATCGGTGGATGTACACACACATAAACAATATGATAGGTAATAGGTAATCGTAAGTGCGCTGCCAGCATTCAAAGATATTAGGTCTGAAGTAGAGAGATTAGGGATTGGATTAAATGATTAAATTTTCAACATCAAAAAGTAATTTAATCTGTTCATCGAAACAATGAAATAATCATATTATGACTTCTGTCACAATAACTTGACGAATTTTCACGTTTCGGAGACCCATTACCTTCTCAATTCAAAATACCCCCAAGCTTCCTAATTCGGACATCTGAAACAACAAACGCACCCTTAACTTTCCAGCCCCAATCGAAGCAACTGAGAGGCCGATGTAGCACCCCTCAGTAAACACCCGGAACGAGTCACAAACTCGTACATGATAGAAAATCCTAATCTCTGCGGTCCCCGCTCAACTGTCGTTAATAAAACTCGCGAACTTATCTTTAGGGGAGATAAAATACTTTCTTTCCAAAAAACAAACGCCAGTTGAAATTTTTGCACAATCACGCGCGCAGCAATGTGCTCGCGTCGATACGGCCTTTATGCATGGACGATAAATTAAATATTTTTCTGGCGGAGCATATAAACGTCGCTTCGCGAAGTGGACAAGGGTGCGCCATTCAGCCACGGTTTATTTTAGCAATTGTTTATTGTTGCCGTGCTTTAATAATTTTAAATAAGTATAGGGTGACGCGCGTGAATTCTGAATAGGTCGACATCAGACGCCCTACTGGCGTGAATTTTTTCAGGGAATTATTATAAAATGAATAAATAATAAGCTGCACCGATCCGGTAGAAGTGTGGAATAACACAGGTAAAAGAAAAGACGTTGAGTAAGGAACAGGCTAATGAAAGAAACATCGTCAGTTCGATTTTCGAAGCCACAAAAATGACTATTCATTTTTTGTTCGATACTTTGGATTTATCGGTGCCTTTCATAGATAATATTGTCTTGGAAAATAATAGTCGTATCCTTAAAAGTTTATGCATGCTTCAAGTAACCTAATAATAACCAAAAAACTGGCTAAAATACTTCCCAGCATTCATTAAATGTGACAAAAAAATGTAAAATTTGTTCAGCGAAAACGTATAAAATAAAATTTGTTTGCTCAAAAATGTCGCCCTTTGTGAGCGTATAAAAGTGAAAATGGGAAAGATTTTCATAATTACACACTGCCGCGGCAGCTGCCTACAAAGACGTATCGTGTGAAAAGGCCTAAAGGCTAAAGAGTCGGCCGCAATCCGCGCAAGTTACGCTCGCATTTTTTTTCCAAACTGCATGAACACTCTGGGTTTTCGACTTCATTTAAAGGTCGTGGTTATTCATTTACTTCAAGACGTCTCTGGAATGTAATTAAATAATGTCAATGTTTTGTAGTTATAATTCTGTACTTTACAACTTGAAACAGTATCCAGACAGAAAACTAGAATTTTCAAGTCATCAAATTAAACGAAAATTTCCAACGCCACGCTCATATTGGTAACCTTTTTGTATAACAGCCAATGAGTATACTATAATATTGTAATCCATGATATTTTATCTTCTGGTATTTTTTACACTTTTGAATTTTTGGGAAACGATCATAAAATTAAGCTTATAATTCTCGTGACATTTTTTCGGGTTCGTCAAACATCGAACATATTTCTTCAACATGCATTAAATTATAATATTCATATCCCCAATCTTTTCAAACTCCCTAGAGCAGATAAAATGAATCAATATCTATATCACAGTTACAGTAAACTGAATAACACTAATAATAGATATGTGGTTAAAGGTTCGATTCCACTGAAATTGTTTTTGCGTCCCACACAAGAGGAAAATGTTGCTAAGAATTACCATCGGTTAAGTTAATGGATACGATTGAATTGTTTGTTTGTTCTTGATCGAGAAAATTGATATTTAACCGACGGGAAACCTTGATCAAAGGTAATAAGTTTTTAATGGTAGGTATTTTTAAATGAATGGATATGTGTATTAACGTATTTATCAGTGAAAATCTGCAATTGACCTGCTACAATTATTTTAATTTACTTTTTTGTATTAGCTGTAAGTTTACTGAATGGAAAAATAAAATAAAATAATGAATGTAAAAAGAAAAGAAATATTATTTAATTTGAATTTTAAAATGTACGAATACATCGTCTGTACTAAAATGTTAGCATATTACAATAATTGATTGATAATTTTGCAGACATGAACTGAATAATTTACACTCTTCAACCGGTAACACGTAAACTTAACATCAAAAGTATATAGAACTAGGTAATAGTCTAAAGTATAGGCACACTGCCTATCTCAAGAGTATAATAAATTTATAAATAGACCCAACAGTCACATACATAGTTCTGATCCACACTAAGATCGAGTCTTGTATCGTGGTTATCAAACTACAGGAGACTTTTCGGTCTCACAAACACTCAGACCCGAAACAAATACTTGGGATCATACAAACATTTGTTTCGGTGCGAGCATCGAATCCGCTGCCTCTCGTTTTACACCTGGCGTCTAACCAACTGCGCCACGGAGGCTGTCTTTGCACGTCACGGAGATACTTTGGATATTATACTCTGTTCAAAATAATAATTAATCATTGAACACTTTTTCATACTACAATAAAAAACCCAAAATAATATAGGCGTTTAGTGTTTATGAGTGCGACTGCCTAGGTGGCGTAGTGGTACTACGGTACGATTACAAAACTGAGATCTCGGGTCGGGCAAAATGATATTGGACTTTTCTATTCATTATCAGCCCAGAGTCAGTAATTTGTGCCCTATATGGCGATAGGCTCGCCCCCATCACATCGTGGGACGGAATATACAAGGCGAAACGTGGGTGTTCTGGTAGCACCTCTGCCTACCCCTTCTGGGAAAAAGGCGTGTGTTTATGTATGTATGTATGTATGCTTAGTGTTTATAAGTACAAGAACGGAAGTAAATATTTTTACACGTCCGTGCGGAAGTGAAAGATGTTTCTAAATTGGATATTGTATTTGAAAAATCAGTTGTTGTTAGTTGGAACTGGTTAATGAAAACTGCAACGTACCGAGCTAGTAAATTTTCCTTACAGCCAACTTTAGTATTAGTTTCGCGCGCCTGCCTCATTCTCACAACTCGCATTGGCAAAGTATATTATTTGTTGTTCGTGCCCACTGCTTGGCGATAGAATGAATATTGCACTGACGTTTCAATTCAAGTAAGCATAGCAAAATACAAATAGTCCAATATTTATCTTAAAATTAATATATTCACAGGAAAAAGTGATAATTTAGTCCCCATCAAAAAATAAATAAATAATTTCCAGTCCATTTTGACAGCCTTCATGGTACATGTATTAAAGACGCCTTGCCGGTTTTGCCCTAAGACCACGAGTACAAATTCCGGAACGAGGCGCCAATTATGTGTTACCCAGTACCCAATTTGATTGTGATTGTTCTAAGACCTGAAAATCCCTCGTAGTTTCTTCAAGTATTACGCACTTTAATACGTATTGTAATATTGTATTGTATTGTATCAGCCCATATACGACCCACTGCAGGGCACGGGCCTCCTCTACAATCGAGAGTACGATTGAGAGTGGTTAGGCCATATAGTCCACCACGCATATATATATATTACGTATGGTAATATACCATCAGGTAATCTGTTCAGCTACTTGTCAGACCTACACTATTAAAAACATTTTACCTAATTCTCACGTAATTAAGCAGCCATTTCATCCTATATACATACAACGCCGCACAAATGTATGCATTTAATTACCTAATACATACAGGGTGTAGTTAGAGGGTAAGTGGCAGCCCTTAAGTGGCAGTCGCCTGTGTCGCCGGTAGAGACTTTAGCGGGTCGCAAGAGCCCTTATAAGGGGCGAGACACGTTGACAGGTCGCTTCCCGTCCCCAACGCGACAGACGGTATTACGTATCGTAATCATTCATGGATATTGCTTTTCTGATACGTGGTTAGCTTATGGAATAATATGCGTAGTTTAGTAGATGAAAACGAGTTTCAGATTATTTAGCAATATATTTTTTCCGAAGTCATTTCTTTCAAAGCAAGAACTCAATAATTTAAAATAGACAATTCTATGATTTTTTACTTCTATGTGGTATGTACTTATGTATTATAATATGATTTAAACAATTAAATTAAGGCTATTATGTTAGCTAGAGTTTCAAGCGCACAGAGGAAGATTTAGTCCATCGCAAATTTTAATACCACAATGAATTCAGTTTATTTTGTACTGGAATAATACTTATCTAATTCAGACAAATTGCAGTGTTCTGATGCTTTGTTTAATTCCAGCAAAGAGCTTTATAGTGCAAATGAGCTAAACTTTAATTTATTTCCACTTCGCCATCGAAATAACGCGACAGTATTTTGCGATATCGAAAAATGTCACGTACAAAAAATATACACGAGTAAACAAAATTGAGAAGAAATTTAGAAAGATTTTGCGCTTAATAAAATCACGTCCCCGCCGACTTCAATAAATGTAGTACAGGGATGAAATTCTCTATTATTTCGCTAATAAAATAGTTTTCAAACACATTTACTTTAGAATTCTAGAGTGAATCTACATTAATACAATTATAGCTGATTTGATCGTTGTACGCGCGTCACGTAAAACTGTTGGATGGATGTTAATTTTTTTTTTTTTATACATTTGTCTTTAATATAAAAACTTCATTATGATGATATATTCTTTTGTATTCATTATGAACTTAATACTAGTGTTTATGATATTCCAAATAAATAAAAACATAAAATTTATATAAGGGCATTAGTTAGCTATGCTTAGAAAATAGTTTACAAAATTCATTTACTTTGAAATTTGGAGCCAGTTCAAAATAATTATATAGCTGACTTCGCCAGTACAATGGGCTGGGCGGACATTTTTATGTAAATAGCGCGTAACGAATACGCCAAATTGTTTTGGAAAATATTTTCACTGGTGTTAGGCGTTCGTTAGAGTTGAATTCGATTGTTATTGAAATCTAGATGCTCCGCTACAACAATGGATGGGTCCAATTCGGTAATCATTTGTCAGACTACGGTTACAGCTTTGTCTATGAAAAACCATAAAGTGCATCTTTTGTGTCCGCAAATTGAACTACACGCGTATTTTTTAGATTTTTTCCATTGTCTTTTTGCTTCATTTCATAAAACAATAGAATAAAAAAGCATTGGATTTCATAACAGAATATGAGTATTTTTTATCTAGATTATTTTAGCAATAATATTATATAAAAATGCATAAATATGTAGACTTCAATAACATAAATTGTATTTTTAAATATGTAGGTATATACTGGCTCGCCAAAGCGGGTGCATTGCACTTAATGCTAAATGCAATTCTGACCAGGTACTGTCAATTGGAAACAAATATAAGTATGTTTTCGCTTCGATAATATAATTCCTGTCTACTCAATTTCTCCTTATTACCACGCCACAGCGTCCAAGATAAAAAAGTATGAATTTATATTTTATTTTTACATATCTAATTCTAAGAAGCACCTACCAGAAATCACCGAGCTCACGACCTCAGTTTTCGCAGTCTTCAAGCAGTCTTCGCGACGTAATAGTTCAGTACTAATGCTCGTTCCTAAGAAACACATAACAAGCTTAACGCTCCACATTGTTAAAGACACTCTTAGCAGCGAGCAAGTAACATGAGTGGTTTCTAAAGCAAACTATGTAGGTTAGATAAACCCAGTGATAATAACACAAGTTAAACTCAGCTTATAACGCTATAAAACTACTAAACGAGCTGAATACTGGCCCGGTTTATTGTCCGGACGTGGGTATAGATGCGATTGACATCATGTATATAGGTATACTCGTAGTAGATTGGATTGCTATTCATTCATAAGTCGGATGACTTTATATGAGTGACCGCGTCAAAATCTTTAAAAAGGTTAAGAACCTAAAATCCTATTCATAAAGTCATCTCAATTCTCAACCACTTTGGAAATGCTATCGATGCACCTGTATTTACCCATAAGCAATCACAAGCGAGCGAAAAAAGTCAATCGAATGAAAATCGAAAAACTTAGCTCCACGCAGCTAAAGCTCAAGTTAGGTAGCGATAAACCCACAGCGCCGGAGGAATAAGTAAATATTTTTCAAAAGTGAAGCCCCCGGGATAGTCACTAGAAATAGTTTTATTGATGTCTTGCTGAACGACGCCGGGAATTTACTTTTCATTACGATAGAAGTTTGTTCGCAAACAGTTCAAGCGCCCCGCAAAAACACTCATGCCACTAATGGACAATCTGTAAAAAACATGTTAAGTCCCTTAGATGAGTTTCGCTTTCATTAAGGTGTGTTGTACGGGGGTTTTTGAGGACGGCGAATTTTACCACGTTTCACAGGTCAGTACTCTGGGTATCATAAAGAGCGTTGAATCGTCTTAGGTATTGATTAATGTCATACAAGAAATTATAGACACGGGCCTCCCCTACAATCAAGAGTAGGGAGACGGGGGTATATGGGCTGATAAAGTAAAGTACACTACATAAAGACACGTCAGACCTTATGGCCTTTTTAAAAATTCTGGAAATGGAGAGCCCACATTTTTTTAAAACATGGTGCTCTCACATAAATTGGATAAACGTGATACACAAAGCGTAAAAGCCACATTGCGGTGTAGGCCCATGACTACAAGAAACTAATCCAACTTAATTTCGTCTAGTAATAGTAGATGTTAATTGTGAGAACGTATCTTCATTTAATTGTTGAGCAGTAATCAGATATGTATTAAAACATTTAAATATATGTATATTTTACTTATATTTATAATGATTTATATTACTATATCGTCTCACATAATTAAATTTAACCAAGCCTGATTACTACATAATTGGAGTAACAGTATATTTTTAATGCTTCTACATTATAACTAACGCAAATTAAAGCTTAATTCCAAATACAATATGGAATTTATAAGAATACATATGTATATATTCTGCGAAAATAATTTGTAACAGCTTTTGAATCTTCAACATAAAAACCAAGCCAAAATATCTAATAGCGTAGTTGTACTACGGTACAATTGCAAAGTTGAGGTCTCGGGTTCGAATCCCGGGTCGCGCAAAGCGATAATGGATTTTTCAATTTATTATCAGTCCGGAGTCAGAAATTTATGCTCGATATGGCGATAGGCTCGCCCCCTATCACATCGTGGGACGGGACATACAATGCGAAATGTGCGTGTCATGCTGGCGCCTCTACCTACCCCTTCTGGGAAAAACCGCGTGAATTTATGTATATAAATTCTTAGAACTATAAAGCGATTAGTCAAAAAATATTGTTACTGAGTATCTGTATCTGGAGCATAAATAGAAAAGCTACACCTGCCTTAACCACTGTTTAAGTGAAAGACAATCAGGGAGGTTATAGAAAACTAGCACGGATCTTTCCCTCCCTTCTAACTCCATAAAGGCCGACAAACCATCTATGCTAAGCTCGACTTAAAAAAAATCTCATAATTAGGCACTCAATTTTATCAGACCAATAACTTAAATTAGTCAATTAACTACTATAATTAAATTTAGAATCCAAATATAATAAATTCCAATTTTATTTCCAAATTATTTTTATGATAAAAATACCTTTTTAGCTGGTATCCAAATGAAATTATCCACGTTTTCACAGCCAGTGATACTATTCCCAGGGGTGTGAGGGGTCGTTTTATGGTGAGCCGGCCACCCTCCGCGCCACTAACTCCTTTTTATCACTGAATCTTTGTCCACTACACACAAATTGATTTGTGGTTAGTGCGATAAAATATGCTGTGCTGCTCGCCTAAATTTTTTATGGACCCGAGCCGTGGGCCCTTGGCGGTTTTAAATTTTGGATGAACTGGTTTATTGTAAGGCTGGTATAGAAAAATAATTGAAATAACGTGCACTAGTGACATGGATAGTGTACTATAAAAATGGTAAAAATATGCAGTACTTATTGTTATTCCCTAATGAAATACAAAGCATCAGGAAGTAAAAAAATCTTAAGACCAGAGTTCCTAGTTCGAAATTATTTTGTCAGAATCAAAAAACTATGATGTAAACAAACTAATCGTCCTTGAATATTAATGCAATAAATTATATTTTATACAATACAATCTTCAATAAATGCGTCAATATACGATACACGAACGTATTGGTACACAATCTAATACCGTATCACGCAAACTTGGTAGTTGCGTCAAACTTAGTCGAGATTATAATTATTAGATACATGTTACCCAAGGATAACTCTCTAATCGAAATTGTATATAGCAGTTTCAGATGCTATCCAATATAAACCCATCTGAACTTTCCGTTTTGTTTCCCAACTCGTCTGTACGCGAGCATTCACCCAATTTGCGAACTGTGAACACTTTAGCATCGCTTTATAGCGCTGACTCGATAGAGGACAATACGAGAAAATCGCCACAAATTCTGAGTGGATACAGTGTGGTTATAATAAAAAATCCTTTTAGACAATTTTCCATTATCTGGTCCATTGTTGGGCTGCGGCGGTCAGCGTTTTATGGTTGGGCGCTGCGCAGTAACTCCTTATTAAACCGTCGGGACGCACCGCCTTGCTTCTAATTGATTTAGAGAGCCCGACACACTTGACAGTTCGCCTTTCTTTGTTTACTTTATGCTTCCAAAAGTCCC
Source organism: Theretra japonica (assembly GCA_033459515.1). Taxonomy (NCBI): domain Eukaryota; kingdom Metazoa; phylum Arthropoda; class Insecta; order Lepidoptera; family Sphingidae; genus Theretra; species Theretra japonica. The sequence goes on along the minus strand of CM065951.1, from coordinate 6,727,941 downwards.
GGGTTGAGTTGGCAACTGTGCTGTGTGATTAGACCTTGCGGATCTATCGGTTCGTCAGGAAGTCGCTTTCAATGCGTATATTTAAGTTATAGAGATACCCGATAGTTTTAACTTGTGTGTAATTGATTGGGTTTTAACTTTGTTATTGGGATCACAGATTGATGTTAATGGTGGGTGTGTAGATTAAATGTTTTACTAAATCAAAACTTTATTAATTCAGATGTGGACTATTATTTTCAATTGGTTATGTTATCAATCATGTTATCTTTATTACGTGTATTATTACTTTTCGGTTTTTCAGTTCGCGACCTCTTACGTCTATCATATTTTCTAAGATATTGAATGGTTTTGTCACTAATAACTTACATTTTTCTAAATACTCTTGTTAGGCAATTAAAAAAAAATCGTGAATTTAGTCTGTTCTAGCTTGGCATTTCCAACACAATCATTCTAATACTAACTTTTAACCGTAGGTAGCTTCTCTTGCATGGCAGGTTTATCTCGTTGGCCTCCGTTTTATAATTTTGTATTAATCTATAAAAACTACCTCATCGATTAAAAAGAGCTGAAACGACCATATAAAATGAAACGACACGGCAATAATTCAAAACATTAGCCACTAAACTATTTAACCACCATATAAATAAAGAAATCACAAAATCAAAGATAACTCACACCAAAACCGTGTGAGCACGCAAGCAAAACCCCCATGAAAACCTAAGGTGAGTTAATTTGATAAAAGAGTTTACCGCACGCCCAACAAAAGGCATTTAAGCGCAAGGGAAGCAGAAAACGACGGAAGAAAAATGAATGATTACAGCAAAAAGGGCCATCAAAACGAATGATAAACGAGCTTAATCCGAGGCCCCATCCTTGTTTTATTACCCATAGACGATTGTAAAAACGTATTAGGCGTCCACCACGGTTGGCAGATCGTCCGCCGATCTATGACACTTTAGTCGACCTTTTTATACCCAATAAGGAGGTATTTGAGGTAATTTATATATGCTTTATTACCTTTTAATACTGATACGGTTTTGTTGTGGTTTATGGTCTGATTTACCGCTTTATTTAGTGAAAGCCAGATGTAATTTAATGTTGCATTGGAAAAATAAAAGTGTATTTTATTGCTTTGACCAATCTATTAGCGGCATCCAAATCTATTCTTTGAACATTTTTGCAGCAACTTAACGTGAATTTAATTTATACCCGATATCAGCCAGAGAGATAACACTGAATTGAAATAAAACCTGGTACACATTTTACCGAAGTCAAAATACCACACCAAGTATGCTATTAAGAGGAAGCTGAGGACCTAAGCCCTTCGAAACCTCGAGGAAAATTAGCGGACATCATACTAGTATTTAATACTATAATGCATATTAACATAATCCACAGATAAATTGAATTCACAAAACCCAGACACGAAAAGCATTGCAAAATTAAAACTGATAATTTTCAGCGTTGATTTCCCTTTCCAGCGGGAAGTTAGTACACGAGTGACTTTGCTTATACAGTCATATGTAGGGCTCATTACGCCGTCTAGCGTGCTTGTAGGGCCCCTTATTAAATGGGGAGAGTGCGTGAGTGGTCATCAAGCCATTCTCTTGGTACTAGCAAGGGGGCGGAGAGTGGTATGTTTACAGGGAGACGAGTTACTGATTTGGCATAATTTTGAGTAACTTGGCAGTTAGAGATGTTTAATATCGTTTTATTAAATCTTCAATAAAAAAAATTTTTTTATTAATTATTGAATTGATATTAATATCCTCGAGAGCGGCAGTTTAATTTCGTTTTTTTTTTTTTACAAAAAAGTAATTTTTGTTATTTTTTTTTTGTTGCAATGGATGGCGAGACTAGCATGCCATTCGCATGATAGTAAACGATATAGCCACTGATATGCAGTAGCAAAACCAAACAACACCATGAATTACAAAGCAATGCTTGATATTCCACTGCGCTCGCCATCCTGAGACATAAAATATTAAGTCTCATTATGTCCAGTTACTCTGGCTACAATGTCCTTCAAACCGGAACACAACAAAGCATTTACACTGCTGTTTGACGGGAGAAATGGACATTGCGGTGGTACCGCCAATTAGATTCTTGAGGGAGCCAATAATACTTAATGACGGGCGGCAACCGAGAACAATGATGACGATGCAATAGATCGGACTCATTACTCAGAGATACGCAGTTTTGAGTTAATAATTTTAAACAATTTTAATAATTTTAGTTGAAATTTGTTTCGTGTTCCGGGAAACAGAAAATGTGTATGAAGGATTTTGTCACACAACAATTCCTAGAACACATTTCATTAAAAGGTCAAACATGAGGCATCTAAAATCACGTATTTACTAAATTACAAAACGAAAAAAGGTCAAACACGACTCACGAGGTATCTAAAGCTACATAATATTTACTAAATTACAATACGAAAAGTAATTATTGCTAATTATTAAAATCGCAAATTGAATTACAATAAAATAAAGAAAGTAAATTGTTGCTATTCCATGTTCTACGTTATCAGCTGAAGTAACAACTGTACATATACACTTATAAATAAAAAATATAACGATGCAACGATAATTATTAATACCTTACGAGTGTCAATTTATATATTACACATATTATTATGTGCTACTGTTTATCAGTAGGGTAATTCACGTAATTAAATAAGTTCAGTTGCAGTTAAGTTTCGATCAAAACAGACCTTTTCGTATTCTCGTAATTTTGACAACCGCTGTCAGATACGCTCGCGTCAAGTTCGCGTCACGCGAGCGGTTTAGTGTATTCTACTGCTGCGTGTTTTATGTGCGTGATTCAGATCGCAACTTGATCGGTATTCACGTATAAGCTTCTTGCATACGACTGACGTACAGTTGACGCGCAGCACACGCGCAGTTTACGCATAGCTTAGGTGCAGTTCACGCGCAGCTAAACAATTACAAGAATACCATTTTGCACTAAGACGTAAACTTCATTGCAACTGCACCGCAACTTGATCGGCGCGTCAAAAAATTACGTGAATTAGCCAGCTGCACCGCAACTTGATCGGCGCGTCAATAAATTACGTGAATACCCTACTGATGTCTCCTCCCGTACAATATTTCATAATTTAAAATACAAACTTGTTGCGAAAATTGAATTCTCTGAATTCCAGGCGTATTACATTTCCAAAAACAACATAACTATGAAGCGAAATTGTATTGAAAGCATAACACAAACGGTAAAATAACATTAAAATAATTTAAATACGGTCCATTAATATTTATAATTTGTTAACAAACTCCATGATTAATATTCAAATGATTACGTTTACATTCATTCAATAAAAGGTTTTAAATTATGTAACATATCGCTTTATTAAAACCTCAGTGCCTCAAATCGAAAGTCTTCGATAGTTGTGTGTTGCCAGTGATGACATACGGCACCAAGACGTGGCCTCTAACTATGGGCCTTATTAGGAGGCTCAAAGTCACTCAACGAGCTATAGAGAGGGCTATGCTCGGGGTTTCCCTACGAGATCGAATCAGAAATGAGGAGATCCGTAGGAGAACTAAAGTAACCGACATAGCCCAACGGATTAGCAAGTTGAAGTGGCAATGGGCGGGGTACATAGCACAGAGAACTGATGGCCGATGGGCCAAAAAGTTCTCGAATGGAGGCCACGAAGCGGAAAGCGCAGCGTAGGACGTCCACCCTCTAGGTGGTCAGACATTTTATCGTTGTTTCTAAATTAATATATTTTTGTAGCAATCATATCAAATACTCGTTTAAAGTTAAGGTAACGATTGGATTGGCGTGTTTTAAATAAGAAATAGGTTTAAAAATGTTGAAAATGGAATCAGAAATTAAAAAATGAAAAACAGTGGTCTTTTGATTGATGTCTTGGCGTGTGGTTGGTATGATCGTGAAACGTTGTATAAATTAATGTATAATAATTGGAGAATCATATTGGGTTGGACGAGATGGAGTTTCATTCTTAGCCAGAGATAATTCAAGATACCAAGAGAGAGAGAAAGAGCCATATGGGAACCTGAAGGCCATACCTCAGCTTAATGATCAAATGTAAATGAGAAAATTATCAAATAAATGACTATACCCACAATCACGTAAAAATCCACCGTGGGATTAGCTTCTTGTGGGGTAGGGGCCGGGAACGTCCTAGGAGTGCATGTGTGGTGGATAAGAGAAAATGTAACGTGAGAAAAAAAGTTGTTAGGTCTCAAACACTTGTCTCGGAGGATACGAACATGGTGCCTCTATTTTCTCCCCAAATAATCCACGCTGGCTGGCGATAGCTGACTAATATAAATGACGACAGGTTAATTGATTCTATTAATGCTTGTTAACTCAAATTAGATACATACATAAACTCACGCCTTTTTCCAAAAGGGTAGACAGAGGTGCTACCAGGACACCCACGTTTTGCCTTGTTTGCCTTGCATGTTGCCCCCCACGATGTGTTAGGGGCGAGCCTGTCGCCATATCGGCCACAAATTCCTAACCCCGGTTGATAATGAATAGAAATCCAATATCACATTGCCCGACCCGGGATTTGAAGAAGATCTCAGCTTTATAATGGTACCGTAGTACAATTACGCCACCGAGGCAGTCATCATCAAATTAAAACTAGTAAATGGATTTTGATGAAACTTTACAATATTACGAGTTTACCTAAGACATCAGAATAAGATATAGGCTCTCGAGCAAGGTCGATTCAGGTCGCAAGGCAATCAAATTTAAAATGTACGCAGTTCTATATTTCATTCAAGGAGAAAATTTTAAACTATTAAATACATTAAATACTTTCTTTAATAAAGGATTACTCTGCAGCCAGTCGCCAACACTTTTTATAGTAGTTTAAAGAAGTGCTCCAACGTGATTCGAAATACCACAGACGGTAATTAAACCCTTCAGTCTGTGTGACCTTTAGTAATTTATATCGTGTGTCAGACCTTTGATGTTTTTAAGGGTTGAAATTTAAATACTGATCTATAAATAAGAGAGCTTACAACCCGATTAATACTAAAGGCTGATTGTAAATGGTCTACAAAGGAAACGATTCAAATAGAAAGGTAATAAATAGCCAACCAAATCAATTCGTGTGTAATGGGCCTAATTTTTAATAAACTAATCTACAAGTGTTGTCATACAATCACTAATGACCTTTGAAAACCCCAAAATGAATTAATATTAAGTCTAGTGAAGCAATAATAACATATTCTTCGTTGTTTTTTATGGCAGGACACCTGATGGTAAGTGATCACTGCCGCCCATGAACATCCACAACGCTTGGATTATGGGTGTGTTGGCGGCCCGTCTGATCGAGTGGGCAGCGGGAAGGAAAAAGCATAGGATGAGGAAAATGACATTGAGCAACCGGCAGTCTCACTCACCAAACAGAACGCTACAGCATAGCTATCGCTTCACGTCGATCTTCTGTGAGACAGCGGTACCACGCGGACGTGCCTGCCCATTCATGCTGAGTCACAGCTGACAACAGCGTGGCTCTACCACTTTTGATATTACCAAATAACACCAGCTATGCATATAAATTTATTAATTGCTACACAGAAATACACTCACAACGTAAAATGTCATGTGACTTGTTTAATTATAGCATTGGTACTTGGTTTTGTTGAGTGTTTCTGAGGAACGAAATTAATTAAATAAGTTAAGGGAAGTGTTGAAATATGGTACTTATAAATTGATCTTTCTGAAGGGTTCTTGTATTGTAATTATGGCACACGTGCACAAAACGGGTTTGAAGAAGATAAAGATTTAAAATTGCACAATTTCCCGACACGGTTGACGTCACACGCATGAAATAACCAGTCATAACTTAAGTCCTAAAATCTTTGAGTATAAAAGAAAAGCGTCCTACCCATTCATTCGTAAATATAGAACAAACCAGTAGAAAAATGTTTTTTTTAAATTATATTTAACACATTTATATGCGATAGTTCGCCTAATATGAAGCATTGGAACATATCTTCATTTCAAACATCCTAGTTGGCATTAAATCCAAACTTAACCCAGCAACATTGTTTAATCTGGTCACATAAGACCCTGGCCATCCTGACCCCAGCTAAGGTATACGGTGTCAGATGCTACAGAGGACGCCAAACACTCAAACTCGACTCGAGCACTCGGCCGTGCAAGTATTTGTTCTTGGGACAGACCCCTAAGTTCATCCCCTTATCCTTTCGATGGCTTCTTCAAATTGTCAAAATCGTCCACATCAATCGCGTATCTGATACTCGGTGTTCGATTTCAAGCAGAAACCACTTCATTCGAATACTGATTTTAAAGGAATTTGATATTTTAGTCGACAGTGTAAATATAATAAAACGTTATAAAATTGTTGTGCTACCGGAAAAATGCTAACATATGAAATTATTTTACAAGCGAGTAACAGCTATGGTCAACAAAACCAATAAATTTCCAACAATGAATAAATCTTACCAAAAATAGATTGAGCGGATACGAAACTAAAACTATAAGTTTTTATTTAAACAAAGAAACCTTATGTAACCTAATTTATTAAGATTAAAGTTATTTATAAAATAATCATAAAATTAAACTATAATAACGTATCTAATTTAATTAAATGTAATTTTGTAAATGCTGGGGAGATTCCAAGCTAATTGTTAACAGTTGGACACATAACTTCTAGTTTCAACAGGTGCTTGCTCCAATTACGGATTTGGACCGAACTTAGAAATCAATTAGTAATGACACTTGGCCAACATGTTGGTTATGGCAAGCTAGTAAAACTGGCTCCTTGACAAATAATACCCAATAAGTATTTTCCGATTATATCTTACACTCATCTGGTAGTCGAAAAGGGTACTCCAACAACAAGATTTTTTTTCGCCATGTATGGTGAATCAAACACAAAGCATATTAGAGCTTTATTGGATTCTGACCTTCTTTCACAATATATGAGTGACTTGGGCCTTAATCGCGCTATTTCACAAAAAAATCAGAGTTTCTTGTAATCGTTTGCATCGAGCAACCGTCTACAACTTAATAAGTCTGGAGCCAATTGATACGACAAACCTATCAGACGAAAATGAATCAAAGCCTGGCCATAATTCAAGAGCAATCAAATCGCGACACGCACCGGCTAATATATGTGAAAGCGGCAAATTTGGCCGCCGCTGCCTCGAGCCGGATTGAAGCGAAGTGTTTTATGATCCAACACGCAGTAACGTGTCCGAACGTTCGTGGCATGTGGACAGAACTGCGGGAAATGATTTAGGGGCTTTCATTTCAACTACAGTTTATTTGCACTGCACCGATGTAGGTCACCGCCGACGATTGTGTTTTTGCAATAAAAATTGCCTTTATGGCTGTGGTGTTAAATTTCTGTATAAAAATATAAAGGTTTAATAGTGAATACAGCTTCCTAAAACACAGAGCGGTTCTACGCCGGGTCGTAATTTCAATGAAAATTTGGTTACAGCTGACCTGATTTTTGGTGGTGCCGCTCTCTCTATAAATTTCGCGCCGGCTAGGCTCTTCAGATTTTTTACAAGTTCTAAAATATAAACGGTTTGTTTGTTTTTGGTATCGCGCTGTGCAAGGGATCTAACTGCCGTACCTTTTCTTACTAAATCAAATGTTGCGCAAATTATTACAATTTTACGTGTCACGGTAGTTTATGTTGTACAATAAGACAGTGCTACAATGAATCTAATTATATGTTTATTGGTTAGTTTACCTAATTCAGATAGTGTATCAAAAAATACGCCGAATACTATGTATGCTCGAAATCCTGATCACATAGGCTAAATACATACCACTTGTATCGACACGAATATCCCAGTATCCTACCATAAACGAAATGAAATAAATTTCCTCTGAAATGCATACAATTCTACAAAAAATATATCATATATATCGTAGTCTCATTCTTTTTAATATGCTTAATGCAAATTACGCTGTAAATCCATTGGCTCCTAACCCACAATTTTACGATTTCTTTACTTGTTGGGGTTCTACCCCTTGCTAAACAAAAAATAAAATACGCGTAAACCGTTTCGGGCTGTTAGTAGAAGCAATAAAAACTTGAAGTAATTATGCTTTCGAAGGAACTTTGAATATCCAACTTTTTTATGAATAGTAGATTTGTTTCTAGACTTTACTATGTCATAAGGTTTCTTAGAGTTTGAAGATCTGATTAATGTAAAAGACTACTGGGTAATGCAATCAATATGAAAACTAAGTTTAAGTCAGATTAAACTAGCCGGAAGTAACCTTTGAAATTAAAGTTGCATAAAGAAACTAAAGTGCATAAAATTGAAGGTTGAAAAAAGGCCTATATAAAATAGACAGAACAATAATCCAATAACATTAACAAAATTCAAATTGAAACGCAAAGTCTAAACAAAACCCTTCACAAAACTCCAAAGCAAAAACAATAAAATTAATGAACAAAAACACGATTCAAAAATCAACCGTCATCCCGTTCATTAATTACAAATAGAACCTTTTCAGCAGCCCAATCCACCTCATCAAAAGCTAGTCAATAATACTTTTTAGACATTATCTGCGACAGAAAAAAACATCTACTCAGTTGTTCTCATCAGGAGAACGACATGAACAAAAGATAGGCGGGGCCGGGTCGTTTATCAGGCCCATATACAGACTCATTGCTCACTTCGTTTCACCCTGTAATATTTTTTTTCACAATCCTGTCGCTGAGCACGCAACGAGATAAATGCCAAGTTCAAGGCCCGCGCCCTTGCTTTGCAAATTTCGAGGTGCTTTTTTATTTCATTTGCATATTATCTCGTCTGCGTTTATCTTCACGATATGAGGGAAGTTATTGCTGGAAGTTCAACTACCAAATACATTTTTGCCGTCTTTACATTGTTCTTCGACACTAACACTCGCGTGTCTATTATTGACATGCCTCATTAATATGTGTAGTACTTAATTAGAAATTTCATATACAGAAGTTATCTGTATCGGGTTTTCTGTTTGAAAAACAACTACTTATGACTGACTGAGCTTGTAATCTATGACAAATTGACCCATTTTTAAAAATTCATACTTTTTAATAACTGGAGTGTTACAAATAAGTTGCATAAAACACATTTATTTTTGGAATAAGATCTGATTATGAAGACATAGCAGTACTGAATAACATATTCGAAACAAAAGTAATTACTTACTACTTAGTACCCTTCTTTCCACAATGATCTTCATTATTCAAATTACATTTTTCCATGGTTTAATCCTTTTTAAATTCATGTCTTTCAGTAAAGCTTTTATTTCAGCTTTGTCAATGATAAAAAAACTTAGTCTTGCAGTACTTTTTATTCCTTTGACAAAACTTGGTTTTAATTCACCCCCATCGTTTAAATTTTGACAGCAAAAGAACATTAAAATCCGTTAATATTTTATCAATAAGAAAAGCATCCGCAATTAAGAAAATGGCTGTAAAAGTCGCCCTGTTTGTATCATTATCTTGGTAAGCTAAATCATTACTGTTATCGCGTCTATAAATAAGGCGCGCGTTATCTCTAAACATAATCGCTGATTTTCCGGCCGCGTTATTTCCTCCTGAGGTTAAATACACTTTCACAAAAAAGCGTTTATTCCCACAGTTGTAAAAGATGTTTGAATTCCTTAGCAACTGAAATATTTGCATTTTGAAATGCATTTTAGCTTTCTTATTTTATAGGCTTTCAAATAGCAGTTAAAACGGATTAATATGCTGTTTAATAATGATTTATTGGTGTTCTGTAATTGTTTTTTAAATAAATGAATATCGTATGTATCATTAAATTTTAATTGTAATGCTATATTCTGTGATTAAAAGCTGGCAATGTATTTATGTTACGTTACATACGCTATTTGCGTTGTTGGAATTTATATTTAAAATACCGACGGAACAACAAATTAATTATTAATCGCCTGAATAATGTCCCTTAGCAAATCACTGCCTTAATTTAAAAATACATAGAATCATTAAATTTAATGTCTCATGTTTTAATTAAAATGTTTTTATTACTAACATTTGTAGTAAATTGCTCGTGGCTCGTGAACACTTAACTGTTTCAAAATATCGTTCAAAATCTACACGCAATTTAAAACAGTTATTGCTTTAGGATAATATCATAATAGTAGGGATCATAGTTTGGTTCATAAAAGGTTATTTCTGATGGCGGTGGGTATATTTGCATCCATCCGGATAGAGACCTAACATACACACATATGTGCATAAACTCACGCCCATTTCCTAAAACGCATAGGCAGAGATGCAACCAAGACATCCACATTTCGCCTTGTATTTTTCCGTTCCAGGATGTGATAGGGGTGAGCCTACCGCCATATCAGGCACAAAATCCTGACTCCGGGCTGATGATGAATAGAAAAAATCAATATCACGGACCATACAATCATGTAAGAATTATCAATTGCTCATGAAAGTGTGCAAACTTTTGCTTTCAACCTGTCGCATTCCCTTAAATTTTTTGTGGAAATTTAGAGATCAAATCTCTCACCTAAGAAGGGGTAAAGGTTTGCTCATGATGTTTTTCTTCATCATTAAAGATTTATTCTGCAAGTATACTATATACGGCTCTCTCTTAAGTCTTTTCCTTCTCTTACGTCCATCCCACGGTAGTTGGTAAGAGATTGCGTAGACGATACAACCGATAAAGAATGTGGTTAATCATCATCATTATTATAATTTACTCCAACAAGTCAGGGATGGGGGACAGAGAGGACTTTAATTCACGGCCTTAGTCTCTGCAGTTCTGAGTCTCTGCTCGCGTTGGGTTTGTTACCAAGAGGATACCATACACTTGGGCCCAAATGCACAAACTAACTTTGACCATAACTTTGATTTTGAAAGTGTCAATCAGATGCGAAAACTCCGCCAATGTCAAATAGGTATTGGAGAACACAGAGTTAAAAGCGTTTAAATATGAAAAATAGAAACGAAACAAACAAAAAAAAGAATTGGTATTAATAATTTGCATTGTCAAATACGTCTCAAATCTATGGCGATGACATTGTCAAAATTAAAGTTTCGTCAAAATTAGTTAATGCAACTGGGCCTTGGAAAAAAAAATAGTGGTCTAAAACAAAACTTCAATGCCTTATTAATGTTCACTTCACACGATCTACATTTAACACAAAATTAATACAAATTCCAGCCGACATATTTCGTAGAAATTGACGATGAACACTCACTCTACCAAATTAATAATTTCCTCAGACATGTTAGTACCGAGTAAAGGTCAATGTCACACAACTCAAAATAACTCATCGCAGTAATTGTACAAACATTCCTTATTGACTTGTTATACAAAGCTATTTATCATAGATATTTGAGTAATGATGACGTCATAAGTAGTAATACACATGACGTACGGGTCAGGTTAATCCTCTTTGTGTGATTTTGAATTTATAAAAGTATTTTCATGGAATCATTATGATGTCCACAGCCCGTCAGATACCAATCCTTCGGGGAATTCATACAATTCCTTTTGATAGGCTGCGAAGGTCCTGATTAAATCATAAATCAGCCCATATATGTCCCATTAAAATTTACGAGCTTCCTATACAATTAAAAGAGTTTTAATTATAGTCTATATGTTGGCTGGCCTTTTGCGGTTCATAGAATTCAGAAAGTATAAAAAATATCTCCGTCAACTTTATGCGCTCCTGGTACTTGAAAGGCGAAATCCGGTTTCATTTAAAATTTGACAATTTTCTAATGTAGCCAATATGGCTAAAATTCCTGTTCATCCAAAGGTTGCCAGGAAGAAATCGCTCAATGCGATATGGCTGCCCATTGTACTACTTTAAGGTTATTTCTTTATTTAATTATTATGTAACTTGAGATTACAATAAAGAGTATAAATAAATAAATAAATGAAAAATTCATCCTACTTGTTGAGAATAAAATATAACTTCGCCAACAGCATGCGTTGCCAGGCAAGCAATCGGTTATACGTGCTGCTATAGATGTTTCACATTTAAAAAATTCTAAGATCTCAATGGACAGAACAGTCCTAGCGTCTCACTATTGTCCACAGGGCCAGCAGTGAGAAATATTATATTATGTTATTTTTTATTTAAGCTCACGCCTTTTTCCCACAAAGGGTAGGCACATGTGCTACCAAGACACCCACATTTCGCCTTGTTTGTTCCGTCTCACGATGTGATAGGGGGCGAACCAATCGCCATATCGGGCACAAATTGCTCACTCCAATAATGTATAGATAAATACAATATGACTTTACCCGACCCAAGATTCGAACCCGAGACCTCAGCGTTGTAATCGTACCGTAATACAACTGCGCCACCGAGGCAGTCTGAGAAATATTTGGGCTCATATACTAGCATATATTAATCGAATTAATTACATTTACAATTGTTATTATTGTTTAACCACTGTATTATTTATACACACAAAAAAAACAATAAACCAAACAGTTTCACTTGAAACAAAGAGATATGTATTTCTTTAACTGCACGAGAAGCCATACGTCATTAGGCAAAGTTAGATTGCACTAGTTAACACTCGCGTCTCCGCCCGCGGCAACTTAGTTCGCTCGGCAATTGCAACTTACCGTCTCTGGAATTCCATTGGAAATAGCATAAAGTAGTTTAAACTATTTAATCATTTATTATAATTGATGTTGGTAACCGACTCTCGGAAGTTGCAGTGTGAACGCAACTTCGGTTTAGTGTTGGACTAAGGCAACCCATACATGCACTGTGTTTAAAAGGACTATTCTATTAACCGTCTGATATAATAAATAACACTAATAAATACACCCAACAGTCACATACATAGTCCTGACCCCACACTAAGATAGAGTCTTGTGTCGTGGGTATCAGGAACTACGAGAGACTTTTCGGCGTCACAAACACCCAGATTCAAAACAAATACTAATGGTTAACACAAATATTTGTCTCGGTGCAGGGATCGAACCCGATATGGCTTTATAAATAATATCGTGGCACAGTTTGTTAAGAAGCTGTGTTTGAACGAGGTTGTGTGTTCGATAGCCACGCGGAAAATAGTCACAAACTACCAATTTTTTCGGTTTAGATGTTAGTGAGATCACCAATTCCTCATAGCATACACATCACACAAAACCTGGTATCTCATTATGGTTCAGGACTATACATTTATCTGTGGAATCCATTCATGAACACAAGTAATATTGCAACCTTAACCACATTTAAAACTTATATTGCTTAGTTTAAAAAAAAACAATAATTCCTCAGCCTAAAGTAAATATAACCCATCAGTAAATATTTTGATGTAAACAACAACCTATTGTATTGTACTGAGATTACTCGTTTCCAGTAACTTTACATCTCTATAACCCTAATCACCCCAAAAACAATAAGGCCATAAAAAGTCCACATCATTCAGCGCTAATTGAACGCAAAAAACTCACGGTTGCCAACAATAAACAAATGACGTGGCGTTGTCGGGAGAATTTTCGTGTGGCAACACAAGGCTGTTCCCAGGGAGATAACGGGAATAAATCCACCGAGTTCTGTTCTCATTTGTTACCCGACTTTAATGGAACTTTTTTAGAGCCTCTCCACTTTTTCACCGTCATCTTTTCACCTTCTTATTTTAATTGTCTTTGTTCTAAACAGAACTGAGATATCTGTCATAAACATGAAGGAATTGTGCGCTTAATTAAATATTAAGGTGGACGTTTATCGTTTGAGAAAGTTAAATATTTTTATACCTTTTTGATAAATGACTAATCCAGGTTTGTCTTTCAATGTTTGAAATAAGTTTTGAGAATACGCCAACGCGTTTATGTCGGAAGGACAAAAAACAATTTTCTACGAAATTCTCTGCGCTTCAATTAACATTGAATATGTTTAACATAATAATATATATGTCGTTATGGATGACTGTCTAGTGGCAAAGAGTAGGGGCTGTGCATCGTGAAATCCTAGGTTCGTATCGAGTTAAAATCTTATATGTGTTTCGCGGGAGAAGAATTACCCATTCGAGAATACAGATGTGAGCCAGTGTCTTGCTTAGATGCGCTAGCCCCTGTTTAGAGATATATAAATAAAACCATTATGTCCAACCAAAGGTCCAAAACATATTTAAACAAAATCAAAATTTCACATGTAAAATTTCGCAAAAAAAAATCAAGCAAAAATAAATATACGTGTGCACGAAATCCAGCAATGTAAAATCTACTAACAGCACGGATACGGTCATTAAAAAACTCTGTCCTACAACAAAAACAATTACTTCAAACGCACCGAACAAAATACTAGCACAAATGTCACCGCGTCGAATTTAACACGAGGAAAAATGTACATCAACTTTTTATTTTTTTCTTACGCGATACAAAAGTGTCGTTTGGAATTTTTTTACTGCCGCCGAATGATGCACATACAGTAGCTCGTAGGACAATAAAAACGAACGGCCGTGTCGTAAAAAGGGTTGAATTTATTGATTCGCATTGACGATGACTTGATCGTTCACTGCATGAAGAATCTATCACAAAACGCCAGTTATTATGGGTTTTGTATGCTAATAAAAGATATAGAGCTGCATTCATTTCAGTGTTGAGTCTTGGTAATCTATTGTGACTTCACGCCTGTATGCTCGAAGGTTGGCAGAGGGGAAACTAGTCATAGTTTGCACAGCTTATATCCGTCTCAAGATGTGGTAGGGAGACAGCCTAATTACCTACTGGACACAAATCATAGCCCCGGACAATACGTTTATGAATTTCCAAATAAATAGTATACTATAATCTAAGTGCCTCAGATTACCGCTTACATTGCTTTCAAAATGGATTTGAAGCGATAATTTTCAACATAGTAAAAATACCTGCTTCATTTTCAATTACCTTCAAAACAACAAATAATAATTAATAAATTTAACCTAACAACCCGTCGTAAGTCGACTAATATAGATAATATTCTAACGCCATTATAGATTCACGCGCACAATCTAATTAATTAGCTGTTAATTAAATATTAAACACCCCAACACCTAGAAGCTACTTACATTTCTACGTAAGAACATGAGTGAAACACTCTTAATATTTCGCAGCGCTTCATTGAATCAAAAAACACTTCATGTACGTGCCGGTAGATGTCGTTATATCGAAATTATTTTTGGCATGATTAAATACATAATATCTATAAATATAATAAATTTGTAACCGATCGATGTCTGTACATGGAAGATAAGTGAGAAAGACTGATATGGGGGACTTTATTAAGATAATTGAACCCAAAACAATGATTTTTAGAATTTCTGCCTGTTTGTCTGTGCAGTTGTGCGCGATGAACTGAAAAAACTTTATGTTTTATTATGTTATACATGTACTATTCGTGTATGTATAGGTAACACGAATTACTATAAAAACCCAATAACTGAATAACTATGAGACCAGGCTGCTGTATGCAATACATATTTGACCCGAAAAGCTAGTCAGTAGTCACATCAGCGAAAGAAATACGTGAGATAAGAATCGATAGAAATTACATACCATATTATTGTAATATTAAGTTCAGTTCCAAGGCTTACATAATGTTGAAAAAATACATTGTACCCTTGTCAAATGTAATCGAGATATCGAGTTATGAAATTGGATACTTTATACGCAAATTGGTTTACAAACTAATGGTTTTATGGGCTAACAATAACTTTGTAATAAAAATAAAATATTGAAATTTTTACCGAGTGTTTTTGAGATGGCTGCATCTAGTTTCACAATAAATGTTTGTTCTATGATGCTGTAAAAGGCTGAAATTAACTAATACAGTCAGTAGCAATAATACATGTACTATACCAATTTAATTTATGAGGCAGCAGGCATCTGATGGTAGGCTCACAGCCACCCATGAACATCCACAACGCTTGGTTCATAGATGTGTTTTCGACCATCAGATCGGGAAAGGAGCGAGAAGGAAAAAGGATGGGAAGAGGCTAGGTGTATTGGGTATCCGGCAGCATGAATGGTTGTTGCGCATAATCTTAGAGACCTCCCGGCAAGTCACTACTGCAACTCCTCTCAACTTGGATCATCAGTGATAGGAAAAATACATCTCGTACTGTTGTTTGATGAGTCTTTCAAAAACACTAACTTGTCTTAACTCCGTAACCAATTTATTCCGAAATAAGAAGAGATGAAATAAAAATATAACGCTCCACTTTTACCCATAACAAAATAGGAGACAAAGTATTGCACTAAGATCCTGAGATTAAGTCGTTGAACTGAAATAACTGAAATAATATAATGAATTATTTGAAGTAATATAAAAGTAATATTACTTGTATATTATTTCCAATAATAGGAATAGTAAAACGTATGAAGGCACAAAATTATTTCTAAATTTGCTTAGGTTCGTATGTTTAATATAATGTTGCGAACCCCTATGTATATATGTAAGTGTATCTATACGTAAATGTATGTTTGTATATATAATATATTAAAATACTGTTTACATATAAACCCTCAATTCTCAAGTTTCGATAATTTATGCGCCTGCTAATTTTCTCTCTGCACTATCCAAAGGTCGACTGGCGGAGAATGGCTCAGGCATTAAGGCCGCCATTATAAGAGTATAATGGCATTTATATACAGAGGTATATAAAGTATAAATAAATAAATATATGCGGGTTATTCGTACTCGCAGTAAGTATATAGTATTAACACGCCGACGAATCAACCAACTTCGAATACATTGCTTCTTACGTTGCCATGTCACATCGGAAATTGTAACACACCGATCAAATGATGGCCCAATATGCCTTTCGTCTTTCCGACATTTTCCCTTCCTTTTCCCCTCTGACTTCAAGAGGCATTCCTTTCCCACTCCCATCTTGTTTCATTCTTTTTCCCCTTCGATTTTAAAAGGCTAATAATACTTCTATATTCTGTAATATAGGTGTCGTAGATGTCTATAATATGCTGTAAATACTTACTATCTGGTGAGCCTAATCAATTTGATTAAAGTTTATATTTAATGATTATTATTATATTGCTTTTTTCTGGAAAATGCTCTCAATTTCATTGGATATATACATGCAAAAATGTAATATATTGCTCGGTCTAAACTTTAAGGATTTAATCTGTATAAGCTACTAGATACATGAATAAATTAATAATTAACCTTTAGGTATGTCGTTGGTTTTCTATAAATTATTTTTCCATTTGTTTTGGTTACCTCGATGCAACTGCTCAATCACACATAATAAGAAAAATGAAACTAGTATTTAACAACCACTTCACCAAGCACTGCACATTACAAATCAACAGTTTAATAAACTACAATATTTTTTGATTTATCACATACTACATCACAATAGCAAAATACGAGTCACAAATTGGTAAAGCGCTATCGGGGGTCGTCGACACCCGGCGTCCCGCGACGGCGTGTACACTAAACAATTTGCATAATATAATGTTATCATCCATATCATGATATTTGGCTCAATGCTACTTTCAGTCACGAGTGCCTATCCTAAAGAATTTATGGTTGCCAAGGGAAAAGAGCCAATTTCGCGTATAGGGTGAATTGAATTATTTTTGTTGTTCACGTGTTCCTATTGGTCTCGCGTGTTTGTTACTCGTATATTTATTGTGTGAAGTGGAATGTTCTATACTACGTGGATTTTGCTTCAATTGCCGGTTTGTGTTATACAACGTTTGTTTATTTTTGTATGGACGTTCTGCACAGTGGTTAAAAGCCCATTAATCTGGATAGAAGATCTAATATAGGTCCCGAGAGGTTGCCTAGACACAAGCCACTTACTACACGTCGAAGTGGCAAATAGCATTGTATTGGGAAGATCAATGTTATAGCAAATCTATAGTTATAGACGAATAATGATGGTGACCACGAAGCCACGGTTCCAGTATGCTACATTTTATAATGGCAATAAAGTTTAATAGCCCAAAAAATCCTTACATCGTTCACCAAAGTTAAAAAATAAATCGAAATTCATAATACATCAAAATAATATTTGTTTTCTAATCTTCTTTTAAGTAGGAGTAGTGCCTATTTTTATTTATATTTGTCGTTATACGTGGACAATTATATTCCAATGTGTCTATACAGAATACACCAAGATCTTGAATATTTATGCAACATTCGCTCACATCACGTGAACGTTCAAAGAGCTTAAGGTAAAAAGTCGTGCAAAGCGATGTTCCGTAAACACGAGGTGAGAATGAAATGTTAGTTCAATTCGCCGAGGGTTATTTTGTAGTAGGAACGGTCTGACGCGTAACCTGATGGTGCTGACGCCATTAAAACGGAATAATGAAACACCTGCGGTTTTCGTCGTCTCACACACGGATGTATAGGGACATGATACGGTATGGGATCCGCGTTCTGATTTAATCTTGACTACTGGTAATTAGCTTAAATAAACTGTCATGTACTATGAAAATATTCATGGGCACATGCTCTACAAATCATATTAAACTCGTAGATATATTTCCTGCTTCAAACAGATTTTAGGAAATTAAGGACAAGGATTTTAAAGTTTAACCTTTTGAGGTTGGTGAGTATAATCAAATAATCTATTGAAATTGTCAGACACTCGCAGAAGCAGGAAACGATCAAAACTCAGGTAATTTGGTATAAAGTTGTGATCCAATTTACAAGTGGTAGAGACTAACTGAAGACAGTCTTGTTAGTAGAATTAATACAGTTATTTCCATCCTGGACTACAACCCACTGCAGGGCACGAGCCTCCTCTACAATCGGGAGTACGATTGAGAGGAACTTCACCATATAGTCCACCACGCTGGCCTAGCGCGAGTTGGCGGAATTAACATGTCATAGGAATTATCACAAATCGCTATGGTATACAGGTTTCCTTGGTGCCTATCGGACACCAATTCTAACCCTAACCAAGTCAAACCAATTCAAATAAAAAAAACTCCCAAAAAGTCGGTTGTTCGACTTGACTTTTGAAACCAGAGCATCTCCGACACAATACCCATACGCGTCCATAAACCAGTCACGCTGCCCCAAGGCCATGCAGACAATTCTTGTCTCTTCCTGCGCTAAATAAGATCCTTGTCATAGGTGAGGTTCCGCGTCTCGGCCCGACGCTTTGCTCCCGGCTGTCTGTACAAAGGGGGCGTTGCACAAATAATTATGTGCATACAATTATTTCCTAAGCGTTTGTTCATAGTTTTATCTCGCGGTGGGGCGCTGTTTTTCTCTATTCATGCTCTTTCTTTGTTGAATTTTTCATACCGCCGGTGTGTATTGAATTTTTGTATAATCATTTCTGAATTATGTAAAGCTAGATGTTTTATTTTATTAGAAAATATTTGTAGAATTGTGTAGAAATAGAAATAATCATTTACGTTTAAAGAAGTAAATGGATAAATTGTTGACAATAATAAATAATAATAAATACACCCAACAGTCACATACATCATGACTCCACGCTAAGACCGAGTCTGGTGTCGTAGGTATCAGGAACTACGAGAGACGTTTCGATCTCACAAACATGTGTCTCGTTGTGGGGATCGAACCTGCGGCCTTTTGATTCACAGGCGGCATCTAACCAACTGCGCTACAAAGACTGATTACACTGTGAGATAATTAAATTTTAGTCTACCTCTCCGATAACTTGTGGAATTGTAGACAAATTGTGAACGCCATTGAACGTAGCTTCTAATTCAGTATTAGAAATTATAAATAATGAATTAGCTACATCGTTACGTGCCTTAAGTATTCAAAGCCACAGGGCTGTCACTCTTTTTCTCTCTCTCTCTCTCTCTTCAGCCACAGGATGTCCACTGCTGAACATAGGAACATAGGCCTCCCCCATAGATCGCCACATAGAACTGTTGGAAGCAACACGGCTAAAAATAACATATTTCTAGATGTGATAACATACATGGTACTCTATACTGGCCTATAACAGAACTGTGTACAATCATAACCATTCATACAAATATTTTCTTTATCTTGTAACCCTTCACTTTCATCCGTCCCCACTAGCTTCAACTCTACAATAAATTTAAATGGACATAAGGTATGTTTACATCATTTTTTTTTTATTATGGCTCGACCCTCTTCTTTATCTAAAGCAATATTCTTAATTGGAAATAGAATCCACGACCTTACGCCACAAACAAAGCTGTCACAAATTCTGATCCAGCTAAATTAGCCATAATATTTAATTCAAAAGATTCAAGTTAAAGCGGTCAGGATTTGTGTGAAAGAAGCTGCTCTTCTTACACCCCTTACTTTTTTGACATTGACACAGACCACAATTAACTATACCCTCACACTTCGCGTTCTCAGGACCGTAAGTGCCTTGCCGTGTTGTCACACCGTTGTGTAACAATATTATGGCATATATTTTATTAGTATTTTTTATTTATTAGGATCTCTAACAAAGAATACACTTTACAAGTTTTATTTATAGAAGCTTTTTTAATTATAGGGGCTCACAAAATGCAATAGTAAATAACAACAGGAAATAACTATGAAATAGTATATTTATAAACTATCGAAATGAAATCAAAATTAAAATTAAGATAGGAACAGAAATATTTAAATACAATCTTAAAGAGAGCAAAAAAGGGGTGTAACAAATTTTAGAAACAAGCTTCGATACTTGGATGAAATGTATTCTCTAATTTTCTCCGTGTGAAAGTCCCAAAAAACGCTAGTGGCTACGTGTATTAAAAAATATAGCCAGCTGATAGCCATATTTAATAAAATTACAGCGTCCGCCCACTTAATAGTACCTACATGCAGTAAATATAAAGTTTTAACGATTCTAAGTCTAGTGAATTCAATGAGAATCTATTTAATCTAAACACTTCATTTGACAAACACCGCAATTTAAAAAAAATAACATTTTTAAACCTGTGTGTACGAGTACTGTGCCTCCATGCGGAAGATAACGCCCTAGTATTTGCTAATGGTAACCGCGCGGTTAGCAGCCTCCGCGCACAAGGTGTAAAACACGCGATAGTGACCCCTAAAATACACGATACTAAAAAAACAAAAATCATGTTGCGGGTATAAATTGCTATATCATTTTCAGCAAAAAAATCACGCATACGGAACCCAACCCACCCACTACTTACTATATTAAAACTGTGCATAAAAAATAAGATAAAATATTAGAAATGGAGCTGTCCAAACAAACGCGTAACAGGATAGAGTGTCGGCTTCCCGATGTTAATAAAGAAAAGAGGGTTACGCGTCGGTGTAATAAGCCGCCTTCATAAGTCGGGCGTAACTCCTGAGCGCTGTCGGGCCGCATTGTGCTCCCGTATTAACGACGAACGCACAAAAGACTTCGCTCGTATATCAAACTAACGTCACTCCAATGTCTTCCTTCCTTACAGTTACAGTTCCCGGGCCGCAAGAAATGGCCTTTTTTTATTGAGCATTTAGTACACTAAAATTATGGCACGTAAAATTCATGCGTTGGAATCGAGCGTGCGTAGTGAGCCTAAATTTCACCCACTACGGCATTCGTTACATATAATTCTTCGAAGGTCCGGTACTTTATCTTTCCGTGTACCTACTCGATAGATTTTATTTTCTATGTTATCCTATAATACAAATATCCGCGATTCATGAGTATTATTCCCATTGTCTGCTCTGAATGGGATACCCTTTATTCCATCGTTATATATTTTATGAAGCACGCTCACGAGCTTAAGCTTTTTATAAAAGGTAGATAGATTTTTTTGGTACAACACAATATCTTTTGTTATCACTGATGTTCGCGAGCGGTGAAGTATAATGAAATTCAACAATATTCTTACATAAACTGGGGTGTAAGTGCTCGTAATTCCTGTTCGAGATGAGATATGAATGTTATTTCATGCTTAGATGTAAAGGACGGGTCTCGGAGACCGCGTTTGGGTTGACATAGTGTTGCCCAGACCGGGGAATAGCTCAGTACTAGAGCTGAAGATAGTGCTTCGAGAAATATGTAAGACGACAATGTCCTTTTTCGTTGTTAATGTTGCCCTTTACATAGATAAATAACAATAAACCCACAATAATTAGTGTCTATTGGTCCCAAAAATACGGGGTATATCTACACTGCGACCGAAAACAAAGCCAGGTGGTAGTATTAGTGACTTTAGGTACAACGAAACTAAAAATGTCGCAAAAAAAGCGACAATTTTTTGTTGTAATTTTTTACTTAGGGTCGTACCTATTTGGGTAGCAAATTCATCGTTTTCCTAAAATAATAATGTACACCTTTTTTTTAAAGACACAATGGTACGTAAGGGTTTAAATTATAATTTTAACAAAAACTAGAGATTAACCATTCAAACACGATGATATTTAAAAAATTGCAAAAAAACCTTTCGTTATTTTTGAAAAAAAAATAAGTTGCATTATATCTGTAATCACTAAAACTTCCACCTGGCTTCGTTCTCGGTAGCAGTCTTGATATACCCTGTATAAATAACACCAACCCAGAATAATCAATGTCTGTTGGTCTCAAAAATATGTCTCCATATTATGATGACGGAATCCATAAACTTTTGGCAAAATACAGGCTATTGGTATTGTGGTAGGACTTGGCAACCTCTTGAACCTAGAATGGTCAATACTTCATTACCTAATTCGTAAGTAAGATTATTGGCTATTTACTATCACAGTACAACCTTAGGAGCCAACAACAAAATATGTAAAAATTGAAAATGCATTCAAATTACTCAAACCCTAGTTTAACGAATGCAAAGAGGGATACTTACTTAGAGATAATTCGTTTAATTTAAATTGTTTAAATTCCTGATTATACGGTCAAACTATTTATGTAATTTATTAGGACTTGCGATTAGCTTGTAAGTTCAAAACATAGCATTAAAAAAAAGTACCGAACCTCTACTTAATAGTATATTGTAAACTACGACTAAGGATAACATATTCCAATTACAACCATCAATTCCTCGAAGGATACGCTAATAATTCCAATAACCTAGACGAAACCAGAATCAAATACATAGCCTCTATGGAACCTCCGATAAATTCAATAATTAGACCCGTAATTGCTAAGCGAAGAGCTAAGATCGCTCATTGCTGTGAGATATTACTTCTGAAGGACGTTGCCCTAAGAATCACTCAACATCTAATTTAGCCTTTATTACTCTCACAATAAGGTTTCGGGCTTCTGTTCGCAAAATTAACTTAGAAAACAGAATGATATTACAAGGAATATAGTAATTTCGTCGTACTTTATATACGTGTGTGTTATTGTATTTATATTCATGGTCTCATTAGTATAGTACATACGTTGAGAATGATACTGCCCTATTTATTAAGGTCATTGAACCATTTTGTGCGTGTTTTCATAACAGAGAAGACATACGAGGAAACGGATAATTACATAAATTAAATTTAGAGATGATGATTATTGTCGAACATAAGAACTCATAGCCAATGAATATCTTATGGGGTTCCTTTAAGCTTATAACTTTTTAAGTCAAAATAGTCTTAGTTCAATAGAGGATATCTTGTGGCTGAAGTAGATAGATGAGGAAAAATCTGTGCAGGTTTCAGCCATGGCGACTCCAACACAGGACAGATGTTTTCAACTGATTTTGTACACGTACATATGTACATAAACGCACGCCTTTTTCCCTGAAGAGGTAGGCAGAGGTGCTACCAGGACACCCACGTTTCGCCATGTGTGTTGCGTTCCACGATGTGATAGGAAGCGAGCCTATATGACTCCGAGCTGATACCGACTCGAACCCGAGACCTTAGCATTGTAACCGTACCGAAGTAAAACTACGCCATCGAGGCAGTCACTATTTTTGTGACTCGTTTAATTTACCCTTGAAATCCTAGTAGTAGAATTTTAAAGGCATGTACAATACTAAAGATCAATTATTAATTGAGCCTCCGAAAAAGTTTAATACGCGATCAAAAGGCAAAAGTTCGTAAAAGTCAGTTCATGCGCAGTGCGTGCCAATAAATCATCAACGTCAGCACACAAAATCCGCCTATAAGTTAAACAATTTCGTCAAAAAGACAACAGGAGCGCAATTGTTATCCGTCTACTCTGGCAATATTTATTCTCCCCGGGGCGAAGTTCGTTGTAAGTTCGCTAATGACTTCTTTCTCGAAGAAACTTCGGTGCCGCTTGAAAGGTTTTTCCTATCTGTTTAAACAACAGGCGGGTGCTTCGTTGACGCCAAATTTTACGCTAACCATTTATTTTTATGCCCGTTTGCTAATCTGTCATTGAGTGGAAACTACCGAATTTAAAACTCCAAGCATTTTTTTTGACGGTTGATGACTGTAAAACTTTTCAAATAAAATATTTGCATAGGAATAAATTATGTAATGTAAGCCCATATAAGTCCCACTGCAGGGCACGGGCCTCCTCTACAATCCAGAGTACGATTGAGAGTGGCTAGGCCATATAGTCCAACACAATGGCCTAGTGCGGGATGGCGGACCTTTACATCTGTATATGTATCTGTATCAGCTCATATACGTCCCACTGCAGGGCACGGTCCTCCTCTGCAATCGAGAGTTCGATTGAGAGTGGTCAGGCCATATCGTCCACTACGATGGCCTATTGCGGGTTGGCGGACTTTTACATACCATAGAAAATACAAATTGCTACAGTATGCAGGTTTCCCCACGATTTTTTCCTTCACCGTTATAGTGCGTGGTGATTGACTATCAATACACACATGATTCTGAAAAATCTGAGGTAACCCTAGGATTTGAACCCGCGACCACCGTGAATATGTAGGTAGCCTTGTCTGGTCCGTTACCAACAGGCCTCCACGAACTTAACTACTACTACTGAACTTAAGTCTCTTAAAAGACTTTCCAAAACGACCTGTAAGAAATTGCCTGCATTCAGTAACTTCTTGCAACCTTTATAAGGTCATCTCTCCCGTTTTTCGGTGGATTTTGGACGTTGCGCTTGCCAGTACGTGACTTCAACACCATTGAACAATTTCTCGAAAGACGCCAGAAGTCATTAGACGCTAAAACAGCATCGTATATAAAATGTATGTCAGGTTTATAATAAAAAATCCTTATTTTTGCATTATCATTTTCGCCATCATTAGGCACTTAATCAAACCTTTTACATCTGTAAATTATTATGGAGATCAGCAACCCGTAAACGTATTACGTCATATAGTTATCCAAGCCACATTGAGTGGCGCAGTACAACGCATAAAATTGGGCGCAAAAATGCGGTTTCATACATTTTGTATGAGGACGCATCAGGCCGCAAAGCAACGCACTGACGGATGGTTTACCAGGCCTGTAAGGGATAAATTCAGTCGGTAAAGTTCGTCATTTTGTGAACAGTCTGGCTGTATACATACAGAGATAAATACAAGCAAGTAACCAAATTACTATTGGAATTAAAGATAGTTAAATAAATATTTTTACATTATCAAATTTGTCCAAAAGTACTAAAGTACTTGGTGCTGCAAGTATCTTTCAAGGTCCCTAAAATTCCTTATATGGTTCTTAGTTTTGAACATCTTGGTGTATTTATTCATAACATTCCATTTTGCATTACTGTTTAATTATCTCAGATATTCTGTGTATTATAGAGGGCTATATTTTTTTATAAATTCTACAAAATATTGTTGTAAAAGAATTAAAACAAATAAATAAATTCATTAATTTTATGAATTATTCAAAATATTGGCATTAGTCCTAAAACTTGTCTAATAAATATACAAGTCTAAAAGACTATTAACAGAGAAGCGTATCATAAAATCCGACGATAAACCAATCGTGGACGACTTTAATATAAAAAAAACTTAATCTCTAAACCGAATACTATTACTAAAATTACAAAAAATCACTTTAGCCCCTAAAGGATAAGTGGAAGATAAATTATTACAGATTATGTAATATTCTTAATGAGTTTTTCAGCGGTAATATTATTTCGACTAACTTGTCTGAAATTTTTTGCAACATTACTCGTGTATTGAATCTGAATGACTACGGGTTTAGCGTGGGATTAATTAACAAACCAATTGTAACGTGCGATTTTATTTATATATTCAAACGACATATTAAAATATATTTCTATTGCTCAAATAAATATAAATGTAACAGTAAATAACGCGGTTGTTGCATGGCAAAATGTTTCGTCCCTCTAAATAGTCTTAAGTAAAATGCCTATTTTTGCAGTGAATGAAGAAGAAAGAAAGAAGAAAATGCCAATTAGCCTTCTACAACACAATACAATTAATATATTGTATTGTATTGTATCAGCCCATATACGACCCAATGCAGGGCACGGGCCTCCTCTACAATCCAGAGTACGATTGAGAGTGGTTAGGCCATATAGTCCACCACGCTGGCCTAGTGCGGGTTGGCGGACTTACACACCGTAGAATTTTTTTTAAAATCGCTACGGTATGCAGGTTTCCTCACGATGTTTTCCTTCACCGTTAAAGTGTAAATTAATATATATATACCAAATAATAATAAAAGAAGGAAAAACAGTTAGGTTTTAATGTTGCGCGGCTCACTCGCGACAACAGGTCATGATCTCAGCATGGTGCTGTGTGATAACAGAAGCAACCACACAACGCTGGTTTTCAGATGTAACCTTGGGCAACGCGACGTACAGAAGCTAGGCTAGCCTAGTAACAATTACAGAAATAATAAAGATCTTGTGAATAAAAAAACACGTCAGTTAAGAACAGTCTTAAAAAACTATAACAAAACGACTTGAAATTAAATTAGTATTAAATTATTATTTATAATCTACTGATTCAATTTAATACCAGGGTTTCTCCGTTTCTCGCTGAGAACATTAACGCGCGCCCTTTTTTATGTTATAATTCTATTTGACGCTACGCGCTAGGAGCCCCCATAGGTGACTTGAAAATATTAGCAAAAGTTAGGCACCAATAAAATAAAATTTATTCCTCTATCGATCCGTATAAGACTTACAATATGAACTAGGTAATAAGTATATGATGCCTCCACATTATATGAAGACCGCACACGAGCCCATGAACCTATTTAATCTACGTAGCATGTTAATACAGCCCACAGGAAAACTTTAATTGGACTAAGCCTTTGTCTTAAAAACACAGACAGCCCACATCGGCAGTTGCAGTTGTTATAAGAAAAATCCTTGTGATAAGCAAAGCATACGGGCTCAAATAGTAGGCCAAGTTTCCGTGCAACTCAGCCGAACTCGAAGCAAAGATCAGTCAGTCGTGCTTTGATAAACTACCTTCTGTGTTCCTTTGTACCTCATGACGATAATCCTGCCGCACAATGCCCGACATCGTACTGAAATACGGGCCTCAAGAAACTTTCCTACGATACATTTTTGACTGAAAATGTGTGGGAATTTTGTTATTAAAATTTTTGTTTTATTATTATGTTTTTGTGTCGCTCGGTTTTTCATTGTTCTTGGGTTTAGTTTGTAGACATAATATAATATACTTTTTTATTTTGACTTGTATTTAATTAAGCAGAGAAATGTAAATACTATTTTTATTCTTATTTTGACTAGCGGTAGTCTAATTGGAAGAGAACTTTGCTGTCGAAAAAGGGTGGCTGAAGTACCTATTTTCAAAATGACCGTTTTTTCGTAGCCACAAGTATTCTTAGTCAATCATCATCGTCAATCATCGCACGCTTTTACGGTGAAAACAAAACGTCGAAACAGCGCGTCTAGTCTCCTACGACAATAAATGAATCCATAACATTGTCCAAAGTCTTGCAACAATACCAACGTCTAAAATAATAAATATAAAGCATCTCTAAACTTAAATAAACGGAATTACTCTTTGACACTGACTTCAAAGGTATTATTAAATTGTTATCTATCTAAAATGTCTTGATTGTAGTTTTCGTTGTAAAACGGTTTAATTAGTTTGCAAAATTAATATGAAATTGTATTGCATAATTGAGATGCAGATGGGCGGCGGGTAGAGGCGGCGATATCATCCCGTGAATACTTCAAAGAGTGCTTAATTAGTATTTCAAGAAGTTAATGAGCTGAGTCGACTGGTCGGACGTGCATCCTTATTCTGAAAAAAATGTACCAGCTTTTTAGAGCAACAGCCCAACAGCATTATATACTACATGTACTTAATATAACTTTAAGAATGAACTAACAGATACAGTATTATCTTGACCCATTATTCCCATTTTCCCCACATCACTCGATAGTGACCCATTAGAAATACTAAATTATTTTCTTTTTTCTATTAGTAATTAATCTTACATACCTTTTTACTTAAAATGCATGGAACTTATTTATTTATTTATATCCGTTTTTGTACACCAAATAAAACTTAACAATAAAACAACTTAATACACAATAGTAGATAAGGCGGTGGTATCGCTCGAGGCAATCTCTTATCGACTACCATGGGATAGACATAAGAGAAGAAAAAAGAAAGGGCAGTCAAATGTGTACCTATAGGATATTGTTACGCTTAATTTTTTTTTTTTTTTTATTTTTTTTTATTCTGGCACGGCATGATGACTGCACTGCACCTGATGTTAAGCGCAAATGCCGTCCAGACAGAGTATCAAATGGCATCAGACGGTGGTCCCATGCCATTCGACACAATTATGCCGGCCTGCTGAGATGCTTCTTCACACTACGGCGGAAGGACCCAGGATTATAGGAAGGAGGGAACACGTGTGACGGCAAACAATTCCACAGCTTCACAGTGCGGCACAAAAAAGAATTTGCGAACTTTTTTGTTCGCGCCGAGATGGTTTGAACCGTCAAGCTGTGGCTTCGCAAGCCAGCACGCGTGGTTCTGTTAAGGAAAGGAGAGGAGGGGATCAAACTAAACAATTCCTCAGAGCATTCACCGTGATACAGACGGTAGAACACGCTTAGAGAGGCAACATCCCTCCGCAACTGTAGCGACTCTAAGTTGCTCGTAACGTCTGCATCATTTACAATGCGGATGGCCCGCCGCTGCAATCCATCCAAGGCATCGAGTAAATACTGGGCGGATCCATCCCAGAGGTGCGAACAGTATTCCATACCCAGCCGAACCTGCGCTTTATACAAGCGGTATAGTTGACCGGGCGTGAAAAACCGACGCACCTTGTTCAGGATTCCGACCCTGCGCGATGTGGCAGATATTACGCCCTCGATGTGATTCCTTGGATTAAGATCACAGCGGATATCCACACCAAGGATACTCAGGTCATTCCGCATTGAGAGGGGAATACCCTGAAGATTGGGGAGGAGAGAGAACGGGGATTTTTTGCACGTGAACGCACACACCTGGGTTTTCCTGGCATTGAACTCAACCATATTCCTGGAACCCCATGTAGAAATGAGATCCAAGGACCGGTTGAGCTCAATGACAAGATCTTCGCGCCCGCTCACAGTGCCGTCACGGCAACCTAGGGGCCCATAGCAGTATCGCCCATGAACCGTGCTGTCATCTGCATAGCAATGAATGTTGCCGAGCGACAACATATCATTGATATGCAGAATAAACAGGGTGGGCGACAGTACCGAGCCCTGTGGAACTCCGGCATTTACCGACATGAGCGCCGAAGCGTGTCCGTCAACGACAACAGGCATTCTACGCCCATGCAGAAAGCCAGAAATCCACGAACACAAGTTGCCGGGCAGACCGTATGCCGGAAGCTTGGAGAGAAGACCACGGTGCCAGACCCTATCAAACGCCTTGGCTATGTCGAGGCTCACAGCAAGAGCCTCGCCACGCCGGTCAATCGCTTCACCCCAGCGATGCAGGACAAACGCTAGAAGATCACCCGTTGATCGGTTGTGACGGAAACCGTATTGTCTGTCACTGATCAACGAGTGATCCTCCAGGTAGCGGACCAATTGAGCGTTTATGATCCGCTCCATGACTTTGCACATCACTGAGGTGATAGCGATAGGGCGATAATTGGTAGGGTCTGACCGATCACCCTTTTTGGGGATCGGTTGCACATTGGCCTCCCTCCAAGATTCCGGCACAACACCTGTGCGGTAAGACGCTCGGTAGAGGCGTGTCAGTGCAGGAGACAGCTCCGCTGCACAAGCCCTTAAAACCACCGCCGGTATTCCATCCGGACCACTGGCTTTCCGGACATCGAGGGATCGTAGCTCACGCCGCACATCACACTGCCTGATGCGAATATCAGCCATTGAGAAACCACAATCAGGCAGCGTGGGCGGCGTCTGGGAACCACGGTCCTCGAGGCGGGAATTAGCCGCAAAAAGATTTGCCAGTAAAGTGGCTTTCTCTTGCGGCTTATGAGCCAGTGATCCTTCCGGGTACTTCAGTGGTGGCAATGTAGGACGGCAGAAGTTAGACTGGACGGCCCTGGCCAAACTCCAATAAGCACGACTGCTAGTTGGGTGATTGGCCAACGCACGCCCAATGCTACAAACGCGCTGGGCATCCGCTCTAACGTAGGCCTTCCTGCAGGCCTTGGTGGCTCGGTTATAAGCTTCCTTGAGGGAGCTGATATTGGGATCCTTCTTGGCGCGACCCCTGATCCAAGCGCGATACGCCGCTTGCTTGTCGCCGACAGCAACGGCGCATGCACGATTGAACCAGGAGCGTCCACGGCCCTTACTGGCGATCTCAGAGGAAGGAATGTAGTATTCCATACCTAGACTGATCTCGCCAGCAATAGCGTTGGCACTCGCTGAAGGATCTTTGCCCTCAAAGCAGCGCTGCCGCCAAGGGATGGATGCGAAATATTCCCGCATACCATCCCAATCCGCCGACGAGTAGTGCCAGACCCTTCGCTTAACCTGCACGGGACGTGGAGGTGAAGCGAACGGTACTGACGACCCGACCAGGCAGTGATCGGAGGTGCCCAAAGGCGCACTAATGGTCACACGATACCCGGCCGGGTGACTCGCCAGCAGAAGGTCCAGCAGTGAAGGCGCATGACTCGCCACATCCGGGATCCTGGTGGGCTGGTTCACCAGTTGTGTCAAGTCATGAGTCAGAGCGAATGCATGGGCAGCCCTGCCAGCATGATCAGTCTTAGAGGAGCCCAACCACAACTCGTGATGTGCGTTGAAATCCCCCAAGACCACCATTTCGGCTGACGGGAACTGCACCTGCGCGTCATCTGTCGCCCGGCTAAGGTACCTAAACAGCCGAGTCGTCTCATCATCCCCATTGTGCGACCTGTAGAGGCACACGTAGATGCGGCTCAGGGAACCAAGATCCACGTGCACCCACAGAGCGGAGAAGGAAGGGTCCTCCATGCAGCGCAAACGGCGACAGCAGACGTCCGACCGAACATACAAGCATACCCCGGCTTTAGGCTTGAAGTTTTCTTCAAGCGAATAACCGGGGTACAGCAAGTAGGAATTGTCAGCCGGACAACGAATCTGCGTCTCCGTCAAGAAGAGCAAAGCAGGCCGGGCCGTCTCGAGATGGTGGTGGACGGCATTGATGTTCGTATGGAGTCCGCGGATGTTGGCGAACTCCATAGTGAACGCGGTGGTGGGGTTATGCACCGCTGAAGGACCTGCTCTCTTGATTTGCACTGTCATGGGTTGCAGTTTCAGGGCTTTTCAAAGGTGCACATGTAGGAAAAATCACTACGTTCTAGTACGCATCTGTGTATACTCTTTGCATCTGTGGAAGGAATGACGCAGCAGCCCAAAAATCACTCTTAGTTTTATCGAGAAAGTCAGAGCTGGCCGGCGGTCAAAAAGGTTTTATATTTTAAAAATGCAAACCGCCCAGGTGACATTCTCGATGGACTGCCGCGCCACCACTTTCTACAATCTTCTATCAAAAATCTACCGGTAACAGGATATTATCATATTTTTAATTATATATTGAAGATGCTACAACCATTCTTTTAGACCCCGACAAGCTTACTCATCCAACATGATAAATAACTTCATACTTCATAGTTTTAATCGTTACTTAAGTGTTTAAATACTATTTTATTAATAGGTATCATATTTTGTTGATTACCAGTTTAATTATACACTTGCGATTAAGTTAAAATTAAAAAAAAAAGTTAAATCGGGGGTTACTGTACTGTATTGTATGGCCCAAAGACGTCCCGCTGCAGGGCACGGATCTCCACCTCAATCGAGAGTACTATAAAGAGGGATTAGGCCGTATAGTCCACCTCGCTGGCCTGGTGCGGGTTGGCGGACTTTTACATACCCTAGAGTAGAAGATTGACAACGTTATAATACAAAGCGGGCTAAGAAAACAGTTTTACTGCTATTCAGTCATTCTATGTAGCCATAATGTAGGTAAGTGTTGTTCTATGAATGTGCTAGGTTCCAACCTACGACCAACAACCTACCTCATCCAACCTTTCATACGCAATAAAATAATATGGTTAGGGGGAATTAAGTTGGTTGTTGAAGAGTTAGACTTATTATAGCTATTGATAAGAAAAATTATGTTTTATACCTCTTTTTTTAACTAATATAATAACATTGGAAAAGTCTTCTTTCAATCTTACTTCCCTCTGTTTAAGGCCTTTTCTTAACCGTTGATTTAGATTCAAAATCGTCTATTCAGCGTTTATGCGGTCTCTTTTTAATGTTGAAAATATTAATCGCCTAAATTATTTAGTATGAAACGTAAACGGTTCCTTAAAATACTTTAACTTCACGTAAAAAGTCCGTGACTAGATTCTATACAAACTGCAAATGCCAAAAGCAAACTTTGCACCGCTGACAACCGACATAAATATTTGCAAAACATTAACTATATTTCCAGAATTATAGCAAAAATTAATTAATTACATCTGAAGCAGTGTTTGCGAATTATTTCAACGTTAAAATTACTAAAATCAATCGACATTTGAACACATTAATCACTATGTTGACGTTAATAAGAACTAATGTTGGATATCGCCAGCGATCTATCATCAGGGTAATATCGCTATGATCTGTCAAATAACGCGCCAGTAGATTTCAGTGGAATTGTTAATTAATAATTACTAATCGTTGAGCATTTGCATAGGATTTTCAACATATATATCAATATGCTGTGGCCTTTTAGATAAACAGTCTGTTTGTTGACTTATTTATATAAGTATACGTTATTCGATTATTGTAAATAAAACAGTTTGGAGATTTAAACAATGGACATAAAGAAAAAATGTAATTCCTCGTAGACAATTAATACTCGTAAAAATAGTATATTTTTACTGGGAAGTGATCCCTGATGTCTATATTTTCTCAAGATAACAGAGTCATGCTGTCACCCTTTAACGAATGGAAAAAGTGGGAAACGAGGACGGCAGATGTAAAGATTAATTGTTAGGGAAAACAATCGTAGTGCTCGAACATAACGCCGTAGAAAAAATGCTACTTCGCATTGGTGCCTAATAACCTTTACAAACTGAAATAGACACAACTTCTATAAAGACAAAAACATACACACGCTTGAGGGTAGGCAGAGTTTTCTTGATACGTAACCAAACCTAGCACCCCCAGTTCACAACTACGACCAAAAGGACGACGGACAATCGATGGAAAAAACACCAATGATAAAATTAATATTCGGTACATTAAACGCTTTAAAAACACCAGCGGTGAATAAAAAATAATTCCCTAAAGGCGGTACAGCCATAGAAGTATTTGTTAAAGCAGTCATCGCGAGCAAAATCCGTACGCACGTATTTGGAACGCAGGAAATCAGAGCGAGAAGGAAGATAGTGCGACTGCGCAGAAGTGGCAGAGATAAATATAAAAATTGTGGTACAGTACCGCACTTTTTGTTAGTAAGGTTTTGTTCATAGTATCCCCTCTGATCATATTTCTCAATCTGTATCTTCATCAGCTCTTATAAGTCCCATTGCTGGACACGGCAGTGGCGAAGGGTGATTTTTTTAAAAAGGGAAGCCGGAGCTCAATACGCAAAATAAGTGTGTTTATTTTGTTTATACGTACTGGCCCCACATAGGGAAAACAATGCGACTGATACTTGATAGTAAACATAGTGCAGTCCGGATTGAGTAGATCAACTTATCGTGAGATGCTTCAGAGAATTAGCCCGAAACGCGACATATTTACATAAAATGTACGTGTATCCTTATTTATATCCGGACGTTTGCGAATATCCAACCGCCAGCAAATTATTCTTCCGACAATCTCACTCACCAAACGAAACGATTGCGTTTCGTATGATGGCATCTACGTACTGCGGTCGTCAATTATATTTCAATACTTCCAATATACAAAAGTTGCAATGTCATCATGAGAAAAGTAAAAAAGTATATTTTTAAACCGCACGTGAATATAAGATTAATAAAGAAAAATTAATTATCTAGATACAATGTTAACAAGTACGTTAGCCGCGCTTTTATTAGTTGTATTATTAGTAGTCGAGCACTTCCTAAAATCTAAACAGTAACGTTATTTCCGAAATTGACAATCTAAACATGTATGTACGTCCCTCACGATTATTAATTTCCATTACAACATAATAATACTATTAATATTTATGTAAATTTTGTAATTTAAAACATTAAAAACGAAATGCGTGAACCAGCTAATACTCGTATACTGTCAAAATGTTAATACAACACTTACAAATGCAGTGATATCTACACAAATACACACATAAACACACAAAATGCTGAAGACTCACAGCATGACTCCTGCTTTTTTAACGGAAATTGAACCTTAAATCATTACAAGTATAAGGTACAATTTTGCGTGATTTGTTGCAAAATACACAACCATGACACACTAATGCGTAACATGCAGTCGACGCGGGCGGTCGGCGCACGGGCCGCGCCATTGTTATTCAATAAGCCGAACAATTTTGGCAGTAATTCGCCAGAGGTCGCAACGCGGCGCAATCTAATTACGTGTTTGCTATGCGCCTCCGCAGTAATGTTTACCTATGTGGCCGACAGATGTCGTTGAATAAAATGAGTTTAAATATTACATTAAAAAAATTAAAAAATTTGCTTGTTTCTAGTGTAATGATAAATTACAAAAGGTAAGCCGCAGGGAATCGAGTTATATGGAGCCTTCGCCACTGGGACACGGGTCTCCTCTACAATCTAGAGTACGATTTAGATCGATTAGGTCATATAGTCCGTCACGCTAGCCTAGTGCGGGTTGGCAAATTTTTACATACCGTAGGAATTCTTTATTAATCGCTATGACAGGTTTCTTCGCGATGATTTCCTTCAACATTATAGAATATACACTACTCAATAAAATTAAAAGATTTTTTTTTCAGATAAATTTTCTCCAAGATACAGACTGTCAAACAACACCTTAAAAATGTAATAAAAAAAATATCCTTTAATTTTTGTGAGTAGTATGCAAGTATATCTAAATACTCTAATAAAAAAAATGATTTCGCCGAACTTTCTATTTATTGAGTGATTGGCTGATGAACGGTAATGAATAATCAAAGTGATATGGGCAATTTCCCTTAAGCCGCAGTGTCCGTCAAAATTATGGACACGATACATAATATGTGCTAAGTAATTATTAAAATTAACATAATCCTGTGTGGCCGACCGCGTTTTTGCATGGCATAGTGTCCCTGATCTACCAAGGTGGCTTAACTATACAGTATAGCGAATTTGTGTAAGCTTGGTATAAACACATATATATTGTAGAACTAGCGGCCCAACCCGGCTTCGCCCGGTGCAGATACTTTTTGAGTTCAGTCCACATCTGACACAGTACACACGCTCACACAGTACTAACTGTTTGATATTTAAACTCAACGTGACTGCCGTTCGTCATACTGCTTTTCACGTCTCGTCCCGTTATATCCCATCATGTCCCGTCTAAACCTGTTCCATAACTTAAGTCATGCAATCCTGTCCTCTTATATACCATTTTAACCGCCCTATATTCTATCCAAAATCATCCCTTTGAGTTTGAAATAGTATCAGAAACCTTTATCTACATATTCGAGTTCCTTACTCATCCCATGGGAATATATCATTTTCGGGATAAGAAGTAGCCTATTAATTCAATGAATCAGTTACCTTCATACTAAATTTCGTTAAAATTGTTCCAGCCGTTTAAACGGGAAGCATCCTTGATCATCCCTTGGGAACACTTTGCTTTCGGGATAAAAATGAGCCTATACATTAATCCAGGGTAACAGCTACCTCCATACCAAATTTCAACAAAATTGGTTCAGCCGTTTTAGTGTGAAGAAGTAACAAACACACAAACTTTCGCCTTTGTAATAGTAGTAGTATAAACAAAAATTTATTGAACACTCTGTTTAATACGTAACACATTAAATTATGTAGTAAACCTTGGACCTATACTGAACCACACGCAAAAAAAAAGTCAAAATCGGTCCTTAATAAAAGAATGTATGCCAACATACAAAAGCACTGCCGAATTAAGTAACTTTATCCTTTTTTTAACTCGACCAAAAACTATCAATTGACTGTCATAAAACGGACAGCTTAAACCGTTGGTTCTAAAAGCATGCAATTTTACCACTGCCAGTAAATTGATGAAAGTTATTTGTTTTCGAAAAAGTTCACGTGTTACACGGGCAATCGTACAGGAAACATAAAAATATTGCTTAATTATAGAGCCGTAGCAAATTGTATTCAGAAAATATTTTCCATTTCTTCAAGAGATGAATTTGTCGACGTTGTTATGCGCCATTTAAAAAAATAGGCAGGTGTTTAAAATGAGTTCTAGTCACGATAGCTTAATAGTGAGGCGTATATTAAGTAAATTGAGATAGTAGTAATTTTTCAACTGTGTTATAATGTGGCAAACGCAGTGTCGAATGTCTACAAGCAATGGACGGACGACCTGATTTTCTTCAGGTTGTGGGAAGTCATTGGACGCATGTCGCAATTTTTTTATTATATAGCTTATATGACAGACAGTAATTCAGTCGCATGTGACGCTTCCAAAGCCACGCATGAGATTCTCAGTAAGCATCACAAATAATATATTTTCCATATTTTTATGTAACTTTAAATAAACAATAATAATAATCTAAATACCTTGAGGTACGATAAACCCAAAACAATTATTTCAACGTGTAGTCACTAGTTTTCATTAATTTTCTACACATTATTTGATTATTTGAAAATGAGACATTATGAAACTAATTTAATTTTGTCTTTTATTTTTCACAGAGCTGTTAATTTTTTTTATACTATGAAATACAACACAATTATAGATAGGTAGGCAAAGTCTGTCTTTGTGCGCGCTAGATGAATTTCAATCAATTTATTTCTTCTTTTATTCCCTTATCGATATAAAATTTATTTGTAGTTGATTGGTTAATAATTATTGTCAACTTGAGCGATGAAGGAAAAACAGTAAGTAAACGCTATACTTAACAACAATTTCAAAGTTATCTGTTATTCCTGTCAGTGACAGAGTATACTACCCAACAGTAAGGATATGGACTATTTTCCACTATTTAAACATACATACATAAATTCACACCTTTTTTCCACAAGGGGTGGGCAGCGGTGTAACTAGGACACTCACGTTTCACCTTGTATTTTCCGTCTCACAATGCCATATCAAGCACAAATTGCTGACTCCGGGCTGATAATGAATAGAAAATCCAATATTAATTTGCCCGACCCGGGATTCGAACCCGAGACCTCAGTTTTGCAATCATACCGTAATACATCTGCGCCACCAATGCGATACTATTTATATAAAAACATTTAACTATACAGACAAAGCAGCGGGTATCAACTAGTCCACAAATGATTATATTACAATGTGAAGGCCCCTTTCAAACCGGATAAGTAAGCTGTTATTAACTATTATTATTTAAGTGGCCAACTTTCAGATTTACTTCATTTGAGTTAATTATTTCTTAGGTGCTAAAGTTCCTTCAGTCAAAAAGCTATAATTTACACAACTAATTTCATTTAGGTACCTGTTTTATTACCGTAGACTGAAGTTTTGGAACCAAATTCAATTTCTACTTAAGGTAAAAATGTATTATGAGACAGAACAAGAGATGACTGAAAAAACTATTCTTACAAGCAGCAAACTACTATACGGGTGGTAGGTCTCTCATATGTGAGAGGCCGCCTGGGTAGGTACCACAGCAATGTCTATTTCTTCCGCCAAACAGTAGTGTAAACGCATTGTTATATTCCTCCAATAGTCACATTGAATCCCAGTTTATCCCACCGGGAAAATTAGGCCTAAATCTATCAACAATGTCCCAAACACATACATATGAAAAAAAAAATTAAAAATCCATTATCACTTTGCCCGATTCGGGATTCGAACCCAAGACCTCATCTTTGCAATCGTACCGTAGTACAACTACGCCACCGAAGCATACGTCCCAACGTCGACGTGCAGATGTCCCAAACACTGGGACATAAACTAATCTGGGATAACTTTTATTAACCAACTAAAATAAAAATAAATATCTATACTCAATCAGCATTGCATTTAAACCCGGGCTAATATTTTAATCGGTCGCGTTCACATTCATAAAAGCTTAACGATTAATACATTAATTAAATTTTAATGTATTTGCACGGACATATTTGTGTTCTGTACATAATTTATTAACGCATCACCCCTGCGGACCATCAAAGAGTTTATTGCAGAGCTAATAGTTTCAACTTTAATATTCTTTTATCGTGCTTTGACACTTAGCAGAGCCGTTCTCGTTAAATTTTCACCGAGGGATATTATTTAAATCACCGCTGGCGTAGTGTGATAAGCAATAATAAAACACATTTTTTTCATTTACACGCTTGTTGTATAGTCCTAAGGGTCGTTAGCCGTAGATGTTTTGAATATTTTTTCTTTAAAATATTTTGTACAGAACACGCAGTTTATTTGTAACATTAACAGAGCTTGAGGAGATGGTGGAGAAGTGGAAAGTAGGCAGACTACCAACTAAATGGATTGATGACGTCACTAAGTTTCAAGTTAAATTTTGGATGGGACAAATGCAGGATCGAGAATAGTGGTGTGATGGGGGACGCCTATTTCGAGCATGGATAAATTCAGGCTGATATGATGATGATGAAAGTGGTGGTACAGCCATTTGTAATTACTAAAATGTAAAGTACATTTGTATCATTAAATATTGGCATATGAAATAGTTAATCAAAGATAAAAGTTATTTTAGAAAGCACATTATCCCTAAAAATATATATAGACAATAAATTGAATACGTCACTATTTTGTAATTACTCATAAAAAATGTTACTGTAGCCAGCACGACACACGAAGACAGTATACTGATATAATATGCAGCTCATTTAAAACTAACCAGTTCTATCTAGATAAACAACTAACAGAATTAAACTGCACTCAATTACGCGCGTCGTATTATTACATGAATAACTAATTAATTCAATATAAATAAACAATTACATTACTGGGTTTAATTAAACGCGGCATAGTGAGGCTATAAACCAACAAAACTAAATGGAATTGAAGCAGTAATAGGGTGTAAAAAATGCGAAAGAGAATAGAGAATTGAGCCCAGATAGTAATTACTTACACATTTAAATTTAAGCTAAAATACAAGATATATATACAGAAATAAATTCCCTTAACAGTAAAATAGTTGTTTAGTATCAGTAACTGAGACAGTAAAAGAGTCTTATCGATATCACAACATCCACAAACGAAACAAATATTAATGATCGCTCTTTATCAATGTGCTTCTGCAGAGGGTTCAATTCTGTGAATTCTTCTCTTAAGCATCATAACCAACTACGACACGAAAGGTGGCAATATCCAGGCAACGCTGTCGAATGCTAGGCCCTGAAGTTATCGATAGATATAAACAAGGGCAAGGTCTTACACCTCTATCCTCCTTACATCCTTTACCCTTCACTTTCGCCTCATATTTTAACTTACAACGTATCTACGTTCCCAGCGTTATAGATGCTTAGGTTGTAATACCTATCACCAGATTATGTACCTGTATCAGCCCATATACGTCCCACTGCAGGGCACGGGCCTGCTCTACAAACAAGAGTACGATTGAGAGTGGTGAGGCCATATAGTCCACCACGCTGGCCTAGTGCGGGTTGGCGGACTTTTACATACTATAGAAATTTATACAAAT
The DNA here is from genome assembly GCA_033459515.1 of Theretra japonica. NCBI lineage: Eukaryota > Metazoa > Arthropoda > Insecta > Lepidoptera > Sphingidae > Theretra > Theretra japonica. Next base: position 6,687,925 of record CM065951.1, on the reverse strand, counting down.
CGCTATGGTATGCAGGTTTCCTCACGATGTTTTCCTTCACCGTTATAGTGCGTGGTGATGGACTATCAATACACACATGACTCCGAAAAGTTAGAGGTGTGCCCTGGGATTTAAACCCGCGACCACCGTGAACATGTAGGTAGCCGCGTCTGGTTCATTAACCAACAGGCCAGCGCGCACTATCATCAGATTACCCTTTTTTTATTTATTGGTATTAAAGAATGTAATCCCATAATCATTCAATTCATAAAATAAGTGATTTATATTTTTAATTCATAAAGCCTCGTTGTATTTATTGCAGCGCGAACAGATTGATGAATTACAAACATGGTCTCGGGAGTGTATTTACCATCCGTATTTAAATTATGATATGAAAAAAAAACTTTAACAATATAGTATTTTTTACATTTGCATTAAACCGGTAAATATTTCAGAATATTAAAAAAAATGAAATATTTACTTAACAAAAAAATAGGTTAAAATCTTGCAAAAATGCAGCAGCTTAATTTAAAAACATGATCACGTTTACCACAAGCGTTACTTAAATTTATTGTATTTCCGGTAATTATGCAACGTTCATAATATTGTAGCTTATTCGGAACGTGCAAAAACTGGGTCAAATTGAGTTGCATCGGCTCTGCACAGCACATAATTATGGTAGAGCAAATATGCAATTAATTTACGTCGGCGGTTGCAGTAACAAACATACCCGCACTCTAACGGCCTTATGCATAGACAATTTTAAAACCTATTTTAGCTATCGCATGTTTTATCCCTTTCGAACGTTTGAATTCAGTTTGAGCGAAGAAGACAAGACATTCGATAACTAAAACAGGTTTTAAAATTGTCTATGAATAAGGCCGTAATACGACGTATGAGTTCGTTTCTTCTGATACCATCGGTACTGACATTATCTGACGCGGGCTCACCTTGACCTTATCGTTAATTAATCAATTCCTAACGTGTCTTTATTATTTGTACTGTATTGGTATTTTTGAACCTGTAATGTTAATTTTACTCTGTAGAAATGTTTTTGCTGAAATAAGTTAATTTATGGTGTGAATCAATTTTTAAGTATTTTTATTGTACGTTATTATAATCTATGTCCTGCATAGCTAGGTGACCTTTGGGCGGAACCACCGACATCCCTGCCCGCCTCTGCAAGGATATAGACATGAGCTTATGGGACATCATCATCATTATAATCAGCCCATACTGTTGTCCACTGCTGGAAAAAGACCTCCTCCAAATTACGCCATTTCACCCTGTCTTCGGCTTGTCGCATCTAGCATCTGCCAGCGACCTTTCGCAAATCGTCACTCCACCTAGCTGCAGAGCATTCTACACTACATTTGCCATGACGCGATCTCCATTGGGTATTATAATTAGTGAGTATTCATAAGCCATGATAACTGTACTATTAGGTTAGGCTCTTTCTGATTTACCAGTCTTGCTAAAAAATAATAACAATAGTTCTTCGGCATTACCAAATAATATTAATAAAGTATTTATACATTTATCATAATACGAATAATCCTCGCCGTCCTTATGCGGTTATATAGCCCAGAATAGTCCGGAATAGCCCAGAATAGTCCGGAATAGCCCAGATTAGTCCGGAATAGCCCAGAATAGTCCGGAACTGTATTTGTTTACCAAAACACAACGGTTGAAATAAGGTTTATAATTTTAGCCTAGAACAAACATAAATTGAGTGATACTAGTTTTAGCCTATGTAGCAGACCGTATATATCTCGAATGAAATTTAGAGGTTGGATGAAACAGTAAACTCTCGAAGTCTTCAAAAACATGAAACCTTTTATTTTTACTAACGACAGCTTATTTCAGCAATGAAGAAAAACTGCATAAGACATCCCTTACGATGCCTAAGATCTGCAGAAATTTCAAAGGTAGGTTCATGAAGACCTCCCACTAGCATCGGGCCTGCGTGGTGGACCATCTCTGTGATATAGAAGCCCCCAAGTCAGCAGAGAGAATTGGTTATCAGAAAGCGTTGCTCGTCTCTACCCGCTAAAATACAGTCTGTCCTTTGATACAACGCTTTGCATAACTAATAAGAAATCAGATGAGGTCAGTTCTTGGCGACACCCGCCCATTCGTCTCTTTTAATTCCTTCGTTCCCGGCGTCCATCTCAATGAACATACTTGTAACAAAACCTCAAAGTCATAGGATGAAAGGAGTACTCGTACTAAATTGTTTTCGCTTCACGTTAAATCCCCTCTTTATATTTTAGTGTTGCATCAGTTTATTTGTTATTTATGAATCTACTGTATCAACCCACAGCCATATTCCCAAAAGCATCATTAACGTCATAATAGCAATATAAATAATCATTCATACAAATATTAGCAAACTAATGAATGTTCATATTAAATAAATACCAACTAATGATAAACAGAAATATGCCGCATTTAGCTTTATAATATTAGCATTATAATATTCATATTTTAATCCGTAACTAGTAATTAATTGCTTTAACCCGGCGCTAATCATTACTAGAATTGATGAAATTATTAGACAGTATTGCTAGTAACAGCCGATTTGGCTACGGGGACTAATGTCTTACAGAAAACTTAAACGGAGTAACAGCATTGCTGTCGTTTAAAGCTAATTTATACTAACGTAGATACAAGGCGCCACTAACCAGATTATTTAACAAAACAATTCGCCTTTACTTCAATATTGAGCACAAATTCTATTCCTAGGCAACTCAAGTAAGTTACTCAATGCGGGAAAATTACAAAATTAGGTTGTATGACGGGAAAACAACCCACGTTTTCACCATTCCCAAACCCACGCATGCTGCCACTAGAACACCGAGCAGATTATTGAACTCACCCAAATACTTTCAATAACCCCTACGTCACTTTTAATCGCGATAAGCCATTCCACTTGACCTGATTTAATCAAAGATTATCACCGAATACAAACTTGCCCATTAATTGTATTGGTGTCCCAAAGAAAGATCCAAATCAATGAACATGAAATCAACTCGATACCAGATCACCTGGCTAATTACTAAGGCATCTTATACTAATAACGATTCATTTTAACTTAAATTTGGAGTTTAATGTGGTTTTAATTGCTCTTGTAGTGTAAAGTTTTAAACTATTAATTTCATGTGGTTTTGTGTTATTTAGTTGAAAACGAAACAGTTTATTAAGATGGTGACGATTTCAATTGCAAGGGGTTATACACGTCATATTACAAATATGGTTTAAACTTTAGACTTTTCGAAAATGTTTATTTTATTTATTTGGGAAAATAAACAATTGTACATTGATGTCAATGTTCCAGAATTTTTTGAATTATAATAATGACCGGCTTTTAGCTTTCGGGACCAGGTCTTTTAGTTCATAATGCTGACCTAATGCTGTTAGTAGGCTTGACATCCTTCCAAAATTCTTGTGGACAACTCTAATTCTTGTGCGAAAAAAGCAAGTTTAAATTTCTAAAGTTAACAATAATAATAAAATAAATAGTGCAATAAATAACTCTGAAGTCAATAATGTGTCCAGGGCTTCAACTCGCGGTTAGTTTGAACTCTCCCATCGACTAACTGAGGGACACTTAAACCCAAGATGAATATTAAACCAGCAATAATGACCGTCCAACAGAAACTTGAAGACGTAGAAAGAGTTAGAAAGTGTCACATTCAGATTTGGGAAGTGGTTGCAACGGGCGGCGTGTTAGATGCGCTACGGCGACTGGCGCAGCGCCAAACAATTACTTTGACTCGTCACGGCGTTTCTTACACAGATGGATCTAAAGTGTTTTCTACCTTTCTTGCTTTTTTAACGTTATTATTATAATATCCTCGGTCATTGTGTCTGAGCACCGTCGGATTTTTTGGTATTTTTGAAGTAACACTTCTTTACGCACGGTTGACTTGGGGAGTAAACTGGCGAATGCGAGACGAGAGAGTGGCGAAAAGACGTGTGATCGGGCGAGGCGAATGGAAGCTGAGAGGGAGATATAAGTTACTGAAGATAGAAAGAGACAAATAAACAAACAAACAAATACACCCAACAGCCATATAAATAGTCCTGAGACCACATTAAGATTTATTAAGTCTTGTGTCGTAGGTATCAGACACTACGAGAGACTTTTCGGCCTCACAAACACCCAGACCCGACACAAATACTTGTGGGCCTCAAACATTTGTCTCTGTGCGGGGATCGAATCCACGGCCTCTCGTTTCACAGCCGGCGTCTAACCAACTGCGCCACGGAGGCTGTCAAAGAGAGAGTTATGTTTTTTTGTTGTTTTGGCAAGTAAATTAAAATATGGTTTTAAAAATATTATGCGCTGTAATAGCTTCATTTTGTGCATTGCATCTTTATAATTTAAAAAACAAAATGTATCGGGCTGTCTACGAAATGTACGGAAAGATTTAGTCATACAAATGACATGCAATTCAGTTAAAGTTTCTTTACTAAATTCAATACTATCTGAAGTGAGCTCAAGTTTGAATGTTTCGCCTTGCTGCTTTAAATGTTTGGTAACATTTAAACCACATCAATACTTCTTAGAAAATAACCAGATAGAAACGTAAATATTTATCAAAAGAATTTTAATAGCCTAAAATAAGTACGAATTAACCTCAATTTCTTCAGCTAGTAAGTCCGTTAAGAAATCTAAACGAAGTAGTTAATCGAAAAAATACACTGATTTTGTTCGCAAAAGCTTCACGTTTGTCTTTAACAGTAATTGACACAGTTCAAATAAAAACATCAGTAGAAAAAATAAATTTAAGGCGTTAGAGTGAAACAATGTTCCTAAATTGCACACGACTCAGTATAAAAAATTAAATAAATACAATTTATTTTACTTCTTAATCGACAAATCGACAAATAACTGCATCAAGACAACAATAACGAAAACTTTTCAGTACAAAATATGTCAAAATTACACCATTATTCACCAACTGCTATTTATTTGATTGCTGTAAAATTAGTCAAAAATATAGGTGCAATTATGATAACATGCAGTGCCATTAAAATCAGAATAACTCATTACTATCGCAGATGCTTATCAACATAAAGATGTCGATTTACGATACTCGATTACTGCTGCAAGGAGACCTCACGCAACTCTTCGGGTCACCCGGTCAATTCACATCATAATAGGCAAATGTATTCGTAAGTTATTAGGGTCGTTCTATCGTCTTAATGTCGTCTAAGGGCAGTGAGCGTGACTTTATAGACGTTAACTACTGTAATTACTTGGTTTATGATGTTTTTATAGCAGTCAAAAGAAACTATGAAGTTTAAGAAAATTGAATGAAACTCTGAACTAAAGTTTATAGAATTTTAAAGTATTGATGACAAAGAGACTAAGAAATTGATCCTAGAGAATAACGTTACAAACATAATCTCGATATTTTCATACCAAAAATAAATTGTCCCTGAACAATAGAGCCTTTAAATATTTTATTACATTTCGCGCCAAAATACGAACCTATTAATATATATTTTGGTGCAAAGCTGTTTACATTACATGAGTAAGTTATTTACAAAATCTCAGACAATAAGCTCGCCATATATTTGTTTTTCTACAATACAATATAGAATCAACAATATAGAATCCTTAATAATAGTTTCACAGATTTACGTCTTCTTATAAACAAACATAACGCTACCACTCTACAATACGAGTATTGATTCACATATTATGACGTCATTGATCTGACAATTTAAAATATTTGATATAATACATTTCGTCGTCTTGTGTAATCTAAGCAAATCTTTGGCAAACATATTCTCAAAGGCTCTATACACATAATATCATCGGAGCCCTATCTGGGGGCCGACTTAATGCGAAAGTAGCAATAAGTTTCAACTGAATATGAATTCTTACATTCCTAAGGTCATTCACCTACATATGTGTCCACTCAAATCGCCGCAAGAAACGACCTCAACATCGTGTGTGACCAACATCATCCACCAAAACATAACCAAAGTCACAAAGTCAAACTCGTTTATACATTATTTATTTGTACTAAGAATTTGTAACTTTAATACACAGGCTTAAGTACTTAGCCGTCATAATTATTCGACAAAGTCAGCTCACATAAATTGCTAAGTTTTGCAGACGTGTTTTTATAGTCTGTACAAAATTAGATAATTAAGTGAGGAATACAGATTCTTGGATGTTAATGGTTACAAAGCGGCTTAGGTTTATTATCTTGGAGCAAAAACTCGACAGGTGTTAAAACTAAACTCAGTTGGCTTCCTTGTTTTATTTTTATTGGCGTTTAAAAAGTTTTTGTGATTGACCGTTGAATTATGACTTGTCCACGCATAGTACTCTGAAAACATCAGCTAGATGTTTGTGACTTCATGAAAGTGTAATGCTGAAAAAAGAAACGACACAAAAAACATAATAATATACATTCATACATATGTGCATAAGCTCACGCCTTTTGCTTAGAAGGGGTAGGCAGAGGTTCTATTGGTAGCAACCAAGATACCCACGTTTCCCTTTGTGTGTTTTGTCCCACAATTTAATAAGGGGCGAGCCTTTCACCATATCGAGCACATATTCCTGACTCCGGGCTGATAATTAATAGAAAAATCGAATATCACTTTGCCAGACCCGGGATTCGAGCCCGCGACCTCAGCTTTGTAACCATATCGTGGTACAACTACGCCACGGAGGCAGTCATAATAATATATAACCTGTAAATCATTCTCAGTTCTCAGAATGTGACCCACATTCAAGAAAACGCAATCAATTAAAGTTTAATTCCAGCCAAAACCGCATGAAACTAAAACAAAAGAGCCGAGATGTAAAAGTGTTTGATATCGGGCCGTGACTTGAAAACGGCGAAACGTTGGCTGGACTTTGATCTTCCATACTCTATTTCCTTTTGTCAATCATAGTGGAGTCAGAACAGTAAACAGTAGTTGTTGGTAAAAGCAATTTAGCTTCTATTTCAAAGGCCTATTCGGCACGCCGTGCCAACAAACGTATCACGTCACAACCAACAGTGTAGGCCATTTGCGATTTTCGTTCATGATACACCTAAAGGTTAATTTGTAGCTTCGATGTTTGCGGATCCTGCTTCTTACTATATTAATGTTATGTAATCTTTAGAAGTTTGTTCTAAATAAAGGAAAACACTTTTAATGGATTTGATTTCATTTGGGCTCACATAGACTTTATCATAGATGTAAATATATAGGAGATTTTAAATCCTGGCATTTGACTCTCTTGAGTTATTTTTGTTTCATATGGATTCTTGGTACGGATTTAAATGGTGTGGTTTTAGATTGTTTTAGCAACTTTTAAAACCTATAATCTGGGAATATTAAAAAATGCGAAAGTTTGTGAAGATACATCCATCTTCGGATGAATGTAGCAAGTAAGCTGTCACATAGTTATATCTATATTGTCCTTATAATTTTAAAGGATATTTCTTGGCGAAAATAAAAAAGGTTCATTGAATTTTTTTCTATAGACCACTCGGCTTCAATTTAATTTCCAAATATTTATATTTCACGCCTGTTTAATTTATTCCTCGGCGTCAAACAACCGAATTACATTTTGCTTTTTCTATAATTGCTTCGTTATTATTTTTCCTTCCACCTCCGCGACTCCTTTAAAAGAAAACGTTAACGCACGAAGAAACAAAATACTTTTCCTTAAAATAATACGTCTCTGAAACAACTTGGCAAGCATTCATGAAGCAAGCAGGCGTAGGAATGGTGAAAAGTCCTTCAATAATGGAAATACCTGCATCGATGAGACTTGAAAGGGCCTTGACAAAGACAAAGAAATTGTCTGGCGTGACGCCAGCTCCATTTCCCTTGAAACTCCAATTCTACCCACTAACAGGTATGGAGATAGAAGGAAGCGAGCCGATCAAAGATTGGTCTGTTTCAAAACGAGGACAATGCAAAGTTTTGTTGTTCGAACCGATACCGGCTTCCGGAATAAAAATGTAAATTTGTTCAGCTTTCGTGTGGTACCCTGCTCGGTGAAATTTGTGCTTTTCGAATTCTAGACAAGTATTTGAACAATCAGACAGTTCCAATAGCACCCGCTTCTTTGCGCACCAACCGTAATTTGTTGCACTGCAATTTATTTTGTCATTTAGTTACGTCAACCGCGGTTATTTTAGCTTCGTGTTCCGTTGACTTCACTAACCCACCGTGTATCTATACCTTTTGGCTTTCTGTACATTTTCCGTAGTAACGTTCAATACAATTTCGTCTAAGAATAGAAAATTGGCTTGTTATCTTAATCGTGTTGTTAGTAATAATGATGTTGCTTTTGTTTTGTTAGAATTTAACAAACCTGTAAAATTACATAAATTACAGGCGACGCGATGTGGAATTCTACAATCGAGTCAGAGTTCCAAACCACAAAATGTTATCCTTCAGTTGGCTTTGAACATTAAGAAGATGTACGACTTACCTAAATCTTCCGCGTCTTCGCTCCATTCACCGGTGCTCTCCACCAGAACTGCGCACATCGCTGCTAAAAGTGCATGTCTAAGCACATATTTTGCAACACTCCCACTATTTACACGCATCGTGATCAATATTTCAAATGTTTCTTCATGTATAACTTTGGCAACATTCTTTAATATTTATATTACTTGTGCAAATCCATTTTTAACTTAACACTATCGTCTTTTTGGAGTTTTAATTAGACTATCATCACATTTATAATCTTAACCTGTCACTACATCAAGCACATTTTATTTATATTTAAATTTCTGAATACAAAAGAGTCTACACAATCTCCGTACACTTCGCCTACATAATTAATTTAAAACATCCTTTCCGTTTGAACATGTCGGTAATCTCTCCGACATAATACGGGTGTTCTTCGTGGTTAGACGCCAGTAGTGCGGTAACACGCACGGCCGACTTTTGGGACGCGGTTAAATATCCCGATGAATTATTCAGTACTCTTTTAGCAACGCTCGCTTCAGGACAGACCACCTGCAACAAAATACATACCCTCATTTGTGTTCAAACATTAAGTATATTCAGACAAGTCGTGCAAATTGGAAGGGAATTGTTAATCAGTTATGCTTTAGAAAAGGATAAACAGTACTTAAATACTATAAACTAGCATCGCATGCACAATTTAATAGCAAAATAGTTTTACATTTTCGATGCATTTTGATTCCAACACGCGAGAATAATTCAAACTATAGACTTGGATGAACTAAGTTCAACATACTTAGTGAAACTAAATGTTTCATGTGAATTCAAATAATAATTACTATTGAGAAACATCACATGCAGAGGTAAGCCATGTTTTGAGCATTGCATGAGCATTGTCTGTTAAGTTTATGGAAAGGAGAGCCTTCGTGGAGCAATAGACGAGAAGGCGTCTATAAAAAGTTCAGTTTTAGTATCTATAATAAGTTAATATTTGTTACGGGTCTGTTTTTCTTATTCTTATGAATGAAAACATTTATAATAATATTCTGGACTATACTGTCCTGTTAAATTTCAATTTTATTTAACACCTCGGTTTGAGAAATTAAAACCCACGACATCGAACCCTATAGCGACTATAGCGGCCCTTTCAAGAATATCTCATGCCGTCTTCAGCCTTTTTGTAACCTATTTTGAGTAGATCAAAGATCTATGTTCTATTTGGACTTATTATACTTACTTCGATATGCCTTGTATTTATTTTTTCGTGCCAATAACAAAGCCTTATTATTTATTTTTTATTTACCCTATTTTATCCCACTGCTGGGCAAATGTCTCCCTCTCTCCCACCACAATTCGCTAAAGATCTTTCAGGCCACATGGGCCATGGCCACCAGCGTCTTTTAGGCCTGCCGCGGCGTCGTCGACCATCAGGTGCCCATTGTGTGACAATATTTTCCCAACCATCTGCATTGGAGTCATGACCTGCCCAGTTCCAGTTAAGTAGTACTGTTTTGCTTCCCACGTCTGCTAGAGCGGTTAAGTCTACGACTAAGAAAATCCCGCATTTATATAAACTCTTTTGGATGTGTAGGTAATTACCAAAAGATCCGTTTTTAGATTTGTACCTGCCGTGTCTATCCGTCGGACCTAACCTCCGAAACGGCAGAATCAATTTTCGAGGGTCTTACGTGGGTAGTACCTCTAAAGACGCAAACTAGGCTACTTTTTATTCCAAAAATAAATCTAGCCCGCCTTTTAATCGAAAATTATTTGTACCAGTGTAAAATATCCTTGAAAAAGGGAATAAAATATCATCCCCACTGGGGCTTTTGTGTCACACTTTGAAAATAATATGAAGACGATTTAAAAAATCTGCTTTCAAAGGTAAAACCTTGTTTGATGAACATATACATAATTATTATAGTTTCATCTTCGAAATTTCTTTATATGATAATAGAGCACCCACAATTAATCATGCAGAGGAAACTGAACGCTTCAACTAGTATAAGATATTAGGCGATGAATGTTAAATGCATTATCTTAGTTCTTGCTCCACTTAGCACGAACGTCGTCGCTCACAAATTCCGATGCAGTATTTTGGATTCGCTACACCGCTCTGTGCTCCGACAGCTCGCTCATAAGTTTCAGTACACTGGTATTGACGGACAACTTCACTTCTATTTCAACTCCTTGCGAATTGAAGATCTGTGCGCTCAAAAGTTAGATGTATATAAGCACCCCGTTCGTTGCATTTCTAAAGGCCCCGCTGAAAAACTGTGATCTAACATTTTTTACAATTTCTCGCTGCAATTCACTACGCTTCCGCCGAGCCACTCTTCTGTTTATTTTAAAAGGGAATTCTTCAAGAAAAATTTAACAAAAGCTTTCAGCGAGCAAATCCTTCATCAAAGCCAACTAAACGAGCCGAAGCGAGTGTTGTCGCGCTAATATAGTTTAGGTGACACGTGCCCTTATTTCCTAGCTTTTAGACGGAGTTCGCCTTGAAAATATTTCTGTTGGATATTTATATTTTATCGGCGAGGGAAAGAATACAATTCTCGTTCTTCGCAAGGTTAGTGGAGCGTGAGAGGCGATGAAGCGGTGACAAGACGTCATCAATAGTCCCTTCACCACAATTCTTCTGTTCAAGTGTGACGTCAAAAGTCGATATTGTATTTTAACAATACCTTCTCATATTGAAAGAGTAACATTACTCTTTAAATAAACATTTATTTGACAAGATATAAATACACCGAAATAAATAACGATTGCTATGTTTGAGTAGTTCAAAACGGAAACATTGTAAAGTAATAAATAAAATAAACTCAATAAGCTATATTTTATCATCTTGTTTCCAAGGGTACGTAACAAAAAATAACAATGTAAACTTAACATAAACTCACGACTTTTACCCAGAAAGGGTAGGCAGAGGTGCTAACATGACACCCACTTTCCCTTGCATTTTCCGTCCCATGATGTGGCAGGGGGCGAGTCTATCGCCATATCGGGCACAAATTCTTGACTTCAAGTTGATAATGAATAGAAAAATCCAATATCACTTTGCCCAACCCGAGATTCGAACCCGAAACCTCAGCTTTGCAATCATACCGTAGTACAACTGCGCCACCGAGGCAGTCAATGTAAACAATCGAATAATATTACGAGCCAACAGCTTTGCTGTTTCATTTCGATTGGCGATGTAAATTAACTGAGATCCTGGATTTGATGGTACAATATTTGTATTCCACGGATATCGATTAACATACACGTTAATGACAGCCCCATTATAGTGAATATTCAGCCTGTATATATTCTGTATCTTGTAAGCCAGCATAATTATTTCGACAGGCAAGAAGTAATCATGTCACTCGTTGCATACTTAATTTGGATTACAATGCACTAAATAATTGCTCTTAGTCGTAGTTTTCGTGCCCGTACATACATTGTACAATCAATTATTTTAAAACATCCCAATTCCAACTAAAAGGTGCGTTCAATGTTTTTATTTGCGGATAATTAAGTTAATGAACTCATGAGAATCGACGTTGTTATGGACTACAATACAACGGCTCTATAAATCCGTTCATATTTTATACGCTGCGTGCACACTTCGCCTTTCATTTGTCACGTTTTTTAAATAGCAGCCGGGCGTCGTAAATTACTGGAGTGTAATTAAGGTTGAATTTTGTTGAAATTTTTGCTCGTCTTGTATAAATCGTTGACCAACCTGCACTAGGTAAATCTCTATCGGGGACTAAACTTGAATCTATCTAAATTGGAAGAGACAAGAGTTGAATTGATTATTTAATTAAATAATATAATTAATTAATAAATACACCCAACAGTCACATACATAGACCTGACCCCACACTAAAATCGAGTCTTGTGTCGTGGTATCAGGAGCTACGAGAGACTTTTCAGTCTCACAAACACCCAGAATCGAAACAAATACTTGTGGTTCACACAAATATTTGTTTCGATGCGGGGATCGAAGCCGCGGCCTCACGTTTCACAACCGGCGTCCAACCAACTGCGCTACGGAGGCTGTCAGTTTAGTGAAATTAATATAGGTTTATGAAAATATGTAGAATTATAACTTTATTTTACTTTGGATAGAGAGGATAGAGGAGGCCTGCAGTGGGACGTGTCTGGGCTGGTACAGTACAGTACACTAACTTTATTTACTAAAGATTTTTGCAGGAATTTATCTGAATTGCTAACTACCTTTTTGGGTGGGTGTCCCTATTCGTTTTATTTTTTTACATAAACGGCTTAATGACTTCTGGTGTAAAAAAAATAGCAACAATAAGACACAACAGCCTTACACCACTTTTCAATACTCAGTAGGACGCCAGATTCTTTCCACTACGATAGTCATTCCTGTATAAGATTTCGAAGCCACGGCATTCCAAAGTGATCACAGAATCCTACAAAAAAGAGTTATACTTTATCCGAATTGACTCTAAGATGTGGATAACAATAACATAATCCCTTCAAATAACAACCCATTTCCCTATTATTGAAAAGTAAATAAAGCCGTCTTAGCAAATCGACAAGCCTGACCTGAGACTATTAAGACAAACCGTTCAAACATAGTTGAACGAAGTAATCCAGATCGAATCCGATGCTCGCTTCAATATTTTATTGGTTTCATTTTTGCTAAAGTAATATTCATATTTTTTTCCATTCGCGTGCTTTGACTTTGGGCATGGCTCTTAGAGGAAATTGTTTGATCTTTGCCAAGGAAATTGGCTAAAAGCCTTGTTACTTACATGTTTTCGCGTCACGGTCGTATGCTTCAGATGTTGAGTACGCAATTGGTTAAGCGAACATGCGTTATTTTAACAAGGAGGAACTTTTAAAACCTTCAAAATGGTCGTGACGTCATTATGGAGGTTATCATAAATAAAATGAACATTAAACTTGCAGGTGATGTGACGCATGCATGTATTTATCAGAATCGTGAATTTATATTTTGTTATTCTCTTTAGATTTTCGTTAGATTATTAGAATTTAGAATGTAAGTAGATTGGATTAAATTTGTAAACTTGCATTTTCTTAATAATAAATATATGTCGCGTTTCAAGCTCATTCTATGTATACTCGGATTCTATCAGACCAGTATTATATGTATATATGAGCCCATAAACGTCTACCACGCTGTATAACAGGATAAATAGTCGAGAAATATCTCAATCCTATGTATAATACAATGATATAATCCCGTTCAATCCCATGGTTTCTGTAAGACATTCCTGTAGAGCGATAATACCGCCATTTGTACTTTTTATTATTGTTTTAGTACAATGTCTTTATTTATATTTGTGTACAATAATATAGCCTATTTACGCTGCACTGCACTCGTCATCAGGCGCACAGCAGTTACTTTGTCATTCTACCATAAAAGGTTTGACAAAGTAGCTATTTCCAGTCCAAATACCCAGCATTCAAGGCCTGCCCTCGGCATTGAGGCGCATTGGATATTTATCATTGCGTGACTTTCGCAATATAATAAAAACGCTCGTAAACTCTACAGCGCCACAATTAGCCCGACACCACGGCGCATTTTAATATAATTAACCCTAATACTAATTATCTGTCCCCTTTGTGTATTGTTCACGTATTTTTCAATTGTTTGTTTTCGTTACCAACTACTGTTTCATTTCCTACAGCCGGTGTCTCTGACTGACTATATTAATATCAATTTCGATTTTTGGTAAAATTTGGTTGAAAAGTTAATGACCGACCCTCGTCTTGCCTGTCATCTAACTACTGTGTGCTTGTGCTCACTCATTACAAATTAGTAGCCAAAATAATTACATTATTTGACCAAATCGTACCAAATCGTAGAGCTACGCCGTAGGCGTCGTAGCAGCCGTAGCGAATTGTAACTACAGCGTGAATGTGCGCCGCTCGACGGAGGCACTTGAACTGTCATATTATAAAATTGATTCCAAGTAACAGCGTCGTCGCGCTTTTCGGAAAGTGGGATCGCTGGAAGCTTTCCTTTATTCCATCAGCTCAATCTTTCTTCTCAAAGATTGACAACGCATCTTCTCAGGTAATATACATCGAGAATCGCGCGCCATTCACGTTTGCCGTCCATAATAAAACATCAACAAAATTTCTCTGATTACGTGTCTAAATAAAATGAAAGGAATCGGACCCATGGTATGAAGCGTTTTTAGGAGAAGAGTGAGATTTTTGACGGATTTATGGTCTCTGTTGTAGATATCAACACTTCTTGTCCGACTATTTTCATTAGTTTTTATATTCTACTAATTTAAATAAAAATCAACGTTAAGTAGAGATTTTACTTAATTGATCACTCCTAACGAACTCATCGATAAACACCGTGAACATTTTTCACAATCAATACATATTGCATTTAATTCCCATTTATTTTATGCTGACAGTCAACAAGTATTAACACACTAATACTACTCAATTGATACAGTATCGAGTATTTTCAAGTCCCATGCATGCTCATAATATTTATTGGATGTTACGCCCACGTGCTTTATACACCCACATACGACGCGGAAAATCAATTCTCTATACAAGGTAATGCAGACGATATTACATTATTTATAACTTTCAATTGGAGAAATATCTGGTATGCCAACAATACCAGAAAAATCGTAGGTGTCACCCAGAATATCTAGACTCCGATAGGGTATCTATTTGTTGTATTTATAGATCACGTTTTTAGGTATTAGGTATTGGTTTATTTGTAGCTGTTCCGATACCGCTTCACTTGGGCGATAGTAGAAAACTTGTTAAAGAGAATTATAACTAAAACTTGTTAAACATGCCGCGTTTTAGGTTCCACCAGAATAAATTCGGGTTCAAGCAAGATATAACCGCGTTGTCAAGCGATAGATAAGCACGTCACGATATTGACATATGATATTTAATGTAACCCACAGGTTTGTAATCACCCCAGGTGACATTGTACAAGTTTAAAAAAAGCCGAGATGATTTTATGTCAAAAATCGTGATTTTAGTTTTCAAGATTTCTGGCCACCCCGTATAGATACGAGCATTTTTACCGCTTAGTTGAACTTCAATTCGGTTCAGGCACTTACCTGAACGGTAAAAAATCTCGTACCTATACGGGTTGATCAAAGGCCTTGGAAATTAAAATTGCGATTTTTGACACAACTACTAGTCATTTTTCTTTCAAACTTGGCACAATGTTACCTGAGGTTGTAAGAAATATGTTGTGGTTTATATTAAATACCATAATATGTCAATATCACCCGGTATTTGATCTGCATGATATGCATTGAGTTTTTCTTGCCAGTATAAAACAGGTCTTGAGTTCATTCAACAAACTTAGTCGCTACAATTAATGCGGTTGTTTGAATTCGAAGAACATTGACCGGATTGTATAAAATGACAGGCTTCATGTTGGCCAAGCTACCAATTATAAAGCCATAAGCTTTTTTTGTGGTATGAACATATCAGGCAAAAAATATTTTGTATGAATTACTATGGAATGCTGCCCGCTAGACCGTCGTCTGTCGCCGAAGCACATTAGTAGTTTGTACAAATATTTTGTGCCCTATATTTATAGTACGTTCGAAACGTCTCTCTCACTCATTCTCTCCCTCTCTCTCTCTCTCTCTCTCACACACACACACACACACACACACATTTTTAATCCCAAGGATATATAAGACGTATTACCAGCGACTTACACTAAAGAGTGAATATGCTGAGAGAGATTGTAATGAGCAGAGATTCTTACTCTCAAAAATTAATGCGGTCTTATAAAGCGACCGCACTCGCACCTTCATCTTTTCCAAGCCTCAAACAAAATATCGCTCATTTACAAAAATAAGTTTATAAAAGCAAGAAGTTAAAAATTACTCGTATATCCATGCTTAACTAGACTAACATAAATTATGACTTGTACTGAACATTATAAAAATGTGTTTATAATAAGTAATTAATCGTCTATGCATGTTTAACCTCGCAAGCTTATTAACACGTTAATTTATGCGTTTCGTAAAAACACGTACTTCAAAAGAACATTTTTCCTGAAGCCTTAATATGCAAGAAATACTATTGTGTCTAGTAACACCGGTGCGAGGCCGCGAGTTTGATCCCTGCAACGAGACTTAATTTTGTGTGGTCCACTGGCATTTTCGGGTCTGGGTGTTTGTGAGACCGAAAAATCTCTCATAGTTTCTTATACCCACGACACAAGACTCGAGTCTTAGTGTGGGATAACTTTGTATATGATTGTTGGGTGAATGATAATAATACATACAGATTAAAAGTGATATAAATTCCTAAAACATTTCACGTCATTAAATTGTATAAAATCACACATACGAATACCACTCTATACGAAAATATGTTAATACTACAAAAAATAAATAAAAGCGGATTTATTTTAATAATCTGAATGTCAGTGTATTAAAGCTGTGTAAAAACCTTAATTACAGTTATAGGGAAGAGAATTACCACTGTAACACTTTAAAAATGTATTTTCTGTAAAACAAAATACTGCATCAAATTAATTTTGCGCAGATTGGGTATTTGTTTACAATTTTCTCTTTAGCATTTTTATTTATGTGTAATTTCTAGTACGCCTAGGTGGCGGTAGTTGTAGTGTGCGAAAACAACGCTGAGGTCTTTGAGTTCGAATGCCGGGTCGGGTAAAGTGATATTGTGTTTTTCTATTAATTCTCAGTGCGGAATCGGAAATTTGTGCCCGATGTGGCGGTAGACTCGGCCCATCATGGGACGAAAAGGGCGAAACTTGGGTGTCCTGGTGGCACCTATTCCTACCCCTTCTGGGAAAAAGGCGTGAGTTTATGTAATTTCTAGTATTATTATTTATATAATGACTACAGTGCACCTGATAAATGCTATGCAATTTATATGTATAGTGTGTTGAGAAACAATTATCAGACGCCGACGAAAACATATCGATCCAACTTCTTAAAATATTTTCAAAATTTGCTAGTACTCGTATCCGCCCGGGCAGCGTCCACGATACATAGCGCTTAAAAAAATATCGAACATCGTCTCGGATTCATCCTGTGTCTATGTTTGTTAATTTGGACCGGCATAATTGCTTCGATTAGCGAGAGACAACCGTCTCGCAGCAGTAGATACACGATCTAAACTACACTGCACTTTAGGCATATTGTAGTTTTTTTCTGGAGCCAACAAAACAAATATAAATACACAGGCTCAACCCAAAACACAATACTCTTGTGTGTGTCAGTATGTCGGTTTTTTTATTATTATGTACTGTGTACCTAAGCAAACAGCTTCTTGATAGCCTCTGTGCCGCAGTTGGTTAAACGCCGGCTGTGAAACGAGAGGCAGCGGGTTCGATCCCCGCACCGACACAAAAGTTTGTGTGAACCACGAGTATTTGTTTCGGGTCTGTGTGTTTGTGAGACCGAAAAGTCTCTCGTAAGTTCTGATACTCCGACACAAGACTCGATCTTAGTGTGGGGTTAGGACTATGTATGTGCCTGTTGGGTGTGTTTTATTTTTTAGAAACATATATCTTATTATCATCCATCCATCCATCAGCCAAAAGAAGTCCACTGCTGAACATAGGCCTCTCCCAATGATTTCCATAGTGACCTGTTGGAGGCAGCCTGCATCCAGCGACGTCCCGCGACCTTTACCAGGTCGTCTGACCACCTAGTGGGTGGACGTCCCACGCTGCGCTTTCCGCTTCGTGGCCTCCATTCGAGAACTTTTTGGCCCCATCGGCCATCAGTTCTCCGTGCTATGTGCCCCGCCCATTGCCACTTCAACTTGCTTATCCGCTGGGCTATGTCGGTTACTTTAGTTCTCCTACGGATCTCCTCATTTCTGATTCGATCTCGTAGGGAAACCCCGAGCATAGCCCTCTCCATAGCTCGTTGAGTGACTTTGAGCCTCCTGATAAGGCCCATAGTAAGAGGCCACATCTCGGTGCCGTATGTCATCACTGGTAACACACAACTATCGAAGACTTTCGATTTGAGGCACTGAGGTATTTTGGACGAGAAGACGTCGCGTAGTTTCCCGAACGCTGCCCAACCGAGTTGGATTCGACGATTGACCTCTCTCTCAAAGTTGGACCTGGCTAACCGGACCAGTTGTCCTAAATAGACATATTCGTCTACAACTTCGAGAGTCGAGCCCCCAACTCCGATGGGGGTGGGCACAACATGGACATTCGACATGATCTTCGTTTTGTCCATGTTCATTTTAAGACCCACCTGTTGGGAGACTCGATTGAGGTCTTCAAACATAGTGCTAAGGTCTTCCAGCGATTCTGCTAAGACTACAATATCGTCGGCAAATGGAAGGTGAGTGATATACTCGCCGTTGATGTTGATGCCGAATCCTTTCCACTGCAAGAGCTTGAAGGCGTTTTCCAGCGCGGCAGTAAACAGTTTAGGAGATATGACATCCCCCTGTCTTACGCCTCTCTGTAGTGGAATAGCCTTCGTGCTCTGATCTTGTACTCGGACCGACATGGTGGCGTTGTTGTATATACACTTCAACACTTCGATGTACCGATAGTCAATGTGGCACCGCTGAAAAGACTGTAGCACAGCCCAGGTCTCGATCGAATCAAAGGCTTTCTCATAGTCCACAAACGCTAAACAAAGCGGCAAGTTATATTCCTCGGTTTTTTGTATAACTTGCCGAAGCGTATGAATGTGGTCTATGGTACTAAAGCCTTTTCGGAACCCGGCTTGTTCGGGAGGCTGGAAGTCATTAAACCTGCGTTCGAGACGATTTGTGATGACCCTCGAAAACAGCTTATAAACATGGCTCAGGAGCGAGATGGGCCTGTAGTTCTTCAGCAAAGTGTTATCACCTTATTATCAACTATTTTATAAATATAACGCTACTGCACGAAAACACGTCACAAAATATTTAAAAAATGCGCTCGGGAGGAAGTTGTTTCAAATGTATTAAGCGGAACGTCCGCACAACTTTTAATAATATTTTTATTTTAGAAATGACATTTGCCGTTCGAAACTCGTGTTAGTTGTGAAAATACGTTTCAGACTTCATACATAACCACACGCCTTTTTCCCAGAAGGGGTAGGCAGAGGTGCTACTAGAACACCCACGTTTCGCCTTGTATATTCCGTCCCACGATGTGATAGGGGGCGAGCCTATCGCCATATCGGGCACAAATTCCTGACTCCGGGCTAATAATGAATAGAAAAATCCAATATCACTTTGCCCGACCCGGGATTCGAACCCGAGACCTCAGCTTTGCAATCATACCGTAGTACCACTACGCCACCGAGGCAGTCAGACTTCATAATATTACGGTAGTGGGAACAGTAGGTGTTTTCATTGAATCTGAAGAGTTTTTGATACTTACGCAATATAGATAATCAAAATATGATTCTATTTTAAACAATTAATATTTGCGAGAGCTTCTTTAGTTACATTGAATTAAAAAAATTAATCAATTTCAATTTCAACAAGTTAATTAACGATTGCTCAATACGGCTCATACATATCTGCAACAATAGAGTTTTCAACAATATAATAAACCTTAAAATCGAAGAAATTTCAAATACATGAAACAGATTTCGCGAGAAATTTGTTTACAAATATATACATACATAGGAATATATACAGCAATAGTAATGTAGGCCAAGAAAAGTCTCCTAACTTTAAAAGTCTAAATATGAGGCGTAACTCCCTCTTAATGAAGTCTTCAAAGTAGGTGAAATCACAATGGCCGAGTGGACATTAGTCGGTGATGTTATTGACCATAGAATATTCCATTTTACAACTTCTGATTTATACAATGGAGTCTGTACATTGTTTTAAACTGGCATAGCAAATTGACTAAACATTATTATTAACATATTTGACACCCTCCGTGGCTCAGTTGATTAGACACCGGCTGTGAAACGAGAAGCCGCCGGTTCGATACCGAAACAAATGGTTGCGAGACCAAAAAGTCTCTCGCAGTGTCTGATAGCCAGGACACAAGACTTAATTGATCTTAATGTGGGGTCAGGCCTATGTATGTGACTATTGGGTGTATTTGTTTATTATTTATTAAAAGCCACTGCTTTTTGGCACTCAATTCAAATTGATTATCTCTATCTCATTCTGTTTTCTTGCCATCTTCTTTTCGAAAAATTAATACCGGCGGGTTGAAATTCATCTGAGAGATCTAACGCGCTAGTTTTCACCGCAGAAAACCAACTAGTTAGACGCTATTTTACACACATCGTGTATGGCCTTGAGGTCTCGCATTCGATTCATATGTGAGTTTCTAGATTTGAATGATATGAATGGCTCTGGTTTTAATTATTCCGAAAGGATGAACTTCAGGCTAGTGTTAAGATTGCAAACTAAATCATTCTACTAGGAGGATAAAAATCATGGTGTTCTGATCCCATGTAAATATAGAACAAATCCAGTATGATAAGATGTATGACAGTTTTTTTTTATATTTATAGAGAATCTTAATAAAATATATGCGGAACTCGGAAGCCTTCCACTTATTCAGAGACTATTACAATTGAACAATAGGTAAAACTATAACAAAACTTCAAGCAGCTATGTAATTAAAAGAGATAGAACCTTTTGTCTGACAATAAAACATGCAGCAAATAACAGACAAATAATGCATGAATAAAATATATTTAAAAGTAACAATAAAGCGTTTCAGAAAGAAAATAAATGTAGTTTTCATTATAACAATATGATTGTTTAAGCATTTTAACCCTGTTTTGCTAAACAATATCTTTTAGAAGAAAAGGAAATTAAATTACACATTTAAGCATTCAAAGGAAGTAAGAAAATTAATCTAAAAACACAATTCAAAAACCACAAATGTAAACAAAACAAGGTGTCGGAAACATTCAAATTTAGAATGGAATAATTGCCACTAAAATAATTCCCGGAGCGGGACAGTTGACAGCCATCAACGTTCTACGGAAACAATGCAATCAAAACTATGACAGCACCGAATTAGATTGTAAACAACGAACAGCTACATAAATACACGCGCACCGCTTTCACATGGCAGAAACAAAAACAAACTTTTTACAAAAATTACATTCTAAATTCAAAAATGAGTTTTAAAAGTGGTTGTGCCTACCGTGCAAAATTCACTTCAGTCCAAGCACTGAGTAAGGTGTTTCACGTTTGTGGTGTAAAGTTTGGTTATGCGTCGGGAACACGCGCTCATCCACCGTGGGTACGTGTTCCGTATCTCGCGGCGGGCGGACTACTGAGTACTGCCCCAGGCGGCGTGCCCACCTTGGTAGGCTCGGGGGAGATCGGCCGCCCTCGCCTCCGTCAGGTGAGCGCGCCTAACAAACGATTGGATTTAAACACTACTTTCGTTCGTTCATCTTTTGAATTTCGAAACTAGTTTCTGCGTGGTGAGCCGATTTGAAGGCTAATCTTTGGTATTTATGTTCATTTTCACTATGGATTGCATAGTTCTTTGGATTTTGATATTACGTAAAGTAATGAGGAGAATTTCGCGCGGCCAAAGTAATATTTTTATGCTGCGCTGATTTATTATAACAGTTTTCACTGACTAAAATGTAACTTTGGTCTATAATAATTATTGTAGTCATTAGTATAAAATCTACCAGTTATCCTATTACATAATACATATTTATATCGTAATAGGATACCTTTTACATTGGACTGGTAGACACAGGCATATGCCTATGTTGTGTTACAGCACACATACAAGCAAAATTAAACCTTAATTGCTGTTTTGATATATATTTTTAATTAAGTATCATATAAGACAAAGCTAATTTTTTCTTTGGACCGAACCTCTTTTATTTCAATCTTTCGTGCCCAACAATGGAAATGAGAAATGCGCACACGGTATATCGAACATATTCCGTAATACTTATTTCACCAGCAGCTGTCTAATGCGATTATGAGGTGCCCACGTCCCGAACCTTTCATGCTAAACTCACTAACGGCAAATCAATTAAGTCAACTCGGCAGGTATACGAAAAACAATAAATGTTTGCACTAAAAAGGTCCGTAATATAATCTAGCAGTAAACGTGTAGGCGAGTTGTGGAGCCCTCTCGTCTCTTTCATTACCGGGTCGATGTTTCGACTGCCTCGCTTCGTGGGTACATATTAATTACTGGAAACCAAATTAGCGCATTGACCGTACGGAACTCCTCAGTTCTCGTTAAACCTTGTCAAACGGTTTTAAAAATTATAAATCTAGACGTGCCATCAATATTTTTGTTAGTGGTGGTACAATTTTAAAGTGGGTAATGCTCTTTTTCCATTTTGCAGATAACCAACCCATCAAAGGTTGCAAAATGTTGGTGGATGCTGGTTACGTCAAACAGGTTGATTTAGAAATCTTTGACTGTCTGTGATTGAGAATTGTGATAATGGTGAACATTCCATTGTTGATGATGAATATTGCTGTTACTCTTGAGGTCCTGACTTGGATTCCAAGTCTGATATTATCTTTCTCTCTCTTCAGCAACAAGAAGTCCACTACTGAACCTAGGCCTCCCCCAGTCTTTCTGACATTCTACTTAAAGTATTTTTTAAGTTGGACAAAAATATGATTCGCCAATACGAAATTTTCCAAAACTTTTGAAATCAAGCTAGCAACTTTTAAGGGGTTTTAAGATCATAAGTTATGTGTTTCATCTTGCATTGTCCCTATGTAGGGCAAGGGAAAAGGTAATTTTAAACAAAAGATTGCATGATGTTACAATATTATGGGCGTCAGGCTTCCCCGAGTGTCTCGACTAATTTCAAACGAAAGAACATTTCACGCTTCGAAGGCGACCTTTATAAAATGAGTTTGGAAATAGTTAAGATTTTTGTACAGAAAAAATGGTTAGTCGGTCGCATGATGTTATTAAGTTCCTGTAATGGAAATTGGAAGATGTCGTTCAGAATATTTCAAAAATGTTCGATAGTTATTTTAAATTAAAGAAAAGAAATGTTTATCAATGGACAGGTTTTGTCTGATTAGGGAAATCTGTGGTAATTTCTGTATTTATATCGAGCTATGCTACACACGAATTAAAGGGATATCTAAAAGAAAATAACTTTAAAATCACGAGAAAATTCAAACTCTTTTCGGTGCTAAAATAATTCAAAACTTGCACGTGCTTAATATCTTCACAACTTGTTTTTAAGCGAACATTACACGCTTCATTCGCTGTAACCGCGCCATATTTTCGCGTATTTTAAAACTACAGCGGTCACATTACTCAACATTTTCAATGGCTGGTCGAAATTTTACTTTATTTATTGTGACTTGACAAACAACGATATAAATTTTAAGTGACAGAAAGTTCATATTTTAACGTTAAGTTGCATACACATTAATTATTCATTACATGTGTTGTTTGTAAATTATGTCAATCCATGGCGTCCGTCTATATTCGTTCTGCTACTGAACCGAACATCATTCCTCTAAAGAAATTAGATTAGTAGTTGAATATTTGCATACATAAACTCACCCTTGTTTCCCAGAAGCGGAGGCAGATGTGCTACCAGGACACCCACATTTCGCTCTATATGTTCCATCCTACGACGTGCTAGGGAACGAGTCTATCGTCATATCGGGCACAAATTCCTGACTCCGGGCTCATATGAATAGAAAAATCCAATATCACTTTTCTCGACCTGGGATTCGAACCCGAGAGCTTTGTAACCGTTGCACAACTACGCCACCGAAGTAGCCACATGATCAATTACATGTCATATTAGTAAATTACGTATCGAAGAAATTATGTCAATCTATGGCAGTCCATATTCATTTCACTGCTGGACTGAGGCTCTTTTCTCAGAAGGAATTAGATAAGTACTTGGATATTTGTATTATTTGTATACCCAACACTTTAAACTATGAGCAAAATCTATTAAAAGTATTTGATAGACGTGCCTAAAACTAGCTTCGTGCTAATTTTGAAAGAAAGAAAATGTAATGAGGAGAATTTCGCGTACCCAAGTATTATTTTAATTCTGCGCTGATTTATTATAACAGCTTTCATTGACTAAAATATAACGTTGGACTACAATAATTATTGTAGTTTAATGACTACAATATATACTAAATACAACTAAGTCCTACAACGTAATAAATATGCGTGTTGTGTTACAGCACAGATCACATTTCTTTTTATATTGCAATGAAAGCAAATACTTTTTGTTGACCTGCATCCCACCTGTGACGAAATCTTTGTAATAGTTTAAAAATACTATATTATAATATATTTACATATTATAGTTTCTGATACCACCGACATCACATTTGAATCTTCTTACTATGGACTCAAGACCAGGTCTGTGATCACGGGTGTTTTTAAATCTCTCTCTCTTCAGCCCAGGAAGTCCACAGCTGAACATAGGCCTTCCCCAAGCTTAAATTATTTTTATAGTTTTTATTTACTTAAAGACATTATTGAAATAAAATGAAATTTGTTTACTGGTCACGTAGGCAATGAACTAGCTCTTATGACAAGCCAATACATAAAACATAATAGCTATTTACAACTCATAAGATATATACATTGTCCTTTGTAATAACTACACTCGGGACATAAATTCAGCTTATGGCAAGCACCTTAATCCCCTTTACTTTCCTGTTCACATCGCTCAATATGTGTAAATATATACTCAAACCTCCACTGCTAATATCCAATAACAACATATATGTATACACATCGTAGGTACATATCCGTCAATGGTCACTAATACTGTTAATCGCAATAGAAGCGTGCTCGCGGTACGTCTGTCCGTCCGACTAAAACCGACGGCAATATCGAACGCACCTCTCAGCTAGAAATATGCTTGATTTTCCTGTAATGTTATTATACAAACATAAACATACATACATACATATATAAACTCACGCCTTTTTCCCAGAAGGACAAGCAGAGGTGCTACCAGGACACCCACATTTCGCCTTGTATGTTCCATCCCACAATGTGATAAGAGGCGAGCCTATCGCCATATCGGGCACAAATTCCTGACTCCGGGCTGATAGTGAATAGAAAAATTCAATATCACCTTGCCCGACCCGGGATACGAACCCGAGACCTCAGCTTTGCAATCATATCGTAGTACAACTACGCCAATGAGGCAGTCATAAACATAAACATCACGCCTATATCCCAGAAGGCGTAGGTAGAGGTGCTACAAGGACACTCACGTTTCGCCTTGTGTTGCGTCCTACGATGTGATGTGCGAGCCTGTCGCCATATCGTAATGTTATTAGTGATTTTAATTTACAGTCTAATATTGGTGTTGGAATGTGTGTCGTGGACAGGCTTTGTTTCTTTCTTTATCGGATATACAGGGTATATCCAGACTGCAACCATAAACGAAGCCACCTGGCTTCGTTTTTGGTTTAGTTTTGGGGGTTGATGACTTCAGATACAATGCAAAAAAAATCCCAAAAAAACAACAATTTTTGTTGTATTTTTTTGACAGCCTTCGTGGCGCAGTTGGTTGAACGCCAGCTGTGAAACGAAAGGCCGCGGGCTCGATCCCCGCACCGAGACAAGTGTTTGTGTGTCCCAGTATTTGTCTTGGGTCTGGGTGTTTGTGAGACCGAAAGGCCTCTCGTAGTTTCTGATATACACGACACAAGACTTAATTGATCCTAATGTGAGAAGGATCAGGACGTTATTTTATTCATTAATTATTTATTTAAAATTCTTGCCTCTCAAAAAAAAGCTCTGACGTATACAAGTTTCCTTGCAACGCGACGTTTGCCTTCACCGTTGAAGGGAGCGATTAAAATTACTTACAGCTCAGTAAAAAATCTCTAGCAGAAATAATGATCAAGACGGGTTTAGTTGCCTTTGTATTAAATTATTTAATATTTTTTCTTAATTTCCTGTAACGTTTAAAATACTTTGTTTTCTCCCGGGACCTCCCAGAGGTTGACTGGCAGACAGCGCCTTAGGCACTAAGACCGCCTTTGTACATAACTTTGTTCAATATATAAAGAGTAAATAAGTAAATTAATATTAAAAGTGTAGAGCTTCCTTGAAGTTGCTTTATTCCACAATATGAACAGAATCTCGGCTGAATTTTGTTCCTCATTAACACGAAAAACTGAAGTCATGTAGCAGTTCTGTAATCTTAATAAATAAATAGAAATAAATACACCCAACACCGACAGATACATATGTAGTCCTGACCCCACTCGAAGATCGAGTCTTTTGTCGTGCGTATCAGAAACTACGAGAGACTTTTCGTTCTCACAAACACCCAGACCCGAAACAAATATCTGTGGCTCACACAAATTAGGCCTCAGTGCGCAAATTGAACCCGCGGCATCTCGTTTTGCAGCCGGCGTCTAACCAACTGCGCCACGGAGGGTTTCTTTTTTCTAGTTCTTGTTATTTTTGAGGCATAAAATTGCCGTACGCCTATACCCTCTTCCTATTTCCATTGTGCCATTGTGATAATTTTATCAAATGTCTTCTTAAACGTTTCCGATAAAGTAACTACCACACATAATTGTTGGTATATACAGTGCAATTAGTATAGATTATCCACCGGCAAAAGTCAATATCTCTGAATGATAGACATACTTGGAGATCCCACTTACTTATACTTGGTCCCGCCCTCACACCCACCACTGCAACTCCTGTAAGCCGGGATTAACAGTGGCACGCATTTTGATGACACCGAGCTTTGAAGCTCTGGAGATGAACATACTTATATCATGACATCTTAAACAAAACATCTACACGGCGTATGCAATGATTACCTTGACAGTCCCTTAGGGTAATTCACGTAATTTTTTGACGCGCCGATCAAGTTGCGGTGCAGTTGCAATTAAGTTTACGTCTTAGTGCCAAATGGTAGTCTTGTAATTGTTTAGCTGCGCGTTTACTGCGCGGGTGCTGCGCGTCAACTGTACGTCAGTCGTATGCAAGAAGCTTACACGTGAATACCGATCAAGTTGCGATCTGAATCACGCACATAAAACACGCAGCAATAGAATACGCTAAACCGCTCGCGTGACGCGGACTTGACGCGAGCGTATCTGACAGCGGTTGTCAAAATTACGAGAATACGAAAAGGTCTATTTTGATCGAATCAATCTTAACTGCAACTGAACTTATTTAATTACGTGAATTACCCTACTGATCTCGCTAGATGCTACGATTTTGTACTCCAAAACATCGTCCACAAAATCCGAGTTCGTTTGCAGTCACTGACTTATCTATGAATTATGCGCAGATTTCAATAGCAAGTCGCTTACAAAGAGTTTATAATGAGAAGTTTCTCTCAACTTATATTTTCACGATAGCAAGAAAAAAATTAAATAAATGTTATAATATTCCTTCATAAAGATAATAATATATGAACACATCTTTAATTCTTATTGTGTAAGTAAATTTGTAACCATTGGTTGTCCAAATAAATAAATAAGATAAGCAAGACTAATGCAAAGTTGTTCATACGTCGTAAGAGTTTGTGAAAATATTTTAAAGATATTTTTTATTTATAAAAATAATTATATATTTTATGAATTAAAAGGACAATTTATCGCATGTTTATAAGTCCCCCTTTCAAGCTTACTCTGTATAAAAAATCAAAAAGCATTTACAAGACTATTCAATGTTGATTCTGTCATTGTTTATTTTATCTTCGGAGTAAAAATAAAAATAAATAAAGGACATTAATGAGTGCGCTAGAATCGAGATGTTGAACAAGAAAAGCATTAACTTTCTTTATTCCTCGTCGCTGCAAAGATGCCCCGCGTTAACTAATTGAAATCTAGATTTGCGCTTTTTATCTAGTTGCTACATTATCGACTTTTTTCAACTTCAGCGGCAGTCCGTCTTTGTTTATTGAAGAATTGATTCGATTACCAAGATTTTTTAAAATAAGTGACTGATGATCCAGTTGGCTATGGAACAGACTGATTAATCAGGGGTCGGAGGTTCAAACCCAGGGCACACATCTCTGTCTTTTTTAAATCAAAGAGGCGGTAATGGACTAACACTTTTATTGCCATGTATGTACGTATCAGCCCATATTCATCCCACTGCTGGGCATGGGCAAGTTGTTGTTATAACGATCTAAAATTATATTATTTACCAGCGATAAGTGATTGAATTGCTCAGGATAATAAAAAATACTCTGAAATCGTAAACAAACCGAGCCAAATATAGGCACGCTCGTGAAAATTAATACACAAAATAAACAGTTTCGGCAGATCGAGGGAGGTACCATCCCTTATCGATGACCTAAAATGTTTATGAGAATTTCGTGCCAGAGTTAATCTTCCCGTTTCCGTTATCGATAAACTAAAATTTCACGGCGAGAACAGCCCACCGAAATTGTGGCATTAAAATATTCCAAACATAAAATCGAAATGGGCGGCGTAATATTTTTGAAATAAAAATTTGTAATTCAATTCTGAATTTTAGATTTACTGTGGAGAAGTTGTTATCTGTATGTATGTATGTATGTATCAGCCCATATACGTCCCACTGCAGGGCACGGGCCTCCTCTACAATCGAGAGTACGATTGAGAGTGCTTAAGCCATGTAGTCCTCCACGCTGGCCTAGTGCGGGTTGGCGGATTTTTACATACAATAGGTTTTTTTTTACAAACCGCTATGGTATGTAGGTTTTCTCACTATGTTTTCCTTCATCGTTGTAATTCGTGGTGATTGACTATCAAAAAACACATATCTTCGAAAAGTCAGAGGCTAGGATTTAAAGCCGCGACCACCATGAACAATTTTGCAGTCGAGTTTGGTCCGTTACCAACAGGCCACCACGCCCTTTTACCTTATTAGCAGGGTGTGTTGTGAAATTAATCGGGGGATGTGTATATTCAGCAGTGGTTTTAGCTAAATATGATTTATTTGTTTATATTTTTATTTATTCAATATTATTTGGGAAACAAATATCACATACAGTTAACAGAAGAATGTGTTACAGACTCCAGTAGTTTCCGCTTATAAATAAAACTGGTAAAAAAGAGTAAACAATAGCATTATTTAAAATAAAAAGAAATTAAAGGTAACAACAAAATGATGACTCATCTTTTAAATTTATGTTTCTACATCAGCCAATATTTGGAGATAAAGTTGCATAACCCGTCTAAATAACAAAGATACACTATTAATCCTCATCAGTCAACAATTATCGACATAATGAATCCCGAATATTATGCAATAAGATACTGTTTCGCGGTCATTTGAGCGAAAAAATGCTCATTTGGCTTACTTATATTACTTTCTCAGTTTGCTTCGGTAAGCTCTGATACCTTGTCGTTCTCACAGGAAAACCCTCGGACGATTCCCATTTAGAAAAATAATGGGCTTATGGTATCGAATCTTATTGTTTGTGTTGCTTTATATTGGAATAATTGAATGGAAGTTACTTTTTAAATTGCGATATTTTTATTGTAGAATTCTACGTGTTTTGTTTTTAATGGCAGCCCCTCTGGCGCAGTTGGTTAGACGCCGGCTGTGAAACAAGATGCCGAGGGTTCGATTCCCGCACCGAAACAAATATTTGTGTGAACCACAGGTATCTGTTTCGGATCTGGGTGTTTGTGAGGCCGGAAAGTCTCTCGTAGTTTCTGATACACACGACACAAGATTCGATCTTACTGTGGGGTCAGGACTATGTATGTGACTGTTGGGTGTATTTATTTATTCTATACTACCTTAATAGCTTTATAATAAGATTTATTCAGCAATCTTATGCTACGGAAACAACAAAACTCTCTTCCATAATTAAATAATTTAATACACAACGAAACCGTAAAACTCCACACGCAAACTCTATATAAATGAAAGTGAAATTGCCAAGTATAACACAGGGTTTTAAAAATTCAGCTCTCAAACTTCCAGTTGTTTGAAGGAAGCGGCAAATTCAAAATTATCAGACGGAACACCGCGACTTGCACTAACAAGCTGACGTAATTACGCTAATCCCGAAAAGTCGAGATTAAAGTAAGTAAAAAGGTTTTAAGACGTATAATCCTGTTATTCAGTCGTCGGCATGTTTCGCGACGTGATTTTGTCAGCGTCCCCCGCTGGATCTCGCTGTTTTGAAATTGTAAGTCTTAAAGCTCTTGTAATTATTGTTTTGGTTTTTGGATGCTGTGGTAAAAAACTTTTTGGAGATTAGTCTATTGATTATCCATGGGTGAAGTAGGTAAGTCTGATTTTCAGCGGTGAGCAAATGCGGGTTAATTCGACATGAAAAAGTAATCGCATGGACTTGATAACTCCTATATGTGTTCATCCGTGTGAAAAATACCTTGTAATTCCATAGTATCGTATCAGCCCATATACGACCCACAAAAAAACAAATAACAAACATAACATAACATAGTAACAAATAAAAATTTGGTATTATGGATTGTTTTTTAAATTAAATAAATGAAATACAAAGTAACATTTCATACAATCAATCGCAATCACGTGTAGTATTTCAAACAATGTATTGTGTTTAAAAATGTATGGCTGTAAATAAATAATTTGCACAGTTTAACCGGAACCAAAACCTCAACAGGTTTTGGTTCTAACTCACATCGGAACAGTAAGAAAGATTATACTCCAGTTGTGGCTTAATCCAAAATTCTGCTCGGTGTACTTACTGTATAATGTGACTAAAGATAATTAACTTCATAAATATTTGCATGCATGAATAAATGAACATAAGCATCTCCTATGGCGCGCCAATGGTCTCCATCTTCGGCCCATCGTCTCCTACCGCTACCAGACATCTTACGAATATCAGCGCTTCACCTGGTTGGAGGCCTATGTCCAGCCGTGGAAGCGAAGGGGCTGATGATGATGGTGAATAAATTATTTTTAACTTAACAATGGAATTATTATTGTCTTTCTGATAGTAAAAAAAAATGCCAATGCACTTTTTTTTCAAGTGATTTTAGTTTAAGGATATTTGGTAACCAAATGACACATTTGGTTAAAACATTTCCTTCAGTGTCATGTTGCGGGTTGAGTTCGGCACAAATATAATGCAGCCCACAGGTATTTCTCAAAGTTTAAGATTTCGGAAATTAACATAAAAAGTTTTTTTTTGTATTTTCACTAAATGCCCTTCAAAATTATCAAACAGGGTGCACCGACGAGCAAATGAAGTTTCATCGAACTCAGTTAATGCTTCTAAAAGGTTGCTCAAGCAATATTTGAGAGAGGCCTATGTTCAGCAGCGTAATATGACTTATGAAAACAATAATAAACACACCCAACACATACTTCCTACCTCACAATAACACAAGTCGTGTATCGCGAATAAGAGTCGATGACAAGAATGTAATTTTTTCATTCAAATAAACATCGGAAGACATGAATCAAAGCGAAGATATGAAAGTTGGTGCGAAGGTGTGCGGGTAATCGAAGCTTCTCGCGAAGGGAGCCGCAACTCAGTCGGAATGAGATAAAGTTGCACGCTGGGGCTAATTTATTGCGCCGCATTTGCCAACTATCAGCACTTCGATGGCTTTTAATGCATTGTATGATTCTAAAACCGCTGCGATTTATGACTGGTAATTCTTATAATTATGATTAGGGTTCATTGGACCGGATTCTAAAAGAAGTAGTTGTGCGTCGTGTCCTAAGGAGGATCTCCAGGTTAGATAGTTCGATTGCCGTTCGGTTCGGACACAGTTCGTGTTGGATCCATTATTTCTCGAAGGGTGTTGATTTCGATATATATATATATATATATATATATATATATATATATATAATGGTTCCAAATACATACACATATATGCCTATAAACAAATTACTTTGAAAAGACACCACTTAGAATATGCATGACATCAATAAATTTAATTCCGGCACAGAATTAATTATTTATGAATGCTGTTCCTCGTCATATAAACCCTAATTTTTACATTGGGATAACTATACACCCGTAGAGCTGTGTAGTCCAGATAGGTTATCCTCCATGGACTAAAATATGACGGATTTTCCACGGAAGCTAAAAAGTTTTCGCTAAGCTTGGATTGACGTGTATTCCGCAGGAACCGTAAATTTTGCTAGAGTAAAAGTCTATGTCACTCACCGGCCCATAAAAATTTGGTGTAAAAATATATCAATACGTTAAAGTTGCTAGTCTATTGCTGCGTAAAAGACGAACAAAGAAATAAATGAAGTTTCGTATCTGTCACTAGTAATGCCTTTGATACTGTACACCTCTGCTGACCTATTTGACGATACAGAGGATTTAGTAAAGGATGTTCGCACAATATTATGAAAATTAGTACCTCTGTGTAAAATAAGTGCGACTTTTTCATATTGCTTACCCACGCTAGTTGGTAGGTATTTGTAAGTACCCCGCACTAGATCGTGGGTAGTTGTGATTTACCGGCTGTTTCTAGGGTATAAAAGGCTGCCAGTAATGCGATGTCATTCAGTTGTTACTGAGCTATCGACAGCGCCGGTTGTGTGCTCTGACGCGCGCGTTATGAACGACAGTGGGTAGTGTTAATATGAAAATCCGGAGGAAACGCCGACGCTTCAAACAAGAAAGTACGATATATGACATGCATACTACATATAATAGGGAATTTTTAATGTTTGATTTTAAACAGTATTTATTGATCGCTGCGAAATATCTTTTATAGCAAAAAATATTTTGAAATAGCATTAAAATTGGCTATAATATTACTAGAATATTAATATTTTTACAACTGTAAATAAGAAACTTGTTTTCTCTTACGCACGCACGCACGTACCTAATGGAAGATGGCGTCAAAGCAAAAAAGTTACATCAATTTCTGTTAATCCTACCACAACATTTAAAATACTTGTAACTCGTTTATGTTTATTTCTAAACAGATTTAAAAAATACTTCGTGTTTACGATTTCGCATAACATAACCTCTTGATAAAACAAGAAGAATTCGAGAAGAAAACAAGAAATCGAGTCAACACCCCTACTCCTATATCCGTGTATTTGCTGTAATCAAAGTGCTGTAAATTTGTAACTAAAATCGTGTAAAGCAATTTGATCCAAACGCCGCGCCGGTAGCCCACATTTATCCGGGTTACGCTCGCCCTTCGCCAAGTTCCGGCTTAATTACTTTAATCATAACAAAACACACTCGATACTCCACCCAATTAATTCTGTAGACCTCTGAATATACATGTGAGTAGAAGCTGATTGGTTTAGGAATAGTTTATGTACTGCAATTTGTAAATTTTATGATTTCGTATACCAGGTGTAAAGTATGGTTTTTTAAAATCATTACATATACTTTCTTTTTTTTTACGCAAGTACGTTTTTACGCATGCACATAGATTTAAGACTGAAGCACATAGAAAAAGTACTGTTAATTTCAACGCCATCTATTGTATAATTATTTATTTCATTTCAAACTCTTGTGTTGCAGGTTAAAGACGAGCCAATAACCTCAGAAAACTTGTCGAGCTTCGGTACTAGGTGTCATTTCTCTGCGTGTCATTGCCAATCGGGACTGACAAGAAATACAGCGATTGGTAAGTAGCAATAGTTTAAAGCACTTTTACAGTAAACACAGAGGCGCACGGTAATCTCTTTGTCGAGCCGGAATATTCCACATCATCAATCAAATAAGAAACAAAAGGTAAAGTAATAACGGGAGTGGAGGGTAATATTAGAAAATATAACGTCCATATAGCAGATAATCCAAGCCCTTAGCGCAAAAATTGCGAGTAAGCCACCGCACGGTCTTAGGGCATTCAATTTGTCGCGACCAAACGGACCCTTCTCAATGCGTAATTGACATAGGCTTACCCCCAAACTTAGATCCACAATTTGTTCACATTTCTGTAAATTGTGACTTGCTGTTTCCCACTCATAATGTTCGAGAAAATGATTGTGAATAACGAAAATAATCTCGGAGGTCCCTTTTACCCGGAATACCTTCCAAAGTGAATACAAACACTTGTATCGGCGCAAATTCTTTACATATTTATTGGGATTGTTGCTTTTGAAAGTGAAGGTTTCGATACAAACGGAGGCTCAGTAATGGGTGCCTTTCCCATTCCATCCATGGGCGGCGGTCACTTTCAAACAGGTGATACCGTTATTCGTTTCCCCGCATTGAAGATTGAACAGAACATAGAGTATGAAGCAAAACATCTTAATTTAAATTTCTACCAAAAGGTATATTTATCTATAAATTTAATGCACGATTTTGTTTTTCATTTTTATAGAATACAAACACTAGCTAAAAAAACAATTAGATCTAAAAGAATCCAGAAAAAAATCAGATCAATTTAACAAACTGTACCTTAAAGTTACGCCAATCGACCACTCTAGTATATACGAGTATTTTACCGGCACGATAAATGCTCCTGGTGCTCAGTGCAATGCAATTTAAATAGAGTATGCACCGGTAATCAACAGATATTCCTCGCCAAGACAACTATACCTATCTAGCCTAACACTAATATAAACAGACTGCACCTGTAAAGCACTCTACACACCAAACCCGCCATCCCAGCGACACAACTCGCCGGCCTATACGAAAAGCATGTCGACGGCATGTGTTGCCCGCCAACATGAAACTACATCTGCGCTCATCTTGCGTTCTACTCGTCATAACGTCAACAACGTCTGTTCCATATTATGTCGAGCCGCTGCCATGTCGCCGTCAAAGTTTTCCGACTTGCAATGACTGAAGCCGCCGGCTAGCCGGCCAACAAAATGTTGCCGACATAATATACCGGTGGGCCGGCGGCTTTGGTGTGTAGTGCGCTTAAGGCGACAAACTTACACTAGGACAGATTTACCGCTATCGTATGCGGCGAAGTGATCCGCCAGAGAACCATAGTGAGCGACATAGCTCTAAAAGTTGTAGTTTGAAGTAGCAATGACCACATATGCCGTAGAACAGATGAGAGAGAGACAAAGAAAGACTAACACATTTTTTGAGAGTTTATATAGATAACCGCTTGAGTAAGCGTGTTATGGAGATCGCGTCTTGGCAAACGTAGCGTGGGACGTCTTGTGCCCAGATGACGGGACCTTGCACAAGAGGGCCGGCAGCGACAGATTCATAAAGCAGAAAACCGGGCTCTTTAGCGTACCTTGGGAGAGACCTATGTCCAGCAGTGTACTGCAACGGGCCGATGAAGATACAGCGGTCGTTATCTAAGCAGACACAAGTTTCCTAACACAAGCTAAAATATGTTAAACTCATCTTATCTCAACGGAAACTGTGAGATAATAATTCACACCCTTGGAACCTTTTAAAGTTTCACTGCGTTTACTGTAACTTTGTTTCATAAAGCCATTAGTCATCCTTTTGTTGGCAATTGCGACGGCAAATTTTTCACGATGAGACAAATTTTGAGAATAAATTAACCAGTGTTGTAATCTTCTGCAATAAAACAGAGGGAACTTTCACCCGCTCACTTTCCTTACAAATTTTTTGAGAGTATTTTAATAAAAATATTAAAGTTCTTTCGGGGAAGTCAATATTGTCCGTGTCTGTTTCATTTCGTTGCGGTAATCTAGTAATTTATATTTTATGACGTAAGGCCGTGGGTTTGGAGACCAGAAATGGATTT
Organism: Theretra japonica; assembly: GCA_033459515.1. NCBI lineage: Eukaryota > Metazoa > Arthropoda > Insecta > Lepidoptera > Sphingidae > Theretra > Theretra japonica. Next base: position 6,651,958 of record CM065951.1, on the reverse strand, counting down.
GTGCGTGCTATGGCATTGGGCTCATATGCAAACCTGAAATTTATATAAATACAATTAACTATATAATATTACACAATTTTAATATGTAATCGTTACCTTACGTTTTAAATCAGGTTCGCGAGTTGAAATTTCATCAACCTCTCGGTCATTCTTAAATTGTAATAGCAGCCTTGTTAACTTTAAGCACTCCCAAAATGCATCTTTTTCAATACTGAGACCTCATATTAGACGACCAAATGCTCCTTTTTACACTATCTCTTTATAGGCTTGACATGCCTTCGAAATTCTTATATTTCCCTTCGCCGTTATAGTAAAATCAACATTGCAAAAGTCTCTTCACGTAAAAATAATATGTTAGAAAATATTTATTTTCGATACTAAAAACATTTGAAGTAAAAACACTCAAAAAAAATCAAATAAACATACAAATATAGGTATTTGACATTCAAAGGAAAATACAATCGTCAATGTTAAAACTTATCGTCTATTTGAGGACATTTAATTGAAATCAACTTAAATATTTCGCCGTGTCAAACACAAAGTTCGTTTTAATTACGCCTTTGTATTGATTCGCTTGTAAATGTACATGAACTCTTAATTAATTACACGTAACTTGAGTAATTTTAATTACTTCGAATCTGTCACCTCATTGACTTAAAATACTTCCAACGAGGGGGAAATATAAAGTCTCGAATTCACAATAACAACATAATTACCAATAAGAACATAATTTACTCACAAAATATAATTATATAAAATCTAAATGCATCTTTAAAAATATAGGCATCTATATTTGCAAATAACTTAGTTAAGGATTTTCCTTGCTATATACTAGCAAATTTTCCATTGCATTTGCAAAACTGGACAGAAAATACTCTATTTTAATTAGGAAGCGACATCTCGTGGCACATCAATGAATCATTCACTTTCATAAATCACCTAAAGGAACTGTATCAAATAGATACATTTTACATGACCTTAAATTGTGCTAAAACGAATAATATTTAATCACAATACGCAGTAAAACGTGGCAACAGAAAACAAAAGAAAATCTTAGACATCAATCATAACCAATAAAAAGGCACAAGCTGCTAGGTTGAATTTAAACGAAAGACAGCGTCAATTCGCAAAGGTAGCCAGAGGTAATAGAGGAACGGAAAGCAAAAACACAAATCACAAGATAACAGCGCCCCCTTGTAGTGCGGGCAGGAAGTTTCGCGAAAATTACAACTTTGTTTTATAAAGTCATTATTCATTCTTTTGTTGGTGTCTCGGCTCCAGTGCAAAATTTCGTGACGCCAAAAGAAATTACTTGAACAAATTAAAACGCTTTGTAATCTACGCCCGTGATGTCTTAGATAAAGATATAAAACGAGGAATTTTTAAATAACGGGCTCATTGACTTCGGGTTGAGCAATCTACTTTCAAATGTCCATTTAACAGTCTAGTTCATTTAACATTTTAAATATTTGGGATAGACGACATTTTGGTATTTAACCATCCGGTTTTAAGAGCTATTATGGTTATAGAGATTTAAGACCACGATCGTTAATCAAATTTTATAAGGTCGCTCAGTACGCGTGTGATTCGTTAGTTCAATACTAATTACGAAAGGCTTACAAACTACACAACAAAGCAATACATACACCCGAAAAGTATGAACGCGACAATGGCATTTACCACAAATTAATCTGCCACAAAACAAAAAGCTTGAACAATTGTTCACAACAAAACAAAACCTTCTGTAAAAGTGATGCGTTGTACAAAACAGCCGTGAGTGGACAATACAACGCATTGAGACCAACTGCCGGGTCATTTCCTAGGTGTTGTGTGGAATAATGTGCAGCGCACGATGGGGAGCGGAACTTTTAATTTTTATTACCGACCTTTTTAAAGTCTTCTTTTTAAAGTCTAAAGATACAAGCGCTCTCTAGGGCGAAGTAGAGCGCTGTTATTCTTTATATTCTAGATTTATGGATTTGCAGTTTGTTGAAGCTAGGAAAATACTAATGAAATTAACAACAGGTAGTACTTTTTCAGATAGCGCGGCAGATAAAAATGACTATGATGATTTTTAATTACAGCCACGATTGTTAAGTCCGTTAACACAATCATATCGCAGGTAATTTTAACTTCTGTTTAAGTAATGAAATATATAAATATATTGCTTGAAATCAAGTCACGTATTACTGCAAAATTGAGCATATTTACTAATAAGCGCATTCTAATTTCAAGCCCCATTAAACAAGCATAAATCATTGGTCCATTGGAAACAGCTCAGGCGCTCTCGAAAGTTCCGTAGTTTCTTGTGCTGCCTTCTGCTATTGACACGCCAACGACACTGTCCCGCTTCGCAGTATGTGGACAAAAAATGCCAGTCATCTCGGCTAAATGTTGACAAACTGATTTTACATAGCCCAACTAAGTGGAATGGCTGTGAAGAGTCCGCGCATGGGACGCTTTTAGCCGAATGGAGCGGCGATTTAGAAAATGACCCGACGAACGGTGACGAGGTACGACTGATCGCTATGTGGTAAATGTGGCATTTATTTTATGGGATTGTAGGGTAGTAGGCACTGGTTGAAAGGGTAGGTGGATTGCACTCTAATACTTTTTCCAACTTAATTAAATCTAATCTTTAATTAATTTAAGGCAGTTGTGGTAGTTTGACTGTACACTTAAACCCCAAAAATCTGGTGGCAATTTTAATTTTTGAATTAATCTTTTACCTTCATTTAACGCTTACAATTGTATCTATCCCCAAATTTTAATCTTCGTGGTAGTGCACGCAAAAAAACTAAATATTTTAACCGTGAATTTTATTTTAAAAGCGTGACCCACTTGGCGCCCTAAACAAAATACGTCTCCATAACAAAATCCAGCATCCTAAATAAATGTCAAATTAAATATGATATTTAACATGAACGCCGCCTTAGCCCCGGCTAAGGCCCCGGCTCGCACCGAAATTAAAAGTGAACTTTACAGCGACAACAGAATAGGTTTGACTTAAAACAATGTCCCCGCCTAGCCCGCTGCATCTCATTTACCTTTTCAACTCGGCGACGGGTGGAATACTAGTTCACAAACTACATACTACGTACACTGTTTGTTTTGAGCTCAGTTTTGTAATACAAATATTTGAGACAGCGCTGTGATTCTGATGGTATACAACTCTTTGGACGTTCATTTAGAACGATGCAATCGAGTTAAATGGAATAATTGTTCGTGTGGACTTTTACACTTTCGACAATGCAGCGAGTTGGGATGGAAATTTGAGATGTAACGTATCTGCTGTACAATAAAAGACAGATTTCATTAATTAGGTTTATGGTCGTCTTGTATTAGCAGTTTAAAACAAAACAATTTAAAGTTTGCCCTTACAACTTTTGAAATCTATCAGTGTTTTAATATGATTTAAATTATTTTTAATCCAATGAATGGTAAGATCATGAGTGCCTTTCCAGGATCCCTGTGTCTATTCTTCGAATTCTATAAAATTCAGGTAATATTGTCTCTTCTGCTGATCGTTAATTATATTCGCACTCCATTCCGTCCAACATTGTCCTGAAAGTATATCATCCTGCTATATAGACAGCCTCCGTTGCAACTGCATCAGATGGTTAGACACTGGCTGTGAAAAGTGAGGCTGCGGGTTTGATCCCCGCACCCAGATAAATATTTGTGTGATTCACATGTATTGGTTTCTGGTCTGAGTGTTTGTGACACGGAAAAGTCTCTCGTAGTTACATGATAACAACGACACAAGACTCGAGCTTAGTGTGGGGTCTTTGTATGTGACTGTTGCGTGTATTATTTTTTATATATTATATTTTTTAAACTCAACCTACGTCCCATCTTTTATATTCCCAATAAAAGAAACACGCGCTAAATAATAACCAAACAAATCTGAACACCGGCACAACATCAAAAACAATTTCTCGCACATAAATACGAGACACAAATAAAGGAAAAACCACGCATTTCCATACATGGGACGTTATCGCAATCTTTTCCTGTTTCTTACGGAATGTTCACACGCCGATAAACATTCGCATATTTCGTGTATTATTTACAACTACAGTGGAAATTAATTCAATTCCCGCCAGTTCTAGACGTGCAGACAATTCGCAACACTTTTGATGAAAGCTCAACAATTTCTCTACATCACAAATGAGCAACGAAGCACGAAGAGCACGCATTTCAAACGTAGGCCTTTACGTCGACGGTTCGGTGGAAACCAGAAGCGAGGAGCGGGTTACATATTATACTGATTTTTGATGTCATTAATCCAGTAATGGACACTAATCTTTTATTTTAAGGATTATTTTATGTTTGACATACATACATAAACATCACGCCTTTATCCCAGAAGGGTAGGCAGAGGTGCAACCAGGACATCCATATTTCGTCGTGTACGTTCAGTCTCACTATGTGATTGGGGCCAGCCTATCGCCATGTCGGCCACAAATTCCTGACTCCGAGCTGATCTTGAATAGAAAAATCTAAGACCACTTTACCCGACCCGGGAAACCAACCGGAGACCTCAGCTTTGTAATCGTACCGTAGTACAATTACACCAGCGAGGTAGTTTATGTTGGACTTCATTGAAAATTGGTATTTTTAATTGTTATTAATTTTATGATCTATATAATAAATATGAATTATATTTTATTGATATTAGTATAGCTAAGGAATAGTAGGAATGTCTGGTAATTTTAATCAGAATTGGTAAAACCACCTCACAAAACAGTTCCATGGGACGAGTGTAAATAGAAAGCACGATTGCCTATGTATGACATTTGGCAACATTTGTCTCGGCTCTGGATGTTCGTGACACCGAAAAGTCTCTCATAGTTTCTGATACCCACGACACAAGACTTAATTGATCTTAATGTGGGGTCAGGACTATGTATGTGACTTTTGGGTTAATTTATTTATTTTATTTATTTATCTTTGGCATCATGATGCTACAGTCAATATGTATTATGGTACATTTTTAAACTCTAATTGAATGGGTCGATGCGGAGTCAATATTAGATTTTTTATATTGGCACAACAAATAAACTATGATCTAAATAGAGCAATAGTACAATTATTCCAAACTAGTTTTTATCCACCAAAACATTATTTAAAATAAAATTAGTAATAATTTTTGAAAATAATTTTAGAAAAACGAAAATTACATTCTTCCGAGAATAACTATAAGGGGTTTACCACCACCGTGTATAGTATTCGCACATATCGTATGTGTATATGTACATACAAATACCGTGCCTTCAGCTAAAACTAAGCTAAGTGTAACTGAATTGAAAAAAACAAGAGACTATCACCCAGCATGTTGGCGGAAAGAGAGGTTGTAGTTCGATTAAGTAAACATTTGTTCTAGCTAACGATTCCTTTGAACTCGTTTTATACAGTGAAATAAGAACTGTGTAACTAGCCAACGCCGTACAACAGTACTGAAGTTAACGCATAAAAATACTATGCAGAAATGTGTGATATGCCTAAAACTTTTGTGAAATTGTTTTCAGTCGTATCCTAATAATAAGATTATAAGTCAATCTCTAGGCACACTTGATTTCTGAAGATAATAATGGACACATAAGGCTTTTATTAATAAACTCCGATGAGCGAAGAATTAACTTTAGTCCAAGGCTTAGAATTGACTCGATTATTTTGAATAGCGAGGTATTCGCGACTATATTAATAAACACGGAATTGCATAGACGGTTAGGCAACCATCGTATTGTAGTTACATTATTCAATATTACGAGTATAGTCAAATAAACAATCAAAACAATTAAATCAATTTAAAAGCCTTGGACTAAAGTTAATCCTTTGCTCATCCGAGTTTATTAATAAGGCCCGTAGAGTTTAAATAAAACATTTATTTGTTGAACACAACGACATTTTTGTAAGGGCAGCTTACAACTGACAGTATTATTAAAAAAACATTTTTGAACCTCAAAGTATAACAGGCGGAATCTAAAAAGTACATATTACATTGCTTTTTAACAATTTCCCGGCTCTCCTATATTATTTTATAGACCCATCTGGTTATTTACACTACCTAGTTACTTGAACAACCTACTGGGCGAATACACTGATAATGCATCATTCAGTAAAGAAGGTCTTGAACTCCCCAGTGGTGCAGACTCCACAGCTCAACTCCAAGAATAAAAAGCACGATGCATTACTATTAAATTTCTTCAGTCTTCAAATATCGCCGATCTAATTAGTGATGAAAATCCACACCTTGTCTTATAACACCGTTAATATGATAGGCTCAAAATCTCTCCGCATCATCTCGGATAATATGAGGGAGATGTATTGCCAGCAGTGGCATGTATTTAGCCTGAAGTAGAGGTATTAATTAGATAATCCACAACCGTATTAAATTTCAAAGAGGATGGTCTAGATTTCGCAGCCCCTAGCTGTAGCGCAAATAAGTTTACGGAACAAAGCCTGCATCGAACCGGAGGCTGATACTGACGTAGTATTCATTTCCCACACAAACAATACGCCAACGGAAGTCCTTACACATGAATTAAGTTTCGCTATGTTCAATATTAAAAAATCCGCTTGAGACAGTAGTGCAATCCGAAGATGCTCGAAATCGTAAATTAGACCAGTGCGGTCAAAAAGTCTGTCTATTTTCACACAAACCTTTAACAAATTCGAAACCAATTTTGCCTGCCTTTCAAAAAAATATTAAATACACAGTGTGCCTCAAAATATTTTCACAGCGACATCTTAGAAACTACCTACACGATTTGCCCAATTTGAGGTCATAAGTCTACGTTTACTCAATCACAGCTATTATCTAAATGACGCGACATAAACCGTCCTACATCGCGCCTCATCTTCGCTAAAGACAGCATCAAAGCTGAATGGGTCGGCTCAAAGCGGCAGAAATATTACCTTCCTCTGCACTGTTCTGCATACGTCAGCGGAGTGGAAGAGTTCTCACAAAGGTCGCCAGCGGACCGACTTGACGGTCTGATTAAGATAACACCTTGCGCGTTCTGTGCAAATGTTTCTTTCGTCAAAGAGCCGGGTTTGAAAGCAAGCGCAGACAAGTGTTAAGTTGCGAACGTTAGGCCGCGAATTCGGCGGTTTCGGAGTGAAGCTTGAGCGATTTTCGGTACGTCGGACGTTTATGCTCAGTTAAAATATTCCGTCTGTGCTGTGAGGTTTCAAATGTAAGCGGCTCGCGTATCAAGAAATAAATTTTATGAAAAATTGGACATTATTATCTTATAACAATTTCATAAAACACGTTGATAATTTACTAATGGATTTCTTTATGTTTACAAAAGCAATTCATATATAAAACCTGTTTGCTATTCAAATTTATCTTACTTAATACGTGTTACATGCCTACTGCATAGAACTGACAATCGAGCAAGCCTATCAGCCCAAAAGTGATTACCGAAACTCGTGGACACTATGTCTTCTAATAAAAAAATGAAGAAAAATGTAGCAAAGATTAGTCTGAGTCTACAGCGATAGCACAGGATTTCGTGAAACGATGCCACCGTCCGGTTCAAGCCGACCCATTCACATTATTTACAAAAAAGCCAATTACAAAATCAGCCACAATTCTTTGAAGTCATTCCAATCCATTTCACCCTTCTTACTCGAGAACTATCTACAATTCTCAAAACTACTCACTTCTTACATAATGAAAATAGAATGAGAGTAATTACACCGTATAATAACAATGTCTTTGACGTTGTTTTTGTTAAAGTAGGTTAATTAAATTTACCGTGAGTTGTTTGAGTTGGAGGTCCCGTTCATAGAGCAAGACAGGATGAAACGAAATTAAACATAGTATCCTGACTATTATACATTTATTCTGTTAAATTAACATTTTATTAGCATCAACAAAATATCCCGACTTATAAGGTAAATGAAGCGAAGCATTTATTTAGCGTTGGATATTTATTTTTTACACGACAGCGACATAAACACAATGGAAAGGGTATGATTTGAGCAATTTACGTATTTTTACATTTACGTATGTTTTTATATAGTGGCCGAATTATTAAACTGATTTTGATGAACGGGATGTTAATCGATTCGTGCTCACGATTCGAGTGCCTTAGAGCTCCATTCTGTTGTAATCTGAGAAACAGTATTTTCCAAAATTTTATCAATAAAGCCCCATTTACATGGGTAGAGTTTCTCGCCTCGAAGATACGATTATCGTAAGGATATAAAAATGTTGCATCGTACAAACATTGTCAGAACGCGATTATCTTATGGCGGTTATATCATGCGATAATGGCATACGATTCTCGTCACGAGAAACTCTTTCTGTGTAAATGGAGCTTAAGTGGTAATTGGAAGATGATACTGTAACCAATTTAAATCCCAGCTTATTTATAAGTTAAGACCGTTGTATTAAAGTTTGCACGTGGGCCTACAGCTTTGCTGTTGCGTTTTGATTCCAAGCAAATATTTTTTTTTTTTTTTCGTATTTCAAAAACTTTTAAAATCTTTTCGTCTCCTGACCTTATTATATACTTACATCGGATCGGTTTATACTTGAAATTCAAGTAATAGCTGTCTAATAATAGCATCAACGTGTATCAAAGATAAGTTTAAAATCAAGATGTATACGGGTCACAAGCAATATTCTCGGTAGTTTACAGCATCCAAGAAATAATTTGTAGCCAGCACAGAAATAGGACATACAGTTAATAGCATCAAAGGCAAAATTCTATTATTAGTTAAATTATATAGCCGGTTGGACGAATTCGGTGTTCCTGCCGAGTTCATGTAGCGTTGATTGAATTAGTGCTGCGAAGTTTCATTGCCGCTTCTGTTAATTAAACCGTTTGTTATTAGTTCCTTATCTATACTCGCCAGTTTACAATCTAAAGAGGAAAACTACTTTGCTTTTTATCGCGGCTCTCAAAACTTTCTTTTGAGAAAAGGTTATGAAATTTAGAAAATTTTGATAATCTGATTTTTTTGCAGAGATCCGGCATACGAGCAAATAGCTCAGCCTATGGTAAGGGGTTATCATCGGTCATTACCTATACTTGGATAGCAGGAAATCGGAAAATCGAATAAAAGAGCATAAAAAAGAATGGGATGAGGGCGGTAGTATTGTTTGTCTGGCAATCATACTCACCGAAGGAAACATCATAGCAAAACAATTACTCCATGTGGACTTTCTTTAAGACATTGGTACCACCCTGCACCAGCCAGCCCAATCTTATTATAATCCAAAATAATAAGAGTGTACACATGAAAATCAAATCCAATCATATTCAGGCGTAAAAACAATGTGTATGAAAAGAAATAGGAAACATCAAACCCGATTTGTATCGATTAATGGCTATCACAGATGTACCGTGAATTTTTCGGGATAAAAATTAGTGTGTCAGCCTCAGGCCATAAATGTTCACTATGCAAAAAAGGATTTCAATCTGTTGCTACGTGAAAAGAGAGGAACAAAAACGATGTGTATTTGATATTAGAAAATTGCAACTTTTGCTCTATCTACGAGTATATATGTTATATAGTAAAAATCGATTACGTACTAAAATATACTGTACTGTATCAGCCCATATACGTCCCACTGCAGGGCACGGGCCTTCTCTACAATCGAGAGTACGATTGAGAGTAGTTAGGCCGTATAGTCCACCACGCTGCCTAGTACGGGTTGGCGGACTTTTACATACCATAGACATTATTACAAATCGCTATGGTGTGCAGGTTTCCTCACGATGTTTTCCTTCCCCGTTATAGTGCGTGATGATTGACTATCAATACACACATGACTCCGAAAAGTCAGAGGTGTGCCCTGGGATTTGAGCCCGTGACCGCGAACATGTAGGCAGCCGCGTCTGGGCCGTTACCAACAGGCCACCACGCACCAAAATATATCCGTAATATATTTTAATAATGTTTTGATTTACGAATTGAGGAAGAAATAGTTAAAATGCGATTATCACTATACATAATTAAAAAGTTCCATTGCACCCCGATTATACGTTAAAATTCACACGAAACTAAATCATAAAACACCTCATTCCCCTTTAAAATACAAAACTTGACACGAGTTATGAAAGTCATTATTCTTTGAAATTTGGTGCCGTTGAAAAAATATTGTAAGGTCACAAGCGGGGACAATTTGTTTAACTTTTCAGCTTACATTAGCCGAGATGAGTTCCCTGTTCTCGTGAAAGTCGCCGGCCCACTTAGCACTACCATAAAAGTTAAATGCCGTATAAATCATAGTGGGTAGACAGGCGGGCAACCTGCTGACTTCTTATCATCGAGATATTATACTAGAGGCATAGAGGTTACACTAGAGATGCTAGCGCGAACAAATTCTATGCGCACTGTTTGTACCTACCAGGAACGCAGCAACAGAAAGAGAGGAAAGATAGTGAGCTGTGTATGAGTAAAAGAGACAGATACAGCAATGGTTGTATGTACCGGTTTATGTTACAGTCTGTTCGCGGTTGTATAGTTATCTCAAAGAGTAAAGGACACTGAACAAAATCTTTGCGAACGAAATCTGGGCCACTTTTTTTTTACAATGTCCGTCCTGATATGAAATAGTTGTTATTAATAACTTGTTGATGCCCGCCTCGGAATATTAAGGGCACGACCGATCTGGATCAGTCCGCACGCGATCCGTCTTGATTGATGGAATCAATAACACGCTCCGATGATTTTAAACTGAAAATCCAATTTGTGCCCTAAGACAGAGCCCGAGTAATTTTATTTCGTCGATAACGTTTGTCTGAAACGGAAATTGACATTTACGAAATTTTATAGTTTAAGTCTCTTCATAAATTTTGGGTTGTAATTTTAATTGTATTTCATATAATTCTAATATTAAGACGCTGAAATTAATTTTAGTTGTAATACTTTTACTACCTAAATAAAATAAGTGACTTATATTTTTTTATACCAAATCAGTCATCTTTTTTTAATATATTATACGAGCTACCTCAACATGTCTTCAACAAAAACATTAACAGCTAAGATCTTGAAACCTTTTGTTATATAATTTATATTCGACACAAATTCCAAACGTATAATACGACGAGCTCAAGTGCCTAACAGAACGTTTGTACCCATATCCAAATGCAACATCTCAAGCTTAAATTTAACAGAATTCCCAAGTTAAGTACAAACAGGAACAGCTTCCAATCAATCAGAAACTGTTTGTTCACAAACAGCCTGGTCTCTGAGACCGGTGGCCGGTGCGTAAGTACCTAACTTACTTAGCGGCACTTACTCTTCAAACTGAAGGGTTAACCCGCCTCCGGCTGAAAGACCAAGGACCTTCGCTTTCGTGATTGACTAACGTTAATTCGCTTAACCCTCTGATGGGTCAACGCTTGGATTATACGCTAGTTTTGAAGACAATTGAGTTAATTCGTGTTTTGTGGTGAGTATAAGTTTATTAATTAAGTGCATTATAACTTGTACAACTCTGTTAAAGTGAGTGTATTGTCTTCAATAAGGTCTTCTTTGTAAAGTGGATTGAAGAATTAAATTACCCATGTCAGTGGTTCTCAAAATTGTATATACAGGGTAATTCAAGACTGCTACCGAAAACGAAGCTAGGTGGTAGTTTTAGTGACTAGAGACACGCGACGATTTATTTTTTTTGTAATGTTTTAAATATAATTGTGTTTGGATGACAAATCCATAGTTTTTGCTAAAATTATAATATAAAGCCTTGCGTACTATAGCGTCTTAAAAAATAAAAGTTTGTACATTATTTTTTTATGAAAGGAACATAAGATGATAGGAAACAAATTACAAAAAAATCATCGCTTTTTTTTTTTGCAAATATTTTAGTTGCATTGTGATTTAAGTCACTTAAACTACCACCTAGCTTCGTTTTCGATAGAAGTCTTGATATACCCTGTATCTATGTAGATGTATACTTTTTTATAATATCATAAGCACATTTATCCTACCATAATATTATAAAAAAATATTATATGCTTGTCTCTCTGTACGTGTATCTGACGTAGTTAATACGACATACAGAAAAATGCCGCGAAGGGGAACGAAAATCCACCCTTACTAAATCCTGGCAGTGCAGTGTCTTGATGTTAATTCTGTCTGTCAAATAAGAGGCCTCAGGTTAGATTGGACGTAGACAAATAATATCAATTCCATCAATCACTAAATCTAACATCCCATTACTACCATAACATTTAATAACCGAGCCTGACAACAAATTCGCATTAATTTCAGCGTCTTACACAAGCGCCACAACTCATGTTAGCACTAAGATAAGGCGAAATTTCACTACACGTGATAAACACTGCCTCCAACCATCCGTAAGGGCAGATATGTTCAATACAAGGTTTTACTCGCGGCTTTGCCTGTGCTTGAGATTACTCGGGAACTGAGATCTTTATAGATATCGGATTTTCGTCCATGCACAAATAACTATTTCTCCCACTCTGACATTAAATTGGTTGTTCATGTCATGAGACCGCGTTTTTTTGTCGGACTATCAGTTTTAAATAAATAAATTCACCTAACAGTCACGTACATAGTCTTGACCCCTCACTAAGATCGAGTCTTGTGACGTGGGTTTCAGGAACTATGAGAGACTTTTCCGTCTCACAACCACCCAGACCTGAAACTAATACCTATGGGTCACACAAACATTTCTCTCGGTATCGAACTCGAAATCGCGAATCGAACCCGCGGCCTCTCGTTTCACAGCCGGCGTCTAACTGCGCCACGGAGGCTGTCACATTTCAGTTTTTACGAATAAAATAGCTAGTTATTTCTTATGCCTCGGAAACGTACTATTTTTGTGGATGAAGAGTACCCTATACCATTTTCTGTACCCACGTTAACATGCACGAAAACTTTCAAGACAACCAGTTAAAGAATTAAAGCGTAACAACTAAACAAACACACTTTCGGATTGATATAAGTAAGGACAGGGCGCTAGGTACGACTAACTTCGCATATGAATTAAACTTAGCTTCTAATGACATACCTTTTGGTAATAATGAAGTTCGGAAGCTTTGTGAAGTTTACAGCAGAGTACGGCGTAACTGTAAATAATGCCTTCCGTGTGAAATGTTCAGTTTTGATGTCGTTGGCCTTGTCCTTGTGTCGGATTTAGTGGTTAACAAATTAATTACGTTTTATTTGAGCTCGACTGCCTCGGTGGCGTAGTGGTACTACGATACGATTGCAAAGTTGAGGTCTCGGGTTCGAATCCCGGGTCGGGCAAAGTGATATTGGATTTTTCTATTCATTATCAGCCCGGAGTCAGGAATTTGTGTCCGATATGGCGATAGGCTCGCCTCCTATCACGTCGTGGGACGGAATATACAATGCGAAACGTGGGTGTTTCGGTAGCACCTCTACCTACCCCTTCTGGGAAAAAGGCGTGTGTTTATGTATGTAAATATGTTCATTTAAGCTCATTTCTGTATAATAAAGCGACCTGTAATGAGCTCGTCTCTGGCCTTTAAGGTTTCTAACCGAATTCAACAGGAGCTTATCAATTCGGTGGGTTATTTTTTATGTATGACACCGATTACGCTGAGATTTATGATCCGATTTACGTGATTCTTCTTTAGTTTGATGCGGAATAGTTGCCATTTGATCCCATAGCAAAATTGGTGAAGACCTGATGAATATCTGCGGACCTACAGAGTAGAACTCTTCAAAATTGAGTAGATTTCCAATAGGTCTTTTTTATTATAGATCGTCTAAGATCTTCTGAAATCTCTCTAACAATGCGTCAAATAGACATTTTTTATTGTATCTACAGTTCAGAAGAATAAAATAAATTACATATGAAAGTGCGTGGTGGCCTCGTGGTATCGGACCAGACTCGGCTGCCTACATGTTCACGGTGGTCGCGGGTTCAAATCCCAGGGCACACCTCTGACTTTTCGGAGTTATGTGTGTATTGATAGCCAATCACCACGCACTTTAACGGTGAAGGAAAACATCGTGAGGAAACCCGCATACCGTAGCGATTTAAAAAAAAAATCTACGGTTTGTAAGTCCGCCAACCCGCACTAGGCCAGCGTGGTGGACTATATGGCCTAACCACCCTCAACCGTACTCTTGATTGTAGAGGAGGCCCGTGCCCTGCAGTGGGTCGTATATGGGCTGATACAATACAATACAATACAGATGAAAGTCGAAAAATTCCAATTTAAAATACCTTTAACGCATCTAACTTCTTCTAAATTAGGAGCAACTTAATATTCGTTGGCAAAACATGTATCATAAATAAAAAATATATTTTTAATAACGTATAATTTATTTTTGTCTTGCTTAGGAACTGCTCGCTGAACTCAAAAAAAAACAGAAAACGCTTGCTTTATTTTCTTAAGTAAGTAAACATAACAAAAGATCAAAGGTTAAAAACCCAAAGATTATGATATGGCTTCAGGGGATTTGGATATTCACTGACAGAAACGAAAACTCATATTCCTCTAATTTCGCCTTAATCAATAAACTTGTTATTTTTTCAGAACAAATAAATTCCTTAAATTATTTTAAGTTCAATAACCAAACAAAACTTTATGAATACAAAAAACTATAAGGGTTTTGGGCATTACAATACACAATAAGGCAGTGGCCTTCGAGACCCTCGCAAGTGGGACATAAATAAAGGATTACACCTGGTCATAGACATCCTTGACAATGGTAGAGCCTGAAAGTGGTACATGGAAGATTCCTTGTGAAAATGGTAGGCCACGCTGTTGTCAACTATGACAGCATGAATGGACAGGCTCATCCGGGGCGGTACCACTATCTCATAGGAACTCGACGAGAAATAAAAGCTTCGCTGTCGCGTTTCATTCGGTGAGTGAGATTGCCAGATGCCCAATACCCCTTTCCTCTTCCTATCCTTTTTCCTTCCCGCTCCCCTCCCAATTGGGCCGGCAACACATCCATGACCCTACGTTGTGGATTTTCATGGGTGGCAGTAATCACTAACCATCAGCTGACCTGCTCCATAGCCGGACTTATGCAATAAAAAAGGACCTTAATTGTAAAAGCTGGCTTTCACACATCCCTCAAATATAAAATATTCTTAATGACAAATAGTGAAGCCAATGTGAACGATAATTCAGCATAATTCCCCCTATAAATACACAATGATAGCACCTGTATTCATGTTAAAAATTATCCAGCCGTGCGAGGCCATAACAGAGAAAGAGGCGAGCCTATTCCCAAACGTGCCATCAACGCTGATAAATTATAACCTGCAGCACAGAACCGTACATCAGTAGCTACATGTAAGTAATTGTGCACTACTTTCATAAGTTTTCTTAACAAAATTCCGCAGAAACCTTTCTCTCCATTGCTACGTGCTTCACACCGGGGATTTTTCACTTTAAACTTAACACTACTGAATATATACTGATATATAGCCTGGCTATATAATAACGCGTCTGGGGGTTTGTTCAGGATATTTATTTCATTACGCTGTACAAGCGATACAATTACTTTTTGGAAAAATATTTTGGTTTGTATAGTAAATATTTTGTTAAATATTTTTGGGTTATTTTTGTTTTTCTTTTTATATAGCATTGTCTTAGCTTGAGCCAGGATGCGTTTTCCCGCTCAATCTTTGCAATTTACCCGTTTTAAATAACAGGAAAGAAAATTAATGTCCACAAATATTGTGTTGTAGGACCAAAACGTTTTTGTTTACGTCTGTCATATATTTAATGTGTTGTCCTTTAAGTGCTATAATCTATATACATCAGAATATAACAGTAGTAAAAGATAAATAAGTTGTAATAATGTGTACTGTTGAATCTGAATTCAATAAATAAATAAAACAGACCATAATTTCTGACACACCACAACACATTTATACAAATATGGCATCTGAACTACGTGTGAGTTTCCATTACTAATGTAAAACAAAAATGCATAACCAAAACAAAAATGGATGGACAACTAAAAAAATACTATCACAAACCAGTTAAAGCTAATCAGATCCTTACAAACCAAGGACTTCATACGGCGTCCATTCCTTTTTACGTATAAAATCGTATAGATGGGGCGAGGGTACTCGTAGCGTGTTTTAACCGGCAACCTCCGAGCTGGCGTAATGGGGATTTTACACCTCATCGTTAACACATGTAGCTTCCATGTTTTTATGTACTACTAGGTTTTGGAGGCTGGTTCGCTTGTAAAACAACGGTATGTTTGAAATACCTTTAATGTTGTTCATACAATGTGTCTGCGTGATTGGTTTAGCGAAAATATAGATAAATCTACGAGTAGAAGCAAGGCGGTCTCAGCTAAATACATTAAGTAACGCAACTAACAGTGGGTATTTCAATTTAAAAATCTTCATAGCATTGATTTGTATATTTCTCAGAAGAATTATTGAAATCCAGCAAAACTGTAGTAAAACATAAGCCTAGGCTTTCAGCATAATACTTGCTTAAAAACTTCGCAGCTATCATATTTGTGAGAAAAAGAAAGTGCAACTAACAAAGTCTACTTTTGGATCTCTAACATCCAGAATAGACGTATTGGTATTTTTATTTATATTTATATACACTTTATTGCACACAAAAAATGAAATAAATACAGTCAGAAACCATTAAAAATAAAGTATAATTGGCGGTCTTGTGGCTCAAAGGCAATGTCTTACAGACAACCATGGTATGGATATTGGAAAAGAATAAACAGAGGGCAGTCTAAAGTGTAAAGAATAAAAGACAAGAAGAAGTATAGTAAATACAATTAGCGTACGTCACTTGACACAAGATCAGCAACATTAAAGAAAATGTACAGCAAATATTATTACGTGTAAAGAAACTACACATTCTGATAAAACTGAAAACGCTGCAGCAGAGATAAATTGCGGGCGCTTTATTCTAATAAAATAAGATAAAAATCTACACGTAACAACTGAAATAAAGTTTATTACGACAAGGAAAGCCACTTTAATGTAGGGAAATACCTTCTTTTTATCCTGCGGAATTGCACCAAGGAGTTATTTTGTTATAGAAACTATTCTCCGTATTGCTAGAATCACTAACACCCGATTAGATTTTAAGATATGGTTCAATTTGTTCTGTTATTCCACTTTTTCCATTGTAGATGGGGAAGTTGGAACGTCATTTCTTTAGAATTTACCTATTATAATGAAAAGATTTGACGGATGATTTTTTTGTCAAATTTTAGGCAACAAAATATGTTTTTAATGGAAAATGTTACAGCAAGAAATACCGAATCGCTACATGCTTTTGTCTGAAAATAAGATAGGTCAAACAAATCTTAACAAACGGGTATTCACACGTTATGACACTTATACTGAATTTTTTTAAAGTATTCTCTGTTATTTATCCATATTTTACGCTATATTATTATTATTTACGCAATATAAATTAATAACCATGTGTTGAAATAAGTCCCACGTTAATACTATACTCTCCAGATCAAGTATGAACTGGCGACGCATTTCTGTCTCTCATGATCGACACAATTATGCCGGCACGCTCAACAATTCATGTTAATTATATTTACCTACCACAAGCATACGAGCTAAACATCGTAGTGTGCGGAATTTCAGCGCAATCTCGTTTGGGAATAGCTAGTGGAGTAATGTTCACTTAAAAGATTGTTAAGCCGAACTAATACCACTGCTCAAGTAATTAAAACATAGTAAACGAATTGAAATAGCTGGTAAATATTATGAAGTATTTGTATTATGAACAATGAACAGCGAGACGAGCATGCCATTCGCCTGATGGTAAGTGATACGACCGCTCATGGACAGTGGCAAAACCAACCAACACCATGAATTACAAAGCAATGCTTGTCATTCCACTGCGCTCACCATCCTGAGACATAAGGCGTTAAGTCTCATTATGTCCAGTAGTTGCGCTGGCTACAATGTCCTACAAACCGGAACATAACAATGCGTTTACACTACTGTTTAGCGGAAGAAATAATACATACGGGGGCTTTATCAATTCTTTCAATTTGACAGCCTCCGTGGCGCAGTTGGTTAGACGTCCCCTGTGAAACGAGAAGCCGCGGGTTCGATCGCCGCACCAAAACAAAAATATTTGTGATCCACAGGTATTTGTTTCGGGGATGGGTGTTTGTGAGATCGAAAAGTCTTTCGTAATTTCTTATACGCACGGCACAAGACTCGATCTTAGTGTGGGGTCAGGATTATGTATGTGACTGTTGGATGTACTTATTTATTTAATTTCGCTAATCTTGGTAGATAGGTTAGCGTAGCAGTTTCTCGCGCTGATGACGCCGCGACGTCATCAAGTCGGTCATTTGGTAATTATTTTTCTGCATTAAACAAGCCTCAATGAATGTTCTAGCACTTTGCAATAAATCCATCTACAATTCTAAAAGAATTAAAAACCCAATTTTTATCTTAAATTTTTATATTTAAACTAATAAAATAAAACCAAAAACTTTTACTAAAACGTAAAAATTGCACGAAGAAAAACACGTAGTAGTGAAAAACTTATATCCGCGTGCAAAGTTATTGCACATTCTGTATTGCCGGGGCATGACGGGTTTTGTAGGGATTCACGCGAGCCGGAATGCAAGTAAGTACGTTTACAAACACGATGTGAGCGGATCCACAAATGGGTACGACGTCGCTAAAGTCAACGCGGCTATTTGTTCTGTGGTGCTAACAAATTACGAGCACAAGTCGTGGTTGCGTCTGAAATAATCTTGCATTACTTTTGTTTCGAAAAAATGCGAATGCTTTGAATATTAGTGGTTTGCGGTGTCCCATGGCGCGGTTGTTTGGTGTGGATGGTCTGGTTTGGGTGTGTGGTGGTGTGTTAGGTGTTGTAGTGATACCAGTGTATTGGAGTGACGTGGATCCAAATTAACGCGGGATATTGTCAACTGAATATTATGTTTGATGTCATACATCTGTCAAGAATTAATCAGTTTTTACACCAAATTTATAACGGCTTTTAACGTTGTGATTTAACATTTGACCATTAACAATCTTTCTGATTAGTAGATACTGAGTCAGAAATTAGTACCCGATGTGGCTAAAGCTCGCCCCTATCACATAGTGTGACAAAGAAAAACGTGTGCGTCTTGGTTGCTACCAAGGGAACCTCTGCCTATCCCTTCTAGGAAAATGGCGTGAGTTTATGTATGTATGTAACAATCTGTCTCAGTTAACTAATTATTTAAATATTCAAAGTTATTAGAAATAAAAATGTCCAACATGCTAAATCAAAAATCAAAAAACACAATATGAAATTGCATCATAACAACAAAGCTAAATACACCGAGGCACATCAGAAAAGCGACAGCCCTGTTCCATCGCCATTATGACACCATTCAAACCGAGAATAGATGGCTATTTAATAAGTTAAGCATACATTCAATTTATGCTCATCTTTATTCCGCACGAGTTTACACCGTAAAGCACTCTGAGCATCCAATGGATAATAGCTGCATCCGTCGTTACGGATTGACGTCTTTATTGCTATACTTCTACTGCGAAACCGAACTATCACCGCATTTGGATGTCTCGTCAAATTTCAACTTTACACCCCAAAATTTAAAGTACAATTTTGACGGGCAAGTTTCGTATTTGCACCGACAGTAGCGTCCGTATCAGAGTGGAGCATTCACAGACGATCTCGCGTCGATATCACCTGATGTATGAATATCCCGGTTTTGATATTCGCAGTCGAGTCACGCTTGCGTGCAGTTCTCATAGGATCGACAGTCTGCGTCACAGGCGCATGTAATGTTTAACGCGATTATTGATTTTATAGATCATTTTTGCTTGATATTTTCGGTGTCGGCTTGTTGAATAAGCAGACGGCTCGCCTGAATTATCTACTGCACTTGCATTAGCAGTGTTGCCGGCCTCTCGAAATAGCAGGGGTAAGGAAAAATGGAGAACTATTTTAAAAAAATGTGGTCTGCCGTCGCTCGCACGTCACGCAAAAACCAATGAATCTATTCTTTGTTTAGATCGATTACTTTAGAGCTTGTCACTTATCTAAAAATTGTATAATATTAAATAGTAAACCAAGGTTAATAAGTCGAAAGTATCGACTATCATTTAAAAACAATATTTTACGAAAGCGAATACTTTGTAAATATATTTATTTATTACTAGCGATGAATTTTTTTGAAAATATGCTATCGCCTATGATCATCAGGGATAATGTAGGATTCTACTGGTGAAAGAATTTTCCAAATCGCTCCAGTACTTTCGCTTATTCAATCCAAACAAACAGTCAAATCTTCCCTCCTTATAGGTTTTTATATTTGTTATTATTATTTGTTTATATTGACGCAATTTAACAGTAAATCCATTTCGATGTCTGCATGTACATCAAAAGAATGTCAAATTTCGCCACTAGTAAAAAGCCCGCATACTAAACCAAATCCTTAATTCATTTATTTATTTATTTATTTATTGTACATAATAAACACAAACATAAATAAACAAAAACACTATACATAAACTATCATAAAAAGTACAAATGACAGTCTGATCGCTCTACAGTAATGTCTTACAGACAAATATCGTATAATAGTATAGATGAGCCTTGAAGAGACTTGGACATATATCCATTATGGATCATACAGTTGACAAAACAAATCTCCAATTTCAAACATAATCACTACATAGTATAAAACAAAGTCGCTTCCAGCTGTCTATCTGTCTCTATGTATGCTTAGATCTTTAAAACTACGCAACGGATTTTGATGCGGTTTTTATAATAGATAGAGTGATTCAATAGGAAGGTTTATATGTATAATACATATACAGGGTGTCCCACGGCGATGCTACATGGAAGGAAAGCATCTTAAATATTATAGATAGACAATTTTACTGAAAGAAGACATCATTTTAATTTTGAAAACAATTTCTACTGCATTTAATTTTTTTTTGAAAAATCGCATGTCACAGAAATCAAGAAAAACCATCTACACTCAGGAGAACCTGGGACGGGCCGCTAGTATACAATAAACAGAACAAATCTGTCAAAGCGCATGCGAAATAGACGTTGTAAATCTGATTACCTGTTCTGAATTGAAATTTAAAGGTACTTAGGTACGTATGTGCAAAGCCAGACGTAAGACTCTTATGTTAGGTACTTATTTAGTGCTCACAGCGGTGGACGGCGAATCTGAAAAGCTTATTCCGCGTGAACGTACCAGCCTTAAATACATTGGTGGGTTTATTTGAGGCCTTGCACTCATGTGACGGCCGAGTGTAATTAAAATGTAGCGTTTTCGACTCATGTCTGGGTCAAATTTAAGGGTTTTTTTCACTGGTGGTCTTTCATATGTGAGAGGCCGCCTGGGTAGGTACTGACGTATTGTCTATTTCTCAGCCAGACAGCAGTGTAAGTGCACTTGTGTTCCGGTTTGAAGGACATTGTAGCCTGAGTAACTACTCGATATATTGTGACTTAACATCTTACATTAGTCTCAGGATGGCGTGCCCGAATAAAATGCCAAGTATTGCTTTGCAATGGTAATTTCAATGAGTGGTCGTATCGCTTACCATCGGAAGAATGGCATGATCGTCTCGCCTTTTATACAGAATGTATTGTAAGTGTTGATGCACTAAGCCAACGTGGTGGACTATATGGCCTAACCCCTCTAGATTGTAGAGGAGGACTATGCCCAGCTGTGGGGTTTATACGGGCTGATACAGTGCAGTACAGTTATAGAAGCTACAAGAACATATTACCCAACACACCACATATAATAACGCGACCTCAATAAAAGCCACTTGAAGAATATTGAAGTGAACTTAAAGGCGGTTATAAGTTGTATTTTAAAAATTAAAAAAGTAAGCGGATTTCGGAGAGCGTTTTCCTTTTACAAAGAACTTGTTTGCTCGTCTTATGTGCTCCATAAACCGCTTTATAACGTGCACATTCGACATCGTGCACACAAAGATTTTATTCACTTGTTTAATTTAAAACGACTACTAGATCTGATAAAATATTTATATATATTTTAACGTACTGTCTATTTTTGTTTGAGGATTTGTATTTATTTTATTACATTTTGTATACGCATATAGTAATTAAAAACGAATATTATTAAAACATAATGTTCCTAAAACTCGCATGTAGGTGACATTAATGTCCTTTTGCATATTGCAGAGTAGAATATGCACAAACTTTTTTGTTAAAATTAACATTAATTTTCTTGCCAGCGTATGGCATTATGAAACGTTGTAGTAAACAGACCCTTTAGTTATTATCAATCCAGTCTCGGTATAATAAAATTAAAATATGGAATGAATAATTAAAGTAAAGAAAAAAAAGTAGTAGCCGAACTAGAACACGATCAGAGGTTTCGTGGTTCATAACACCTAATGTCACTTGATTAATGAAACCATGTCAAATAAATTTCATAAACACATCTAATGAAACCTTAACTCAAATCTCACAACATAGGTAACTCTAAAAGAAGTATACGTGATTACTATTCAAACACAAAATCCACATCAACATCAAAAAGCGTTATAAATATGATGCAAAAAGTCCACGCTGTCTAACCGGGCCGCGCTGGCAGCGCGTCACAGTCGGAATTGCATTAGGCGAACTCCCAGGCGCTGGTTAATTTGTTGGTCAACGTTCGTTACCATTTAATTTCGTACTCCCTCCTCACTCAGATCGGGGTTTATGAGATTATTTTGTATGGCCGGATAAACGAAGTCACCCGATGTAAAAATGTCCGGGCAAAAATCAGGCCACAACACGCTTCGGTGGGTCTATTCAATTACTTAATTTATACGTAACAAGCGATTTGTCGTGTTTATTATTCGCGTTACATGCATTAAATTGTATATTAAAGTAGGTTATGTTTTGGTTTTTGAAGACATTTTTTTATTATATTTAGAATTTATGTTAAAGGCTTGCCCCTTATACGAGTAAAGTAACAGTTTGCTTATCTGTGATCAAAAAGTAGTTCCTGTAAGTGCCGCAAGATGGCACTAATATAGAAATTTTGGCTGTATTAAAAATGATAATATTCTCGATATGTTATTTTAAAATTTGCCTATCTCGATATTGTTAAGTTTCTAAGTCAACGCTAATATATTATAAAATAACTATCGCTTTTTTATCTTACAGGAGTACAATGATGGATGTGGAATCCTCAAGCGCCTATTGATTCATCCATAGCTGGTTTTTCCCTGGTGTAAAACAGTAGATAGATTATCTTATCAAGTTATCAAGTGGTTTATTTGACTCATCGAAAAGTTATTTAATAGCTATTTTTTTTTTTGCTTTCTTGCGTAAGATTTACTTTATCTGATTTTTCTCTTTATTGATAAGAAATCAACAACAGCTTACATTGTCGGTACATAAGCATATCTGTATCCATTGAGTCATATGAGTTTAGCGCATCACTAGTTATATACACGTCGCAAAATTATTTTATAAAGATTAAACATATTTTTAATAAAATATACGAACTCAGGTAAATTGTAAATCGAATAATTAAAATTATTGGGATTAAAAAGTAAAAAGTAGCAGTTCACGCTCCATAAACCATGCCATGCTGTTTTTGAATACCCACTCGTTAATTTTTTAAGTAACCGAAATAAATATTTAATTCTTTTGGCAATTGCTTTAACATTTTTTCACAAATTATTCACGACCATGATATTAGCTAGCAGATTGTCTTTTCTTGGCTTCTAGTCGCTTTGCAGGGCGAAGGCCTCCTTCACTTTTACCTATTTCCTCTCTCAGCCATTTATTTCCAATAAATTAAATTTCTAGAACAGTTCAATTGCGTCCAAAACTTACTAAAACGAATTTATCTTCCCATTCTTATAATCAGAACTGCACAGCCATTACCCAATTTACTGGCGCGGGCCGGAGTCTCGTCTCGTAGGTAATGTGATACCATATGAGAAATTTCCAGCTGCAGTGAGAGCGACAAAGCAGCCACTTAGACATCGTTCCGTTGCACCGCCTCGCAAACGCGCAGATATCCTGAGCTCCGCGCATGTTTGTGTATCCATTTGCGTTATGGTAATGCACGTATTGTAAAGGGCACTTTTGTGCCGGCCCTTTGGCTACTGACGACAATATGCTTGGCAAAAAAGTAACAATTTTTTTTAAATTAATTTAAGATCCAAAATTAAAAATATTAAATTATTATTTCGGCTTACATTATCTACGAGTAGTTCTTGGCGTTATTTATTCTTTATTTTTTAAACTCTACGTTTTTCTTAAATATTCTTTAGTGTGGGACCCATCCGAAAATTAAATTTTATTAAATCGAATCAAATATTTTAAATGAAAAAGAAATTGTGAAAAACAGTGATTATTCCATCAAAAGTTCTTCCTCTTGCAAGATCAACCGCAGCATAACAGGAAATTTCCAATCTTGCGACAAAATCCCGTAAAAAGAAGTATTGAAAAAGTAATGAAAATAGAAAAAACGGTTCAAAACATTCTATCCCGTGCTTTAACCCATACTGTAAAATTCCTTTTGAAACGGGAAACGGTTTCGTAGACCGCAGAATTAACTGCATCACTGCAAAATCCACGTGACTGGAAAAAATACATTCTGTTCTATTTTAAAGCAACATTAACTGGATGGAATTTGTTTAAAACTTAAAAGTATTGTATCAGCCCATATACGACCCACTGCAGGGCACGCGCCTCCTCTACAATCGAGAGTACGATTGAGAGTGGTTAGGCCATATAGTCCACCACGCTGGCCTAGTGCGGGTTGGCGGACTTACACACCGTAGAATTTTTTTTTTTTAAATCGCTACGGTATGCAGGTTTCCTCACGATGTTTTCCTTCACCGTTAAAGTACCAAATATATAAATGTAATATTTTTAACCTCTACACTCCGTTTATTTTTGTGTTTCTTTCTATAAGATAAAAGTCGCTAACGAAACAAAAGGTATATGCAACATTCTGTTAAAACATTAAATAGATAAGTAATCAAATCTTTCCATATTATATTGTATTACAAAAACAATGTTATGTTATGTACAAATACAATGTTATGTGTCTTTTTTAAGTATGTTAAATAAATGGAAAAAAGGAATGGAATTGAAAATGCTGCCATTTTCGATCCAATTCTTTGTTTGTACAAGTTATAACTATCTAATCAACTAGAATTGTATATGTTGTATTCTAAACTAATATAACAAGGAGGAAAGATTTAATTATTTGCATTGAATATTCTCTGAAACTACTTAACCGATTTTAAAAATTCTTTGAATATTATAATCCTACATTATCTCTGATGAACATAGGATGAAAAAATATCTGCACCCACGCGAAGCTGGGACGGTAGGTAAATATATTTTTTGAGATTTTCCTGCGTCAATCGCGGTGTCGTTGAGGAAACAATGCAAAAGTTAAATCATACAAGAAAACCTCGCATGTCACATTACTTGACACTGATCAGATAGTACAATCCAATTGCCAAAACAATGTGATTTATATCTGTCTCAATTTTCCTTATGAACAACTTTTTTTCTGTAGCATAAAATATTTGATTTGTAAAGGAGAAAGTCAGTCGATGGGAAGTAACTACTGCCGCCTATGAACAACTATAATACTTTTACAGTTGGTGATTATCCTTTGATAATGGAGGGTAAATAATTTTCAGCTATATTATTTTCTGCCTTGTGATTTTAATTTGTGACTGCTTCGGTGGCGCAGTTGTACTTCAGTATGATTGCAAAACAGGGGTCTCGAGTTCAAATCCCGGGTCGGGCAAAGTGATATTGGATTTTTCTATTCATTATCAGCCCGGAGTCAAGAATTTTTGCCCGATATGGCGATAGGCTCATCACCTAAACATCGTGGGAGGGAACACAAGGCGAAACGCGAGTGTCCTGTTAGCACCTCTGCCTACACCTTCTGGGAGAAAGGCGTGAGTTTAAGTATGTATGAATGTATACTATTTTGTTATTTAATTCCATATTGCACATACTTTAACAATATACAGCACAATAATCTTAGTAACCTATTTTCAAAAATTGTCTTTTATGGCATATAAATGATAGATGCGCTCTCTAAAAACAGAAATAATGAAATTAAAAATGCGCCTTTTCAGAATTGAACTGATCAAATATATTAGTTTCCAAATACGACATACGTTTACCAATACAATGGTACTTAACAACATAACTAATCCGCCCTAACTAGCTTCAATATTACTACACTCTGCATCGAAACCTATTACTCGATTACCGATATGTCCATAATTGGTGCTTGGACTACATTCCTGCGTATCGATATTAATAATCGTTACATACATACATACATACATACATAAACACACGCCTCCTTCCCAGAAGGGGTAGGCAGAGGTGCTACCAGAACACCCACGTTTCGCCTTGTATATTCCGTCCCACGATGTGATAGGGGGCGAGCCCATCGCCATATCGGGCACAAACACCCGACTCCGGGCTGATAATGAATAGAAAAATCCAATATCACTGCCCGACCCGGGATTCGAACCCGAGACCTCAGCTTTGCAATCGTACCGTAATACCACTACGCCACCGAGGCAGTCTTAATAATCGTTACGCATATTGAATACCCTACTAATGATAATTTTGTCCCCGTTCTAATCGCTCTTGGACCAGGATTAGAGCATCGACGTGTGCTAAACCTGCAATTGGAGATCCTACACCGTCCGGCCTCAATACATCCATAATGTGATGCCCAACAATGAAAACCGAAGCATTATATACAATGGTCTAGGCGTAAGCGCATTCAGAGCATTATCGTGCCGAGTATCTGCAATACAAATTGTACTTACAAACCCATTAATGCAAATCTATTCATAGTTAGATATGCAATGTGTCTTTAAATTGTCTCAGCAAAATGCCAATAAGATTTATTGCGTACTGTAAGGCCGGCATTACGGCTATTTGCATTCTCTTTAACGTTTTGGTATATTTTTGTGAAATGATAATAAAATATTACTTTAAAATATTTTGATACCATTTCACTTTTAATATTTTTAATGAAATAAGAACTAAATTATTCTTTATAAAACCGGTATGTAGCATTGTTCCGATAAAAAAAGCAGCAGTGGTAAGTCATGGTACATTTCGCGCCTATAACTTCTTAAAAATTGTAACTACGGATATCTTTGCCAACAGGATAGATCAAATAATAATAATAATAGTAAATAATAGTAATGATACTGCGCCGTGGGGTCGCGTATTGGAAACAAGAAGCTTCTCGCAATGAATTATGGCTAGTAAAATGCGAGAGGTTTGAGTCGATATACTGGCGTAAGATTTTTGAGGGATCCAGCCCGGCCGCAAAACCGCCAAGCGTGCGAGACTCGAAAACCGTTGACACTAACATACCCCTTTCATGTACCTCTGTGAAGTGGGAAATGGGAAAATACCTGAAACAGTGATCGCAAGGTTCGCCGCTAGTATGTCAAATAATAGTCTAAGTCAAATTCAGAAAAAAATGCGCCGATGCGACATACCTACATATATTTTAGATTACACTATGCGAAAGAAGAAAGAAAGAAAATTGAATATAAAAATAAATATATCCATGATCTCACAAAGACGTCAAATTGAAACAAATAAACTTTAAAAAACCAAAGACAGCCCTACATGCAGAATTAGCCAGGATATGTTTCTATAATGGGATCTCAGTGAGCGGCAGTCGCTGGCTACGAAATAAATTGCCGTAAAATAAAGTGCAGCCTTCAGGTGTACAGCTCTTGATAACTGCGATGTCGGTCTTAACAGCATTCCCTGTTATTTATTTGCGTAATAAATGTTTTCGTCCGCGGTCTGCTTTCCTGACTCACTGAATATCAAATATACTGTGAGTACGGAGCATAAAAATACTGTATTTTACGCGAGAAATGCAGTTTCGGGAATGGAACATAAAATTTGAATAGGGACATAATTTTTTGAAATTACTCCTTTTTTGTTTTGTGGGTGGTTGTATTGAAATATTAGGATGATTACTTTTGGAGTACTTGGCTCCCTTTACGGTAAAATTTTTCTTCAATTAGATTGCTGTTTGTAAGTACCGACAAGTTTTCAAAATCTTTAGAATGAAAATAAAAGACTTATATTGTAAATGTTGCCTATAGAAGTTTACACCTCTTATAATATTTCCTAGTGGCGTTAGATGTAGATAGATCCAATCCATTCTCCTCTCATTTATTTCCTTGTGTTTTGCGATAATGTCTTTTATAATGATTTATAAGGATTGTCATATCAAGAAGGACAAAAACCAAATTTTATTAGATAGAAACTATCGGATATCTGCTGAAATAAAAAAATAATTAGGATAACGAAACGACATCAAGCAATTTTAATAACTACTAATAAACGTAGATCATAAATTTCCCAATCACACGAGATCGTTGAAGTGAAAAGACAGCAAACGACACTATAACCAGTTTAATGCTTTAAAAATTTAAAACGTCAATAAATTATAAATATACGAGAGCATAAACTATAAACGGGAAGTGCGAGCGAAATTTCATGACGATCAATTCTTGTTGATCGGCAGTTTTATTAGAAAACTTTATACGAAACGCTTGACGCGATTGCAATATATAGTGCATTGTTTCGCTTCTCTTGACTAGACAAGCTATACTAGTATAGCAATACTGAGCAACATTCTGTCCCGAATGAGATACGTGACGTACAAATTAACTACTACTTTTTAGACACATAGTTGCGATGCGCTTTTTAAACTGAACACTGTTGGCATAATTGGCTTTATATCTACTTGATTTTATAGTTCTTGCACGTTTTGTTTCATAAAACAATGTTGTAAGTAGAGCTTACTATAGCCAGTGTCGACGACAGTTAATAGACTGGTCTCTTTGTTCATGTTTTTTTTTTATTGCATACAGCAAACAGGCTACTTGATAGTAAATGATCACTGCCGCCCATGACCATCCACAATGCTTAGTTCATAGATGTGTTGCCTGTCCTTAAAATCAGGAAGGAAGAGGGAAAGACAAAGGATAGGTATAAGAAAGGGCTATTTGACATGCGGCAATCTCACTCACCGAACGAAACGCGACAGCTTCACGTCGGTTTCTGTGAGACGGTGGTACGAGTCAGCCCACTCATGTTGAGTCATGAATGTCAACAGCGTGGCTCTACCACATGTAAATATTATGTTTATACATACACAATAAAATGACTACACAGCATCCGATGGTAATTTCAATGCAGTTCAGATATAATTTCCAAAGATGACAGATAACAATACTACCGTCTCACAGATAGTCGACGGGCATTAAGGGCTTAGCTATCGCGTTTTCTCCGGCCAATGACATTGTCCAAGGCGCAATAATCCCTGTAACAAGCTTCTTATCTCCCCACCGTCCTAAGGATCCACAAGGATTTACAATGCACCTACAATTCCCCCCTCCTTATTGATCTTAACTGAAATTGAGTTAAAGGAAAAAAAAAAATTCAGTTCAATATCACGAGTTATCTAAAGATGAACTGTTTGTACATCAGCCTCAAGTCAATTCAAATTTTATCTAAAATGTTTCTAAGCGAGATAATTCCACTTAACTCTGCCAATACAATGATAACTGCTACAGCTGTAGGCTTATCGGTTTTCATTTTAATCTATTTTGATGTTAGTGACTCAATACATGTTGGTACACCGCGTGAGTACGAAACCACAGGGCGTCAGGTACAGTCAAAAATATATTTATTTAGTTTTCATCTAATTGGGCCGGCAACACATCTATGATCCAGCGTTGTGGATGCTCATGGGCGGCAATGATCACGTACCATCAGGTGACCTGTTTGCTCGTTTGCAGGACCTATGCAATAAAATCATTAGATGAATATCATTGAATAGTTAATACATTATACGCTGTTTTCACATCATGTACGATTATTATAAATCTTGAATCAAACACATACATAAAAAGGATATTGCTGGACATAGGCCTTTCTTATTCACATTATGTAATTAACTAAAAATGTTAACCGTGTTGCGCAGTTGGTAGACGCTGCCGATGAAACGAGAGGCCGCGGGTTCGATCCCCGCACCGAGACAAATGTTTGTGTTGTTTCGGGTCTGGGTTTTTTTGAGACCGAAAAGTCTCCCGTAGTTCGTGATACTTACGACACAAGACTCGAACTTAGTGTAAAGTCAGGACTATGTAAGTGACTGTTGAGTGTATTTATTATCGAAGCATTGAAACAAACCGGCTTTTTCAAAATCATGTGACAATAATAGTCTACCGTTCAAGAAAAGTCAGGTATTAATTTCACAAACCGAATTCACAGACACTCCGACCGAACCAGAAAAATTGAATAAATCACAAAAACGCCGTTTGCATACCACAAATATTCCAGATAATGTAATGATTGAATAATGTCTCCGAGCGAGCGCATTTCGACATCGTTTGAAGTCACGTTTCATAGTAATCCAGTGTCTTGGAAACAGGAGTCTTGTTCGACGTGCATTAACCCTTGTTACTTTGACAACGAGACCCTTTTCAGTTTCCGAATGGAATGATCTCAAACGCAATGCAAATAAAATTTACCGATGGATTCGTGAGCTTTTTGTGCGGCGGCTAAGCGTATCAGTCAGCATATCCTTTGGATTTCCGGGTGTTGATATCGGCTTTGTCAGAACCCACGCATTGTAAAGTCTAATCTGGCTTGTAAATAAACATTAGACTCTTGACTTGAGAACGGAGTTCCGCGCGGATAAAGTCTTTGCAATGTACTAAGAACTAATGTGTAAAACATGGTCTCGACTTAGATTTGTAAAAGCACTCGTGTCTCATTGGTGTAGTTGCAGATTAGACGAGCTGTAAACCGCCGCATTCTTTGTCCGTTTTTTCGGGTCAAGTGTTGTACTATATGTGATATTCCCTTATCGGAACCAATTTGTACTATTATAGATTACACCGAGATAAATAATATAAGGAAAATCAATATTACAAATGACGAGTTGTATTTTTAGCATTTGTTCTTGCTTCTATTTCGTCTCAAAGCCGCTATTTTATAGATCTCAATTTTGTCGCGTCAAATTGTAGAAAAAAGTAAACTGCATTTTTTCTCCCTACACGAACCGACGATCGCGGATAACAAATCCCACGAGAACCCTCCCGTACAACCCTATCTTAATCCCATTAATGCAACACTATACCTATATAACAACGCTCGTGCAAGGAACAATAGCAGCTAATCTGTACAAAAGGTCAGCCAAGTGATTCCACAGAAACTGGACGGTAGTCCGCGAATTGTGCGGTGTAACACCACTCCGACACAGAAGGTAGTACATCACACTGAGGTCGCGACTTTATCTCAGTTTCCGCCCGGGTTGCGTTCACTGGCGATAGAGTGAAAATAGTAGCACAATAAAACAGGGCTCGCCGACTATATCGGGCCAGTGAGAGGCCAGAGCCGCACTCCTTATCGGAAAACGGTTACGGTGATTCATTGCGCCTCTATTTACCCACCGATCTTGCCGGCTGCAACGCGCAACTCACTTTTACAGCGCTTTGTGATGAGAGTAATGAGCTTTTACTGGATCGTTTAATCTGCATACGTAGTAATTAGCTAATTAACAATCTTCCATGTTTCGGCATATCTAGAAAATATTTTTGATTACGATATATTTCAAGGAATACATTCAGAAATACTTTTGTAGTATTTTTTTCAACTATTGTAGTTTATATGCATGATGCTAAGAACACAATATATATTATAGCTACAGATTTACTTAACAGCAAACAAAGGCTTAATGTCACAATTTTCAATGAAACAAACAATAAAACCCTCAGTAATCTAATATGAAAGACAATCTTAC
Source organism: Theretra japonica (assembly GCA_033459515.1). Classification (NCBI taxonomy): domain Eukaryota; kingdom Metazoa; phylum Arthropoda; class Insecta; order Lepidoptera; family Sphingidae; genus Theretra; species Theretra japonica. Next base: position 6,620,146 of record CM065951.1, on the reverse strand, counting down.
ATTCAAAATTAATTGCTGATCAAGACGGGCGTCGTGAATCTGCGAAAGTGAAATAAAAAAGTAATCAATAAATCACAACTGACAAAAGTCGAATGAAAATGGAAATTGATAGGAAATGAAAATAGAATCTAAATTGAACGTGCCGAAATCAAATACTGTTCTGTACGAGTGAAGTTTCGGAGCCGTTCGCCGGCTACAATATTGATACAAATCAATGCAACTTATGCTATATACAGCTGTGCATTTTCTTCTATTGAAATACACTTCTATTAAAACTTTTCAGCTATAAAATGAAATCGTATGGGTCTTAATTAAAAATACGACTGAGTTTTGGTGATTAGAATTTTGATGAAGTACTATAAAATAATATTCACATCAAAACTTATGTGATCGATAAAATATCGCATTTGTATTGAATCTGCGTATTTTGGAACGTAAAAACTTAGTTTAAGAAAAAAGCAACCTAAAACACACTTAGCACAGAACCGAACCATATTCAACTTTTTTTGTGGATGTTAGTCACAAAAGGAAACTTTTTAATTGTGGTTTTTAATTTAGAGCCGTCATTTTGTAATTTTAATTATTTCAAATATAATTTATAACTGAAATACGAGTAAATCCCAAAACAATCTAGATTTCACTCAACCCACAACTGACCTAATTGTATACAAAATTTCAAACATACGCTGACGAAAATCCTATACGCGGGGGAATTCATAATTGTGGCAAGTTATTGAGAACGACATCGACGTACGTATCACGGACAGGACACCTAACTCGCTGAACATTCAATTGTCCGGGGAGAAAACTTTTATTTATAATGTTCAATTTTTATTGGTTTGGTTTTGGTTGATTTGGGTTTGTTATTGTTCTGAATTTATATTGGTTAATGAGTAGGGATGCTTAAATTATAATAGGAAAATCTTCCTTTAGAATTAACGGGCTCCGTGACACAGTTTATTTAGTAGACAGTGAATCGAGAGACTGTGGGTTCGATTCGCGCACGGAGACAAATGTCTGTGAGGCCCGCAAATATTTGTTTCTTGTCTAGGTATTGTGAGACCCAAAACGTCTGTTGTAGTTTGTTATACCTACAACAAATCATTTAACTTTATTTAGGTTCAGGAACATGTACATATGACTGTTGAAAAAACAAGCACTGTTCGCTTTCATATAGAAGAAAAAGTTACTGCACAATATGTTATTTTACATCTGCTACAACTTTTAAAACAAACGGGATCCCTTGCATTTAGATAACGCGTTGCAACAATACAATGTTTCGCATCTCACACAATCCTACCTTGAATTGCTACCAAGTGTTTGTATATAAAAAAGTTAATAAATAAAATTTCCCAAAGTATGCCACAATATTAACGGACCAAAAATACATGCGCGATATCAAAACAACGCGCGGCGAAACCAAATAACTAACTAGCGTTTAACAGTTGATTAAAGGTTATGAAATTATCAATTCAAATTGAATGATAGCGATTTGGACGAGAGTATCCGAGCGGGCCCGTCGCCGCAAACCGCAGCTGATTTCAAATACCTCGCCGGACTAAACACTTGAATTAAATCATTAAGCTCCCATATATCCGTTAATAACTATCACAACAATGGATACGCATATATAACTGTTTATGTATGTTTATGCGTATCAATATGCTTCTGTATGTGTAAGATAGATTAAGTCTAATTGAGGTCATATTTTTTCAATATTTTTTAATAAAAAACGATTGTTTACAGCAATGTTAGACTTGTAAGATCTGATAAGTAACACCTCAGACGAATTATTCATAGAATATTGTGTCGTTCATTTCATATTATCATACTAAACATCGTTCAAGATAACACTTCCCTGGCTATGTGGTGTAAACTTTATTGTTACCGTTTTGCCAACAAATATTTATATCCCCCTTGTTTATAGCATAGGTTCGGCAAACGAGCAAGCATGTCACCTGATGGTAAGTGATCACTGCCGCCCATGAACATCCACAACGCTTGGATTATGGATATGTTACCGGCCCATCAGAGCGGGAGGGGAGCGGAAAGGAAAAAGGATGGGAAGAGGAAAAGGCATTGGGCAACCGGCAGTCTCACTCACCGAACGAACCGCGACAGCAAAGCTGTCGTTTTACGTCGTTCTCCTTTGATACAGTGACACCAACCCGGAAAAGCCTGACCATTCATGCTGAGTATCGCTGACAACAGCGTGGCTCTACCACTTTGGCCCCCTTTCTTATTTATTTATGTGTAAAATACTGATCTACCTTTCTCTTTTTTTTTCTATATATAAATGCAAAAAAATATAAACACATTCACAAAAATTACATTTCAAAGCGCAAAGTTCTTAACACCCCACGTATCTACTCGTACAAACTAAAATGAAACCGTAAAGATGTCACGGCACACAACATCCGTGTTAATTTCGTAATGCAAATTCATTTATTCTAGTCCGCATTTAAAAAGTTTGCCAGTACGATTCCGCGTCACGTACGCAATAAAAACTCATATAAAACCTCGTTTGCACTTGCGAATTACTAAAAATCTGAGTACATTGTTGTGTTACGTCTCCGTTGGAATTCCGTGAAGCCTTTGTTACGGCGCGCAATAAAATATTTCATTACTGTGTGAAACATTCAGTTTGGCCGTGCGCGCCGACGCCGCACCGCATTTTTTTACCCAAGTGTCATTGCATCCCGATGCGAGTTCGATATTAATAAAACTGCATTTATTACTTGCACCTCCGCTCCAGTACGCGACGTACATTAATGAAATGAATGGTTCAGCCGTATTTTAATTATAGCGCGGTATTAATGAATTCGCGTGACGTGTCTTTGGAAGGCTGCATGCCGCAGAGGAGCATCTGAAAACCGGCATCGGATTCGATCCACGCAATTTATGTTTGCAACGGTTATTTTGTAAACTAGTCACGTAATATTTAATTTAGGAATATTGGAAGACACCGCAGCTCAGTTTATTGGTAAACATTTTCGTAATATACCACTACGCTTATTTAGAATGAAGTTTGATCACAATGGTAATTTCCGCTACATCCTATTTTATTATGATTTTCAAAAATATGTTAAAATATACAAACTAATGCCTCGGTAGCGTAGTGGTACTACGGTACGATTGCAAAGCTGAGGTCTCGGGTTCGAATCCCGGGTCGGGCGAAGTGATATTGGATTTTTCTATTCATTATCAGCCCGGAATCAGGAATTTGTGCCCGATATGGCGATAGGCTCGCCCCCTATCACAACGTGGGACGGAATATACAAGGCGAAACGTGAATGTTCTGGTGGCACCTCTGCCTACCATTTCTGGGAAAAAGGCGTGTGTTTATGTATGTATGTATGTAAAATATACAATTTTAAAATATTCGTATTTACACTATTCCTAATTCTATCGATTTTTGACAAATATCCTCATAGATTCTACTTCATTATTCTACATGTAACATAAGTGTAAGTTACCAGACATCTTATAAATTCACAGTGGCAAAGTTCCCGGAGTATTCTCAAGTACGACGGTGGCTCGAATTACAGAAGTGCACACTAAACATCCTGTCAGACCCTATTCATATTTTCCCACTAAATCGCTTACCTACATGAAACCACAAAGGAATTATCTATTCCTGTGTACCCTTGGACGTGTCACGCGAGCTGACATGATGACAGGGCCACCGCTTTTGTAGTGATCAGTTTAAATTGTTTTAATAAGGGTTAAGTAAACAAAAATAACTAGTCGGGTTCCCTTCATTTTTTTACTCTTTCTAGTACGTGATCTTGACTTGAGAATTTTTTGACGCCATCAGCCATCAATTCTGCAGATTATGTATGTCGGTTACATCTGTATTAGGATCCTATATGGACATAGAATACGGGTCATAGGAAGCTAGAAGTCGATGTCGATGATGTCGGATCTCCACATCGACCTCATGGAAGCGGCCTGCATCCAGCCAATTGAGGGAGACCTATGTTCAGCAGTGGACTTCCTGTGGCCGAATAGATAGATAGATAGTTGAGAATATTTTATATTACATTTATTAAATATTCAAGATCTCGTACAAAGTTGTTCATAACTATTTACTTTCAAACCAAAGCATATTGTGTTCTATTAAAAAATATTCGGTAATTTTGATTTGATTACAATTTTGATTAAGCCATATTCCATTTCTGTTTCTGCAAAAATGTTATTATCAAATAATATTAGCAAGCATTCAAAGTAACATAATAAAATACAGTACAGTAAATATTGTACAGTGGTTAATACAACCTAATGTTGATACTAACTTTAACTAGAAAATAGAGTAAAAAATGCGGAATATTGCGCGTGGTTGGATTAGTGTTGGCTGCGGTTAGACTCCACCTCAATACAACATGAAAATAAAAAATAGATACGCATTCATTGATACCTCAATGAACCCGTGATTATAAATTTATAATGCATATAATTTATATGTTACATGCTCTAAACTTATCCTTTACGACTAGTTAGTAATAATTTATTTGCACAATATTACAGACATGCAAAATAACTTCAAATATGATGTATATAGATTAAACTTGTGTGTGTAATAAAGATTAAACTTGTGGTATGGGGAATATATGTACTCGTATGTTGCACTACAGCAATGTTTACTTCTCCCGCCAAATAGCAGTGTAAATGCACTGTTGTATTCCGATTTGAAAGACATTGTAGCCAGACTGCATGCCATTCGCCCGATAGTAAGCGATACGATCGCTCATTAACATTGGCAAAACCATACAACACCATGAATTACAAAGCAAAGCTTGGCATTCCTCTGCGCACGCCATCCTGAGACATAAGATGTTAAGTCTTATGATGTCCAGTAGTTGCTCTGATTACAATGTCCTTCAAACCAGAACACAACAGTGCATTTACACTGCTGTTTGGCGGGAGAAATATACATTGCTGGGGTATCTACCCCGGCGGCCTCTCACATATGAGCTACCACTAAATAAATAAAATTTTAACATATACATGGTCCCATTAGTCACACATAGTCCTGAGCCCACAATAACATACCAAGTCATGCGTCACGATTATCAGAAACAATAAGACTTATTGGTATCACGAAACTCAGACATGACTCAAATATTTAACTCGGTCCGGGACTCGAACCTATCGCCTCTTCTTTCGCAGCCACCTCCCAAACTACTCAAATCAAAGATATAATTAAAAGGCAACGCATTGACATTTTTTATTCCATACTATATTAAACCGAACATTACACAATTATTAACCTTCTACAGCAACTTCAAGAGGTCAAACGCCATCCACTAGTTTTGTGTAACTTGCACCAATTCGTTCATCTGGTAACGAGTCTGTAACTTTACCGCCGCGCAGCGTTCGATTATGCAAGCCCCGCGAACCAACCGATACTACTTTAACTCGCTGATTAAAACTAACTCGGTAATTCATATCCCAAAGTTCATACGAGGAGTTCATGCCTGCCTTTATAAATATGTGTTTCAACATCGTCGTCTTTAGCTGCTGGAAGCACATTACTGGACTTAGGTATCTTTTCAGGATCTCTGCAGTGATTTTTAGAAGTAGCCCGTGTCCAACCCGTTCCTGCAATCTTTATGAGGTCGTTTCTGGGTGAACGTCCGAAGGTGTTCTTCCCGTTGTTTGATCTCCAAACCAGAACTTTTAGCCCTATGACCTATCAGATCTCCGTTTTACCTGCAATACATATTGCCACTTCGACTCACTAATCTTCAATCAATCTGTTTATTATACCAATAATATCGATCCACGTGACCTCGAACCGTGCGCACCCACTTTCAGCCCTTAATTTTACTGGATTTCCTTATTTCGCAGCAATACCTCCTCAATATCTCGACCGATATCTCCAGTCTTTCAATTTTTGCCTGTCATGCGGGTTTGATTGATGTGCCAGCCCCTTTCCATTGAAATGAGCTGATAAGAATTTCAACACTAATTTACCCCGCCTTTATTAACTCCATATACACCAGTAAATAAGACCTTGTTAGGCGTAAAAGCACGATTATTGAGTATTGGGGTTTTATCAATCTGATTAATGGTTAGATGTGATTTGGGATTGCGGACGTGTATTAATGAATTATTGCCAAGTTGTGGCAAGATTTTAGTTCAATTTACTGATGAATGAAGAGTTGTACTAGTTCTTATGACATAAGTTTTAAATAATTAATACCATAACGTCATTTTTAGGTACTAGCTGCTAAGTGCTAACATCATGATTTTACTCATACTAAAATGCAATATTTTGTAGTGGTGTTTGTACATTGTATTTTTAAGTGCAGCATACATACGTCGAGTGGTTATAGTATCTCAAGTAGTACCGACGTTACGGCAGTTAGCTCACGCGTGTTGTTCAAACAATGAAATACATAGTAGGTACCACCCCCCCCCCCCTCCCCAGCACTACCGTCATCACCCATTTTATTGTTAAACACCGAGAACGAAACTTGGATTCAACATGAGCTGTTCAGGGTTGTTAATTTAGCAGCAAGTAGCTTATTTGTTCATCAGGCTATAAAAGAACTACGCTAAAAGTCAACAAAAATATTGTATTTTTCTCACCAAGTTTAGCAAACATCTCGCATCTAAAATTCTTTATACCATGCAAACAATGGCGAAGAATGCCACTGATACGTCACGCAATATTAATATGTTTACGCCGATATTTTATAGCCAAAATATACTCAACCTAATTTACGTTGAAATTTTCATCGAGTTTTATGTTAACCTGTGTTGACTGTTCCGTGAGCTATCGCTTTTACCTCAGCTATTGTATCCTTTTGTTTATCATTCTATAGATATACTTATATTATCAATAAATATTATGCATTTAAACATAGCACGTCCAACCACAGGTGATTTTAAAGAATTTCTACGGTATGTAAGTCCACCAACCCGCACTAGACCAGCGTGGTGGATTATATGGCCTAACCACTCTCAATCGATTCTCTCGATTGTAGAGTAGGCCCGTGCCCAGCAGTGGGACGTATATGGACTGATACAATACGTCCAACCACACGGCGGTTAAACAAATTGAGTAAAGAATAAGGGTCCGCTGAATGCATTCTGTTTTTAGAGGGCTCGCTGAAGGCTTTCAAAGAGGTTTGTCGAACGATAGAGAGTCTGCGGACGATGATGTTGTTTAAAATATTTGATACCCGAGACAATAACTGATGGAATGAGGTAAGTGATTGACTGGGGAAAGAATAGGCAAATAATTTAAATGTTGTGGCTAATATAACCGAGATCAATTCACATGAAAATAAGACCTCTTAACATATTGTATACGTTAACAGCCAATAATTAAAGCGTTTATTTCCTAACCACCTATCTAATAAATAGTCTTACACATAAACGTCCTCAAATATAATAAAACAATATTTATGATAAATACTCCATACATCCAGTATCCATACAAAATTCAAAGCACTCTCACTAGTAAAAGTGTTTTAGCCGTATATAGCAGGTTACCGTCAAGTAAATTACTATAGGAAAACATCTAATAACGTTGTCAAACCCAAGAGGGTCATTTCCAGGATCATAAAACAAGAAAATGGCAACGATCATTCGCATCTACATAATTAAGCAGATGCTGGGCTTGAGGAAAGAAACTCAACGGAACGAGACTTCGTACAAGGACCGTACTTCAGTGTATTTACAGGGGACATTATACCAAGTTTTTTACTATCCCTTTTAGTACGTAAAGGTATTTTAGTTCTCATATTATCGTCCAGTTGGTATAAGACTAGTTATTAACGTAATTCCTTGGTAACCTGCTTTTATATCTGGTCGATCTTGTGTTTTTCAGACCTACAGTAATTCGGCTTTTTATATAGGTACATATTATTTTATTATCTACGCTTAGCTTTGGGTTTTGGCTACTTTTTCGGCAACAAAATTATAATCGCCTTTGAGACCTCTACTTATTTAAAATATTTTGTGATTTTAGTAAGAATTTAAATATAAACAATTGCTCATAAAAGATGATTATTCATATTCGTCATCTTTTGATGTCATTTTTCGCAACTGATTAATCACTGGAAATGAAAGATTCATCGCGCAAATTGAGGTTGAAGAGCAAATAATTGGTATTAAATAAGCAATTTTATGATGCCGTAGAATTCTAATAGATATTTTAATTAAGACATTGGATTAAAATTATGTAGTCGCAAGGGACTTGCGTGAGTCACTAATCACTATAACGAGCTATTGACCATCTTATCGTCAGCCAGGTATATCTGGATCAAATTAAACCTACCATCAAGGAAAATGTAATTTATTTTTTGAAGCAGTAAAGAAAAAATATCTGGGTCTTGCCCCCCCCCCTTATAACTTGATTCCACACCTGTGCAGCCAAGTTTCGGCTCGATGCCATGTGATATAAAATATGCACATCGTGAGATCTGAAAGACGCTTCACGATTTCAAGAGAAAGTTTTAAACTTGGAAACCTGTTGAAGAGTTCCAAACTCCATAGGAATTTTCAAATTGGTACATCGCATTGTCGACAACTTTGTATTGTTTTCTTATATTTTATTCTGTGAAGTATTTATGGCTTTAATAGTAATTACTGCATGTTTAAAAGATAAGAATTAAAATTTAAGAAGTCACTTAATAAAGTAGTGCAGAATCTGTGAATGGTACTGCTAAGTGAATACCTAAGTGATTAAGCATTAATTAGGTCATATTGTTCTTTTGCTGGTCGATGTGTGATAATCTGAAACCAATTATATACTAACAATAACCAACGCATGATTTGTTTACAAATAATTACAAATTCTGATTGTAATTAATTTTACAACCAATTATCAGTACAAGGACAAGATGCAAAAAAATATTAATCAAAACATCAGAAGAATTAAAAGTAAATTAAACAATCAATTACATATTTTTTAAATCCCAATCTTCATAATTTTTTATAATACAACATTACAAAACAAATTTTGAAAATTCATAGGCGATTGTACCTAGTAGAATTAAAACTGAAAATTGGTGGGCCACACAAATTTGTGTTGGTGCGGTGATCGAACCCACGGCCTCTCGTTTCACAGTCAGCGTCTAACCAACTACGCTACGGAAACTGCCACCCAAAGATATTTCAAGAATGTAACTCGCCATTACAAAGAACTACTAACATACCATTTCGAACGAAATAACCTAAGTAAAGTGGACACCATGTTCAAATGTTTCGTCAACATTCATACGTTTGTACAAACATTAACATTGACAATCGTGAATTTTTCAAATCGCCCATTCGGCGGCACAAATATTTTCGAACAATGACGCAGGTCCGAGCGAAGTCATCTCCCTGGACAAATATAGCTAAGAAAGTAGAAGATAGTGTATAACTAGATGAGATAACTTTATATAAAATACCAATGTGGAAGTAATTACTAAGCAAGAAAAGGTGTATTTACTTATTTTAAATAATAATAATTAAATATTGATATTTGTCTTAAATTCATAATAGTAAAGTATGTCACTATTAAGCTGAAAAATATGTTGCTTCCTAATTGGTATATACGTACCTATCCAATAAAGATGTGTAAAATAAAAAGATGATTACTAACGTAGTATGAAAATTAAACCCATTTACAGTATTACAATGTATTAATATACTTGATATCAAATAAAATATTACACATGTTATTAAATGATCGTAGGAATATTTAATCATGATAAAACATTTACTCCAAGTTGCACGACTAACACAACGACACGCATTACATAAAAAACGGTTGATTTAAATAATTCAAAGCACTTCTAGACATGTCGTATTTCTTAGAGAACTCTATTGGCTATCTGGACATCTGTTGGCGTTCTCCAGTGTTTGCTTTTCATTTCTCGGAGCAACAAACGGTAGTCAGAAAGGGGTGCGCGCGCAGCGATCTTAATCGCGATAGCTTTGAACAGTCGTTATCTCGATCTACACACGAAGCACTTTGCTATGAAAAAGTCCTTTGCAATCCACTGTCAGAATGACCTAGGAATTACACATGTCATACAGGCTGAAAACTGGAAACTTGACCGCTAGTTTAACCTCGCTTACTACTGTATATCTAAGGGTACATTTGTAAAGTAAAATTCAATGTATTTACTGTATTGATTAGTTCTTCACCGATGCCTCTGCTGGCGTTTTCGACTTGGTTATTGTCGTAATCGCTGTCTTCCAATTGTCGCTCGGTATCTGAATTCGTTGCCTTTGTTCTATTCATCTTTACCTCTTCTTTGCTAAGTCTCTCATCAATGACGTTATTTCCTGTAGTTACGCCGGTAGGAGGACATTTGCATTTACTTTTATTAGCTTTACGTTGAATTTTTTTGCTTCTTTGTATACAATCTTGATAATTACAGTCATTGTAATGTATATCAAGTTTTTCATTTGTCACTTTTTCTCTATAAGTGTTTTTTTGGAAGCGTTCAAATTCCCGACGTCGCTCATCTGCAATTACTGCTGAAGGTCTGTAAGTTGGACCATTGTTGATAAAACGCTCAAGAGCTGGCTTGTTCCCTTTATAATTCCTGAGATTGTTATCAACAGAAGACTTTTGTAAGGAATGCATTGATCGATAAGTTTCAATATTATTAACAGTTTCTTTTTTACTTGAAACTGGTGATGCTTCGGAATGGAGATGTTTCTTATTTTTGTTGTTTCTTTGATCTGGTTCGCCACCTGTAGCGGCGGAGACATCTTTACTTTTGGGATAATTTTGTCTAATTTTATTGTTAATATTGACTGGTCTCACATATGGAGGTTTTAGTAACACCAAATAATTTAACTGATCATCAAATACATTATCGTTGATACTCATTTTTGCATTATTTTCATTTTTGGGTTTCTCCGTTCCAGTTACTTTTGTGCAGTCAACGCAATCGTTGTTCGTGAAAATGTAATTATCACCTTGTTCCTTGTTCAGAATCATTTCATTTAAAGAAGGTTGAAAAAACCCATAAGATATGGTCGGTGGCCGTTTCATATTTTCAATTTCTTTGCTTTCTACAGACGGGGTAAACATAGTTTTGGTTGGTGAACTTTTTTCAAACTGATTAGAAAGTTGATAGCCGTGGCGACTGGGTGGTTTGAACCGTTGATTTATAAATATATAAGAACGCTCGTTTAAGTTATTTTCTTTATCTTCAGAGTTTTCATACAACGCCTTCTCGTCTATTTCGCGGACTCGTTCAGAGCTTATTTTTTTATCGTTCGCTATCGCTGCACCGGTGGGAATTACAACGAAACCGGGCTCCATCGTACTCAACTTCATTTCATACTGTTTCGTCGCATCATTTTCAGCTAACATAGCTTCGTCTTGGTAAACAACCTGTGATCAAGTTTTAAAAATTGACTTCTCGCACGTATGGTGTTACGAATGAATATGTAAACATATCGGTTATAATGCTTGTCATATGTATTGGAGATAAAGAACACTAAATGTAATAAAAAATAGCACTAAATTTTACTTGTGAATTGTATGGTAGATTACTTACTTCGGATATGCTGGAGGGAACAATAAACCCGCAAACCAGACCAATACACAAGAAAACTAACACAGCAAATACTTTTCTCATTTTGCACTTTTGTGATGTAGATGAATCAAATGTACGTACTGCCGACTCCAATAGACTTTTCTTTTCTAGTCACGAGATGAGAATAAGAGGCTATTGTTGATATACTCATTCTGAATGGTATTAATAACAAACGAGAGCTGATATAAATAAACAATAACGCTTGATTGTCGCATTGTTTCAGATACAAAGCATGAAATAAACTAAGCCAAAGAAATACTTTTTCCATTGACACTTGATGAAAAACGAAATGAGGAAAAGGGGCCACAACAATGGGGCACTTGATTGTGGTAAAATGTTGTGCAAAATGCCACATAATTCGAAAAAGTATTGGATCTTGTCGCAGACGCATAAAAATATTTTATATACAATTAGTGCACGATGTTGGAAACTATTTGGTTAGTTTGTGTTGCTCACTAATATTTGTGTCGGTTCTGGTTATTTGTAAGACCGAAAAGTCTCTCATAGCTTATGATAACCACAAGACTCGATCTTAGTGTGGGGTCAGGACTATGCATGTGACTGTTGGGTGTATTTATTTATTATTTATTTGAAAAAAATATAAGTCGGGACAAGTTGTTGGTGACTTTTATTGGAATATAAATCAATATTTGCATTCAAAGCGTATAAAATCTTTATTTATCCAATTTACTGTAACATATTACATGCTATTATTGCTACTTATTACTATTTTAATATATCCACAAATGGATTAAGCCTAAGCAATAAATTATTTAATAATTCATCAATCAATTTTGTCCGAAAATGGCGAGTACTTCCTCATATACAATATCCATGTCAATTCCATTATCTTTGAAGGTTTGAAGTTCAGCTTGGAAGACTTCGCTATCCCACAGAGCTCCGAATACATCATCCCACTCATTGCTGCGGAGATTCTCGATAGCAACCCTGAACACGTCGTCAGTAGCCATCTTTTCATCAAAGAGCGCTGCAAGTTTTTCCTTAGGGAACATAGCGGTGACTCTACTAATGAAGGAGTTCAGGCCAGGTCCACCGGTTAGCTCGTAAGGTCTTGGGATGTCCAATATGGATTCTGTTGAATATTGAAAACATTATTTTAATGACATAATCATCTATGAAATATATAAATAGCTACACACTGTAAATGGCGAAAACAGCTTGTCTATACTTACCGAACATTTCATGGGTGCGGTCAATGAAGTATGTGATATCAATGTTGTCGTTTTCAAGGAACTCAACCACCTGCATAAAAAGAATATCGTTATTTCGAAAACTACTACTATGTCATTTTTACGATTTTGAGTAATTTGATAGGTTATTCGTCATTTTCTAACCCAAAGTATCAAAAGCAACAGGTGTATAACACCTCAAAACTTCAACAATATCATTGTTAGATCGCTTAGAAATCTACCGATTAAGTTGTTGGTGCGGACTAACATTTTTTTTTAACTATGTCCACTAATATCTTAGCCATTAATATCGAATTTATGATAACTTGCGACTTAAATTCCTACAACAGCAATTCTCCAAAGAGCTTATCTTAGATAGCTAACGTAAATATATTCACTATATATGTACACTTACAGCGTTGAACTCCGGCAAAGATTCCATTTCAGCAACCAAGTCCTTGAAGGTGTTGGTGGTCATGTAGTCAACAGCCGCCCAGAAGTCATCGTAATGCATGTATTCGTCAGTCACACTGCTTATATCATTTCCAACGTCTTCGAAGATCACGTCCAGGAAGTCTTCCACGTGCTCATGGAAGATCTTCCTCGGCTGAGGAGCGGCGAAGCAGACGCTGACGAGAGCCAAAGCGACAATAATCTTCATCGTGATTTTCGAGAGTGTGTTTCTGAGATTAGATTACTTGCATTTTATAGCCGGGAATAATCTTTGGTAGATTAGACAATGTCCAAAACTGTCACGATAGACCAACATTCTGTACTGATTGATTTTATCTAGAGATTTGAGGAAAGTTACCATGCTACGGTTCACAGTAGATTTTAGATTTTAAGAAGCCTGATGTAGCGCGTTATTTGCGTCATCGCCTTAAAGTGAGATAAGATCAGATAAAAATTAGTCATCCTCTGCATGGTGCGTTTAGGAAGCATCCTGATAAGTCAAAATCTTTATAGGAATAATTACCTGACTCATGCCTAATTTATTACATGGAGTAATGCCTAATGAATATTTAGAATACGTAATGAAATTAACATTGTTTTTAAATGCAATTTATAGATACGAGTGAAATACGAGAAATGTAGTACCAAATACCATAGAATTCTTAGAAATATTTGATTCTAAATATGTGTCTCTACAAATTTATAAAGTTGATTTCTATATCTTATTTTTATTTATAAACTCAATCTTTTATCAATCCATTGATATATTCCCTTCGCTGTTTTATCTCATACTAAGTAGCTCTTTTTTATTTGTATTTAACGAGCGTGTTTGTGATAATGATGCTGTTCATATAATTATTTGTTATTTTTTTATATATTTACATTGGAATTGGAATAACGTATTAAGTTTATCTTTGACAATAGAAATATTCAACGACAACTGTTCACTTTTAAAATATAGGTAATTTTACACTTTCTGAAACAATTCTTTAGGAACAATATTTTAAATCATAGTAAATACATGGAATCACAATAACACGACATAAATAGTTGTTAAAGCTTTATTTAAACAGTGCATTCAATAATTTAATACACATACCAGAATTCTTTCAATTTCTATGTTGTTAAGTAATCATGATAATCTCTGCAAATATTCATATGCATGATTTTGATCGACGCAATCCAGTTTGCAATCCTTATTAAACTACCTTAAACTAATTTTGTCCAAACACAGCGAGTACTTCGTCAAATAAAAGGTTCATGTCAATTCCGTTGTCCCTGAAAGTTTGGACTTCAGCTTGGAAAGCAGGGCTGTCCAACAGAGCAGTGAATACTCGATCCCACTCGCTGCTGCGAAGGTTGTCAATAGCAACCCTGAATTCTTCAATATTTGCCATCTTGTCATCGAAAAGTGCTGCAAGTTTGCCTTTGGGGAACATAGCGGTGACTTCACTGATGAAGGAGTTGAAGTTAGGTCCACTGGCCAGCTCACTAGTAGGTCTCGGGATGCTGCTGATGGTATCTGTTGAAATAAAGAAATTTATATTATCTTATAAAATATAAATAAAAAAATATAACACCCAACAATCACAAACATAGTCCTGTCCCGCACTAAAATCCAGTCTTGTGTCGTGCGTATCAGAAACTACAAGAGCCTTTTCGGTCTCCCAAACACCCAAACCTGAAACAAATATCTGTAGATTACAAATATTTGTCTCGGTGCAGGGATCGAACCCGTGGCCTCTCGTTTCACAGCCGGTGTCTAACCAACTGCGCAATGGAGGCTGTCGATATTTTGTACTGATCGAAGATACCTATGTTTTTAAGTGATATGTAGCAAGTATTCTGCTAACCAGCTATATTTATTATTATTAGTGAGAATTAGAAGTCGAGCAGATCAACCGCTTGATGGTTAGCGCCTGTGCATCAATACAAGCAACACCACACAGAACTTAACTACTAAGCACTGCATGAAAATTCATTGCACTCTTCTTGAGTCTCTTGGGCTCAGTAATTTCTCTAACTACAACATCTTATAAATGGGAACAGACCGTTTACCGCTTTTACTTAGCGACAAGATTAGACGAAGCGGTTGAACCTACTATGTACTGTGTTTGGCCTCCTAAGGACCTATCATTCAGGAATATGTTTTCTGTATCGAAAATTATTTTACTATACTCACCAATTATATCATGGGTGCGATCAACAAAGTACATGATGTCAATGTTGTCGTTTTCAAGGAACTCGACCACCTGGATAACAAAACACGATTTCACTAATTAACTGCATGAACATTTCAATAACAAGAAACGATTACAATAACTGCATGAACATTTCAGAATATTTGTGACTTCAGACCGCCAAAACCATATTTTTTAATCCCAAATGAAAACAGAATTAGTCCAAAAATCTTCAATCCAGTTTTTGGTGGATATAAGTTAACTTTTCAGAATCTACAGTTTAACAATATAACATGAAGCTAATTAATTACCACTAGCTGGCAAAATTGCTAATATACTAATTCGACTACTTTTACTAAATTTAGATGACATTAGAAAAAAACTTACAGCGTTGAATTCCGGCAATGATTCCATTTCAGCGACCAAGTCCCTGAAGCTGTTGGTAGACATGTAGTCGGTAGCTGCCCAGAACTCTTCATACTTGATGTACTCTAGAGCCAAACGGCCGATATCATCTTCAATTTCCGCAAATATCACGTCCAGGAAATCTTCCACGTGCTCATGGAAAATTTTCCTCGGCTGAGGAGCAGCGCAGGTGAGGCTGACAAGAGCCAATGCGATGATGATAACCTTCATTATGCCTTTCAAAACTGTGGTACCGAGTAAAAATTGTTGGGAGTTTTTATATGCGAAAATAATCGTTATTTGATAAGACAAATCTTCAAAGCTGTCAATGAAGATCAACATTCGGAATATTGAGCCACTTTATCTTGAGATGTAGAGATGTTTGACACTGCGTGATTCTGAGTCACAACTAGCAGGAAATATGAAGAATCCCTTGTACTTGAAACACAAACAATTTTGTTAACTGTCAGTTGCGAGATCGACGCGATGATGAACACATTCTGAATTTGGCCACCCACTACTACTCGTAACATAAACAGAATATAGCCGAACATACTAACAAAATAATAAAAACAACTCAAAAAAATCTATGCGTCTCATAAAAGTTTAAAAAATGTAATATACTGTTGACATGATTTTTATGAGCATTTACGAGTAGTATTATTATAATATAGTATTGCGTGTTAGTTTCGCAGTAAAATGTGCCTAATAGAAATCACTCAAAAAAGGATTTTATGTTAAACAGTCGTGTGAATAAATATTTGAATTCAATATTAATTATAATTCATAAGTTGTTGCATAATGAAAAATATCTGTTCATTGTTGATTATGACGGTAAAGTCTCTCGCATTCCTTTCGGATTTATCAAGTATGCCCTTGTTATAATGATGCTGTTCATGTCACTAATTAGAAAAGTAGGTCGTCATTGTAATTGTATGAAATACAATTACAGTTTTATACCACCGGGAAGTTAACATTTTTGACGATCGCTCATTTTTATATGTAACATTTTATCACACGATGTTAATACATATTCATGAATAACCTAAATCGTGCTATATTTGATTGAAATTTAAATAAAAACACAGAAAATGGTAATCAATTCTTTACTTATTGATAAATTTCATAATTTAATGCATACGAAATTTAGTTTGGCACGAATTAATAGTACCTACGCTATTTCTCAGGTGTATAAATAAATAATTATATACGGCTTGGCTACATGATTGTAAGCAAAATAACGAGAAACGAGAGGCCGTGGGTTCGATTCGTGCAGCAAGACAAATGTTTGTGTGAACCACAATTATTTGATTAGGGTGTGGGTGTTTGTGAGACCGAAAAGTCTCTCTTAATTTCTGGTACTCACGACACAAGTCTCGATCTTAGTGTAGAATCTGGACTGTGTATGTGACAGTTGGGTGTATTTATTTATTTATTTCCCTGTCACTTTATTAGCCCGGTAATTTGATATTGAACTCATAAATTAATTTTGCCCGAATATCGCGAGCACTTCTACGTAGACAAGGTCCATGTTGATTCCATTATCGTTGAAAGTTTTAAGTTCAGTTTGGAACACTTCGCTTTCCCACAGAGCAGTGAAGACATTGTCCCATTCGGTGCTGCGAAGATTCTCAACAGCTACCCTGAACGCTTCATCATTTGCCATCTTCTCATCGAAGAGTGCGGACAGCTTAGCCTTGGGGAAAGCAGCAGTCACTGCACTGATGAAGGAGTTTAGACCAGGTCCGCTGATGAGCCCAGCAGGTTTCGGCATTTCTACGAAGGATTCTGTTGAAAATTAAGCAAAATATTTTAACACACTTTCCTCAAAATTGCTAACTGTCTAATGGCAGTGCATTGTGTTGCACTTGGGTCTAAGTCCTTACAATCGAATTCTGGGCGTGTGTAGGCTAACCATAAAGTAATTAAAAATATTTAGAATTTTTTTTTTGGTTGTATTATTCAGGAAATAGCTCGTTCACCTAAAGTACAATTATCTATGATTTACATGACGAAAATAACTTACATACATAACCACACGCCTTTTTCCCAGAAGGGGTAGGCAGAGGTGCTACAAGAACACCCACGTTTCGCCTTGTATATTCCGTCCCACGATGTGATAGGGGGCGAGCCTATCGCCATATCGGGCACAAATTCCTAACTCCGGGCTAATAATGAATAGAAAAATGAAAAAAAAAACTTAATAATAACTTGTCTATACGTACCAAACATTTCATGGATGCGATCGATGAAGTAAGTGATATCAATGTTGTCATTTTCAAGGAACTCGACCACCTGCATAAAAACATATATTTATCTCTTACTAGCCCTGAATTGAACGAATAAATGAAATCTACTTTTGAATCATTAACATACATTATTGTAGGCATTGACATAAACATATGGACACAGACATATGAATACATCGACATGGCGCAGAGCGCGTGTTCAGGCGTAAGTGGTGCAGACAACGCTCAGTGCATCTCCAGTGGAGCGTTACGATTTTAAAAATGCTTGTTTTTATCATGAAAGAAAGTGTAATAAAAATAAGATAATAACTCTTAGCAACGAAAAGACAAAATCTATTACAATCAGTTAATTTAATATTTATTTTAGTATTTTTCTTTCAACGTAGTTATCAAAAAATCTAATAGATGGCGCGATTATCATAGCAATTTTATTAGTACTCCAAATGCACTGAAGAGTCTATTCTTAGTTTTTTAATCAATGACTATAAGTTAATTATTAACACCAAGTTTGAAATGATCTCAGCCAGTAACATAATATTATTTCCCCTAGTCATTTTAAATTTCAAAAACACTGAAATGCGTGTTTGACAAGATTAGATCAACTGGTTCTCACATATAATACTTTTTAACAGGTAAACTGTTTTTGTAACATTTTTATTAATGCTCCGCTTCTATTGTTGATAGCATGATGTTAAAGCCTACATCCGTTCTCAGTAAATAGCCTATTCAACACCAAAATAAGTTTTCATATCAATCCAGCATTCCTGAGATTACCGCGTTCAAAGAAATAAAATCTTCAGCTGTACATGTAAGGATAGATATAGATCGATAAAACTATACTTACAGCGTTGAATTCAGGCAAAGATTCCATCTCAATAACCAAGTTTCTGAAGCTGTTGGTTGTCATGAATTGATTAGCCGCCCAGAACTCGTCATACTGCATGTATTCTTCAGTTAAACGATTAATTTCATCACCAGCTTCCTCGAAGATCACGTCCAGGAAGTCTTCCACGTGCTCATGGAAGATCTTCCTCGGCTGAGGAGCAGCGAAGCAAACGCTGACAAGAGCCAATGCAAGAACAGCCTTCATTGTGGCTTTCGAAACTGTGGTGCTCGGAGAACATTACTGGCAGTTTTTATAGTACAAAATAATCTTCAGATAAGACTAGGTCCGAAGCTGTCATGATAAATTAAAATTGTGTGTTGATTGATTTAATCTAGAAATTGGGGAAATTTGCCAATTCGTTCTGATGAGTACTAGATTTGAAAAACCTATGAGTCACATACAGCATCTGTCGTGTTTTAGAGTAAACGTAAACATGTCAGATTCGTAATCTTAATCATAATATTTATAATGTCCCGTCAATATTGGTAAGATACGTATCTGTTCTGATAGTGCCTACATAAACTCACACCTTTTTCGCATAAGGGGTAGGCAGAGGTCCTCCCAGGACACCCACATTTCGCCTAAATGTGATATTTGATTTTTCTATGCATTATCAGCTCGGAGTCAGGAATTTGTGTCACGTCGTGGGACGGAACACACACGGATAATGCATAGAATAATCAAATATCACCGCCCGACCCGGGATTTGAGCCCGAGACCTCAACGTTGTTACCGTACCGTAGTACAACTACGCCACCGAGTCAGTCAGAGTTCGGATGTGACCAATGTATATTAACTATGAAAAACATGTCATGGTGATCCACACAAGAGTTACGTTCCAGGATAAAGGAAATAATACCATGCGTCGGTGAATACTCTAGGCCTTATTCATAGACAGTTTTAAAACCTGTTTTTGACATCGAATGTTTTGTCTTCTTCGCTAAAACTGAATTCAAAAGCCGTTCCAAAGGGACAAGACATTCGATAGCTTAAATAGGTTTTAAAACTGTCTATGAACAAAATCGTAGGTCTAGACTGCAATGTACTTCAACATCAGAAATGCTTTTGCTCCACTATTACGAGTATAGGAAACCCTTTAACAAGACCTTTTGGAAACATGTTAACTATTAATAAGAAATATTGCAATCAATTCCTTCTACAACATGAAATGTCTTTCTATTAACTCATACTTTATTCATCGTACTTTGGTAAAGACGGTACAATTAATGATTTAAAATTAATACAAAAATATACAAGTACTTATTGAACAGGTCTATTGAAAATACTTTATTAACAAAATACACTCGTTAAGTAATTAAAAAATAAATAGTTTATTAAAATAAACAAATGAAAGAGCAATAACCAAACGTGCTTTTCCTAATTAAAGTGAAGGTAGCTAAAAACGATCAGTCTGACGGCAAAGCCATAATTGAAAACGGTCATCGTGCAAGCGTGTTAAATTTATTTCAAAACTTAAAAAGTAGTTACAAGTCGTGATTAAAGTTAACATCCACAATGGCAGAAAAGAACGATTCCCAAGTTACGAAGGCAGAAGACCAGAGCCTCACGAATTGTTTTATCGATGATTACTCACACCTCCGCTTATCTTACTACCAACACCGCCTGAACTCAAGTGGGGAAACCGAAGCTGACCAAGATTTGTCGGGTTTTTCCCTAAACGATACAGAAGATACGCGCGCCACAGAAGAGACTAATGTCTCACTCGAAGCAAATGAAACTGTGGCGATTGACGAACGTCAGAAACTGCGCGAATACTATATTTCTCAAATTCCGGACTTGCCGCATCCCGCATTCACTGTGGCGGCCATAATCTCATCGGCGTCTCGGAGGATGGGCGGGATCCAGTTAAAATACAACGACAGAATAGAACAAGGAAGCGAAGTTGATCAGAACGTGGATATAGTTTTTTCGCCGAGTCGCAGGTCGACGCTGGTGCCTGGACATTTTTTAGAGAATAAGTGATCGGGTTTTGGTCATGCGTATTTTTTGTGACAATTGTAATGATGGATAATTTTGCTAATAAATGTGTATGTAATTCAGGTGGTTATTATTTGTGTAGGTAGTTCTAAATAAAGACAACAAAGTTGTCTGTATATTTTACACAAACTAGTTTAACCGATGCATGTTACATGCTTTTAAATCATTACATAGTATAAAACAAAGTCGCTTTCCGCTGTCTGTCTGTCCTTATATATGCTTAGATCTTTAAAACTACGTTTTTGTTTTAATAGATGAGTGATTCAAGAGGAAGATTTATAATATGTATGAGATGTAGATATACAGACTGTCCCAGTTCGTTCGAAAAGTACCACGTATCTGGTGTGGAGGCGAATCAAAAAACATTTGCGCCCAGACGAAGCTGCGTCGGACTGCTAGTGTCCAATAATAATAAATATTGAAAAATAGGTTCGTGTTTATGAAATTAACTTTATAGTCGTGATGTGCATTATTTTTATATTATTCCACAACTAAATAAACATTGAAACTTAAATACTAAAAGTAGTTATATACTCTATTGAAGATTCAAAACTTCAACTTATAGCAACAGCAAAAATGTATCTATATACACAAGTCGCAATAGTCTAGGCAGAAGGCACACAAATAGGTAGCTAGCGGTGTGAACTAGACGCGGTGCAGAAAAACATAAAACATATAATTACTGTCGCAAATGATTTCCCCGGCGTGTTACCGACGCGACGAACCAAGTTCCTCCATAATGGACTTTTTTGCTAAACTATTTTTTCCTTTTTTTACCAATATTGTAAGAAACTGTATTGTTGGAGATACGATTGTTCGTAATACTCCATTTTTTCAGTTAACAAGCCTCTATTGTTTCGTAATTTTTACTAAAAATTATTTTCTAAGTCATTTTCTTGAGGCTTGAAGTTCTTTTAGACGTTTATAAGAACTGTATTATTATAAAATTATATATTATGCAACGTAATTACTATGTTCTCATAGAAGTATTTGGAATTCATTAGTTATTATTTCTACGTATTAGATTTATTTGTTTATTTTAATGTTGTTTAATGTGTGTTGCAGAATCTCGGTACGTCGCGTCGCGTCGGCCGCCTTCAACAAGTTACCGAAAAACTTTGAGGGGGACATGTATTCAGCAAACAGCAACGGACATTCTATTGGCTTAGCTAATAATTATGGTATGATCCTATTTTTACATTCAATTTACTTCTTAAATACTGTGTATACCCATTGTAATTTCCAATTTCGAAACATAAATCATCCACGATTTAACAGTGTTCATCCCGACTCCCAACGGATATATTACAATAAAAAACTCAACGAAATAAAAGAATAGATATTTCCGACCGCCGAGACACTACTTATAAGATTCTAACTTAAAACAAACTGTCAAACTGATAACCCCGAGGAGAAAAGTTTCAAATGTCGCCGAAGTTTCCTAACACTTATACTTGTATATCTGGTCTCGCCACGCGGCCACTGTAGAGAACTGTGTACCTACAAATGAAAAGCGCTGCACTTTTTCATTAATACACGCTGTATTATTTCCTGTTTTCATTATAGACTTTACTTGATAAAGAACTAGCAGTAGTCTTGAGATGTGTCAGCAGATGTCGCCGTAATGAGTTTTATTAGTGTCAATAGGCTTAAGTTATTGTGTAATTTATATAGAATATAACTAAAAGCCGACCTTGGTAACATATTTTAATTTTTAATCTTTAATATTATCATAGTTAAGACGTAGAATACAGCGAATAAATATATAGTTTATATATAATTATAATGTTGTGTCATCACGCGACCACTGTGGAGTGAACTATATTCGTGTCCATCTACATATAAATGCGTGAATAGCGGATGAAAGCCGCTGCACTTTTTCATTAATACGCGGTATTATTTTCTGTTTTAATTACGTTCTTTAATTGTTTTAAGATGTGTTGGTAGATGGCGCCATAATTAATTCAAATAATTTCAGAATGTAAAAAAATATTTGTGCGATTGATAGTTATGATCCATTTTATTTTATTGCATATTTTAGTTTCTGATTTTTTAGTCTCTTGTTTTAAATTAAGTGCGATTTGAAATTTAAATAAAATATATTCAGCTTTGTTCACAAGCACGAAAAACGTAAATCTAACAAAACGTAAAAGGATATATTTAAACTAAGCTAAATGTTTACGTCTTTTGAAACGAGTAAAAGGCCAACGCGCCTCATATAATTTATGGCACTTTTTATAATTGAAAGCGACGGAAATAAAGAGTGAAAACCGCCGTACAGCTTTGTACAATCTCTTCAGGTTCCCTCGGGGCAGAGAAAAACATCGCAACAAGCCATCCTATCGCAGATTAGGCAAATCAACCGTACACGTCTGCAAAACAAGGAATGCTGCTTTTAAACTGATTGTGGATTGTGGCCGGTTCTTATGGAAATATACTTAGAAGAGGTACGTAGAATTATGCCAAGTTTATTATGATAAGCAGCTATTCATGTACCACTGTTTATTAAGATTATATTCATGTTGTCTTACTGTATCGCAAGATTATATTTACCTTTATTTCCAATTATTAATATTTCTATGCACCTCGAAGTCTCATGTTATGTTGTAATTATATTACAATGATTTGTTATTTCTCACTTGTTTAGATTCAAAATTAAACCGAAATAACTGAAGCGCCATTTTTGTTTAAACACATCATATAAAAACTCGAAAATCCCTACATAAATACAATTAAACAAAGCCTAAAACTAAGCTCAACTATTGTTTCAACGGAATATTTTCAGGCTTCGTCTTGGCGCACAATTAGCATATATATTGTATCCCGCGGCCACTGATGCAATCAATCAAATTGTGGAATTGAATGTCTCTCAAATGTTCAAATGCTAAATTGATCATGCCGCCTTTGTTCTATAAAGTTAATTATCAACAGCAGTTTATAATTGCTTTAAAACGATAATTTGAAAACAGATAATAATTATGATTGTTTGTACGAGTATATTATTTTTTAGTATATTATTCTTTATCAGCCCATATACGTCCCACTGCAGGGCACGGGCCTCGTCTGCAATCGAGAGTACGGTTGAGAGTGGTTTTGCCATATAGTCCACCACGCGTCTTTTAGTATATTATGTCTATGTGAAATCCGCCAACTCGCATAAGGCTAGCGAGATAGACTATGGCCTAAGCCAATAAATCGAATTCTTGATTGGAAAAGAGTGCCATGCTTAGCATTATGGGCTAATACAGCAAGATATATTAACTGTATTTCATCTTTACAAATGTCTATGTAATGTATGTATCTATAGTTCTTTGCTAACTACGCTTGGGTTATGGATATTTAACCATCTTTGTTCAATTCTTTGTTCGGTGAGTGAGATAGCCGGAGGCTCTGTGACCCTTTCCTCCTATCTTTTTTCGCTCGCTTTCCCCTCACATTTTGAGAGGCCGGCGACGCACCCGTGATACAAGTGTTGATGTTAATGGGTGACGGTAATCACTTACTAAAATGTACATTTGCTTGTTTGCTGGATCAATATATTTTTTTAAATATACTGTTTGTACACACATGAATAGAGGTCTGCAGTGTATTTATGTAATTACACTTCATGGAATATCAAGTTATTTCTATTTTATCAATTTAAATATTGTTATTTATATTGTCGCTGGATGCAGGCTGCCTCCAACAGGTCACTGTGGAAATCATTGGGAGAGGCCTATGTTCAGCAGTGGACTTCCTTTGGCTGATGGATGATGATGATGAAATATAGTTTGATCATTTGTAGTATAACACGAATCACAATTATTGCATGTTAAATACACCTTCATGTGGCACGCATAACGCATTTCAAATGGTTTTGTATTATCGAATAAACATTAAACTTACTAAAAAGTACAAGTAATTTAGTAAACTATTCAGCCGTTAATTTTTTTATGTTAGTTGATTCCGAGAAGGAATCATTTTTTTGAATAGTTAACAATTGGTGTGTACAGCAAAACGCAGTGCATTTTAATTCAAATTCACATTTATGATATAAACAGCAGTTAAACAGAATTTCAGATGTTTTCATTTTGGAAAATGCCGTCTAACAAACATAATCGCTTCCTATTCTGCGGATCTACTTACTACGTCACTCGGAATAACTATGCCGCGAGAACTCCAAGCAATAACGAGGCACCAACAAATAATTTTCAACCGCAATATCATTATACCGCTAACGCTGGCGTTTAGCAGCATTCTTGTGCAAGGAGACACAGAACTCGTCAATTAGTGTACCGAGCTGGTTCACGCGTCGATTCGCCACGTGGAAATCGAGCTTTGGCGAAAATGGCATCGCACTGAGCGAACTCTGAACTAATTGGCGATGCAGCCGACGATGTTGCCGCTCCGCTACCGGGAACGCATCGTCGAATCATTTCAATTACCTAATTAGATTTAGGTGCCGTGGACTAGCTCGATTCCCTGAGAGCTGGTGGCCTAATTGCACGGACGGTGGCTTTTCACGCCCTCCTGATAATCTTATTGTCTGAATTGACAAAAGGAGACGTTGACCTACCGCACAAAGCGGCAATTGTGCGATCATTCATTCACACACTGCTATTCAATTGGAACAAGAGCGCTTTGAAATTTAAACTAAGTATAAATAGCAGATAGTGCTTGATGAAGTGATAGTACCTCGTTAAGCCCAATAGAGTAGAGCAGAGCATGAATGGGCTGGCTCGATTGAGGTGATACTACGGATCCGTTGAAAACCGACGTGAAAATTAAATGCATAAAAAAATGTACTTCTTTTAGTTGGAAAGATTCCTCGAATGCTTGACAATTCTAAGTTCCTTTTTTAATTCTTTATACACAAACTAGGAAATTCACTTACTACTCGTAGGTGTGGTTAATTTGGAGTCAATCACCATCGAATAAGTTGATTGTCGTTCCTATTATCAAGAAAACTTGATAAACCTATCTAGAACTTAGCCGTTTCCGTACATACCACTTAAAGTTGCGTAGAAAAATAAAAATCTTAACGGAATGATAACAAACAAGGGTTTATAAAGGCGTAGAGAGCTAACCAAACCACTCGACGTTTTTAAAGATCAAAAGCTACGTTTGAGAGGCACGTGGGTCGAGACGGGCTTGATATCGGATACTTGATATATTTTTGAGGCTTTGCTTCCCGTAATCTGTTTACGTGAGAGCCGCATTAGCTTCCTCGCCGTGTTGAATCCAATGCATATGAGAGAACAGTGTACCTTTATTAAATTCCAAATACCGACAGCTCGCGTTGATGAAACTTTCATGCGTTTGATACGCTGTTGAAACGAGTGTGTAGTTTGATGAGTTTCCTTATACGTGTATAAAACTATGAATATATTGCCGACAGCTTGGGATTATAGTTGAACCGTGAACATATAGATACTATAAAGATTTAAGTACCTGCCTGCCTCCTTTGTATTTATTTACTTCTCAAAGTAAGAGTTTTAATATTCAACAATCTGAATTATCTCTTGTATTATTAGGTATTGTAAGTTATTTTTTCATTAGTGTATATATTCTAAACACACAATTTACATAGTAATACTCATATTTACATAGCAAATTAAGAAACATTTATTGATAATGTAATTAATTGCTTGAAAGCAATTTTTTTATGATTGAAAGCCCTTTCTATAATCGCAGGTAACCCAATCAAAAGTTCCTTAATGTATGATATCGTATCAGTAAGCGACCCTGTAGCAATAAAGTTGAATAAAAGGCATCAAAACGAATAGTTAGTAACCAACAATCCACACAGAACGAGATTGCAACGATTGTTCAATTTCTACGTAACGAACCAAAAGCCTCAAATCACTGTGATCATTGGGTTTTGCGAGAATCGTTCTAATTCTAGGAAAACAACGCTCGATTTCTCACGCTCGTGCATTAATGTTATTAAACTTGGTGCCTTCCCCTACAATTTACGCTTGGTGATAATTCTCAACCGCTATCTGATACGTATTTGTTTGCAGATACGCACTCCAGATTTCTCTTTAACTAAGGAGGTGTGAATTTCTAATTTCCGTGCATTTTTAGCTGTTGAAAATGGGCATTAAAATATTTTTTCATATGCTAAGTATTTTCATTTCTTTGCCGGCGTTTAGGTGGCCAATCAGGCCAGTTTTCTTATTAAATAATAAGTCATGGGTTTTTAGGAAAACCCAGTATTCTTTAACAGAGGTAGGTAAATGATTTTCAAACATTCGATCGCTGTTTTTTTTTTTTATAGTTTCTGCAAACCAGCAAACTGGTCACCTGATAGTAAGTGTTCACTGCCGCCCATGAACATCTGCAACACTTGGATTATGAATGTGTTAATGAAATGAAAACGCGACAGCGAAACTGTCGCTTCACGTCGGTCTTCTGTGAGACAGTGGTACTGCCCCGAACGAGCCTGCCCATTCATGCTGCGTCATAAATGACAACAGAAAATTTATATTAGAAACAACCCAAGCGATCAGCAACAAGTAAATATCCTCAACAGTAAATAAAATAGATAATAAAAATACATAAAAACAGTTAAGCGTTTAAACCGCAAAAAGAAAACAGCGACACAAGCCTTCAAGACAAAGTACAAAGCCAACTCGGTTCAAACACGAACAAAGCTCCGCACAATAGCTAGTTCGGAAACATCATTTTGAAACTGGATACGTGCCTTTCTTCCTCTGGCTTTTGAATGGACGATTAATGCACGGCGTACGTGTGTAATTAAAGTAGTGTAAGCAAGCGAGGTGTTAATTCGAGCAGTCGATGTACCGCGGCGAGAGGTGACGGATCGTTACGGCGGTGGAGACTCGGCGTGTTGCTCATGTTTTCGGCGTTGCCGAATGTGCATGCGGAGGTAAGCTACAAATTGCGAACAAATTGGCGAATTTCAACAGCTGTACGCGCGGCCCCTCGCGAGCTCCGCTCCATAAAAATTGTCCGCCAACAACGGGATTTAGCGCTCCAATTTTTGATTTATTTTTTGTCAATTTTACAGTTGTACGGGGATATTTTTTTCTATGAATTGTTATGTTTTATTGATTGCGGCGACATTTTGATCTTTGAACAATTGTTCTCGATTTTACTACATTTTTACAGGCGATTTATTTATTTTTTATATACAAAATATAAAAAATATTTTCTGAAATTAAATTAAGCAGTGATAAAAGATCATATTCACAAATACAAAAGCTAATGATTCTTCGTGATTAAAGGAAAGTAACTAAATACGGGCTAGAAAATTTATCGAAAACGGAAACTTGGAACAGCCTACAAACGACATCTTCTATTCCATTCATACGGTCTAACCTTTTTTTTCTTGATGCGGAGAAACCGAATTACCGCTGACTCCCCTGCCTCGGGGGAAAGTGAAGCGATTATGTTGGGTTCACCGGTCTTCGGCATACCAACCAAAACCCCGCGTGGCCCTCTTCAGCGCAATTGAAACGACTCCGGGAAGCCATAGCAAGAGCACCCCAGCTCTACCGGAACCGTTCCTGCACACTGCCGCTTAATTTGCGACCGTACCCTTTGTTGGGGGCTAAGAAGTCTCCTCATCCAAAATTACGTTCTAGACGTCCACAGCAACAGGCAGTTGCTTCCGCCTTTGCTGCCGAACATCTCGGGGTCGCATTGTATCGAGGTACAAAGGGCACTACGACAGTCTCCCATTGCTCGCCCGCGACCTCCACATCCCCATTAGTCGCCACTTACGACAAGCAGAGGACACCGTAGCGGAATTCTATAAACGCCCTCATACCACAGAGATGCGGCCTAACCTGGTATTCATTCTATTTCGTTGGTCCTGCGAGAGTTGCGCCTATGGTCTGATGGTGTTGCTTCACCGCAGATAAAAAACTTCTTAATTTATGTCAAAGTATGTTATTTTATTGATGAAAATTAGGACTAACATTAAATATTGTAATTATATGTTTGATTTGTAGAATATATAATTAACTTTATGTTCATGAGTCGATTTATTACTTGTGACGTTATTAGGTACTTGTGGAATATGAAGCAATATTTACATAAATTAAGAATTTCGAATATGGGCTATCACTATGATCTTAAATATGGGCTAGCCCAAAATTGAAATAGAAAAGAAAACTAATGACAAAAAATTCAAAGAAATGAAAAGATACTTAAGAAAAAAGAAAACAAAGACCAGACACATTGAAGTCATTGATAGAGATGGTGATAAGGACATCCACTTTGATTCAGACAGTGAACCAAATGCCACAATAGGGAGAAAAGCTCCTGACTGTAGATGCATCGTGTACATTATGTCAGTAACTGTCTTCCAAAGCAACACAAAGAGAACTGTGGACTAGATGTTTGATGTATAGGCTTTGGGAACATTACGAGTTACGACCGTGCTAAACTAAAGTTTGACATTAGGATATGTGAAATTATTGCAAGTAAATTAGGTACTTAAGTAATTTCTTACACTTGCGTAAGTGTTTTGATCTCTTACAAAATAAACATTTATTAGTTATTTTCTTAAAACATAACTTAGATCATAATATGTTTAGATGCGCTATAACCTGTACTTGAGTACCTGTAGGTACCATATTTGGCGGTCATTTTGCTATTTTCTTTAATGCTCAATTCTTATAATTTATCTTTA
Organism: Theretra japonica; assembly: GCA_033459515.1. Classification (NCBI taxonomy): domain Eukaryota; kingdom Metazoa; phylum Arthropoda; class Insecta; order Lepidoptera; family Sphingidae; genus Theretra; species Theretra japonica. The sequence goes on along the minus strand of CM065951.1, from coordinate 6,590,586 downwards.
TAATAAAAATATAAGATAGTCACTAAATTCTCTAAAAATAGATGTCTCATTAATAATATATAAAAATATATAAGTATCTAGGTAGATACTAATATATTTTTATATCTTATTACTTATTATATTATTGTCTAAATAGTTTTATACTTTTCACCCAAAAATAAAACGGCAGCCCATATTTAGTTACTACTCTCCTTTAAGTTTCGGCGCGGATAACACCACTTACTATTTTGTTCAGAAGACCGATTAAAGTGTACCTACCTACCACGGACCACCTACCAAAAACAAATACCTAATACCTACGCGCCCACGCGATCTGCCGCCCATTTCGACATTGCTAACGTCGTGGGCGCAGTCTAAGAGCGCACCGTCTTCGGAATGTACCCTGATAACCATTTGAGATTGCCATGCAATTTAAAATTATGATCATTGAAATAAATTAATAAAATATATAACATCCGATAATAAAATAAGAACTTTCGGAAAAGATTTATCATTATCATAAATAATATGTAAAAATACCCTTAGAGTATTTATCAAATACTGTGCACTAAGAAAATACCCTAGCTCGGAATTATATAAAACAGAAAGATTTAATACAGCGGTCTGCACATGAATTTATAACACGTGCTTGTAGAATTTTAAAATTAGGTAATAACGTATGTTTATGCATCTGAAACTTGTATTTCATTCAACTATGAACTAACTGTGCAGTTTGCAAACGTAGAATGCACTTACAAATAGTATCATGGTTGACGGTAGCTAAAATATTGAGATCATACATACTATATTTAACATTATTTATTATAGTCAAATTCGTCGATTCGACAGAAATAGTACCACTGTCTCACAGGAAATGAAGTAATGGCCGCCACACACGTAACTATATAACTCGTCTGTGCAGGTCTGTTTGCACCAGCATACTGGAACGTGTGTGGGCAAATAACTACGCAAACTTCATACAAATTTTCGATTCGAGGCTGGTGCAAACTTAGACTCGCACAGTTATATCGTTACGTGTATGGCGGCCGTAAGTAATAAATAATACCTAATAGCTTTTATTGTTACGTTTTGTTCGATGACTGAGATTGTCAGTTTCAAGCATTGCACGCTGCCGTGCCAATCTAAATGTTAATAAAAAACGACCTACCACCAACCAGTTACCATCTCCTACTCGTCGTAAAGAGGCACTCTTTTTTTTTCAGGAGAAGGCCCAAAACATTGGATAAGTCGTTTTAGCTTTCCATTTCGAGAGACTTGCATCACACCCCCAGCTCAAGTATTCGTGGATGAAGGTAAACACTTCCGATAAGGTGAGCCATCTGCCCTTTTGGACTATGCAATATAAATAAAACAAACGAAAAGCACTAGATTTAAGATTTTTTATTAAAGAATATGAGACTACCCACATCCTTAACATTTCATAACTAATTAAAACATAAATTACTCTTATTAAAAAGTATTTTTAAACTATTGGTACACTGTATTTCAGATATTTAAATAAAGATTCACAACATAATATGTCAATATCAACAGTAACCAAACTTCAAAATCGATTTCAAAACATACATATAAAGAGAGTCCTTTATCCAACATCTCCAGAACCCTTAGTTACATCTTGTCTTTGAGCTTCAGTCAGCAAAGTTTGTAGTTCAGAATATATTTTCTCAAGCATCACCAACCGAGGTTTTGTGTACTGAAACAAATATTTAAATTACTCTCTGTTTTAGCTGTGAATTTTAATTAATTAAATGAATAAACATAATTACAATTTATAATATTTTATATAAACTTGGTACCTAGTTAGCTTTGTCATTTGAATAGCTTGGACAAAACTAACATAACACTACCTTACCAAATATTAATATTAGAAAATAAAACTCTCTGGTTTAGTTCCACCATTTTAGAACATCAAAAACTGTACAGTTTGATGTTACAATTACTTTCACATAATATACAAAGTGAGTCAATTTTGTTGCGAGTCCCTATATGTTTTGAGAATTATTTTTTTACCATACCGAGAGTACGGCATGTCAAGGCATTATTTCCAGATAAATGTGTGATATGCCTCAGTGGCATAGTTGTAATTGCAGGTTGGGTAGTGATATTGGATTTTTCTATTCATTATCAGCCCAAAGTCAGGAATTAGTGCCTGATACAGAGGTAGGCTTATCCCTATCACATTGTGGAACGGAACATACAAGGCAAAATGTAGGTGTCCTGGTAGCATATTTGCCTACCCCTTCTAGGAAAAAGGTGTGGGTTTATGTATGTATGTGTAATTGATTGTAGTTATTAGAGCATATTATACTTACTTTAAAAAGTGGAATTAACTTGATAGATTCTGAATCTGATGTGCTTTGGTTTCCTGGCTTGACCAGTAATGTAAGGTAATACAATACTCGATTCTGTAATGATAAAATGAGCATAGTTGTCATTCAATATAATAAAATTATTATGAAAGTATTTATGATTTCATTGGAAGAATAAAGTATTTTTTTAGAATAAACTATACGCTATAGATGCAGATAATTAATGCACACCATACCCTATGTTGTCTGAACAGTAACTAGTGCAGCTTATTTAAATTAATTTGAGTGATTTTGGAACAATAAACTGTATTATAAATATTTTGCTTGTCTTCTGTCTACGGCTACACATAATTTTATATAAGCACACTGTGTACAAACATAAAAAATGCATGAATATTATCAAAATATAATGTGTTCAGATCAATCACACTGTCAACAAATAAATGATTAATACTTTCTTATATTTTCAATACAAATTGATTATATAGTTACCATTTTAATAACTTCATTAATTATAACATCATCAATGCTCAACCATGGAACGAAATGGTCCTCTCTACCGCAAACATACTTCACTGAGCTCTGAATACCAACAGTGGGGATAACAAGGAGGGTCTCTGAAAAAAATAGCATTTCAGTTCAAATTTATGAAAGTATAGGAAACAAATTGTTTTATGTTGAACTTTCTATGAGAAAAATGTAGGAGCGTTTATTAAAAGACTATACAAAGACATGTTTTAAAATCCCATATCACATTATTTTTATTGTGCCTATAGTCATAAAATAGGGGAACAAATCATAAATTAGGTTGATGGCTACTCACTGAAAAGTTGTGCATCTCTAAACAATAAAATGCCAATCTAATAGTTATTCTAATGCACATTTAGATACAAATTTAAATAATGTATTTACCTGATTGAACACTGTGTGTGATCCAAAAGAAAACTAAAAATGATAACACTATTATAATAACTAATATTGCAGTCACACTTATCCGTATATACGTGAGGGCTAAAATGTTAAATAAGATTGCGAAAAACAATGATTTCTTAGGCCAGGAAGACTTTTTTCTCTCATTTTTGTATGAAATCGTAAAAAGTCTGGAATTCGGAGAACCACTCCCTGTGTCAATTTTTAAAGCCAATTTCACCCCGTTAACATTTTCATAATCAAATGATGGGCTTTGATTTGGCATTGCTACTCTTATTAATTAATATTTATGTGATAAAACCTTTTGTTTTTCAAAAATGTATCATAGGAATTTTGACATTTTTATTTCTAAAAATCTAAACAATCACTCATCTAAGGAGTAGGGAGTACACAGTGATATCGTTTCTTTCATTATGAATATGACAAAGACAAAAATATTTATGTTAGTTTTCTATGGAATAGGATACGGAACGTAAAATTGTTATTTTTTTTGTCACAGCAAAAGGAATCAACATCATTGCACCTTCCTTTCATAACTCAGGACATTCCAACCTTTTTTATTGCAACTTATTATAAAATTGTCATTGTTTTTAAATACCACCATGCGGCCAGCTTCGTTTTAAAAGAGGAGATTATGAGCACCGTGCATTTCTAGCAGACGTTAAGATGACTTCATATTTTAACCATAATTTTTAAATACTTAATATAAATAATGAATTATTTCATGTAATACCATTGTAATGTTACATTTACCAGGTTACCTACAGAGAATTGTTATATTTATGCATGTGTCGTCTCCCGCTTCCTATAGGATTAGCTGCAAAGAACCAGCATGCTTATAAATATTAGGCTGATAAAGTAGCAATTCCAAATAAATACATCCAACAGTCACATACATAGTCCTGGCCCCACATTAAGATCGAGTCTTGTATCGTCGGTATCAGGAACTACCTGAGACATTTCTGTCTCACAAACGACCAGACCCGAAACAAATACGTGTGGACTACACTAAAATTTGTCTTGGTGCGGGGATCGGACCCACGGCCTCACGTTTCACAGGCGCGACGGCGTGAGAGATTTCTAACCAAAATAAAGACTCTATACTCAAGTCCTTACAGCTACCGACTATTTCAACACCTGTATTTGTTTAGCCCAAGCTCCGAAGTCCAACGAGTCTCTATTTATTCTCGAATTAAATTTGTTATCTTAAAAGAGTTTACAGGACCCATGCTACACGGTTCAAAAGTAGTAAAGCTGTTGTCAGTCATGACTCAGCATGAATGGCTGTCTATTCATGCTGAGTCATGAATCGTCCAGGGCAGTATCACTATCTCACAGGAAATCAATGTGAAAAGACAGCTTCGCTGTCGTGTTTCGTTCGGTGAGTGAGAGTGCCGGATGCCCAGTACCCAGTACCGTTTCCTCATTTCATACTTTTTCTTTCCCGCTCCCCTCCCGATCTGATGGTCCGGCAACTCATCTTCATAGATGTGTGGCCGGCCCTTCCAAGCATTGTGGATTTTCCTGGGCAACAGTGATCACTTACCATCAGGTGACCAATAAAATGAAAATAGTTTTTTTTTCGAACAAAAATGACTAAGCATAAGTAACCTCGGTTACCAATAGAGTAAACATAGAAGAAAACAATATCATAGCACAATTATATAGTTACCATAACAACTTAGACGCAAACAAGTGTGAGACGTCACATATTTATACGCTATTACTTGCTGATTTAAATTAAAACGACGCAGTGGTCTGTTGACTGCGGGTGGTGAGTGCAACAATCGTAATGGATAACTCGGATGGTAATGCGTGGGTATTTGATTCACTTGTGGGATTTCTCCATGGACCCGTTTGGAACGTCCCATTGCAAACATTCATAGAAGAAAAGTCTTTGCGTAAGTCTTATTACAGCTTTTACGTAGTAGGTATATCGGTGCTTTGTGAGTACCTTGTTTTAAAGTAGGTAGGTAAGAAAACAGGGCTATTTTAAATAATATCAAATAAGCAGTTAAAAACAAAAATTAATGTTATTTTAGTTCATAAGATTAGTAATTTTAATGATAATGTATATTTTTATCTATAGCTTTTGAGCCGACGGACAATGGTGAAGTTCTTGATAGGCCTGAGTATAAAAAGATACACAATGAATATCGCAACTTGGTAAGTGGAATGTGAAAAAAAAAACAATGTAATCTTATACAATACCCTGTAACCAGTACCTACGTACTTACCGAGAGTCGCAAAACCAAAATTTGACGTGAGCAGAAAAAAAAATTTTGAGGCCCTTTTGAACTTTGATATTTTGAAAATCGCGCGCCTTAGTTACACTCGATCCTTACAAATCCGTAACACTTATCATTTAATAATTATATAATCTTGATCGTAGTTAAAGATTTGGATGGTGTTGGGTAAATATGTTTCATTACCCAAAGCAAGATCTTCAAACTTTAAAAGCACGACCCAGCAACCTTTGGTCGTCAAGGTCGAGTAATAAGGCAATAGTAATATTAAAAGGACGATTTCTGTTTAAAGGTGGACGTAATGCTTGGTTCATTTATGGATGACATTGGTATAACCGCGGAGCAGTTTGAAGGGGCATGCAAGCTCTCAGCTCGTGACTTAGCAGGACTGCCGGCGCATTTCCATCGGCGCCTGTTCGAACAGATATGGGCAGCTAATGACTACGATATGTTCGTTAAAATGATGACGCACAAGAACGTTGAACTGCAGCTACAGGTTCTTGACTTGTTTTTTAATCTTCGTCTCCTTATCATCTTCATCAGAAATATAATGCTGAACAGACACCTCAAATATTTCCACAGCTACCTTTTAAACCTTGTTTATGCTATACCTACATGATTGTCAAGATTACGTAAGGATAGTACTTATCTAATTCTTTTACAAAAGCTAAATTAATATCTATTAAATGTATAAATATAGTTTTGTATCTAAAATATGGCATGTACCTAAGGCTATAATGCATTTATAAGTATAACATTATAATATAATACATTAGATATATTTAACTTCATTTTGAATATTTTGCATTGGTGAATGACCTCAGGCTTTGGAGTTAATAGAAAGACGTTATGGCACAATGCCAAACCTGTTTTCGTCCGATTCAGAAGATTTGGATACTTCACGTAGCGAAGAAAGCGACGACTGGCCGGATAATGATGACGTCATGACAGAGATTAAAAAGTAAGCCAGTGCTACAAGATCTTTTAAACAATGCACCATAACTCAAAATTCATTACCTATTTGATACAACCTTCAATAACCCGTCATTTGTATATTATTTCAATTTATTAGATTATATATTACCTACCTTCTTCGTCTTCTTCTTCTTTGGGTGCCTCTTTAGTGTTAAAGGTTGACCGTACTTATATTCCTCTTTGTCATTAGCCGTGTCAAACGGTTGTTCAACGGCGCTGATACCGGGCCTCTCCCGGGTGTTTAAAATACTACTACCTAATAATACCTAGGTGGGACGTCCACCCACTAGGTGGTCAGACGACCTGGTAAAAGTCGCGGGACGTCGCTGGATGCAGGCTGCCTCCAACAGGTCACTGTGGAAATCATTAGGAGAGGCCTATGTTCAGCAGTGGACTTCCTTTGGCTGATGGATGGATGGATGGAATAATACCTACCTACTTAATTCTTATACCTATCTTTTAGATTACAACTGGACGAAAATGTAGACAAGCCAGAAATAAGCGTTCCACCCGAAGAAGTAGTGGCAGAAAAGCAAACTCTTTTGAATAAACTACAAAGTTTTGAAAAGAATGAAGAGAAGATTGAGAACAAATCTTTTTCTTTTGGCCGTCCGCTGGCGAAGAAAGCAGTTATTCTGGAGCCTCTGAAACCGCCACCACCACCTCCGCCAAAAAAAGTTCAGGTGGGACAATAAATAACTCTGATAAATAACATTTGAGATTAAGTATATTTACTAGAATGCGTCGGTAGCGTATTTGTACTACGATGCGCTTAGAACGCTAAGGTCTCGGGTTTGAATCCCGAGTTGGGCAAAGTAGTATTATTTTTTATCTATTAATTATCAGCCCGGAGTCATGTATGTATGACATACTTAATCTATGTCATCATTATGCGTAATATGTTGTATGCGAAACAGAGACAGGGCGACAGAGAAAGGAAGGTTTCGTTAAACCTATGTCATCAAAATGTGTAAGAATTCTCAGAAGTAAAAACATACCTACTAAGGCGCCATATAATGAAACAGCTTTTAAAAAAAAAATATTTTCTCCGGCGCTTTAGTACTTTTTGTGTTAGAAATATTTCGCATATTGATGACAACATAGATCTAACGAAATCTCCTTCCTTTCTCTGCTGCCTTAGTACTTTTTTGTGTCGTTTTCGTTTCATCGAATTTTCAAATCAAAACAAGTAGTACTATTTCACTTCAAAATTTTAAACAAAATGTACCTCAGATGTAACATGTTCAGTTTAAAAGTACTAGGGCAACATATACGAAAGGAGATTACCTCCATAATATTCATTTTATTTTATACTACGGCAAGATGTATCTGCCCTGTGAATGTTATGAATATGTTAATAACACCTCGTGATTGATATACCCAAGTCCGATTACTAGGATTAAGGATGTTCGATTGTTTGGACGTCAAGTAATGTTTCTGGTCTATGTATGCATGGGGTATGTAAAGGGCTATTCGGAGTAAAAAAACTGCCAAAATAAATTCGATCAATTTCAGGTGTCAGAGGAAGAAATGCGCGCTCGTCAGGAGTACCTCAAACAGCAACGAGATAAACTGTTAGCTTTAAAGAAGCAAGTCCGTGAACGCCGACTTGGCGCTGTTGAAACTGAAGCAGAATCAGGAGGCGAGTTTGCACGTTTTCCTATTCACATCATTTACATACACGATCTTTGTTGTGATTCTTTATTGATCGATTAAAACCTGCTATTAACATGAAATCAATGATTTGTCCATGAAATACTTATATTTTAAACATGCTAACAATGATGAAGCAGTTATTTGTCCTTGTACAGGTGGCGAAGGTTCCCAAGGCAAGGCAAGTCGTCCGCGGTCGGCCCGCGTGGCGCACGCGGCCCTGGCCGGGCGGGCCCCGCCGCCCACGCCAGACGCCATGCAGCTGCGGAGGGCACTCGCCTCCAAACTCAAGACTGAAGTTGTCGATACTCACTAAACCAACTCTTGCATACTTCTTCATTCCTCACCTCGAATAATATATTTAAATGTTTGGAAAATATGTTTTATTTAAGGGGACCCTTTGTAAATAATACAACATAGATTTCGTATTACCTTATATTTATATTGCTTACTTAACTAGTGACATCATAATAATAGCATTATAGTAAGCTTATTTATTTAATTTACACAACTTGCCAATAGGTAAATCTATTTAATTTTAATCTGTGTATAAATTAGTTTATGATGGTCATCCACCTAGACAGATAAAAAATAGTCATCATTACAGTCTACTTTCACCTAGAACTTCGTATTTTATCAACGGGGGAAGTTATTTCAAGGAATATAAGTATCGTATAAATCTAATTGACAGCTCGATGCTATAGCCTATTAGACACGTGGACTTTGGCAGATTTCAAATAAAATTATTACATAAAACGTTATTTACAATATACTCTGACAAATTCACCCCACGTATGTAATAATTAAATTCGCCTCGCATTCACTGTGCGCTGTTCGTACCGGGTTAGTCAATTTTATAAAAATAAAAAATATAATTTGCACTTAGTGTCGATGCAGTGTGACCATCATATTCATATTAGAGGACGAGAGAAGAGTGCCGTTACTGGATTATTCCATACACTGTATTCGTAAAACAGAGATCAACACTTCCACTGTCAGATACATATTAAAAATTGATATGTATTTTCAAAGAATACAAAGGCAGTTAAAAGTATGTTAATATAAACGGTTAGGTGTTTTAAGCATCATAAACAGCTACATAGGAGCTGACGATCTCTCGCATTCACTTCTAATGTAAGGAAGGATCAAAAGTGCATACGAACATTTAAAAATTTAATACTTATGCCGCCAACATGCTTGGATTAATTTCACTATACGTATTTCAATGTTAAGCACCGTTAAAAATAATAACAGTGTTGGAAATTGGTAGTTACTGTTTTAGAAGCACTGCAGTTTTGGAATATTTTTAACAAAACATTTGGACCACTGTGTCTAAGTGAACAACATATTTCTGGCGACATGTGATCGGGACAAGCTAACAATATTATGAATATTTGAGTTTACCAGATAAAGTATATTTTACAAATCTAATATTATTTACAAAATACGAACGATAAATCTAGAGGTTTACGCAGTAATAAAATAAAATGAATCTTAATCAGATATTTTTATCACATACACATTACTTTTGCAGAGCAAAAAGCTAATAACGACCATAAGCAAAGATAGTAATGTTTGTTGAAAGTACAGAATTTAAATACTGACAGAGTAGCTTCAGTATTGCTACGGTGGAAGTAAATATTTACGACCAAGCAAAAACGACTGCAATTCATTTCATTAAATTATCGTAATTGGAAACCTTTTGATTGTAAGATAAAGTTCACAATTAATATAAATATAAGCTTAATTAACTTGTGTTATAAAATTTATAAATAAATCAGAAAATAGGAACAAAACTAAGAAACAAGTCACTTTGTCGATAAAACTAACTAAACAGGATTCTGAAAGTGTTTGATTTCAGCACAATACATGCATTAATTAAACTGCAACAAGAATTTCCTGAAATGAATTAGAGTTGTTTTTGCCGGTAACTAATGACCATACAAATAATTGTAGATTTGCATAAGACCTAGCATATAGCTCAGTTTAAAGACAGCACATAAAAAATCTGGATTTCAAGAACAATCAGGCTATTTATTCATGCCATAGAATATTATTAACAATAGGATGAAATTAAACGTGGCATTAAGACAAACACATATTATTTAATAATCATGGCTGGATTTAGATTTACCTTTTAAGTATGGTAACAATTATTTAACTAATTAACCTTTATACCAGTGCCTACTTCAGTCATGTTTTGGTCCAATTCTTATGGAAATCAGCAGACATATTAACTATCTATTATTATTGCAATTATTGACATTACACCAATCATTACTTATACAATATCATTATACCAAAACATCTTAATAGCTGCCAATTTTATATTACTTTTTTACAAAGAAATAACATTCATATTATGGACCTTAAATAGTAACAACTTAAAAATTGATACCATTATTACGTCAACTATTAAAAAGAGCTTCTATTGTGTCACTCTATATTTTACATATATTTAGTCTAATGGTATCCAATTTTAAGTTAATATTAAAATGGCATCTTATTTCTTAAGCTAAATTATCGAAATCCAGATAAATTATGCGTAATATACAGATACAGAAGGTGGATATTATAAAATCACGATAACTCTCTACTCTCAACAAAAATTGAGCTTCTAAAAGATTTATAATCATGAGAATAAACTGAAAATCACTCTTACATTACCTACAATATATTGCAAAAAGCAAGTAAATATTTCCATCTTCGAGAAGCTCAACAAGAAAGGAATGCAAAATATTGTGCAAATAAATAATTAAAATAAGATAAACTGAAACCAAAAGAATTATTTTCATAATTGTCTTTGAAATAATACCCTTGAGATGTTCTAAACATAAAAACTACTTTTTATTATACGAAAGACAAGTTGCGATGTTGAAAGACAGCAGATTATATTCAGAGCAATCATTTTGTGATACAATAACACACTAGTGAGTAGCAATTCCACAGGACAGTATAATTCAAACATCTCCATTAAAAAGATTGGTCTCGCAATCGTCAATAAACTAAACAATTATTTAGAAATACGTACATTTTATACACATTCATATTGCGTTGACGGTGCTTTTTGATTTTTAATTATTATATTAGACATTCCCACTCATATTTTCTTTGTACTTTTTGTGATTACAATCCTTGACAAAGGTAACCTAACCGTTAAAAATAATTCACATTAAATACACCTCATAACCAATATTTTGTTCTACATTCTGATGTCGTCCGAAGTAATTACACTACATAGTATGAATCACTTCATACGTTATCTAACTAAGTCAAACACTCCAGTGTCGTCATTTCGTATTTACAAATGGACACATCCGACTCAAAGTAATTTTACTGTCTGGTGATTGTCTGGCGCGAGTGTACCTGACTGCGAGTGTGTTACGAAACAGAACGACCAAGAGACGAGCCTCAACACTTCACTTATGGCAGTGACAAATGTTAATATCACAATATTGCCGTAGAAACGTATCAAACACATGCGCCATTCGACCCTGCCATGCGCTCGTCTCCGCGCACGTCGCACACCGCCTATCTACTCGTGGAGCCGATCGAGACAAACACAAGAAACGGACGTACTTGTACCGTGGCGAGAACATCCACTAGCGTCACGTGGTGTGTGGTGTGGAGTGGTCACTGGGTTGCACAGCGCCGCGAGGCCGAGTGGCTATATTCCTTGAAACAGGCTGCGGGGAGAGGCAGGGAGAGGCGGGGCGCGGCAGACACTACGCGAGGCGCGGCCGCTTGGCGTCGCGCTCCTCGCCCGCGGTGCCGGCGCCGGCCCCGCCGCCCCCACCGCCGCCCTCCTCCTCCTCGTCAGAATCCCCGTCGTAGTCAACGAGGCCCTGATACCAACACACGGTTACAACATTTGTATTATACTACACATGTATAGCAACAGGCTTAAAAAACGTGATTGTGTTAATGAATTAACAATATTTGCATGAAAAAATCAGCATTATTACGATTTAATATAATATAATCTGTAGTGTTATTAAATTGGTGAGGTATTCTAAAAACTTTAAATTTTGAATTACTAAAGTTTTAGATATAAAAGCTAAGCGAAGCAATATAAACTCCCTGTATTATTAAATTATGCCGACATACGAAAAATCCCGCATTAAGCAAGTGTAATTACGTAAATATATCCACCCACGAACTAATCTCAAATCATAAAAACAAAAAAAAAGTTAGCAATTCAAATAAAAGCAACACACACAAAACTCAAGGAAACCTTTCCCTCTACATCATAATATTATTTAGTAATTACTTATACTTATTATAACTTTATATCTCTAAATGACTAGGCACCATAACTAAATTATTTTATTTAGACTTTACAATTGTATGCTTGCAAAATGGCAAACATATCATAAATATATGTTCAAGCATCTATTGACATGTACATTTTGCTTGTTCATATGATTCGAGATGTATACACTATACTGATCGAATCCGCAGCAAAGCGACAAGTACAGATATGTGAGGGAACTAAAAGTTTACCTTATTGAGTAATCTGGGCGAGGATACCTGAACGTCAGTGTGCGTCGGCTTTGGGCTCGCCGCTGTACTGAGCAGTACTCTGCTTGGACCGTTCACACTTTCAGTGTTCGTACAAACTTTCTTTTCCACTATTTTACCTGTAACACAATATTCAACATAAGATTCATAGACAGTCCATGCAGATCATTGAATTCAAAATACGATTATAATTGCTAATTTGATTGAATAAATTTCATCTCGTAACTATAAACTAGTGTCTATATTTGTTGATTTTTTTTAGCCAAACAAGCACTAAATTGCACCCTGTTTTATTCCATTCATATTCCTATTATTACATTAAAAAAAAAAGAAACTGCTGCCAATAAACTGTTTTGTAATATTGGCCATACAATTGCTTGTTAAAGATGTGCTACTATTGCTGTGGTAGTGATTTTTCATATTCGTTTGTGCCTAGAAATATAGATGGTGCCTCACCGATGGCGTCGAGCGCGTGGTGCGCGTGCGGGTGCGTGTGTGCGTGCGCGTGCGGCTGCGCGGCGTCGAGCGGCGCGTCGTCGTCGAGCTCGTCGTCGTCGTTGAACCACATCTCCTCCTCCTCGTCGGGCGCGCGCGCCTCGCGCCGGTACCGCGTGCGCAGCAGCGACGGCACCACCGCCTCCGCCACGCCCACGCTGCCGCTTACTGGAACAACAAAAATATATTTTTAATGTCAAATCTAATTAGATTACATGATAAAAAGATTTTCGTTTCATTGCATTACATTGCATATGTTTCGCAGTGGTCAGCTATGGTATGATGATGATGATGGTTGATGAATCTCCTGTGGCAACATTCACCGAATTTTGATGTTCAATGGAATTTTATTACATGCAAGGGATAATCTTGGCTCATGTGGTATTGGTATGTTGGCAGGATAATCTCTTCCTGCTCATCATTTTTTGCTGCTGCAGTAGACTGATGAACCAACGCCCGCCCGATTACAAGCAGTTATAACCCGTCGTGGACTTTTATAATGCCAGTGATATTCAGCTACTGTTTACCACATTGACTCTTGTGTAAAATTACCATTTATGTTAATAAAAAAATGTAATGTTACAGAAACAACTTTACCTCTTTCTCTTTCCTTTAACTTGTCCTGGTGTTGATCATATCGTGTTTTTAAAGCCTTAAACGTCTGTACATATTCAACATCTTCCAATATTTTTCCATAATTTTCCACAACATGTGAGCACAGAGATTTTATGTCTTCAAGTTTAATAAATTCAAATAAGTCTAATATAGCAGAATCCAACAAATTATACCTGAAAATGAATAATCCAAATTATAAAGAAACTAATTTTAACAAGGTGCTTATATGTAAACTATAGAGGTGTTCTCTTTATATAGATTTCATTGTTCAAAGTATTGAGAGTGCTAGCTTTCTGATTACAATAAGTAGAAAAATAAATCTATAAGTCTAAAGATACAACACAACTACGAATCTAATGTAATGAAGGAAAATCAGCTGTTTAATTACCTGCCATTATTTCTAAGGAAAGCATCAATAACTGGTGCAAATAGGTTTCCCTTAATGATGTATCTGTTATAGTACTCATCCTTGAGCGCGATTATCTTTCTCATGAATCTCAGGGCGCCCAGCGCCAAGAATGTGTGAGTGGACCTCATCAGCACCAATATACGACGTAGGAGGTCCTGGAAAGAACACAAAATCATTTATTTGTAGTGATACTTTTGAAACCATAATGAGATTTAATAATAAGATTGAATATATTAACAAGTCCTCAACTTTTCATCCATTACACAAACATATGCACTCAAAGCACTTAAGTATGATTGTTACAAAAAATGTACACTTAATACACTTGTGTAAAAAAATAATGTCTATTCATTAGTAGTTTAACCTACCAATGCTGTTAGTATTTGAATGGACAAGATTTCAATTATTTGTACTTACTGTTGTACATTAACAACAAAACAATATAATATAGAAATTCATATTTTCAATAATTATGTTCCAATTTTCAAGTGGTAGAGCCACACTGCTGTTAGTCATGACTCAGCATGAATGAGCAGGCTCATTCGGGGCGGTACCACCCTCTCACAGGAAATCGACGTGAAGCGACAGTTTCGCTGTCGTGTTTCGTTCGGTGAGTTGAGTGAGATTGCCAGTGGCCCAATGCTCCTTTCCTATTCCCATCACTTTTCCTTCCCGCTACCCTCCCAAATTGGGCCGTCTACATATCCATGATCCAGCGGTGTGGATATTTATGGGCGGCAGTGATCACTTACCCTCAGGTTTGTCAGGACCTGTTTGCTCTATTGCCGGACCTAAACAATAAAAAAAGAAAATTGTCCCATAATCTTACCTTATTTAATATGCAGGTCTTGATATGGTAAGTGTGATGTTCCACACAGAAGGACAGCAGTTCCAGCACTAGGCCCAGCAGCTGCACAGTGTGGTAGTCTTCTTTCAACGGCTTCTCACCAGTCGTGTTCTCTAGTAAGGGAGCTGTGAATTAATATGACCATTTCATTTGCTAATAAATTATTTGTATGGGAATTACTAAAGCCAAGCCACTTTTTTTCCCATGTAAATTTTCGATTTCTGGAATAAATATTGAAAACATTTACGGCCTTATTCATAGACAGATTTCAAACCTATTTTAGTTATCCAATGTTTTGTCCCTTTCGAACGACTTTTGAATTCAGTTTGAGCGAAGAAGACAAAACATTCGATATCTAAAATAGGTTTTAAAATGTCTATGAACAAGGCCGAGAGTATTCAAAGACGCATGGTATTATTTCTTTTATCCTGGAAAGTAACTCTTGTGTGGATCACCATTACATGTTTTTCACAGTTAATATACATTGGTCACTATCTCAACTCTGACTGACTCGGTGGCGTAGTTGTACTACGGTACGGTTATAAAGCTGAGGTCTCGGGTTCGATTCCCGGGTCGGGCAAAGTGATATTGGATATTTCCATTCATTATCAGCCCAGAGTAAGGAATTTGTACCCGATATTACCAATAGTTCGCTCCCTAGCACATTGTGGGACGGAACACACAAGCCAAAACGTGGGTATCCTGGTTGCACCTCTGACTATCCCTTCTGGGTTAAAGGCGCCATGTTTATGTATGTATGTATCACCATATAATTTTTTCACAAAATGTGACCATTGATATAAATGGATGTCTTAGTTGTATTGGTATTCTATGTAATTCTAGAATTCAAGGGAAGAAGTTTTCTTCAAACTGTCACACTGTACCCTTAATGCATATTGTAATTTGAAATTGTGATAATTTATAAGGTAGCATATTAGCCTTTTATGATGTAAATTGTGTAATAATAAACTTTTTATTAATCTAGTTTTACATACATAATTTATTAAAACTATTCAGCAACCTTCTCTTTTAAGCAATGTAATTAAAGCTATAAATAACATGCAGCCAGTTTGCCACATTGACTCTGTGACACGTATTTTATCTAAACTAATATTATAAAGAGTAAAGATTTTACTGTTTGTTTGGATTGAATTGTTCACCGTTAGAATCCTACATTATCCCTGATGAACATAGGCGATAAAATATTTTCACAAAAGTGTATCTGCACCGGGCGGAGCCGGGCCGGGCCGCTAGTCAAAAATACATTCAAAAATTATATTTAACAACTGATCGATACATTTTTTCCTTGCTGAAAATCCATTATTTGGCCTTCTATGTGTTGAATTATAAACTGGTGTTTAGTCTCTCAGATGTGAGAGGCTGCCTTAGTAGATACCACCGTAATGTCTATATCTCCCGCCAAACAGCAGTGTAAATGCACTGTTGTGTTCCGATTTGAAAGACATTGTTGCTAGAGTAACTACTGGATATAATGAGACTTAATATCTTATGTCTCAGAATGGCGATCGCAAAGGAATGCCAAGCATTTCTTTGTAATTTGTGGTGTTCCGTTGTTGTTTGGCTTTGCTACTGTCCATGAACAGTCTATCTACTCTAACCTAATCCATATATTTTAAAAACGCACCAATTCCAATTTACCTAACTTAAATAATTATAACTTTCCACAACAATACAATTCTTTTCCCATATTACACTCATTCACTTTCAAATGCAAAAGTTATACTTCTAAATCTAGGTTATACTGAAAATAGTTTGACACATATTAAAATTATTAGTGGCTATTTGTTACTTATTATTTGAATTACATATTAAAAAAGATTTGAATAATTATTATTCTCATATCACAGACTATCAGTTATTATTTATTTAATTTAAAAGTACAAATATTTACAACACATGCATCAAACAAGACCATAATCACTTTCACAAATTGCCTCACATGTTAATCTAAGAACAACTAAAAAGTTCCACATAAAATTTTCAATCAGATTCTGTATTAGTCACCCTACCTGCCATAACATAACAGGAGGCAATAAACATTTCAGAACTTAAACATGTCTTCAATAACTGCACAAGGTCAGTATGGGATTAACATAATATTAATTTATTGCAATAGATTAGGTATTACTAAATACAAATCATAATAATGTCTTGTCTTTTATAAGATAATCTTTGTCATTGACCCTCAATGTGTTAATTATAACAATGATAATCATCATTATCTTTACCCACAAGAAACTGAATTTGTCCTATGAGTATGTTGTGCATGGTAACACTGTCATTGAACCAACATCTTTGTGAAGTACCTTGTAAATCTTGATGTAATCATATTATGTTGGTATTATAATTGACATTAGCAATAAACCATTTTATATGCTTCAAGGTTGGGTCAGAAGCAGTCTAAATTCACTAGAATGCATGAGGAAATTGATGAAAGTCAATGAGGTAAAGTGAATGTCAGTATAAAACAATGTGTTGAACCACAATCTCTGCCTACCTAAATGGAGACAGGTGTAACAATAATGGACAAGTGTGGTTTTCAATCAATGTAAATGTAAAATATAATATAGTGATTTATATCTAATATTAACTTTGTGATAAAAAAAAACCTCATTAAACTGTTCCTAGGCACCAGTTACTTAGCAAAATTTGAATCACAGACATGTTAACTAATAAAATAGGATATGGCGTAAAATTAATATATTTACTTACCTATAAGGGTTTGTATACTGTGTTTGTAGAAAAAATTTAGGAAGTCCGCTTTCTCACTCTTGTTGACTGATGCAAGCATACTTTCAGGGTCAAGAAGAATACGAAGGACACCCATCAGTTGCACTGCACCACCAAGTTCAGGATCACGATCTCTTAACATCTGCTCAATAACTATGTTTAGTAACATTTGTTCCTGTAAAAAAAGCAATTAGTTTATAAAAACTCATACAAAAACTGAAGAGGATGAGTTATATGAAGGATACCTTACCTCTTCTGTGTTATTAGCCTGTTGCAGTGTATAATCCCTCACCACTGAAGGTGAAAACTCCACAATGTAAGTTAAAATATCTATAGATGCAGTCTTTGTCTTCTGATCATCTATACTAAGTGTGATTTCTAAAGCTGGCAGGATACCCAAAGAAACTAATGTCTTATAAAATGCATCCTTATCTTGTGGTTGTAAATTTTGTGAGAAATTACAAAACTCTTTTAAAAATAACACAGAATCACGTCTCTTTGTGTCAGGAGTCTTATCGTCCATGAGTAGTTTAAATAAATCTGTAAGAAATTTCTCATCCTCTTCTATAAGTTTCACTATTTCTACTTTATTGAAAAATATAAAACTTGACAATGTGCTTAGCAGATTGTCTTCAAAAACTGTGGGTGTGGGTAAAACAATATCTTGTATGTACTGGACTCTGTAGGTTTGATGTATCTTTGCTAGCAAATCCTTATTCTTTATAGGAATGGCCTCACGAAATTTTGCAAAGTCTTTCAAATATTCTCTGTGCTTCTTAGGTTGTGGCAAACTAGGGTCATATTCTAAACAACCCACTACATCAAATATTGTATCATCAGCAAACATTGTGTCAAAAAGTGTGTTTTTGTTGAGAAGAAATATACTTTTGAAGATTTCATAGAGATGATGTAATCCCTCAATATTTTCAATGTCTTCACACATATGGAAGAGATTCAGGAGTTTTTTGATATAGTGTTGAGTTTCTAATGCTGCTGCAAGTTTGTCCTTACGTGCTGGTGAGACCAAACAGCTGTTCACTAGTTCACTGATATCTTCCAGTCGGCCCATTTCACATGCAGGCAACTCCACAGGTTGGACACTATCTGACATCTCATCAAAACGCTCATCTTCAGATTCCTCTACTATGTCTTGTGTTATTTCAACTGATGGATCTTTCCCTTGTACCTAAAAGTTGTATTGATACTATGTATATCACAAGTTTCATATTTAACTTCCAAAATGTAATTAAACATTCACACCAGGTAACAGGAAAACTGTGCTTTTAAATGTAATGTGAACATTATTGTAAAATGTATATTTGTAGACCTTTGTAATCAATGTAATGTTTACAAACAAGTTACATAATATATCATCTGTTAATGACAAATTTGGAATTATACTTTCTAATATTCGTATATGGAGATCCTTTCACACTTTCAATACAATAAATAAATAAAAAATATAGCTGTTCAATCTCTCATACCTAACAATCACATTTTCCACTGTATACATACAACTTTAGATACATAACTCATTTACTATAATTAATGTATATTCAACAACTATTACATAAAATGTAAACATTATATATTATAGTAAATGTATTTACCTGACAAATCTTTTCCCATATTTCATCGCAGCCAGCTTTTTCTTGAAAACTTAATGCTAAATCGAAGTTGTCACCTTCCGACCACACAATCAACGTGTCCTGTTGCTTCTGATACGCAGTGTCTGGTTGAATCTTGCTTTCGAGGAGAAGGGATCCGTCGGATTCTGCCCTCACCAGCAGGGAAGTTCCTTTTAATCTTTCTACGTAGCATGACGACACATGTCCTGTTCCTCTGTCGTCCCACTGTCTGTCCGCGTTCAGAGCGTAAAGCTTTACTCTTCGTCTAGTGTCTGTCATTATACTCAGTGCTCTAAACACTATGTACTCAAATACTGATTTGATTATTGTGGCGCTAATCTAGTGCACCCCGATTTGTATTTATTTAACTCCCATTGGTATAAAAACATATGCACTTCTGAAACAAAAATAATGACTTTCGTGACGAAACGGCTACAAGAAATATTCCAATTATAATTACCGCAATTACATTCCGTCTTGTTCTTGATTTTGTATGAAACACACCTAACTATGAATAGCCGGCACGGTAATTCCCTTTTGGACCGCGGTAACGACGCTCGGTCTCAGCGTCTACATCCGAATACGATTTATAATTTCTTACAACAATGGAAATAATCATAAAATTATCGGAAATCACAAACAAAACAATACAAATTGTAAACCTTCCATCGGGCACGAATACTTATGTTATCAATCAATTAGATACAAGCGTCTTCTTTACGTGTTTAAGATTCCCAAACAATGCAATATTTACCGGAATTTACATTACAGAATCGTCAAATTGACGTACCTTCAAAATAGTACAACATCAAATATCGCCATATTGGATTCACAACAACGCTTCAAGAACGGGGTTCTCAAATGAACTGCTAAAAGCGCCATATTCAAATTATCATGACTAAAAATTTCCATTTCTGCTAATGCTATGACGATGCAGATCACACGGGTACGTTATCAATTACAACTATTATTTAATCGTATAATTACACATTATTTAAACTAAAACTTCTTACATAATTTTAAAAATAATTTATATTTTAAAAACATGTGATAGGAAAAAAACATTGGTCATTAGCAGCGCCCTCTATCTATGTATGTACCTACCACAAAAAAAAACAAAACATTCTAAAGTTCTCATCTTGGTCCTCCTGCTTCAACAATGAGCAAAACTATCGTAAAAACTACAGTCGACTGTGAGTCGACTGAAGTAATTTTGTTCCAACTTGTGATTTCATTTTGACGCTATGCTTCTTTTTTCTATCATATACTATTACGTACCCAGCAAATAAAAATATAAGATTACAACTTCCACCATCTAGTTTTGAGCGAATTTTACTTATGTTTTGTTATTAAATAAATATTCTGACTTTTGATCGAGCTAAAATTTATAATTTTTCTGATTCACATAACTTTATGGCAAATATAATTTAAATTTTTGTATTTCAAATCATATTTAATTTAGGTGTCTAGGCAACCCTATAAGGGTATTATTTTATAAGTAGTAGGTTTTAAAAATTAAATCACAAAAAATAATTGTTTCGTTTGAATTTGCACGAACAAAAGATTATTGTTTAATATTTGACCATCAAAAATGTTCGTGGGGCATAAAAATATAAAGATATTTATTTCAGAAAAGACACAATTTACAATTTCATGTTTAATTTACCATTTTTGTTATTGAAGGAAAAGGTACCCATTATGTACATAAGAATTATTAATAATAAGTTCACAGTGATATCATGCATGGTTCACGATCCTGCAAGACTGAACGTGTAAGTTTATCGATTGCTATTAATCTGTGGCATTTTGGCTGCCATTTGCTGCATTCTGTCAGTTGTTCTTGATGTTATTGAGTAAAATATTTTTGTTTTAGAGGTTTTAGAAGCGTTATTGAATAAAATAAGCCACACAAAAAGCATTTATAATATTGTAGCAATTTGTATCTTTAAAAAGACCAATATGTGTTGGAAAGAGTGCGTGGAATCATGTGAGAATTGTTTTTGTAATCTTTAGCGATGTTTATTACCGATTAGTTTTGGAAGACAATAAAAATATTTTCGTTCTTTGCACTACTACAAAACATAGTTAAAACAGGAATTCAGTGAACCCTGAAGAGTATTTACAATAGTATTAATATGACATATGTCAGTGATGTCAGAAGAAGGATACTTGCACAAAAATGAAAATATTTTGTTTTGTATCAAATAACATTGTGATATAATGCGCATATACGTATGTTCTATATATGTATTCGAACTTTCAGTATGAAGCGGTGGAACAAAACTAGTTTGAAATCATTTCCTAGCATCAATATTGTTTGTATGATTGTGTTGTAAAATGTACACAGCATGTCGTATTTGAGCGCTTCAGAAAATGTGGGGTGAGTATTTAACCAGCATAATACATTATAAAGATAGTCAACAACATATAAACACAACAATAATACGGTACAATTATAGACTAAAGATAGAATAACAACAACATAATGTACACAACAATGTATGAAAACGGCAGCATCATTACTTAGCATTAAATTAATGTGTCTGTTTACCCCAAGTTAATGTACTTCTAGTTGGATAACTATTTGAATGGTATAGATATACATGCAGTATATTAATAAAACATGTAAACATAACAGGGGATGTTTCTGATTTGGTTTGTTGGTTTAGGTTAAAGAAACAGAGACTAGTATTTAAACAATGACATGAACACACATAACTAACTAATATTTATTTAAACATAATAGTGTCACTCAAATTAGTGCTTGTGCAGAGCTGCATAAATTGCTGACATTAAAACTGCCAGATATGTATTATTATGTTTAAAAAACATAATATGTAAAATTTCATCTGGTATTTTTAAATATGTTCAAAAATAGACTTACAGACAGAGATGTGTATATTTTTTTTATTGCAAAGATCCATCAAAAAGGGTAATTGCCTAAACACCAAGAGGTTTTGGATATTTGGTTCCTTAATATATTAATATAAGGGTCTGTTTAGTAATATTACTGACAACAAATTTTAATAGTTTCAGTGGTATTCCCCAAAATATATCAGATGCGAGCTGTGCAACACAGTATAAGATGGCAGTTGAGGGTGTGTCGGGCTGCGGCGACGTCAATATGTTTATACATGATAATTCAGGGGATGAACAAAATTATATCACCCAGTTCAATGACAACTTTTACACCAAATTCAAAATAGACCCCAATGAATTGTACACTTTTCATGATTCTGATGTTGTGGCTGGTGAGATCACCGTCAGTCACACCGATGATAACTACATATTTGACAGTGAAATAAAGAATAAATATATTGATAGTCCAAACAAAGATTTGGATGTATTAGCTGCATTTACTAATGGAGATATCAGAGAAGAGAAGAAAGATGTGATCTCTAATGGGCATTATATACCGATCCAAAAGTCTGTTCAAACCCCAGTTGTGAAAGAGACCAAGGCTACACATACCAAAGTTGCAAAGCCCAAAAGTGCTGCTAAAGAACCTGCAAGGAAGAATTCAACAAGTGCAGCACGTCGGGCCAGCATCCACAGTCCCAATGCCCAAAACACTGCTCCATGTACCAAAACCAGTATTAATAGCGTTACTTTGAATACTGCCAAGTATACGTCAACTGGAAAACAGTCTGGCAGTGAAACATTTTTGGATGTTTTCAAAAGAGAACAGGGTTTGGTTGAGATTGCAAGTCTGAATAATAAAACTGAACCTTCAACATCGACTATTAAAGTTCCAACATCCCCACCTAAAAAAGCTGTATCAGGTGATTTTCTATTTTTTCAAATACATTGCTCATTAAGATTTCACTTACCACTGATTTTCAATAGGTAAATTAAAAAAGACGTATGAGTGTGTGAGTTGGTAATATGCAATACATCTTCAATAATCCACAAATATTAATGATGTAATGATGGAAAAGTAAGCCAATCCAAGCCGAATATGGCTATGATGACTATTTACTATTAAGAGGTTATTTAAGGGTATTTACATGACTGATGCACCCAATAGTAGTTGTGATGGAATTTTTGATGTAAACATGTAACTATACTTTCCCAGAATACGAACATGTAGTTATGGTCTTGGATTTTAATGATTTTCATATCCACCTGCTGGACGTCCAGAATCAAAATATTCCTTGTTCAAATGTCTATCAGAAAATCTTTTAAATCGTTAATTACTATTACTACCGCTTAGAAATGTATTGCAGCTGTGAATAAGAAATGTCTAGCATTTTTCTAATCCATGCTAACATAAATCCAGGTAAAACGCCCTCCCAGTCGAAGGCTCGTCGCGGGCGCGGTCCGGCGGTCCACGAGGCTCTGCAGCGGATACCGGCGCAGAAGCGAGCCGTGCCGATGCCGTGCCGGTCTTGGCACGCTCCTGGCCACGAACTGTTCGACATGGGCCCGCTGGACTCGCAGCGACCCTCCTTCACGTATAGCAGCAGCAGCGATGATGAAATGCCCGATATTGGTGAGTGGTTTTAGTATTTTTGTATTGATATTCGTCATGTGTATTTGCTGTTGTATTCAGTACTGATTCATCTTGTCTTGTTTATATTTACCTATTTCTTTCGATCCTTCATTGTTACAAATCCTAAGACTTATTTGTTTTCCTATGTTCCATGACTTTTTGGGCAGCCTTTAAGGCGCAATGAGAGAATGTGAGAACCCAGCTATAAAGTGACATGCTATGGGTTCGATCTCCGCCCCGCGAAAATGCTTGTATAAACAATATAGAATGCGCGGCTGCTGTTTTGAGACTGAAAAGCCCTGTCTTGTTTCTAAAAAACATTAATTTACGGTCGAGAACTATTTATGTAATTTGGGTGGTAATTTATTTGTATAATAATACTCTCGCAATAATAAGTTGACGCGCTAAGCTTTTGATTTTAAAGATAAATACTAAAATAGAATTATTGGTTTGAAAGTGTGACTGAAGTCAGGTTTACGAACTTTTTTTGTTTACGTGGTAAAATGGATGCATGCACCTACAACCGTCTACCTCGCAATGACTAATTTTTAAGTTTTATACTTTCCATGATTCATAGATTAGATAATTTGATTTCGTTGTAGTTCCAATTTTCTATACAATTGAAAATAAATGTCTCAAACATTAAAAATACAAGGCGAAACGTGAGTGTCCTGGTTCACCTCTGCCTACCCCTTCTGGGTAAAAGGCGTGAGTTTATATATGTACGTATAACATAAAAATCAATAATTGTGTGACGACTGTCGATTAATAAGTGCTACGCCGGAGTACATCGTAGTTATTCTGGAAAATCTCCGCATGTGTCATAACGTTGCATGTTGGATGCACGTCCGCGCGTTCATAGATTTCCATTATGTACGATGTCTCATAAACAAAGGATGAAAGTCATTTAAATCTACTTAAAACTACTTTGGAAAATATCAGTTGTCTTATCTCAGGGATAAGGTGTAGGTCGCCAGTCGCCTACATAGTATATTAAATCTTAGACGGTAAATTGCATTACCTCGAATGCAAATTAATTAGACGTCGTATTACAGTAAGACTAAATTAGTGGGTAAAATATGGCTATCGAAATGTTTTAGAAAACCTCTTAAAGAGAATTTTGTGAAGTCTATTATGAATATATACATACGATTCCGAAAAGTCAGAGGTGTGCCCTGGGATTTGAACCTGCGACCACCGTGAACATGTTGGCAGCCGCGTCTGGTCCGTTTACCAACAGCCCACCACGCACTTTTTAATTTAAATGTTCTCTATTATGTTTTGATATGGAGAAGCTCATCTATGTAACTAGTGTATTTATGTCTTAATCACTGGCATTCGTTTTATATGATTTTTAAGTGGCTGTTCGTTATATTAGCATAGTAAAATATCTGTATCTGCAATAAATAACTAACCAAATTGCGTGAAAGTGTCAATTTGCGATG
The DNA here is from genome assembly GCA_033459515.1 of Theretra japonica. Taxonomy (NCBI): domain Eukaryota; kingdom Metazoa; phylum Arthropoda; class Insecta; order Lepidoptera; family Sphingidae; genus Theretra; species Theretra japonica. The sequence goes on along the minus strand of CM065951.1, from coordinate 6,565,270 downwards.
TCGGACATAGTTTTTTTGTACCAGCCCATATACGACCCACTGCAGGGCACGGGCCTCCTCTACAATCGAGAGTACGATTGAGAGTGGTTAGGCCATATAGTCCACCACGCTGGCCTAGTGCGGGTTGGCGGACTTACATACCGTAGAAATTCTTTAAAATCGCTACGGTATGCAGGTTTCCTCACGATGTTTTCCTTCACCGTTAAAGTGCGTGGTGATTGACATAGTTTAGTGTCATTTAAAAACACTCTAAGTGCGTATCGGTCTCGTACAAGGAGGATTCCGTGCTACACAATAACGTATACTGTTAAAGTCGTCCTACCAGCATAACCACCACTGACCACGGCAACTCCTGTTAACCAAGAGCGACTAGGGCATCTAAATAATTAATAACAACCACTGGAATTCGACAAGATATTGTCTTGTGTCGGTAACATTAATAATAACTGAAATAGCAAAGGACTTTTCGGGCCCCCAATATTTAGTATCAAAACCCACTTTTATTTCTGTTCGGAGTCCGAACCTGCGGCCCCTTTTCACACACGGCTCCCGTCCACTGCACCAAGTTTGTAGAGTCACGAGGTGCCATACAAACTTAGATCTCCAATTTAACGTTGCTAATCTACTTTTGATAAGAAAATTCTATTCTTACGTACGTTTCTAGACCTATCGGTGTAGGCTTTGCCTTTGAATATATGTAGATTAGTTCTTAGAACACAGAATAAATAATTTGTATTTTATTGGAGGAAATAACTTTATCTTATATCTTCCTTCGTCTTCTTCAGTCACAGAAATTCCACTGCTAAACATAGAGCTCCCCCAAAGATTTCCATAGTTATATTTTAGTGGAAATATATTTTTGCAATGTCATTGCCGCAACGTTGGTAACATTTACGGGACGTTTCCATTATCACATACGCTGTTATGAAAATGACTCATTTACGTCACAAATGTAGAAATGCGGTGTCGTTAAACCTGCGCGTGAATCAGCGCGGGTCATGACTCTCGTAAAATTATGCGTGACTAGAATGTTTACATTTTTATCTAAACTTCCTACCTCTTTTGAAGCAGAATATACATTGAGAATTTTATTTTTGCATTTTATCCTACATCTACACGGACTTCGTGTTTTTAAAAGTAGTTCTTTACATATAGGTACATTTTAAGTAGTTTTTTAAAAGACCATAAATCTGTTTTTTTTTTCTTGTGATCTAAACGCGCCCGGTAAATCTGAGCGCGGACAAAATTGGAAACAATGTTGACGTCATAGAATGTTGCCGACTTAATGGATTTACCCATGGATTTTCAATTAATATTTTCAATCTTCAATTCACTGTATTTAAGAAAATAACTTTGATATATTGACACCTTATACAATTCCACATTTTTACTAATTTAATGTGATTAAAATTTAATTAAAAGTGGATAAATACCTTATAATTTTAACATATTTTATCAAAGCATTCAAATTATATCACAGACTGCCGACTGCATGTTAGAAGAGTTATTCCCTATTGCTATAGGTACCACAATTCCCATTTTTGTGCAGTTTATAATTTTCATATAGCTTGCAACATTAGAAGCGCCCTCCGTCGCGCGCACACTTGTCTGGCGAGGAGTCTAGGCCTGTTCTTGTTTGCTGTCCATAACCAATAATATATTTTTTGTTTTAAAATCAGTTTTTGTTTATGAGTCAAACACTATGTGGACACGTTTTGATTAACATGATATACGGAAGAGAGTGTAATGTTTCGATTCATGACGTTGTGTAGAAAATTAGCACTTCTCTGTTTATTGCTACAGAAATAAATATTCGATTAAATTATGAAATCAAATACAATACTGAACCAAAAAAAGTCTTTTAACATTACTCTCTTATAGTGACATAAAGTTTAAACCGTCGAGTGGTTTCTCCGGATAAACACGTTAAAATATGAAACAAAAAAAAAACATTTATTAAATCCTAGGTAACCAGTAATTAGTACTTGGCTTCTTGAACAGGAAAATGTAATGAGTGCGCGGTTTGTCGCAAGCAAACATTAACAACAACCGGTGTGGCAAATCAAATTTGCCTGTTTGTATGATGTGAATTATGTAGTTTTAGATTTATTCGTCGTCATCATTTAACTACATATTTATCTACTGTTGGACATAAGGCACTTCCTTCTGGTTTAGCATCAGTGTTACCCACTATTTGACTGGTGATTGGTAAAATCACTGATGTATAATGTCATATACATCTAGAAGTTGGTCACCCACTTTTTCTTGGCCTGTTATGCTATGGTTTGTCGGATTGTTGGGCCAGTATAAAAAAAATGACGTTTGACCTTGTTTTATTGACGGGTTTAGCCAATGCGAACCGTTTTGGGTACATGGTGTGATTTAAAAATATAATTTTAGATAAATCACTTTTATTTTATATTCGACTTTTTTATTAGACAGAATGACGAGACGAACACACGTCACACCTGTCTGTAAACAGGAGCAATATAACTCAGAATATACTGCTCTTGTCACTCAAGACATTTAGTGATAAATCTCTTAATGCCCAATAAACCCAGTAACGTAAAACTTTTAAAACCTATAATCTCTTCGAATATAAATAATTAAGACATTATTTTTCACACCATCCGTGTATTTTTTTTCGTCTATGTTTATATCATCGTAACATCGTCTAGTTTGGTGACTGGTGGTATAGATTTGGGTTCCGTCTACGAGACAAATATTGGATGTTTAATATTATAACCAAATAAAAGTCTCCATGGCGCAGTTGGTTAGATGCCGACGTGAAACGAAAGGTCCCGGGTTATTTGTGGGTTGTGGGTGTTTGTGAGACCGAAAAGTCTCATAGTTTCTAATACCCGCGACACATAATTTAATGGATTTTAATGTGGGGTTAGGACTATGCTATATGACTATGTGACTGCTGGGTGTATTTATTTACATATCTATATTGTAAATAAATTTGTTCTAGATTTAGGTACCGGTGAGTTGTGCGTGGAGGAGCTCGCGGCGGAGTCGCGGGAAGCGAGGCTGGCGTTGCGTCGGGCGGCGATGCGGCGGCACGTGAGGAAAGCCAAGGCGTCGCTCAAGCACTGCAAGGACTTCAAGAAGACGCGGACCTTGGTCAATGTTATACAGGTAGCGACTATGAATTATTTAGGCATTCATCAGGTTTTAATGAGTCCACCAACCTGCTATAGGCTAGGTGGGAAAGTGGACGTAGCTGATGACCTATTTCAATTGTAAAAAAGGCCCCTCTTGAATAGTAAACGATTTGGCGGTCTGTAAGGGCACGAATAAATTCGTAGCTTTATTTTTAAAAAGTCGATGGGTATGTAAAATCTACCAAGTTTGATCCTCGTGGTCGATTCAGGCCTAACCCCTCAATTGTTAAGGACCTAAATGCTTAACAGTGGGATGGATTATTAGTCGTTGCGGGTATATTATTATATAATTTACTCAAAGTTTTAAATTTATTTTCAGATTTGATATTTCTGTTTCTATTATATTTGTATTGTATTGTATTGTATCAGCCCATATACGACCCACTGCAGGGCACGGGCCTCCTCTACAATCGAGAGTACGATTGAGAGTGGTTAGGCCATATAGTCCACCACGCTGGCCTAGTGCGGGTTGGCGGACTTACATACCGTAGAAATTCTTTAAAATCGCTACGGTATGCAGGTTTCCTCACGATGTTTTCCTTCACCGTTAAAGTGCGTGGTGATTAAACCAGACTCTATTAAATTAGTTAATATTTTTTCGAATATATCGAGTAATATATGTATGTTGTCATGTCCACGTGGTTTGTTGTTACAGAGACAACTGACGGGACCAAGCGCTACGGGCTACGTGTCGACGCAAGTGCTAAACCACTGCTTGGCGTTGAGAGGAATGAACACTTTATTTACCTCGGAAGAGAGGCGAAAAATGCGGTGAGCATTCACAACAGTACATTTCTTCTATTTACTCTAAGACGGTAATTACGGGGGGCCAACACATTGTAATATAAAAATGAAGCCACGAAAAGATTCACTTTCAGATATTATTACCTCTTGCTGATGTTGATATCAAAACCCTTCGGGAAATTACCTAAAGTCGAATATTTAATATTTTTCTTATAAAAAAATCCTACAAAGTGACACTATCGTTGGTGTAACAGATTGAACGTGCGTTATAAATGTTTATTGTCCGTTTGTTGGCAGCGAGTGCGGCTGGTCGGGCGGCGAGAGCGGATCTGCGGAGAGCGCGGGGGCGGCGGGGGCGGGGCCGGGCGGCGCGTGCGCGGAGGAGCGGTGCGGCGCGCGCGCGCTTCCGTGCTCGCGCTACTGCCTGGCGCACGTGACGCTGTCGGGCGAGCAGCAGCTGTTCCTGTCGTGCGCGGCGGTGTTCGCGGGCGGCGCGCGCTGTCGCCAGCCGCTGCTGCCGCTGCAGCCGCACTCCGACACGCCGCTCTGCGCCGAGCACGCATGGAAGCGGGTCAGCCACTAACACTACTTACTGCGAACAGACACCGCGCCGAGACACTCGCGGATTACATTTATTATGTCTCCGTCGTCAGGAGGTACATTCGACAGGTTACGATTATGTAGAAATGTGTATAAATAAATATTAATTAAACGCTTAATGGGTTCTTCTTCATCTCGAGCCGCAAGGCTTTCCCCACAGCGTTCGTGAATCGAGCTTCGGCGCCACCGGCTATCGACTTCGCGACATCCACCCGCTCTGAACGCGTCGACGATTTAAAAAATATGATACTGCCACGGTATCACAGAAAGTATTAAACGAGGTGCATGTCGCGTAGTCTGGATATGTACACGTGTGTATGCTCGTGCCACCCACGACACGGGAGAGGTCTGCAGTGGGAGTGTGCGTGAGTGGCCACGTTACAGCAGGCAGCGCGCTGATCGCTCGAGATGCATTGTAGGACAACTACGACAAGCTGAGTCGCGACAGCCGGCCGAAGAAGGTGGTGCGAACGCGCGTGGTGGGCCCGCCGCGCGCCCCGCGCACCCCGCGCCAGCCGCGCCGCCGCCGCCGCCCCGCGCACGCCGCCACCATCACCTCCGCCGACCACTCACTCTCAGGTACACATCCTGACACCAATATCGCTGCCAGTAATCATTTGTATGATATTTTTGAATGAAGGATTTAGTGATCACGTGTCCGAGCTGATGCTACTATAGCAACAGTCGTACAATACCTAACGCCAGTTAAAAAATCTTTTACAGGTCTTTATTTCAAGCTAGATTGAAGGAATTCAATAGTAGGAAAGGCGGCAGATGGCATGATTATAATATGAATGTTTGATCCACAGAAATCAACGTGTGTTCCAATTCGTCCGCGTACGACAGTTCAGAAGACGCTGGTATGGGCGCTCTCAGTGAAAGCGAATACATCGTCGGGCCCAGTCACAATGATATAGGTATGATAAATATACAATACAAATAAACTACATCGACATAATTTCCAGTTATAAATCAACGATCGTAAAAGTCAATCAAATATAGGCTTTATTGCTTTATGTTAAAATTCCTAATACAGCAACCCAAGATTTACGTAATTAAGATGTTAAATATAATTAATCAATTACGTTATGTACAGACATGATAATGAATTATAATTACTTAATTTCAGAAGTGGAAGTGGGGCAGGTACCGCCCGACGACATATTAGATCCGGCCGTGTTGAGTCAAATCCCAGACGAAGCTTTTACGGAGTTTTTCAATCAAGGTAATACGAGAAGAACTATTTAAGATTCTTTTTTTATTGAATGTATGCTGTAGTTGTAAGATTTGTATTAAAGATGTATCTAGCACTTTTTTATTGTAACTATCCTAATTAATTAATTATGTCACCTGCCTCATGACATGCCAATGTGCGATGCTAATATCAGTAGCTTTAAAATTGAAAATCCACACTAATTATAACGAACGCCCGGCCCGTTCTAAGAAAAACTTCGGGAATTTTTCAATTCAATGAAGGTCCATGAGGTACTGGCGTTGTATCTATATCAGCTCATATACGTTCTATTGCAAGGCACGTGCCTCCTCTACAATTGGGTGTACGACTGAAAAGGGTTAGACCATATAGTCCACTACGCTGACCTACGGGTTGGCGGACTAAGTGACTGACGATATTGACACAATTCGTCACACAAAATATATCTGCATCCATTATTATAACAAAACCCTGTTATTCCTTCAGAGACATCCTTTTAATTGTAATTATCAATTTCAAAAGTGATCAATAGCTGAGTGATGTGGCAGGTGAATGACCTGTTGGTACCGTGCGTTACTTCCTAGTTTCTATGTATCTAGTGTCTATGAATTTAATGGTCAAATTTATTATAGCTCGTGCCTTCACGACTACAAACTACTACTCTGTCTGGACGGCATTTGCGCTTAACATCAGGTGCAGTGCAGTCATTATGCCGTGCCAGAATAAAAAAAAATCTATATACATACACATATGTATATAGATTTCAAAAATAAAGTTCAATAAAAACGACGTCTCATCCGGTTATCAGATGGGTAAAGGTCGATCTTCCGCGGCTCCTAGACCATTACGAATTACTGATTGAAATATTGGTTGATTAAATCAATTGATTATAAAGTCGGTCAGTGGTCGTGTGTATACTCTGCGGAGTTTATGCCGGATGATATTGATATATTATGGTATTTAATTTAACCCATGTGTTTCTCATCGACCCAGGTGACATTGTACAGGATTTTCAAAAAAATCCGAGATGAATTTTGTAAATAATCGTGATTTAAGTTTTCAAGATTACTGTCTACTCCGTATAGATAAGAATATTTTTACCGCTGACCTTCGTTTCACTACGGGAACTTACTTGAGCGATAAAAAGTCTCGTACCTATACGGGTTGATCAAAATCCTTGAAAACTAAAATCGAGAATTTTGAGAACACTACCAACCAGTTTTTTTTTCAGTGTTATCTGGGGTGTTTAGGAACATGTGGTTTTAAATACCATGTGTATTGACACATGGTATTATACCTTACCGGGTATATACCTTATACCCGGTGATATTGATCACCCGGTATAAGGTATGATAAGTGATGTTTGTGGCTAGAAGGCGGCGGGCAGTTCGCTCCGAGCTCGGAGCTGGCGGCGGCGCTGGAGGCGGTGCTGGACGAGCGCATGCACGACTCCATGGAGCACGTGTTCACGCCGCCGCACCCGCACCAGCACGCGCACCAGCACGCACACCCGCACGCACACCAACACGCACACGACAAGGTATATACATCCTATATTTTAAACACTAGTTCAGTTCGTACGAATTGTGTTGTAACCGCTCCCGGGAAAGAAGCCATTTCATTATAGATCCGAAACCACAAAAAAATGAAATAATTAATGCACTTTTACATATATAATCGTCACGGCTGTATCCCATAGAGGTAGTCAGAGACTATGGATCGCCATTTTGCTCGTTCCTCACATGTTACGATTACTTCCGCTTCATCCACTTTCATCAACCTCTTAATGGATTCTCTTCCATTCAGGGTACTTTTGACCTGGCCCTTGTGGAGGGTATCACTTATTAGAATGGTGTAGGTTCGGTGTGGTCGACTCCTACCGAGTCGTCCACCCAAACTCGCCTTGTATATTTGCTTGGAATCTTCCTTTGTCTATTTCAAATGCACTATTAGGGTTGTTGTATTTTTAAAATTCTACTTTTTTGTATATAAAAATAATTATCTGGTATATTTACATGTTTTTCATAATTTTATTCTAATAGATCAGTAATCAACACATTGCCGCGAAGTTTTATCTATAACTATATTTAATTGGTATTTAAAAATAATTTGTTAAACATTAAAATATATTTCATGTTTAAAGAAACTTTTATTAGATAAATAAAATTCTAAATTACAGATACAAGTTGCAGAGTCGTTGCCGGCTGAGATGTCCTCGGACGCACCCTCATAAGTTAAGTGATAAACAAAATAGGAACAAATTGGATATTCATAGTCTCAACAGTTAAACATACCTTTCTTCATGCTTTAATTTTTGTATGTATTTAGTTGAGGTTTAGTAAGTGACGTGTACACGGATTTGAGTGCAATGTCTTGTGTACAATGTTTTGTTGCTTTCAAAGAATAGTGTGCTTAAATATTCACTTTGGGATCCATGTAGTCATTTTGCCGAACCAGTGTCAAAAATATTTCAATAATAAAGTTTTTAAATACATAGGTCTTCCGCCGTAATGACGACATCAACATATTATGTTGTTGCCGCAAAACTGTATTAAAATAAGAAATAGGTAACAGTTTGACTATGTTAACAAACAATTTAAAGCAAATTAATAATTATTCACAAAATAATTAACCTAGTAAAGGCTAACACCTACGCACGCGCACGCACAGTGCGGTCCGATTGGGGCGTGCACGTGCGCAAGTTTGAACTCGCCATTATATCTTTTTTTTTACTCCTCGGTTGTACCAAATTTTATATGACACTGTTCTTAGAAAGCAGCGATACTCTTGACAATATTTTTGTCTGTATTTTTTTAAAGTACACTCACGAAGTTCGAGTTGGTTAGGAAAATATAAATTGATGGAACGAAGCCACCAGAAGCATTTGCGAGGCATATATCTGCCACTACTTAATATAGTGTAATTTAGATGAATTATTGCGTTCGAATCGAAATTTGTCTTGTGGAGAGTGCAATTGAGCGCACGTTGGGAAGTATGGTAGAACAAAATATCTAATTTTACTAGCCAAATATTTAACGTAGCATGGAATGATTGCTGTGATATAGAGGTGTTACTGAAAGTGAATTACTTAGACCACATGAAAAAAATCGTGATTTCTAGCTCATCAGAAAATACAGCGTTTTTTGCTACTATGACTAAAACCCCATTTACCCGGGGATAGTTTCTTGCCTGAAATCGGGCGAGAATCGTATGTCATTCTTGCATGCGATTTTTACTATAAGATTGTCATATTCTGGCAAACGTTTACACGTTGCAACTTTTTTATATCCTTACGATAATCTTCGAGGCGAGAAACTCTCCGTGTAAATGGGGCTTTCGATTTTGCCTTAACTCGATCTGGGTTACAGGAATATTTTAAAAAGTGGCCACGCATAATAAAATATTCTATTAAGACGTGATATATCCGGCTGGAGATTCAATAATCCTTTTTGCTTCTTTTCTTCTCCTGCCAATACATTATCGAAGGCTGGGTGTAAGTATCGATGAGTTGTAGTTGTCAATTAACATTCGACGAGTCAATTAACATTGCACGGGTGTATTGTAGTCATTTTGTCAAGCAATGGCGCTTATACAGGCTGATGCAAATGTGTTTTGAGTGCCCCTTTCTGTAACCCTAGTTATGAAATTAATGGACATTCCCAACGTGCGTTGTTTAGGTGTATGTGTCGGTCAAAGTAGGAATACGCTTGGAGATGTAATATGTGTTAGTGAAATGTTTAGCTTGTGTCGTTGTGAGTAGTCGAGCGAATGTTGACTGAAAGAAGTTAGGAAAACGATACACGAAATTATAAATAATATTTTGAAATCGGCGAATAATGTACTATAACTCTGGAGTTCTTGTTTTATTTACAAGGGATATTTTTATAAATAATATCGATATTCTCACCGATAATATGAAGTTCGGTGTGCGTGCGTGGTTGTGTAGTGAGATTGTATTATGAAAAATGTATGTAGAAACCTCGAAAAGACTTGGCCCTCGTTCTTCATTCACTTTATAATTTAATAACGATATTTTTAAGTCGAGCAGTCATTAAAACTCATCGAAATATTTATTTTTCGTACCATCAAAATAAACATAGTGTTAGAAACAGAACCAAATATATAAAAATATTTTTGTATGTTCCTAAATAAACATTATGTGATTGTTTGCGGCTGAAGCGTAATTGATTTGAATATTTTTATAATATTGAATTGGTATTTTAAGTTTCGTGTTGGTTTAGAAAGTGGAAAGTACATTTAACAATTAGAAACGATAGAATAATGTTTTTGAAAACTTTGAACTACAAGTTCGGGTTGAACAAGGCATCAGTGTATTTGACTGTTATCTGAAACATATTCCATGCAATAAAATAGAAAGTGTTCGTTAGATTGTATATTTTTAATTTTAGACCTAAAATCCATACGCTAGTATAGAAATTCGACGTTGAGCCGTCAACTGCCATGCTGTTTTTAATAAATTAGGATTCACAATTTATAGAAACAAATGAATGCTCAAATATTAAATTAAAGGTATACATTTCAGGGCTGTCGCTAATAAATTACTGACATATGTGACTTATACTTTATATCGATTTACCTTGGCGGAGTTTTAGTGCCGCAGTGCCAGCCCTGTTGAGATTTTATAATAGGCCTTAATTTGATGTGAATCTATAACTCGTTATTATAAAATATCGACCAATCATTAAATTGTACAAGTAAGATATATGAAAAAATGCATCGCTTCCAAAAAATAGATGCAAAAATAATAGTTTACATATTTATAGTCATATGCACTGGTTAAATATTTTCATATAAGACTGCTGCAAAAATGTTCGTTCGAAATATCGATTGTTTTTTTCGATTAGCGATAAGCTAATATAAACTGTATATAGACTCATATTGAAAAGTGTTTAAAGAACATATGTGAGTCATTATAATATTATAATAGTGTATTTTAATGCACATGTATGTCTATAAAAATGTTTTGTAGAAGTGTGCATAAAATCTCCGATACATGGACAATAATGACGTCATGGCAGACGGCTCTATACATACGTAGTATATAATATCGGATACGCTTAATTCTCCATTATGCAGTACCTGCACTTTCGTTTTATAACAATTTATACAAATTACAATAGTGTTAAGAACTTGTAATAAATGTATGTATTTTTTACTTGCTAGTTATTTATTGTTTTTAACATTTTGTAGATCAATTCGAATTGACTGCTCTTAGGGAGATTAACGTAATGTAAGTAACTTTGCACTTTTAGTTTAAGATTTGTATTGTAGATACGGAGCATGTGGGGAGCGGAATGTTGCGAATCAAATGCGCGTGTAGATGTGTCGCCTACCATGTGATAATCTAAGTGGGCGTCAGTGTTCCAATAAGTTCTGTTCGCGTCGTCTGTTATTCATTGGTCATTCTTATTTGTCGTTTATGTGTTTATACAAATCGACTTGGCGTTCGCCCTGTTAAGCAACTGTACTGTCTGATTCAATTCAATTATTTGAATTTGTATATGTCGACTACATTTTATTTTCATTTTAAAGTGTCAATTGTGCCGCCGAAGTATGATTTTAATTTTTTAAATCAGGGATTTTGTTGTGAACAACTCGACTGAGCCGTAATATAGTTTTCGTAATAAAATTAGAGGTGAGAATATTATTTCGATGATATTACTAATGTAATGATGTACCCTCGTGGCTAGCGGAGTGCGACTCGTAAGCCTCTTAATAACCATAAACTATTATAAGTTCAAACTCGATTAAAATGGAAAAGAAGGTTTGGAAAATGGAAAGAATTGAAAAGAAGTTTGCAAATATAAATCATAAATCATATTATGTATTTGTCAGCCCATATACGTCCCACTGCAGGGCACGGGCTTCCTCTTCAATCGAGTCTCTACAATTAATAAAAATTATATTTGAAAACGAGACATCCTGCTTATCAAGATTTTTATTAACGAAAATTGCTTTGGTATGAAAAGGCCGCTCTCAACCGAATTCACAAATGTGAGCAGTTGATACTTTGTTATTTTAGTAATTAAGTTTTCGTATACTGGTACTATACCAAATTATAAATGGTCACAAATAAATGATATATGGCTCGCAGGATCAAAACGAAGGTGCGTTGATTGTTCACAATACAATCGTCACCCACTATATCATATCGCGGTTTACTTATGTGATGAAAATGTCTGAAGTAAAATGTGTGTCAGAATTAATGTTAGTCGATGTTGTAGCAGTTGCGAGATGTAATCGAAAAGTAAGGGCCGGCGAAGACCAATCGGCAAAACGCTCGAGCAATTTTCATTGTAGACTGACAATGAACTTAGTCTTAACTATATAGAGTTCAATATAGATTGCAAGGGATAAGTGTAACTGAGAATTGAATTTATTACGTGCACGCTATTTTCAACTGTATTTTAGTGGAGATTAAGTGCAATGTGTAAACTTTAACTACTCGAGCATTTTGCCGCTTGGTCTGTGATGCCCCAAAGGAGTTCACAAGTTACGGTGAATGCGATTATAGAATTTTCGGTGTATAAAATTATTTAATGGCAATAAAATACTTTGCCGAGCATTTAATAACCTATAAATTTGATATAATCGTATTCATCTCAGCTTGTGACGAGTAAAATATAGATAATCGCTACCTCTGAATTGTTCACTGTTAATTGTCCAATGCGTGTAACATGATGATGTTAAAAAAGTGAAATAAACATGAAGAAATTTTGACTCGGAAATAATTTATTTGTATATTGTCTACTATTTTAGAATAAAAATATATATATCGGGTATTGATTCTCGTCCTGACAAAAAAAATTGTAATATCAACAAATAATTCGATGGGTTCAAGAATAAAATCGTGTAGAAAAAGTTGCGTTAATTTAACTATTCAATTTTAATTTTTATGCATAATCAACATGGCCCTCTATGTTTTTATTAAATTAGAATTTATTACGCAACAATTTTGAATAAGAACTTTTAAACTTAACGTAACTTAACTTAACGTAACTTTGCAGGTACGATTTTGTTCTTAGGAATGCAATTTATTTCTGTTGTAGGACCGAAAAGTGCCTCGTGTTTTCCAAAACTATACCTCATATCTCATTGTGAGGTCGGAACTATGTGTCATTGCTACGAGTACTTACAATTATGGAAGATCGTATATTATCATTCCGTGACTAATTGTTTATGTCATTCAAGAATAATGTATGCAAAAATCAATACCTCAGGTTATGCAATTGTTTAACTATTGCGTATTAAGAAGCAATTCCTCCATCATTCATGGTTGGTGAAAAACAATCCTCTTTATTGAAGCCCTAAACGTTTTACAATGTACTTGGTAAACTCCCTTATCTCCCAAATTCTGGATTTTTTGTTGTGTTCTTTTAGATGTAATGTTTTAATTTAATGGTTGTAGTATATTCGTATCATTCCAGATAGGAACCACTGCAAAGGATAAAAATCCTGTCAAACCGCGCCCACGATGGCTGCGGGACACGAGCGGCGAGCGGGGCGGGAGCGTCAAGCAGGAAAGCACCAACAGCGCGGGTAGCGGGGCGCGGTTGACGCCTGAGGATCGCGCCCTCCTACCCGCGTTGCTGCTGCCGCCCGCTCGCCGCTCGTGTTATAGTCTCTTACATTACGGGTTTAGCTTGTGTGTCAGTTATCAATCCAATCCATCAGCCAAAGGAAGTCCACTGCTGAACATAGGCCTCCAATGATTTCCACAGTGACCTGTTGTTGACAGGCTGCCTCCTGCATCCAGCGACGTCACGGGACCTTTGCCAGGTCGTCTGATCATCTAGTGGGTTGACGTTCCACGCTGCGCTTTCCGCTTTGTGGCCTCTATTCGATCAGTTCTCCGTGCTATGTTCCCCGCCCATTGACACTTCAACTTGCTAATCCGCTGGGCTATGTCGGTTACTTTAGTGTCAGTTATCAAGCAGTGATAATTAATCAAAAACAGTACATCCTTTATAGATTGCACTTACCATCACGTGCGTTACAGATTGTATTGATTCTGTCGTGCCAGTATACAAAAGCTAGTTCATATGTTCGTTGACGAAGTAAAATGAACAGTATAGATGTAGACTGAACTATGAGACGAGTTCTTCTTACCAATCTCTGATATGGACCACGAGGTAACTTCATTTGTTGCTGGGACTGTGATTTTTCCTTTGTTCTATTATTAGACCAGCAGCGCATGCGCCCAATGAAAGCTATCGATTTTATTATTATTTATATTATAGGTATAGAAAAGCATTTCTAAGCTAGGATTCTGTGTCTTTTTATTTCCTGTTTTATTGTAAGAACACTTATATTCAATAGGGAAAAGGGCTTGGCTGCCACCTATTAAAAAAATGGTCAACATCTATTTAATTCTCACAAGCGTTTTCATTGCTCGATAGATCAGTAGGCGCCAATTCTTGTATATAGATTTGTCGAAAATGCCTTGAGGATTGATTACCTGAGCATGTGTTAGAAGCTACATCTTATATGCCCCAAACTTAAGTAGATAAATGAAAGTCGTAAACAGTGAACAAAAACTCATGTTCGAAGACTCATTTTAGCTATTTACTTCCCTGTAATTCTATCTCTCATTCATAATTATCATCATCAGCATGTTGCAGTCCACTGCTAGACTTAGGCCTCTCCAAGGTACGCCAGTCACACGCTATCACTTATTGAATAAAATCAATTCAAAAGTATTACCTTGAACGGTAATTAATAACGTAAAATTTTGTCATAATTTCCGTCTACTACAGTCCCTATGTCTGTTTACCTAGCAGGGACCATCCCACAGCTAAGGGGCGTGGTCGGATTTTCATAAACTAGCGCCCCAACGCAATCGATTTTACGCCGGCGTCACATTAAATTTTAAACGATTCGCGCTATATTCACTGTATCTACAGCTCTTATTTACTCGAGACGAGAATATCTTCTGTATTTTTTATTTTAATATACCTACACTTTCGAGACTAGTTTTTCCGGTAAGTACTCAACAACAGAGTAAATACAGAGAAATTGGATATACTTCTCATTTTTAATGACGTTAGTATTGTACTGCCATAGATATTGCTATTTTACAGTCACTGGTTTTGTAGAACTGTGAATACATACATATGTACATAAACATTACGCCTATTTTCTAGAAGGGGTAGGCACAGGTGTAACCAGGATACCCTTGTTCCTGCTTGTGTTCCGTCCCATGATGTGATAGGGGGTAAGCCTATAGCCATATCGGGCACTAATTCCTGACTTCGGGCTGATAATTAATAGAAAAATCCAATATCACGTTGCCCGACGCGGGATTCGAACCCGAGACCTCAGCTTTGTAATCATACCGTAGTATAATTACGCCCCACCGAGGCAGTCAGAACCTTTAAGTAATAGTAAAAGAGGCCTCGGATGTTCTACCCTCACTGAAACAAAATGCTTTGTATTGTCTGGATGGTTGGGTAACCGAAGACCTTCAGTCTTAATAAATCCACAATATATTCTATGACCGAGCCTGAAATATGTATTTCATTGTCGACTCTTACATTTTCTGGAGCATCCAATTATATTCAAGTCAAAAGCAGTTCCTTTCTTTTGGGTTTCGTCTTACCTTAGCTTTCGTTTTTATGACATTGATTTATATGGCAGTACATATTAAGGACCAGGTAAGGGGAAAATAAAACGATATGACATTTTATAATTATTTAATTATAATAAAGTAAAATAAATAGTTTATTTAATCGCAAGAGGCAATAATGATAACACATGAGAAATATGTTTTATTTATAAACGACCAGAAATAAAAAATAACAATACACACAAATATATACACAGACGACTGAAATACAATAGAAAGAATGAAGGAATCGAAGCCGGAACCGTTATCACTTATCTCTCAGCAAGTTCCAAGTCCTATAGCCAAATACTGAAACATAAATACATTGATACACACAACAAGGTATTCGTTATATCTCCTACACGTGTAGGAATGGGCATTTGGCGTGCCTCCCATAAATGCAGCTGATGATACCGATGTCTTCATGTTTCATTTGTTTGATTCATGTCCAGGAAATTATAAATAGAAACAATTAAGCCAATATATCATAAACATTTTGTAGTGTTGAGTGATTAATTGGACGCTGAAATGTACTGTGATGTCTTGTTATTAAACTACTACTAGTAGGTATTCTCAGCCCGAACTGTCATCTGCGGAGTGTTGAAGATTGGAGACATGACATTAAACTGCAACACGTCGTCACGAATTAATTAAAATACAGGGTATATTAAGACTGCTACCGAAAACGAAGCCAGGTGGTTGTTTTAGTGACTTTAGACATAAAGCAACTAAAATTTAAAAAAATGCGACAATCCTATGCCGCCTAACTCGGATCAAGCAGCAACTCTTACAAAGAAAGTGGCTAATTGCTGAAAATATACCTACGAAGATATTCAACCTAGAGGAATTACTACGGCCCCGTCCCACTCCCTTCTACTCCCTGTTCACTATTAATTTTTAAGGTAAGGCTTATGATTAAGTACTTACTGTGGGTTTTATGGAAAACTATGGGCAAATGGAAGTGGTAGAGCCACGCTGTTGTCAGTCATGACTCAGCATCATTGGGCAGGCGATGGTACTACTGTCTCACAGGAAATCGACGTGAAGCGATAGCTCAGCTGTCGCGTTTCGTTCGGTGAGTAAGATTGCCAGATGCACAATATCCCTTTCCTCTTCACATCCTTTTTCCTTCCCGCTCCCCTCCCAATTAGGCCCGCAACACATCCATGACCCAGCGTTGTGGATGTTTATGGGTGGCAGTGATCACTTACCATCAGGTGATCTGTTTGCTCGTTTGCCGGACCTATGCAATAAAAAAAAATTGTATGCCAGACTCATGCTACAAAAAAAAATATTTGATTTTTTTTTATATCAGCCCATATACGTCCCACTGTTGGGCACGGGCCTACTCTACAACCGAGACTCGATTGAGAGTGGTTAGGCCATATAGTCCACCACGCTGGCCTAGTGCGGGTTGGCGGACTTAGATAGCGTAGAAATTCTTTAAAATCGCTATGGTATGTAGGTTTCGTCACGATGTTTTCCTTCACCGTTAAGTGCGTGGTGATTGACTATCAATACACACATAACTCCGAAAACTCAGAGGTGTGCCTTGGAATTTGAACCCGCGACCACCGTGAACATGTAGGCAGCCGAGTCTGGTCCGTTACCAACAGGCCACCACCCACTTTTGTACTGTTCTTACTGTTGTTTTTTTTGTACTGTTCTACCCCCTCCAATCTCCATTTCCTAGACAAAATATACAATAAGATCATACAATAGACACAAGTACAAAACATATAATATATCTTCATGAATGATGATCTTGATCTTAGAGTCTTCGTCGATACAGGGTGAACGAAGGGGCAGTGCCGTTAGTGGCTGTTGTTACAATTTAAACAACCAGCTAACCACACTGCCACTGCGGCCAACCCCAGGCTCTTCTGTTCTCGCGCCGTATCTCCGTCTCTTTCTACTCCATCCACCAGACGACCACCAGCAACGGAAGCCCATACTCAAGACTAAATGACCTTTACCATTTGTATTCCTTCGATCACTCACTCTCGAGTTAGGCTCCCATGAGTTTTATGATGCCTGGAGGTCGCTGTGTTACATTGTTCTTGATGATACTTCACACTACGCAGTTGTAATAGACTTATTTTATAATCAATTTAAATATTTTGAAAAACTGATTAGTTTGATTGGATATAAGATTTAAAAAATAGATATTTTACAACAACTGCCGTTGCCAAATATTACTATAAAAATAATTTGTATATAAAATAAGTAAAGATGTTTTAGATACGCGTTTTTAACATTTTTGCGCGTCCTTTATAGATAATTTAATTAATTGCAGCCGTTTAATTCCCATCGAGTACCTGTAAAGAGAAATTTCCATTAAACATGTTCATAGAAAACTATTTTTGAAGTGTTACATGATTTCTAATAATGTTTATCTACGATTTACTTCCAATTACTATTTTAAATGCAAGTGCGTCTACTAATAATTTGACATCGTTATTGTGTGAGATAATTTGAATCGTCATTTAATGAGCACATAGGTTCCAGGAGCAAAAATAATATTTACAACAAAAAACATTTCAACGGCAAATTAAATTAGTTTTTGCTCCAACAAATTGAAGATAACCAATCAATCGGATGCTCATTATATCTCGTTTCTCAAGCGTGCACAGGATATCGTCTGAGCGGATATACGTTTTTATAAAATGTATTTACACATTTAGTTTTCTCGACGCAACGTATAATTATTGGATCGATAAGTAATATCAGAGTTCCAAGTAGTCGTAGTATCATTATTATCGTCTTTAGCCACAGGAAGTCGACTGCTAATCTTAAGCCTCTTTCAAGTAATTCCAACGCGAGATGTTGGTAATAGCGTGCCACCACCGTCTTCCTGCACTGGATCTGTACTTAGCATAGTGGTGTTGGAGATCATAGTAAGTTGGTTTAATAGAAAATATGTCGTTGCTATATTGCAATTTTGTTATAGTATTCGAGAAGCCAAAATCGATAGCCAAAAGTGCTCGCGTTGCGAAGTAAGATAATATGTGTTTAATGCCGACATTGATGTTGTTATATGCTGGTATTTTAAAAGTAAAATTATTGAGGCGACTAGTGCAAGTGCGCAAATTAAGAAAACGAAATAGTATAATATTCAAGACAAAGAGTTGAAGATAAATGTTTAAAAGATTTCTAAGTATGAAATATATTATTTGATACAATATCACTAAACACTTTCTTTTTGTATATAAAACGAGATTTTCCCCATCTAAATAGTTTTTCGAGATATGTACGTCGTATTTGTGAGCAAACGAGGTGTTTTTCCCCCTAATGTATTTGTAAGTGTATGTGTCACGTTTCAAATGCACAATAGGACCGGAAGATGGGCGGCGTGTCTACTCTAACATCCTTTACACAGCTAGGAAGACGAGTACTATCCATTTATAGCTACAATTGTTTGTTACATCAGAAGATAGATTTGGTGTAGTTTGAAAACAACACGCTTTGAAAGCAGACCTTTACAGGCGGAAGACTATTCTTTTATTTTTTCTAAAACGGAACATTTATTTTCTTGTTGTTAATACATCCTAAAATAGTACCGAGGTTGTCAGTACAGGACCCCTGTAGTTACTCGTGCTAGTATTTTCTAATCTTCCAGGAAACTGACCATCTCATGGTGCGAGTTCTTCGCTTATTCGAGAAATACAATTAGCCGTACTTGCCTGCATAAGCCCCTATCATTGCGCTATCAACGAGTGTAAAATCAAGCCAGTATTATTTAATTCCGTTATCCGACGATATTTTGTGCCAGTTAATGTATGTGGACAGAGCACTTAGAGTTAAGTGTAACCTGAGGAAGTGCTTAACGTTTAGGCATTAACCGAAGTAAAATCATGATTCATGCCTTTACTGTTATATTCGAACTGCCAAAGATATACGCTTTTCATCAGCCTATAGGAAGCCTTATTAGACTGCAATTAGTATCAGATGCAGCTCAGTTACTTAGCCATGCCAATATAAAGGACGCTATTAATCTCGTTTGCATCTCAATACATCAAATAAATTAATTATTCGCTACAAGTTGTGTGGACAGTGAGTGAGTAGTGAAAGCTATCATGCGATTGCAAGCAGTTGTATAAAATGGAGCTCTCGTTTGGTACATGTTCGGTGACTGGCGAGCGAACACATGATGCAACAGCGATAAAAATCCGACAATCTGAACGAAAGTACAGGTGTTTCGAGACATTTGCATTTGTTATTGTGAGAATTTCAACAATTTCGTTGTAGTTGCAAATGTTTTATAATTTTCAAGACTATTACTGGCATTATACATGCAAGGATTTCTGCTGAGCTATAATTGGGTACCTACTGATTTTGAATTGTTAAAATATATTCTGACAATAAAATATAACATGAATACATTGAAAAAATGAATGTTACGTTAAAATCATCCAATAGTGCCACTTATATTGAGACAAGTTATGATTTATCTCATAGATTATATCGTTTCCTCCAAATAATCGGGAAAAAATACTATTCAGCCTGTCTCGCCTCGTTACTGCTACCCAGCTTCCGATGGTTCTCCGATCACCATTGAGTAAACCTTTCCTTAAATTCTATTTGTGCAATTTGTATTTCCTGTGAAGGCAAAATACGTCGGGAAGTCGCTGGATGCAGGCTGTCTCCAACAGATCATTGTGGAAACCATTGAGGGTGGCCTATGTTCAGCAGTGGATGGAAGGCAACATTGTATAATTATGTATTATAAAGTACCTAGATACCTACTGGAATCGTTTGCTTGTAGGTACTATATCGTGACGTTGATGATTTCTGATAAGCGTAATTCATAGTAACTTACATCCAAGAATGAAACACTTGAAAGTATTGATTTGGCCATTAGAAGCACTAATAATAGATATCGTGCCGCGATACAGTTCCGTACCAAGAAGTACGTTTTAAAAATCAATAGATAGTAATATTTAATGACTCGGCTACTGTAACTACGTCTGCTATAATAAATATTTCTTTCGTTCTTTGTGCAAAAGTAAAATTGAGCTCAATATTAATATTATCTCAGTATTCATATTAACACGACTGTTTCGGTGTTGCAGTTGTACTACGTTATGATTACAACGGTGAGGTTTCGGCTTCGAATCCCTAGCCGGGAAAAGTAATAATTGATTTTTCTATTAATTATCAGCACGGAGGCCTAACTCTGGGCAAATTTCTGAATTTGTGCCCGATCACATCGTGGGACAGAAACGAAAGGCGAAAAGTGGATGTCCTGGTAGCACATATGTCTACCCCTTCTAGAAAAAAGGCGTGAATTTATGTATGCATGCGTATATTCATATTATGACGACGTTGATGTGATTCCAAATGCATAGTGTGGAGGAGCAATGTAATGGCCATAATAACTGTCTGAATGCGAAAGAATTCATCTTTACTCTATCTGAGTGATTCTGCACTTACCAGCAGGTGCAGTCCCAGACCACTTAGTATTCGTCTGTGGGTGCAGTGTATTATCGCATGCCACTATACATCACTCGATAGGATTTCGTTTCATTCATTGTTAATATCTAGCTCTTATTTGTAGCTTTCCTGTCTTTACGGTTAACATTTCTTGATTAAGCATGCACAGAATTGTCATGATTGTAAGACATGAAAAATCAAAATTGTGCATTGAATAAAATATTTTCCAGTTCACCTTACCGACAAGAATTTTAATACTTGTTAGTGTTATTTTTTTATTTAACTTCACATACAAACATATTGTACATAGGCGGACTTAATACCAGAGGCATTCTCTTCCAGTCTACCTTGAGATGGTGCAGAGATGACAGAAGTACGGGTACATATGCTTATTTGATTAGGTACCTACGAGTATTTACTTATGAATTCAATACCTTCACAGGTACCTTTACATAGGTAATACCTTTCAATTCCATGTATACCTTGTATGACTACTCTTTTTATTATACTTTTTATAAACGTTACAAGTATCTTTGTACATCGTTATTGGCCGGATATGGAAACTTTAATCGCAACAAATATATCGGTTTAATCCACAATAACACTATAGTTAAATTGTTATCCTTTGATCAAATTGAGTTATTTGACAACTTGTTTTTATAAGGAAAACCTTGACCTTAACAACATTTTTCAATGAGTCATAAGTACGTCCAGCAAGTACCAATTTAATTGCCCAATGACTTACACCTAGAATAAGTATTTTTAGATCATAATTATATTAGATGCAAACTAATGAGTAATGATATAAACACTATGTCGCGAGATATGCCGACAAATGGATGAGGCTTATAAGGCCGAATGAGTGGCGTGATTGAGAAGGTAATTTTTAACAATTAATAATTGTTATTGTTATTTTCAGTATTAAATTATGAATTATCAATATTTATAAAAAACATTTTTTTGCCAAGTAAAATCCTAAACTAGGCCGAGGATAACACGCCTGTACGAAATTGAATAGCAAATCAATTATCACAAAAAAGAGGAAATTAATTTCTATTAATAATTTCTTAAGACGCTTCAGTAATATTGGATTTATTGTTGTGATAGTCTTCAAGTAATTGTTATGTAAATGTTTAGTGATTGTAAATAAAGAAATAAATGAGAAAGGACCCTGCACCTGTGGACTCGATTCAGGCGGTGCCCTGGTCCTGCCGTAGTTACTCAGGGTTGAAAAAAAGCATTCGGCATAACCAAATGTTGCAATATTGCAACCTCATAACAGCCCATCAAATGGACAGATAGAATAAAATCAATAAACCTGCGCACAGGTAACTAACGTATTTCTGTACATCAATTATTGAAAATGGGTGGCGGGCGAAGGTCGGAGGCGGACGGGGTGATGCGACCATTACCCCCCCCCCCCTTCGCGCTTCACGCCCCCTTGTAAACCCCTGGGAATTGGGTGTGGCTGTCCCCGGTATCCCCTGCGTTCACGCGCAATAGCCAGGTACCATATTTTTTTGGGTCAGTTTATGCCACGCCCCCTACAATAAATTTAGCAGCCTCCTATCTCTATTATCTATATGGGTTTCAAAAGGGACAGAAAATATATAGACCGACTCATTGTACATGTACAGTGGGCCATAATTGATATGAACCAAATCGAACAAAGGAATAATTATTGTGTGGTTGACAGGCATTTCGTGAAATATAGAGTATAATTATAAAATTTGACGCCTCATTAGTCTGCACAGGGTATTCTTGCATTGAAATGTTAGTTGCAGTAATATAATTATGAGTTGTTCGGGCTAGTATAGTTGCTCTGCGTGGCAATACGCTTGTTTTAGGGACAGTGTGATAAGCCTTGACATGGGTTGAAGCGATACTTGTCGATATATGGATTAATTTAGTAGCAAATCTACCTATTATTTCAGGTATACAGGCGTGACCTTTATATAAAAAAATAATTTAATCATTAATTAATTTAATAGAATTTAGTGTTTTATGAAACCTGGATTTGACATTCCTTTCTTGCTGTTTACTTTTTCATTACATTGAACCTCCATTATGGAGTTTTAAGCCCATTTAGAACTATGAAGATATAAACGTTTCTTAAAGTTGTGCATATTTTATCAGTAAGAACACGGTCGTTGGATAATAGGTTTGCTCCACTATCCGACTTTAAATACCTACTAATTTATTCAACACATATTGATTTAGAGCTTACACTTGCAGTTGGTGCTCGTTCAATGTGCCTTTATTGATTTCTGTAACTCGACAAAATATTTGTGTCCATATAAATTGTTTAAAATGTTCAATTTATCAATCTTCTGATTTCCGATGTAGGTATCTAATTAGTGGTTAGTGTATTGTGAATTTTAGATCGCAATAATGAATACAATATATATTTTATTACCTTCTAAAAAGTCCTATGAAATGAGTAGTACTTAGTAAATCATTAATTTAACAGGATCTATGCGTCAGCGGTAACATTTTTATTTGTCTCAAATTTGTTATTCCTCAAGCTTAAAATTTTCCCTGTGAATTGGCCTCTCGTTTTAGTCAGGTTTTAATCAGAAATCCACATAGAAAACCATTTAGTCCGTATGTAACATATGCACAAGTATGTAAACGAACATCCAGCCTATCACAAGACTAATTTAAACCAACTTATTAACGAATGAAATATGAACGCGGCCATCCAGTGATACATCCTCGTGTTGTCACTAATCAACTTGTAACGTTATATTATTGCTCGTTATACCTACTCTATTGAACTGGCATGTTTCTGAAATATATTATTTTTTGCTATAGTAAGAATCTTCAAAGTATTCATATGTTTCAAACGGATAACCAAGATAGTAATGATAATGTGTTTGTGAGTTAACATCTCGATTCATTTCTGGATGATAATTTGTTCGGGATTGGATAATCTATACAGCCCTAAGTATTAAAGCTGTACTGAATCAAACTGAGTTATGACAGGCATGTGTATTTGTTGCATGCGAATTCCATCACAGATGACGACTGCATGCGTAAAGACATGATCTAGAGCTCTGTATATGTTGGACATGAAACACAATGTATCATACTTTATTTATGACAAATAGGAAATACTCAAGATATTTGCTCTGTAGGATTCGAATCCGAGTCTCATTCCCTAGGCTGTTATTTTATCTCTGCTTCATGGCCGTAGCTATAAAACTATTTGCAGCCGGGAAAACAGCTTCAATCATATGCAATAACTATTGGTTTATCAAAGGCTTGACCTTTTGAATCACGTTCCGCAAATCTAGTAAGTTCGAGATTCTAGTAGAACTATAACTCCTTTATATTAATTCATGAATGAAATGTATTCATTACATAGTAGTATGGGGCTCAATGTACTTAAGACAATGTGCTTTATATACCTGGAAAAGAAAGTCCCTAAATCGTAATTATATATTTTTTTTACTAAAAACATGTTTGCTCCATTGAAAGTCCGTACGTTTGATATACATGATGACAACAGTAAAAAATAAAATGAAACTACAAAAAACAAAAACACGTTTATTAAAAACACATAAAAATAAAATGCGAAAGAAAAAAACAAGTATACAAAAGTGTCACTCTACATTTTTCTTTTGCATAAGCTGTGATACAAGATTAAAACCATTTAATAAATAAAAAACATAACACTAAAAATTATAAAATGTAATCCATAAAAAAATATAACAGTGCGGTGCTTAGTGCTAAAGGTGTGAATACACGAGTAAAATGAGATTACGCATAAGGCTACACGTACACACGTAGGGTTTCAGCGTCGTGGTCATCCGACATCAAACTTGACCTACTGGCATCATTCTATTTCTGATTTACCTATATACCTGTCTATTATTGTCGAACAACCACAATTGCATCTATTATGCACCCTGCTTTAATTAGGACATTAATGTATGGGCTAATAATAAGCGCTTATTTACGATCTACTAACGTCATGTTAATGGGAACAGCGTTCCATTAGCATACAAGGGCCAACTGGCAGACAGAGAACATAGTTTCGAAATAAATTTACTTTCGAAAATACATCAATGTATGAAAATAAATCATATCTTGTTCGTCTTTTATAAATTACGACAAAAGTAAAATTTAACAAAACATGTGCAGTTTTAGAAAAATCTCACTTAAATAATACCATAAATATGTATAAACATAATTTATGTTAATCGTAACCATAAAATTACAATATAAAAGGAAAGAAGATGGTGTCAGTAGAAAGTTGTTGCTAAAAGTTTGCGTCGCGTCCATTGATTCCCACGTACCGGATCGGAGAGACACTCCTTGTTAGTCCCGACGCACCTACAAACTGCACTCAGTAACTACATCCTTTCCTAGAAACTCACATCGGTGCACTGAGCACTCTAACTGGTGTAGTTTGACCTATTTATTCAGTCGTTGAGTCAGATACTTCTTTGATCTATTTCGAACTGGGGTACAACATATCGATATTTTATTGGACCGCAATAGTAGATAGAAAATAACTATAGCGAGTTTAGTGTAATACATATAAATATTACGGCAAATTAAATTTTATTGCATGTTAAATAACACAACATAGTAAAATATCTACTTTAAAAATAACAATCTGACTACATTTTTCTATAGCCAGTACGCCGTGGCTCTTATAATTTTGCTTTGTCAGCTCACTTTATGCATGATTACTGCAATGTCTGTTGTTCTGATTATAAATGTTGCATTTAATCACAAAATGAAAAGTTTAAAATACAATTCTCAATCTAATTAAATATTTTCAAATCTAGATCTAAAACTTGTTTTTATTAAAGCTCGACCTATTCCTAAACTTCAATACTGTGTCTATCTATTCCACGATTCCAGTTAGTGATACCGTGGTTACACTCGGCGAAGACTCGCGTTAAGTTCGCCGACAGTGAGCAGTAACTCAGTAAGATCTCCAAGGCCGCACGAGAATAGTGCGCCGTATGAATGCTAGCGCGGTGTTACTATTCCGACGTGCCTCTAATTATACCGTGCCCAATATTTTGTTGGGGTAACAGCTGACAGCTCTCGTGCATGCATCATATTCCTGTGATTCACATGTATGGCTATACTGTGTTGTACCGTGTACTAGTTAACTCATGCCGTTGGATGTCCGCTTCGTTTATTGCTCATTTTCTTTGTATGACGTAATCTGTCAGTGTAATGCCATGTTGCAAATTGCTGTGTTATTTTTATTAGCGGGGATTTATTTTGCTATAAACGTGTTTTCATACTATTAATAGTATGTTTTTGTATATGAATATACTATTTCTACATTACTAGTGACATATATTTGTGTGTAAACTAGTGGACATACGTTTAGAAATACTTCACTAGAACAGCTATTTTTACTAACCGCAAAAACGTTAGGAATTTGTGTATAATTCCATAGCCATTACGTATGCTTTAACTATAATGTGGCAAAGATGAACTCATGTCAGTAATATTGTAAAAACTAAAGTATGCAGTAGTAAAAAATAGTAAAATCCCCGACACAAGCGGCGTGCCGGCTGCGAGAGAGCTCACAATAATTACACTCGAAGGCTAAACGAGGGAACTGCGGTCACAATGGCTTCCTATCATTATACCTTTGTTTGTGTTATAAATTGTGGGCCAGTTTGTCGTGCCTAACGGCTTATAATGGAAAAATATATATCTATTCAATCTTAACGTCTTTTACTTTAAAAAAAATCTATTCAGACAGTGTATTTGAAAATAAAACAAACAAAAATCACTAGGGGAAAGCTATATTGAAAACAAAAGATAAAATACATAAACCTGAAAAAAATACATATACATACAAAACATAAGAGAAAACTTTACAAATAAAAAAGTATAAAAAATATAAAGCGTATAAAAATATCAATAATCTAAAGTATAAAATAAAGATAATCCGAAATTACACGTTTGCAAAAAAAAAAAAACAATTCACATACGAAAATATAAAAATAAAACAAAATTATTTTTAAAAACACAATAATAAATAAAAAGCACGTGTCTTAGTGTTCAATATTTGCACTAGTGTTCGTAACAGCTCGAGTAACTGTCGATAAATAGTATTCCGTGTGGCAGAACAGGAGCGTTGCTACACGCCCCGGGGTGTCGTACCAGATAGTGCATTTACAGTGTCAACATTGCCGTAACGCAAACGTGTCGCGTGTTTTGCAAACGCACTCCTGGCACGAACTCCGGGGCGTAATCATGTCGATATCGATATTTCACGGACGAGCGGCGCATCACTATTGTCTATGCACAGTACGGAACGTCTTTGCCGTTTCACTTAGAGTCCCCAATATAATAAGTAGCTTGTTAGTGCCAAAGCGTGAGTGGGATGCATGAATGTCAGTCAAACATTATTTATTGTGCATTGGTCGCTTGTCGCTTCTGTTACGGAAACTGATTAATATTCTATACAGCGGTGACGTTTCGTCATTCGATTGACAGCAATGGGTAGGATGCAATGACAAGGCTGCAAGGTCGCACGAGAGTAGATAACACGCGTGGAAAGCTAGCATTAATAAAAATGATTTATGCGGTATTGCATTGCCACCGGTTAGCATGTATTCTGGGATTTAATTGCTCTAATATCTTTGAGAGATATGTTAATGTCAACTTCCGAGAATTTAACGCTGTGATATTTTGTAACAGATGTACTGTTATATAAAATGTTAAATACACACAAACGTGAATTAAGTAATAAATTCATTATTACTTTATTAATGAGTAGAAAGTCAAACGCACTGTGTACACGATCTCACATCTGCGCGATTCCGGACCGTGTGAGATCACAGAAGAAATGTCGAAAGCTTTGTGTGTTTTTAAAATATTCAAAAACGAAAGTGCGGTGAAAGCGTGACATTTATATAATCGTGATAAAAACAGTGGCCGTCCGTGCGTCCGCGTATGAGAAATATAGAAAGTAATTTGAATGGACCATCACACCATGGGAGGAAAGTATTAACAGGCTTGAACTAACTGAAAGTACACTAATGGTGATATAATTTAATGAATTAGTTACGTGTAATAGTGTTACACCTTTCACATACAAGTTGTTTTGTTAAACAAATCAGACATTACTAAGAAAAGGGTTTAACGCAATGTATTATGTTAGAATCACAATAGATCATTAGGTAACGCGCAAACATTTCAAAAATTCTCAATGAATTAGTATGCATTACGAATGAACTTTAGCTTAATCTGTGTACAATAGCATGAAATATTCATTAATCGCATAATAATTAAGATAAGCAAATTAACGAATAAAACACGTTGCATCAAATTATCATGTGGATCATAAACTTTGTGTTTCATTCATAAAGATTTCACTATACCTGATTTTATTTTACTACTGGTATAAAACTGTCGTAGAGATAAATCTAAATCTATGCAGTTTATACGATTTGAGAAATTGTTAAACGTATGTTTTTTCGGCGTTTGCATTAAGCATTTTATCTTATATTTTATCGGTTTAAATCGTAATTACGAAAATTGAATTGCAAGAATAGAGGTCCCCAAAATTGTTGTCTCGTAGACCCCGTAACGTTTTAATTAGTTCAGGAGAAACCTCTTTGTTTAATTGATAAATTAAAAATAATTTATTTGTAACGTAAGGTGCAATGCTAATTGTTTTGAAAGATAGTTTACGAAGCTTAAATAAAAGCCATGCCCTGCGTTAATTTTATCGTAGGGCATCAATTATATTTTGGTTTGCCCCTTGTAGGTTGTCATCAACTAGGGGGGCCGCTATAGACCCCTTTGTGTAACAATGCGCTAGAAGGTAAAATATGTTAGTGCTTGTATGTCTGTGTTTGTTATAAATGTTTATGTGCGCGTAGATCAAGGTAATAATTTACTCTGCCTACGTAATGATAAATTATGATGACACGTTTCCATTGTGTTGCACGGTACTTGGATATCATAGATAAAACATGATTTATTTTTGTATAATATTAATCAGTTGTATCGTAAATAATTTGTCGTTCAATAATGGATAAAATGTTATTTATTTTCTAGTAAAAAACAACACTTTATGCGTGTAACCGAAATAAAAAAATATTACCTGTCATGTTATATTCACCGCATAATAAAACACTTATAATTTGAACAAGTAAGTTCTGGCTGGAAGTTCATCTCATTATTAAAACCACAAAGGTATAAAAATATAGCTCTTATTCTCAAATTAATTATATAAAATATACTCAAACGAAAGATAGAGGTCGTGCTCAATATTTGTTTGCAACACCTTCATGTTGTTCATCTTCCGAACACATTTATGAATGATGTAATTTAAAAATAAATTCCGCATACAGATGCATGAAAGTTAACGACCGATGAGTGTGTCTGGTTGCACATCTGCGCATGCGCATGACGTGTCGTACCTACAATGGAAACGCGCCTTCTAACACGTGTAGTGTTGCATACTAAATGTGGTACTTTATGGACGTCTAATTAATAAATAATGCAGCGCGCATGACGATGTACCATAAGCATAAAATGTGTTAGATTTTTTAAGTTTCTTATATTGCTTGTACTTTAAAAAATTGACCATTTTGTCTGGATTATTTTATTCTTTTGTTGCATGTGATATATTATGTTGTATTGTATACGGCTGTATAGGTTTAGGAACAATGGATAAATTGTATGTTTTATATGTATCCGGTAGAGAACTAATAGTTAAATAAAAATAGTTAAGTAAATTAATGTAAATTATTATTGGACATGGAGTTGAAAACATTTCGTTTAGTCGTTTTTTAAATTAATCAGGTGATCTATAAAATAAATACGTTTTACGTGTAACTCTGAAAAATGGAATTTGATACTTAATAAAATGTTAATAAATCGACTTTTAAATTATGATGTGCTTTTGTTGAAAAGATAAATGTTTACTTATTTTAGTATACGCAATCTTAAACTTAGGATTTACATATGTAAATTTTTATAAGAATATAAAGTGTAGCGTAAAATAATATTGTATTTCGTTTTTTGTGTAGTTGTTTGAGCAGTGTACTTTTATTACATAACTCTTGATTTTGTGTATTCAAAGTTTGAGTTTACTTTGTGAATATGTTAATTTAATTATTTTTGTATTTTTTTTATTTCCTCAGTAATAACTTCTAAAAGAATCTAAAGATATATTTTTTATTTGATAATGTTTCTGTCAAAACATGTTTTAAATGATTGATACACAATATTAGTTGACGACATAAAAGCATTGTTACACACTACGTATATGGTAGGTATAATATGCAAATGCTAATAAATTTGTCATGACACGAATTTATTAGGTTATTGGCCACTGAATTTAATACATATTTATATGTTTAAATTTATTCCGATTTATACATTAGAATGTTATGTGCCTATTTTATCATTTGTATACTTTCTACTCGGACAAGTTTGTAATTTTTATATTATTTTAAAAACCAAATCTGTATTAGTTTTACAGCTCGTTTTTCAGATAATTTAAGGTACGTCTGTTGATATTAGTAAATATGAGTTTTTATGGACTATAAAAATGGCACTTGCATATACGTGACAGGTTTTTCTACGAGTATAATGCCAAAAATAAACGATAAAGTCGATCATAATTACGTTATATTGTCTCACGATTAAATAATCTTAAACGGAAGCAAAACACAATATATAAAAACAAAAATATATATTATGTCGTTATGTAAATATATGATTTTAATGTTAATGTATCAGGTGAAATGGTTACGGACCATTTTCTTACTTTTACCGCATAACATGCTAATTTGTGACGTAACGTAAATACTAAATATGCAAAATTAACATTCTTTCCATTATTTAAAATTCAGAACAAGTTTTATAATTTAACATCACTGTATATTTAGTGCTAAAAATATTGTTCAAATAAATTTTTAATTGGCATAAATTATACAAAGTCTTACACTTAAAATGAAATATTTAAGCACTAAATAATCTTTTGACACATTATTACAATACTTTATCAGAAACAAAGTTTTTATCGTCTCATAAATTATAGGAAATCCTTTTTCGATATTCAAATTAAGTTGTATAGAAATATGCACACAAGTTTTTAAAAGCTGGAAAGCCATAGAAAATTTCATTACGTACACTTTTGTTCTGTATATAGTCGGTTAGTGTGAACTAAGGGAAATCTATCTTACGTCATTATTATTTATGTTACGTGACGTCACAAATTAACATAATATGTAGCCTTTGTGCGAAAATATTAAAACTTTACGTCACTTCTTAATAAAACGATTATAAAGCCTTTAAGGTTGATTTTAGCTCGACACGATCGGGAAACAAAGGTGAGCCCTCGCAAGTGGGTCATACCGGCGGCCTTGCGCCGGCTTCGGAGAGCGACGTAGTCCGCCATCCATACCAGTTAAATAATGCCCGATGAGCCTACTGTTACACGATCACATAATACCTTTCAACTCTAGCCTATTTCAGTGTGCTAATTAATACACTCTCAACTGTTTTTGAAATGTTATCACCGGAATTAATTTTAAAATTTACAATGTAACATTCGATATTTAAACCACGAAACAAATGAATACGATCGATATGTGCGTGGTACACACAGTTTTGAATATTGTAATTAGGCCAGTGCTGGACAGTTGATTGGCTAATGCAATAAATCCCGACGGATGGGTGAGTTAATATGCGTGTAGAGCATTAGGCACGGACGCCTACGCCACGCGCATTCTCCCGCGCACCTCGATGCATTGCGCACTGATGTAATAACTGCAACCGTCCCTGCACAACGGTCGGCTCGTGCGCTTGTGCACTCATTGCTTTATTTGTATGCAATGAATTTAACGTTTCCAACTGGTAAACAGGCGGCGAAAGTAAAATTAAACTCCACATCCCAAACGTCGGTTTGAAAGTGCATGCGGCGGTCGGAACCGCTCATGGACAAGAAAGTAGGACAAATAATTGTTGGCTCTCATGCGCTAGATAAGCTGCATTGTGCAATTGTGCCGAGTATGGGAGCACGCGAACACGATAAACGTGTCCGCTTGTCGCTATTAATTCGTCCTTGAATACATGGGCTGCGCTGTAAGGAGCCGGCGAGGGGCGGGGGGCGCGGGGCGGGCGCGGCATCGGCAGGGAATGCGAATGAACGCTAGCGCTGAATAGCAATCGAGCCTGAGGACGTGTGAGAATGCGTTACACTCACTTTTACTGGGCATCAGTGGGTGCGCTCGAGTTATGCGCGAGCGGCGCGGCCCGAGGAAGCCAGCACGCTCCACCGAACACTTTCCCTCTCGAAACATCGCATCCGACGGTAATTACAATTACAAACATTTTATAATTGATACTGGTACCGAGGCGGTTTTCGCAACGCGAGGCCAGTACCGCGCCGTGACGTGGCGGAGCCCGGACGCCGTTTCTAAAATGAAAGCACCTGTCACGTAGATACGTCGCCAGCGGAAAATTCTTTGATTTTAACGTGTGTTGTCACTCGCGTCATTAGAGTTAATTTCACTGGTAATGACACACAAACAACTCTATTTATACTCATGCTTAACCTTACGCATATGTGAAAGATAGAATGGCTAACATTACCACGGGTCTTGGGATACCGGACGCTATAGGTCAACCGCGACTTGAGGTGTATATATGCAGGGGGGACCATATCATACAAGAGCGGACCAAGAATTTTGCACAAATACTTAAATATAAGTTGCTGAGAAAGCTTAGGGTTAACATGCAGAGCGATATGAGTTATTAGATTATGTTCGTGTCCACCGCACACGTGATACGCATCGTGGTGTTGCACGTGCAGGCTGTGTGCGAGTGTATGTACAGAGCACAAGGGGTTAGATTCCGGCCGCGAAGCCCCGAGCGCTCGGCCCGCTCGCGACTAGTATAAAATAATCCCAATTAGGCGTAGGACTTGCGCAACACAATTCCAACATTATAGAAGCGACACTGACACGACACTTGGAGGCACTTCACTGGAGGGCGCACGGAGCGCGGCGTGCAGAGACGGAGCGCGCGCCCGCACCACTGAGTCGCGTTCCACTTTTCCTTCCGGCGGTGCGCGAGCAGCCGCGAGTTGGCAGCGGCACGCCTTGCATAACCGACAGTTTCGCAAAGCGGTCGGTGCAGCGCGCGAGCCGGCTTGAAATACGCGCCCGCTCTGCCAACGGGGCCGGGCGCGGGCCGTTGACGCAACACCGCTGCCGCGCCGACACTCCGCCGCTGCCGACGCCGCCGACACCACCAGGCGGTCCGCGGCCCACCTGCCCGCCACCGCATTTCTCCGCCAGTTTTCACGCATGTTCACTTTCGCCTCGGCAGCTCGCTTTCGTCCTCTGAGCGTGATGCTCCACTTGGGCCAGCGTGTGGTACTGGTGCGGCCCGGCACTAATCCCGCGGCGCTGCGGTGTGGCGGTGGCGGCGCGCAGCGAGCGGCGCTGTGCCGAGCACGCGAGCGGAGCCGATAAGAACGCGCGCCAGATGCACTGCTAACTAGGCCACAACGCACTCTGCCATCTGTTTGCACGACTGCATTCTATTTAGATTATCAATATCCAATTAGCGATATTGAGAATTTATTTTCTCGGCGTGGGTATAAATAAACTAAGTTTAAAATAAAACCATAGGCCTAAGAGTGAAGCCGTTAGTCGAGTGTAAGGCTCGTATGTCGGGTGCGATATTGTCGCGGCGGGCCTCGAGCACCACAAATAGACGCTCCATTTCGACGGCCAACTCACGGCGACACGCAAAAACATTGCAGACACGTTCGGATTATATCCAGGTTAAAGCGAAAACACTCCGTGTTTACTGATTAAATCGCGCAATAATTTCCACTTGCATTTAACATTTACGTGTGTACAATACCCCACAAACGAGACTCGGCGTAATTAATTTCCAATAAAAACAAGAATGAACGTTAATCGCCGCCGCTGTAGTCATCTGATCCGAATAGTTTCGTGTTAAATTAAGCCAGTAACCTTTATCGTCGTGAAATAAAGCTAATAGAGTGTCATCAGTAGCAGCGGTGCGGCGGCCTCGCACCGCTGTCACTTCGTTCCTATGCCGGTGGGATAATAAATAATATTTTAGTGTTTAGCGGTTTTACGTGTGTACTGAGTAGTATGCGAGCTCAAGGCCGGGTGACTCACGCGGAGCTACGAAACTACTCGCTCACTAGAGAAGCTGCGCAAGCGTGCGCTGTACTGCCATGCGCACTGTTCATCTAGCCACCACCGACGAACACATCGCGAACAGCTGATCACATTCACGCACACACGATCAAACATTCCATCTAAGATTACCCCGAACTAACTTTTCCATTCTGACTAAACAGAACGAAAATATTCCTAAACGTTAATCTATTGTTTCGCAGTTCTCTACATTTGACTCTTGAACTTCTGAAACTTTATGCAAAACGCATTCCTATTTTGCACGACGTTTAATGGGCGTGTTTACATTTTTTTTCTAGGAACTGGCGAACCATTATAAACGTAGGAATTGGTTACGTCATTGTTAGGCAAGGCAATAGGTATTCCCCGATGCCATTCTATGTAACGTGCAAGTAGCGCGCAGTGCATACAATACTCATTGGACGCCTAGCGTATAATAATTTTCTTGCCTCGACAACACCGACATATTTATGTTACCCGCTACTAATGCGAGTTTTCTGAATTATGAATTTTTAATAATATTTAATATAAATAGTCGGACAGTTGCTATAATCGTAACGTCGTTGACTTGAAATGTTTTCGTATACAAAGTGCTTCAGTAAATCGAATTAATGAATTCAAGGAACTTGGCAATAAAATAGATTTTCAATTAGGATCAAAATTAATTGGAAACGGCTCGTTATATTTAGATGTCCACATTCCGTGAATTAATTGTGAGATACTTTGAAAGGAATGTTTACCGTAAATTTAGAATTATCCATAAACAAACACAATAGTAACTCTTATAGTTATGATTAGGATTTAGTTTTGTGATATTCTAGTTCAGATTATTACCTAGGACCTAGGTAATTTTCTTTTTATGGAGATCTAACTGTCATCAAATCTTATTATAATATGAATTTCTTGTCATTAATGGTTCTCCAAATTTAGCTGCGAGTTAATTACTGAATGAAAAGGTATTACTGTAATTAACAAGACTAAAATAAAATTTTATATAAATAGCAATTATTGCGCAACATTCTTAAGTCTCAGTAAAAATATGAGATATTTAACGACATTGTTATTGTCACAAACTCGGCAAAACGAATAAGGAAATTAAGTTCTACAGACAATTTCTTGATTGCAAATGTTTAAAAGTGAAATCATTTTGCTCTCACAAAAACTAAGTCGTGAGAATTATAATACAAGTGTTTTATCAGTGAAAGCTATCTCCGCTAATATATCTTCTGCTGTCACGATGGCACAGCGCTAGAAGTTGATTGTAATTCATCACGATATCAAATTGAAATTACCTACAATTGAACAATATTCAACACGAAGTCATTGTTTAGAATTTTCTTTGTTTGATTCCCGTTAAATGGTTGATTGTATACTTACATAATATATAAGTTGTATATTATAGTAGGTACTTATTTTAATAAATTTATTCAAAATTACCGTTCCAAAATTCTTCTCTGTTTGTCTACACTGGTCACTTTTTATCAGATTGGTAAATCTACAAGCAATTCCGACAAAAACTGAAATTCACGCATCCGGCGCAATAAATTATAACAGGAAGCGACACTAAGCAACTATCCGTTCAAAAGTAAGAGGCGAATTGACTGTAACTAGCGCATTACTCGATTAATTATCGAACGGCCATTGGCAATATAGGCGGCTTCCTGTGCATGCGCGTCCCGGTGCCGGTGGAGGGATGGGGAGGGGGAGAGCTGGCAGCCCGCCCAAGGACGCCAGCTAGGTTCCCTAGGACGCCGCGCGGTCAGGGCTAGGTCGCCCGGTCCATGGTCACACCTTCGCCACATCATGTTACGCGCGGAATATAGGTCGCACCGAACCGACAGATTCCTTTGTTGCGAAACAAAAACTTTAACATTGCGATACAAATTGAAATCTGAAGAATGGACGCCACAATTCGGGCCACGGAATAATATATTGTTGGAAAAACTGCAGCGCGATAAAACATATTGTGCAATATTGTATAACAAATGCGCTATGACCTCACTTCAGTAATGTGCACTGGATGTAACGAGAAAAAAATGTGTGATGTTTACTGTAATTAAGGGGTCATTAGTGACATTCTAGTGTAACGAATCAGATGTTTTCAACGCCCTTGTTTTACGCGATTGGCAGGACGCCCGGGACCTACAAGATTCGCCTACGCCACGCCGTAGCATTTGTAGTCAAACTGTCGACCTACTTAAAGTACAATGATCAAGGGCGCGCGACCAAGGGTGTGCGTTTCAAATTAGAATAGCTTTAGCCGATTCAATACGTCTATATCCCTATAAAAAGACAAAGTACATGAAGTACAAACGGATTTGCCGTCCACATTAACTTTCTACGGATTTGCGAAAACTCCACAAAAAATATAGTAATGACATCGCGTGTAGCGTCGAGGCGTATCGTGAATTACAATGGGCCGGCTCGGGGCGATCACCGACGTTACGACATGGTTTAGAAAGTCGAGCCACGGTCAACGGTCCCGCGGGCGAAAGTTTCCAGCGCGAGTGTGTGCCGGCCTTAACATGCGTGCTGCGTTCGTGGCGCAACACGCGACCGCGCCGTCCGCACATGTGTGCACCGCCTTATGAGATGAAAGTGATAGTGACGTATGCTTTTTTGTGAGCACGTCATCGGAATAATTTCTAATGTCTGCGAAACCTGTCTGGCGACTGTTGTCTGTCATCACGCGGTGAAATGCGCTTGTGAAATATTTTCCTAAACTTTGTGTCAACGAAATCTGTAGAATTGTGAAAATATATAGACATTATAATTCTAAATACACAAAGTGAAATTAGAGCTACGAATAAACATGGACAACAAATTTAACGTCTAATGATGCAGAATTCAAAGAAGCAATTATGCCATGACATTAATTATGCACTCAGAGTTACATAAGTAGATCAACAATGATTTAATTACGCACTCCCTGTGAATCAATAACATTGATATCGGCTAGTGTTTGCCGTTCTATATGAAGTAGTTTATCATGGAGCACGCGTCGCGCAAACTGTGCTACAATAATCGTTTGAATACTAAAACGATTTCAATAAACAAGAACATTCAACACTCGTATGCTACTGATCAATCACGGATCTCTTTGATGCCGTAAAGGTGCACACTTTTCCTCATTTCGAGAGGAGAGACCAGGCATAGCCGCCATGAAGTAACTTTCGTGACACGGCAAAGTGAATTAAGCAGACTGATACAAAATTGCACAATACTAGAGAAATAATAAACTAATCTCTAATAGATCGTGAAGGAACTTCAAGGCTCACTATAAATGCAAATAAAATTGAAAGCAAAATAATCGGATCAATACGAGAGCATATCTATGGGTACCGAGTACCTGGCAAGTACCTGAAGGTCCCGGATGCACCTGCGCTGTTCGCTCGTTATTTATTACATTATTCCCGCGGCCCCCTCCCCCTGCCGGTGCGACCTCGCGCCCCTCCCCCTCCCCTCCCCCAGTCCACGCGGCTACCCCCCCGGTACCTACTCGCGGCGCGACCTTCGGAACTGCATCCCTGGCCAGGCGCCAGATGGTGCATATCTCGGTATGAGAGCGTAATTCGTGACATGTTACCTTCGAATGCTTTGAACTGGATGTGAGCGTCCTGTATTATGTGACATTTCCTTATTATACTACTAGGAACAATAGTCCTTTCTAGAAACATTCAGTTTTGTCGCTCATTTTACTTCATATATGAATATAGGACTAATCAAACTATACCCAAGGTATTGATTTCAAACGATTTCAGGACATAATTATACATATTAATGTATTTTATTGTTAAGGCCATGTCGCAAGAGGTGCTTTAAAATCTACGAACCTTTTCCCAATGTTAATTGCAAGTGGAAATGTCGATTGTACGAGAGCATCGCAGCAAACTCCATGAACATAACAATGTTATCATTGAATTGATATAGCTTGCACATAAGTCAAAGCTAATTGAGACACGTAACAAACATGAAGAGTAATTCGTTGAGTGGTGGTGGAGGTGGTGGAGCGCAGCAGCGGAATGTGAGCGGTGAAAGTTACGCGTCTGCTACCGAGAAAAAGAATTTCCACGCGGTTTCACCACGCGAGAGTGCAATCTTGTGCAACAGGTACGATGGCAGAGGAGCACTGGCTTTAATATAAGGCACAATATCGTAATGAAATGATGTTGGAAAACGTCGCACGGGGGCGTTTTCCGATGCAATCGGTACCGAGGCGCGCGCGCTATCGGAGGCACGGCGAGCGACTGCGGCCGACCAGCTGCACCGAAATAACTGCTCGATGCAGCCCGGCCGCTCGATGCAGGCCCACTCCCCCCGCCCCCGCCTCTTGCCGCCCGCCCCGCGCGCACCCTGCCAGCCCACCCCCTCCCCCAGGCCCTCGCTCCGCCTTCCAGGTCACGGCTGCAGGTCGCCATGACAATGCGAGAGCCTTGCTGCACCCCTCTATCGATCCAACTGTTGCTCCCGGGCTCTACTGCCGTGAACTTGAGATCTCCTTGGGCAACACGAGCACACGAGGTATAACGAGGAAAACATATACATTTAAGCATTTTCACTGCAGCAAAAAACTGCAGCTTGAGAAACTGTTTTTTATGTCACTCTCTACAAACTTCATGCCTATCAAGATAGCAGATTCTTGTGCCTATTTTCCGATTTCGAAGGCAAGAGCCTATAAACTTATATCTGTAATTTTTAATTTGCGTTATTGCTGCTACGCACAGGTCTGTCGAACGAAAATGAGAATATAGCAAACAAGAAACGCATTTTCAATTTTAATTTGCAGATCTTAAAACATTTAATTCTGAATATTTTATTTTTGTTATTGCATTGCATCAATTTCGTAATAGGCAAAACAGCACTAGAAGAAAATCTAGGCGAGACCAACGGTCAGAAGTTGGCCAGTTTATTTCAAACTAAATATAAATAAGGACATCAAGAAATAGTACTTATTAGTGCAATACCTGTAAGAAACCGTCACATGATACTTAATTACATAACATCAAAATAGAACTTGATCAAATGAATCCTCCTAAAGCCACTCCTATTTCCGCAGTCATTTGCAAATCAGCAGCACACCCAACATTTAAAGCCCCACATTTTGATAGAGATGTCACTTTAATCCGAGATAATAATTGTAGATCAATGCGAATACCGTTACGACAGCGGTTGCCCTTGATCGTTATACATTGGTGTTTGTGCAATTCAGGTATGTGCCAGATGCAGTTGGCATGGGAGTGTTGGCGACGGGCCGCCACTGTCCCGCCAAAGATATTTAGACTTGAAGGCGCCAAGACATTAGCATCAACTGATGTTCGCCTTTGATTTGTATAAGAGAGACACGAGGTATGTAACATTGTGCCACTTGAAACAAGTGATGTTTATGACGATACAGGAACAGATGATGACCCAATAAACGCACGACAACTAACTATGAAAAAGAATTCAGTCATGACTAGCTTAAGAAAGAGTAATGGAAACTTGAGAGATAAGGACGATCTTAAAAACTTGATATAAAACTACGAACAAATCCTAAATGCTAATCAATAAGCAAATCAGACTACATAAATGTAGAAGATGAAAATGCCATTGAAAGTGTAAAAGGCGTAACAAGAGTTTCACA
This sequence comes from Theretra japonica, assembly GCA_033459515.1. Taxonomy (NCBI): domain Eukaryota; kingdom Metazoa; phylum Arthropoda; class Insecta; order Lepidoptera; family Sphingidae; genus Theretra; species Theretra japonica. The sequence continues at coordinate 6,525,681 of CM065951.1, read as the reverse complement.
TAATAAGGTTTTATGAGAGTAATAGACTCATCTGTATTCGAATAATTTAGTATTCTCAAGCCACTATAACCGACCACGGTATTGAAAGCAGTGACGGCGCTTTCACAGATTTAAATGCTAATTTTACAATCAACGGGTAATCAAAGCGCACCGTAAACATCTGTAATGCAAGACAAAGTAGGATTGAAATGGGCATATACCCTTTTCAAATTCATGCCATGTTCTGCGTTATGCGGAAAGAGCGGAAAACCTCAATCATTAATCAAGACTTTAAGACTATAATACATTTGAATAAGAATTATGTTGTATTTAGAGATTTTGATCACATGAGTATTAAGCACAGGTTACCTATCCATGCTAACAGGGTCGTCGTAGTTGCGATAGCGGTCTCAAAGAACCAAGTCGTTTTTTCTTTACAGTAATTGTATACCAAAGACCTACTGGTATTGTTCTATTGTTCGTTATTTTATGACAATTATTCTTAGAATAACAAATTCTGAAATTCATGTACGATTAATGGTTACAACGATATTTTTGTACATGGACATTATCACTCGCGTATGTTACAATCTGAACGGCAATCGTGACCTGATTTAAAACAATCAGAATATTTTACCGAAGTTTATAGTTATACATATAGTATATCGAAGAAACAACGACCGCAATTTATTCAATGTAATACCCCTGTAAAATTGTTCAATTGGCAAGGAAAATTATTGTAAGTGCTGGCACGTCAGACTTTTTATTTTCAATGCGGTCTTTCCTATCTGCAAAGGCCGAATCATCTGTCTTGTCGACATTTCATAATAGTTCCAAGGACTGACTTGACCTAGTTGGACTGAGAACGCACAGCCTCGAGAGCTAGAATTGAAGGAGAATTATGCAAACCAATACAGACTAAAAACAGGAATCACAAAAACCCCTTCCTCTTAGCCTCTCAAAGCTCAAGCAATAATATATAAATTCATAGAAAATCTAGCAAATTTCAAAACAGGAATAACAAAATGCATAAACAAAAATATACAGCGATGTAGGTCCAACATATTGCCGTATAATTAGTACGTTACTGCGATATTGCATACATTCAATATGGCACTGGTGTAGCAATACTGGTCACAAATATTCAATATTTTCCAATAGCAATGCCCTCTCACTTGGTAGTCGGTCTAAAGGTTCGCGAGATATGCACAATAAACCGCACACTTTATACGTATAAATGCTGTCAGTCATAACAGAACCGGTTTTCTAATAAGTTCTTTACTAGCAATGTAAACTTGTACTGAGTCGAGACGTATGGTAATACCTAAAGGCTAACCGAGTACTTAGTTCCACCTGTCTTTAGCAACAGGAAAACGCTGAGTTCTTTTATAATGTTTGAATTATCCATAATACTCTACTGATAAGTTTTTCGAAAGTGGACATATGTTGTGTTTTTTTTAGGAATATAACATAAGGTATTTAAAACAAAGTGAATGTCTCAGTCCTTCCTAAAAAACAGCTTGACATGTGTAACGTGACTAGAAGACCTGCTAAATTTACTTACGTTAACAATTTTTTTTTTAGTAAGTTCATTAGTATAGATACAATAAGAAAATTAAATTAAATATAAGACGAATATAGATTTTAGACATAACTTAGCACTGACCTTACATATAAGCTATAAAGGGTCCTATAAAATATCTCCCTCATGTTATTAAATCTTGCGCTACCACTGTCCTTCAAGAAGTGTTGCCTATTTCGTATGATGCTAGAAAACATCTCAACGTAACATCCGCAAATTATATAAAATAATTTCCCAAGGCTTCAGCAAGGCCTGTCTGACCTAATTCAATCCAGGTGCGAGGCCAAATCGTGAACATTCGCTAGAAAATCAGGACGGCACCGCTTTCCCGGAACTCGAGTGGCCAGGGCTGCGGCGTGTCAGGGACGGGAATGTGGGACGAGTCAGGACGCGTAGAGGTGAGCTGCTAGGTCAGCAGGCTATTTAGGTGCCCTAAATAAATGCGGAGCCACGGGCCTGTATTGGTTTATAGGCGTTGGCGAGCGAGGCTTTAGTTTGGACTGTTTCGTGAGGTAAAGGTTATAATTAATTGAAAAAAAAAGAAAAGTAGATGAAAAAAGGCACCGAAAAGATAAAAAGAAGGTAGTTGCTGATGGAGCCTCTAGCGCAGTTTCTTCTGTATACCTTCAACACGTTGTAAAGCTGTGTATTTAAAGATTCAAGAGTGTTTGGAATTATAACAATTATTTTAAAATATGTACCTATGTTGATAAAATTTTTGCTAAAGTATTTACGAACAGAAAAAATATATTAAGATTAAGAAACATTAAAATACACAAAATAATTATAATAAACAAAGAAAATACATATTATAATGCAAGATGCTCTTCATGTCATCTTGTCAAGATATATCTTTTTGGCTCGTCAATTTAACCGTACCCAATTTGGTCACGACGAGCTCGACCAACATCATAAATTCACACAAATATATATTTTTCCTACTGCCACACGAAATATTTTCCGAACATTTTAGTTAGATATTTGCTACTACAAAGGCCTACCCACACTAGGCCAGCGTGGTGTACTATATGGCCTAACCACTCTCAATCGTACTCTCGATAGTACTCTCGATAGAGTGGGCCCGTGCCCTGCAGTAGGACGTATATGGGCTGATCCGATACTACAAAGGCATTTGAGCGCAACATTACAGATTGTGAAATGCAACGTGCTCATGTTAGTGATAATAACGTGGAAGAATTATAAAGAATTACAGTTGTTGAACACAGTGTAAATATTATAAATCACACGACTTTCCCTCGGTCAAGTAAAAAGTGCGACAAGTAATTTGCGCGTGCGAACAGCTGCGCACGCATCGGACGGCGAAAATGTGGAAGTCATTTACATTCGTGGAAAAAATTGCGTAGACACGGATTTAGAAACTTTTTCATCCAGATTTATAGTATTTTTTCCTACAATCTATCTATTCTACTTCGAGCGAGGCGTGAAGAAGCAGCTAAATAAACAAAATTGTGTGAGACGTAGAGGGATAATAATAATTATAAGTCAATGGGGTACAAAAGTCCAATATTAGAGACAAACTGTATGAGCATGGGTTATGGGAACTTTCAGGAAGAAGTTGAGGCTTTACACGCTCTAGGGACTGACATAAAAATGCCGAAGGATGCAAAGGATGTGTTTGTTATTTTGTTGTTGTAGTATCTAAGTAGAGTCAAGAGTCTATCAGGATTTGTCTCAGTGGTTACCTGTATGATAGGATCTTTTACATCTTAACGGTGGATTTTAAAGGAATTAAAGCAATATAGTCGGTCCGTCTTTGTATTAATGGTAATAGTTTCTACCTGAGATACTAAATAAAAATTACTACCCAATCGGTTTTAGTACATGCAGCCGGGAGAATAGAAATCTTGCTCTGAGGCATATAATTCGTCTGATGTTTAAATAACATCGTTTAAATGGCAGGAAAGTAGTAGATTAGTTGAGTTCAGGAACAGAAAGAAGGCGAAAAGGGGAGGGGGAGGTAAGTAAGTATACCTATTGTCGCTAGTACATTAAAATGGTGGTCTGACATAAATGAATGGGCAAAGGGACTAAAAACCCAACACACTCATAGTCCGACTACACATAAATGATACAATATTGGAATATTTACGCCACTTAGCGGATGAATCAAAAGGTAAAAGGTTACTTGCGGATAGGTATCCATATTTATCCTACTTTTATGTTACCTTGTCTTAACATGACTTTTATTTGTATTCACTAAATAAGTGAGTACTAGCTTTGCGGGCCATAAATCATGTTTAAAAATTCTTGAAATCTCATTATAATTGGCTCTACCATAATATTTTGTGATTATTGAATTTTTACTGAATTACATCCGACATAGGAAGTGAACCTAATATCCCAAGGCTACCAACCCATCTGCGCCATCGTATAAAGTTTGTTACAATATTTTGGCCTATGTATAACGAAATCCAAGTCCGACAAAACTATGCACCACTGGGTAGAAGGTACTATTATTTAAACTTGGGGTAGTTTAAAAGGGTCAACCACCCTATGTTTAATACGGATGAACACGCCTCACTATTTCACATTATTATTACAGGGGTTAATCCCCTAACACTGGGCCCCTTCGCAGTTTTCCAAATCCGTGTCTGATGCCAATCAATAGCAGAAACCTCAATGACATTACAAGAACTATAAATGTTGAACGTCCATTATGCGACATGTAGATAATTACATGTTTATTTACAATAAATTCTTAGAACTGTGCCTAATCTTTTACGTCATAAAATGTTTATATGTAAAGATCATTATTTTACACAACACGGCTACCATATGCATCTATCCTTGTGTATTACTCGTATCTCTGATTGAAGTCGTAATAACTGAAGACATACTTATGGAACTTCTTTTTTTAATTTTAATCTTTCAAATACGTTCATACGTTCACAGCCGTTCGTACCCGAGATTGTAGCTTGAGACACTAGTGCTTTTTTAATTTAATTTATAAAATCAAAATTCTATCAACTAATATCAACTACCTAAGCATATAAATCTGTATGTCTAAAATCTTCGATGCTTCATTTCTTCTTGGCAAATATTCTTTTGTTCTGAGTTTTCTGTCTTCTTATAGAGGAAGAGAACTAATGAACAACTGAGATACCACCAGCTGTGTTCACTCTGCATAAATCCCGAGAGAGCACAGCGTGGCACCCGGTCGTTCAATAGTCTGAAGTGAATCTTCAATTTTCTTATTTCATTTCTATTCTTGATTTCTCTTCAGCTTTCGTTAAGCAGCGCCATCTACGCGGGACTACCGACACTAAGTTACACAATCTTAAGCTGAATACCATTGTAGTTTCACATGTGAATGAGAGATGGCACTGTACGTTTGATACTTTCTAAGATCAATTTAGAGAAAATGATGTAAACTGAAAAATACGTTTTAAATAATAATATAATTGATATTTAACAAAATATTGATTTTTTAACGTAAAGAAATATTTTATAATAATAAAATCACAATGAACGTAATTGCTCTTCTGAATTTAAAATCGTATTTTTAAGCAAGTAAAATATGCACGAGAATAAAACGTTTAAACCGGGTGCAGTTGTGATACTAAAAGGGTTAGTCGGCCGGTCCCTAACGGGCCGTACTCCGTGCCCCACGATCGTATTTCTTCCCCCACGTGTAGTCCTTGACCTTGGAGTACACACACATACACATACACACACACACACATACATGTCAAGTGGACTTGCACACAGACACTGCTTGTATTGCTCTTACAATAGAGCGCGAATATTGTGAACTTGAGACACTTACTGTCAGCGCCTGAATTTTAATTACATTGTTGGGTAGTATAGCAACTAGTACTTTGAAATAATAATATTAGACGTTAAAAATGTTATTCATGAAACTGCTTCATGAAAAATACTGATAAATAAATTTCAAAATATTGGCTAGTAATTCTAGAATATGTGACTACATTTACTGCAAAATTGACAAAACGATTTTCCGAACACTTTTATTCTCATGCATGTATTTTATATTATACCAATTTACTGATACTTCATAATGTAAGAAAACAACATTTAAAATATGCACAATATTTAATTAAAATAAAAAGTGATAAAATTATTAACTACAATATTAGATCGACTGGTAGCGACTACTTCTGAATTAAGTCCATCTTTAGACATTGTATAAAACAAAAATAAATATTTACCAGAAATAATGCCAAGAGTCCGTAGTATTGGCAGTGGCGTGTACATATTTATATCTTAGTGTCATTGCGCATGCGCAGCGAGGCGCTATGATAAACATGCACAACATACACGTGTGATACCGCTATCAGTGCGATAACGCGATACTTTAAACCTTCAATGGAGCGAACATAATAATGCTTTTCCGAACGTAACAGCTTATCACAGCACATTCCAGTGAGTCACCGAATTTCTTCGTAAATATTATCAGATGGTGAATACATATTTGTATTTTACTTGTATATTTGGACGGACTGAATGGTTCGGCTCGATTTTGGCGGCGTTAAAAGATTAGGGTTTAGTTTTATGAATGGAGTAGTATTGGTAAGGCCTCTACATTTATACCAGGGATGGTAGTACATATCAAAGTTTTGCTTGTATTTTAGAAATCGTACAATGGAACAATATTTTTTAAAGCATAGAATTAGAAAACCTCAATCGAATCTTTATGATATAAATGTTTTAATAAATGATGACTTGGTAGAGCTATTTATAATTATAAATATTCGGGTGAATTTTCCAAGGAAATGAAATATAAATAAACAATAATTTTATTAATAGATAGACTACTAGATTATTTAGTATTTTCTTTTTTTACACTGCCCTCTCTTTCTCCTTCTATTATATCCGGTAGAGATCGCTTATAAGCGATAAGACCGCCTTTTGTACTTTTTTTTATACATTATGTATTTATAATGTTGTTTTTTGCTCTTTGTGTGCAATAAAAATTAAATAAATAAATTACTGCGGAAAAAGCTATTGCCACGGCACAATTTTTACGGAATTCCCTGCCGCATTAATTTCAAATATCTTATAGACAAAGTAAATAAATTTTAACAAGACTAATAAATTCCTTGCCTTATTTATCTTATGTATTCAGACTTCGTATTTATTCGTATCAAAGTTACTGCAATCTATTTTTTTGTCACTATACACCAAAGACCTTTCTCTCTCCTCTCTCTTATCTTCATCCAAAGGTTGCTGGATGAGATTGCCTAGTGCAATAAGGCCACCTATTGTACTTACTTCATTATAGTTATATTATTTTGTTTTCTGTTGGTGTATGTTTGTACAACAAATAAAAATAATAATAATCGCCCTTAACCATCTACTGGCCACAGAACTCTTTAAGACTTAGTGTTCGATAGAGAGGGCTTAAGTTGGCCAGCCGCGAGCCAAGTACTGGTTGGTAGACTATATTATATTATGTCAAAGGTAATGAATAATAACCAACATATTGATCACTGGACATGGGAAAACCAGCACTCGGCGCGTCCTTGCGCGGTGGCGTCAATTACACACCGACGCAGTCGACAATGTTCATGGCACAATGATTTAATGGCCGTTTGTGATGACGTGAGGAATTCAATTCACACGAAGAGTATATTTTTTAGCAGTTTAGAATGTCGATTTTTGGTGAAGAATACGAAATAAGAGTATCAAGATCGATAGGAAGCAGCTGAGACCAAATTCCGCATGGATATTTCTGATTTTTGTGCACATTTTTGTGTATGTTAAATTCGTATTTGTAAAACTAGCCCATATTGCTACAACAGGTAAACCTAGCGTAGAGCAATTTTTTTTCTAAAGCTACTTATTTATTTAACTGCCTATACAGACTATTAACAATATGATGCAATTTATAGAGATGATAAAATTCTTATTTTTTGCTTGATTTTTATACTAGATCTGCTAGGGCGTACGCGTTTCCACAATGAAATATATGTCAGTGGTTCATTAATAATAAAAGATTACAAGAAGTAGGGGAATTAACCGGTTATTGATCCATATTTTAAAGAGCTACATTACTGGCTAGGGCAGTTTTGCTCCTTGTTAATTTGCTTTGTTGTACAGATACATTTTAAGGTTGATTTATAAGATAAATTTGACCTATAAAAGCATGCATTGCTGTAATGCCGTATATCTTCTATTTCTAAGTGCTGCAGAGGTATGAAGTGTTTCTATCAAAGCCAATTATACAAGTCATATATACTATCTAGTCATTATGATTTAAAAGATAATACACTGATACAAAGGTGTGTAATCATTGTTTTAGCGTTTGACTAGTACTCGTAATACTGCACCAAAGTCCGTCAAAAGTACTTTTGAACTTTTCCTCCGTACTCGTAATTGCGTGCGAGGAATATGAAGGTACGTACATATAAGAGTTATTTTTTAATTTGACGTTGCACTATAATAGTTAATATAAATTGCTGTGATTTGATAATAAAATAATAACGAAAACAAACACAATATATGTATATGTAAATAATGAATATCACACGATTATTTATTTCATAAATTTAACTTGTGTGATATAATATAATTTCAAAAACAAGATCATCAAATACACCTAAATGGTAAATTAGGCTTGGTTTAAAAGAGTTTTTAACGGCAGTAACAACTGTGCCGTCCAGGTACCACTTGCGGTAATGTTTATAGAATAAGTTTCCTGTCTTGACTCACGTCCTGGGTTCAAACTCTCGGTTATAGACATAAGTAAGTAGTATATTTATAAAACTATCATTATGCCCGAGGAAACATACTAAACTTTGATAATTACGTATATAAATATATTAAATGATGCGATATAGACTTCTTAAAATGTTAAATTGGTTAAAAAGTACGAAATAAATAAAATTAATATCATCCGTAAATATGTTTCTCAGTATAAATACATATATAATATTTATTTAGTCCTGATTCATCAGTTTAATAATTGTACTAAGCAATATGAAATAATAACCCTAGTTATCAAATTATCTCACACTCTATACATCGCAAAAATGATTTATTTATTCCGAAAATAAATGTTTTTTTTTCATCAGGAAAATCTAAAATTTACCTATCTAACAAAACTTACCTGCTTGTAATTTAGTTATCTATTAAATATTCTTCACTTACCTTCAAGGCGGCATCTTCTTTCAGCAACATTTAAAATACCTGCAAAGAAGAAAAATACAGTTTTAATTCTCATATTCTTTTAAATTATATCCATATTGGATATTTAATCGGGATAATAAACTTATAGGTATATCAATTTAAAATATTCTAATTAAAAAAAATACAATTTTAATAAATATTTTTTGTGTGGTTCTTGTCTCTACCAGACTCTACTTCTTCTTAACTCTATAAGGAAAAATCTATATGTATAATTTTTTTATTTATTTTAAAACACGAGCTTAGTGTTAGTTTAAACTAATTTGCCTGTAATAGAAATACATATTTACAACGCAAAACTTATTAGGTGTTTTATATCGTGATCGGACTTCTATAAAATTCCGCGCATACAACGCCTCTACCGGACGTGCGGGGAACTCTATAGCATGAAAACCTCTTCAACGACAGCACGACGACCGCAATTGCCAATTGTACTTGAAGAACAAATCCATCATAAAATTAAAGATGTTAGTGACAAAAAAAAATAAGGAATTAAATTTGTAAAGATCAAAATGACAAAAATAGAAAACATAGTCAAAACTAACCGCGTTATACTTGACAAAGACCTACGAGATGTCTAAGTAATGACTCACTGCAAGTGGAATATTTAGCTGCTAATTGTTTATCAGGAAAAGTTTTTGCACAGTGGCAAGTATTAATTCAGATCGGCAGAGTTAAGAGGACGGGGAATACCCAATGATAAGCCTCATGCAAGGTTGTTGCGTACATCATACACGTTGCTATAACAAGTTAAATGTACGTCATTATGATTTAACTTTAGGTTTTTTATCTATCGTTCATAATTATAGTCACCATAAATGTGTTCATGAACATCACATCAAACAACTAATTATTCTGTCGTGTGTGTCAGACACTATGAGACTTTACGATCTCACAAAACCTAGACGCAAAAGACGTAAATATTTGTTTCGGGTCAAGAATCGCACCTGCGTGCTCTCTTTTCTCAGGTGGCGTTTTAATAACCAAATCTCTACATTTCGTTTTTATGTGGTCTTAATAACCAAATCTGCCACCGAGGCTGTGAAATCGCGGAAGAGCCAATCCGAAATCTAAAGATAGGAATGATGAGGTTCTAAGTGATATGACTCGATGTTGTAGAAAATATTTAATGCTATACGGGCATGACGTCATGCCAGAAGACGTAAACAGAGGCACCTGCCGGTACCTACATTCCACCGCGTTTATTTCTCCCTAAATATGTAATAAGGGCCGAACTTATTGCCATTAATAAAGATCGCATAAAGCGCAGTCATGGGTTATTGATATACACCTTTTAAATATAAAAACTAAATAGAAAATATAAGTCAAATATTAATATGGAATAGTAATAGTTGTATGTACTTATACTATATATGTATGTGTATATGTATTTACGCTTTATTTTATTACTTGTAGCTATTAGATTATTTGTATTTGATTTATTATTCAGTGTTAGCTTCTATCTCTTACACTTTAAACTGCCCTCTATTAATCCTTTTCAAAAATCCATTCCATGGTTGTCTGTAAGATATTGCCTTTGAGCGATAAGACCGCCAATTGTACTTGTTTTGTATGTGATTTTCTTTTTATTTGTATTTTTTGTGTGTGTGCAATAAAGTGTATATAAATAAATAAATGGAAGACAATGCTTATTAATACATTATAGTGACGAAAAGTTTAGTCATATAGCAAATACGTGTTGGAAAACCTTAAAACTCCAGTTGAGAAATACATAATTCGTGAAGTTCACCGCATGAATATTGTGACTAAGCCGATGAGCAAGAAACAACTTCCATACGTATTGCTTATACCCGACCGTTAAGGAAAATTGAAACAATTGCGGTTTCTTATACTTGTAGTATTCGCTATTAAATGAGACGTTATGTGCTCAACAGGAAGGAATTGAAATAAAGGCCAATTATGATTTATAAGTATACGTTATATACGGACTGGTCGGCTTAGGAGCCTGTACGACAACTAACAAAATATTATGTTTCACTAAAAAGTCCAACAATCACGTTGACCTTTCAGGCTGTACTTTTATCGAGCTGTAGGAAGGCTTTGGGGATCCCTGTATTCTAGTCATGGACTTCCTGTGGCTAAAGAGAGAGAGAATGCAACACTAACATAATCTCCAATGAGTGAATCATCTTAACATAAATGAAGAGTACATTTACCATTCAAAGATAACCATTACGTTAAACATAAATAATGTTAAAACGAACAAGTATTCTCCGACACATGACTATGAGCGTCCTTGGGCGATCTCCGGCAGAAAACATGTTACTCACAGCCGACTCAGAACAAGTGCCGCGCGAAAACACTTTATCAACTCACTGATAAATTACTAAGTGCGAGGTTTTTATGTTACTTAATTGTGTTATTAGTTACGTCTGACGTGGATTTAAGAGTTGCAGCCAGACTTCCAGCCTCGAGGGGATATGGTACTAATCACCAAGCCTTAAGCACTTTAGACGCTTTATTTGCAAGTGTTGAGTAATGAGTAAAATGAATTTAATCTCTCAATTGTCTTAGATGCCAATAGAGAGAAAGCGTCAAGTAATGTGTGACCATGTGTCCAACTATAGACGTGTATATATGTATAATAATATAAGGGGAGATAGTAGATATTAGACATTCGAGAAGCAATGACATATCATAACTTAAGTTCACGCCTGTATCCAAGCCAGGGTAGGTGGATATGGCGCTAGGCGAATTTATTTCCGTCTCAAGTTGCTGTAGTTGAACTTGTCGCCAAACTGAGCATAAAATTCTAATAAAAGAAAACTTATTACGTACTTTATAGGCAGTGTGTATGGGACTATAGGTTACGTATGAATTACAACTCGTGACTCGTGAGGTCTTGTGTTCAAATCGGATGCTGGAAGTTTAGGTGACGTTTTTATTTGTCAGTGGCATTTTATTCTTTTTTTTTATCATTTCAAATATTTTAAATGTAAAAATTAAGTTTTGTCATAATAAATTAAGCCAGCAACGAGAATTATTTACGTATTGGTTAGTACTCTACAGTCTACCTTAACAAAAAGTATGTAACAAAAATATGTATTTATACGCAAATGCCTATATTCCGGTTTTTACTCGTAGTTATGACCAGTCCCACGTTTATTCTACTAATCATTTGATATCGTTTTTATATATTTTTTAACTCTATCGTTTCTGATATAGTATAGTCATATAACATATTGTAGATATATTTTTTAAGAATTTAATTGGCTTACATTGCGTTAATGCTATAAAAAATCATTAACAATTTGGATTTTACCTGCATTTGCAATGTAATGAAATCTAATGAGCTTTATTTTTAATGTTATCCAACTTATATGAAGGTTAAACTATGTTGCACGTGTATATTTTAACCAAAACTGATACCAGCGATAGCAATCGAAGGTCAAAGAAAATATGACCTTGTGAAACACTTCCTAAGAAGATAAGAGTTGCAGCCAGTGATACATAATTTATCAACTAACATTAAAAGGACAAGCGAGTCAACTGAATTACTAAAAATTTCCAACAACCGTTAATGTCCTTCAAAATGCAGTTTTATCAGTTTAATTATTATTAATTGGAATTATATTATTGCGGTGGGACAGTTGTACTACAGTATAATTACGTCTCGGGTCGGGCAAAGTGATATTGCATTTTTCTATTCATTATCAGCCTGGAGGTAGGAATTTGTGCCCGATATGGCGATGGGCTCGCCCCATATCACATCGTGAGACGCAACACATAATCAACTCTGGTAGCAACTCTGCCTACCCCTTATGGGAAAAAGTGGGTATATGTATGTATGTATGTATATACTATATAATATGTAATTATATTATTTGATAAATATAGAAGCTTATTTTAAGTTTCATAGACGTAGTAATACAAAGTATGCGGACTTCCTTTCTCCCAATGCTGACGACATAACTGCTGTTGTTACATCAATGCGCGAATTCTATTATCGATACAACAGTAGAAATGTAGATATAAACAAACTATTCACTTGTTTTATCTGCCCGCGCTGATAAAGCCATGCGTCACGGACTCAACAAATCTTGTTTACAATTTTTCGATTACTTTCGTTTAATTTCGCGGATTCGTGGAATTGTATCTAGTATTGCTTTACTTTAAATTGTTAACATAAATTGACTTACATAGATATTGGCTTCCAACTGAATCAACACAAATCACATTTATAAGACACATATAATACCTATTTACTCACATTTATTTAATAAACACATAATTAAATTCGACTAAAATTAATTTCATAATTAAAATCATTTAAAAATTTCTTTCGCGAATTTTTGTAAGCACTAATGAAAAAAATTTGCGATTTGGGGCGACCCGTTTCGGTAGGCGGTTGGCGGTAACTGAATAAAATGGGCTGAGGTGGAAAACGTACAGTGGCGCTATCTATAGCAGGACTGTACAGGCGTAACCTATAAGTGATAGGCTGAAAGCCTAGTCGTGTTACGAAAGTAATTTTCTACCAAAAAGGGTTATTACTGCCGTAGCCTCAATTACTCGTAGATGTATTTTTGTATGTTACACATTGGAATAGGAAAATGGGGTGTTTTAATTATTCCTGTCATATTGCGTCAGTAATTAACGAATCGTTATTTAAGTTATTAGGTACAGAAAGGTAACCTTGAATGTCTGATGTAGTCCAGTTAATTTGAACACACTATTTAATACAAAATATATTTTATAGGTATACATAAAATATGCATAGGAAAACATTACCCATAAATTACAATTATATTTCCCGTACTGGGATAAACAAATATTTGTTTACATGTGGGTGTTTTGAATTAAGACTATAGTTTCCAACACCTACGCTGCAAGAAAGTTTATACGCTGCGAACTTACAAGATGAGCTACGCAGCAGGTACTGTAGATACAAAATACCTATTTTTGAATAAAGAATAATTTAGTATTGTTTTATTTTCAACTAAGAGACTCCAATCAAAAAGATTTTGTAAAAGAATATTTGAATATAGAACAGTTCAATTTGATTTCACCAAAAAGATCCAAATAAAAAGTATGCATTGCGTTTAATTAATAGCCTACCATTCACGACAGATTAATACTGATTAAAACTCAATGAGAAACCATCTCACGTACTCAAGATGCAGTGATGAAAATAAAATAATTACGCAACGTTACAGCGGCCGGTAAATCTCAAGAATTCCTAATATTTTTGTTTTCCATAATGTTTATGAATGGGATATTTGCGTTTCTGTTCATTCACTGCGTTCCATTCTAAAAATAAAGCCCATAGTTATTCATAATTTAGTGAATTACTCCCGCACGAAAACAAAAGTTTCTCCGAGTTGCGAGATTACATCGGCCTCTCGGTCGCGAGGCCATAAAGTAACTTGGGTCAAAAATGTTACTAATGATTTAGTTTACTTTTAATAATATTGTTTAAAACAGTCAGTAACTTTTGTCATTATATTGCGTGTTTACCCGCAAAATAAAAAGAAAAGCTTTGCAGACAAAATATACTTAGCATCCGATAAGGGGAATGTCGTAACGAATAAACATTGGACATAATTTCCCAGAAGTAAGCAAAATTCATATCTAAAAATAGCTATTAGCGGGTCCTAGGCTTCTGCGTCATCTGCCCACGCCGGCGAGGGCGGGGTGTGCGGGGGCGCGGGGGGAGATACGCGGGCGGGGGGTAGAGGAAGGAGTCACGCATGCGCAGGTGCCGCCTCCGATGAATAATGTCAAAGGGCACCCCGGGAGTGCCTGGATGCCTAGGACCCGAACGAGAGCTAAATTGATTTACACGAGATGAAAGTAGGTCATGCTTCTAGAATGAGCCTCCGCGTCTGTACCGAGCGGGAATTACGCTCTTCAATATTACAAAACTTTACACAACTACGCAGGTTATAAACTGTGCTAGAAAAATCTTTAAACAGTAAGTGCGATTTTAGTGTTATTATGTCTGTTTAAAGGGTGACTAAATATAAACACGGAAAAGCCAACTTAAAGGTGAAAGTTTTAAATGTCAAAGGTAGCGATATCTTCGCCGGGGTGTAAATTATGCATAACATTCAGAGAAATTTATAGCATGCTCGCCTTTTCTTTTAGGGTAAGCATATTATACGGGGTAGTTATTAGAAAACACCTAGATTCAACACTTTTTAAACTTTAACATGACTTTTGTGGTGATACTGCAAAAATGGGATGTTACTTTGATCATATTTCTCAGGCGAGCAAAGATTTCTTGTTAATAATTATTGGCTTAGTATTACTTTATAGGTAGTGGTTCACTATAATATACTCTGGGGGTTACCCACACGAAGTTCACGAAGTTCGAATGTTCGAACGTTCGACGTCCACATATAAGACAAAAGTTTTCCTTTTATAAAAATCAATGCTATTCTTCATGAATATAAAATTCACTCCAACTTAGTCTGGGGTTACGACGTACGATAGAGGATTCGAACATTTTGTAGAGTATTTAGGCACATTCAATCAAGTTTACATACGACGTTCGAACGTTCGTCGTCGAGTCGGAGAATAGAGTACCCCCCTGTTTTTTATAGATAACCTATAGATAATTATTCTTAGCGAAAATAAAAATAAATCTGTTCAGAGACAGCACGTGTTGCAATGTCGACCACGATATTAACTTTATTTAGTATTATCAACCAAATGTATGCCTCAACTTAAAAAATCCTAATTACCGCAACTTTGTAAGACGGAAAAAGCCTTAGAAACAATTATAAAGGCCCTAATAATTGAATCGACACACAAACATTTTATACTCAGTCCCCAATACCTGCTGCGCATAATACCCCCCGACGTCCCACCCTAAAGTCAAAAGGTCGTATGTGCAATACCGCAGTTCACGCGCCCTTTCAACTATTGCGCGCAATTCAGATGATACACAGTAACCAAGTAGGTGGGCGAGGGCTTACCACGCCCAGACAAATCGATGAAGCTCTTAATACTCTCGCGAAAAGCAATCATCCCGAGTTACATTAGGTAGAATAATAGATTGCCTGAAGGTATTACAGGTTACCTAGTACGCTGTTAGCTGCGTATTTGTGGTATCGATTTTTAAGTCAGTTTGCTTTGCTTAAAGTACGAAGGTGTTTTGTAAGTTTTTTTTTATTGCTACGAATAGCGAGACGAGCATGCTATTCGCCTTATGGTAAACGATACGACCGCTCATGGACAGTAGCAAAACCAAACACCATGAATTACAAAGCAATGCTTGGGATTCCACTGCACTCGCCATCCTGAGACATAATATGATAAGTCTCATTAGGTCCAGTAATCTCATTATGTACTCTGGCTATAATGAAGACATTGTTTTATGGATCAAACCGGGACACAACAGGCGCGAGAAATAGACATTGTGGTGGTACCTACCCAGGCGGTCACTCATACTTGAGAGACCTACCTCTAGTAGTGTTTCGTCCTAAGCTAAGGTAACTTTTTAACAGTGCTGGAGACAAGCCCTCCAGCTGCACAGGATTTCTAACATGAGGAGGGGGTTTTGTCAACACGCGCCACGCTGGACAGGTGGATTATTACGGGGTATGTCCTCATGCACTATTTCATGTAATTCGGACATCTGTCGATCGACAGAACATTGGATGATGCTCCAGCACGGTTTACCAAGAGTGGTTTATGTGGGCTTAAGTCCCGAAATACGTTGGCTGGAGTGCCTAACATCTTTTACACATTTATGTATGTAAAATATACCAGGAAAAAATTAAAGCCCTGAATTACGTTTGGGTACACGATGGATAAATTTGGGTATCTAGTAAAAAACATGTTTGCAGAGCAATCATAACCACACCGCGTCCAATATTGAGTCACCTCAGCTGGGGACGATCGTTTCGAAGACAATAGATTATATAAAGTATTACAACGACATAGTATGCCGGTAATTGCGTATTGTCAACGCTGAAGAAGCGAGTCAGCGAATGTAATTGATTTAGATTGCACTCCACAAGGTCTTTGCGTAACATTTACGAATTGTGTGTTGTTTATTTTTGCCATAAAAAGTCGGTCTTGGATTAGAACTCTGGACATGCTACGTTAGTACATATTAGGGTTTTTTTTATCTGGCGTTATACCGGCCGGTACCAGGCTCTACCTTCAATCTATGTTAAACGTAATCAATATAGAATATTATATTGTCCTTATTTGAAATTTAAAGGATTAAGCCAACTTAAGAATTTTTTGTAATGAATAGTTAAAAATGATACAAACGATTTATTAGTTTAGGGGACGAAATTTCGTCAATAGAACTAAATAATTATCTTAAAACGCATTGACTCTATGCTTTTAAAAAACATTGCTATCGTTATTAAATATTAACTAAAGCCTTTTCCTACAAATGTCAGCCAAGCGAACAGTTGTAAAATTGTAACTAAGTACTAACATAACGCAATTTCCGAATTATAACAACATTTAACAGATATTTTTTATAATATAGTAATGGCATACTCGTATATTTGTTGGACACACTACAACCTACCAGTACAAACTGTATCACAGGAGAAATCTCGCAAGTACGTCTCAGAGAAATAAACATATTAAAATTAGCATACAAATATAGTTTAAAGGATTGTTGACCTTACGATTGTATCAGGTATGTAGGCTCTTGTTTTGTCATTCAATATGTGTAGACCCTTAATAGTAATGAATAACATGCACCGACCGTCGTCATCTGATATTCTTTGGAATCGTTGTAATCTAATGACATTAAACTTGTTCTTTTGTTTTACACACGTTTGTTTTGCAAAATTGTATGCTTTTTGTGTGCCATAAGGACTTTAAAATGTTTTTTGCCTAAAATAAATTGATATGTTATATTGAATTATATGTGAGCGTTTGTCATTTATCTAAAATAATTTCAGATGGCTATGTGCTTGTCGGCTGAAATTTGAGACAGATATTGTTAAGAATCTTGAATACAATATAGAAAACTCTTAGAACTGATTTTATGTTAACTCAGGAAAATAAATTTATATTTTGTTTAGAAATCATGCTTAAATAATTAAATTAAATTAATATTATATGATACTAGGTCAGATCCATTTACTTATTTTCAATTATATAATTATTTTAAAATTACCGAACCTTATGTATAAAATACCACTAGTATAAAATCCCGCAACTCTATTATACATTTATGCCACTTCTCTCTCTCTTTATCTCTCTCTTCAGCCATAGGAAGTCCACTGCTGAACATAGGCCTCTCCCATGGATCGCCACATAGACCTATTCGAAGCGGCCTTTATGTCACTTAGTCAATACAAAACAATATGATTAATATAAAAAGCCATATAAAATCCATATATTAGAAAGTGGAATGAATGGGACAGCCCGTTCGTATGGGGACGGCTATGGATTATTCCCAGCCTTTATTAACTCAGGCACGCCGCAATAAGATCTAGATTGCAGACTATTCAAAATCAATCAAGTGATGGTGATTTAGTGCCAGATAATGGGCCTACACTATAATCCCAGTTTATAAAATATCCGAGAGATATAGGAGGAAATTTAGATTGTAATCGATGTATCGACGTGGACATGACGTTAGCGGCTATTATGCGCAAAAACATGACTGTGTAAAACGTAATATTGTTAATTAACTAACAATTTATTCATAAAATTGAGGATGAATAAGGTACACTTTAAATAGGTGTTATACCTAGCGTAGTCTTTCAGAGTAATATCTTTTGAAGAGATTTTAAAATACAAGGAGAGCAATGTTAAGTTAAAGCGTTACCGGTGATTGTTTTTTGGCAAATTAATAAGTAAGTTACATTGAATATTTAACGTTAATTATTTCAGTACATTTGCAATAATTGCGTAAACATAGTATTCCTTAAACCACAAAATGTAATTGTGTATTTTCCACAATGCAAATTGCCTGACAAATGCAACCGGAGGATGTGAAATTTAATAAATGAAGGTACAAGTCGACGTACACAGCCTGTGAGAGCCAATTCGAATGCAGCCTGAGCAAGATATAGATCAAAACTGTAAAGTATCCTAAACTGACGAATTATACAAAGAGATTTATGAATGTGACGTTATTTATGTATCTATGAAATTTGTTAATGGTACCGAAAATAATTTAAGTAAAATTAATCAATTTTCTTAATATTTCAATTTATAAAACATAGAATATAAATCACAATATACCTTAACTATCAAAATTCATAAGTTTACTGAAATAACTGTAAGTACATAGCTGCGTTCTTTGGTAAACAACATAAAAAAAGAATTCATAGAGGTGCAAATTCTTTTCAATAGCATGTGTATTTTTAAACATCTGAAATCCATGGGCGGTGCTGAGTTAACGCAGTAAGTCGATAAATGACGAATGAACGAAAGAAATAGGTCATAGTGAAGATGCATCATGATGCATGCAACAGGAAACACGTCTCGACGGAATGCATTCTGTTGAAAACAATAAGTGCAAAATAATTACACTTATGTTCTAGTTCAAAAATTTTGTTGAATTCAATATATATATTTAGAACTAACGAGAAATCCACATGATTTGTTGATATATTAAACATACCAACAATTTGAACCGAGAACCAAGATACTTGTGCAGGCGATTCAATTTTCCTATAAGTAAAAGCAAATGTCGTAAAAAGCAGTAAGTGCTGTAAATGCAAAAACATTACTAATAGCTAGGCAGTTTCAAATGATTTACAGATGACATAAAATCTACTTAGTTTTATTAAACTACAGGATTTACTGCTTGTGCATTAAATACTTGCTTCACTGCCACTTGAGTTGCTTTTTTATTTTCTTTAAGTTATTTTTCGACTTAATAATATCAGCCACTGAATCTATTTTAGTGTTTAACTATTTTTTATGATCTTAACGCCTGAGTTAATGTAATAACTTTAATTGTTGAACCTATAAAAGTATGAAGTTATGTGTTAGTTATCATGGATATCTTTTACATAATAGAGACAAGAATCATCTGATAATAATTTTCAGTTACCAAAAATTATTTTAAAATTTACCTTATTTTATTAATAGAATGATTTAGTTTGATGAACGATTTAGCTTACCTAACCTAGGGAAATCAAAAACTTTGCTGACCAAATTAACATTTTTTTAATTAATTAAAACCATGCTTGGTTGGTGATTTTGTCATTCAACCATAAATGATGATGTACCATTTAATAACGTCATGAGCAATAACAATCATAAGAAATATGCTAAAGCAGGACCTAACCGACAGTATGGTCAACAAAAAAGGATAAAACATAACATTATCCATATCATTAACATTACAAAATAGCATCACGATGCTGACGCGTACGTTCCTGCTAAGCGAACTGACGGAGTCGTGGACGATTGTGATCTTAACTGCGTGATGGAGTTGTTTTAAAAAATGAATTAACATTTCTGCAGGGTCTGAATTGCTTTCAACGAAACAATTATGATAATATTACTATAAAGTATATCGTGGTTGTAAATGCGGTTTATAGTCTGTGTTAAAATGTTACTCGGTACAATTAACAGGTCTGCTTGTTGATTTTACAATTCAAAGAAGGTGATTGAAGGGGATATAGGGCGATCGGTCTTAAAATTGAACTAGTGCAAATGAGGCATAAGGTGCAATGGAATATTGTTTTGGTAGAATTTAGTCTAGCAATTTAGGTAATCCACATAAAATTAAATTCGATCTTTGCAAAGAAAGGGATCTTGTTATTATTTGTGAATATTTTTTACAGAATTATATTAAAAGTCAGACAGACTCAGTAAGAGGATTAGAGCCGTTTAAAACTTCGAAGCCAAGTTAACACAAACACATCATCAATTGAAGAGGAAGTCGTCAAGAGGTATATGTATAGGTCGATTTAATGTATGAATATCGTCTATTAGAATATAATAGTTGGCCATTCTATACGAGTGATTTATCTGCGTAATTGCGGTAGCTCCGCCGCCTACAAACGTTACACGATGAGATGAAGTGCTTCTCATTCGATAATATTAATGACGATAAATAATTATTAATAGTATTGCTTTATGACTGTTGTTTCAAAGAATTTGCATGATGAAATAATATAATTTGTAGACCATTTAAAAGAAATGATGTCATAACCACGTGGCCTATCATACTTAAGGAAACAGAACGGAGCAACGCATGGACTTAATCATATTAAAAACCCAAGAGAAGATGTTATCATAGGTATTAATCGCTTTGGAAGAACCAGATCCCTTAACAGGAAAGCAATAAAACAAAACAATTACTAAGAACTTGCAGTGATAGAGAATAGGAGTCAAAGTTGATGTACACATAAAAATCACCGTAGCGTAACAAAGTAAAGATATGCCGCAATTAAGAAACGATTAAAGAGATCTTCAAATGAAAGACGAATACGCGTTGCATATTATAATATGTAAAACAGCAGATAATGCAGATGGAGTGCACTCCTCAGGCTTAATGATATCGCGCAATGCATATAGACGTAAATCTCCCGTCTCGACTCGTAAAGATAAACAAGTATGATAAGACAATTTAACATTCTCATCGCATCCTGCGCCTGCGCCTAGGGGAACATCTGACAAATGCACACAAAGGTCACATTCCCGTCGGCTGCCATTACGACTCCATAAAACGTTCTGTTTTAAATTGCAAGCAAACGTGCAGACGAGTAAAACAGAAATAAATAAAGTGTGCGCTGGCAGCGCTGTTGCTAGGCGCGCTCAAGGTCTGCGCGACCCTGGCCGTGCCCCCCACACCACCGCCCCGGCCGCGCATGTGCATCGAGCAAGCTGCATTCGCCAAGCTCGCCTGCCGCACACCGCACACACACACACACACAGCTACCTCTACACTCAACATACACGAGCACACGGACTCGATCTGCGTCGGTACACGTCAGTGTGCCACTCATACACGTGCACGCTTAGAAAGGGCTCGCGCATGTGAGCCGAGCGTCACACACACCATTTCTGATTAATGATGGCGAATATTTTTGGTTTTATACGCTACACCTATAAAATTCGGCGCGCTTTTTTCAACACCTCCTGCATGGTTCATTTATGAACGTCAATACTGCTACCTTACGTGACCTATGTTCAATAAAAATAATATTCCTCGTAAATGCAATTAGTTACGCAAATAATCATGAACGGCTTTTTCTTTTCCTGTTTTACTGGACAATTATAGTTATTGTTACTGCAAATAAAGGCGAAAATACTCTTCAGCGTATGAATGACTGTCTATACTGTAACAGTTTCGCATATGTTTCGCAATGAATTGATATAAGGAAAACTTAACAGCGTGGGATGCAACGTACAATATGATGTGGGTGTGAGCTAAGGCCCCGCCACAATACAAATCGGAACAGCGCATGCGTCAATACCTGAGGCTCTGATTACCGGACGATTTATTGATGTATCGCCACGTACTATCGACTAAGTATATAAAACTACCGCGCGCCTTGATGGCCAGATAATAATGAAAACACACGCAGACAGAAACAATAATACTGATAAAAATGAAATCAGATTCGTAAGTGCCTAAACTGCTTGATGAATTATAAATATTTACACAACTTAGCAAATTAATATTTTTTCCAAATTTTGTCATATCTTATGTTTGTATAATTATGAACCGTGTTATGTATTTGTTTTATATTTGAGTTAGAAACATTGGCTGATTACACGAGTTCATTTGAATATGTTTGAGGAAAATGAAGTGCATATGTTTCCTATCCATCACAAAATCAAAGTGGGTCATCAACCACGACTGCGTTGAAAACAAAACTGATGCTGTTATTTTCCTTTAACTATTTTATTGATAAAATTCTACTAAACGCTGTAAATATGATTATTTCTGTTTCATTTACGTATCTGAGCTTACAATAATAACATGTAAATGCTAATATTTTGACGCTCTACCAACGAAAAAAGACAAAATAAAGTAGAGCTGAATCTATAAAAAGCAAGAATAAAGGTAAGAATTAATGTTAAAACATCTCAGTTGAAACAGGTAAATATTGTAGCAAACATATCTGAGGATAAGACACACGTGAACACAATGTCCTCATAACGTCGTAGGTACACATACCTACGTACATGAAAAACAACTAAAAAGGCGTACGGAGATGTGGAATTCAAGTGCAATTAAGAAGCGTTCTAAGAACAGTGGAAGGCAACTCGTGTATACAGTGTATACAAATTAAGTCGGTCGCTATGTCACAAAGTTGGAACACAGCGGGCACGTGCAATAGTTCGTACACGCTTTGGCAAACCTCATTGTTTATTTATTTGTGATGTTGATGTCACACGGGCCCCACGTGCTGCTGCCGACTGCGCCCACCCAACTAAATACAATCAACCGCATTTATAAACATTCGTCTCATTTACATTCTTTACAAATTATTTTCTGCCTGCACATGGCGCTTTATGCGTTCACGTAGCGCGTTATCCATGTCACAATACTTTATCTGATTAGTCATTTTCTTAATTCGTACGAGACAAGATTTTTGCAGTAAAGATAAACCTGTCTTGTAGTGTGTGACTGTGACTATAATAGCTTCGTAAGTGTTGTAAATAAACAAACGGTCGGCCATCTTGTCGGCCATGTTGTCGACTATACGTCAATGTGACGTGACCGCTCGTCAGCTGATACGCGCACGAAACGTTTGTGCAAATAAATACGTTTTATTATATCCTGCCAAGCGTTCCGAAGTGAGATGTATGGACGAGTCGCAAGTCGCGGCTCTTCGCATATCTAACTTGATAATAAATACCAATAAATGTTCGCCCGATTTGCATATGATCGATGCCCGCACCGCCGGCACTAGTTTATCCGGTTTTGAATTCATAACACTGAATATAATAGCCAACGTACACATCACGTTTGTTTTGGAATCGAAATACCGATCTGGACGTTTTCTTGTATAATACTACGAAAACGTTGATTAGTCACTTGTTATAGACGCACGCGATTCGACGAAACAACGAAAGAAACGAACCGTTTGAATGCAGCTCGATTCAGTTTTACGTGTTAGGGTGGGGAATAAAGGAGCTAAAGCGTCGCTTTCGACTAGTATAAGTATTGTAAAAACGGAGAGCGGTATAACATTATTATTTATTCGGTTATTATTATTCAGGCTTAGCGGGCGCGGGTTCAAGGCGAGACTGGCATGTGGGAGGCCCCCATAGCAATTTAATGTAACTCGATTAGACCGCGGCTATGTGCCTCATGTGAAATTAATTTATTTAAAACACATAGTTGCAGGCGTAGTGGTATAGTTAGTTTTGACCATGGATAACGACCGTGAACGATCAATTATTTAAACTACTGAGTACGAATGTAACGCGGAAATATTTCCAAAAATGACATGTTTTATTTTGAATGATGCTTCTGCGTGCAGGTTTGTGTTGTTTTTGTACATATTGTGATTGTACTTCCTTATGTAAGACAGGCATTGAATGAGGGCATAATTATGGAATGGTTATATCAACATTTGTAGTTTTTGGTATTGTTATAATAGTTGAGACAAACTTTATATGTGGGGGAGCCAAGTTGAACTTTAAAACGGTAAATAACATATTGTATAACTTAGAATTTACAATGTCTAGGCTCGGTTTGTAAATCGTGATAGCAACAATTGCCCTGAAACACACGGAGTATATTGTGTCTTTTGTATCGTGGTAACACCACCCTAATATTTGAGTTAAAGCTAGAAGCTACTCAATCAATAAGTCTTCGTTTGGACTCTTTTAGGCCTAAAGTAATGTACTAGGAATATCTACTAGTTTAGGGTTCAAACTTATTTAAGAAAACGGAAGTAGGCAGGACAAATTAGCCTCAGTGATAAAATATCTTGTAAATAAACTTCCCTGTAAATTGTAAGGAAAATCATTGAAGATATAAATTACCATAGAAGAGGTTTCGCAGAATTGGAATCGGATATAATTTTGTTTACCAATTTTAATATGACGTAAAAGCCTTGACGGAAAACTTTCTCTTTAGGCCTATTTAGATACCCTCGGACATTTAGCGTCTATTTTAATTATAGTTCCAGATGATTAAGGTAGTAAGAGCAAGCGGCTAATTGCAATTTATCACAAGCTCTATATTAATACGCTTAAGGTCAAATTTCAACTATAATTGTAATTACTAAATAAATATTTGGTTAGCGTGGATCCCTTCTTGTTCTCTAGCCACAGGAAGTCTACTGTTGAACACAGACCTTTGTCAACAATTCCTAGAACGGCCTGTTGGAAGTGGCCTGCATTAAATGTCTTCCTGTAAGCTTTATTAGATAATCTGTCCCTACAGACATATTTTCATAAAGCTCTTGAGCCTTAGTTCACATAAATTGCGTAGTATTTAATTTAAGTGGCTGTCAGTTATTAATTAAATTTTTGTAGGTTCTAATAGAATTACTATGACCTGCTTTAAACGTGTTAAAATATTTGATATTTTTACCAAGTTACTGTACAATAAATTTGAATGACCATAAACTATTGTTGTAACCAAGGATTTTTATGGCAAACAAGGTCGGACGTTTCATAATACGGATCATATGACCTTTAATGTGTTATGCTAGCATGTAACTGATCAATCTTCCGCCTGGTCCAGAGAAGATCATAGATAAGTCTCCATAACTATTTTGTTGAAGGTCGCTATTTGTACTGTTTTACATTATTCAAATTGATAATTTGTAGATTTATTCACGGCATTTTAATGGAAAATATAATTTAATTAATATGTTTTGATTTGCATTCATTTTGCACCAATACTGGGAATTCTCTAATATGTTCTATTCATCAATCTTCACCGCGGCGTTAAGTCAATTCGGTTTTTAGTACTTAATAGCAATTATTTATGTTTATACACGTGATAATCTACAACTGAATAAACTAAACTGGATAATATGAATGAAGTTTTAAATAATTTAGTTTACACAATCTGTTTTATTTCCGAGCGTCCGATCATAGACAAACCAAAGCAGACAATGAAAGAAAACCAGATTTCCTGAAGTCAAACACGTATGAAATCTTATAGGATTCCGATTGGAAAAACTATAACAAATATGGCCGGATTAGTTTAGAATCCTTCAATGTGAGCACGTCTCTTCTTACGGGTATTATAAGATCTTTTCAGTTTAATAACTATAAATTATCGCGTATTATGATCGATTAGATAATGCGGCGCTGTGGTACGTGCGCGCTAACTTACCGATGAGTTTTTATATGAAATGCTTTACCTAAGCCGTCGTCTGCTTACTCTGGGAACACCCGATTGCCTTGAACTCACGTGCTCGACATTTTTTGCGAGCTGCTCTACAACAGGATACAACTTTGCGGCCCTTGTTGGTTTCACAGACGCCCTTGATGTCTCAAATGTTCAGAGCCATTTTGAAACTTAGCCGACTCTAGTTTCAGCCAGTTTGAGCGTAAAAAACTGCAAAATCTCTGGACCGGTTTAGTGGCGGATTCCTAATAATTTTATCTGTACACGTGAACAATTAAAAATGAACAAAAAGCCATGAAAATCGATTGATTTACGGAAAACATTATTGTAGTGGCTACTTGTGACGTAACCGGTACATTTTTCTTGTGAACTCGGCTTAGAACCGACATTGGCAAAATATTATCTAAGCGAGGATTTTCTTTGCGGAAATTTGTGCATTTATTAGATCGTAAATAATAACGTGACGTTCGTGATGTGCTGATAAGACTGGTGCCTCGTGTCAAATTGAGTCACATAGAGGACACGGTTAAACACACATAGGTAGGTGATGTCTAATGTCTAGAACAAACATGGCCGCAAAGTACACGTAACACGACGCCCAGCCCGCATCGGCTCCAGATGTACTCTAATTAAAACACCACATCATATACCTAAATACCAAACAACGAACATATATTCAATCAGCAATGGTTTCTAAACACAGGTACACAGATAAAACCTAACAACCGCCAACGTCAGCAACGCCGACCGGCGCGGCGTCTAGTGCAATTGAGGAAAAGTGATAAGCTAATAAAACATGAATAAAGGGTACTTACTGCAGCGCATGTGTCAGATGTATGTTGCATAATGTGGTGCGGCGTGGAGCGAGCCGCCGCCAGCGCCGCCGAGCCGCCAGCCTCGCAGCACACCGGCGTATTCAACAGATTCCGTCACGTCGCGTACAACACCACCGCCGTATAACCACCGCACCGCCGATATGCACTGCGATTCACAACGGTTCACCTGAAAAAACCAAGAGGTAAATAAGAACGGCCGGCTTCGTCTATTCCACGCGAGAAATCAGCTTCCACGTTACGGAACTGTGATTATTATTTGTCAGGTGAGCCACTGGAACGCATCGTGTGTGGAAAATTGCGATGCGGTGTTTGGCGCGATCGCCGGTGAGGCACTGACGGCGAGGTGGCCGCCTGCCGCCGGCCGCTCCTGCATTGCGGCGCGCAGCCGCACTCGCGCGCGCATGACCTTGGCATTGAACTTGGCAATGGGCCGGCGCGGAGCGGGGACCCGCGGGGCCGCACGCCCGGGGCGGGGGGCACGGGACGAGGGACACGGGAGAGTGCGGGCGGCGGAGTGGTGGGGCGGCAGGGTGGCGGGGAGGCGCGGTGGGGAGGTGGACGCGGGGTGCGTCGCGGGGGATGGAGATGCACCAGCTGCACCGCCCCTCTCCCGCGTCTTCCGCCATCATGACTGCCCGGACCGTGTCTACGTCTCAGCATGTACCACGAATATCCTGCCATGTTCCACCAATCAATGGTGGGACTTAATTTCGGCTTGCGTTGACACCATAATGTTAGTAGGGAGAAGTTACACATATTGTGTAAACAATTTTAAAGTGTATGCACAAAGGCTTCAAAATCGAATGCTGTATCGTATCTACTGAATAATATTTTTAGTTAATTTCGAAATCGTATGTAATATACCGGTACTTTAGATATTCTCTAAAATAATATTTAATAATACTGCATAAAAACAATGATCAAAAGTAAACGATGTGTTTGCGACGCTAGTAAATAGTAGGCGGGTAATTAATATTTTGTATCGTACCTCATGGGTAGTTGTTCTAATTGTGTTAAGCGTCGATTAAGAGGTAGCGAGCGAGCCTGGCCTGGGGCACATGAGCACCTGATGTAATAGCTATGACAAAAACTGGTCGTTCTTGAGATTTAGTTGCTAACCAACTCGTACTTGAGTCTTCTGATATTATATTTGTACCTTTCCTTGTATTATTGATTTGTGTGGTTAATTTTTAAATTAGAATCTCTTTCGTAGGCTGGGATAAACGTAAGGTTTATTTTAATTTTAGACTTTTGATTTTTGATATAAATGATAAAAAAAGGATCTGTTAAATGGGAATGTTAATAAAAATTACATCTATTACTTTAAAGCACATATTACAACAATCAAGTTGCATAGCATCATCACCATAGTTTTTGTTTAAGTAAATTTTGTTTTTGCAAAAAATTAAAACAGTTGTAAATATAGAAAATAGGAAATAATTAATTTATTGCTACATATATGATCCATCATATAAACTAGCCGCAATAATGAGGCAAGCTGAATTGTTGTGAAATGGTTTCATTGTTAAACGGCAATGCAGGTGACCACGCAAATAACTCGTCACCTTTGCCATTCCGTATCTAAATATAAAAGGTCAAAGGTCGGGTCCAGTAAACCCCTTATTGAATCAACCGCGATCGCCTGCCGTGACGGATCTAATAATATAATCATGTACCTACCCGAACACATTTGTTTATCTAAATTTATAGATGTTGATGTTATGTGCTAAATGATAACATTATATTTTATTAAGAATTGATAAATTAGTCGTAAATAGTTAAAGTGAATATAAAAAAAATATAAAAATAAAAATAATATAAAAATCAACATATTTAATAATTTTGTTTTACGAGCACTTCTCGTCTTACGGAATTATGGTAAATAAGTATTATAATTCACTTGTGACAAGGCTAACCGTGATACAAATCAAATTATTAGTGACTTTTTAAAGTATGGTATACCTATTCTAAATTTAACATAATACTTTAATTCCAACAACGTAATAGAATTGAAACATTACATATCACTCCCGCACGAACAACGTAATTATTACGAAACGGATCAAAATGACGAGCTGTATCTTCCTACACGTGTCGGGAGCCAGGAGGTGGGAGGGGAAGGGAGACGTGGGGAGGGGAGGGGAGCAATCAGGGAGTGAAGTTTGGAGATCGATCTGCGTGCGCGCGCAGCCGTCCCCGACCAATCTGCCTCGTCCTAGCCGCGCTAGGTACCCCAGTTCCGGGCATGAGTACTAACTTCACTGCTAGGATATGCGCATCGGACCTAATAGTCGCCACGGAATGGTGACCCATGGTGTGTCGTGTTTTGGTCATATCTTTGTACTGTGTCAGCCCATAATATACTTCCTACAGGGCATGAGCCTGCTCTTCATTCAAGAGTACGATTGAGAGGGGTTAGGCCATATAGCCCTCCACACTGGTCTAGTGCGGGCTGGCGGACTTTACATACCGTAGATTTTTTTTTATCATTCCGTTCCCCTATCATGTGGTCAGAGACATTTTTGCTTATGACTTTATCCATAGAAATTATTACAAATCGCTATATCCTCACGAATCACGGGGTTTTCCTTCACCGTTATACTCGTATTGTATCCGGACACAATCGGGCTTGATGTCGACCGGCGTAAGATAAACATCTGATATGGGAGGATCTGCGCTGCATTTGCCATTAAATGCAGTGTAGCCGCTTTGTCGTGCCAGTATAATAAAATATTTAATAAAAAGTGAAAACCGACTTAAAAAAACACACTATAAAGTAAAAAATAATAATAAAAAAGAAAACAATACCGAGTAAGATATAAAATCTATTTCATTGTACTTGTATACGTTGTCCGTTGATTAGTTTGCTTATTGACTTTAGTAGCCAGCAAATCAAAATATATGCGTAACGTATTGAAGGCGAGTCGCCAAGTACCAAACACGTAGGACATAATATATTAATAGGTAATTAATGCATTAATGCATTGGTCTTGCTTTGGCCTAAGTTTGCCATAGGGTTCCGTACTATGATACCATACAATTTCAAGTGGTAATCGCAAGAACATACCTATTTTTCAATGTAACAAAGCTGTGTAGTCACTTTGTCTTGTCAGCATTAAACATTGACCAAGTGCGAGTTGGACGCGCGCAGCTAGGGTTCTGTACCGTACTAACAAATAATAATTTTCAAAATAACAATTTTTTTCGGATCTATTCCGATACTTATACTATGAAACCTTCTTCTGGTTCCTCTAGGACTTCGACGTTTCCAGTTTTTTTGCGAAACCCTAAAAAGGTGGCTAGACCTAGAACTATTAATCACTGTCGGTAATGTGTCGTGATGGGATTTAGAACGGATGTGTCTGTGGGATTCAATGGGTTTTAGTCGCATCCTTTACGAGATGACAACCAGACCTGTCTTGCCTCAGTATGACATGGAACAAAGAGTTATGTCCCGATAGATGACATTATAACATTACTAATCTATCTTTTCATTAATCTGTGCCATATACGTCCCACTGCAGGGCACGGGCCTCCTCTGCAATCGAGAGTACGATAGAGAGTAGTTAGACCATATACCACCACGCTGGCCTAGTGCGGGTTGGCGGACTTTTACATACCATAGAAATTTATACAAACGCTATGGTATGCAGGTTTCGTCACGATGTTTTCCTTCACCGTTATAATACGTGGTGATGGACTATCAATACACATGACCCGGAACAGTCAGAGGTGTGCCCTGGGATTTGAACCCGCGACCACCGTGAATATGTAGGCAGCCGTGTCTGTTCCGTTACCTACCAGCAGGCCACCATTAAACAGTTATTAATATATTTTGTTAAATAAGATATTGAAGCAGATTATAATTTTAAAACAACAATGCGTATAAAATATAAATATTTCTTAGTCTTTCTTTATGAAATGTTACATCTAGAAGTTTTAGGCCAAATTGCAATATATTATTGATAACAAAAATAATGATGGATGACCATTAACTAGGCCTTTTTTCGACAGAATTGTTTAAAATCCAGTTATATTTGAGAGTATTAAAAATGTAAAAACTTGAAGAAACCTTAATGATTAGTTAACAGCTATTAATTCTTCATTTTCTCATTATTATACGTGACGAAAAATATAGCAATATGTAACTACTTTGGCGAGCCCTTACAAAGCTGATGGATGTTTTATTCCACACGGTTTCTTTTTACATTCTGTCCCAGTAGACCGTGGCCGAGTTACCTGCCAAACCAGTTCCCTATCAGAACATCGAATAGAACTCACGTTTGCTCAATCAAGCTATCTGATTAATCATTAAACAATCGATGTAAGAGACCGCTTTGTAAAGAAAGCTTTATATATTTTAATCGAGATAACATGCATATTTATGGTAACAATATGTTGATTAATTTATAGCTGTATTCGTAGTGTTGAGCGGAAAATTGCCTCGTGTCAGTTATTTTTATAATGTTTATTTTTTCCGCTTTTGCTTGAAGGGAGATCATCATGGAATTTTAAAAGTTGCATCTCAGATACTATCCTAGAATTAATAATTTATTGGATCAGCTTGTCATGCATGCGAGCCCTTGCTTGTTATGAATTTCTTTTATTTTCCAGTATGACATGTAATTTTCTATAGCTTTTTATTTTTTTGTTTTCTTGGAATTATGTTGGGAAATTTCAGGTATCAGCTGGATTAGTTGGCAATAAATACTTACAGCATGGTAATTGCATATCTATGTAGTTTTCAAGAAAAGGGTCCTTCGGAAGAGTTAGGAGGAGGATGCATGTATATGGCTATTTTCTACTGTTTTCTAGTTTTTTTTTAAATTCTGTCACGGCACAGTGACTGCATTGCACCTGGTGGTAAGTGCGAATGCCGTACAGATAGAGTATCGAATGGTATCAGACGGCAATCTCACCCAATTTAACACAATCATGCCGGTCAGCTAAGATGCCTCTTCACGCTACGGCGGGAGGACCCAGGAAATAGGAAAGCGGGAACACGTGTGATTGGCAAACCGTTCCACAGCGTGACTGTGCGCCAGAATCAAGAATTGGAGAGTTTGCCTAGCAATATTCCTAGCAGGCGCTGTCTTTTTCTGAATAAACCCGATCTGCAGCAGATCACGTCAAACTTCAGCTCAGGCAATAGGTACAGTCTATATTATTTAGGTGTAAAAAATCTGGGTTTGAAAATTTGACTAATATTACGCAAATGGTGTACTTGTCAATAATAACAAAGTTTTTCTAAAGCACTTCCGTTACACAATAATGTTTCTTTTGTTGTTGTTGTGTTGTATGGTTTACAATAAAGAGTTTTGTATTGTATTGTTATAAAGTTGAAGATGTAAGTACGATACTAAAGGTAATATAAACATGAACACTTAGAAGATTCAGCCTTATTATCTTGATTGAATATTATCAGAAATACCTTCTATTTTTATATTGCTTAGGAAAATAAGCATAATTTACAAAGATCAGAGACAATTTCCTTGAATTTAGTAGCAAATATTTCAAGAACGTAAAATGGCTTCACTCTCCGTACTTTAATTTTCTTAACCTTTCAGTAAAATGTCAAAGGTCGAAAAACTTTTCCTTGAAAATAGAAATTACATAATATTTTCTCTTAGAATGGTATGTTCTTTGATTAAACTTTCGTCTTATGAATGTTATGTTATGTTAGCAATGGGGGAATAAGAAAATTGTGTATTCAAGAAAGTTGATTCTGTTCATAACACAACTCTTTGTAAACTGGGCTCAGCATTATTATAAAAACCTTTGTTTTTTGAACCGTTTCTTTGACAATCAACTTCAATTCTTCAAAGCTTAATAACAAGGAAACCTATTCAAATACTTTAAATATGAATAAGTATTACAACAAATTTAATTTGCTCCATTTACTTTAGTTAAATTACTTCAAGTGATAAATAATCAAAAACTTAATAAACGAGGATTGAGTTGACAATTTATTCATAAATTCATGATACTTATAAAATTTGAATATTCAAATTTCTTTGTCTATTCATGAGTAATCTGAGTGGCAGGTGTCGGCTCGAATAGATACAAAATTTTATTTTTCTAGGCATTTTAGTTCGTCAATATTTTAACTAGTAACCCATACCGGCTTCGCCCATGTATTTTTTTTGCAGTCCGTCATCTGAGCGCACCGTGTGGTTTTTTAACAATATTTTTGTATTGTCCCATTTCTATAATAATTTTCTTCAAGCATAAACTAAAATTGCTGCAGTATATACTAGTTATTCATCGTAATTAGTAACTTATACTCACTAAAACTGGGTCTTATAACATATAATTTATATACAGAAAATAATAAATTGGATTAACATTTCTCGAAATAAATACCGATAAATAGACAAAAACGAGTCTTATCACAACTTGTGATTTACCACTTGATATAGTCAATTTAAAATTACATTAAATATCAATTTAATAACGCAAAAAAAATATTGTAATAATGAATTATGAGGGCTTCTTTGCTTAATGGTTATTGACGTCATCTTGACAAACAAGATTTTTATTATTATTAATTATATTAACATTGTGTCATCATCTCTGTTGGCTATGTCCCAAACACTCAGTATTGTCTGTCCAATATTATATGATTTTTTGTTCCATTTAAATTTCTTTATAGAATAAATTTTCCTTTCATTTGTATCAAGAAGAAATAGTGTTAACAAAATCAAATTTACAAATTTAATATTTATGTTTTATTTCTTCCTTTGATAATACATAATAATGACATCTGTGTAACCCATAGTATTTCGACATTATAAAACTATTTGCACATCTTATACATAATCGTAGTACAAAGCAAATATATTTACAAATACGGACTTGTTATATTTAAACATACAACTGTCTTTGACCTCATAAAACTTTATCGTCGCTACTTTGTGTATCTACAGATAGCATTATTTTGTTACTGTTTTCATGATGTTATGAATATTTCTTATATAAATACACCCAGCATATGCTTACCCCATGCGAACGTACGTGTTTTATGTCAAAAACTACGCATTACATCGTAATAGTATAATAATCAGCCCTGTAATAATTATCCATGGATTTCACAAACATAATA
Organism: Theretra japonica; assembly: GCA_033459515.1. Taxonomy (NCBI): domain Eukaryota; kingdom Metazoa; phylum Arthropoda; class Insecta; order Lepidoptera; family Sphingidae; genus Theretra; species Theretra japonica. Next base: position 6,491,782 of record CM065951.1, on the reverse strand, counting down.
CATACATATATCTTAAAGCGACGTTCGAACCATATAATTCCATGGGCATACTTTTTCAATTCCGTGAGTAAATTGCTTATTTTAACGAGGCACATAAGTCACACTGACATACAATAACTGCCTCATTCATAAACAGTTAAAACCAATTTTAGTTGTACAATGTTTTGTCTTCTTCGCTCAAACTGAATTCAAAAGTCGTTCGAAAGGGATAAAACATTCGATAACTAAAATAGATTTTAAAACTATTTATGAAAGAGACCCTAAGAGTTTGATATTCAACATGAGATAAATTGAGAATGCTTAACAATGTAACATAAAAAAAAACAAAAATGAAAGATAGAAAATAAATAAATGTTCCTGTATTTGTGTTTTTTGCATGCGGTACTATTACTAAATAATTCAAAAAATATTGTAGAAGACCATTTGTATTAAGAATATTTGGAATTAATGAATAAATAAATACTCCAGCCTCGAAGCTACCTAGTCCTAACCCGCAATAAGATACAAATATTGTGTCGTCAGTATTAGAAATTACAAGAAAATTTTTCATTCTTATAAACACCCAGACCTGGAACATATTATTAGAGTGCACATATTATATCTACGACAACTAAGCTATATATTCTAAAACCCTTACTCATAACGCTAGTATAACATTTACCGAACCAGTATTATAATCTAGACTGAGTACGCCTAGGTACTAGTCTAGGCATCCTTGTGTAACCAGCACCCGCGTATTACGTTACACCCGCGCGTCACCACCGCCCGGCTAGGGTTGCTATGATACTGAATAGAGGGAGGCGGACTTCTGCCGGCGCCATAATAACTTCTCGGAATTGGCTCTGCCAGGGAATAGCTCGAATATAATATTAAACTGGCAATATTTTCCCTTAGATTTCTTGGTAGCGTCTATTTACGTATAAGTCTTAGTAGATATTTTGCTTGTAAATATAAAGAGGTTTAAATGTGGTGCTTAGAATGGATCTTTATGCGTTGAATTTAAATTCAGAGTTGTATTAAAAACATCGTTTAAAAATAAACAACGAACATATTGATCTACTTCATTACACTGCCAACGTTTTATTACGCATCAATAAATAGAAAACAATAATATTTTCAAAACATCACCACGCATAAAATTCACTCACCTCACTTCAATTTATCAGCTCCCTTTATTATAAGGTACTAACGATTACGTCATCATACCACGCTACTACAACAAAATAAAACCTTTTTTCGAATTACACTGGCCACAAAAAAAATAGAGATTTTATTTTTATAAAATTCGCGCGGCAACAGAGCCAGCGGCAGGCAGCCCTGGCGGGAGGCGCCCTTGTCCTTGCAGGGTAGTTCAATCGATCGGCGCGCGCCCAACCTCAGCTGAGGCGAGCGGGACGCCCTACCCTTTGTAAGTAAACATTGCTTCGAGATTACGTATTCTCTTCACGAGCTCTTGATGAGTTTGTTAAACGCTCTTATATCATCTTCAAGCTATTATTTTTGTTGGTATGCATAATTTTTGTTTTTGTTTTTTTCTTTTTTAGAGATTGGTTCATAAAATATGTTGATTTCAATTTATACTTTATAATTTCTGGAACTGTAAAATATACAGAGATAAAAATAGTACATTTTGTAGATAATATTAAGTACAAGAGAGATATTAATATAAATCATAATCATTATTTAAAATTTATGACGATTATTATGAGGAAATGAAATACTAAAATGCTATTTAATATTGAGGAAAACGTTTAAAACCTAAATTCAAAGTTAGTATGAAAAACTGATAATAAATATTACAGTGTACCTTAAATTATGGACATGATTATTATGAAACTATTCTTGAAATATTAATAATGATCTTTCCAGAGCAAGAGTGATTATTCAATAATTTCAATTAACAACAAGTATTGACAAAATCCAGAATTATTCAATTGTTTTAAAACGGTTTCATTGCATCTTAAGATTGGGCAAAATGCCTGCATTGCGTTCACACGTAACGAGAAGAGATTTCATCACCTCAATATACGAGTAACTTATTTTGATAAATATTTTGTGAAGAGATTTTCGACTTCAGCCAAATTATTGCAAAGAGAATGCGGTTTTGTGGATGTATTATATTATTTTGTTGATATTTTAGTAACTAATATAATATACTATATAGTTGTTTTTTTATAACTCAACTAGTTGCCAAGTTCATAAGCAACCAACTTTATCGGGAAAGAATATACAGAGTTGAAAATACTGATATCCAATTCCATCAATGCAGTTTTCGAAGTTATGATTAAATAATTTAAAATGTCGCAAATATATTTACATTAATTTTATGTATTCTTCTAAGTTGATATAATGTAAATAAAATATAAAATAAATCTAATATATAAGTCTTCTTACATGTTAAGAAAAATCTATAATGAAAAAACAAAGCCCATAGTTACAAACCAAGAATCAATTACAAGCAAAAATAATTAATGATAATCTCGCTTAAATATTTACCTTTGTTCAATAACCAGTCGGTAAGCAGCACGAAGGTACCTGATTACGTCATTACTATTATAAGGAGGATGTGCCTTCCGTCCAGCACGAAATAATGATGCACATCCGTTGACATTAATTTTATAAAGACAAATTCATAACGCCTGGATCGGGACACAGGATATCTAGTATATCTAAGGCATTTTTTATTTCTTAGTTTGTACAATATCCGTTGGCGAATAAATGCCTTTTTGTTTAAACAATACAGACGTGGCTGTATGACCTATGATTCCTTTGCCTATTTTTATGATAAAAGTATGATAATACCAGGATTTACACTCTGTTTTAATGTTAGCTCATTTTGTTCAGGACCTATTTTAATCTTCGTGAGGGAACACTGGCATACATAATTAATGTGCTTATTAACTGGAATGATTCGTCTCTTACAATATCAATTGAGATGTTCCATTCGAATAACTCTGCACTAATGGCAAGTATATTAAAGATCTTTTCCGTCTTGTAAATAAAAATCTATAGCATTCAAACCTTTTATTAATGTTTGTTACAGATTTTTATCTAGATTTTTAAAAACTTTTGAGGTCTTTGGTATGTATGGTAGCTTTCCTCTTTTAATTATGCTGGTTTGGTATCATCTGTATTAAATTTTCGGTAACTTATTACTAGAAGCAGTTCCATAAGTTACTAAAACTCCAATAATTACAGTACTTTTGTTTTTGGATATACTGCTTCATTTAATTTAATTATTATTATTAAAAGTAACATAAACTCCAAAATATTTATTGTAAACATTGAAAACACCATCTTGTGTCAAACGTTACAGTTTTTAAGCAAAATGTCAAGTTTATGGGTAAAATAAATTGTACCTTACTAACGAGAATACTCAAAATAAACACATGATCGAAATTACGAAATAATCTTACTTTAATAAAAGGTAAATCATTATAAGTGACTCATTATGATCGTTTAATCTTATTTGCGAGCCAATACAACACTTCACTCTAATTCTAGATTAATTAACTAATTATAAAAGTAAAGGCCTGATATGTATGTATAGGCAAATAAATGTATAGCGAAACAAAGAGAATCTGGAACAATGAAAGCACTTCCGGGCGAAGAGCAAGGACGGCATCGGTTATGTAAATCTACCGACCATATTGTATAAATGCATACGTTGACTGCGGAGATAAATGTTAAGTAAGTATATGATGTACGGGACTTTTCGACCCTGTTCATACTAACCCGTAGCCAATTCTTAATGGTTATTTATTATTCGATGGTAAATTCTTAATTATTTTAATATTACATTACATTTTAGAATTATTGATAGATCTATAAAAACATATTTATATCCAAGGATGAGACATCCAAAAATATGTTTATCAATAGCCCATAAAAACTAAAATGATGCAAACCGCAAAGTTATTCGTCGCATCCTAGAACAGTTGCACAGAAGACAGACTTGACTCGATAACCGGCAATATTTTAAATACGATATTCTACCACAAATTTACCAGTATTTATAAAACAACTGCTAATTAAGCCGTTGGGGATTAAGGGAAATTTTGTTTTAATCCGTCTTTATGTATATTTGTGTTGAGTCAATAAACATTTTTTTCTATCCGTGGGCGGCAGCGGTACAGCGGTCGATAGAGGGGAGATGGGCCGCCCACACGCTCTCCCACCCTCCCCGGGCCACCCCGCAGCTTCCCCTGACCTAAATACGGGGGATGGGGATGGGGTGACGCGCACAGACGTGCATCACTCACACAGTCGGAGATAGTGATGTGTTCGAGCCCATCGCTGTGTATCTGTGTGAATTTGCCGAGAGTTATTTATAACATCTGTATCGATCAAAGTTTATATAATTTTTATGGGCTGGGAAATTTGCTGTAGATTGTCTTTGATTTTAACACGCGGACATGTTTTCTTTATAGTTAACGTACTGTCGCATTATTTTATTACGACAACAAAACGCGATACAATCTTTGTTTTTTCTTTGAGATAATTCAATATTGAATATGGCATAACTTATTGATATCGGGAAAAGGCACGCGATTATCTTCACCGCAATTCCCGAACATAAACAGGCAATTATTTTTACATGACACATCTTATATATTGTAAATTATACCTAATGTAATAAATAAGATGTTATAATGTGAGGAACCTCCCAATAATATCCAGTAATAAAGGATGATTTATTCCCTTCCCACCGCCCTTCGTGAATAGGACCGCCATATTCGAAATGTAAACACGCAGTCGCAATGCCGGACTTGCCGCTTAGTCAGTACTACGCACTACCACCCACTGCACCGGCGCAGTGCCGTACTGCGCTTCTCTTCTACCACGGTGACCGCATGGCTGCAGCGCAAATAGACTTCCCAACAATCATAGAAGTGCCAACCTCATCATTAATTCAAAAAAGGAAGAGGTTTCATGTTAGGCTGTTAACTTTATTTATTTTTCGGTATAGCCATACATTTATATTCGTTTTTTTATATGTCAAAGGTCATAAAAAAACCAGCGATAACCTCAATGTTTAAGACGGTTATGCAAAATCTGCTTCACAACCTATCCCAATATTTTGTTATTAATAAATCTGGTATTAAGTTTTGATTTAAATATTTTATGCAATAGTATACAGTATACACTAAGTATATAAGTAACTATTATTAATATAAGTTTTACAAGAGACCATACAGTAAGCTGATAATGCTGATATACCTACCTAGCTTAACTAATTATAATATGTTACGTCAAGATATCGGTACATAAAGGAACTACGATGCTCGTTGAGAAAATCGATACACCTAGGTAACTTTATTCTACTTTTGATACAAAGATCAAACATGGCTTCGTTAACCGTTGTTGTCATATTGTGAATGACTTCAAGGTTTCTTGCAGAACCGTTTTTATTCGAATAAGTCGTTGCCTAGGTTAATCGTGTATTTATCTACAATGCGCTGTAATGATTTTAAACCAATGAACAATCTGCATTTAAAATGGGAGTTGCTTCGACGATTAAAATGACGGAACATGTAAAAACTAAACAAAAAATCAGCATCTGGTTGCTAAAAAATCGCGTCCTTGTGTCGTAGGATACCGATTCCGATGTGATTTTGCTTGTTTCGTATCAAAGACACACATTACTTGGTGTTTGTTCATAACATTAACATTTGAAGCGATGACGTGAGAACTCCGCAAGGTTAGTTCACTAATTTTGCACAAGTAAGAAATCACCCATTATTTTGTTGTTAGATTATGCGAAATTTATGTAAAACAAGGAAAAAAGACGCGGATGTATGCCAAAACAAGTCCCGGTTCTACAACGGTATACCTACCTATAGGTGTGATTACAAACATTACACAACACATCGATTGGTTGCCGAGAAGTAGCCAGTTCCGCCGTACCTTCAGTTAAATAAACTTACCTTTGTCAGCAGTTACAGGCGCAGTGCAGGCAAGGAAGGGCAGGTCGTCGGGCAATGCTGGTCACTCGCGTTAACTGCGCATATGTCCCTCAGTAGTGTTTTCGAGAAAGAGGACGCGCAAGAGGAACCAACCGACGCGGCGGTGCGCGGCAGAATCGCGCGGCCTCGACCTTGGCCGTCAAACTCGCGCATGCGTCCCGCGCCGTGCCCCCCGCGCGCGCCGCACTCCCCGCCCCCCCGCCAATTATGTCATTATGTGCCGCCGGGTTTGCTGCTGTTGTGTTGCCAAACACAGTCGCGCTCTGGTGGAGCTGGACCCAGATTTTTAAAATGCTTCAAATCAAAACCAGTTTGTGGTTCAAATTCAAACAAAATAACCACCTGGCTCCGCATTCTTGTTGTCCCGCAGACTTTAGGGTTGGTGAAATTTTCGATCACTTGGTACTAAAAGTAAATCTTGGCCTTGACCTTGGTTTTTGTATCAGTAGATATATTTTGACGTCATTACCCGATACCCACGTAGTCTGGTACATAGTTGACGTCATTTCAGCTTAAGAAATATCTGATCTAATGTAATTACCGTAACAACTGTTACATTGTAAATATATCCTATTTACCTACTGCATTCGTTTTATAACAGTTAACCGGTTAACCTCTAACCTAAGTAAAATCCTCATGCAGTATTCTTTTACAGAATATACTATATATTTATTAAATGCATAGCTGATATAAGCAGCACGTTGAAATTGGACAAAGGCTAGTGGTTTTTGATACATAAATATGGTTCAAATGTTATGAGGTGCGAATTGAGTTTTTTTGATCAGACGGTATAAGAATTAATCTCAAAATTATGCTCATAAATTTCCGTTGAGATATCTTTTATTCATCACGAAGACTAGAAAAACACTATTTATGTTTCGTTTTTCTTTGTGTGGCTTCTTTGTACTCCTTAAGAGTAGTTTCGTTTCTGTACTGTTCAACGTCAAATTTTACCCACTTTATTTCTTTCTTTCTTAGCATTTATTGTTTCTCTATCAGCCCCTATCATATTATAATTAGCTTCCTCTTACTTCTTGATAAAGGTCAGACCAATATAGTTCAAAGGTCGTATATCTATCGCCATTTTATAAAGGTATACTGTGATAAAATGAATATGACCTTAATTCCACCTTTCGTAAAGTAGGTATTCAGTGGAACACTAAAACCCATCACAGTGACCCACGCAAGTGTCGACTTACCATTGAGAACATTGTAGTCACTTTACCGTGCCAATATAAAGGAAATATCAAGGATCAGCATACATAACATTCATAAACTTACGCCCGGAGTCAGGAATTTGTGCCCGATATGGCGATAGGCTCGCCCCCTATCACGTCATGGGCCGGAAAATACAAGGTGAAACGAGGATGTCTAGTTTGCAGAAGTTCCCAGAAGGGGTAAGCAGAGGCTTACCCCTTTTGGGAAAAAGGCATGCGTTTATGTGTGTATAAACTTACGTCTTTTTCCCCGAAGAGGGAAGCAGAGGTGCTACCAGGACACCCATGTTTCGCCTTGTGTGTTTCGTCCCGTGATGTGATAGGGCGAGCCTATCGCCATATCAGGCACTAATTCCTGATTCCGGGCTGATAATGAATAGAAAAATCCAATATCACTTAGCTCGACCCGTGATTGGAACCCGAGACCTCAGACTTGCAATCATACCTTAGTACAACTGCGCCACCTTGGCAAGGATTAGCAATTAAATTTTTATGAAATTACAATCACTAAATGATACCAGACAGAAAAATATAGAAATTTCCCCATTTCTGATATTTTTATCAGTAATACCAGGTTGAAAAGGTCATTTAAGTAACGTTTTTATCGCAGCGTCGTTAATATTAGCTTTTTCTCACCATGGGGCTGTTAGCCGGTCCATAAAGTAACAAAAAAACTTGTACCAGAAGATAGCACTCATGGCATTACGTTAAGACTTACGTACACAAAACGCCACTGTTAATTGACTTTAAAACATATATTTTAACGATTGCTACATCTGTACTCATAAACTACATCTCTGAGTATTTTAGTATACCTTAGTTGGTACTTTACCTTCTGAGAGATAGTAAAACTAGCTATCGAGTAAGTGAGCAGGAGACCCATATAAATTTAAAGCACTAATTTACCCAAATAGGTTTCGTTGGCGCTAATTATTGCGTAATATTGCTGGAGTGCCTGAAACATACCGGGTATATCAAGACTACGACTGAAAATGACGTCAGGTGGTAGAGTTAGTGATTAAACACACAATGCAACTTAAAATTCTCAAAAATATTGACAGGCCTTTTTTGAATTTTTTTAAATATCATCGTACCTGGATCGTAAATCCGTAGTTTTTACTAAAATTATAATTTAAGCCCTTGCGGACCATTGTGCGTTATTGCATGTCATATCTTATTATTTTGGGAAATCGATGTATTTACTACCTAAAAACGACGACAAGTAAAAAAATTTAACAAAAATATTGTCGCTTTTATTGCGAAATTTTTAGTTGCATTGTATCTGAAATCCCTACTAGTACCGCCTGGTTTCGTTTTCGGTCGCAGTCTTGATAAACCCTGTATATTAAGGTTGCCATAATATTGAATATTTTAAGAAGAAAATTCACACTATATAAAGAACTGGCATTGTCTGAGTGCGAGAGAGATAGCTTAAAGGAATATTCGATATTAATTACGTTCGCAACGTCATGCTGCGTCGAAACGTCACAATCGGACACAGGTAGGTTCTTACTAGGTACTAGGTAGTATCAGTTTTCCGCTTGTTCGGTAGGGGCGCTGTAGGCAGAGCCCGACTTTAATAGTAATATGATGATACGTGCAATTAAATGGGGCGAATAAAAATACATTTTATCTTATTATATAACTATAGAGTTAAACTACAGGTTTTATTCATATTAATCCTTGTATCCTAAATAATTACCTATATTTCAAATTCGCAAATTACCTAATTGCATTTAAATTTCAGTTGGCTTTATTAGAAAGTATTTATTTTTGAACCTTGGATGATAAAGGAAACCATATTTCGTTACCTAAGTATTTATAAAATTGCTACAAAATTGATATCACCGCTATTGTTTTTAAACAACCACCATTCAAGTGAATATTGCTCTCAGAATCTCGAGTGCTATTACTTTCATATTCAGTGCATTGATATTCTCAAAATTACCAAGCATTCAATATTGTTTAAAATAGTAAAACCGAACGCTCAGGTAATACTATAGGACATGGGTCATGAAATCTAATAATAATGCTTACATATAGGAGGGTGATGCAATATCTCAGTTATTGATCGTGACTTTGTCCGCTTATTTATATCCTGGAAAATTATAGTTAAGAAATATAATATTAACAAATATTTCTTCTCCTTTCCATGCCATTATTATTTTACTAAAGTTTTTACTTTTTAATAAATTAGGCACTGTTTTTTCTCGACTATAGAAAAAAAGAGTGGTAGAGCCATGCTGCAGAGGCATTGTAGTAAGATGGGAATAGGCCGACTTGAACAAACTGTACCACTGTTCTACATAAAACGATGGCTTCATTCTACTTTACCGTAGTTCACTTTTGCGTGCAATTGCGTCTCCACCCTAAACACAAGGGAATAATACTGCTACTGCGCCAGACGGATACGGAAGTAATGCAGCGGACACCTCACCCTGTTTATTTAGTCGACCCGTAATGCGCCTTAAGTAGGGTTTTGAACTTTACATATTTTTTCCAATATACAGAAGTTATAAGATAATTGTGTTGTATATTTTACTTATTAATCTATACTGTAATAATTTACGTAACACACGACTAGTGTTGCAAACTGATAGAGAGAACTAGGTACCTAAAAGTAATTGGTTTTTAACTGTTGCAATATATTAGGTAGATAATTAATTTAATGCAAAACATGGGAATTACCGTTAAAATGCACATAACTTGTTTGAAAAGCATTAAATATCAATGATAAAATTCACGTTAATTAAAATACTTTATAATTCTACTTTTTTATATGAATGCCCACTTTTATTTATTAACTGTCGTATGATGATCATCCATTCTATCGTTTTAAGTTGTCTGGAAGAGATCGCTAGACAATTGTACACTATTTTTTACGTTTTCTATGTTTTATTGTCTATGAACTTTGTGGTGTTCAATAAAGTGTTGTTGTTGTTAAATACCTGTATATGAAGAAATGACAATGAAATTGCTAACTTTTTACTTTGACGGATAACGATCAACGATATTGCTTAGATGGATAGATAGAGAATACTTTATTGTATGTACATCAATAATACAGAAACATGCATATAAATTAACAATTTCAATTAGAGACTGCAGCAAATGGCGGTCTTATCGCTAATACCTATCTCTTCAAGACTACCATACTTAGGTACACTTTTACATTTTGATCGATAAAGTTCAGAATGAATGTTAGCTCCAATCAATGTACACCTTCGTATGTTTTCGTATAGCATATTAGGTGATTAAATTGCGATTAGTGCGCCATCTGTACAGCAATTCGTATACTACTTTGGCCTAAAGGTAGTTCATATACTGCGGATATTTTAATATCTAGTTCTGTCAATAGATGGCGTGAAAAATAATTTTATAATCTAGTCACGGTACCATAAATGGTACCTACCCAGACAGCCTCTCATATATGAGAGACCTACCAGCAGTAGAAGTTACTTACCCATGTGGACTTTTGTACAATATATTATACCCAAGTCTACTTTGAAAACGTAGTATCTTAATACTCGTATATTCATTCACAATCCGATAGATTTTTACATATTTTTATTAAATAATTTATTTATGAGAAAATACTACATTACATACATTGATTTAAATATAAAATCAATGTTTCCATCATAATAATAATCAATTACTACACAAATGATTATATCTTCGACGATAAGTATTCCACTGAAGATGGTAGATTGTTGTTCAAATGTCCAGAACTCGTTGTAGGGACTGTGCTTACTGTGACGTGGGGTCTTGTCGTAGGTTTAGTCTCTTCTTCGGCTGTAATTTTCCGGAATCTAAAAGAAAAAAATAACGGTACATATTTGCAAAAAAAAGACCTCATTTTAAAAAGTGGCATTTCGGAGTTAATATTTAAATATATGAAATGGTTTTATTTGGTGAATAAGCTTACATTGTACTTTCAACTTGGCAATTAATTACAAACAAACTCTACTGTAGAGTGGAATAAGGACGCGCATTTGAAATTGAAGTAGAATAGATAGAATTGATAGAGTCGATACGACCCATTGTTATAGAGAAGAAATAGAATGGAATTAAATCGCAGTCTTGTTTGTTAGTGATAGGTGCTTATTTTAAAAGTTTAATTTTCTCTTTTCGCACAACAAAATAGTCAAAGTTTTTTGTCTTCTACTAATATTTCCGGTATTTTAAGGAACACAACAATATGCGATTGAAATCAGTACATAAAGTTTATAGGTATAAATGTATGGGAAACTGATTTGTTTAACACAGACTTTCCATGGAGGAAGAACAAAAACCAATATATTGCCTTACTTCGACATGAGCATCAGAGAAAGCAAGTTGTTGGCCGGCGCTTCTGCCAACAGCCACAGGAGTAAAGCTGCGAGACAGCCAAAGAACGTTACACCTGCTGCCAATGTCAACTGAAATACATAATACATAATTAAAACACATTTATGAATGAAAGCTACATACCATCAAGAATTATTTTCGAAATATTTTAATGTATGTATGTCTGTAAAAATACTTCGAAAAATGTAATTAGGCGCATATAAAGTTAAGGTGTAAAACATTCGCTGAATAACAAATGTAACATATATATAAGTATTATATGAATGCAATTTACATTTGTGCGATTTCTTAGTTATGACATAATTATTTACGTCATAACTAAGAAATCGCAAGAGCAATACAAAAAAAAACATATTATGGCATTATTTCATTCATACGAGTACAATATGTTTTTAAAAATATTTTATGTGTATAAAGATCTCGTCGCTGGATGCAGGCCGCCTCCAACAGGCCACTGTGGAAATCATTAGGAGAGGCCTATGTTCAGCAGTGGACTTCCTTTGACTGATGGATTGGATTGGTTTGATAAAGATCTCTATGCACTATAACCTGGCGTTACCATATCCGTGCTATGTTTAAAAGTTAAGGTACGGGTAACTTATAAGTTGCTAACCGATAATTATATGCATTTGTGGGGAAGTGATACTTACAATTTCAAAGTAATCATTGTGTTGCGGATTCCTGGTGACGAACACGTTGTGGGCGATAATGATGTAGTGAACCAAGTACAGGCCATAGGCGAGTCGGCTGAGAGGAACCCATGGGAACCAGCTTAAAAACTTCTTCACTAGAGCTGAAACATAATGTTTATGAATATTTGCATGTGCTCAATAACGCAAGAGTTCATGTTAGACGAGCCATTCCATACTGGTCATTAAATTATATGTTAAATTATTGTGCATATGGCTGAGGCCTCCTTTGGAACAATTTAGTTTAAACAGGCAACAGCAGGTCGTAACATTAAAAGCCAATTCTCAAGAATCTATGGAAGTGTCGCAGAAAGGCAAGCAGAGGAACCGTGCTCAATAAACTGCATAAATGCTTTCGATTGTGTCTTTAATTTGTTTTCCTTGGTTTAGTCTGTGTACTCATTCAAGCTGCATTCTTTTTATTATATGTTTGCCAATTGTACCATGTAATTCGTCAAAATTAAAGAACAACTAAATTAACATAGTACTGTGCATACTTACGTACGTCTCCAAGAGAACAACACAGCACAACCATAGCGACTCCGGTGGCCCAAACGGGTCGATTGAGAGCTGCGTATAAAGCTCCTTCAATAGGATGATAGGGCCGCCATAAAAATGTACTGCCGTACATCATCACTGCCAACATGAGGGCTAACGCTGAAATCGTGCCTAATATCGACCATTTCTAAAAAGACGAGAAGAAGAAGAATTAGTAACATCGCTTGAATTCGGTTTCTAATGTGGTTGGTTTCTAAGCTTTCGGCAATAGGTATGCAAATGAAACTGTTCTTCCACCATGATTTGGGATAGGGGAGATAGAAGTTAAAGGTCTTAAAATAAATGAATTTTCTTAAAGGGTAATAAAGGTTTGTGGTGGTACGCTCTTGAACTAACAACGGAACTAAGAATGTTGCAAGGAAAATTACTAATGTTAAAATTAATCGTTAAAGTCATATGTGTATTTCCAGGCAAAAGTTAAATAAAATTACTCAGAAGCTTTTTACATCAACTTCACCCACTCTTTGGTTACTTGATTAACTGTATCTGTTTGATTTCATCATAAAAAAAATTAAAGAAATTTATGTTACCTTCGATATTATTTTGAGATTGGATTTCGTGCTATATTTAAAGAAAATGTAGCCGCTAACGAATCCAACCAAGTAGGCGGCATATCGAGTGTGACTCTTAATATAACTGTAGTGGAAGTCTTCACTACCGCGAGGGTCCGTCACGAAGCTGAAAAAAAAATTACGAATATAGTCTCTCATAAGAACAAAAATCGGAACGAAGTGATCCGTCAGAAAACTAAGGTACACATATGTAGCTCTTAATGTTAGTAGGTTGAAGTGGCAATGGACTTGCCACACATGTTGCAGATTGGATAACTGCTGGACTAAGCATGTTTTGGAGTGGAGACCGCGTCTTGGCAAGCGTAGCGTGGGGCGCCCTTTGGCCACACGACGGGGCGACTTGCACAAGAGAGCCGGCAGCGACTGTATGCATAAAGCAGCAGACCGGGCTCTGTGGCGTACTTTGGGAGAGGCCTATGTCCAGCAGTAGACTGCGACGGGCTGATGATGATGACGAATATAGTTACTGCTATCAGCTATAGGATCACCGGCAAGTTTAATCACCGAAAGAAACGCATCAACTAAGCAGTTATTTCCCCTCGGTTTTATTTTATTAACTGTGATCACACCCTTTGAACCGAGTTATTTATGTTGTAGATTTAAGACGTTTCATCAAGGCTCTAGCACTTGATATAAATTATGTATTTTGCGAAGAAATTACGATAATATTCGGTTAACCTTTCCATAATAGGTGCGTAAATAAACTATGTTAGCCCAGTCTCGTCTCCTGTTAAAAAGAATCGAAAGTGTTTTCTAGAATTCTCGATCATTGTAAGAAAAGGCTGCTTAACATATACATAGTAAGTGATGTTTGCTTTCCAGTAAAAAGCAACTCTCACACAATACACGCGCTTTTATTTCTGTTTTGATAGCAAATATGCAGATTAAACTTCGCAAAAAAGTGTGAAACACAGAACAATTGCTCTTAGTAAACAGTTAATGGTCAAAGAATTGATTACCTTAACCAAGTTATTGAATAAGTACTGTAATACGAGCTCAATGCAACAATGGAACGGAGGAAGTCATGCAAACTTGTGCAACGTAGATCTACGCAGATAGTGCGGAGTCTACTTGAATTTTTTCCATGTCACACATAATCATTGTTATTTATTCGTCATTATTTTATCAATTATCCATTGTTTATTCATTCAATGATCTCGGCTCCATTTAATTCTTTACTGGAATATTAGTTTTGTTTTCCATGGAATCTACCAGAGTAAACAGTTATTAGGCTCGTCAAATATAGGCGTCCGTTGCCATTGTTTCTTCGCATATCTTTTCATCTTAATACATACATTTATATCTCGCAGCTGGTCACAAGCCCTCTTTATAATATAAAGGTCTGTATAGTACTGTATTTAATTCTTATGCGCCATTTACACAGTTTCTCGCTGTGACAACCGTATGCGATTATCACATGACAGTTCCGCCATAGATTATCTTGTTCTGACAAATGTTTACACGATTTTTTTATATCCTTACGATATCGCATCTTTGAAGCGAGAAAGTTTCCCTGTGTAAATGAGGCTTTAGTTTGAAGTGTAAGTTTTAGCGCTGTCGAAGCCCTTATCTACCATCTCAAACCCTATGCGAAAAGGAGAATTGTCATTTATACCTTACGTTGTCAATTTATAGGGATAGTCTTTAAGGACAATTTAAAGGAAATACATAAACCAGGCATTTATTTTAGATAAAAAGTAGGTATAAATAACTAAAAAATGAAATAACTTACTCAATGGTAAAGAGCTGGACTGCAGAAAGTTGGTACATGTAGTTAATGATCCCGGGCAGGATGATCGAAGCGATACTTATAGCACCACCCAACATCATGCCGAGTGTGGGTAGCTGCTTGTATATCCAGTACAAGATTATCGTGACGACGAAGAAGTGGAAGTCACATGGTATGTACCAGGAAACCACTATACACTGAAAAGGATATTCGAATATTAGATTTGAAATTCGTTTGTCATTTTGGATTACGTGTGTAAAATTATCATAAGCGATTACGTATCAACCGCCGCTTTCATAACCGAAATATCTAAATAAAAAAAAATTGTAATTCGTAATTACATCTGGTAAAGGCCAATCCATAATAAAATAGTAAAATAATAAAAACAAGTAATTGAATAAAGTATAAATAACTTTACTGGTGGTATGTCTCTTATATGTGAGAGGGTAGGTAGTAGGTCTATTTCCCCCGCCAACCAGATATGTAAATGCACTGTTGTGTTCCGGTTTGATGGACATTGCTTTGATAGCCAGAGTAACTACTGGACACATCGAGACTTAACATCTTTTGTCTCAGGATAGCGAGCGCAGTGGAAAATCAAGCTTTGTTTTGTAATTCATGACGTTGTTTGGTTTTGCAACTGTCATGAGCGGTCGTATCGCTTGCCATCAAGCTAATGGCATGGTCGTCTCGCCATTTATCCAAATTTAAAAAAATATTGATGAACGGTCATATCTCCCAATGACCGATTTATCTACGGCGTCCGCTCTATTGTTTGTTAAAGCTGAGTTTAAACGACTCTACGTTTCTTCTACTGCAGGGCCTCCTCTACAATCGAGAGAATGATTGAGAGTGGTTAGTCTGTATAGGTCATCACGCTGGCCTAGTGTTCGCGGACTTAAACATAGAAATTCTCCCGAATATAGTGTGCAGGTTTCCTCACGATAGTTTCCTTCACCGTTATAGTGCTTGGTGATTGACTTGAAGATCACATGAATAGTTTTTCTCCCGCGACTTCTTGTTTCATAGTCGGCGTCTTAATCATCTACGCCACGGAGGCTGTAGAAATTAAAATTGAAATGGTAAAATGACTTACTATATTCTCAGAGTCCACGTAATTACTGACCATAAGAAGATTGAGCCACCAGTTTTTCCTGCACTGGTCTGTATCGTGGGCTACCGCCCTGTTCCATAATGGTCCTGATCCGGTGTAGGGGTAGATCGCAGATACGAAAAATATTACGATTGCATATGCAACTACTAATCTGAAAGAATTTGATGTTACTAACGTTAAAAAAAATATATTTTTTAAAAGCTGGTCAAAATAAAATATAATTATTTTCATTATTAGCATTTAACCGTCGACTGATAGGAGGGATGATATTTTCTATCACAGGGTTAGGATAGAAACACAGGGAAGACACATGTAACAATACATTGGCATGCTCTAGATCAGAGATATTTTTTCTCTATGTCGGTCATAAACTTTATAATATTATTTTCAATTTACAATATTCAAGTAATACAGTTGCAGAATATTGGCTGATTTCGACAGGTCGCTTTGAAAATCCTTAAGGGAGATGTATGTCTTGCGAGAAGGCGATGTTCTGCAATAATGATTATGATGAGAGTAACGTACTACGCACGAGCATATCATATTGCCGGAAGAAGAATATACTAGTTTTTGTACTCCATCGATTATCATAAAGATGCGCAACATAAATAATTATAGCATTTACTTTACTTCTGACAGCAGAATGGCTTACATCTGACATTACAAATTTATAATAAAATAAATATTGTATATAATAAAAATATATATTTAAAAAAATTGTAATTACAACAATAATTATATTGTTGCAAAGATTTGTAACACGTATATATATAATTAAAGTGTAACTCAGACTTCTCTTTTTTATAATAAAATTTCACAAGCGCTTTCAAATCGTACTTTCCAGCTAACTACAGCTGTTGGACGAATTCGAATATGAAACTCTTTTAATTTACATACATATTCTAAATAAAGAAATCACCTGTGGACTTTCCTGGATATTCCTATAAATTATAAAATAAACATAGAAAGGCGTCAGTTTATGTATAAATATATAGTATAAAACAAAGACACTTCCCGCTGTCTGTCTGTCCCTATGTAGGCTTAGATCTTTAAAACTACGCAACGGATTTTGTTGCAGTTTTTTTAATAGATAGAACGATTCAACAGGAAGGTTTATATGTATAATACATATACATGGTGTCTCAATTTGTACAAAAAATAACATGTATCTGGTGTGGAGTGGAAACAAAATACATCTGCACCCAGGCGGAACTGGGACCGGCGTATGTTTAAAACAAATTTGATAATGAGGGTCTTCCACTCACCTCACGTATCTTTTCAATATCAGGATCAAAGGGTTCGGCAGTCTCTTGAATCTGGCTACAGTGACACACGTGAGGAATCCCGACAGCAGAAAGAACGTGTCCACAAAGAGATCGTCGTGTAACACCAGCATACCGAATGCTGATTGAGCGTCCTATAATAAAATTTATTCAATTACATTGAGAAATAATAATGATAACTGCCTAGAAACAGAAAACAGTCGCCGTACCCACATGGGACTTGTAAACTTGTACGTATTTTTTGAGAAAAACTAAACACAACTCTAGTTCATACATTTTTTATTGCTTAGGTCCGGCAAACGAGCAAACAGATCACCTGGTGGTAAATGATCACTGCCGCCCTTGACCATCCACAGCGCTTGGTTCATAGATGTGTTATTAGGCCTTAAAATCAGGAGGGAAGCGGGAAGGAAAAAGTATGGGAAGAGGAAAGGGGTATTGGGCATCCGGCAGTCTCACTCACCGAACGAAACCTGACAGCGAAGCTATCGCTTCACGTCGATTTCCCGTGAGACAATGGTACCGTTCTGGATGAGCCTGCCCATTCATGCTGATCATGACTGACAACAGCCTGGCGCTACCACAATCCAAACTGTTTTCACCATTTGGATATTATAATCTAGATTTATATTTGAATTAAACTGTCTGATAATTATGTTATGTATTACTTTTAAATTGGAAGTATATTACACTTATGACACACACTATACTTATGATGCAGGCTGCGTCCAACAGGTCACTGTGGAAATCATTAGGAGAGGCCTATGTTCAGCAGTGGACTTCCTTTGGCTGATGGATGGATGGATGGATGATATTACACTATGTCTGACAAGAAATATTGAAAAATAAAGAAAGATGAAAGTGTTACAAACTCACCTTATCCAACTTCAATCCGTCACTGGTTGGCCCTGAGTTGTATATTCCTATTTGATGACCCACAACAATAAAGCACATTGTGAAAAACCTTATACCGTAGAACACTTCGATGCCATCTTTCTTCATCTTCAAAAGGTCCAAAGCGTTATCCCGTATGCAAAATGCTTTGATGATACCAGATTCTGTAAATATATTAGGTAATTTAATAAGTTTTCATTGTAAATAAACGGTCGAATAGTATCTATTTGTTCTTACTTCTATCGTTGTTATCCTTTCGTCGACAGTTTATGAACGTGCAGATTGAAGTAATAACTATGAGAATGCAAATTAGGGACCTGCGAACAAAATATGTTTTGATATGCACAGGTTCGTTAATTTTCATTAATAAAATAAATTTTAGAAAGCTGTGATGACACGCAATATGATATATATTGTTGGATCACATGCCAGGCAATGATAAGTTCTAACTATATACCTGACGAGGTATGTCCATTAGTACCACCCACAATTCACCATGATTATTTCTTCCAAAATTAATATAGGGCGGACGTGAAGCGACTTAACCGACCAACAAACTACAACTGTAGAAAACAAAATGTAGCTAAAATTATACGTTTGGTTACTGGTTAGTATGGCCCCGATAAAAAAATATTTGCAAAATAATTAAGATACTAACGCAAATCCGTAAAAGAGGCTGTCATATTCCCTGTATTGGTTTTTTACTTGGCATGTCTCCGTGACGGCGATGTTGGGTTTGATTCCCGCAGCGCCGAGATGGCTCCGGTTCAGCATGATCTCCGTGAGCCGTTCTATTGTCTTGGGCTGGCAGGAGACCGGGGCACAGACACCCCATGTTATCTCGTTGAGTGCGTGTGTGTGGGGGGGTCGATACTAGAAAAATGAAAATAACAAAACTATTTTTGACCAACTCCAAGTTGAGACAAATAGTAATTATTAACATAGGCGATAGAGCCTTTATCAGCATTTTAGTTACGTGATATTTTCTTCACCAGTGGAATTTCATTGAATTTATTTTTAGTAATATTTCGGCCATATATTCCAACAAAAAAAAATGTGAGTAGTAGAATTTTAGTAATATACCTCTGAATATCGAAATGATAGAGCTCTTTAGCGTAGAGTAGGCAGTAGGCACGTTAGCCCAGCCACACAGCGTAGGCTTAGCTTCATATTACAGAGCACTAAAATTAATATTATAAAGTACTTATATAAAAGTTATTTCGTCACATTTTTCTGGTGTCACCAAGGTCTCACAAACATATACATATATTCCCGAAATACCCGTGGTTCACACAAACCCGCGGCCTCTCAGCTCACAGCCGGTGTCTAAGTGCTTGTTCACGTAGGAACGCGCCGACGCGGTGGCGGGAGCGGGCGCGATAGACGTAGCGAGTCGTGTTCACATTGACCGCCACGCGTTTCCGCAAGTGTCAGAGATTGAAAAGTTGAACGACGATCTTTTATTTTTAATCGAAAATTCATACCTAAGGTGGGAGACGATAAATATTAGAATTGGTGTGCACGAAATTAATAAAGAAAGACTACAAAATGGTGAATTTCACACTTTGTGTAGTAGTAATTCGAGCGACAAGTTCAAACTAGTTGAACTTACCGGACGTCGCGAGTGAATCGCCTACTCCGCCGCTAGTTCGACGTGAACACAAACAAACAACTCAAGCGTTTGATATAGCCGCGAGCGCACCGCACGCGTTTGTCGCTAGCTGGCCCGCTACTTACATCGCACGTGCGTTTCGTACGTGAACACTTGGACAACATCAATATGTTTGATATTTCGCGACTGCGCCCGCCCCCGCGCCCGCGTATCAACGTGAACAAGCACTAACCAACTGCGCCACGGAGGCTGTCAAATTGTAATTATTTGTTTAATTCCAATTGATTCTAATGCGGTTTAATATCGATGTCAATAACAAGTGTGAATTTACTGCTCCCAGTTTACAGAGATCGATGGAGTACAGAAGTAACAGTGGCGGGTGTGAGGTCACTGGGCAGGATAGTCACATAATTTAATAACAAACATTGTAAAAATATACCGATTAATACAGGTACAGTTAAGTATACGTACCTGTATCAGCCCATATGCCTCCCACTGCAGGGCACGAGCCTCCTCTACAATCGAGAGTACGGTTGATAGTGGTTAGGTCATATAGTCTACTACGCTGGCCTAGTGCGGGTTGGTGGACTTTTACACACCATAGAAATTTATACAAATCGCTTTAGTATGCAAGTTTCCTCGCGATGTTTTTCTTCACCGTTATAGTGCTAATTATATTAATTATATTAATTATATACTAGATATTTTTTATTAATATTGCGACAGCACATTGCATGTCAGAGCTGAGGGCTGCTGATTTATTCATAATAATTAACTGTGTAATTACATTAGTGTAATTTACCTAACAATCATTTAATTACCTACCTCATATTGTTTATATTAAAAAGGGGTGCTCTTTTATTTTCCTTTGCAAAAAACATTGTAGATAAGATGTGTTAAGTATAGTCTATTCGGCTAAATGCGTAAGTTGGGAAATTTCGATAATCAATAAATTATTATGAACCTTTAAAGAAATCTGATTCAAACGAAGAGGGCGGGCGAATAGTAATGGCGGCTAGATGAATGTTGTCAGAGCAAAATATTCTGCCGTGTTTAGGAGAATTTCGTGTGTATCGGAATTCCCCGACATTCGCATTTACCCAAATACATCATACCTTTATTTTTATTACTCAAGTGAAGCGTCGTGCTCATCTTTCACATGACAAAAAATGAGTGATATGTTTTGCTGTTTTTTTTTGTCTATTATTTTTAAAAAGGTAGGAGACTGTCCCACCCTCACACTCGCCACTGCAACTCCTGTAAGCCAGGATCAACAGTGGCACACATTTAAATGACACCGATCATTGAAGCTTAGAGCGTCTCCGGGAATGTGTAACTTGTCTTTAACCCGCAACGAAGTTAATCATATAGTTAAATTAACAGGAGGAGTTGAAAATCTTTTCTGTCCACTGCCCTCCGTAACAAAGCGTTTTTAAAAGGGTAATGGAATGTAACTATGTGTTTGAGTCACCGCCCGATATAATGCTAGGAAGCTTGAACAAAAATTTGAAAAACCAGCTCACCTCCATAAAATCCAAGGCAGATTGATAAGGAGAAATGGGTTTGTCAATAGGTTTCCTTTTTTCTTTATCAGTTCGTTCTAGAACTATATCAGCGAGGCAATACTTGAATCTTAACTCTTGCTGCTTGTCAAACCACGGAGAGTTCATGCACTGATCGAAGTTGCCGAGTTGGTAGCGGTTCCCGAATAACAAGCCTTGTGGTTCTGATGACTGGGTGTCCCATGCTATGAAAACATATTAGTGTTTTATTTCAGCCCCTTTTCTCCCCTTCACATAACAATTACGTATTTCAAATTCAAAGTAATAACGTTGTATCTTTGTCATTTGACCATAGTATTTAATATTATTAGAAATAATGAATCAAGTATTTCATCATAAAAATGATATTTTTTAGACAGGCTTAGGAAATTAAAGATTCTAAAATGAAAGCAGCAGCAATAATCTAGTTTAGTTTGTTTCTGATTACAATTTATTAAAGCCTCAAAGAAAATAATGTTAATTTAAATATTTATTTTGCCTTATTCGATCAAAATACCTAATGGAAAAAATGGAGGCAATAATGTAAAAAATATCCCATTAAAATTTAAATTCTGTAGTTAAATAGCTAACACATTATTTTTCAGCATATACAAAAACATACCCCAAACTGCCCATAAGGTAAAATTCTGCAGATTCTGAAGCATCAAGTATATAGTGTCCAAGCAAGGTTTTTCCTCCATGGTCCAATTCTGCCTCTTAATCGCGTACACCACATCATCAAGGTACACCCTACTCTCTCCATTTTGCACTAATTTCACATCTATCGCATTAACAGGAGCTTCAATATGCGCTGGGGCTTCATTCTTACTCTGATTATAAACAAGACTTTGCACACTATTTAATAAACTTAATACAAAATAGATAGCAAGGAAGCCCTTCATAGTTAATTCTAGTATAAAACTGAGGTCTGGGTAAAAATGTGTTCAGTTATAAGATAACGTTGTTGCATAATCAGGCAATCATTGAGTGGCAATTAGTATGTTCCATTGTTCAACCTGCGGAATGGGGTGAGCGCGATGTGCCTGATCACTCACTGTAAACATGAAACAATTAATTCGT
The DNA here is from genome assembly GCA_033459515.1 of Theretra japonica. Classification (NCBI taxonomy): domain Eukaryota; kingdom Metazoa; phylum Arthropoda; class Insecta; order Lepidoptera; family Sphingidae; genus Theretra; species Theretra japonica. The sequence goes on along the minus strand of CM065951.1, from coordinate 6,469,177 downwards.
ATAAAAATACTTATTTGTTAACGTAAGAAGTACCCTGTTGTTTATGATATGAGTAGTTAGTACTCTATACTATAGTACGGTTGTACTTTAAAAACCAAAAGTCACAAGAGCTATGTTATTTGACCCAAGCTGTTTGATATTTTGGGCCAATTGCACAAACTATCTTTGCCCATAACTTTAACTTTGAAAACGTCAATCCCATACATTAGCAATGTTAAATACGCCTCAAATGTATGGCGATGACATTGTCAAAGACAAGGTTATAGGCAAAGTTAGGTTGTGCCACGGGTTTGTGCGATTGAGCCTAAGTAATTCGTCAAATCTCGACTGATGAAGGTATCGTTACTGTACAGGTACACTCAGCTAAGCACGGGACTTATCTAGGGATCGAAATTTCGATTGGTTAGCTTTGAGCTACCACGCTGGCCTATGATGGGTTAACGGACTTCACACATCACAGTAATATTTAAAATCTATAAGGAGGTGTGCGTATTTACAATTTATTAACTAGAGTCCATTTTTAGATAGAACTTTTCATGTCGACGGGATTAGGGATATTTAGTTTTTTGGATTAAACTGTTTGCATCTTGAAATAGTGCTCTAATTTTCCTACATAGGCTTTTAGTTTTAATTTAATATTATTAAAAACATAATATTCTTGTTCTTAGCATATTGGACGACATGGTGTTGTTTTAATTTGATCCAAAGTAAAACCCTGTTGCTCGTATATTTTCTCAAAACCAATTTAATGGCTTAACCATTTGTTTGTATCTTTGCTTAGAGACTGAAGCATTTTGTAGGTTTACCAAAAAAATTGAGTGTCTTGGATTTCTCACTACGTGGAATTATATCTTACAGCAACAATGTATATAGTATCCATATTGTAAATGTATTCAATTTTGATTTCAGCATGCTCTAAACTTTTGATAATAGCGCCATCTGGCGCATGATCATAGTAACTCAACGACCCTTACAGGTTAAATTAGGGTGAACATTTTGTATCAAACTTGTATAACTACGTGAGTAAGGGTGATAATAGTTTCGAACAAAACATGAAGATGGCGTGCTATTCTTGTTAGAATAATTAAAACCCTAGGTTGAGTGGAACAATAAACATATCCGTAATGTTGAACATATATTTTTTCCATAAATACGCTAATGCTCTTCCTGGCCCTAACATCACCATCATCCATCAGGCAAAGCAAGAGCACTGCTGAACATAGGCCTCCCCCAAAGATTTCCTCAGTGATCGGTTGGAGGCGGCCTGCATCCAGCGATGTCCCGCGACCTTTTCTAGTTCGTCACGTCCTAACGCGTTAATTAAAACTGAAAGAAATGTTACAAATCATCTAAATTCTATTGGAGTGTGGCGAAATTTGGAACTACAAAGAAAATTGAAAAATTATCTATTTAACTCATTGTTTGAGATATGTTTTATAATAAAAACAACAAGCATTTATATTCGTTATCTAATAATATTAAAATGCCCGATGCAATAAAATGTGAAGAGAGGTAAACTATTCTTGACAATGTTAAATTGCCAGCCTCCGTGGCGCACTTGGTTAGACGGCTGTTAAACGAGAGGCCGCGGGTTCGATCCCTGTATCGACACAAATGTTTGTGTAAACCACAAGTACTTGTGCCGGGTCTGGGTGTTTGTGAGAACGAAAAGTCTCTCGTAGATTCTGATACCCGCGATACAAGATTTGATCTTAGTGTGAGGTCAGGATGATTTATGTGACTGTTGAGTATATTTATTTATTTATCTTATTTTTATTACAACAGCGTATTCGGACGCTAGAAGATCGCATACGATCTATACGTGGATGGGACCAATATTATACAGGGTATATCAAGACTGCTACCGAAAACGAAGTCAGGTGTTAGTTATAATAACTACAATTACAATTTTTGCAAAAATTGTAATTGCATTGAGTCTAAAGTCACTAAAACTACCACCTGGCTTCGTTTTCGGTAGCAGTCCTGATATACCCCGTATTTGACGCGTAGAGTTGAGTTTTTATGTTACTTTCTTATGAATTAGCGTGGATTTATTTAAGGCGCATTATCATTCACACAGGTGAAGCAGCAGCAATAGGGATCAACAGGGCATTTGAAAATAAAAGGACATTATTTTTTAATTTTCAATTGTTAGTCATTTGTATTGAAAGTACCTTTCAACTTAATTATTTACAAATCAATTATTTTTCTAAGGTATACCTGAACTAATACACGACATAAATAACGTGGGATTAATTGGCCCAAAAAAGAATTAACTTCATGCTACTGAATCATAAAGATATTAGATAATTAATGAATTCAAAATCAACGGGTATGTTATCTTTAACTTCACTTTTTTGTAAGAAATAAGACAGTAGTATCGGATCCATTAATTGATTTAGTATTTTTGTTATCCTGATGATAATTAATAACTACCGTCGCACAAGAACATCGACCATACACAGATCATATATGGGTTGCTTATCTTTCATTGGAGCAGAAAGGGTACTACAAATGGTAGGAGGAAATAAAAACACATTTTTATTGTTTAATAATTTATACATTTATAAATGTCTACTACATATCTACATACATAAGTACACAATATCCATAAGCGATTGAATTATCTAATATACTACAAACAGTGCGAATAATTCTCAAATGTGCAGTTTTCAAAATGTTAAACATATCCTATCTATACAAACAGACAATATTACTTACGAAATAAATACATCTTAATATTAAATTATTTATGTCCAAATAAACTAATAGGTACTGTTTGACTTTTTATAAGTACTTTTCAACTTTGTACAAGCGTAACACACAATTTCAATAACATGTTCCGTAAAACCATGGAATTATGGTACGTATTAGAATGGTACCTATAAGTTTAGTTTGATTGTAATAATAAGTTATTTCTCCTCTAAAATTAATGATATTTATGTGTAGTATTATAATTAGCTATTGTTTGCGAAAAACATTACGTTAAAACAATTAGTGACATTAAGTGTGGACTGAGAAATAGTGACACTAAGAAGCCTACAAATACGTCCCACTGCTGGGCAAGGGCCTACTCTACAATCGAGAGAATCGATTGAGAGTGGTTTAGGCCATTATAGTCCACCACGCTGGCCTAGAGGGTTGGCAGACTTACATACCGTAGAAATTCTTTAGAGGATTTATGCTTTAAAAAAAAATCAATCTTGTCTGGTAGGAATACGACAGCAATGAAGTGGGTCACTTCCTTTATTTAAGGTGGTCATTGTTAGGGCAGGTATAAATATTATATCAGCATATTACATATGCATTTCCTATTTAAAGTAGAAAATAACAAAAAATATGATACAGGCAAAGTATGTGGCAGGGAGGTATACGTGCCTTCCAAAATTCTGATCTGTTCACTCCGAGGGTCGAACGAGTCGTAGAATTATATTAATTATAGTTATAAATTAAGTATAATTGTTATCAGTGGTTTAACATTCCAAACAGGCTTATTTTATTCTTTTTTTATTGCATAGGTCTGGCAAACAAGCAAACAGGTCACCTGATGGTAAGTGATCACTGCCGCCCATGAGCATCCACAAAGCTGGATCATGGATGTGTTGCAGGCCCAATTGGGAGGGAAACGGGAAGGAAAAAGTAGGGGAAGAGGAAAGGGGTATTGGGCATCTGGCAATCTCACTCACTGAACGAAACGCGACAGCTGAGCTGTCACTTCACATTGATTTCCTGTGAAACAGTGGTACCGCCCCGGATGAGTCTGCCGATTCATGCTGAGTCATGACTGACAACTGCGTGGCTCTACCATTTCTACTTTCAACCTTTTCTACTTTCCAATTTTGAGCTTAGTTCTATTTCTTAAACCACTCTCTATATTTACAGATCTTTATTCTATATGTAAACGACAATATTTAAACATTGAATCACTGGAATAAAACTGTAAGTACATTATATAATTAAAATCGGTAGCAAATAAGAGCACCTACAATAACCACATTACTTATAATTATACATCATAATGTTATAAAAACCATAGGTTAAATAATTGCAAATCACCATGACAAAATATATATAACTTCTAAAAAATAATTAATCTTGCTTATAATATGTATAAAGAATAATTGTTTCGAAACGGAAAGTATAATATAAAATTATGTAATCTAAATTCAATTGAGTTTCACTCCGCCACAAAATTATTTATTTATCGAAATTATGTTCATAATAGAAAAACCATACATATTATTTACTATTAAAATTAAAATGTGGTTATAATTTAACATAAGTTAACTTTTTAAGTGACACTAAGTACAATATTTAAATAATTACATGCACGTAAAAAAAAAATTGTTTTATTCCAAAGTATAAGTTACTTTAAAAAAGAGGCGATAATCATTTTGGTAACCGACCAATGTCAAAATAAAGGGAATCCGCCATTTGAGGCCAAATTTGTCCATCATCATCATTAAAATAAATATTTGACTTTTTTGTTGATATATTCTGAAGTTCGTTCAAAACAGGTCTAGTATAATATTTAAAAATAAGTTCCCAATTGTATTCCGTCATTGGAATGTATCAATGTAGTTAAAACATTACGTATATTTTCGTTTTTGTGAAGTTAAAAAACTAGTATGGTTTAATACGTTTTATATTAGCTAAAAAATAATTTATAGGCATTAAATTTTTCAAGAAAAATATATTAATAACCACATTAATAGGAACTCACGTAACATGAAAACACCTGTCCAAAATCAAACCAAAGTCCCGTCCAAACTGGCCAATTCCCTTTTATTATAAATAAAAGAACTTATTAAGAACACACACTGAAAAAAATAAAAATGACACACAGCAAATAGCGTTTTCTTATTTACAAAATCTTTGGAACGCGTTGCAAACAACACTGACTAGATTTCACTCCATAGAATTATATCTATGCATTATTTAAATACTATTTTACTATTCCAAACTTAAATTCTACACAATAAATGCAATAAATATTTATAAATTCTGTTTGTAAATATAATTTTGTTTTAAAAATAAAATTACTGACGTACGAAATGTTCACACAACTTTTTTGAATAAATATTTGAATTTGGAAAAGGATTATCGTAAATATTGCAGTGGAAATTGTTAAAATATCAGTGCATTTCGGTTTGATGAATTGACAAAACTATTTTATATTATTCCGTAAATTCAGGAGTCTATAATGAAATAAGGGTCTGGGATACGATTTCGATTGGCGTCTACATGTGTCCACAATAACACTAGTCGGTAAAGTACATGCGAGATGGTCTCTTCAAAAAAGCATACCATAGACGCACTTTGACTTAATTTTGTATTTATGAGATCATATATTTTTTGGTTATAATTTTTCTTTTGACTAGATTATTTAATACTGACTAGTAAGTAGTTACTTGGTATGTAAATACATGTTAGATAGAAAAACACGACATACCATCGTAAGTAAAAGTAACTAATTGCTTTATAATTATTAATTACTAAAATACTAAAAAAATAAATTTGTAAATAGCACGAACTAAAGACTAGAGGCTATGACTAGGATCGAAAAACTAATATTTTTTTATTTTAAAAGTGACTAGAAAATGTATAAATAATTTTTGGTTAATGATTGAAATGACTGAGATCGAAATCAATATAAATGTATTCTTTAATATAAAATGACTAGAATATGAAAAAGTTTAATGACAAACAAAAATGACTAGAATAAAATTTGACTCAATCAATACTCATAAAAGTGACTAAAAAATGACTATAATTCATAAAATATTCGCAATGACTAGCAAAATTATAATGATATTGTATTAAAAGTTTTATTACTTAAAACTAAGAAAGAATGTACTGAAACGTTTTTCAATTACGCAATTTTAAAAGACTTATATAAAAGTCAATACCGATAAAGAAGTGATTAAATTAAAGTGACTAGAATACGTCAAAAGAGACTAGATGTTGATAATAATGTACTTTTATAAAAATAAAAATGACTAGAACCTGTCAAAAGACTAGAGATCATGACATATTATTTAAAATTTGTTCTATAATCAAACAAGGTTTATAAATTGTAAATAAAACGGCCCAGATACAGTCGACCTGATTCAATTCCGATGTAAGGTGAACTATGAAATAATGATGAGACAGCACCGTACAATACGCGATGCATCTAAAAATATGCCCTTCGGATCGATGCGGTGACCACACGCGATTGACGTCTTGCAAGCCGATCGAAATCCTTACGCCGACTTTAAAAAAAATAATTGATTTATCTATTTTTATTTTACCGGATTAGGATTTATTAAATTTATTTACGAAATGCACTGATAAATCTTTATTTATTTTCGTTGTTTATTTTCCTAGAATACGCGGTCTATTATTTAAATTTGATTAGTTACGAAATTTTCTGATAAATATAAATTAAATAAAAAGCTAAAATAAAATATAATCTGATTAATCTATACAATTATTTATCATTCCTAACATTGCTTAATAACGTAATTTTTATAATGTAGCCATATATTAATATTATTTTCTACTTAATACATGAATAATTTTAATACTTTGTACTTAATACTAAGATTATTAATTAAAATGGCGTTAATGTCTAACACTACACCATACACAATATATTTGGAATGTCGCTGTAGGAGATCAGTATAATATACACAGAACTCTAAACTAAAGTAATCAAAACTAATTATTTACACTATTCACTGATTTAATCATAAATAAATTAAAATGCACTAAATATTTAATTATAATTTATTACAATTATAATTTAATTAAAAGCTAAACTTCTAGAGCGTGATATGTGTATTATTGTTAAATATTGTATTTATTAATAATGATAGAATCGTATTGTTTAATATGTGCTTATGCTAGATTTTACGTTTACTAAACGTGATTAATTATATTTTAATTCAACGAATATAGGTACTTACAAACTGTATTTAAAAACGACTGTGCACAAAGATTTGAAGTAGTAACTTTTGAAATATTATACAGATATTTTTTTGCATTACTAGAATTGGATACGATTACAAGGAATTAGCATTAACTGTAAACTGTCTTCTAATATGTCATTGGCATTGTGGCCTACACTTGATTAGAGTTCGATTAAAAGACAAAGAGAGCGAATAAAATATATTTAGTAACATCGTGCGTTCAATAATCCTAATAAGACAAGTTTTAGATCCAAATCCGAATTTACAAATAATATCGACTATCAAGAGTAAGCCAACGTATTTGACAAACTAACGGGCTGTCCAAAGATACTACCAAAGGCTTAGCAGCTATCTTTCTGACCCTTCAAAATGAATACTGAACGAGGAGATGCGGGGAAAATGGGTCACTATACACGGGTATAACTTACTTTACGAGAAATACATGTGCGTGGTCTCAGGCGCGTAGGCTGAGTAGTACAGCGAGCTCGAGACGGGAGCGTATGGGGGGAAGCGCGGCACCGGCCGCAGAACTCGCCGTCAGCCGTCGCCCCTGCCTCCTCCTTCGTCCTCCGACCCCGTGACGTCCAGGCTCCGGGAGTCTTCGGAGGAGCATGAGGAGGCGCACCGCGGCCGCGAGTAGTCCCAGTTCAGCTCCTGTTGCGGCGGCGGGATCTTACTCCAGAAGTTTAGGTTAGTGTCACGGAGTTGCTCCTAATTAGGAAAGAGAACAAAGTGGTTGAAATAAAAAAATAAAATATTTCAAATCATAAAAATTAAATTAACTAAATATGCATAAACGAATACGAAATTGTTTACATCAAGTGTCAATTGGTATCCGTTACGTCCCCACTCTACCTTGTATCCTATTTTACAACTAATTTCTATGCTATCTAAATAAAAAAAAAATCATTGTATTTGAAATCTCAATCGCAGAAAGTTACTTTATTCCTCCAATACGAAAAGAAACAATAAAAAACTTAAAACCGACCATTCAAATACTAACCGTTTGATAAGCAGGGTACTCTGTATGGACCTGTCTGAACGCCGACGGTTCCTTCTCCGGCTCATCAGGCTGGTCATGAGCCAGGAGGTGCTTCCTCAGGTAGGCCTGTCTTCGGAACAGCTTACCGCAGCGCTGGCACGGGAAGCGGCCGGCCTCCGACGCCGGTGGGTCGCGCCGCTTCGTGGCGCCGGGCACGCGCGGTTTGTGCCAGCGACGGTGAGATGCTAGGTTGGCAGGACAGTTAAACACCTAGGATAGAAGATAAGATGTTGTAGATTTTTTTATGTTGATATTAAATTAACGAAGATCTTTAATATAAAGGCTATAAGATAAATTAACTTATAGCTTTGTTTATTCGCTGGTCAGACGACCTGGTAAAGATCGCGGGACGTCGCTGGATGCAGGCTGCCTACAACAGGTCACTGTGGAAATCATTGGGAGACGCCTATGTTCAGCAGTGGACTTCCTTTGGCTGATGGATTGGATTGGATTTGTTTATTTTGGTTTAAAAATATCGGTGGAGAAGTTGCAAAAATAATTGAAGTATTTACGATAATAATATTTTTATTAAATATAGATAGTTCTTAAGTTCAATACCGTGATAGCGCTTCCTTTGTATGATGAAGTCTTACGCAATATAAGTTTATTTAAAAATATATATCTTGATAACTTCCTTATGTTCACTAGATACATGGAAAACCCTCAATAATTCAAAAAATAATTAACTAGTCTACGAATGAGCCGCAAATATGATACATAAACCAAACAAAATTACAAATTGCACGTTTAATCGCTCCGAGCACCTACGCGTCCCCTAATCATAGTGCTAATTGTCCCGTCACGCTCCACGGGACCCATCAATTACAGATGAGTATAAATATTTCGCCCATCGCAAGCCGATTCCCATGGAACCCGAACAAATGTTACCCCATACATTCCCACAGAACAAATATTAAATTGTATTTTGTTATCTCTCGAGAGTTATCTATCGGTAATTGAAACTAATAGAATTTGTTTCCTATTTTGTAAACAGAAAGGGTGCGATGATTTTTTAAATGATGGTGATTAATTGGCTGAGCGTGAGAATATAATGTCAGGAGATAAATATAATTGTTTTTCGTATGCATCGCCTCAAAACTTTAAAAAGATCTATAACGACCTATAATTTTACAAATTATCTAAAGATGTATTTAATAAGGGTTTACAACGCATCTCAACTCAATATGTAACATCAGAACAGTTCAAAATTAAAATTACTGTAAATATAGGTATTTTCTTACCTTATCGCATTCCGGACATCGGTATTCAATGTGGACTATCCGTGAACATCGATGCTGTGCCAGAGCGAACGCATCCCCATACAGCCTCCGACACAGCCGGCAGATGTACCGACCGAGCCGATTCTCAATATTAGCAATCAACGCCTTGGCCTCCTCCGTCACTTCGACCACATTAAACGCCGGATCTATATCACCCTACAAAAACACAAACCTTTGAAACATTTCCTTATCACAATTACCGCTATTAAATAATTATATACCATTAGGTTCAGTTTTATTACTACTAAATTAAACGTTACAGTTCACTATCTGAATGCAAAAGAAACATGTCGCATTGGCCACAATGGAGCTGCGATTTATTTAGTAGTTAATGTGGTTGCGACACACCCTCGCGGCGAGCGTGGCGAGCGTGGCGGAGCACCCTTACCGCTGTTATTAACACAAAACAGCGCAAATACTCGATTTCGTACCTGCTTAATTGTTAGGGCGATAAGGAACCACGACAACCCTTTGTAATGGCACGATTAGAACGTCTTATTAAAAGTTCCTGTGCAACTTCGCCATTAACATAATGTGATTGTTATTTTGTATGCAACTATGCGTTTGTATTTGTAAATACCGTAGTATGTGAAGAAAATATTGTTCATGCTTAGCAATTTGTAGCATGCGTCTCAGTTGAATACTGCAAGCTGGCTGATTAGATAAAATGTTTAGCGTTATAAACCTGATGAACAGTTTAATGTCTTAATGTCCACTTTGAAACCGAGAATGTCAACCTTCTTGCCTTTAAGTGCAGCCGTTTAAGAGAGTACTAATAACAACCTGCTTAACCGCTTTCTCACTTAATACGTATCATCAAAGCTAATGTCGCATGCAATGAACATTATAACGAAATTAAGGGGTACCTTACGAACTACCAGGGTTTCATCCTCGGCCAGATCGCGTATAATTGTTCCGGAAACAGGCGACGTTTTATCTTCATCAAACATCAGCCTTCTAACAGCTTTGCTTTTCTTTAGCGGTATTTGTGTAGCTTTCGGCGACTTTTTCGGTCGTTCCTCGACGTCTTTTATTTCGACGATATCGGGCGAGCTTGTCTCACTTTTCGATGGCGTTTCGGGTTCTTTCGGCAAACAAGATTTTAGTTCTTCGAAGAATTGTTTTGTAAACTTCAACTTTTTCGCTTCAGGACTCTCGCTGTCGTTCGAATTTTCATCTTCAACTTTCTTTTTCTTTTCGGGTTTGTTTTCTGCTTCTTTAGAATCATTATCTTCGAAATGTCTGAATATTTTCGGTGATTTGTCTTGTCTTGCATCATCGGCTTTTCTCTTTTGTGGAGGCGGAGGGGTGCAGGGAGGGGTTATTGGGGTCGTGGATTTTAAAGACAAGTCAAGAGGAACAACAGGATCATTGTAGTAAGCCAAGTATTGTTGCAGGAGGGTCGGATGCTGCTGAGGTATGAGCTCATGTAGATAATTGCTGGATATTCGCACAGGAGGTAAGGCATACTGCTGGTAGAACCGTGACGACGAAACCCGATGAAAGTGTGGTAAAGCCGCTTCCATATTTACTTCTCCAATAAATTGTGGATGATGAAACTCATGTTTTCCAAAGGATATTTCTTTTCGTTCGATAAATCTGTAAAGAAAATGATTTTGTACATTTCTCTATCCGTAATAAAATAAAGTGCTAAAAGGAATTTAATTTAATGTGGTGTAGAAAGAATAGTGTTCACACGGGAGGTGGGAAGGGTCGTTCAATGGTGGTCGAGTGGTCCATTACTTTGATTGTGACAATGTGATTTTGTCGAGATTTGTTCTTTTCTTTTTAACTCCGTAAATGTGATAAAATCAGCAACTACCAACTTTATTTTGTGTTTTCTTAAAATGTTGGCTGTTTGGCTCAAATTAAATGCAGCGCATGCATAGAAGTCATTAGGTAATATGTCTACGTTTTGTAATTAATCAGCAAAGTTTATACAAAAAGTTATTATGCCACGTGTCTTGAAATGCACTCATGAGGATTTTTTTAATGTTCTTCATTTCGTACATTTTTATTCCAAAGCTTAATCTTGAAAAGGGTGATAGTTTTGTCGATATTAAGATTTTTAAAATCTTTCATTTAATATCCAATCGCTCATTTATTATAGATTAATATTTTTATCAAACCATTTAAATTAAAAAAATTACAACACGTAACTTATAACTTCCATTCTTCAGTAAAGCTATACTGAAGATTACACAGTTCACCAATCAACGCAGTAAGTGAATTGGGTCTATTTGCACTGGTAACGAAATTACCCAAAAGCCCGGTGTTGACAATGTAATCCAGGATTGGGCAATCGGGGAGGTAAATGGTTCGCCCATGTTAGGTAATTGCCGTCGCGGAGATCGCTCCCACGGTCGCCCTCGCGCGTCCCTCCGTCGACAGAGGGACTGCCCGCGAATTTATGTAGTTTAATGGCTGACAGCAGTACAATCAGGAATAATAAATTGATATTCGTACGAGAGAACATACTTATTTTGTTTAGATCAAATGTGAGGGAAAAATCGCAGATTATTTGCACAGTGCTTTCAGCAGTTAATAATGCGAAAATATATGAAGTATTCATTTTATGTTTTGTAAATATTGATAGTACTTCTATTACTAAGAACTATATATTAACTGTGTATTAGTTTCAGTCGTTAAGTTTACTTTAATTACTGAATTGAGTTTAAGTCAAGTTCTAAATAAATTGAATTAACAAGATTACTCACACTTTTCAAATGCAAAATACCATTATACTCGTATTACACGGACGAATTCACGTCAATTCTACATCTTTTTGAGTTTTTTTAAAAAATGTCCCCCGTTGCTTCACTGTACTCGACTTTACTATGGTAACGCGTGACACCCTCCCTTATTTTAATGCATTTCATTGTTTGCCTTGAATAAATAGCATAAATAAATTTGGTTTGCTGTACCACACTTAGTGGAGAATGGCTAGTTAAACACGCGGCTTCAAATGGAACTGATCAAAATATAATAAAATATATTAGAAATGTTAATAGATCTAATTCTTATGATACCAATTCCAAAATACCAGAAATATGGTTAATTAAATTATATATTATAATATATCTAAATTAAACCACCGCATTCGGAATAATATGCATTAGAGGTATATAAACAATATTGAATTAATAACAAATACAAAACGACATATTGAAGTCAATAAGAGCTGATTAATATTAAAGAAATTAATGAATTTATAACTTAATATTTATCTGGACTTTACAAGACCATACCGCAGCTCATACCGTTCCGTCATCAGTGAGTAATGCCTCATAATACTCATACAAGAATACTTATTTTCCTAAAACGTTCATATCACGTTCATGGTATGCTACGTTGTAAGTACACAAAGAACCTTACTATAACCGCAACCAAAATTCCTCTAACATTTGTAGATCTCACCAACATTTATCCCATCCCGGGAATCAACCTCAAGACCCATATTTAAACTTAAATAATACCCAATGTGCCTTAACTGTAGTTGATTAAATAAACAAACTCAGAAAGCCAAACTTGCGACTTTTATCAACACCCGACATGCCACAAACATTTAAATCTAAATTGAGTAATTATTTATTAAAAATCTCATTGTTCACAAAGGAAATAGAACATTAACGCCATGAAATATTAAACATAATTGATTCTTACAAATCGAACGATACGTTTAGAATCTAAATTGAATCATCATCTTCAATATCACAGTTTAAAAACATAAAATATTGAAAATCATAATGAAATATTACTAACAATTGACCAATACGTGAGGCGTGAAATCATAGTCCAACCTGTGTATTATCTAACCATTAATTACTGTTAATATCGTGAATATATGAAACGGTCGCGTAAGTGGTGGGTCACACCTGTAATTACCTCGGCAACTATTCATATATCATTCTGGGTTAAATCGGTTTAATATTCAACTTACAACCTTTTAGTAGGTGTTGCTTTCACACTTTAATTACACTCTGGGAATAAAATTAATTATTTCTTTTCTTATAGAAAAATGCCTATATGCCAAGTTTTATAACATTACGAGTAGAACAATAGTTTGGTATCTTTAGATGGGGAGAACTATTAATAATAATCTTTAAATATTGGGGATTTTAAATGAAACTGGGCAGGGATCAATTGCCTTTATATGCATATAAAAACCTAAGAGAAAATAACGAGAAATTGATTTAAACTATAATCTTAAAAAATAAATAATATATACACTCAACAGTCACATACATAGTCCTGACCCCGCATTAAGATCGTGCTGTGGATATGAGAAACTACGAGAGACTTTTCGGTCTCACAAACACCCAGACCCGAAACTAACACTTGCGATTCACACAAATATTTGTTTCGGTGCGGGAATCGAACCCGCGGCGCTTCATTTCACAGCCGGCGTCTAACCAACTGTGCCACAGGGCCTGTCAATATATAAATATAACAAATCTAATACATTATTATTCTGTTATCAATAAAATGCAACAAATACCTTTAAATCTGTGATACGTGAAAAATTGGTATATCCCGCTAATGTTAACTGAATTAGAATTTAGTCTAAGAAGCTGAATTAATACACAACGATAGGAAGATTTTTTATATTTGCATGACAACGTGACTACCATTTGTATGTGACTTTTTGGTATATTTATCTATTTATCTATCAGATATATCTTAAGTATCTATCTTTAGTTATATAAATAAGTACAAAATAATCTAAATAGAGGCTTCATCGATAGAACAGGGCAAGATATCTTAATTACACCGCCACCTTAAGGGTTTTAGGAAATCACTCACCAATGGAAACGCAAAGGTTTTATTTCCCTCAATTTTCAATGAGTCAGTAATACGCCGTGCGAGCCGACTCATTGATATTGTACTCCCAAAACCACTTACTTTCATAGAGTAGTAACTAATGTGGCGAGTTTTTAATATTACTAAGGTTATTGCAGTTTAACCATTGCTGATGCTGGCAACATAGTCCGACGGCTCAGCTAAATTACTTTGCAACACAGAATATCGACATTTTGTACTCTTACAAGGTCTCTACTCTTTGATTTCTTCGTCTTTTCGTTATTATTTCAACAAGGTTGTATTGATAAAGTCCTTTCAGATTAAAAGTAAATGTATTTACGTTAAGGCTGTATTCTCGACATTTGTACCTGGACCTTTGAATCATCTAACGTCATGAAACATTACTAATCAACTACTGGCAATGAGACGATAGCATTTTGTGTCGCAATAAGTTAGCGTATACACGCAAAAAGCAATCGAAATCAGAACCTCCGTTTTCAAAGCGTATAAAAGCTAAAACCAAGAATATTACGGCGGCTTTAGAAGACAACGGCTTAATAATTATTAATTTGCCATATTTTTAAATATATATTTTATTAAATAATTACTATAACCCTAAAAACATTTAATTACTTGACGTTTCAAAAAGTTTGTAAGAAACGATTTAAACGCGTTACTTTCAGATTTTCCTATAAACGCAAAACCATGTTGTTATATTTAAACAATTACTACTTTATCCGAAACTAATAAAATTATACCTATAAAAATATACCTAATTATAACACGTAGTTAATAAAGCGACGCTACCGCCGACCGCGATACACTATCCGTTTCTTAGATCCGGCTTCAGGAAACTTTGACCATACATCGAGATGAACAGCGTCCACAGTTCGAAACCCTATCCTTTAACTAAACTAAACATAGATTTTGCAAGTGAAACTTATTATTAAATCTGTTAAAAGTTTTATCTACAATTTTCAATGTAAAACTCAATGTAGACTTTGCTTATTGGTAAAAAAGTGAATTTTGCATTTTATAAGTGTCGTTCAAGTTGATTCTAATTAGAATTATTCCGTGCGATTTTAAATTAAGTGCATGATTTGTTAAGATGAGTTTTTCAAATGTTTAAATGAGAAGAATTGGGTTGGGGGATTTTACAGATTTATAATCTATTTTTTGGCTTAACATGTGTCAAATAATGATGATAATAAATCGTTTATAATTAAATAAATATCAATAAAGATAAGATTTTGCTTTTCTCATTTAAAGTTATTTAAATTGAATAACAAAATTAAAAGATGTCGCACTATAATTTTACAATTATTGTGAATATAAATAGATTGGCATTCAAATCAATAAAAAAGAGCAAGCGAAGCAGCGATACGTTGTTTGCAAAAAACAGTTGCAAAATCGGGTACTGTTATTTTACATTGAAACTTTATTCACGTGATTTAAAGGGTGCAAACACAAAATCACTCCGTCAATACTCTGACCTAATTCTAATAAGTAACTAAAAATCATAAAAAAATGCAAACCGATAAAACCGGCCTGATTACCCTCGACAATTGCAAACATCGTTTCGTGAACGCAGGTGCGTATGGTGTTGGGGTGTTACTATGGCGAGAGAACTCATGTGACTCACCTTGGTCTGCTCCTCTGACTCAGCCGGACACCCCTCGGGACACACCAATACTAAAACTTTAATTTGAACTTTTGCAAAAAAAATAAAACTTTTTTTTTTGGAAAATTTAAAAACTTTTTTTTTGGAATAATATGCTGTTTTTGTTTTTAAGATAGTTGATGTAAAGTTTGTGAGTTCGATAGTTTGTGGGGTTGATGGGGTGCGCGGTGTCCGCTCGGCGGGGCGGTCGGGAGTAGACTGGCGGGCCGTGCAGGGCGCGCACCCTGGCTCGTGGCGCTGGCACGAGCTACCCCTCACCACACGTCCGCTATTATTATTCCTTGATAATACTTTTTGTTAGTGCGTATCGCCAGACAATTACGTACTTTATTGTTGAATGATGTTTAAAAAAAAATCGGTTGCCCTTCAAGTGTTTACGTTATGCGTGATATAAAAATTGGGTATATTCAGTTCACTTGGTAGAGAGAACAAAATGTTTTCGATTTATATTCAAGGAAGTTAAGATTGATTTTGGAACTTGGTTTGTAGAATAGCTTTAGAAAACAGGCAAGGCGGACACCAGACGGTGAGTGATTATCGCAAACTATAATAATCTACAGCCACTTTGGGACAAGATAACAAATGAAGCTTGGTAGAGCTTTAGCCATAGTTGGTCCTTCAACAACCTCTCTGATCAAATGACAGCAGAGAAGCTATTCTTGTTTTAGACAATATGACAAATGTAATATAATATGTCAGTAGAATCGATCAACTGCGACATGTATTGATACGTTGCAGTTAAAAGTTATTTCGAGCACATCTCTACCACCAAAAACATTTTTTTAAATTATGTTTTGCATACATCAAAGGATATTGAGAATGAGGAATACCTACTAATTGAGCTTGACAAACATTCCAACGCTATAGTTAGGCTCGCCCTCATGCACATGTTGCGACAAGTTTTTTCACCACGCTGTGACAGAGTGGTGGGTGACAGATACGTGATAACACCCGCATCACATGCTCTACCTTGCCTCACTCGAACTGTTCTCACTATATATAGTACGACCTGTCATCGAGTTGTAAATTTGGGTAGTGTAGGTGGTTTTGACGTAATAAATGTTGTATGAAGTTGTTGGAGGCAGACCGCTTCTAACAGATCACTATGGTAATCCTTAGTCAGGCCTTTCTTTTTCGGGACTTCTGTTAGATAAAAAAGAAGAAGGTATCCAAGAACAACTATTAGACCCGACTTGATATGATTCGGAGGTGACCACCAGATGGGAATAAAATGTTTTGAAGCGAATGCAACGTGGTTCATGGCATATTACATTTTATAGCGGTGATAAGTCACTCAAAGGATAAAGCACTAGATTATAATTTAATTTAAGGAATAAGTTAATTATATCAAGGCAATCAGTATTAGGTATAAGAATGTTTGTTCACATGTCGTTGATATCTAATGTTACATTATAATTTTCTACGGATTTTAGCTTTAACGATATTGGTCATTTTCCACCTCCATATATGCAGTAAACTCGTCTGTTTAAATTAAAATAAATAAGCATAAAAAGACTGACAAAGAGAAATCGCTGCATGCAGAATTCCAAGAGGTTGGTGTGTAAATCATCGGAGGTTGCCTATGTTCAGCAGTGGACTTCCTGTGGCTAAAGAGAGAAAAGTAAAAAAAAATTTTTGAATAGTATTTACTGACTATTTGCTATAGTTGGAAACAATGGTAGCACTTTTAAACTTGTAATGAACTTGACAATATTCAAGGTGATATGTATAACATTTTGTTCAATTCGGTTTTCAATAAATATTTTATTGTGAATCCTTACTGATAGCATAAGTACGAATAAGAGTTTGTTTTTACGTTTATACGTCTCAACAGATGGTTATAAATATTTTACTTTCTTAATTATACCTTAGAATGTCCTTAAAAAAAAATAGATTCCGACGAATTGAGAACCTCCTCCTTTTTTGATGTCGGTTAAAAATATATGGAACAATATAAAAGCGCTAGTATAGGTTATTATAGGTATTCTTATTTGATTGTCAAGTTCATATAGCAATATCGTGTAAAAATATATGTACATATTGCGCATGTCCACGACCTGGGTATTTTAATTTTATAATTGACAATGCAATTATATTTTATAGTGTACTTATTTTTAATAATATTTTACTAATATTAGTCAGTTCATAATTAAAATAAATATAGTCAGATTTGAGCTTAATATTGCACACATTTTTTTCCTACAAACTCACCAATATGCAAAATTTTTTATCCAACTTTAAAATCCTTCAATTTGAAATATTTTATACAGAATATTTCGTCGGCAAATTGAATAAGAGGAAAACAAAGGCGAGAGGAGAGAGGAGATAGTATGGGCGGTCCCGCCCAGCCCCGCCCAGCGGAGCCGCCCTCCGCCAGCCTCCGCGCAACCTCCGCTGAAACATCTCTACTGCACGCTATAATCTTTATTCACTCGGATTTTACAAAAAAAAAATTAAAATCGGATTTCACGATGGGTTTTTACGGAGGTACTGTTTTGTTGGATTTAGGAGTAGTGACAGCTTTGAATGCGATTGCAGGATGTATAGGTGGTCGTAAAATGTTAATATTCGCACGCAAGTCATCCGCCGTAAATGGTGGTGGAAATCTCGGCAGAAGAACCCACCCGTGCTGCCTTATGGATTGTCAGTACAGCTAGACCATACTTAACACTGGATTTCATTCGATATTTAAGGATTTTTTATTGCAATGTTTTTGTCGTGCCTAGGTATTTAAAACATTACTACAGGCTCTTAAGGAGTTTTCTTTGAAAATTTGTGAATCATTTTACGTGTAATTCATCTTGAATATTCCCCACTAATGGAAGTAGCCCCTCGGTTGACGGATTTTATGCTACTAGTGGTTTTAGTGTTAAAATGTTCTCATAGAACATTGATACCACGTAACGACTGAATAATTAATGTCATGTACAAACGATAAAAATCAGGACTAATAGCAAAGGTGCTATAAACGCAGATTGTTTATCTCGAAGTTTAGTCACTAAACGTCATAAGTCGCTTCTTGCTGTTCCATAAAAACCTTGTTGTATCCTGTGACAGTGTAAATTATGATAGTAGACATTATAGACCGTCAACCAGTATGGATCCAATTTTTAATTCAGAACGTTCCAGTTCACTTTCTCAAACTAGCACCTTGGTGCTATAACAAGTATTGGACCATTAAATATTTCCAAACGACAAATACGAGTGCAACCATTTAATAAAAAACTATTCAAATAAAGAACCTCCTTTTTAAAATCAATTTTTCGTTTTTCTCGCCAGCATTAACTCCGTGAATTGTTTTTTGTTCAATTATGGTTTCGCACGGTTTATTCATATAGCCAGTCCTCAAATATTATTTTTATTCAAATTAGCCCAATTTGGGTGAAAGTAGTCAAATATAGTCCATCGTCTGTCATTGTTCATCAGTCGGTTCGTAGAATTCCCCATGTCATGCTTAAGTAAGGCGAAGGCAACCTTACCATAACTTTTGATAGAGCTCAGCGAAAAAATCAAATGAATCACATAAAACACTCATGCTTAAGCCCCACTTAACTTGTGCACCACAGAACTATATTGAATAAAATGCCCTCTATTTTATGCAATAAAATTTTAAAATGCAGTTATTCAAAGAAATTAAAACGAGAGCTATATGTAATTTCTCCAATTTTCTCACCAAATCCCTATGTATTTTAATATTTAATTTAAACAGATTCTCTCGTTATTTTCACATTCCATTATTTTTTTATTTTGTGAATTTTTAAGGGCGTTACTAAAATAGGTTTAAACCAAAAGGCTCAGAATAGTGAAATATTGCCTCCCTCTGGCGGGAGTGGAAGCTAGGAGTATAATTGTCAGTAATTGAATCACGAGTCGAGTATTAAATTAGCGCGAGCTGCCGAGCGCCGGCTAATCATCACGATTGTTTTCAACGCAGCTCATTGGGAAATGTTTGTTTGCCTGCCTGAAAGCATGTTTTCAGACTGCCTATAGGTTATTTAAGTTACAAAGAATAAAATCTTGGCATATTTTAATTAGTTATTTTATATTTGGTGTAATTCAGTGATAAGAATAAAAGGTTATGTAAAATGAACATTTTCTTTATTTACATCTTACTTTTTGTAGCTTTGATATGAAATAACATTTAATGGAGTTTTATTTTTTAATATGTAAATAAATATGACTGCCTCGGTGGCGTAGTGGTACTACGGTATGATTGCAAAGCTGAGGTCTCGGGTTCGAATCCCGGGTCGGGCAAAGTGATATTGGATTTTTCTATTCATTATCAGCCCGGAGTCAGGAATTTGTGCCCGATATGGCGATAGGCTCGCCCTCTATCATATCGTGGGATGGAATATACGAAGCGAAACGTGGGTGTTCTGGTAGCACCTCTGCCTACCCCTTCTGGGAAAAAGGTGTGTGTTTAGATAGATATTGTGTTTACATAGATTTCGTTTTTAAGAACAAGCTAATGTCGCGGATATGTCGCTATGTACGCTAATGTCGCGCGACGGCGTTCACAGGTTCGAATTGTAGGACACACCTCTGAGTTTTCAGTGTTATCTGTATTGATATCAAATAAATTACCTTGCACTTTAATAGAAATGAGTAACTCGTGTAAATCTACATTACGGGAGCTAATTATCGCTAACATATGTGATGTTCATCAACCTGCGTTAGTTGTTATAGTTATTTTTGGTCTAGCCCTTCTCTATCGTAAAGTAAGCCCGTGCTTAGAACTTCTCATCAAGCGAAGAGTACATAATCATATTATCAAATAAAATCTTATTTTTACACTGGCCGATATTACACGTAGTTGACTACTTCAAATATCATTTACTTTCTCCTTATTTCCTAAAATTATGACTAACAAATACTTGTATCTAAAATCCCCTTTAGCGTCCGGCTTAGGCGCCTGCGTTTTGAGGACCTAATTAAACATTCATCATCACAGGATTATAGCCCCTATTCCCACAATTTAACTAGCATAATGTATTGCCGGTTATTCCAGATACAAAACCAATGAATAAATATGGTGGTGAAGGAATTCACACTTTATTGTAATTGTGGTAAAGTTGACATTTGCTTGTTTATTGGTGGAGTGAGGAAAGGTGTGCCCGGCCGGAACTTGGAAGCCGTACTCACGCACGCGCCGGAAACTGCGCTCGCGCATCCTACACCGCGCCGGTGTCACTTACGATGACGGACGGTGTAATTGAATAAGTACTTGATGTATCGATTACTTGTACTTAGCTTCTACTTATATTTATGTGTACTGCTTAAAGGAATATACTCTTTACGTAATTTGGTATATAACTTATACTAAGATGTACTTATACTATGAACTGCAGTACCTACTGTGTACACTGTATTGTATTGTATCAGCCCATATACGACCCACTGCAGGGCACGGGCCTCCTCTACAATCGAGATTACGATTGAGAGTGGTTAGGCCATATAGTCCACCACGCTAGCCTAGTGCGGGTTGGAGGACTTTTACATACCATAGAAATTTATACAAATCGCTATGGTATGCAGGTTTCCTCACGATGTTTTCCTTCACCGTTATAATGCGTGGTGATTGATTATCAAATACACACACTGTACACTGTACTTATCACTATTTTAAGGTCAGAGAAGTCGACTGCTGAACATAGGCGTCTCTCAAGGATTCCTGGAATAAGTATGACTGTAATGATAAAAGTTTTATACCCCCACAAAAAACCGATTAATATTTGCATGGCGTAAAAATACTAGTATCTGATTTATTTTATTATGCACGTAAACGTGCATGACTGCAAACCAAAAAAAAGACAAAAGCTCTTATTTCTCAAATATTTTTACTTATTTGTATGTTTCGCTTCGATATATATTTATTTAAAAAAATATACATAACTTCATAAAGCAGCAATTAAATTGTATTTGCATACACACAATTCCATCAATTAATTACAAATAAAAACACGATGTATTAAAGTTCATCAAGGGAGGTGTATGGGAAAGTGTCGAGGCATCCGACACGGTAATTGCCCGGTGCTCTCAACTGCCGAGTGTTTACGAGTTTCCCAGGAGACTCAGTAAACACCCGTGTGTTCTCACCCTTGTTACCTATTGTTTATTAATTATTGTGAGAGAGGAGATACAGAGGAAATGGCACACCTGTGATGGTCACTGCCATGGTACGTATGCACGTGCATTCTGGGGAAATCAAAATTCAATAACCTGCGCATGTTTAGGACTTATTTTCAATTCCTCATACTTTTAAACCACTGCCACGTATTCCACAATATACAATAGGACCCCAGAATGCTGATAGTATTATGTATTGAATTCGAATACAGCAAAATTCGAGGTATCAAGCATGAGTTTTGGATCTATTGCTAAATTATAAATAACAATCTCCACGAAGTGGCTAAATAGTGAAAACCACTTCGAAATATAACCAACGATTGTAGAGATATTTAAACATGAATTATTCTTTACAAATCTTAGCCATACTTAAACCACTGCGGAGCATAGGCCCTTCTACAAGGATTTTGATGATTGATTTTAAGCGTCTTCTCGCCTGTTAGAAGCGACCTACATCTAGCGACTTCATGGTTAGTATTCCCTACACACAATTTATAAATTGTCCATATTGTTTTAATTACACGGAGCTACGCGGTAGCTACAATGGCTATTATGGCTAACAAAGTATAAAACAAGGGATCGCACGTGGGAACAGTTCACCTATCGGAAGGATGTGTGTTGTTGACGCTCGAGTGTCGTAGTGAACACCTTTTGTCATGTTTCCTCTCGGTTTAATGGGGATGTAATGAGGTTTGTTTAGCTAGGGAACGTTGCGTGTTGCGTATATCGTACGGTGCTGATGGGGCGAATTATTATGAAATTAAAATTAAACTACACTTGTTTGTGATGTTTTATGCGGAACATTTCAGTGAAAATTGACTTTGAAAGCCATTTTATAGTGCATTCCTAGCATCTAATCTCATTGAAGCCAATAAAACATGAATATTATACGACTCTTTCTTACAGCTTACTTGGCTCATATGTGTCGCAGCCAACTAGCTTAATTAGCCGTTTAATAAACAGCCTAGCCTGTTAACTAAACAGCGCCGATTCAGAAAGTGGCCTGAATGATACTCAGTCATTTGATCAAACAGCTAGGCAAATAACAGTCATTAGGAATACCTACGCAATATTTCGCGCTACTAATTTATTTTTAAGCTGTGTTCACATGTGTTACCTAATACTAGCGTTTCTCATACTTAAGGTTTATATACTCTATCATATAGAGCTTACTCTATGATCCGAATTAAGTTTGAATGTTCGAACGTCGCGTCGTAGGTAAAACTGTAGGAATGTGCCTAGGTATTCGACAATATGTTCGAAATCTCTACCGTACGTCGTAAAAATAGACTAAATCTGGAATTAATGATAAGTGTTATAGAGAAAAGTATTGATTTTTAGAAGTGGAAAACTAATAACTTACTTGGAACGTTGAACGTTTGAATGTTCGCATATTCGAACTTCGTTTCGGATCATAGAGTAACCCCCCTGACGATTGGTATCCACCTAAGCGGGGTTTTAGTCCTTTATTCTTTATTCGATACTCTGTCTGGACGGCATTTGCGCTTACCATCAGGTGCAGTGCAGTCATTATGCCGTGCCAGAGTAAAAAAATAAAAATCTACGTAAAATTCCAGCCTTCCAGCCACAACGGCAAACAGTCCAACACCCCATCTATCACAACCATTCCCGAAATTTCAAACAACAAACCGTTATCGAGTTATCGATTGTACCGCGGTGGAAATCAGTGTGGGGTGCGCGCACGCACGACGCCGCCCAATCACGAGGCTCGCCGGGACAGATGCGCTATTGTTGCGCGGACAATGCCGCCTGGGGTGGACTGTGAGAGCAAACATGTGACATTACTCCACTGTCATTAAAAACGGCTCGGTGATGGCTCGGCTGGGATATGTCAGGTTCGATGTTATACAGTCGGCGTTGTGAATTTATTATTTGGGCCGGTACCAGGACCCACTTTTCTCCTCAATCTTCACAATTTCATCCACTCAGTGACGTTTTCGATTGTAAGGCCATTGACTCTCATATCTCTTGACGTCGTCGAGCCAGCGCTTCTTTGTTGACCTTCTTTTATGTAATAATCCGCGGACTTGTGATACTAAACGGCAATCTCATTCCTCATTGTAATTCCATCACAAGAATATTGGGATATTCCGTTTTGAATATAGACTTCCCCCAAATATTTCCACTAGGTCTCGTAACATCTATCCTGTGTAAATCAGAATGATACCTGAATCAATACCTACCGTACCACCAGTTGGCAATTACTGAGAAATAGAAAAGTAATACCATTGTCTATCTGAAAGTCAGCTGGGACCGTAAGTTTTAATCTTGAAGAATCTGCAAATAATTTCGCTGTGTAAATGAGTAATAATTATTTGATCGGTAGTAGATATTTTCTCTAGACATTACGAGTATAATTAGCATTACTTGGTCAATAAAACTATCCTTGTTTCGAATTTTTGGTATTACAAAGGATATGCAATGATGCATAAGGAATTTTTATTACCAGCATCTTTCATTATGGTGCACATTTTATTAATAATCAAGCAACAAATTAAAAACCAGGGTACTCAAACTTAACCCTCGCGAGTTCGTTAATTTCGAAAAGGTTGTTGGTCGGAGGTGGTCGCCCGGGCAACGCACCCTCGCGCGTGCCCTGCCGCCCTGCCATCCTGCGTCCTGCAACATACATTCTGCGTCCTGCGTCCTGCCCAACGCCCGGCGTCCTGCGACCTGCAGGTGTGCTATCGGATTTAATCAACTGATTGTGACTGACAGGCAGATGTGCACGTACACAGAATCATTACACGCGAGGGTTAAAAAGTGAAAGCATTGTAACCCTCATTGTTGATGTCCGGTACTCGGATTAAACGTCAATTGAGTAAATAATAATGGATATACAGCAGCCATTCACCTGGGATTGACCTCAGACCAAAGGGGAAGCTTATGTGATGGGTATCAGAAACTGCAAGAGTATTTTCGATCTCATCACAACACACATTATTTCACATCTGATTTTGAGTCCACTATTTTACGGAAACAGTAAATTGGTGAATATTTTATGAATCACCATTAATTTTTACATTTGTTTGTATTTCAGTACAAATTACAAAAAAATCTCACATTTCTCCAATAAATGCAATTAATCTGCAAAACATATTAGCGCACTAAAGACCCGAATTCCCTCGAGATGTAGTCATAAAAATATTTTATGTTTACACGAACGAGTTTGTATGGGGCCCCCCTGGGAGGATCGCACAAAAGTGATGCAATTTACTGCGCAGTGGATGTAAAAGCTGTGAATCGAATAGCCGTGATAGTGTAGTCGGCCATGACAGTGCAGGAGTGGAGGGTGCGTTGCAGCGCACGTGGCAGCCACGCGCCGCGCCGTGCGACACGCCGCGCCGTGCACCTTGGTACCGTCGGCATGACAATCAAACAGTATATTCAATATTTTTTTATAGAATATGTACCGTTGACAAGAGATTCGCCACGTTCTATCATGTTTTTATGGAATTTACCTATCGCTTGGCCTATCACATCTTATGACTGTAATAATTTGATTATCTACGGCGTCCTAGCGACAACTTTGGTTAAATTCTCGGGAACATAGCAGTTATAGTGAGAGACGGATGGAAAGATGATGAAAGAAAAATGTTTCAGGAATGAAGCCAAATGTTTTACTTTGCCTAACAGTAACTAGTTTGTAACCAAAAAAGTGGAATTTAAAATTTCGTATTAATTCATCTTAAGGTTTTGCTGTTATTGCCTCGTAAGTAATACAGAGCTTCAGACCTAATTGAACACAAAAAATATTTATCACTATAGCAAAGACTGCGTGATTCTAAATCCATTTTGATACTACAGGTATTCAGTATGAATGTGGTACAAATAAAATCTTTTATAATAAATAATATGTCGACGGTACCTAGCGTTTTGTTGAAAGAAACGGATTATTTTATTGTAGTTTTGGTAAAAGGTCGCCCGTGTTACTGGGGTCGCACTCACACACACTCACACACATACACACACACACACACAGCATCAGTAAATACCGGTGAGCCCCTATTATGGCACACGAGGATTTTTTTCAAAGATTATCGCTACGTGATGTCTGCTACTTTTTATCAGACAAGCGTACCTTTCATCCCAATACAATAGAAATATATCAAAACAATCTTGAACTTTTTTAACTGTCATCGAAGGCAGATGAGGTAACGGTCCACCAGAGGAGTTGATAGAAGACCATACACGACGATACTATCGAGAACACATCCAAGAAATTTTTAAACGAACGCCCACTTCGCTGTTTTCCCGGCGGAAGATCGGAACTACATAAATACACTCATGCTGCAGCAAACTGGCTAAAAAACCTGGACATAGAAGTTTGATCCACGCAGGATTAATGCCATACGCAATGATGATGATCCAAGAAATTGCGGTCTATGTGCTAATTTTTAAGGCTTCTTTCAAGATTATGCCGTCATGACGGAGAAACAACGCACAATGTAGGTAATTCATTCCAAGCTTGCGTTTCCAAGCCGAATGAGTAAACTCTGTTCCACTGGTAAATTGTATCGCGGTATAAAAATATGATATGTCTGGAACAATTTTCAATGAACACGTGTGACTGAAACTATAGAGCACTCTCAACTGAACTAATAATTAGTAACAATTCAGATTTAACACCATCTACGGCGTAGACGTTTGCTACGTATGATCATAATGAGTACCTAAAGTTGGGTACTGAGTACTGACCTGTGTTACAGAGCGTAATGAAACATGTTGCAAAGTGAACATACATACGTGCAGTCAGTTCGTTGAAACGAGCAAGAACATTGTATTATTACTAACTATTTTAACACACGGCGTAACATTAATGCTCGCTGCGAATGTTACATTACAGCGCGTTACGTCGGTCAGTAGTCTTTAGATTGTTTAAAGGAAAATATTGTATTGCCTCCCTTTTTTGCTAAGTATTGAGACTGTTTGAATCTTTATGATGTCCATGTATCACATAATTTTACAAATAATAAAGCTATTTAAATGTAGTATATTTTAACGTTCTACCTCATTTGTGACATAACAAAATTTTAGTACTAGAATTGTGTACCTATTATTATGTTTTGGGCTTGCTCATACCAAAAATTCCACATGAAAAAGCACCCAGATTTCTAGATACCATTTGAATTTCGAACAACTCAGGTGGATTAAAAATCCGCAAGCCAGCGTCCACGCGCAATGGGCAACAATAAGCCGCGTAATTACCCGGCTTTCATAATGCCCCCATTGCCCATATGAAGAAGATAAATAACACTACATTCTACAAGCCGGTCGGTTGAAAGGTCGCGGGTACATTGGCGCAGCTGCGCACGCGCACCCCGCGATACGGGCAGGTGTACACGTACCTCAATCACTGGCAAACGGTGTATGCTCTGCTTTAGTTTTTTTTTCGGTGACAAAGGAAACTTGTTTTTATTGTTACTAGTCTGGTAGCTGTATTGTTGGCTACTTGAATCAGGATTATTTTAATATTCTTCCGTAAAAAATTGGCAGGGTTTTCGTATTGTTTGCAATGGCTTGTCTGATCTTATGCTAAGTAGTATTATGTAAGTACATGAAAATAACGTCAATGATGAAAATATTTCTTTGATATTCTATTGTGTTAAGATAGTAATATAACCTTTAGGAGAGAAGGAGGAAAGAGATATTGGGGATCCGATAATCTCACTCACCGTACGAAACGACAAGAAAGCCGTTGATTCATGTCGATTTGCTTTCAGACTGTGGTGCTAACTGGCTTACCACCGTTAAAATGTTTCATTGACCCCAAATTGAGCATATTTCTAAGCGTAACATTTGCAAAAACCAATAGGGTTGTGTGTAGTGTCACGCGCCGTGCTTATCTGTGTGGGCAGCCGAGCGCGCCGAATGCGGGCCCTCACAGCTCTTTTAACGTTCATTGTCGCCAAGGTAGGCTCAAGTGCCATTCCGAAACTATTCAATGTTATGCATTACCCTTATATCGATGTGTTTTTTAATATGAATGTTTGAACCGTTATTATTTTTAATCAAAAATCATAACACGCAGGATGTGGTTCTGTGCTATAACTGTTTGAGTATTTGAATTTTGTTTGGGTTCCATATTAACATTTATTTTTCTTGTCGATAATTTGCGTTGCCATTCTAGTAATTATTTTCACCTCTACGATATTCCTATAACTCTTCTTCACAAAACTTTGAACCTCCATTAACCACATCGTTTTTGTTTCTTTTTAACAACAGATTTCCCAAAACAAAACGAGACCACACATTTTTTTCCCACACGTCTTAGAAAACATATTATCTAATCAAAACCCCTGTACAAACTACAATCACCTGTACAGCCCAGTGTGCCGTTGACTGATTCCCCTAATTTCCTTGCTCACGTGCGCGGCAACAGGTGGCGCCGCCTTGACCTGTTTCTTGAGGGGTAAGGCACCAAGTGCGTGCGTGCTTACTGCTTATAGGTGTTGCTGGAAGGGGCCTTTAATGGGTGATATTTTGTATGACTGAGAAGTTTTGGGTAGTTATTTAAGTTTCGTTTTTGGGTTATTATGATGGTTACTGTATTTTTTTTTTGTTTCTAGGACACCCTGTTTCATATGGTATAAGATGATTTGTACAAATATTATGTAGAATACAAAGAAAACACGTACTTTGTAATTTATATTAACTACTAAATTATTGTCATTAATTACTAAATCATATGCATGTTGTTTTAATGTAATCAACACTGTCGTCTTTCATTAATGTTATCATGTGTTTAAATTGTTTTTGTTTTTTAGTTTTTTATTATTTCTTAACTTGCTACACTGATTTTCGAAAATTTCATAATGCTAATAATTGTTCCATATATTCTCCACAAAACTTCTTTGCAAAACGCGTAAAACGTTTCCCTTACATTAAAAAAGTACCAAGACGTTGCGCATTCACTTCCAGTAAAACTAACCCCACGTTTTCATTCATTGAAGAACTTTTAATACCCCACCTGTTATATCCTTTCTTTTTAAACCCGACAAGCTGTTGTACGAATCAATTGCTGTTTATGTTTTTTATTATATAATTTTCACACCTTTATAATGGCTATATTAATTTAAATTGTAGTGTCAATTCTATAGTATTTATTTCGATATTGATGTGATATTTATTTTCGATATATATAAAGGGGTGTCAAAGGATATTTTATTTTATTATATTTCGCCTTGTTAATTGAGTATCTCCTATTAATCTGAGGTTATTTAACAAAGAGTACTTAGTAAAATCGAAGTAACTGTAAAATATGTAAGTGACCTTATGAAGATAATAACGACACTAAAATATAAAAATAATTAAGTTATTTTACAACTATGGAATCCGAATATCTTAAAAGATGAAGGAAACTGGGTAGAAAAAAGATCGGCTGGGATCAGCCGCTCTAGAATAACTTTATCGCATTACCACGTAGAATCATACATATGATAGATCAAAATATATCTACTAAAATTATTATTTGTATCCTATTTTAAACAGCTGTCGTTTGCGGTCAATGACACGTTGACACGAACTTTTATACGCGTTGTTTATACGTATATGACGTAGATAACATTAAAACAGATAAATTGTGTTTTTTGTCTACATTAGAGAAGTGTAATATTAATAATACTCCGCATCTGGATGAAAACCTGGAGTTCACTTTGGTTGTTAACCAGTTATATTATATTGTTTATACGATATTAATATATCTTAGAAGGACATCAGGGGGTTGTGACGAGTGTGCGGCGTATGACTGTTCATTTGTCATGGGTTAAGGAGAGGTCTTGTTCGGCAATGCCTTTTTGCTGAAAATAAAAAAAAAACACATTAGAGAACCACTGTGGTGAGATTTTACCTCATAAGTCATAAAAAGTATGACTAACGTTACAATAAATCGTTGGAGGAGGCCTAAGTCCAGTTGTAGACGTCCTGTGTTTTTTTATTTCCCTGAATGACGAGACGAGAACGTCATTCGCCTGATGGTAATCGATACGACCGTGTATAGGCATTAGCAAAATCAAACAACACTATGAATTACAAAGCAATGCTTGTCATTCCACTGCGCTCGTCATCCTGAGACATAAGATGTTAAGTCTCATTATTACCAGTAATTACTCTATAGATAAATTTTGCGCTACTTAATATACGTTGCCGAAAGATTTTCATTTTCCTATAAGCTGGTCAACCGCTTAAACATTAAGGGCTTTATTAATAAACTCGGATGAGCGAAGGATTAACTTTAGCCCAAGGCTTTACAATTGACTCAATTATTTCGAATAGCGAAATATTGATGACTTTATTAATAAACACGGATTTGCATAGAGGCCTAGACAACCATTGTATTGTAGTTACATTATTCAGTATTACAGTCAAATTAATAGTCAAAATAATCGAGTCAATTCTAAAGCCCTAGACTAAAGGTAATCCTTTGCTCATCCGAGTTTATTAATTAGGCCCTGAGGTGATAAATAAATTTAAGAATTATATAGTAAAACTACACTCTTGTTTCTATTACAATAATACAAAGTAAGTAAAATCAACATATGTGGTCAAACATTCGCCAAATGTGTAAAGAAATTTACATTTAGTGACCTAATTGGTAATTACAGGGAATGTTAATTTGGAAATCGCCGTAGTACAAGGCATGTTGAGTAATAATGCGCAGGAAGCTCCGGTAAATGAGTGTATTATCATAATTAGACACACAGCTGGCCTGCGGTGCGCCCCGGTATGGCACACTTTGCCACCCACTACAGTACTACCCTTTAAAATGTATCTACCTTTATAAAATTGGTAAGTTATGGTGCTTCAAATGTGACTGACTTGCATATCAAGTGCAATGTAGCTGAGTTTATAAAATTCTTTGAACGTACAGTTTCAGATTAACGCAACATAAGCAACGGACTGGGTTCACTACACAGAACAGGTTCATTACATGCTATGTAGTGACATATATTCGAAATGTAGTACATAGTATGTTAACAATAAATATGGTGTTCACTAAACAGCTCCTAAAAGAAACTTCATACGGAGATGTTTATAAAAAAGTTTCTTGGGAAGGAAAAATAACTTTTTGTCGTTTTTTATATGTCAGTATCTTGATTTCAATCAGTCGACAGAAATGATAAATGGAGCCAAAAAACTCAAGACAGCCCAAACATCCTTACAAATTGATATGTCAGAATAATTATATGTCTAGTAGATATATGAGGTCAATTTTCTCTCAAGTCCGAAGTTAGCCGACGTCTATGATATGAAAGTAACTTATAATTTAATGCTAAAGATGTAGTCTCGGGTATCGAATTAACCGCTAACTAAGTTTGAAGGACTTCCCTTTTGAACCAGGCTACCCCTTACATTGTTCGACTTTCGAAGAAGTTTGGTCTTAAGAACAACATTCTGTAATGTAATATTATGAATTTTAATATTATAGACCTTTATTAAGTTAATGATACATTTACTTACCTCAAAAATATGCTAATAATCTGATTATTTCATTTTTCGATGAATATGGCCTCTTTGTCATCAATAAAAACTAAGAATTGTTAAACGGCTTTGATAACCTTGGGTACCTACACCCAGTAAGTCAAAAATATTTGTTGATTATTTTTTATTATCCCTTTCTCTAGGTATTGTGGTCAACTACCATACAAGTAGTACATCTATGTCAACTAGATAGTTTGAAGCGCGTCCCAATACATTCAAAATTATTCAATACGCATAATTATTTACTGCATTATAGCTAGCTGAGCATATTCTTCAACAATGCAAGGATTTTTATAAAGCCAGGTGCACACAGGTAACATTTTAATCCAATAACGCGTGTTGATAAATAGCAATAATAAAACGGCAAGCGGAACAGCAACCGTTACGGCACTAAATCAAATTAAGTAAAAAATCAAACTTTCTCTGGCAAAAGCCGGGTGTTGTAGTCCGCCCCATTGAACACGCGACGAGGTGAATGAAGCCCTAGTTGGGGTGCTGGGTGCAGGCCAATGATATAAAATGTACTGTGCAGTATAGTTACGAGCAAACAATTACATTCCGCCACACATCTGTCGGCGTTTAGACAATCACGATACGTCACGCGATTTGACTGCTGTGTTGTGGGGTGAGGTGTTTTGATATTTGAATTAGTATATAATT
This sequence comes from Theretra japonica, assembly GCA_033459515.1. Lineage (NCBI taxonomy): Eukaryota > Metazoa > Arthropoda > Insecta > Lepidoptera > Sphingidae > Theretra > Theretra japonica. Next base: position 6,437,134 of record CM065951.1, on the reverse strand, counting down.
GTAAACTTAGAAATGCATTGCTTATTATAATAAGGATATTGATAAGAGTATAATTTATTACAAGACAGTATAATCTATTTGTTTTTTAAATACAATAAGTTATTTTTACTAAAATCTTCATTGCAGAACTGAATGTTAACATATTTGAAATTTCCTTTTATTTTTTAGATAAATAGTTCCACACTATTAAAGAACATTGTTTCTCTATTTTTGATCCACGTTAGATACTTCTTGATGAATTATACTGTGCGTAAATACATGGTATATGCCAACTGACTACCACTCTGATATCAACAAATTTCTTAGTAACGTCCTTACAAGCAGTATACACATTTATACCAAAAATATCCACCAAATATTTTCCTTTTATCTACAGTTTCTAATACTCCAAGGATCAACTAACATCGGTCGCAGTACATACCCGCGACAGCTGCGCGGCGCGGCACGCACCCGCCGGCCGCCACGCATTCATACGGTAATGCGCCGCCTTTTAATTACCACCGCTGATAAATCTGCGCGCGCGTGCCCCACGCCGGTGTGGACGGGGCCTTATGCCGTAACAAGACATACACGTCATGTGTGACCTAAAACTGTGGCCCTTTCGGTTGTTTTAGTGAAATTGCGCTTATTGGGGGTTTTGATGAAGTTACCGTCGAATAGCGTATCCAGTAGATAAGCGAAAAATGATAATGACGCACCGTTGTATATGGTTTTGTTAGTTATTGTCAAATAGCATATCTAGTAGATAAAATTACGGAAAATGTATGAATAATCCACTAAAAACTCATTAAGATGAACAGGTCGTTTGACTGACGTTTGTCCATTCAACAGGGACAGCACAACTCGTAACTTAGCTATTATTTCACTTAATGTGCAATCACCACTGGTTACAACATCCTTAAAACCGAAACAAAACAGTACTAATATGGTTGCTAGAAGTAACGATAATTTAAAGCAACACCTAGTATTTTACATACATTTTTCAAACCACAATTTAACATCCGCACAAAACAGCCTAATATTTTCTTCAGTGAAACCCGAGCTCAATGAGCCAAACTGTCCCTGTGAGAAATAGTTGGACATAATTGTTCAGAGGGCTAATCAAGGTTGGTATTCGACAGCGCCGGCCGCACGTGCAGTAATAACCAATCGCATTCCTCTCATTATTACCGCACATTGTTACTTTCATGTCCGCTATTATGCCGCAATTGGGACAATTATTTGTCGCTAGCTTAATTTGTGGCGATTTTTTTGTTTGTTTTTAATAATAGGGTGCTTTTTGTTGTTTCCCAGCGGATATATTAATCAATGCTGTGTACCACAGGTGACAGAAAAGAAATATTTATTACTTACTCGTATAGTGATATGTATCCGCCTGAATATCGTTTTCTAAAGTCGTGACGTAATTATTTATTGATACATAAAAATAATAATCATTATTTACAAGAATCATACCCCCTGGCCTCACAGTAACAAATAACAAGTCTTCTACCAAAAACTACGAGAGGCTTTTTGGTCTTACACTCAGACCTCAATGCCAAGTGGTGAAGCGATTGTCTCTCCGTGATGTTTGCTTCGGTGAGTGAGATTTCCGCAGATCCAAATCACTAACTCCACCCTTTTACTCCGATTTTAAAGGGCCTGCAACACACCTATGATGTTACAAGTATTTATTATATTATGGACATTCATAGTTAGAGCTAATCATTTACCATCTGATGAGCTGATTGCTAGTTTGTCAAACTTATGCGATAAAATAACGCATCCGTTCTACCCTTTTTTCCAACAGACATTCACACAGAGTCATCATAACATACGGACAAATGTATTAATCGATTACAATAAAATCGATAAAACACCGATTAAAGCAACCATATTGGTAGATACCATATGTTTTTAATGAAACAATTTAATGCATTTGATAGGAATCGACAGGGGATCGATTGTTTCATATACCACTAGACACCAGTCATAATTTTATGTTAACATTAATAGAATAAAAAAATAAAAGTGCGTGGTGGCCTCGTGGTATCGGACCAGACTCGGCTGCCTACATGTTCACGGTGGTCGGGGGTTCAAATCCCAGGGCACACCTCTGACTTTTCGGAGTTATGTGTGTATTGATAGTCAATCACCACGCACTTTAACGGTGAAGGAAAACATCGTGAGGAAACCTGCATACCGTAGCGATTTTAAAAAATGTCTACGGTGTGTAAGTCCGCCAACCCGCACTAGGCCAGCGTGGTGGACTATATGGCCTAACCACTCTCAATCGTACTCTCGATTGTAGAGGAGGCCCGTGCCCTGCAGTGGGTCGTATATGGGCTGATACAATACAATTAATAGAATAAAATATGTTCTCTGGCATACAAAAAGAACTGAACTAGTAGGTAGGCAATGCATTTATTGCCGTTTTTATATTTTATGCGCATAATGTTATTTCACATTTTTATAAAATTATCGGTGCTAATTTGTACGAGCCTGTATAAACTGACGCAAGTGATGCAGTGGTGAGTATGTGGGCCGAAAGTCTTTCAAAGTATATTGTGGTCAATACTATCTGACTTTTCCCGACAAATTTAATTGTATTTTTACTATTAGGTATCCCAATATACTTGTAACAATAAAATGTCCCTTTTCAAAAGCGTACTACAAATAATACCCAAACAAAACGCAGATTACATCCAATAGTTACAAGGCACGTCAGTGCTTGATCAAAGAGCTTAAATAAATATTCTCTATAGGAAGATGAAACATGTCAAAAGCAACAAATGGACTTCAAGGGCTTGAGTGGGTGCAACCGAGGGAGATTTTATTACTTCGATATAGAGTTGACATCGATTGAAAAACTGCGCCATAGAATCTGGCGGATTGACCGCCGCCTGTGGAAGCTATTAGCCGCGCTCCCCTGTGTCTTGCAATCGGGTGACCACGATTTTAAATCTCTAGAGGATAAATATATTCATGTGAGAAGTCAAATTGATTTAAGGCATTAATAGCAGAAAATATATTAAATGTCTTAAGTGTAAAAAATGGCTTGAAAAATTTATTTATGTGTAGGTATGGTTCCTGTGAACAAGCAAACATCGCATGCGATGCCGATGATGCATGAACTGTCAATACCACCACCTATGAAAATCTACCGATAACATTCGGATTCTAAGAACAGTGTCGGTGTTTCAAAATCTAAGGGAAATAAAAAGGAAAGAGCAAAGAAAGGAGAGTGAGTGGGAATATCGGTTTAAAGAATCTTTATTGTCTTAAGAAATTTTACAATTTCACTTAAAAGACTAACTTATATTTTTACAGTGATCATGCAGTACATAGTTGCTTTCGCCCTGTGGTCCGGGGGTGTAAGAATTCTGCCACGGTATCCCCTGCCCGTCGTAAGAGGCGACCTAAAGGGGCCATCAGAGTCACTGGGAACACTGCGGGGGCGGTGCGCCCTACCTGTAACGGCTCTGAGGCGAACGACAGTGCCTCGTCTCTGTCATGGACGCCCATAAGACCTAAAAGGGCGTCCAAAATAGTCGAAAGTGGGGTTCACCCGGGCCCCACATCAAAGAAGGACCAGAAATGGTTATGCGCGGGGCGGTCACGCGGACGTAAATCGGGGTGCCTTTCACGCTGGGATGTCCGGTACCGCCCACAATACGTATGACGGTTTTCAAGAGGTTTTTAGTCAGTATTCTGGCGTAGGCTTGGTAGGGACCCAGCTTGGCCACAAATCCGCATTGTGCCAGGCTGGAAGGCCAGAGACACTGACATACCCCTTTCCACCTCCCCCGGGACAACGAAAGGGGAGCTTAATAGCTTTTCCTCTTGAACAAAAAAAAAAAGTACATAGTTGCTTTATAGTATAAATTATGGAATTATGACAATTACTTACAAACAAAACCAATGTATTACTCGTATGATAGGTAAGACAACATTCAGGTTATTTCTTACAAATTTAAATACAATGTAGTTTTCTGAGAAGATATGATTTTTTTTTAACAGATGATAAACATATTTATGTAAAAATGAAATTAAGTTTAAGACAAAGAGAGAAAATAAACAAATTAAAATATCGTTCACTAAACTAAGCAGAAATGCAAAGCTGTCGCATTCACTAAAAAAGTGCAAGGTAACCGAAATGCGACTCTACTGTAACTATAATATAATGCTTATTACAAATACGGATTTAAATAAAATAATTCGTTCAACAATTTACGCATTAAATTTTACTATATACTTAAAAAAAAAACGCTTTAAACAGTTAAAATCACACCAGCTTATACTAAAAATGAGTAATTTAAATTTGTTTTCTTAATTTATGGTCACCGTGCTCCTATACACTGCTTTAAGACTGTGTGTACACTAGCCTCGGAAGTAGGGTCTGACGTCCGATCTCCACTCGATAACATTACTGTGTGTACCTTACTTAAGACTACATCCACTGAACGGATAATAGGGTTTCGATACCAGAACTTCTATAGTTTTACAATCTTAATAGGTACCTCAAATCTCAAAGCATCTAAATATTGTATATTAATTCCCTCTCATCCATCCATCCATCCATCAGCTAAAGGAAGTCCGCCGCTGAACATAGGCGTCCTCCAATTATTTCCACAGGGACCGCTTGGAGGCAGTCTGCATCCATGTTAATATTCTCTCTCAAAATTATTAAATTTTTATTCCTGTATTATTGGAGAACTACAAGAGCTATATTTTTGCAACAGTTCTCTATCTACACTTAATTTACCGTCACGCACAACACAATCACTTTTACCATTATAAAAAAACAATGCAGATGTACAACAAATCGAGCGTAACCACGTAACCAACTGCGCGGTGGTGTGACAGCGATCACAGTTCACACACTCCCGGAAGCACTAGCAAGCTGCAAAGTAGCGCACCTCCAAACAAACGTACTCCCAACATTTTTTCCAACTGTGATGTCAGTTGCCACGCAATTTTCACCCTTAAGGCAATGTGTTACGGTGCTATATGGGCTTTAGAATAGGATGGGTTAGGGGTGCAGTGACGTCAGCATTTTAAGTAAAGTTCCGTTGGGTTTGGTTACAGTGAGCACGCATCACTGCTTCCTGAAGGATAGCGATGCCTTAATGTGTTTGATAAAGATCTGCTTTGAATATAAATATGTATTTTTTACTAGCCTAAAACATTGATAGTCTAAAACATTATAACGTTGAGGTTCTGATGCTATTTTTCTTTCATAATTTCAATTGGGTTACGGCTTACAAGATTTTTTAAAAGTGGAAGCCACGCACCAGATAGCGCATTGTGACGTCGACGCGTAATTAAGATGGACGACCTATTAAAGGCAAGAAGTTGCTGGATGCAAGACGCAGTAAACAGGTCGCCGTGGAGATCCTTGGGGATGGCTATATTCAGAAGCAGACTTCGTAAATCGGAACAAAAAGAATAACCTGATTAAAGTTTTGTAGGAAGTAAAACATTGTAATTTAAAACCTATGACGACTGCTGTGAGACGGAAAATAGTAGTTTTAACTATACGCAGTAATAAATAAATAAATTAAAGACACTACGATTTTTACAGTAGGATCAAAACTAGATATTAATGTGACCTGTAAGTGTAATTAGGTAAAAGTATCATCATCATCAACATCAGCCTTTTCTTGTCCACTGCTGGACATAGGCCTGTAAAATGATAATGCTTTCCAAATAACAAAAAACAAACAGTAAGCAAAAATAGTTTGGTAAACTTATCTTCGATTATAAACCCTGTAAAATGAAATACGGACTAGGTTTTCAATTAGCGTAGTGTGTGCAGTGCTCGGGGCGGCCATTATAGTGTCCTCTTACATTTATTACCCAGCTAGGTATTGCGCCCTCTGGCGAGGATTATACACAATAGTGCTTGTGTTACATCCAATATGGAATGACATATACTATTGTGAAGGGAACAAAAAATATTCGGCTGTGAATTAATGCCTGCTCTTTTTCATTTAAATGCGTAGGATGATTAAATTGGATATATCGTCAGTCGATATTAAAGTTATCAAATATTAAATGAGTTGGATGTTGTAATCCTTATTTTGACGCCATCTGAGTTATTATTTTATCTTTGTAGCTATCATGTTTGAAAAAATCAAATAACGGAATCATTTTAGGTAATTTAGTATGTACTTATATGTTTGTTTGAATAAACGACTGAAGTTATAATTGCAAAACGTTGGTCGTCTTGCCAAAAAATCAATGATTACTTTTAATTCGATCACTTATACCGAATAACATGAAGTATAATCCCATTTTTGGACACATTCTACTTGTCATCGAAATATTTCGAAAACTTAAACCACTTATATGGATGGATTTCACCGATACAAAGCCGTTATCTGGCCTATCCTATTATAGGATGGCTTATCCATTTACTTTAATATGGTCAAGAATCAAAAGGATCTCTTTCAAAAAAGGTCTATCTAAAACAAATTGCAATAGATAAAACCGCGGGTAAATATAAGTACTGAAGTTTTCAAATAAGCACCACAGGAGTGTTGTTCGCGAGTTAATTGTTATTTAGCCGTCGAGATCCAGTTTATTAAAGGCGCAAATAATTAAATTAAGCGAGTTTCTTTGACGCCCGTGCCCGGCTAATATTTTTATTAAGGATGCCGTGCTTTCAACGCCAGTGGCCTGCTAGGGACGCTTTTTAGAGATATATCGATTACCTTGAATATACAATATTATATTTTTTGTAGTATCAAAATTGTCTCAATTTTTGGAACAGTCCCTTTTTAGTAGGGATATCCCATTTTCTAATAATAATTAATGTATTAGATTTTCTACTTCGTGTTTAGACGTATATTTAATAACTATTAACAGTGATAAAATTATTCCCCGATTAATGTTAGTCCTCTCAATCAAACTCTCGGTAGTAGAGCAATTTCACAAAGAAATAGGTTAGATCTTTTCTGCTTAACACGATATCAAAATACCCCACAACTTAGCTGACTTTGACTTGCGCGGTTTTGCACAGCTGCGTAATATGTATGACATTAGAAGTTTATTAACTGTGGAATGAGACACAAATCTCTGCCATAGTCTCTGCCTATCCCTATGGGATACAGGCCTGACGATTATGTATGTATGTATGTATGACACACACGGACAAACGAAGAAAGAAAACATACAGGATTATTTAACAAGTCTCGAAAGTAATTTCACTTATTAACATTATAGAGTACTGTATCAGCCCAGATACGTCCCACTACAGGGCACGAGCCTCTTCTACAATGGAGAGTACGATTGAGAGGGGTACAGAGTATGTATCACTAATCATATATTTAGATACTACCTCTTCACCTTCTTATAAATCCAATATTAACATAGACGAGCAAAGTCAAACCAAATCCTCAACCATCGATAACACATTCACAAAAACATCGACAGCACAACATGCCTACTCGTTTTTTCAGTATCCAGTCGGAAGGTGATAATACCGAAGTTTGAAGTGGAGGTAATTACAGCGCCGGCCGAGCGCCGTAATAGAGCCAATTATGTGGAACCAATAAACAAGGCACAATTAACTACAATTTTGACATTACACCAAAACATCACTGGAAAAGCTTCAATTAAACTTTGACGAATTGTTTGCTGTGTGTTTGCTTGTTGGTTTTTTAAGTTTTCGGTAAAAGTTTGTGTTTTTGTCTTATTCTACTACTATTACGAGTATAAAGGCGAAAGTTTGTGTCTTTGTTATTTCTTTACGCTTAAACGGTTGAACCAATTTTGATGATTTTTTGTATGGAGGTAGCCGGTACCCTAGACTAATGCTTAAGCAAATTTTTATCCCGAAAAATATGTTCCCACGGGATGAGCAAGGACTCTTCCCGCTTAATCGGCTGAATCAATTTTAATAACATCTACTAGGACGGTAGCTGATACCCTGAATAAACGAAAAGGCTACTTTTCAGTACTGAGCGGAATATTCTTAGCAGAGTATCCTTTTTATGTGTATAGAATATAAGTATTATATAACTTTTAATTATTTTAAACTTTAAAGTCATGAATTAATGTATAGTTACTTTTAAATGCGTACTTATCAATCAGAATCCGGTAACTTGCTGACGATTCTACTAATCATATATTTAATGTATTAATTAGTTATGGGCATTTCCTAATTGTGTTTGAATACCATAAAACAAATCTTGTTCGTTTATTATACGAGTAGCAAAAAGGTAACAGTTTGCATGAATTTCCTGCGGTGCAATATCGGTTAGCTATATGTGACTGGTTTAACAGGGTAAGTGAGGTGCATTTTCCATCTGTATGCACTCACGTAACAAACGGAAGAAAGCGGTTGATGCATGTATTGTATATTAGTTTAGTGATTGTAAAAGCACACAGTCAATAAAAATAAATAAAAATAATTGTTTAAAATAAATTAAATAAAAATATTTTAAACGAGTTGCATGCATTCGAGCCAGAATGGCAAGAACTCGCCGAGGATAGGATCAAGTAGAGGAAAATAGGGGAAGCCTTTGCCCAGCAGTGGGATACAAAATAGGCTACATAAAATTATTAAAAAATTGCTTAATATCTCCCCAATAATTTATCAATTTATGCACACCAACAACAAGTCTTAACAACGAAAGTTCTGTGCAAATTGTCATCGTTTTTATTCCTTTACATTTGAGTTTTCAAATCCTTTCTTTGTACCCAAAAACAATACACTAACATTGAACTTTCATAATATCATGATTTTTCACCATTCAGTTTAACTTGTATTCTTTTATACCTAGATCCAAACTCAATTAGCGTTTACCAGTACTTCCATAGGTATTTACTAAGTAGTTAAGAGTTATATCCGTCAAGGTGTTTATTTAAAAACCGCAATAAAGTGACGGCAATTTGAATAATACTCCGCTGCGGGTTTCCACGCGAATGACTTCACTACACTTTGAATTTTAATTATACGCTGTAGTACTATACTGCGATTACTTACAATCAGCCTTATACTTCCAGTAATATAATTTTATATATATTTTTATTGCACAGGTCCGGAAACGAGCAAACAGATCACCTGATGGTAAGTGATCACTGCCGCTCGTGATCATTCACAACGTTTGGTTAATAAATATGTTGCCGGCCCTTAATATCAGGAGGGGAGCGAGAAGTAAAAAGGACGGTAAGAGGTAAGAGATATTGGGCATCCGGCAATCTCACTCACCGAACGAAACGCGACAACAAAGCTGCCGCTTCACGACGATTTCCTGTGAGACAGCGGTACTCCGCCAGACGAGCCTGCTCGTTTATGTTGAGTCATGACTGACACAGCGTGGCTCTACCACATACGATTTTCTATATTAATTTTATATACATATTAATGGTACTAATTAAGTATCATTATGATAAATACTTAAATGTGTCCTTGAACGAGTGCACTCTAGGGAGACGCAAAAATGCCACTGCTAAATGCCAATTCGGAATGTTTTCTATATTTCGGCAAGCTTATCTCCGTCCCATTATGTGACTAAGGTGAGACTATGGTCATCTCTATGCCTTTAATTTTAGTTTCATGACCTAGGCAATTCTTATAAGATTTAACAAACGATAATACCAACTCAAATAAGATTACCGGATCTGGGAATCCAAAGCATACCTCGCGGTCTGCATCCATGCATGGTGCTGGTATTTCACGGAAACAGGAATTAATCTTACCTGTTTACTTTACTCGTAAAGGAAAACATCGCACGGAACCCAACATATCCGAGAGTTCTCATTTAGTAAAACTAAAATTCCCACAATGACCTAGGAGTAGTGACCAGGACCTCGCAACAATAAATATACGCTGTGAATCGTCAACTAATCCCATAATTACTCCGAACTCAAATACAATACTGAAAAGAACGAAAATTATATACAAAATGGTTACTATAGAGCGTAATATGCAGCGCGTGGCTGAAGGGCGGGCCGGCGGGACGATTCCTTCCTATTGCAAAACACGCGTCGCAAAATTGAAAGCTAAATGGTGAATAAAGTTATTTGCCATGAATGCCTCCGGGCACAAATTTCAATTATTCCCGTTTCCGAATAGTTTCGAAGGGTCCCACCTAGCATATGCTACACTCGAGTGCACAAGTCACTTTATGATTGATATGACATACTGATTGTGGTACCACAATGTACGTATAATGCTGTCCAAGCAGAGATAAATACGAGTATTTCTAGTTTGTTTGACTGCGCTGAACTCTAGAACTGACCGTAGGATTTGAAAAAATATTTACGCATTGGATAGCCCAACTTTTGAACAAGTTGAAGGCTTTGGAACATTAGGCAATTATCTTTAGGAGCCAACTAAAAAGAAAATATAAATTGATATGAAAAGTTTGTCTCTGTGATCAGATAAATTTTTAACCGGATGTAAAGGAGTGTGAGGAGGAATGGAGATATGCAAAGCCAGATCACTATTGTTTTATAAATTATAGGTAAATAGCCTGAACTAACTAAAACCTTTACCAATATGTTTGCATAGGCAGGGTATATCAAGACTGCTACTGAAAACGAAGCCAGGTGCTAGCTTTAGTGACTTCAGACACAATGCAACTAAATTTTTTGCAAAAAAACGACGATTTTTGATTGTATTTCTTTTTCTATCATACATTTTCCTAAACAAATAATATATAGTTAATCTTTTATTTTTAAAGACGTTATAGTACGCAAGGCTGTAAATTATAATTTTAGCAAAAACTATGGATTTACCACCCAAACACAATGATATTTAAAACATTACAAAAAAATCATCGTATTTTTTTGCAAAATTTTTAGTTGCGTCGTGTCTGTAGTCACAGAAACGACCACCTGGCTTCGTTTTCGTTAGCAGTCTTGATATACCTTGTATAGAAGCGTTTTATTAAAGTCGCCCGTGGGCTCAGTGCACCTAACTTTTTAAATTATTTTTTTATAGTCTTTACAGGCAGACGAGCTTGCGACTCACGTGATAGTAAGTGGTGACCACCGCTCATGGACCTTAGCAATGAGTTTAGCACAATCAGGTCGCTGTTCAGGTGCCAGTCGAGTACTCTCTTTAAGCTTACTTAAAGGACTGATTATAGCGCTCGGTAACCAAAAATCTACCGAAATATCTAAAAAATTCTATCACGACTGTACATCAAAGTGGGCGTATTCATCTCATAAAGGGGTCAAAATATTTTATTAGCCTTGCGATTTTAACTACATAGCGGGGCGACAACTAGATTACCCACCCCGGCCGCCCGAGGCGATACGCGACAAATCGACACCCGCTGCACCCGAGCTTTCACACCACCAACCATATTCATATTTCTATCTATAGCATTTGTATCTATAAACCTTTCTCTCTTGAAGGTTTTAGCATTTTTTGTACTAGCTCGACAAAATGATTATAATAAGTGATTATGTCTCGCCATATAATTATGTAGGCCTGGTCAAAAGTGAATACATACATACATGCTTGCGTGGGTCACCATGGGTCACAGACTTTTCACTGGCGTTATTTTGGCAAGTAATCAAAATAATGCGATTCTATCATTTCTGAACTTCGCCTTTCAGCTTTAATTCCCTAAAAATAATAATAGCGTCAAAACAAAAAGCCATCTCATCCCCTCTATTTTTCCATCCCACCCTCGTCTTTACTTTACTATCCTCTTTCGTCATAGATATAATATAAAACACTTTTATTTATTCATGAGATCATTTGCTTAAAATCATCAAAGTTCGAACTCTGATGTAAAAATATCTTCACCACATCTCCCGCTTAACTACATATTTGTGCTTACTTTACTAATAATAATTGTAAATAGTTTAATAACTTAATTACAGCCTTAATAAAATTTCTAACAGCTGGAAAAACTTCCTAATTAAACCATTAAAGTAAGACCTGTGAAATAATTAAGCAATTATAAAACCGCGGTTCATTAAGATCGCCACGGTGGCACGTTACAATTACTCGAAATATTTCAGCTCGAACGTTGTACATTATCGTATGAAACACACAATTTTCCTTGCTAAGAGCTAAATCGCGTGGGACTTGTTATTTGTTATGTTTTATAGTGTTTAATTGTAGGGAATTATAATCTGGTTTATTTGGTTTTACTAACACGACTTATCGAATTTAAAATTAGCGTGAAAGATGACGTTTATTAGCATTAAATTTGTACAATCTGATGGTTTTAAAATAAAACTTGCGCGTTTTAGTAAATTTTATTATTCGTTATTTTATTACGATGAAAACTTTCACCAAATAGTTTATTAAAGAGTCTCCAATATTGTGTTTCTATTTGGTAAAATTAATTCATTGTCGATAATATCAAGCAATATCACTCGATTTTGTTTTCTTATGACCTGTATCAATCAGTAGAATAAAAGACATAGAATATCAAGGTAATAAAATCTGTATTTCGAAAATGTTAATTTAAGTGCCGAAAAATATACAACGCCTGAGACTGTTACGTGAGTAAACACCAAATATGGACGATCGAGATCTGATATCCAGTTTAAAAATCAACATAATGATTAGTGTCAAACACAAGCAAGTAATTACGGAGTTGGTTTGACGGGCGGCGGTGCACAATGGCGCTGGAGCTGCGGCCGTCATGCGCACACCGCGTCGCGGCTCTAATGAGCTGAAACTTATTGTTATTCGCTTTAAAATCCATGTTGGAAATCAAGGTTGGAGCCAAATTGGGTATTTACCATAAGTAATGGTGAAGTTTACAACTAATGATAGAAATAATAAGTATCAGCAGTCATTATATTCATGTAAAAGTATGTCAACCCACACTAGGCCAGCGTGGAGGACTGTATGGCCTAACCACCCTCAATCGTACTCTCGATTGTAGAGAAGGCCCGTGCCCTGCAGTGGGACGTATATGGGCTGATATAGTACAGTACAGTCATTCTAAGTTGATCAAATTGAAATTATGCTTAGTAATAAACATGCTTCAGAAATCTTAGTGTAATGACATCTATAATGTTTGCATATATAATTAAGCCAGTGCCGACGGTTGCCATGCGAGGAGGATTCATAATCTAGAACCTGTTCTGTACCATTGTATCTATATTAACAAACTAAAATTCACATATTAACCTTTCATTAAATTAAGACATAACATTCATTCTGAACAAACAAATCACACTCCTCACAAAAGCTTTCAAGAAAATTCAGCCTTTATTTTGTTACGTTAAGATGTTGGAAATGTTGGAAGCCTCAGAAAGATACTGGAAGTCTTGCCAATACCTCATGATCTTAACGATGTCTCTCGTGTGAAATGATTCAATACAAATGTACTTACTCCTACATCGGAGGCTGTAAAATCTACTGAGAAAAGCAGCTTATTCTGACTGTATTCCTGCAGTACTTACCGAGTATGTACAAGGCTTTGATAAAATATTTAAAAGTTATGTAGCTATCTTAGTTACGTGGTAAATTCCCTTTATGTCTAAGTATAAAAGATAAACAGGTCACTGTGGAAATCATTAGAAAAGGCCTGTGTTCAGCAGTGGACTTACTTTGGCTGATGGATGGTGATGATGATGATAAAAGATAATTATTATCTTGAAAGTCGTTATATTTGACTATAAAGAATTAAGAGACGACTAGGTTGTTTGACTGATGGTAATCATCACGCCTGTCCAAACAGGAGCAACTTTAATTATTTTAACTAAGTACTAATCATATTGTTAAATACAATTACAATTAATCAAAACTTATAGGATTGTGTGGTGCCCTCCTTTGTCAAATGTTGATGGTAGAATCAGACAAGTCGAATACCCAACATAGCAAATCCACAAAATTCGCGTATTAGGATTCAAGCTGCCATCCGACCTATGCGCGCATTGAGTTAATCTCGAGAGGTGTGACCACCTGGTAACTACCCTAATCTGGGCAGCATTGTATTTAACCACTACAGTATATAGTATATTACGTGCATTGCAGTATATTGGACTATTAAAAAATTCTTTCATAAATTTCACCTCTGAAAGAGTGTAAAGTTGCAGAATACACCTCCGTCTTGAGTATAGACTCGGCGCGTATTCAATCAGTGCGACGGTAACGCGCTCTGTGCTGTGAGTTGAGAGGCTTACACCCCTCCCCTCCCCGCCCCGCACCCCGCCGTCCCGCAGCATCCGCCGAGACGCTCCGACGCATCCACTGGGATTCCACATCGTTTTCTCTCGTCTTACTTGAAAAATTCAATGCGATGTCGAATTTTTTGAAGAAAATGTGATAGGCTGTATAATGTATTTGAAGGGATATGGTGATACTATAGTTAAGGAAGCTTGATGTTTTCATAGCAATTAGAGATTTGGTCTAGGGATATTAATTGTTAAGGCATAAAGTTAGATGGAAAGTTAGTTAGACAGATTATGAAGGACGCACTGTAATGTCGGACATAGTAAGAATAATAATTTACCTAAAATCTTAAAATCTACCTATTGATTTTTGGTAAAACAATATGGCATCAATTCCAAGATGTTATATTTCTACGCTAGCTCAAAATTACAGCAATTATACTTTTCCCTTAATATTAGAATTCGAAACACGAGTAGGTATATCCGAACTTCTAAAAATATCGCAGCATTTCAATGACATAAAATCAAACACGTAATTTATAAGTTAACTGCATAAACATTAAAAGAAAGCCGAAAAATCCATGGGGACAAAAAGCGTGCCATTAAAACGTCATAAATAAAAAATCTGTTCCCAAAAACCGTCTCAACCCTAAACGAAATGTTTTGATGTAAAACGGGGAAAGAATGCGCGATCTCCCCTGATAGTTATTTGATATGATTTATTCATACGAGCAACGTTCGACGTACGTACGTTAAATGGAAGTTTATTTAATAGAAAATACTTTCCAAAATCTATTTATAAAGCCATTACGGGCGGTTTTTTTATTTTAAATCCGTTCCTGACGCGCGCTTATTATGCAAATTTGAAGAGGGTTCCACTTTATGCATAACGCTTAGAATATCTGTTATCAGATGTTGTGTCATTAGCTAATATTAAGCTTAACTATTTAAATAAAGACAATAATAGTCCTAAAATTGTGAAGTAATTGACTCTTTTCGCCACACTAAAAGTAATAAGTTTCCAGAATTATATTTTGCATTACTGCACAAATTTCCTTAATTAGAAGGGGTAACTATGAATTAAAAAGTAGAACACTATTTATCCCGCATATTATGATAGTTTTATGAGGATAACGCATTCAAAGCTGCAGTCGAAGATTCGAGTCCAATAAAATTATTATAGATAAATACTTTGGTTTGGCCTAATGCTTAGTACGCCATCACTAAGCTTTTCTTTTTAAAATGTTCCATTACCTCCTTTAAATCCTCACTCATATTCCAATTCTCTTTAATATTCAGTGGAGGGACAATTTCGGCGGTGAAAAGGACAAAGGACAGCGGCGGCTCATGAAGTATGCACAGAACGCCCACGTAATCTCTGAGTGGAGGATTGTGCCGCCGCCCCGCCCATCACCACAAGCCGCTTAACCACTATACAGCATGCCTATGTACTGTGCAGCTGAAATTAACAACATTAGGAGTGTAGTTAAAACTCAGTATTAGGAAAATTCTTGAAAATCAACGTAATCGGTTTTCTGTTTATGAAAATCATTCACAAATATATAACTTCTGTGTAAAACTGTGATTTTTCTAGAGAAAAAAGAATATTAACACGGCTTTTTTCGCAGCAAATATTGACTTTTGCATTGTTTTAAAAATTAATTTACACGTAAACAAAGAGATTAAATAAATAAATAAGACGCACGTAGTGAAGTGCATCACCCAAGTAGTTATTGATATTATTGATCAACTAACGAACGAGGGAAACCTTTTGACTAATCAAAACATAAGGAATAATTTAGCTGCTTAACAGCTTGACGGTCATCGCATAGCCCAAACATACTATAAAATAAAATATTTACCAATATTTACTACTCGTATTAATTATGATAGCAAGGAATTTATGAATAAAAGTGCTGTAATAAAGTTATATATTTTATCGCAACATTAAATAAACCCAATTCTCCATTACAGCTAATTACCCGACCGCTACTAAATAATAAATATGAGAAAAGTAATTTTCATGCTAACCGCATAAATAATAGGTGGGGCATTGTCGATATTAATTCAGTAACACGTAATGCTTCATTGGGATGAGTGGAGGTGGGCTGTGCTCGTATGTGGCCGGGCCTGAGTGCCGCATGCATATTTAATGCTTGCTTTAATACTCAGGGGCAAAGATCAAACATTATGCAGATGAGACAATTGATTGGTCTCGCACTACGACTCTATGTTGTGTCTATCTTTTGACTCGGCACTAGAATATGTACACACAGACATACTTTAAGTAGAAGTTTTGGAACTTCAGGAGATTTTGAAGACAGATTCGATCCAGGTGTCGGAACTGTGGGTATCGAGCCAGGCTTCTCACCTACTGCACTAAATACGCCAAAACTAATACCCCTTCACAGAAATAGGTGTGCGCTACTGTTCTGTCTATGTCAACAAATGTAAAGATATCGGTTCTAAGAAAATCCGAACTCCTGACATCCAACTAAGAGGCACATCTACATCTTACTCTTTATCGAAGTGTCCCGTCTTCCCAACATAGTCTTTGATGTGGGACTCAGCGCGCACCGCACCGCGGTAAGCGGATTGTCGGCGCCGCTAAATGGTGCCACTCCCTTTGTTGCTTGTTTACTAATGCGGTGCCGCGGCTCTGTCATCCCTCCACAGCGCCATCCCGACGATTACATAACCATGTACTTTGTAACGCTGGAAAATTAGGTACTTAAAAGAATCTCTATTCCTACCAAGAAAATACATCATTCAGATGTCCGACTTCCATTAGTAAATTACAATTCTTATCTGAAAAGTTAAGGAAAAGTAATTAAATAATCTTTATCATTGTTCAATGAGTATTATTCACAATTGGCGTGTAAGTATTTTTTTAATTATTAACAAATTAATCTTTGTTTGACAATCTATCTTTAAAACATAACATAGTGACCGAGTAGTATATTTAATTAAATCTAGTATTGCGGTTTATTTTTAGCATCAAGTAGAGCAAGCCAGGCTGTTGAGCTTCCGTCGAAGTATCCCCAATATTAACGTCACTGAACAGATATAGCAACATAGGGTGTCAAGTAACGTACCCAGACCCATTTCCTCATACTTTTCCCACTAATAAAGAATAAATAATAACCAATTGTAATTGAATAATATCCTCCATAATAACTCGTAAATATAGTAGTCCTTTGAGTCAAAATTAGCTGCAACGACGCGCGCCTAGCTCGCTCTTCCAAGAATGTTCCACTTTATTAGATTCCGTAAGCCCTATTCATCGTTTTTTCGCCCTCCACGAAGGGAAGCTTTGGAGCGACATCAGTATTAGCGAATAATGCGATCGAATCATTCGATCTTGCGTATTAGACGCGGTCGGGATCTCCTATAATGTGCCCAATCATAATAGGCTCCAGTATTACGCGATTACACTGATATGAGACACTCAAACTTTGTTCCAATTGGAAATATATCTCGGTTGAATTATCATAATTTATCAACTATGTTGTTTTTATTGTTATAAAAATTGTTAAACCAAATTATTTAGTCGCGCTGACATTATACTAAAAACTAATCTGAAATGTACCTATAGCGAGATTTTGTGTTTTATTGGAATCAAGGTAAAATCTATGAACAAGAGGGTTGGATATATATACAATTTATAATTATTGTGAATTCACAAACATTTATCATACTCACGTAAGTTCACGCATATTTTCCTGAAGTGGTAGGCACTTATGCCATTCACTCTTCGCCGAGCTTAGTTGCGCCCTAAAATATAGTGAAGAAAAAGCCACCACCATTGCACTAAGTGGTACCATAAGTTGATTAGTAATTAACTAACGTCAAATGCAAATTAGCGGAAAGCGCAGCGAGAGACGTCCACCCAATAGGTGGTCAGACGACCTGGTAAAGGTCGCTGGATGCTGGCTGCCTCCAACAGGTCACTGTGGAAATCATTAGGAGAGGCCTATGTTCAGCAGTGGACTTCCTTTAGCTGATGGATGGATGGATGGATATGCAAATTATCTATTAAAATTAGACTCTTAAGCTTTTAGTGCCTTTCAGACAAAATAAGAATAACATTTAGCGCCACCTAAACCGCTGGCTTAGCCGCTCACATACATAAGTAATAAAATAAAACATTTTCACCAAAATAAACAGAAGTTTGAGAGACGTATTGCGTACCTATCCAAAATATCAAAAATGTTTGTTCGGTCACCTGTGTGATTCCATTAAGAATTACCCGGGATTAGTGTAAAGCCCGAACACAATACGCACAATTCAGCTGTTTGTTGCGCAGTATTACATTGTCCAGCGTAATATTGGATTACGATGGTATATTATTTATTAAGAATATTTATAACTTATTTATTCTTTATAACACAACTTTTTTATAACACAACGTAAAATGTGTTTTACATAAAAAAAAACAAAAATGATTAGACATCTATTACTCACCGTGATTTCAAATTCAATCGTATTCTTTTTTTCAAATGTTTTATTTTTTTAGCAATTTGTATCAGCCTGCTACATGGTTGTCAACAATTTTTCTTATTGTGTGGATAACTGATTCCAAACATTTGTGTGATGTGTCAAATAGGTACATTACAGACGAAAGTCTAATTTCAATGAGTATGTACCGACCTCTGCCATCAGTACTGGCTAATATTTCATTGTGTCACAATAAAAAAAGTTTCTTAATGTTGTTAATAATTAATCAAGGTTTATTTAAGCTTAAGATATTTCCTACATATTAAATAAAGAGTTGAAATATATATAAAACATTTCGGGTACTTAACTGAAGATTACCAAAAATATAAAAACAGAATCGTGAAAAAATAAGTAAATCCAGGTACAAACACTTCCGTTATTTTTTGTTAAGAATAAATTAAGGACCTTGTCTTATTGATATTGGTATTTTATAAGTAATACATTGCTCCTTAGCCATATTTTAATAGAAATTGTAGTTTAATATTTCTTCTTTCTTTCTATTCGGTATAACTCAGCACAAGGCCAAGATCCGGATTCCTAAAAAGTTAAAATAAAAATCTAAGTATAATATTTTCTAAAATTAAATATTTCTGCATCGGTTCTTTCTCAACAATTACTGCTTTTTATCACGTGAAATCTTTCTTAATTTACTTGGTTAATACATGTGTAAGAATTTAAAATCAGTAGGGAAACTATTAAACAAACCACACCGTAAGATAAAATTTGATTATTGAACATGTAATTCTTTACATAAATGTCGATTTAGTTATTATCTGTATTTATCTATGTCGTTTTACTTCGGCAAAGATATTTCTTTGTACTAATGATGACGGTACAAAATAGCGTAAGTACTTTTAGATCCAAGTACTATTTATAGAAAACAAACATCCTTATCTATATTAGCAGTATTTTTTTTATTTTAAGTGTTTATTGGAAATACAACAATCATATGATCTTTATCAAGGTTACTTAGTCGTAGAACCTATACAATGCATTTAAATTGGAAACTAAAATTTATTCTATTAAACACTAAATTGATATGAAAAAAATGCAGGGTCTAAAGCTAAATACTTTAGGACACATAACATTTAGCACAACAATCCTACTAAGACAGGAAAGTGCTATAATATATTTTTTAAATAATATAATCCAATTTCATAATTTTTGTACGCAAATTGATCATTTATATTAATAATTTATATGCTCTATCTGTGCCAATGATAAATACCCACAAAAATCTCAAACATCGTCCCTACCTTCGGTAGCATCGATTTTAGTGATATATGCATTCAAAACTTAGGTTTTAAAGGATCTTACTTGTTGTGGGAACAACAACAAAAAAATCACACACGATAATACCGGCACGATTTGCAAAACTGCAGCTTCTCGATTTATTGTCAAATTCTGGGCTATTGCGCCCTAGAGAAGATATGAAAATTAAAGAAAATTCTGTTTCTGTGCTCTTTAAAACGCTTTTATTTATAACAGTATCTGTAATTACCTATATAAGAAATGCATACAAAGTAACAAAAATATATGATAGATAGCTTCTGCCCGCAACTCCGTTTGCGTGGTTATCTTTCTAAAAAAATCCCATCCCGTCCCGTCCCGTTATATCCCGCCTTATCCCATCCCATCCATTTGAGTACAAAAAAAATATGGGAATTCCTCTCCATACCAAATTTCATCGAAATCCATTAAGCCGTTTCTGAGTTTATCGCGTACAACCGCGCAGGCAAAAATTTTAAAAATCATTATTTTGAGTTTTATTACGTTAATTTATATCAGTTTTTCTTATTTATCTTCCATGTACAGACATCGATCGGTTACAAATTTATTATATGTATAGATAGAACTATTTTCTCAGTATTTCGTCAGTAAAGTCCCTGTGAGACGCAAGTTAAGCCGTAAATGTAGTTGGCGTAGCAATAAGCCCGCCTTTGTCGCAGGTAATCTCGCGCGGCGCGGGATTCATTCTGTCAGTGACCACGGCTGATTTCCGACCCGGCTGGCTTTGTATGGGCATCCGTAATACCGGTATTGTTGTGGGAGGAAGGGTCATATCTTAGAAGTCACTCGACAAATTAATATTACTATATTTTCTATGGATTTTAAAGTTAGCTATACAGGGTTATTTTGATCTGAGTATCCAAATTTTAACAGGAGGTTCAGAGTCATGAATATAGTCCATTGGTAATTTTTTTTTTCAAAATAATGCATATTTTTTGTCCTCACAAAATAAAACACTTAAGACAATACGCACGACCATTATAAGCCCATTCGCAAACTACACACACACAAAAGTACGCGCGCGCGCCTGTCTTTAAAAATAACCGGCGACCGTGCTTCTTGATTATAATTTGAACATTAAGTAGGATATAATGAAATTAAAATAAATGACTTTTACGTGTGAATTTGAATATTTTCCACCATGGGTCAATCAGTATTAATAACTTAGTTAAAAGTTGTTAGTATTAAGTCATTGGTTGACTTCTTGAGTACTAAACGACTTTAAATCTTAAGTGAGAAGAGCGCAATGCAGTGCCATGCAGCAGTTAACTTGTGTTGCTCCTGCTTATCGACAGGCGCAGCTCTTACTATCAGACAAGCGATCTGCTCATCCCGTAATTATCGGCTAAAACGTAACAGTAGGTAATTTATTTATACAATTATTTCCTTGCCAACACCGAGTAAACTCTAGATCTAAATTACTCTCTTAAAATAATTATTCACTAATTGCCATTATTAATATTTCTTTTCGAATGATATTCTGAATAACCCCCCAAGCTTTGTAGAACAAATGTCCGAGAATGTCTCCTTTCGCGACAATTTCTAGACAATTCTATTAGATGTTTAGAAAATAGATAAAACATTTCTTGCCTCTACATTGCTTTGTCCTCAAATTACGGAAAAATCCTTTTTAAGATGTTACTGATTTACTGTCGTTCCAATTTAAATGGAAATAAATTCCTTTGAATAACTAATATAACCTAACTGAAGAGTTAGGTGACATTATTCAAAGGAATAAATTTATTTATTATAATGCGCTGGAAAGACAGTGTAAAGAAAAAATGGTTCTTTCTTATTTTATAGAATATAATATAATAGGTATTGTAAAATCAGCCATGGAGGTAGAAAACATTTACCAAGAAGAAGAAAATTCTCTATCGGTATAATTAGTAAACTTAATTTAAGCAACAAGAAAACAATTTTACATTCTACGATTTAACATTATTTCCCAATAAACAAAACAAAGGCATTCTCACATGTATATTATAGGGATGTGGTTGGAATCTCCGCAAAGGCGAGGCGCTCGGCATCGACCTATTTCCACGGAATTTTTCCATTAACGCAGACAAATTGCACGCCAGCCTCCGTAATGCACCATCGCCCTCGCTCATACATGATTTATATAACGTTCCATTATAAAAGTTATATAAAATTGTGTTTTATTTATATATTTACGGTTTTTAAACGAAATATATGTTAACCAGGGAACATGCACGTAATTGTAAATTCTATTCACGTAGTTTGAGTAGTTGAAACCATAAAGTATTGAAATTTATTACATAATGATTGTGGTATTTGCTATGTGATCGTAAATTAATATTATTTATTTGAAACAATTTTATACACAGTATCTTAAATTTTCTTTCGAATCTATGAACTGATATATTGGTAACTGTTGACATAAATATTTTGTGTGGATTTTTGCCTATTAGGTACTTCTTTCTTCCTCATGCTCTATCGTTAATTTTGGGATAGCTGTAGTTTCTTGCCGGAACCCCTGGCCAATAGACAATATAACCGCATTATCTTGCTACTGGACTGGTGATTACGTTCTGTTCTCGAATTTTGTTTAGTCATGTGTCGGACGTCGGTCACGGTCTTTGCCCAGCTCTTATCAGCTCTCCTTGCCAAGTGACATTGCATATTGCAATAAATAATAAATTCAATTAAAATGGTAGCTCCGTTCTTTCTTATATTCGTATCTCGTAAAGACTACATTGTTAAATTATTTTTTCTTCCTGATTTTTTAACTTATGTATCTACTAGCATAATAAAGAAACTTCAATACTTGTGATAATAAACGCAGTAGGTACAGTTCACATTAATAATAATCCACAGGTGCATGATAGAACTCTGATATATGAAAGGTAAATCCAAGAGGTACCTACTCTTGGATTTACCTCCCATCCGTAGATCATTAGGACGCATATAGGCAGATATGGATTATTGTGCATGTTATACAAATTACTATCGAAATTTTAATAGACTAAGAGTAACGGAGAGTAAATGATGCTCAACTACGACCACAATGCAAAGACATAGGTAGATAAACCTCATATAAACAATGAAACAATTTTTCGCAAGTCATTCATTTTCATTTTCTGAAGTTGAACTATTAACAAACATTCAATTTGGAACAAACTTAATACGACACAATAGTGGGCATTATGATTTTTTAAATATAATTAATAGTGACAGACATTTTACATAAGCCGAGCCGAAATATATAAAATCAGCCGAGTATAAAATGGCGTCAGTCAAGTTTAAACTGAGTTTATCCTAATTAGTTACATGTACTACACTTAGGTTGAAGTAGTTTAAGCAATCACTTAGGTATCTTTTTTCCCTAATGATACTTTTGTTATGTTACATTGCCTATTTTTTTTAGAATAATATACTCACTTTTCCAATAAAGGTTTTTCAAATCTCATATAATATGTACATTGTATCCTTAAAAACATTGAGCACAGGAGAAGCAAATAAACAATTGTTATAACACGTAGCTTCTTTGACCAAACCACCGAAAGACGGGACAGTTTCACAGTTGAGAAACAAACAAATTTCCCGTAAATTGGACAAGTTTCCGTCTGGCGTTCAGTCGCCCTGGTCACTACAAAGCCAGCGGTGAGGACGACTCGCCGCAAACTTTCACACTCGCATGCACCACTGTCATCATTTTAATGATTTTATATTCCAACTTGCATGCTCCTTTGCCTTCTGTTTGTCGTATTTAGTTCAAAAGGGTCGCAGTAAAAGATGTTATTTAAATTCTCAAATTGTCTTTGTAATAAAAGTCTTAAGATGTTTTACATAATTGTTTGAAGCGGACGATTTTTATAAACGCTGTAATAAGATTGAATTGTACTTGCCGGCTAAAATGCCGGCAATGCCATGCAAATGTTAAGCAAATGTTGGTCCTTTCTTGTTCTTAGTTCACAGTGATGTCAAATATAATCTCCATCAGAAACCTTGAGGAGACTTGCGTATAGCACTTGCTTAAGAAATTTGACTATGGTTTGCTTACTACTCAGTAGTCTATTCTAAGTTTCCTCTTCCACTTTGAACCAGCGTGATGTCCTCATACTTAATTAT
The DNA here is from genome assembly GCA_033459515.1 of Theretra japonica. Taxonomy (NCBI): domain Eukaryota; kingdom Metazoa; phylum Arthropoda; class Insecta; order Lepidoptera; family Sphingidae; genus Theretra; species Theretra japonica. Next base: position 6,413,176 of record CM065951.1, on the reverse strand, counting down.
AGTGTCGAAATAGAAAGCTTATCAAGAGAATATAAAATAGGTAAAGAAATAATATTTGTGACTTATAATTTGAAGCAAACCAATTCTTAATAGCCCTAATGTACGAAAATATGTCTTCAACAATTTCACAAGTATCAAATTTACAGTGGTCACCTCACATCTCCCTCACATGCAAATTGAGTGCCAAAATCTTTGTTTTTACAAATAAAAATGCACTCAAGCATCATACACATAAGGTTCATAGTATGTTTGCAAATGTCCGTGTAGATGAACATACGATTTCACACGCCACCTGTCAGGTATTTATCAATTAATACAAAATTTAATAGGGCAGGCATCTCTGTCGACGCGTTCGAAGCACATTCCTTGTTAATCAACAGTTTCGCAGCAATATGACAAACCAGGATACCTACGGCCTACAGCGTTCTACACAATGTAAGCTGTAAGGATTTGAGATTTATGTATTTTACTCGAGGTAATGTACTTTGTGGAAAAGTATATGAATAATTGATGATTATTTGCTGTCTAATAAACATAATATGACAACTTTATGTAAACTCGGTGGCAAATGATTTATAGTCTTGTAGAATTAATTGCGTTGTATTACGACAGGATTTTCTATAACATCATTTAGATCATCGTAAAAAGACATTTTGGACTTGAAAAGCAACTCCCAAGACTTAAGGCTCCCACACTTTTCATTGCTTTATAAAGTTTTCTAATAGAAACACAAACAAGATCAAAAACTTATTTAATTCTTATGAAAATTAAAAACAAATAGCGGAAAATTTTACTTTGTAACCATAATAAATGCAAAACGCACCCTCATTCTTAAAGTGTACTTACGGAGCGACAAGAAAACTTTAATATTCATTCAAGTTTCAATTTGCGCAGAGCGACTGGGCGTGATTCGTGTAACCCTCTAAATTCGTCTGGCTAATCTAGCGGAGGGTCGGTCGGCGCAGTACTGTGCAAACAAACAGATAAACACACCAATAACATAAATATTTAGGACAAAGTGGAAAAATAGATTGTTTGATTTGACTATTAGTTCGGTGAGCATAGAGCACGTAACCCAGTGTTTTCATGTCCAGCAAAGTTCACTGTAGTTTTTAAGAGCTACGATGTAGAACACGTGTCGTAGAGCAGTCAATATTTATTTCAAAGTTAAAAAATAATTTAGTCCAATAATCTACAATGATTTAATTAGGTTTATTCGTTGACTCAAAATTACCCAGGCCAGGGTCAGGACCAATCTTCCTACTCGATTTCCGCCGTCACATCAAATACATTGAGGATCATCTACTTTACAAAACAAATTTTCTATACACAAAACATATCATTTTTAATTAGCCGTTTCCATCTCACCCATCATCTTAAGATGGTACTTATTTCATACAAAATGGCAAATACTATCGCGCTCTCGAAACAAAGATTGATTGATCGATTGACATGATATCCTATTATAAAACCGATAAAATATTGACGTGACATCCGCCCAGACATGTGTGATAACAATAAACCTTTCAAGAGTAACTCATGTAAGAGAATGACGTGTCTGTACGAACAAATGGAAATTAAATGTTTATCACCTACCATTACACAGTTTAACAATACCGTAAACCGAAATGTATGCGCTATTGTAAAACTACATGTTTATGATCATTACGAAGATGGACGGATGGATGGATCAATACGAAGCGATATAGAAAGAACGTTGTAAATGGTGCCAAATAATCTTGATTCTAATGTTAAGTGCAAATAGACAAAAAAATATTCCAAAATTAGACGCCAATTCCAACTAGGGCGCTAGTAACATCGAAATAGCCTTGAATGTGTTTACTGCAAAGTTGATCATGTTCATAACGAGAAAACATAATAATATGTTAATAACAACCCTAATTGTATTTCTGAGCGCATGGTTGAATACAAAAATCTTAAAATAAATGCTCGAGTAAACAAAGTTAAGTACGTTTATAAATAGAACATATTTCCATGATAATTTATATTCAGTAGGTATTTTTCGTCATTTAACTTATCTTATACATGAATATAGATATACGATAACAACATAATATATAGCATCACAAAAATTCTGGATGGATCCTACAAAATAGAAATCACTAGGTACTTCATTTAAATAGGGTTGGCGATCTATGTCAATCAAAATAAGTGTGCTCTACCACTTTATAAGTGGTAGAGCCGCGCTATTGTCAGTCATGACTCAGCATGAATGGGCAGGCTCGTCCGGGGCGGTACCACTGTCTCACAGAATCAGCGTGAAGTGACAGCGTTGTTGCCGCGTTTCGTTCCCTGAGTCAGATTGCTGCATTCTCAATACCACTTTCCTCTTTGTACCCCTTTTCCTTCCCGTTATCCTCCCAATTCGATGGGCCGGCAACACCTCTATGATCTAAGCGTTGTGGATATTCATGTGCGGCAGTGAAGATTTACCATCAGGTGACCGTTTGCTGGACCTATTGAATAAAAAAACTTACCTATCCGCTCACTAAGTTGAAAGGATATTAATAATTACGTTTCTTTAGTTATTTATAGAATTAATTTACATAATAATGACCACGTTTTTATTACAACCTTCGTAGTGGCATTTATACAGTTATTGTAGTTTAATAAGTAATCATTGTAGTAGTTATAAGTAAACACTTCTATGGAAAATAATTTTATTCAATTAAGAATTATTTTGAAATCACACCAAAACGTATAGCCCAAAATATTTCAAACTGCATATTTAATAAACATTCACAGAATGGAGGATTTTATTGTAATTACTATGTCGGTTCAGTGTAATAATGTCCAGAAAAAAACACAATTATTTTTAAGAAGACCTAACGCCCTTAGACTAAAAATCGTCAATGCCAGACGATCTAAATCATTGATTTTGTTTTGCTTATTGCCACGGTACAAAAAAGAAACCTATAAACAAAATAATATTTGATCTGTAATATTTTTTTGCATATACTACATTTTCGCCAGCTAGCGCCTCTCAAATTCTTTTCATGGTCAATTTAAAATATAATACAGTTGTCGAGGTCGGACCGGCCCTCGCGAATCTAATTTGCGCCTCTTTTGACCCTTTGACAGGGGCACACGTCACTTCCCCAAACTTATCTACACTGAGATAATCACGTGGCGGCTTGTAAACATTTTTAATGTCCTTGAAACTCAAGATTGCTTGCATTACTAATTTTCGGTATGTGTAAGGTTTAACCAGTGGTTTAAGCAATAGACGAGAACATTTTTCTTCGTGCTTTTTTTCCTATCCTAGATCTGAAATGACTGGATGCAAATTAAGTGGAAAATGATAGAATCCCGGAGATTTCTATCTTAGGTACTGATTGTAGCAGTAGTCGTTAAAGTTAAGCGCCAATTGAAAGTCTACCGGTGGCTTTAAATTCATCTATCAACCGTTCAGTATCAGATCAACGTAATTCATATGGAAAGTAGTGAGTTAACCATAGTATGAAATATTAATATCTGAGATAAAGTTAAAATGATAATCTACATACATATAAATAAACATCACGCCTTTTCCAAGAAGGGGAAGGTAGAGGTGCATCCAGGACACCCACGTTTCGCCTTATGTGTTCCGTCCCATGATACAGAATGGGGCAAGCCTATCACAATAGTGGGCATAAATTCCTGACTCCGGGCTGATAATTAATAGAAAAATCCAATATCTGTACTGTAGTACAACTACGCCATCGAGGCAGTCGTCAAAATGATAATCTATGTTTTTGTTATATATTTACCTTTTTTATCAAAGATGTGATTCCGGTTTTTCTGGTGAGGTTGGTTTTCAAATATGCAGTCGATAGTAAAATAAACCTTTATCAAAAATAAATCAATATCATGTTGCATCGACCTCGCGTGGGTGTGGAATAAGACCAGAAGAACGAGGTATAATAACTTGGCATTTTAAAGGCTCTGTGGCGCAGTTGGTTAGACGCTGGCTGTGAACGAAAGGCCGTGGGTTCGATTCCCGCGCCGAGACAAATGTTTGTGTGAACCATAGGTATTTATTTCGGGTCTGGATGTTTGTGAGATCGAAAAGTCTATCGTAGTTTAAGATACCCACGACACGAGAGTCGATCTTAGCTTGAGGTCAGGACTATGTATGAGCATCTATGTATTTATTTATTTATTTATCTCATGTAACTAAAGTTATCTGATGGTAATTAAGACGTTCATTGCTGGAACCAGAACCTACACGCACGGTTCACTAAGGTCAAAAACATGAAGAATTAAAAACATATTGTAATCTTTGTGATTGCAATTTCTTAATAATATAAAACAGTTTAGCTACATAGTAAACATCGATAACGCACCGTTGCAAAGTTTACACCACAGCATGAGATATATGACGCAAAACTAATGTGAAGTAACAATGCAAGAACGACAACACACTTACAATTCTCCAGACGTGAATTCAAAAAATATATTAAATAAAGTACCGTATAAAAACATAAATACACTCTAAGTATCCATAAAGAATAGTTTAAAAAACTAAAAAACACGCTTTAGTAAAAGACCCAACTAAAAAATGAAAAATAATTGTTAATAGGTTTAAGATTAAAAAATGGAGGGAAAACATAAATAATTTTATTGTTAAAAATCGTGGGGTGCTAACTATAATTACTTAATATCATCAAGCACCCAACATTTTTAACAATACTAATTAACAATTATTTTTTCCTTTTTTAGTTGGGTCGTTTACTAGAGCGTGTTTTTTAGTTTTTTAAACTATTATTTATTTATTTCACTAAAAAAACGGATATCGTGTCTAATGAAGGCGGTGCGCGATAATTACCCACTTTTTTTGTAAAGATAATGTCAAAAACTTTTTAAATTATTGTAATGTCATCGGTCCTTGATAAGTGTGCAAAATTTCAGATTAATTCGACGTTTTGAAGTGCTCGAAAATCAACTTCAAAGATTCCGTTACATGCGTATGTAAAGCGAAACTAATAAAAGCGTGTTAATAAAAATATTTGAACTCCATACGAATTCGAATAAAGGATCTTGACTCTTGAGTCATTGCACTTGCTTTAAGGTAAAATAACACCCACTGCTTCGAGAATTTTCCAACGACCGCATACCACATATCCAGATTAATATTTAATACACAATCCATATTACACGCGTTAAATTGTGCTTGATCTCGTTTACTTATTATATAAGAAGGTTAATGTCAATACTGATTGTGAACTTGTCAGTTGTCGAATACGCATCATTTACTCACAATTAGAAATTATCGTTAATCGTGCGCTTGAAATGTATAAAATTGTTTTTGTTGGTTTTGTTCTGAGTGTGCAGTTGTGTTCTTCTGTCGGGAATAGCGCTAAGGTCAGTTTAAGCATTTTTGTAGTATATATTTTGGTGTATCAATATGTAGCCCAACTTGTAAGCGTAGTGTTTTGTGTTTATAGAATCCTTCATCCAAGCTTACTAAGTCGGAGTACAAGATCAAACTTCTTAATTCACCAACACAGAGATTTTACAATATAAAATGATCTCATTTCGTAATATGTATATATTATAATATATTTTTGCCAATTTATTTGCTAATAAGATCAAAGTCATAAAGAAAAAGTTACCTGTTTATTGGGCAAAGTTTTAAAAAAAAATTGTGATTATATAAAAGGTTATTGATAATTTATTTGTTAGAATTTTTATTGGTGTATTTTGGGTTTGCTTTACTTATAATACTTATTTATTTAAATTATAACATAAATAGGCACGAGATCGAAATTAACTAACAGATTAACGCGAATAATCGTATTCGTGTACAAAAATCAATTGTTGCACCCGGGGGAAGTAGGGCGGTGTCGCTAGTTTTCCCTGAACGAGAAATTCATCAACAGATAAAAGGCTTTTATTTGTGGTCCACTCCAAACCTATACACCTAACGCAGATCTTCACACGACTGTCTAGACTTCGACTTATTTGAAATTTAATGCGCCTTTCTTATTTGTTTTCTTTAACTGACAAGGATGGGATGCAAATCAACAACACCATCTACTTAATCAAAATATACGTAACATAAAACTCACCACCAGAAATGATAATTAAAATGACATTAATTTTATGGACCACAAAGATGTTATAATATTATGTTATATATAAAAATCATTTTAGTAATATAAAAAATAATAAAAAGAAACTAAAATAATAAAATCATAAAAAGTAACCACTCGTACTCTCTCCAATCGTACTCTCGATTGTAGAGGAGGCCCGTGCTCTGCAGTGGGTCGTATATGGGCTGATACAAAAAAAATATGAAAAAATTTCATAATATAATATTATAAGTATCTCATTCCGTGTATATCCGTGTATAATCTCTACTTTGTTTTCTTGCCTCGTATTTTTTTCTCTGTTTATATTGCAATTAGTTTTATCAGTGCACGATGCTATGTTGTGATTCTATCAACTTCGGTTAATTTCTTTGAATTTAACTACATACGATAATATGAAATTTTTAACCGAGAATTTTTAAGAGATAATGAATTTTGCCGGTTTTGGTATGGTTATTTCATTCACACGCCCAAAACCACCAATTCAAAAATATGATTCGGAGACGCTTTTTGGCCCATTGCGTATCTATACCGCGCAAAAGAACATTATAAATACAGTAATTATTTAACACTAAATTATTAATTAACAACATAAATAATAGTTAACTCGGTAAGAAAAGCTCGTGTTATTATGCGTGGCACCTCTGTTAACCACTCCGAGACGCAGGCGTGAACTTATGTTTGTATGTGGAGAACATAATAAATAAACATCAACGCGAATCGGGCCTACTATAAAGCGTTTTTACGATAAAGATAAAATGCACCTACTAAACAACGCCCTGCCAACATAATATTTTCACTCGACCAAGTTTACACAAATGGAGATAATGTCAAAAGTGACATGGTTCTTACGATCTATTGTTTGTGTCGATCGCAAATATTACATTCCGGCGTGATACTTGATAGTCATTGCAAATACGCGGCACCGTACAGTCATGTGGCGACGTTGATAAAACATTATTTTTATATGTGCGTTTAATAAACCATAAAAGGCAGACCGAATGAAAGTATCGTGGACTTTGTGTACCTACCATTAAGAAATAAAATGGTACGTAAACATTATTATACAAAAATAGGTATATTCAAAATTAAAAAGTAAATCAAGTTATGAATTATAATTTAGCGAGTATAGTATTTACTAACATGCGTATTCAATAACATAAAATGACTCACAATACTCCTTCTACCAAACAAAAAATAAAAATCCTAAAAATTCTTTAAAGATTGACGTTATCCTAGCGTTTACGAATCTTGCTACAGTTAAATAATTATTGTTGTAAGAGGTAGGAGAAATGTAATTTATGTTAATAAATATTGCATAATATTGTCCCAATATATCTCCATTTATATTTATAATTTAAGTTACACATGCTACAAGAACAAATTTAGGTGGATTTTTAATAAATACCTATAATTCCAAATTATGATAACATCTTGACCCCTATTATAACACAGTACTTTAAATAAACAATTCACAATTGAAGTGTTGATAATTTGATAACGACTTGTGTCAAGCTTACTATTATGGATTGTGTTCTTATCTTACTTTCTTTAATAATGCGCTTTGTACATATTTACTTGAATAAATATCACTGCAAATGACTGCAAGCGCCATCTGTTCTTACTACTATCACTAATTGTAAAACAATTAATTTTCAATCAACGCGCTAGATGTCGGTATTGTTATTATTTTATAGAAAAGAGGTCTAATTTGATATTTATTTATATTGAAACAGGGAATTTTCTTAGTCATGAATTCTATTGATTTATACTTTCAGTCAAAACGAGTATGTGTGATTGGTGCCGGGGTAGCAGGACTAACGTCCGCGAAATATCTCAAAGAAGAAGGAATTAATTTCACTGTTTTGGAAGCCACCAAATATGTAGGAGGCACTTGGCGATACGACCCAAGAACAGGGACTGACGAAAATGGCCGACCAATATTAACAAGCATGTATAAGCATTTAAGGTATGTATCTGGAGCTTCTATTTAAAAAAATTAAAGTAAAAACTTATCTTTAAATATTTGTACAGTAACTTAGTATATAATATATGTATTTTGCCACTATTTACAAGATAATGAAATTCCTATTTCCTGATACCGCAACCGGGATGTTTTGTTTATTATTATACTTAGTAGTACTAATAAAAATCAATAGATGGCGTTGTAATAAATCTGTTTAAAACTTGTTTTTTTTTTCAGAACTAATTTGCCCAAACCAACTATGGAACTCCGCGGTTTCCCGTTACCAGAAAATATTCCATCCTTTCCGCCATGGAGAATTTACTACGAATACCTGCAGTCATATGCCAAACATTTTGAATTGGAAAAATACATACAGGTAAACTTTGGCATAGCGCATTTGGCATAACTTTGGCGTAGCTGGTCAGGGATGCTCCTATCTAGTGGTCATGGCCTGTCCTAGAATAGGTGCTACGAGTACGCGACCTCGGCCCCCCGAGCTACGGCAGTCACTACCAACCTTACCTTCCGTGACTGCAGTATCCACTCCTACAGGCCATATTTTTCCTTTCCCATAATATCCTTTAACCACAAACTATATTTCCTTTCCCCGGTTGATGACGGGCAGCAGCGTCATCAACTTGAGTCCCCTCCTGCGCTCGCCAACCCGCCTGCCAAGCGTGGCGAGTATCGGCAAAAACCTCACAATGGTAAATAAATCCAGGACCAGGCCCCCAGTCCCCGGCAGCCCCGCTATTCCTGGCTACGGTAGCGGCCATGGTTACGGCGGGGCAGGGGGTGCTAAGAATCCCCGGGTTGGCCCCGGCTACCACCCCCGACGACGACTGGCCCTGGTAACACATAACATACGCACGATGAGGACAGACGAGAAGATTGTCGAACTGGAAGAAGAATTGAGTGGGCTACACTGGGACATTCTGGGGTTGTCGGAAGTCCGAAGAATCGGGGAGGACACGATAACCCTGAAGTCCGGTAACCTGCTTTTCTACCGGGGGGACGACCAACAGTCCCGAGGAGGTGTCGGATTTCTCGTCCACAGGTCTCTCATAAACAACATCGTATCCATCGAAAGTGTGTCGAGCAGGGTAGTGTACCTTATACTCAGAATATCAAAAAGATATTCGCTGAAGGTCATACAGGTATACGCGCCGACCTCGACACACCCAGATGAAGAAGTAGAGGAGATGTATGAGGACATAAGTCGGGCCATACATACTTCCAAAACCTACTTCAATGTTGTTATGGGGGACTTCAACGCAAAGTTGGGCATGAGAAGCGATGCAGAGCTGAAAGTGGGGCAATTTGGACATGGGCAACGGAACCTCAGGGGTCAGAGGCTGGCCGACTTTCTGGAGAAAGAGGGACTCTTTGCGATGAACTCTTTCTTCCAGAAGCCGCCTCACAGGAAATGGACCTGGCTGAGTCCTGACGGTTCTACGAGAAACGAGATAGATTTCATCTTGACGACGAATAGACGGATGTTCAGTGATGTCTCTGTGATCAACAGGGTGAAAACCGGCAGTGATCACCGAATGGTTAGAGGCACATTGAACATCAATGTCCAATTAGAAAGGCGTCGCTTGATGAAATCTACGCTCCGACCTACTCGCGCCCATATCCAAAACCCCGAGAGCTTTCAACTTGAGCTGGCAAATCGCTTTGATTGTCTCAAAGAAAACCTTGCAGTGGACGAGCTAAACAGCGGTTTGGTAGAAGCTGTCCATACGGTGGGATCTAAGTATTTTAGACCTCGCCGTAGAGATAGACCCCAAAAACTCTCGATCCACACTCTTGACCTCATGGCCGAACGTCGATCTATGGCGCTGCAGTCTTCCGATGACGCCGAAGCATATAGGCGGCTCAATAGACGGATCTGGAAGTCCTTGCGACACGATGTCCGTGCTCACAATACTGTGAGCATAAAAGAGACAATTGAGCGGAACGGAGGCTCCAAAGTGTTTGCAAGAGACTTGTCTATTGGGCAAAGCCAGTTGTCTAGGCTGAAGACGGACGGCGGCAGCGTAGTGTCGACGAGGGCAGAGGTATTAAGGGAGATCGAGAGGTTCTACGGACAGCTTTACACCTCGGTTGCCGAACCTGCTGTTAGCTCGGCCGAAGACCCGAGAGCCGAGTTGATCCGACACTTTAGCGATGATATCCCGGACATCAACCTGTGTGAGATTGAGATGGCCCTGAAACAGCTTAAGAACAACAAGGCGCCGGGTGAGGACGGAATCACTTCAGAGCTTCTGAAAGCGGGCGGTATGCCGATACTGAAAGTCCTTCAGAAGCTCTTCAATTCCGTTCTCCTCGAGGGCACAACGCCAGAGGCATGGAGCAGGAGCGTGGTGGTACTGTTCTTCAAAAAAGGTGATAACACTTTGCTGAAGAACTACAGGCCCATCTCGCTCCTGAGCCATGTCTATAAGCTGTTTTCGAGGGTCATCACAAATCGTCTCGAACGCAGGTTTGATGACTTCCAGCCTCCCGAACAAGCCGGTTTCCGAAAAGGCTTTAGTACCATAGACCACATTCATACGCTTCGGCAAGTTATACAAAAAACCGAGGAATATAACTTGCCACTTTGTTTAGCGTTTGTGGACTATGAGAAAGCCTTTGATTCGATCGAGACCTGGGCGGTGCTACAGTCTCTTCAGCGGTGCCACATTGACTATCGGTACATCGAAGTGTTGAAGTGTATATACAACAACGCCACCATGTCGGTCCGAGTACAAGATCAGAGCACGAAGGCTATTCCACTACAGAGAGGCGTAAGACAGGGAGATGTCATATCTCCGAAACTGTTTACTGCCGCGCTGGAAAACGCCTTCAAGCTCTTGCAGTGGAAAGGATTCGGCATCAACATCAACGGCGAGTATATCACTCACCTTCGATTTGCCGACGATATTGTAGTCTTGGCAGAATCGCTGGAAGACCTTAGCACTATGCTCGAAGACCTAAATCGAGTCTCCCAACAGGTGGGTCTTAAAATGAACATGGACAAAACGAAGATAATGTCGAATGTCCATGTTGTGCCCACCCCGATCGGAGTTGGGGGCTCGACTCTCGAAGTTGTAGACGAATATGTCTATTTAGGGCAAGTGGTCCGGTTAGGCAGGTCCAACTTCGAGAGAGAGGTCAATCGTCGAATCCAACTCGGTTGGGCAGCGTTCGGGAAACTACGCGACGTCTTCTCGTCCAAAATACCTCAGTGCCTCAAATCGAAAGTCTTCGATAGTTGTGTGTTACCAGTGATGACATACGGCACCGAGACGTGGCCTCTTACTATGGGCCTTATTAGGAGGCTCAAAGTCACTCAACGAGCTATGGAGAGGGCTATGCTCGGGGTTTCCCTACGAGATCGAATCAGAAATGAGGAGATCCGTAGGAGAACTAAAGTAACCGACATAGCCCAGCGGATTAGCAAGTTGAAGTGGCAATGGGCGGGGCACATAGCACGGAGAACTGATGGCCGATGGGGCCAAAAAGTTCTCGAATGGAGGCCACGAAGCGGAAAGCGCAGCGTGGGACGTCCACCCACTAGGTGGTCAGACGACCTGGTAAAGGTCGCGGGACGTCGCTGGATGCGGGCTGCCTCTAACAGGTCACTGTGGAAATCATTGGGAGAGGCCTATGTTCAGCAGTGGACTTCCTTTGGCTGATGGATGGATGGAAACTTTGGCATACAAGTGAATTCTGTCATTACTATAATATCTTTATTATAAATAATTTAATTTAAAAAACTAACTATATATCGTGTCTATTGATGCTGAAATATTTTACAATAGTTCAGCAGGGCTGGTTTAAGGTTTTGGCAGGCCGCAGGTTCGATCTCTGCAACGTGACAAATGTTTGTATGGGGTACAAACATTTCTTTCAAGTCTGGCCGTTGCCTAACTAAAAGATCTTTCGTACTTTGTTATACCCACGACACAAGACTTGTTCTTGTGGAGTTAGGGACTCTCTTAAAGTTCGCGCTCTAAAAAAATTTCAGGCCACAGGGGGTTTCTTAGCTACTTGTCAATTCAAAATTTGATTGCAGTTTTTACGCAACGTTACATCTGTAAGACGGAAAGACAATATTTGGAAGGTGAAATATGAATGTGTACAAACTGGTGAACAATTTGAAGAGGATTTTGATTACGTCATCGTTGGAAACGGACATCACAGCAAACCAAACATGCCCAATATACCCGGAGAAGAGCTATTCCAAGGTAATTAAAATTATTTGCAGGTAATTCTTTCGTAATGTCGGGCGCCCGCCTACGAGGTGGACGGACGACCTGGTTAAGGTTGCAGGCAGTTGCTGGATGCAGGCAACTTCCAACAGTTGCGTATGAAGATACTTGGGGGAGGCCTATGTTCAGCAGTGGACTTCCTGTGGCTAAAGAGAGACGGATTTTAATGGCCCCCTTCCAAAGTCGGGAAAAAAATGTGACAGGCAGAGTGGTAGTGCTGGACTTGGTCCTTAAAATATATTTCTCTGCGTCGGCATACCGGCTAAAGGCCTCGGTATCCCTAGTTATTAGATCTGGGTGATTGTGGGTTCGCTAATCGTCAGGACCGAAGTTGTCCTACAGTTCATAGCTCAACTAACCTCGCTTAGACATTCAGTAATACACCTCCCATGGATATTATAGTTCGTCGTCACCACCTTTGGACTCCCGAGACATAACTTGCAGTTTACAGATCCCTTAAGCCCCATTTACACGGGGAGAGTTTCTCGCCTCTAACTGTCGTAAGGATATAAAAAAGTTGCATCGTGTAAACATTTGTCAGAACACGATAATCTATGGCGGTTATGTCATGCAATAATAGCATACGATTCTCGCCGCGAAAAACTCGCCCCATGTAAATAGGGCACCATATTACTACGGCTGGTCAATTCTCGCGGTAGAGCTTTTCTATTATGAAAACCTACGTATATTGCACGAATAAGTAATACGATGGCCTAGGTGGCGCTTTTGTACTACGGTACCTACCATTACAACGCTGAGGTCTCAGGTTTAAATCCCGAATGGGGCAAAGTAATATTGAATTTTTCTATTCATTATCAGCCCATAGTGAGGTATTTGTACCCGACGATATGGTGATAGGCTCATCTATCATACCCTGGGACGGAATAAACCTGGCACAACGTGGGTTCCTGTGTGTCCTTCTACCTACCCCTTCTGGAGAAAATGCCTCGTGTGTGTGTACGAAAAATGATACAAAATCATTATTAATTTACTTCTAGGTACGATAATCCACAGTCACGACTACAGAGTGCCGGATGGCTACAGAGGCCGTAGGGTGCTGGTGATCGGCGCCGGGCCCTCCGGCATGGACATCGGCCTCGACATCGCTGACGTCAGCAGCGCCCTGATCCACAGCCACCACTCGCCTGTGAAGTTCCGGACTCCCTTCCCCCCTCACTACAAGATCAAACCTGACGTGAAAGAGTTCAATGAGACGGGAGCTGTGTTTGTTGACGGCACGTTCGAAGAGTTCGACGATGTTATATATTGCACAGGTTTGTAGTATTTCATTATAATTTGCATCTAGTAAACTGCGTGGTGGCCTCGTGGTATCGGACCAGACTCGGCTGCCTACATGTTCACGGTGGTCGCGGGTTCAAATCCCAGGGCACACCTCTGACTTTTCGGAGTTATGTGTGTATTGATAATCAATCACCACGCACTTTAACGGTGAAGGAAAACATCGTGAGGAAACCTGCATACCGTAGCGATTTTAAAGAATTTCTACGGTATGTAAGTCCGCCAACCCGCACTAGGCCAGCGTGGTGGACTATATGGCCTAACCACTCTCAATCGTACTCTCGATTGTAGAGGAGGCCCGTGCCCTGCAGTGGGTCGTATATGGGCTGATACAATACAAAAAAAAAAAACTGATCTAATAAGTAGACGAGAATTTTTGAATGATGTATCCGTAGTTTATTGTCCACTTTCGTTGAAGCATAACGGCAGCACAACTTCAAATCTGGGAGTTATAAATGAGAAATACAAGATATTAAGTTATTCAGGTTGTTCTGAATCTACATGATGAACTTTAACCCTAGAGACTCATGCTCAACAGTAGGAATTCTATCTTCTGTAATGGGAAAACAACTTGACATTTAAACTTACTTGTAGCTGGAGGTCGGGGAAACAGGCGGGCCGATTGATCGCTGTGTAAATATTAGCAAAATGCCTATGTTTACTGACGATTACAATGTAAAGTTGCTTCTAATCCCAGGTTTCAGATACGACTATCCGTTCTTGGACGAGTCGTGCGGCTTGGACCTGTCTCCGCACTGCGTGGCGCCGCTGTACAAGTACATGGTGAACATCCACCAGCCCTCGATGATTATGATGGGGCTGGTCGTGCGAGCTTGCTTGGTCGTCGCACTCGATGCTCAGGTACACTTCATCTTGCTAAATTAGGTGTTTTCAATTTTCTTACTCGTGATTTTTGTTTATTGTTTATGTTTAGTTACTTAAAGTTTAATAAACTGCAAAATTATTTGAATTACCAAAGCGGTGTTTTAACCAGTTTTAATGCTTACTAGGTGATATGTTAAATGTGATTATTTAGTAAAAATTATAAATAAAATGATAAAAAATAGTGTGAAGTAATAGTTATGTCGTCGAATGTCATTTTATTAATGTGCACTAGAAACCTGTAGTTTTCCTAACTGCCCACTAGTTCTGGCAAAGTACATACAATGTTTCCTATTTATTACGCACACATGTTGTGAAAGGCATTTCCTTTCAAATGAGCAGCTTAATTTTTTGCCAGTTTTATATAAATATTGTTTCTTGCCAGTTTTACGAGTATATGCTTTTTACAAATTTCCCTTTTTCTATTGTAAAACAAAAAGGTTAATGGCAAAAAAAAACAAAAGTAATACATAAAAATGGACTTATCTTTATCGTATTAAAAATTAAAATAAAGTTGCAAATATATTAAAAAAATATACTAATGTATTTAATAACAAAAAAAAACTGATCAAAACAATAATTTCTGTTAGAATTCGTTTAGTTCAATTATAATTTTATGTAACTTTAATAATTTTTACTAATATAATAAAATATTCTATAACTGTAATAAAATTAACTCTCAGTGGTAAACATTACTATCTCACCTTGAATACACGCTGTATACATTTTGTCGCAGGCTCGTTACGCGACAGCTCTCATTAAGGGCAACTTCACCCTCCCACCGCACGACGTGATGATGCAGGAGTGGCAGCGCCGCGCCGACACGCTGCGCTCCAAGGGACTTCCCATGTCGCACATACATCTACTCGCTGAGAAAGAGGTACCAATACCCGTGCTATTTATTCTTATCAAGAATTACGGCTTTTATCTCTCTCTCCCTCTCTGATCGGTCAAACTTGTCTGAGGATCGTGCTCACCATCAGGGTTGCATCTGCTGTTATAGTTGTCATGAATTCATTGTCTCAAGCTCTATCTACCCAAGTAGAGCACAACAAATTCTTGAGTCTATGCAGTTTTTATTGAGTCGCACTACTGTGTTTCTTATTCAAAGTTTTCAACTATTGAAAAATATATTTTTAATCGTTTGTATTTTCATCGTACATGCATTACTGTTAAATATAAATATAGTCAATGCTCTTGCTTGATATTATAATATCTAGATAATTTACATTTTCAAAGTGCCTTTTTTTATATACATATTAATCAACTAGTTTCTCAATATTGATTCCTTGACCATTTAATACCCCAATGTCCAATACCCCTTTCCTCTTCCCATCCTTTTTCCTTCCCGCTCCCCTGCCGATCTGATGGGCCGGCAACACATCCATGATCCAGCGTTGTAGATGTTTATGGGCGGCAGTGATCACTTACCATCAGGTGACTTTCTTGCTCGTTTGCCGGACATATGCTATAAAAAAAACATCAAATCATCGAAATAATCATCGAAAAACATAAAGAAAGATCATTCCTTCTAGGATGACTACTACGCCGGTTTATCAGAGGAGTCGGGCATCGACCGCGTGCCGCCCGTGATGTTCAAGATTAGAGCCGTGGACACGGAGGCCAAGCTCGAGAACCTCTACACATACAGGAACTATGTCTACACCGTGGTAGATGACCACTCCTTCACCAGGACCTTCGTGGAACCCGCGGCGAACGTCGCGGCATAGTACAGCTTAGAAACATAATGTGCCTTCATACGTAATCTGGAATATACTCAATTTTTTTGCCATATCACTTCAAACACGTACAATGTAAATACATTACATACATACATTCAACAGTCACATATATAGTCCTGACCGCAGTCTAAGATCGAATCTTGTATCGTGGGAATCCGATACTACGAGAGACTTTTGCCAAAAAAACACCCAAACCTGAAAAAAACATCTGTGAATCATACAAATTTTTGTTTCGGTGCGGGGATCGAATCCGCGGCGTCTCGTTTCACAGACGTCTAACCAACTGCGCCACGGAGGCTGTCACGTGCACTTGTTACAATGTTTTGAATGTTAATTCATCAAGTATACTAAAATGCAGGGGTATATAAGCTATTCATATACGAGTATTAATGTAAATGATAATATAAATATACCATACATCACGACTTAACTCGCTCGTGCTTAGCTTTTAATTTCATAATTTGCTCCCAGGCACGCTACCAGATACCCTTTTTTCCAGCTTTTCCTATTTTATCTTTCAGACATAATTATCATATTAAAAGTATCATTCAAACTAGATATTTTTACCTAGCATTTGTAAATTTGGTATCGACAGAAACCATTGATTTAATACAAAAGATTCTACAGAAATCAGTAGGCAACCAATATTCCAAACATAATTCTCATATTTGTACTTATTACATTGTATTATAAAGAACAAAAATTGTGATGAATCAAATAAATATATTTTTATGCACTTTCGCAGTTTTTAATTACACTTCCTCGTGACCAGTGGTAAATTTAGGTTATGATCTATTATATAAGTACTTATGTTCTGTGGAAAAAGAAAGGGAGAGCTCTTAGTCTATTTTTGTTGAGAGGGAAGCTGTAGAGCTTAGGTTGTTTTTATTTTTAATTTATTATTTAACTGGCCGACTTCCTCGGTGGCTTAGTTGTATTACGGTACGATTACAAAGCTGAGGTCTCGGGTTCGAATCCCGGGCCGGGCAAAGTGATATTTGATTTTTATATTCATTACCAGCCCGGAGTCAGGAATCTGTGCCCGATATGGCGATAGGCTCGCCGCCTATCACATCGTGGGACGGAACATATAAGGCGTAATGTGGGTGTCCTGGCTGCACCTCTGCCTACCCCTTCTGGCAAAAAAGCGTGAGTTTATGTATGTATATTATTGGCTCTATGTTGTACATTATGTTATTTATAAAATATTTATATGCCGTTGGTATCCATGCAATAAATAATTAGATCTGTTGGCTTTGGGCGAAAGATGCTCTTAGTTTTTTCGTGATGGACACTATAGTCTACGTGAATTGTACTGTGCTGAGGTAATGCATACCGTCAGGTGCATTTAAGTCACGTTTTCATATCAGAACAAAAAAATCGCACGTAACTAACAGGTTAACGCACTGGTATTGAGATAAACTTGGAGCAAGTAATTCATGAAGATCAGATTTATCGACAACCTCATACTACGTGCCCTGAATTAAAGTCCCCTTTTTATTATTTATGAAGGTTGACATTTGCATTGACTATACACTTGGGATCCGCCGAATCCAGTACACATCTCATTTACTTACAATATTAGGAGATCGAAAGACGTGTGTTTAAAATGTATAAATTTATTTTTTTGTCTGTTTTTGGTCTGTGTGTGCAAACCTGTTTATCTGCAGAGAACAGAGCAAAGGTGAGGCAATGCTATCATTTAACATATAAGGTCAATGAAGAAGCTGCTTTTTTTATTTTAATGATATTGCCAAAGCTTGGTCAAAATTAGTTCCTATATCTGTCTGTATCAGCCAATATATTTCCCACTATAGGTCACGGGCCTCCTGTACAATCGAGAGTACGATTGGTAGGGGATAGTCTGTATAGTCCACCACACTGGCCTAAAGCAGGTTGGTGGACTTTTACATACCATTGAAATTCTTCCGAATCGCTATGGTATGCAAGTATCGTGACCACCGTGAACATGTGGACACTCGCGTCTCGTCCGTTACTAACAGGCCATCACGCACTACCTCGAACCTACTTCAACCATACTGATGGCACCCTACTCTCTCTCTCTCTCTCTTCAGCCACAGGAAGTCCAATGCTAAACATAGGCCTGCCCCATAGATCTCCACATAGACCTGTCGGAAGCGGCCTGCATCCAGCGACTTCTTGCGACCTTAACCAGGTCGTCCGTCTAACAGGTGGGTGGGCATCCGACACTTCGCTTGCTTGTACGTGGCCTCCATTCCAGAATCTTTCAACCCCAGTGGCCATCAGTTGTACGTACTATGTGCCCCGCCCACTGCCTTTTCAACTTGCTAATCCTAAGGACTATGTTGGTAACCTTTGTTCTCCTACGGATCTCCTCATTTCTGACTCGATCTCGTAGGGAAATACCGAGCCCTCTCCATAGCACGTTGAGTGACCCTGAGCCGTCTTATGAGGCCCATAGTGAGAGACCACGTTTCGGCACCCTACGCAAGGGTCAGATTAAAAATACCCTGAACCAACGAGAATGCATGAAGTGATTAATGAAAGTGGATGAATCCAAAGTAGTATGTCAGAGCAAAGTGGAGATCCATAGTCTATACCTACCCCTACGGGATAAAGGGATGATGTTTATGTATGTATGTAAAATACATACCAGCCTGTGAAATTACTGGGCATCAAGAGAATTATCATCAAGCGAACGACCTGCTCGTCTCGCTATTCTCTAAAAGAAAAATAAATCTTCTAGTGGGTTGTCTTTTTACTAAGAAACTCGTAGTTCACGCCATTGTTTTTTAAGATCTTTGCAGGCACGACAGGTAATCGTCAACTTCAATCATTTATGATTAAGGGAATTGTCCCACCGCCAACGACGATAGAGACGCGAGTAGAGCTAGAAACTAGAAACAAGTTGGAGAGCAGCGAGAATCCCTTGTATAGTTCCGATAGTTCCGGGCTTTTAGCGAGTGTGCTAGTACGACAGCAAATTACTTGCACCACGGCGATTAGTCCTGCACTACGCACGTGTGTTCTGAATGACAAGCGAGCGTCGCTGAGCTAGTCTCGCTGATCAAGTACTATCTTTGATAGTATCGTGTCGCTCAGTGGAAAACTGCTCGGGCGATTCCTCGCCGGCAAAGTAAATAGTCATGGATCAATCATTAATAAATGTAATTCTTTTGTTTACACGGAATATCTGTTGTACGTTTCTTGAGCACGAAAACAGCCGATATTTAGTCGCTTCACGCCAGTAGTGGGATAACTGCCTAAGTCGCAATTGCGACAAGTATTTTGATCACATCATTGACTTCAACCATGTTAAAGCCATACTTTTAAGATGTCAAATGTATGAAATTGGCCACGTCAAAATTATTTGATGCACATTGGCCTAATTTACTTATCATTAGCACGTTCACTGCGGCACGGTTTTCAAAAGACTTTCAGTTAGTGCGTTAGAGGTCTACTAGATCTCGTAACTGTACTTAACCCCTGTGCGTGTGATACCTAAACAATATTTTAAAAAGGATTTTTAATGCACTTAATTCGTTCAAAAATAAAAAAATCGTTCAAATATATTTGTCTCTGTCATAAACATATAAATAAAAATGACGATGTCCCGCATAGAGGGAGAGAACCTGATTTTAGGCGCTACACTGGCTGATAGGCTCTTAAGAGATCTTTTAGGTCCCCTTATACACTAAACTTGTCAAATTTTCATATACGCGGAACTCTAAAGCCCCATTTACACGGAAAGAGTTTCTCGGCTCGAAGCTATGATTATCGTAAGGATTTAAAAAGGTTGGATCCTTGAAACATTATCAGAACACAATAATCTTATGGCGGTTATATCATGCGATAATGACATACGATTCTCGCCGCGAGAAACTCTCCCCGTGTAAATGGCGCTTAACCATTTGTTTTTCTTTGACTTTGAATAATCCATAGCACACGTTTCAATTGATTGCTCATTCAAAAGTCAAATTGCCAGTGCTCATTGCTGCATTTTGATGCGTGTCATGTTCACTCCCAGAAGGGTATACTCCAATGTCAATTATAGAAGTTGACATTAAATTGTTATTGGAAAAAAAACTAACAAAGATCCTTGTATTCATGATACGAACACATGTCACACGTAGAATCTTCAATCACCTTAGCAGTCTGTGATGTCGCCCATACAACATAATTACTTATCTACTCATATATAATACTAAGTTTATAGCCTTATAAAACCCTGAAATGACAATTAGTTAGGAGATAAGAAATAGTGTCAACTTGTACAAGTTGAATTATCATTTTATCACATTATTTACAAATGTTCTCATCATCAGCAAACATTAATTTTGCATAAATGCGTCAGATAGCAGTCTTATCATCTTTTATTTTGGAAACATTCTGAACACAACATTTATAATTAAGCTTCCGTACCTAAAAGCAAAACGTAACTCTTATAGGAATATTTTATTGCCTATCTGTCTCTTGACACAGCATTTCTCGGAAAGCATGGAGGTATTGCGTAAAAATTTACTAGTATTAAATGTGTATTGTGATTCCTTACCGCTCAAAAAACTCAACTTATAATTCATCTCATCAAAATAGCAAGCCTCTTTATGCCTTAATTAATAACCAATTGGAACACTCATAAGTACATGTATTTAACTGTTTTAACAGCAAAGTATTTTAGCCTTTACATCTGTTGAATAATTTCCCAGCCGAAACG
This sequence comes from Theretra japonica, assembly GCA_033459515.1. Classification (NCBI taxonomy): domain Eukaryota; kingdom Metazoa; phylum Arthropoda; class Insecta; order Lepidoptera; family Sphingidae; genus Theretra; species Theretra japonica. Next base: position 6,392,243 of record CM065951.1, on the reverse strand, counting down.
AGTATGCGTGATTGGCGCAGGCGTAGCAGGGCTGACGACAGCGAAGTATTTGAAAGAAGAAGGCATTAACTTCACGGTACTGGAAGCCAGTAGATATGTGGGAGGAACCTGGCGGTACGACCCTAGAGTAGGCACTGACGAAAACGGCCTGCCTCTATATACCAGCATGTACAAGCATTTGAGGTGTGTATTAATTATTATCTTTATATTTAAATCTTCTGTGCGTGTGTACTGCTACTAAACCGCTGGACCGAATTTGATGATTTTTTTTGTATATGTTCTAGTGGATTCCAAAATTGTTTACGTAGATTCACAATTCGGTTCACTGCAAAAAGTATCTGCACTTGGGCAAAGCCGGGCCGGGCCGGGCTGCTAGTATCCTTATAAATAACGGCAAAATACCTATGTTAAAAATTATAATCTTAAAAATTTTCATCATTGTCATCTTACCACGTGTTTAATTGATTTATTGCAGAACTAATTTACCAAAACCAACTATGGAACTCCGAGGTTTTCCGCTACCGGAGAATGTTCCTTCGTTTCCGCCGTGGAAAACTTTTTACGAGTATCTACAGGCTTATGCTAAGCACCATGAATTAGAAAAATACATTCAGGTAAAATTTATAAAATGACTTAATTTATATTATGACTCGTGCTATAATTTATATAAATGAAATAATAGAATTATGCTACTTCTAAAACGAAAACCTGTATTTTTTTAAGTGAAAATTAAATACATTTAATAAATTACAGTTTCTACGCAACGTCATCTCGGTGAAGAGAAAAGATGATGTTTGGAACGTAAAATATGAAAGTGTAAAAACTGGCGAACAATTTGAAGAGAATTTTGATTATGTGATCATTGGAAGTGGACATCACAGCAAACCAAATCTGCCTAATATACCTGGCGAAGAAAAGTTCCGCGGTAATCAAAATTTTATGAAATTAAATGTAGTTCAAGAATTAACTTCTCAATGCACAAAGCAAAAGATGTAGTTGTTGTCATTTATCAATTATTATATTAAACTGACTAGTATTACTAAATACTAAAATACATCAACAAGCCGCTACGTAGGAGTTTTATGGTTGAAAGCTCACACTATAAAGAAGAGGAGTCCTGCTTTTTTGCGCAGCTTTTTCATTTGCATCCATACTTTGATATCCTCTATCAAAAGAGTAACAGAAAATGATTAAGCATCGAAATATATTTAGCATTACAGAGTTATATATACAATTCTGCACCCGTTTACAGAGAGATCTAACTGCTCTACTTTTACTTTTGGTATTCCAGGCACAATAATCCACAGCCACGACTACAGACTCCCAGACCCTTACACAGGTCGTCGAGTGCTCATTGTTGGTGGAGGACCCTCTGCTATGGACATGGGTATCGACGTGGCTGACTATAGCAGCGTTCTGTTCCACAGCCATCACTCTCCAGTGCCCTTTAACACTCCCTTCCCCCCTCACTATAAGATCAAACCTGACGTGAAGGAGTTCAATGAGACGGGAGCTGTGTTTGTAGATGGAACGTTTGAAGAGTTCGACGATGTTATATATTGTACAGGTAATCTTTAATATTCAGAACATAATAGCTAAAAGCTGGATAGCCTTACTTAAACACTTATTACAGATCTACTAAGGATTTAAAACATTTTTTTCTTCTAAAAGATACTTCGGTACGTAGAATCGATAAATATAGAAGACTGTTAAAAACATACAAATTTGTAGATATATAAGAGTAAGGAAATTAAAACGTGAGCATACATACATACATAAACACGCCTTTTTCCCAGAAGGGGTAGGCAGAGGTGCTACCAGAACACCCACGTTTCGTCTTGTATATTCCGTCCCACGATGTAATAGGGGGCGAGTCTATCGCCATATCGGGCACAAATTCCTGACTCCGGGCTGATAATGAATAGAAAAATCCAATATCACTTTGCCCGACCCGGGATTCGAACCCGAGACCTCAGCTTTGCAATGATACCGTAGTACCACTACGCCACCGAGGCAGTCGATATATCATACAGTACATAGTAATGTGTCGGCATTACCTATGCAAAGAGGGAATTACTCTCTTTAGTCTTTTCCTACCGTCCGGAAACCGGTCTGACTGATGAAAGGAAAGGCTAGTTTGTATCGCTGACATCAGGGATACATAATACATAATAATACTATAACGTTGAAGGAAAACATCGTAAGGTACCATAGCGATTCAGAAGAGTCATCAGGCCAGCGTGGTGGGCTATATAGCCTAACCCCTCTCAATCATACTCTCATTTTTCCAGGTTTTCTTTACAACTATCCGTACTTGGATGAATCTAGCGGATTGAACTTGGATCTTCACAGCGTGGTGCCCTTGTACAAGCACTTGGTGAACATCAATCAGCCGACTATGATTGTTATGGGCACGATCGACCGCGTCTGCGTGGTAGTCGGGCTCGACGCCCAGGTACACCCCATATTACTGAATACATTTTCCTCCTTAGTTGCCGTTGGGTAAAGCCGGCACTACAATACTCTTAACTACTTAAAAAACACGAACAACCATACTTACAGTCCCAGCCTCTCAGAATTAGCTAAATAGGAATCAAGTTGGGTTAAGAGAATGATAAAAAATATTGTATATGTCAGCAATCTTTATCCCTTAAAATACCATACTTATCATTTATGACTATATATTATTATTTGTCTTGGAAGCTTGATGCCTCTAACGAACTTACCAATTAACAAATGTTTCATAACAATAAAAAGTATCATCACTCTTCCAATGCAGAAACCTATATTTTTCCTTCCAGGCTCGATACACAACAGCACTAATCAAAGGCAACTTCACTCTCCCGCCCCGTGACGTCATGATGCAGGAGTGGCAGCAACGGGCGGACACAGTGATGTCAAAAGGACTTCCCCTGTCTCGCATACACCATATAGACGATATAGAGGTCACAATGCATATTCCTATTTAAATTTATCATATGTGATAACCGCTATAAGATTATTCTGGCAAGTGATAGGAGCCACATAACAGCGTGAATTATGACTGATAACAATCAGGCGTAACTCAGCATGAATGGCAAGGATTGGCAGTGATTACTTACCATCAGGTAACCTGCTTGCTCGATTGGCGGACTGTATAAAAATACCCTCACCATAGTCGTATTTTTGAGACGAGAAACTCTTCCCATATTAATGGGGCTTATATCATTTTTCCCTTACTATATTAAAGCACCTTACACAGAAGAGTTTCTCGCTACAGCTATCGTAAAGATATAAAAACGTTGCATAGTGTAAACATTTGTCAGAACACGATTATCTACGGCGGTTATGTCATGCGATAATGGCATACGATTCTCGACGCGAGAAAGTCTCCCCTTGTAAATGGGGCTTAAACGAAATTCATATTTTTTCCAGAACGAATACTACACAAGCTTGTCTGAAGAATCCGGCATCCACGGTGTGGCTCCAGTAATGACTAAAATACGAGAAGAGGATAGTATCGCGAAAATCACCAATATGTACACTTTCCGGAACTACGAGTACAAAATCATTGATGATGATACATTTATCAGAACTTTGGAGAAGAAACACACAGCTGAAGATTAGCAGTAAACTCCATAGTAAGAAATTTAAAGCATCAAGTATAGATGTCATAGATAACATTTTAATACTCGAGAATTAAATTGGGTTCACAGTAAATACGATAAAAAAAAGTTTTTTTTGTAACTGCTGTAAACGCTATATGGGACACAGGTATATGCTATAATTTTTATTAGTAGAAATTTTATAACTACGGGAGATAAATACGATTTCTAAACAATATCATTGGATAAAAAATAAAAAATTGAAATTTACACACCCTGTAATTTTTAAATGTAAACTTGTAACAATATAGGCTTTGTCCCTGAAAATACATGGCCCCCGTATGATATTGAAAATAAAATAAAATAATACGCACGTATATTATTAATTCCTGTATTTGTACTTATTCACTACAGTATTAGAATGGTAACGACGTAACAAATCTTACAAAAAATCGTAATACAATCATACAACTATTTCTGTTAAAACTGGGAATGTAATTCTAACATTACAATAATTTACATAGGTATACTGCGGGTATATCCAGACTGCGATCCAGAAAACAAAGTCAAGTGACAGTTTGAGTGACCTCAGACAATGCTACTATCAAAACAAAAAGTGACGATTTTTTTTCGCAATGTTTTACCTATCGTCGTGTTTGGCTGGTAAATTGGTAGTTTTTCTTTAAAAATGTTTACACCCTTTTATTTTTAAAGACGCGATTGTACGCAAGAGTTATAATTATTATTTTAGCATAAAGAGAGCATAAAATATATTTTTATCACCCAAATACGATGACACTTAAAACATTTTTTAAAATATCGTCGCATTTTTTCATTTCTAGTCGCATTGTGTCTGTTGTCACTGAAACCTTGCTTCGTTTTCGGTCGCAGTCTGGATATACCCGCTATACTGAAATAAATTACTAATTTATTGTGACGATATAATAGTCAATGGACGGAAATTATCTTAACACTATAAGTACCTACATATAGAACCTACCTATAAATAATACCTACCTACCTATAAAAAGTATAAAACAATTAAATATACAGAATATACAATATAAAAATATGTTTATACAATGAAAGAACAATATTCTGCCATGTTAGTAATTCAGGAGCATTCTATGCAGACTTAATTAAAATATGCTTTTGCTTACCAAGATTTAGCGTGGTTACAAATATTGGTAATATGCTGTTAAGATTATATTCTTGGAATTTCGAGAAGACCCATACATACATACATAAACTCACGCCCTTTACCCATAAGGGGTAGGCAAGGTGCTACCACGACGCCCGCATTTCGCCCGGTATGTTCCGTCCCACGATGTGATGAGGGGACGAGTCTATTGCCATATCGGGCACAAACTCCTGACTACAACCAAGATATGAAACATTTTACAATGGCATAGCATTCTTATAGTTTAGATTTTAGCTTCTAATTCTCCTCCTAGTTCCATGGCTACGTAATTGAGATATTTTAGCGTGTAAAAAAATATTAAAAGTTAACAAGCCTGTCTCCAAAATTATACACAAATACATTATTTAATTATGGTTATGGTCACTTCGAACAGGGTAGTAAAATTGAATCGAATGGTGAAAGCTTAACTTTCATAATTGCTTCACACTAATAACATGGACCGCACTGTATTACAATTTTCATTGCAGTCACTTAACTACTTACTAACTTTTTAGATGTGATGTTCGTCAGTATTATAAAGCCGGGTATTTACTAGCGAACCGTAACCATGTATTCAACCCAAAAACTTCGGGCGTACGGGGTTCGCAATCTGCTGCGAGCGGTACGCGTGGGGTTCGCAGCGAGCCGACGATTTTAAGATACTCATAAGTATGTGCGTACGTGGTTCGCGAGCCTTGCAACGAGCGCTACACGAGTGGCTCAAAGCGAGCCGACGATTGTCGGTTTTTGCCGCGAAATAAAAGGGCGCTCGCAGCTTCCCTACACACTAGAACACCTTTACTGTATCTGTTTGGTTACAGTTATATATCGCTAAATGAGTACGCTCGGTGAACGAGCATACGTCGACGCGTAAGTGACGTCAAGAGCCTAAACTGTAACACGCGTACACATTAGAATCTCGTTACTGTATCACACAAGTTACAATTACAGCTCGCTAGTGAGTTCCCGGCTTTAGACCACAACGGCAAAATAAAATAAAATATTTTATCATTTTACAAATCATCAAGAGGGCAAGGGAATCCTTTCCTAGGATTGTATTTTCTCTCGTAATGGTAGTCGTCTATGATGTTGTAGTCATAATCCCTGTAGTTGAGGAGGTCTTCTAGTCGGTTCACAGCGTTGAAGTCCCTCATCTTGCTAAGGACAGGAGGCGCCCGCACTACACCCGCTTCTTGGGTTAGATTTGCAAAGTATTGATCCTGTAAAATAAATGTTATTGGTGGTAATGATGTTTTGTATATTATGAGTTTTAGTTTTTTAAATTTCCTTTTATTTCACGCGAACTTGGCCGGTGGGAAAGTTCGCTTTCCTATACAACCCTCACTATGTCGAGTGGTCTTTTATGTCCTCGGTGATAAGAACATAATATATTTCTAGAAACTACTAATGAAACTGAAACGACGTACAAATATCTATTTCGAAGTAGGATGTATTGTGTATGTAACTTATTTCTTTCTATGCTAACTATAATGTATAACTTACTACCTTTCTTTTCTAATTAATTCCTACGCACATTTGCACTATACTGTATCAGCCCAGATACGTCCCACTGCAAGGCACGAGCCTCTTCTACAATCGAGAGTGCGATTGAGAGTGGTTAGGCCATATAGTCCACCACGCTGGCTTAGTGCAAAAAAATGATATGTGAGTCCGCCAACCCTTTAAGTCCTAAGTCGATGCAAATTCGACTCCATTATATTAATGATATTCTTACCATCTCACTGCCAATAGTATTGACGTGCACTATCTTCATGCCCTTGTTTTGTATATCATGCACGTGATCGAGCCAGATTTTTAGCATCTCCTCTTGTGATGGAATTTTAAACTTGCCTGCCGCTAAGGCCGCTATGTACTCCGCCTAGAAATAAAAAATGTTTTGTTATGTTATAATGCCCTGACAAATCACAAAATGACCGCAATAGTGGTTAGTACTAGGTACAATGCAGTGCACATGGATATCTCTCTATTTAAATGGTTTTCTAACCATCTCTTAAGCCGATCTTCTGGCCTACTCGTAACTCTCAATTATTTATAATTTTAGTTACACTCCATCACACTAAATTAATAGCAGTGATATCGGGTGCTATAACGTTGAATAGCTTCAAAACAACTTCGATCATAACAATAAACAAATGAAATCTAATTCGAAGAATAGATCTGTTGGTCAAAACCATACGTACAAAGACTTATCCTTAAATACGACACACTTTCATGGTCACGGTGGTCGCTGTCTGAACGGATGCGATTATTCTACCACCAACTATATGTTCAATTCAATTAAATATATTTATCGCACACCACATGTATATAGAGATATTATAAAATTATTTGAGTACAATGTGGACCTTTGGACAAACTTTGAAGGGAGGAGGAAATAGCATATTAAAAAATAATTATTAAGTCTGCATGTGTCCATAAATGTATTGTAAATGTTTGTTTCCCTACCTGGGCATCAAGCACTCTGTTAATGACCTTGGTGGAGACTCCCACAAAGGCCATGCTGGGGTGTTTGATGTTCACCACGTGCTGGTACAGCGGCAGCACGAACTTCTCAGTGGCCGTCACTCCGGAACTGCTGTCCAGGAACGGGTGGCTGAATGTGTATCCTGGAAATATATTGATATTTCTTGTTTGTCATATTTTGAAACACATCTTGACAATAATATTATCATCATCTTTAGACAAAAGAATGGCCTAGTAATGCTTGCACCCAAGGGTTTCTTGCGAATTTTATCAGACATTTTTTACAATTATACAAGGCCCAATTAATAACATCCAATCCTCACATTTTTTTCTATTCTGGCACGACAAAGCAACTACATTTCATTAAAGGAAAACGGCAGTGGAATCCAAATAATTCCATAAAACAAAACAGTGAAACCATTTACGCACATCCTACTCAAATAAGGAACTACACAACATTATTACCAACATACCTGTACAAAAGATGACGTCGTCGATTTCCTCGAAGGTGCCATCGTTGAATATAGCTCCGGTGGCCGTGAACGCCATGATGTCAGGCTTCCTTATGTAAGCGTCGGAGAAGTGCGGCTGGTTGAAGGTGATGTGGTGGCTATGCACCAACTTGCTGGTGACGTTGGACAGGTGCGTGGCCAAGTCGAGACCAGACGCTCCAGCGCCCACGATCAGGACCCTACGGTTTCTGTAGGTTTCTGGGTCTTTGTAGTCGTGGCTGTGGATCATGTTGCCTAGAAGGAGTCGGTTTATGGGATTTTATTTAAATTATTGTACTTAAATAAGTGAAATGTAAACGTAAGAGCAGAAAGTATTCAAATAAAAATACATCTTCCGCCCCACTAACACACTTTGTAGCCGGCCATCATCGATAATTTTATCGAATCTGGTCGTGTAAAAATTAATATAATATAATATTTTAAGACGCCTTCGTTTAGATAATGGGACCGTCATAATATGATAGGATAAATCTTATTATATCCATTCCCTATTATCCATTTCCTATTATATCCATCCTATTATAAGTATTAAAATACTTTGGATTAAAAAATAATGATACTTAATTCTCTGGTAAAATTTAAATTGTTTTTATATGACATGATTATTACTTTACACCTCTGCTAGAAAAGTTAACATTGAACAATCGGGGTCAAAACTGTAAGGAAATACACTATCTATTTTATTGAATTGAACATAACATCAATATTATTGTTCCATTGGCCTTAAACGAACCTTGAGTAATGCCATATAGCGTTTTTCACTAATATCATTGCACTTCTAAGAGATAATTATGAGACATTTAGCCCTATAGCAGCCGGCCAAAACCTTAACTTTGGCGGATGATATGAATTTTTCGCGAATTCAGCAGATACTTGCCCACTAATTTAATTTTTTCAAAAATAGCACTGTTTTGATTATGACCATTCGAATCGGGGGAAACTCTTTTGATTAGGTACTTTTGACTTCTCCCCATAGTTACGGATTTGGTCACTCACACACGCACACACGAGAAATCCATCCTATATATTATAGGTTACATAATATCATACAGCCTTTGTTATTCCATTACCTGTAAAAGAGTCTATTCCTTCGATCTTGGGCCAGGATGGTGAGCTGTATTGTCCGCTAGCAACGACCACGAAATCACAGATCTCTGCATGGCTTTGCTTGGTGTCTGACCTCATGTAGATCAGCTCCCAGTGATTGCCGACCCATTTCACTGATGTCACTAGGCTGCGCAACTGGAAACAAGATTATTAACTTACAATATAGTTTTACTGGGAGGTTTAAATCAGTTATTTGCGGGTAGCGAATCAATGTGGATCGCTGACAATTAAAATGGTTGGAGTTTACTTAGCGGCCCTACGTCCATCATTAGAAGGCATCAGATAGAAATATAATAGATATTAATCTATCAATATGTGAATCAGAACTTACAAAGGTATAATAGTGGAGTCCACTCTATATCGGGTATATCCAGACTGCGACCGAAAACGAAGCCAGGTGGTAGTGTTAGTGACTTTAGATACAATGCGACTAAAAAATTCGCAAAAAAAAAAAAGCGTTTTTGTTTTGTTGTAATTTTTTACTTATCGTCGTATTTGGGTAGTAAATACATCGTTTGCCTAAAATAATAATATACACCTTTTTATTTTTAAAGACACAATAGTACGCTAGGGTTTAAATTATAATTTTAGCAAAAACTAAGAATTTACCATTCAAACACGATGATATTTGAAAATATGCAAAAAAAAACCTGTCGCTTTTTTTGAAATATTTTTTGTTGCGTTGAGTCTTTAATCACTAAAACTACCACCTGGCTTCGTTTTTAGTCGCAGTCTTGATATACCCTGCAGAATTTACGAGCCTGACATCTTTTATCGTCCTAAACCAGTCATGTTCAAAGTTATTGAGAACCTCCGCGATGCAGAATATGAGTAATTTACAATACAAGTGAAAGATGAGCCTGCGGGTTCGATGCCCACACCGAGACAAAGGTTTGTGTAATCAAAAAAGATTTGTCTCGGTTCTTTATGTAGTGCGTGTATTTGTTTATAAGCGTACAATGCTCATATTTCACTGTTTATCCAACTTACACAGAATACAGTCCTGAGTAGTTTTATAGTAAATTCACTTGCAATATCATGTAATTAGAAAAGGTCAAAGTCAAACAAAATAATACATTTTTCAAAGCCACTAGTCATCATCTTTTATAAACTGGCAGACAATATTTTTTTAATAATTGCGACTTAATTATCTACTTGATATTATTGCTCACTTAAATGTATTTTATAGGTACCATCGAAATTCAATAGAATCATAGTAAGATTTTTCTCTATAGTGAAACGGCCATGGCTGATACATCTTTATAAATAAATCGTTTTGACTCCGCACTAAGACAAAAGTCTTGTCTCATGGGTATCAGAAACTACGCGAGACTTTTCTGTCTCACAAACAACGAGACCCGACACAAATACGACCGCACAAACCTTTGTTTCGGTGTCGGGATCGAAGTTGTGGCCTCTCGTTTAATCGCCGGCGTGTAACCAATGCACCACGGAGGCTGCTAGTATAAAGGCTTTATGTAAATTATGTGAGTTTTGTGATATGGGCATAAGATGATTGGCGACTTGACGTCAAAGGAGAATGCCCATTTTACTATGAAACTTGGTATCGGTGCGAAGATTTTTGTCTCTCGATGAAACCTCCTTTTTGTGTAGAGAAAAGAATATATTTTCAATAAAATTAAAGATAATTGCGACCCAAGCCCGGAGTTTCTGAAAAAATGAACTTGAAGTCAAATAAAAAATATTTTGTATTCGGCTCTGTGGAATGTAATAATGATAACTTTATTTTATAAAAATCTCTCGCCCGGAATAAAACTGGAAAACTTTTAAGGACAAATCATAAAAAAATCTATAATGAATTTTAAGCAGTATCGGTATCGTACTTTTAGCGATACTATGAATAGGCATTCACCTTTAACGGTTAGTAATTATGCCCATAACATACCATCTTTCAAAAAAACAAAAACTTGAAGGCAAAAAAATCCCAATTTTTCGGAATTCAGAGTTATGTTATTATTGGTAATAAATGCTGAATTTAAGCCAAGTAATTAGACATTTATCAGCACCTACTATTTTAGCTGTAATTTTTCTTTAAAAGTAAACCAAACTATTAAATAATGTAGATAAAGATTACTCTAAATAAACATCGAATTAGTTCTATGTAGTAATACAAAAAGTTCTAGTAAAACAAAAACGAATTCTCAGTGTTATCTCAAGTTCGTCGAGGCTGTCGCTGAGTCACGTCCAAGTATATTGCATAACTTAAACAAGTTTCATCACAATAGGTAATTTTTTTAACGCCATACAAGCTCTCTACAATGGCTTTATTTGCATGGTTTTGACCTTAATACGCAGCAAATAACTTTAAACAAATCAAAAGAAATTCAATTACAACTACAAAATATCAAGAAACATTGAAAAATATATTTTGAAGCGGAGCGGGTCCTTTCTCCTTGATTGGCGTGTGTTATAATCCAAAATGGAAACCTGCTATTAAAATTTGGCCAAAAATGAAGGCCGCGAAAATAAAAGTTGCCGCGAACTTATAAAAAACTCACAGACAAATATGCTTCCGTATTGGTGTGAAGTAATTAAAACTGTCGGTTTGATATTCTTTTAAAATACCGACGATAATAAATTATGTCATATACTCGTATACAAGTATTTTATTATTATTTTATTATACCGAAAAAAGAAAGCAATACCTATTTTTTATACATATTATTCGTACAAAATTAAATAATTTTCAAATATAATATCTTACGTGCCCGCTATAAAAAACCAGTACCTACCATAGAAATGTAGTACATCTACAGTTTCAAATTATTTGCAACATACAAACCAACATATACCACACAAAATGAAATATATAAAATCAAAATGAAGATTAACCAAAACCTTGTTCAGAGAGCGCACTGTGGGCCGGTAGCTTTCCATATACGGTCACAATGGCTCGGGGATCATCAATTTACAAAAATAAATGGACTCTTCTGATCTTGACACGGCAACTTTTCAAATTTAAAAACACCGACATTAGCATGATGAAATATTGTGGTTCTCAAATAATTGGCTGTTAACAAGTTTCCTTATACGTACAATGGTGTCAGGAGCAATGAAACAATGGGCACATCTTTTATATTCTGACAGAGAGGCAGCGGGGTATTCTTTCTTTTGACCTAACGTGTTCCGGTCGGAACCAGGCCCTGTTTTTCTGCTCAGTTTTTTGATATCCACGGCTTTGAGGACATTGACTCTCTTTCTCGATGTCATGTAACTAGGTTCTTTAACCGATCTCCGAGTCCCAATATTTTTCAAAATCCTTTTTTCCAGATCAATGTGAGCCGCAAAGCCAGCAAAGGGAACGAAAGAACAGGAAAAAAAGTGTTATTGAAACATCAAACTCATGAGACGGACTAATGTAAATAAAAAAACTAAGAAAAAACTTGTTAGGTCACATTTAGTACTACGTCAAACAATAATTATCTTACGTATAACGTACGTAGCCATGTGGCCAATGGGATTCCCCAACGATAACATTCAGGCTTTTGAGATCAAAATCCTTACCATTTTTAACCACATAAGTGTCGAACTTCATCACAAAATTTTATCCTGCTTATTTTATCTTTCTTTTTCTTTCACGATTATGTTACATAAAAACTCCTATACAAAAATACATGCAATTTTCGAACTTAATTAAGCTCTGCATTGTCAGTGGGAAATCCAAATACTTTTTATTCGAGTACACTTTTAAAAGTCGTTTTCATACATACATACATAAACTCACGCCTTTTTTCCCAGAAGGGGTAGGCAGAGGTTCTCCTGGTAGTAATCAGGCACCCGCATTTCGCCTTGTTTGTTTCGTTACAGGATGTGATAGGGCGCGAGCCTATCGCCATATCGGGTACAAATTCCTGACTCCGGGCAGATAATGAATAGAAAAATCCAATATCACTTTGCCCGACCCGGGATTCGAACCCGAGACCTCAACTTTGCAATCATACCTTAGTACAACCACGCCACCAAGGCAGTCCTTTTCAATTGTCAAATAATAAGTACTACCACCGCACTCGAACTGTCTTTTTTTATTCATTTCTTCACTTTTTCTCATCTTATTTTTCATTGCAGTGAGGAATATTGCAAATTGCATGTACAATACGCGACACATTATACCTCTGTTTTGCTAAATATATGTGACAGTTATGCGATTAAAACGAGAGGAAACACAAACATGGACATGCGTGTCACGTCATGCAGCAAAGTGTGAAAGGAAGTCGCATTTATGAATAACTTACTTTAATACAAAGACACATACATCAGCAATGAAGCTCTCTTTAAGTGACTCAAATCGTTTGCTACAAATATTTTTATGAGGGAATATTATTGGTGCTCGTGAGTCACTGCTATCGTACATATACATTGTGTGGTCCTTAACTCAAGTTCCAGGTTGGATAGTGAAGTCCCTAATTTAATTTCTGAGACGGGAAACTCAGAATCATATCGCGTATTGTCGGTCGGTCTTAATATCCAAGGCCAATCCAATTTCCAATCCAATTACTCTTCCATGCATAAGCAAAGTTTTAATTTCTTGATGCTTCGATCCCATAAAATATAAAACAGCAGTAGATAAAATGAGATGAAATGAATATCAAGACTGCTACCGAAAACGAAGCTAGGTGGTAGTATTAGTAAGTTTAGACAGAAACCAACTATATTTTTTGAAAAAAAAAGCGACAATCTTTTTGTATTTTTTTTTCTAACATCGTATTTGGGTGGTAAAAACATACATTTTCAAAAACAAAATAATGTACACCCTTTTATTTTTGAAGACGCTATAGTACGCAAAGCTTTAAATTATAATTTTACCAAAAGCTATGGATTTACCACCCAAACACAATGATATTTAAAACATTACAAAAAACGTCACCCCTTTTTGCAAAATTTTTAGTTGCACCGTGTCTGTTGTCACTAAAGCTACCGCTTGGCTTCGTTTTCGATAGCAGTCTTGATATATCCTGTATAATAAAGATTAAAGAGAGAGGTACGGTTAATAAAACAGACAAGCATATAGGAATATTATACGGAACACAAGCAAGGACGCACTGATGTAATGTAGCTAGTATGCCATTGGAGCTGTGAAATCATACTGGTGATGCTGTAATTTAATTATTATGCTTTATTGTGAGCAAATCAAAGAGTAAACTCAAACAAATAAAAATAAACGTATAAATTATTACTCTATTCGCGAGAACATTTATTTGTTGCAACACACGGCCATAAAATAAATAAATGCCAGGCGAGTAAATAAAAATATTAAATATGGCTTTATTCTATGAAATTATCTTTTAAACCCTTGTGTGAACGAGTAATAATAAATATAGAGTAAGAACGACGTACACAATTTCCTCAGCAATAAAGTATATTATAATATTTCAAATATTATATATTATCACCAAACTAACTAGTAATAACTATGGACTATACGACCTTTTAAAAGGGGAGTACAATTAATTGTACTCTCCATTGTGGAGAAGGCCCATGCGCTGCAGGGAGACGTATATGGGTTAATACAGTATAATTCTTCTTTTCTATCCAATCCATCTAAAGCTTGTCTGGAAGAAATCGCGGTAAGCCATAAGACCGCCGATTGTCATCTTTATATAAATAAGTTTACCTATTTTTTTGTTCTTTTATTGTTGTATGTGGTGTGCAATAAATAATTTATAAAATAAATAAATTAGTAATGCTGTAAATACTAGATACATATTAGCTTATAACCTAGTCTAAGTAAATGGATTCTGCCTCTAATAACGACATATTTACATAATACCTCCGTCTGCGCTACATTCCTTCGCACGCTTTTGTCGAAATAATTGTCCTACTACAATAAAGTCATTCATGTTCTGAATTAATGTGTATAAATATAACAATAACGCAATGCTGGACGCAAGCTTAGGTTGTGATTACGTTCAGTAGTTGGGGAATTTAATCACCACAATGACCTAGTGTGACTTTATTGTCAAAATAATGTTTTGGTTACTCATGTATGAAATGTATTTATTGGTTCCTCGAGAAATAGAAACAAGAAATAAATATTAACGTGTTGGCATAGACACGAGAGAAAAAGCAGTTACAAATTATTTTCTAACCTGTAAAATCCTTTATATAATCTAATTAACATTAACCCTTTTAAAAAGACATGGCAATGTTAGTTTGGGCAATAACATTATATGTACACTATTAATATAGTTAATTCAAGTATTTAATAATCGTATATACGTGATATAAATAACAATGAATATAATCTAAATATGTAGGTGCAACTGCAGCATCGAGACATGTGATAAATTGAATAGTAATTGATTGTTATGGTTTTTAACGATACAGTTTTACACGTGAAAACTGTTATTGCATGTAGAATTATAAAAAAACCTTACTAGTATAGAGAAAATGTAATATTTGTATTCATTGACGACGAAGTGGATGACGCGTAATTGGGTAACATCTAGTTTAAGGAAACGCATGAGCTACAACTTTCCTTTCACCGACGTATTGCAAATAGGTAGGTTTTATTTCTAGAATCTATATCAGTTTATTGTTGATGTTTATCGAACCTACAGAAAATGGTGATTTCAATTATTTTACTTAAAAAAATCGAATTAAAATGAGCTATGGGCCAAAGTGTTGTCCTAAGTAAGTGTTGACAGTTTTCCTAGCTTTACGAAGTACAGTAATGTCAACACAATCATAATTTATTTATTTGAAAGTATTAAAAATATAAAGAACAAAACACACAACGCATACATATTTACTGAACTATTATATCATTAAGGAACCGGTCAATTATTGTTCCAATGACGTCAGTATTGCTGCATTAGTCGCATTAGTCTAATGTAGTCTCAATATTTTTAATCGACTTCAAAAAAAGGAGATCATCAATTCGACCTGTACGAATGTAATATTGTCAGAATCACAGAGTTTTTGGATATGTTAGTCTATACCGGCGTCTGAATACGTTTGCCAAATTTCATAAATATATTTCTGTTTGTTTGTCTACGCATATCTCAAACAGTATAAACCAGATCACAAAAATTTTCTTTGCGTTAGATAAGGTATAGTCCAACTTATGAGCAGTATAAGTTTCATTAAAATCGGTTCAGTAGTTTTTGATATAGAGCAGGATTCAACTTCTTTCAACCGCCGAGACAAAATGTTGACTATTTTGTCTCGGCGTCCTGACATATGTAGCTGGTCGAAATAGAGATGTATAATAATGGTAGTTAGGTAGTAGAGATTGGCAGAAAAGTCAAAACTCAGAGAGAATTACTTTGCAGCGCTCTTCTACACTTTGTACAGCGCATCAGGGCACCGCAGCGCACACTCTAGGGACCCCTGAGATAGGTGTGTAACATTCACTAGGAAAATGTGTACCTAATTGGCTAAACAAAAAATCAGTAATTATTAGTTTTAATTAATACAACAAACATTTAAAAAATAAGAAAATTAAAAAAAAACTTGTAATAAAAGAGATAAATAAAACTAATCTTTTCAATAATATAAAATACCTAAATATGCCAAGATTTTTTTTGAGTTCAGAGACAGCCTTAATGTTTGGGACCAGCTATGCCCTACGATTTTACCCGCATAGTGTGTACCGTGATGTTATAAAACAGCTTATAGTCTTCCAGCTGGCACCGACCTCAAAAAAAATCTTGGCATATTTAAATATTTTACATTAATTAAAAGATTAGTTTTATCTCTATTATTATTATAATTTTAAGTTGGTTTAATTCCTTTAAATATTTTTTTGAATTTTAATCCACTACCCACTTTTTTATTTTAGTGAGTTTTAATTCAAATAGAGTTTTTTTTCAAATAGCAACGTAAATCATAATAATGTAAATTATAGTTTAAACATAATATGCAATGCAAATGTTAAATTAACATAGTTCCGTGATAGATAAACCCATTGTATTTGTTTTGTTAAGATTATATTCAAATAGTTTTTAACCGACTTCAAAAAAGGACGAGGTTCTCAATTCTCAAAACACGTAGGACCTATGCATTACGAGTATATTATGTATAAATTTAAATTTCTACATGTATGGTGTTTGGCAACCCGCCTTCGATATGTTATGCATATATTTAAATTTGTTGGCTAGTAAACTAATCAACGTATACAAGTACAATGAAATATTGTTGTTGTCCTCCATGACGTATCCGTCGACGGCGACACCTGGCTATACTCTGGAGTGCGCTCGAATGTGACCGGCGAACCCGAATTTAGTGGCAAAAGTGCGGTTACATAATAAGCAGTATAGTTGGCCCACTGCATTATGTGTAGTATAAGTCCGCTTGGTTTGGAATAATGAAATAGATTATATTTCTTCATTTGTACTGGTTTTTTATTAACTTACTTGAATATTCTTCAGCAAGTCGAAGTGTTTGGCGAACGTGTTCAGGTACTTGTAGTAGCACGTTCCTGAGGGATAAGAAGGAGTTTCTTCAGGGAACGGGAACCCGGCGAACTCCATGGTATGTCGTGGCGTGTTCGTCCTGAAAATAATAACGAATTATGAATATGATACTTATAAAATTACCACGGACATAAAGTCTGAACTAATAAATAATAAGGTAATCATTTGTTTAAAATAGGAATTTTCCAAAGTACTAGACATTTCACATTATTATGTGCCACGTCTAGTCGGTTTAGAGGAAAGGAACTTCTTAATATTTAATTATATAATTTATAACTAGGCGATAAGACCGGCCCCTTTTACATGTCTCTCTGAACACACCCAAAAGCGACACATAATTTCAACCTTATAAAATCTGGAATCGGAAATGTAATATTTATTGACCACACAATCATTTGCTTTACTGCGCAAATCCAACTTGCAGTCTGACGTTTCACAGACGGCATCTTGCCATCTGAGCCATGAGGACTATCAATCATCGTCATGATTGAGATTTTTTTACCTTTTAGTACGACTACTGTAGGAAAACGAAACTCACCCCTGCCTACCCCTAATGGGAAAAAGGCGTGATGTTTATGTATGTATGTACTATAGGAAAACAATCTCTGCTTTATAATTTGTTTGAAAAAAATTAAAATGGAAGTTCGATTAAAATAAATGAATGATACTGTATTATTTTGCTTCCTTGTTGTTTGATAATAAAATTAATTTGAATGTATAAGTAACTATGCTGAAGGTCAAAAATAATGTGTGTTAAAATTAACTATGGTGAACAATTCACCAGTTATATAGGTAGTTAGTTAGGGAATTATTAAAACAGATTATGCAATTATTCTTAGAAGTATTTGTATGACGAGTACGGACCTGTCAATAGTACACGTAATTAAGATAAAAACTAACGACAATATTGAATTTTAATTATTCATAATGGAAGGATTTTTCTTGTTAATTACAATCGCACAATTTAGCGGAATTTCTTTAAAGCTTGAATTTAGGGTCCTCCGCTCTGTAATTGAAAAAGCCATGTTGTTAAGAAATAAGAATGGATCCCTGTGACATTATGTGGCAATGCTTGTACCTTCGGATAGTAACAACCACTGGGAAATCTAGAATCAGATTTATCAAATAACCGACAAGGCTTCCGATACAGTTTAAAAACTACTGCCTGTCGAAAATATTCAATTCTGTGACTAGTAAACAAACAGCGCGACAGACAATTATTTAAAACCTGGGCTATTTAATACGTACTTAGCTAAGATTTTTGGTTTTGTAACTAAACATAAACTAAACAACAACTGCGATTATTTTAAAACATTTATTACATATAGACGAAATTTTACTCAATAGTTCAATGATCCCGAGATATTTTATTAAGTAAATGAATAGCTATGGAAAAATTATGCTAAACAAGATGTGAAGTGTGCAGCTCTCGAAGACTCTACGAAATTCACTTAACTTAATGCACACAATTTATGATGACTAAGTAAAACGAATAAAAATGTATGACGTTTTTAAAAATAACAGTATTGCTTGTATTGTATTGCTTGTATATTCTTTGGGCCACTGTTACACAGACAGAAGAATGCAAGAAAAACAACTGATTTAAAAGCCACATTTTAAAAAGATAACGTTTTAATTAAATACTTCAAAAACAGTAAACAAAACCACTTTAAATACAATAGCTAAATAAATAATATCAAAATAAAACTACCTTCTGCAACTTTTGTACTAATCTGATTACAAAGTTCGTTGTATCTAATAATTAAGCCGTCGCGTCGTGGCAAATAAAAAATATATTAAAATCATATGACAGTAACATCTCTGATATTTTAAACAATTATTGAAATTGTAAAATCCCTCAACTTCAGCCCATATACATCCCACTGCAGGGCACGGGCCTCCTCTACAATCAAGAATCCCTCTACATATTGATAATTTCTGCTACATAAATACATTTAAATATGATACAATAAACATGTTTATTCGTCAATTGTCACTTTGACGAACCTAATAAATAAATAAATAAATAGAGACAGGAAAATGAAGTTTTCCTCAGCAACCAACCGGTAGCACACGAACGAGTTGTAATTATCTAATGTCCGTGATTTCACTTGCTACTCAAACAATGTAGTGAATTGGTACATTACGAACTCGATTTAACACTTTCGGCACCGTTGCATTACGTCTATGTATCCTGACAAAGCCAATTATACTTTAAAAAAAAACTGTACTACTTAGTTTGAAAGTATTGTGAACGAAACTCGAAAGCCTAGTGGGTAGCGAACTAACAAATCAAAGGTCGGAGGTTTGAACCCAAAAGGCATCTGACTTTTCAAAGTTACGTGCGTTATAGAAAACTGATTACCGCTCACCTATCGATCAAAAAATATCGCGAGAAAACCTGCATACCCAAAAGTTATCCCAAGAATTTCCAGGATACGCGAGGAGCCACAAACCGGACTAGGCCAGCGTGGTGAATCCCTCTCAATAGTAGAGATGGTCTATGGAAATGGATTCTAGTACTAATTCTTTCATCATAAAATATATTTTTATGATTTAAATATAATTTGCAACCTGCACACCAAAATACTCAACAAAAATCATTTACAAGCAACAACATTAACTCTCTCATAACGAGTTACATTCATATTAAAGTCAGACAATGAAACAGGGTATTTGTTTTATTTTATCCATTATTTTTGCCATTTAGGAATTCCCATCACCAGAGCACATGACTTCCAAATAAATAGACAAAAAAAATTGTAAAGTATTCACGATCTAACAACGTAATAATGAATGCAAAACAAACATAATTACTATATAAACAACACGTACATACATACATACTAAATTGATGACACTAGTTATGTATTCGGTATCATTAATGTCTCCTATCAGCCTTTATAACCTATAAGATCGACGCAAGGTAAAGCAGTCACTTTGTTCCTGAGGGCTAGTACATTGCAACACAAATGTGCAGAAGTGGTAGAGCCACGCCGTTGTCAGTCATGACTCAGCATGAATGGGCAGGCTCATCCGGGGCAGTACTACTGTCACACAGGTAATCGACGTGAAGCGACAGCTCAGCTGTCGCGTTACGTTCGGTGAGTGAGATTGCCGGATACCCGATACCCCTTTCCCCTTCCCATCCTTTTTCCTTCCCGCTCCCCTCCCAATTTGACGGCAACACATCCATGATCCAAGTTTTGTGGATGTTTATAGGTGGCATTAATCACTTGCTATCAGATAACCTGTTTGCTCGTTTGTCGGACCTATGCAATAAAAAAAAAATAGAGTATCTAGTAAGAGCAGTTCATCTCTAACCAAACACCGCAATTATAAAGTCCTGGTAAAAAACGGAAAGGAATTACAGCTAAGTATACCGATTAAAACAAGTTTCGTCGGTTGATTCATAAAATCACATAATATCACACTTAATATAGTTATTTTTAATTCCATTAATAATTTTTGGTACAGCAAATTTCGTCATATTCCGTAATTTTCGTTGTAAAATATTATGCAACAAGCCGGTTATCAAAAAAGTCGATGGACTTTGAGGACACTTATAACTTTCCATAATTTGTACCGGTTCGCATTAAATATTACGATCGTAAACTACATTGCGATATACCTACGTTAAACTATTTTAACCAGTTTTTTCATGCTTGTTGCTGGGAACTCAATTCAGCACAAATAAATTGTAAATATCAAATCCTTACTAATTTTATAAATCCGAGAGCAACTCTTATTTGGGTGTGTTATTGGACGCACCTAAAACGCAAGTCAGTTGGCAGATATTTTATTTTAGTTTTATGTCTGTATAATCACCGTACTTCGGCACGCCATAACAGCCCGTCTGCATGAGATACATAAAATGACCGTACCTATTCAACCATTGTTATCCACCACACCAATTTCTAGAAGTTTACTCCAGAATATTCTCTGACTCATTCCAATAATTTCTCATCCCCGCTCTCAAGCATCTAAGTCCCACTAAAGTTTTCTTACCTTAAATTCTTATACATGCTAGTGAAGAGAGGAAGTCCATCTTCGTCGACGCCCACATGTGGATCAAATCTCCAAGTACCGCCAATGAACCTGGACGCCTCAAAGAGGGTGTAGTTGAGTCCATTCTGTTGCATGTACCGCGCTGTGGCCAGCCCAGCGAATCCGCCGCCGATGATGCATACTCGGGATGCATGCTGCAAAAATAAATTTAAATTATTAATCTGATTAAAACTTACTCATGTAGTTGCATTGACAGAGAATAAAGAGCTGGATATAATCCTTTTCAGAATTTTGGATCATTTTAATCTTATTTTTATGGGATGTGTACTTTCTGTAGCGATAGGTATCATCATCCGTCCACAGATGTCCACGTTACAAAGGCCTACTCAAAAGATGTCTAGAGAAACCCCTTCGGTACCGACCTACGTCAAGCACGGATTTACAGTAAGACGTTGCGTCCCAACATTTTTCCCTGTATTAACGAGTACCCGAAAAATTAACAATGTTTGGTAAATCTAATTCTTGCCTTGACTTGATTAACAAACATTGTTACAAAGTTTACAGAAGTACGAATATTTTGTTACGCAAGCAAATAACATTGCGGACTTTAAGGTCTTTGTCAAAAATCGCTAGTAAATACCAAGAATCACAAGGAACTTAAAAGCAAATAATTCTAAAGCTATTGAGGTCAAAAATGTGGTATTAAAGAGTGCAATGTAATGCTATGTAATTTGAGTAAAATACACTTACACATATTTATTTACCTAACTCTTTAAAATCATGTCATAATTACTTAACGATTATTGATTAATGTCTATAAAATTGTCTCATAACATTTGATCGTTAATTTTTATTAAAATGTAGTAATAAAAGTACGAAATCTGTTGGTGTGGTTTCGAGTCTATATAACGATTTGAAAATACTTATTTATTTGCCG
The DNA here is from genome assembly GCA_033459515.1 of Theretra japonica. Taxonomy (NCBI): domain Eukaryota; kingdom Metazoa; phylum Arthropoda; class Insecta; order Lepidoptera; family Sphingidae; genus Theretra; species Theretra japonica. The sequence continues at coordinate 6,369,996 of CM065951.1, read as the reverse complement.
AACAACAACGATATACCTAGCTCGAAAATAAGTTGTTATTTCCAATTTCAAAAATTCCAAGACCACTATGGGAGAACAAGAACTACTATGAGAGAAGTTCTTAAAATATTAATTTAACTTCTTTCTATTGTTTGAAATTATCGCAATGACTAGATTTTGGTGAGTTTTTTTTTTTTACTATTCACACTGTTTATCTAACTCTATTGTTTATTTAACTTACAAATATCATTCATAATCTGCTTTTCTATTTATAAAATCAAACAACAATAAGCAAGCATAATGGGAACATTCTCACCGGGTATGGTTCGGGCGGTCTTTTTGATTAATTTTAAATATGAATATTTTCTTTATTTTATTAATTTATTTTTTAATCTGTGTTTATATTTTTATGTAATATATACTGTTTGTTTTATGGTGTCAAGATCTATTTTTTTTATAATATTTTGTGTTTGTTATCAAAATGGTATTTAATTTTGAAAAATAAATAAAAAAAACAACAATAATGATGTTCTGGCGTCACATATACAAACTTCTACTTTTCGGCCATTTATACAATGACATGAATGACGAAATCATTGCCATCAGTTATCACCCACAGTGCAATAAGTAATTTGCATGCACACACGGCCGTTTAACATAGTTCTCGCTGTACACAATGCGGGTCGCAATTGTTCCCCGACATGATAGCAATGACGAACAATGTTTTATCGTCAACTTGTAGGGCTGCCAAGGGCCACTTTTTAGGAAAACTAAACATCGGGATAATGAGATTTTCAGATGAAACCCTCGTTGATGGAGTGCCGTATCCGTAATGCCGTATCGATTTTGGAGCTCTGATTTCTACAGGATTCAAATCTATTATCTTTCGAATACCCAGTGCTAGTACATGTAGTTAAAAGATGTCCCGTTCATAGCCTTAAGTAAAGGACACCGACGTCATATAAGGCACCCGAGTTTATGGAATTAAGCCAAAGCACACTTGATTGATTGATTGTGGAGAAGGCCCGTGCCCTGCACGACACATTTCAGAACATGTATTGTGCAAAATTGCACCGACTGCCTCGGTGGCGTAGTGGTACTACGGTATGATTGCAAAGCTGAGGTCTCGGGTTCGAATCCCGGGTCAGAAAAAGTGATATTGGATTTTTCCATTATCAGCCCGGAGTCAGGAATTTGTGCCCGATATGGCGATAGGTTCGCCCCCTATCACATCGTGGGACGGAATATACAAGGCGAAACGTGGGTGTTCTGGTAGCACCTCTGCCTACCCCTTCTGGGAAAAAGGCGTGTGTTTATGTATGTATACATATGTATTGTGCAAAATTACCAGATGCAATATTCCGACGTAAGAGGCAAATATGCAAAGGAAAATGTAAAAGTGATAATTGTTGCGTAAATTCCAATTTGCATGTACCTATTGTTGATACTTATGTGTATATTAGTCCACAAAGGTGCTAACTGCAGCGATAACAAGATAGGGGGCAGCTATGACCTATATTACGTAACAATATGTAATCTTTTCGCCGGCCTCAATACCTTTCTGTTGCAGAGGTTCTCAATGAAACAAAATGTTCTTCATTATAGGGTTAAAGCTCTGATATAACTCCAAAATCATTAGCAACAAATCTTGAAAGTTGAACATGTAACAGGAAAGAGAAGCGCCTATCTCGACTTCTTACGATAAAACACATCAAATATCTGCATGTTCAATCAATTTTTAATGTTCCAATGTACTAACCAACCATCGTAATAAATCCTAATTAAAGTGTTAAATTGTTCGAAATGCACTTTATCGCCTTTATTGCGTGTTTTAAGGATTAATTTTAAGGATTCATCTAAATCTGAATAATATTGCGCTCTGAATACTAGACACTATATTCAAGTTTAATATAAATAGTTGCTTGACAACACCTAATATAAATATAAAGCGACCAAACCACTAAGCATACGTCAATATTAACAAGCTCTCCGCAAACAGAAGGCAATCTATTCTTACAGGATAAAAAAAATAAAAAAAATTCTTAGAAGTGTCACGAACGTTATACATATCCTTTGAAAATGTATAATAACATACATACATAAACTCACACCTATTTCTCAGAAGGGGTAGGCAGAGGTGCTACCAGGGCTACCACGTTTCGCCTTACCCACATGTAGTACCCAGGAGGTGACAGGGGGCGAGCCTGTCGCTATATATCAGACAGAAATGCCTGACTCCAGCCTGTTAATTAATATCCAATATCACTTTGGCCCACCCGGGAATTGAACCTACGACCTGAGCCTAATCGTACCGTAGTACAACTAGTAACTACGCCAGAGGCAGTCATGAAATGTTTGTTATTCTAAAAAAGAACTTAGAAATAATTTCAATAAATCTAAATTCAAAAACACTTTCACATACGATTCCGTAATTGCTTAACGTTACTTCGTTGTAACTTGTAAATTTCGTTTCCTCGCAAATGTCAATAGTTACCCGAGTAAGTTATTACCTCTATACCTATGTTTTTCTCTATCTAGCTTCATGATATTTTAGTTGTTGCATGTCCACTATAATATAATTAAGGAGAACGGAATAGCCTTGCGAAGTACTGTCTTGCTAGTTAATAGTTAACAGGTGGATTAGGCGACTTGTCAAGGACCTGTGTGAATTAATTGGCCATAATATTGCGAAGATAAAACAAAAGCGCAGTGTAAAATGTAAATCAATATCTATATATTTACATATAATACATTTGTAACCGATCGATGTCCGTACATGGAAGATAAATGAGAAAAACTAATATAGGGGTACTGTATTAACGTAATAGAACCCAAAACAATAGTGTTGGGTGTATAAAAAAAAAACAATGATGTTTCGAATTTTTGTCTGTTTGTGTGCGATGAACTTAAAAACGGCTTAGCGAATTTCGATGAAATTTGGTATGGAGGTAGCTTGGGTTAACATAATATACTTTTATCCCAAATAATGTAGCGTTCCCGTGGGATCAGCAAGGAATTCGAATATACCTATATTTCTAACTTTTTTAAACACGAAAGGGATAGATGGGACAGGATTATATGCATTGGTTCAGAATGAGAGGGACAGGGCGGAATATAACGGGACCGGACCGGAAGGAAAAATTATAAATAAAGTAAATCACTTAGACGAAGTTTGCGAGAAAACGCTACTAGTATAAATAATAAAAAAGTGTAAAATATCTCTATGATTGAGAGAGATTTTGGTCTTGAGTCTCTATGAGCACTGACTTCGCGTAGGATCTTCTAAATATATAAATGTCTCTGGGATATGTACATTTCCACGCAGTAGCGGTCTCGGCCGTTAAATTTAGCCACAAATAAATACGCTATAGATATTGTTTTTTACCGTTGATAATAGTTAATGAATGTTTACTAGTTAATATAATACTTCCGTGTAATATTCAAAGTCGGTTTAATTTTCAACTCAAATCATATTTGAATAATATATCTTCAATGACAAATCTTTCTCACATTGTTAACTTTAATTGCATTATTTTTAAATAATATTATAATAATTAATGCCGCATATGCAAATGGAAAAACGACGTCATTAAACTACGAGTTAAACAAAAATCTTTAAACTTGATAAATGTGGTGTCTCATTAACACAAAAAATATACATTCTCAAACAAATTAAATTAGAAAACAATATATCATAAGAAAAAAGTCCAGTAACTATGTCGTTGAATACAATTGAACATTTTTGTCGTTATCAATTCTACTCCATCGTTCATAATCTCTACTAAGCTGATGACACAAACCAGACCACGGACAATATCAAACATTAATCTATTGAATGTCTATAAAAATCAAATAAAGCTGTAATTAATTTAATAATCTAACAAAACGGGTTCGGTACACGCATCAACTCATGCGTAAACCATTCACTGCATTACTTGGCTTAATTTTGAAATCTATTACCAAAGGACAGATAACCTTAATGAGTTTAGAATATTGTATCACCGGATATATGTTAAGTAGTAAGTACATTACAAATTAGTGATACACGACCAGATTTTGAAGAAGCAATTAACCTTTCCAACGACACTTTAGTAGAAATAAAAAATAGAATATGTTTTTAATAACGCCAAGTTTCATTTATCAAAGTAATCTTAATCACAATGGCAAAATAGAAGTACAAAAATACTTTTAAATTAATTATAATTTATGATATGTTTAACGGGGGAATTCCAACAACCCACCTATAAAGTATAAAATTAAAACCAGAAGACCTGAACTTGAATATATTAACTGTTATTCACATTTATTGCATAACTCTTGTATTGATTAACAATTTTAAAATGACGCATTGTTAATTGCCTTTTTTGAAGTCGCATAAAATAACCTGCTGAATATTCCATGCAGGTCCATTTTCTATGATTACTAAAGCGGTTTTTAACTTTTTACGATAATTAATTATTATTACCCTTCGGTACATCCACGAATCACATGTATAGTTCGCGACGTATTACCCATCTATTTTTTACCTCATTTGTCAGTTGTAATCCGCCTTCAGATCATAAAATTACCCAGCACACGAGAATGTAATTATACTAATCCATATTAATCTATAATAGTGCCATACATTGCTAGCACTTAATGGATACTTGACGGATCGAAGAATTCTACGAAGGATTTTTTATCAATTTACGTCAATGCATATAAATCGCACTATTAAACTGTAGACCACTTTTTCTTACCACTTCATCCCTCTTTTTTTCTAATCTAGGGCTTTTCGCCCTAGCAAAATGCAGTTTGCTTTAAGTGTTTGTTTTAAGTGCGTGGTGGCCTGTTGGTAACGGACCAGACGCGGCTGCCTAGATGTTCACGGTGGTCGCGGGTTCAAATCCTAGGGCACACCTCTGACTTTTCGGAGTCATGTGTGTATTGATAGTCAATCACCACGCACTATAACGGTGAAGGAAAACATCGTGAGGAAACCTGCATACCATAGCGATTTGAATAAATTTGTAAGGTATGTAAAAGTCCGCCAACCCGCACTGGGCCAGCGTGGTGGACTATATGGCCTAACCACTCTCAATCGTACTCTCGATTGTAGAGGAGGCTCGTGCCCTGCAGTGGGTCGTGAGGGCTGATACAGTACAGTAAAATGCAGTTACATAGAGCGGCATAATTATTTCAAATATCAATAGATTGAAAGACAGAATTGTCTATTGACAATTGATACTTTATCTGGACGTCATCATTCTTGCATTAATTACGGTACACTCACTTTGCCGAGATCGAACATAAGTCCAGCAATAGCATTACATATCTAGACTTTTCTCTTAGAATCCATCTAAGGACGCTTTGTTTTGAATTGATCTAATACGGTTTCATGTTTATTATAAACGGGGAAATAGAGGAAACCGTAATTGAAGAGCTTTCTCTCAACAATGTTTTATTTAATCGTGGTGTTTCACCATTTTTGTATTTTTATCTACGTGTTTACATACAGTTTTCCTTTTAATACATAAGGTGGCAACTAATGACTAATGCTACGTCTCAATAATCAAACGGGGTAAAAAATCCATCAGCTGCTCTTTAAATACTCAAAGTCAACTTCATATAATAAACTTATTATTTGTTATATAAACTGTCTGTTTGTAATGGAGTCACGTGAAACTTATATGCAAAAAGTCATTTTAAAATGCGTCAGTTTGGAGCTGTACAAAGTTAGAAGGATTTTTGTAAATTCCCCATTGTTTATTTTTGTATTTAATTAAGATATTGTTATGACGCTTTGACCTTACAGTATGTATTTGGTTTTGAATCCAATGTATTGTATTCAAACTATGTACGTATTTGAATAATTTATTTATCCGTTATAAGATTAGATTAGATGGTCGCTTCCAACAAGTAAATGTGGAGGTCGTTGGGGGAGGCCTATGTTCAGCAGTGGACTTCCTATGGCTGAAGAGAGAGACAGAGAGAGAAATGGTAAATAGGTACAATTATTTTCTTAATTACACTATTATGTGAATGCCAAAAATATACAAATATACAATGTATACATTGTTCTACTTGAGGAAATTTTGGAGGTGTTAATATTAAATATTAGGCACAAAAAAGCGAATGAGTGCCTATTTAAAACAAACTAATAGTACCTATCTAATTGTTAAAAGCCAAGAACTGAAGTTAGTGTTTTGAAATTTAAACTTTTATAATTATATATTATGATAAGACTGTCTCAGCCCATACATGTCCACCACGCTGGCCTAGTGCGGGTTGGCGGACTCTACATACCGTAGAAATTCTATAAAATCGCTACGGTATGCAGGTCTCCTCACAATGTTTTCCTTCGCCATTTTAGTGCGTGGTGATTGACTATCAATACACACATAACTCCGAAAAATCAGAGGTGTGCCCTAGGATTTCAACCCGCGACCACCGCGAGATATAGTATTCGTTTGGAAATAATCGATAAATATGCCTACTTTCTTTTACGAATTTGCAAATGTAACACAACTGTATGAGCCTTTTCTATCAGAAGAAAAAATAATATCAGTCGCACCTAAAGTAAAGATAACGTCATACATGTATATATTATTACGCAATTTCGTACATTGATCATGGTTTTCACGAAGCGAGTATCATTTTCCTATAAACACAATTTTAATTCGCCGCATTCAGTAATAATTGCGTGCGTCCGTGACACGACTGTCCAGCAGAGCTGCAGAATCGTTTCCGTTGTCACACATTCACAGGCAATACGAACAAAATGACGTGTAATTGTTTATGTGTAGGATCATTATTCGGATTTTAGATGACGATTACATGACCAACTATTCCATCCATCCATCAGCCAAAGGAAGTCCACTGCTGAACATAGGCCTCTCCCAATGATTTCCACAGTGACCTGTTGGAGGCAGCCTGTATCCAGCGACGTCCCGCGACCTTTACCAGGTCGTCTGACCACCTAGTGCCACTTCAACTAGCTAATCCGCTGGGCTATGTCGGTTACTTTAGTAACTAGTACCTGGATGACCGAGCTTTGCTCGGTATTTTTTATTTTTTTTTACAAATTGTGTTTTTTGGAAATTATCGTTATTTTCATTAGCTACACGTTGGGCCGCACGCTCTCGTGAAACATCTAAATCATAAGACCTTTCTGCTCGTGTAATGTCAGTCAAATTTTGCAAGAGCAAGACGAGCAGAAACCTGATTTTCATGACGGTATCCTTGAAATGAGTCTTCACTGTGAGAAGTTTGAGAATCCTGATCAGTTTGATAACGATGCTCTTCTAGGTGTTCTTGAGACGAGTTGCGGCTTCGTGAAGTTAATTGTTTATAAGCGTTTTTTTCCAAGATCGTTTAGGCATTTTTAAGTGAACACGTGCATTAAGAAGACACAAATAATATAAATAAACAATTGATTTTCTTAGTCCAACCTCAAATCAAACACTCATTGACTTCGTGTTACTTAACAACGCCATCTGCTGGAATTACTTTATTGCTCACAAAAATTAGTATTATTATTCGCCAATAGATGTCAGGAAGTGTCATATTTTTCAGTTTAAAAACGATCGATAAAACACGAATAAAATGACATTTTCTAAAATGACTTTATTGCTCACAAAAAATAGTATTATTATTCGCCAATAGATGTCGGGAAGAGTCATATTTTTCAGTTTAAAAACGATCGATAAAACACGAATAAAATCACATTTTCTAAAAATGATTCCTAGCTAGATCGATTTATCGCCCCCGAAACCCCCTATATACTAAATTTCATGAAAATCGTTGGTGCCGATTCCGAGATTCCAATTATATATATATATATATATATACAAGAATTGCTCATTTAAAGATTTAAAGATAAGATTATTACTATTCACCCTGACATAATTTACTAAACTGCAAAAAAATACAACCAATTCAATATGTAACAAAAAAAATCTGTACTACACAAATAAACTCACGTTATTTCCCCAGAAAGGGTAGGCACAGGTGCAACCAGGATACCGAAGTTTCGCCTTTGTGGGGCGGAATATGATCCCACGATGTGATAGGGGGTGAGCCTATCGCCATACCGGGCACAGATACCTGACTCCAGGCTGAGATTAAATAAAAAAAATCGATATCACTTTGCCCCTGGGATTTGAGCCCGTGACCTCAACCTTATTATTGCACCGTGTATTATTACAACGGTGCAGTCAGACAGAGCATCCACCGAAAGCATGTGGTGACGACATCCACGACAGCCTCATTAAAACCGGAAATACACCGTTGAAACCCGAAATGCAACATACTTTTGTGAATCACGTAAACATTTTTCAATATTTTTTTTTTCCAATATTAAGTGCAGAAGTAGTTATCCGGCGGTTCCGAATATTTTAACACAAGCTTGTTTTTATACATTGCCTCTGTATGCTAATAAGTGCTTTTGTAAATATTTTGTATTTTACAGAGACCTACGGTACAGCAAAGAACGGCAACCTCTAATATATCTTTGTATCTTGAGACTTACGATCGGGTACATCACAGAACGGCAAGCACCAATATTTCTTGGCCGGCACACCGTTCGATTATATAATCAAAGCACATTATAACTAATCCATGACCAACTCAATTACTAACAACACTCAATATTTACTGAAGTTCGTATATATACGAGTAATTTGAGCCGATCTGTGTAATTATCCTATCTCTGGAATAATTATGGTAAGGCAATATCAACTTTTATTACTTACTGGTTAATTGTTGATCTGATTTGCGGTGTATGCAATTAATTGTGGTGATCATTCATTTGAAATGCGACAGCAAAGCTATCGCTTCACGTCGATTTCCTGTGAGACAGTGGTACCTACTACCCTGGACGAGCCTACCCACTCATGCTGAGTCAAGACTGACAACACTGTGGTTCTACCACATATCTTTATTATAGTTTGATTGAACTCCCATAATTTCAAATTGTAATTAAGAACCCTTTGTACGCAGGGTTCCTCAAGATATATTCTTTCATCATTAAAACATGCGATACTAAACTATGAATATAAAATGTACTCGTTTTTCTGATTTTACCGAGACAAATGCTAAGGCCCACCTTCTCCTACTTCACTCCATCTTTCTCTTTCGTGGAACCATTGACTATCATTGAATCATTAATCAATGATACTTTAATTACTATTTATTTGTACAATGGAAACGCGTCAGTCACTGCAGGTTAGATACAGCGAGACATGCGGCAGCCGGTTGCGAAACGCTTCCCGTTTAGACTCGACAACACATTTTCCACACACACCAGTTTCTTAACCACGTGAACAAACTTAATCGATAGAACCTCTAGAAATCCTTCGCGAGATGAGACTTACATACTAAACTTAATTGTACATGTATTGTATTTGTAAATATTTTGTGTTTGCCTAATTTTATGGATTTGTAGCGTTTCTTTTGATCTCGAAAGTGTTTTAAGTTGTTTTGTGGAATTATCTCGTACATTTATTTAATGTCTGCGAATTTGGTTTTTATATAGTTTTAAAAATATTTTCGAATTTATCAATCGTTGCTGGAACAAGTGGTATTTGTTTAAAAAAATATCTTAAAAAAATGGTCCATATTATATTTATAATTACGAATCTATTAACCACCAACTCCAATGGTATCATAAACGCTTATTTAATTATAAATATTTGATAACAAACATACTAGAAAAAAAATTTCAAAGCTTTCGGAAGCAAAGCTTTGCTATAAAATAAAATGTACTCGTATACATAAAAAAAAATCAAAACATTTTTAAGGCATCTTTATTTTCATACATAAATGACAATCAAGATGTAAAAAAGTATGTTATAATGAAACCTTGAAGAATGTTATTTGCCAAAAACTAATACAATGGTTCTCCAAGCCAAAGAAGCATTAAAATATTATAATTATCTCTACATCGTCATTATTCAAATTTAGAACCTACATCGCCCTTGCTTATCAAGGGTACTATTTGCGCATTATCAGCTACACTATAAGGCTTCATATTATTCATTATAAACTTTTTTAACGTAGAGTATTAATCATAGAGTATTAATAGTATAGAGGGAGCGTTGGTACTTTAAAAACGTACATAAAAATATTTTTCTGCCCTCCAATTGGCTGAGATTTGACACGTTGTCCAAGATTACAAATTATTTAAAAAATTAAAAAACCTTTAGGGTTATCAAATCCCATTCAAAATCGTTTTAGACGTTTTAGAATTAAATTTAATTTCGGTTACCAACGGGATTTGTAGAAATTTGTTGTTAAATAATTCTTTCAATGTTCACTAATATAGCATTTATGAAGACGCAAATGTATGACAGCGCTCCCTCTATATTTTTAAATAAATACTCTAAAGTACCTATATAAAATTCCAACATCACACAAGAGAAAGGTAAGCAATTTAATTACATGACGGAAAAATGATACGAATCGTGTAATAATTTCTGCGATTAAGTAGCGTTCGCGCGTATATAACGTTCATAAGTGTTTTAGTGATATCCGTTGTTAATTTTCAATTAACGCTCATAGTTAACAAGTTAATTTTAATCCACACGTAATCGAAAACAAATTAACCATAATGAATCCTATAACCAGTTATTCAAATATGAACATTGAATACGAAAAATAATGTGGAATTGAAAATGACAATTTATGCAAATTGCATTCTCAGGTACCCATATCTATAATTTAATATCAGTACATTTTTTTAGTTAAACAATTTCGACCTGGGCTCATTTTTTGTAATTTTCTTATACGAGTATGAATGCTTATTTCAAATTAAGCTGCAATATAAAATTTATAAAACAAAATGTAGAATTAAATCTATTTACTTAAATAAATATTTTACTAATAATGCAATAAAAAAAGAAATTAGTATAGGAAAACATACATACCAGCTCTAAACTACTGGTTGAGTTGAGAATTAAATTAAATAAACACAGAACAAAAACACTGGTATAGATTTTGCACGCCATGGCATTCACTATCGGAAACACATAGAAATAAAATACGTAAATATAAAGATAGGACGCGTCCGGCGATGACCGTCGGCTGCGGAATGAGTGAAGAAACTGGCGATCTAACCAAGGAGGTCTAGCTTTGGAGGGACCTGCCCCGCAACCTTGACCGTCAAGGCTCACTGTCTCACATACACACAATACTTATTGTACATCGATCTGCGATCATAAACTATGGATTAACATCTCGCGGAATAATTGTTATAGTGTTGCGATCATAAAACCTTCTCGAAATACAACATGCAATCAATTATAGTGCGTTTAATTCTGATATTAAATAAATGCAATTATTATTTTAATAATATATCTGTTGGCGTCTAAAGGTCTTACGAACTACTGCATATACACGAGAAAAAACCTTAATAATTTTCAATTAATTAATCGCACCAACTTTTTCAATTTACCTAGGTAATACAATTAAATATATATGTTTTAGTTAACTCATATAATTAAATATGCTTTCACCACCCATCATCTACTGATGTGATGAATATGCATGTCATAAAAAGGTGAGTATAAACGACGAGCAGCACTTAAAATTAAAATATGCCCTTACGGAATGTATGTTCTGAGTTGTGACCAAATTATAGTACCTCCACCTATACGTCTTATAAGTTAAACGAGTGAATCCAAATAAAAACATGAGTGCGTAATGATATGGGAATTTAATAAAGTTAAGGAAAATAAAATAACGGCTGACGCACGATAGGTACTAAACAATTTTATTCCAATTTATTTTTCTACTTTAACATTCTGGCAAACGAAAACAAATTTAACTTACATACCAAATAACTTGGCGAAATGAATTAAAGTTTAAAAGTCTCAATCCGCAAATATTAAATAACTCTTGTAGAATTTGGGTTTTGCCCCATACGTGTAACGCAATCAACATTCGTTTAGCTTTACAAAGAATTATATTTTATAGCGCAGTTACACTTTTTTCGAGATAAGGCTCTTGCACAACGGTGAGTTAAGACATTCTTGGCTTTTCTGATGTAAGCTCTTGAGGCCGAAATATGTATAAAACTTCTCAATGATCGGCATGTCTCCTTTAAGCTGTACTACTAGATGTTCCTAAGTGGGATACGATTAAAGAACGACAGGAATGAACACTGAATCGCTATTAGAAGGCTTATATACGTGTATGTTGTCCACCTGATGGTTTTCTAATGGTTGTTCAAGTGCGTTTGCGCAAACGTGAGTTTGCACCAGTCTCGAATCGAAAATATGAACGAGGTTTGCGCAAATTATTTGCCCACACACGTTCCAGTATTCTGGTGCAAACTCTGACTTGCACAGTCATATCGTTACGTGTGTGATGTCCATAACACACAAAAATAAAGAAACAATATAATATAGGTAACTATATTTCCATTTGTATAGGAATCTATTATTATGAAGAGGATACAAATGTTACCATCCGTTTTTATTTACGTCCCTCTTCCATCTTTGCTGCTGGCCCCAACTCCGCTTATGGCTACGATTACTTTCCCATCTCTGCTACTTCTTCCGCATTTGCTTCTGCCGCTGACACATTCGCTACAGTCTCCGCTTTCGTGCTTTCTGCTACCTGCTCCCATTCAGCCGCCACTGTTAGGTCTTTCGGTCGCTAGCTTCCGTCTGTTTATTTGTCTTTTCCGTCGTTTGTTACAATAACAATTTTACCGATTCATCCTTCACTCTGGAAGTTGATTGTAATACACCAAGTCTTGTCTTGTGAATTTAATTATAAACATTTGTCTCCATGACTGAATGAAACTCACGGCGTCTCATTTCACAGACGGCTACATTACCAATTGTTGAATTGTAACGCGGAGCTGCCAATTTAATATTGTTTCCATTTAGATACTTTGTATTTGATTAACGAAAAAGTGACAACAATGCAGTTGTAATTGCAGTTCTGCCCAACTGCATAAAATTCGATTTTACAAACTGAAACCGGAACGAGATACTATAGTGGACTTAAATAGTTATATAAAAATGAAAAGAGAAGTTAAATCTATATTTCAGCGACATTTGAAAATTCCCGCAAAAAAATTACTCTGCACTGATTGGTGTACGAAATTACATTCCGATTTACGCTACTATTAATTGAGTTATTCCGTAATAAAATTATATTCTTGGTATATGTATAATGCAAGGAAAATATTCATCTTTCACTATTGCAATTTCAAATTTATGTAATCTTATTTATAATGAGATTTACAAAATGTTACTAGTAATTACTAGTTATTAATATTTAAATATTACTCTCATCTTTATTTTTCGCTTGAAAGTGCGTGGTGGCCTGTTGGTAACGGACCAGACTCGGCTGCCTACATGTTCACGGTGGTCGCGGGTTCAAATCCCTGGGCAACACCTCTGACTTTTCGGAGTTATGTGTGTATTGATAGTCAATCACCACGCACTTTAACGGTGAAGGAAAACATCGTGAGGAAACCTGCATACCGTAGCGATTTTAAAGAATTTCTACGGTATATAAGTCCACCAACCCGCACTAGGCCAGCGTGGTGGACTATATGGCTTAACCACTCTCAATCGATTCTCTAGATTGTAGAGTAGGCCCGTGCCCAGCAGTGGGACGTATATGGGCTGATAAAATAAATAAAATAAAAAAATAAAATTATTTTCGCTTTCTTTTGCACAGATCGCCTCGTTCGGATTAATTACCTACAATACAATCCTTAACTCTTAACATCCAAGTTTTAGGGATACATCATTTTTAAAAATGGAATCATTACTTTGCAGGGGAATTCCCGAGTTGTAGACAAACGAGGGTTGGTAATTATTGTTATACCTACTTATACAGAGTGTCCTAGAACTAAACCATAAACTAGTAACAGAGGATAGAACTGTGACCGCACAACAACAAGAACAAAAATTATAGTGACATACCATATATATATATATATATATTATTTATTGATCATCAGTATTCCTGAAAAATCAAAGAATGAGTAGATGAATGCTAAATATATTATGAAGATTTGTTTGAAAAAATTGGTTAATTCACCACTAAAAAACTAAATTTATACAGAAAGAATAGAGAAAATCTATAGAAAAATACCAAGTTTTAGAATCTTGATTAAATACACCAATTTATGATAAAACTCACCATCGGCCACGGACACTATAGTAGATATTTCTTTCGGTAAGATGCGACGCGACACGACATGTCAAAGTTTATCTAAATTTACCAAAATGGATGTTTCTTAAAAACTATTGAGAATATGGCTATATATTTTTTTGTTACTGGGCCGTCACAGTTAGATTTTTTTTATTGCAATGAATAGCGAGACGAGCATGCAAACAGCATCATGAATTACAATACAATGCTTAGCATTCCACTGCGATCGCCATCCTGAGACATAAAATGTTACGTCTCATTATGTCTAGTACTTACTCTGGCCACAATTTCCTTCTAACCGGATCACAACAGTGAATTAAAACTGCTGTTTGGTGGAAGAAATAGAGATTCCGGTGGTACTTACGGAGGTCGCCTCTCACATATGAAAGACCTACAGTAAAATATCTCCCGTTGCTGATTTATCGTATAGTTCTGACACACTCTGTATAAATTACTTAGCTGATGCTTGGGGAACATTATTCCTTGTGTATTCATTCAACTGACAAACAAATGGCAATACTGTTCACACGTATGTTTAGGATGCAATTTTTTGTCCTCTTTGTTATAGTAAGAAAAAAGCGAAATAGAAATACTATCAATGCTACAAATTATAATTCCTCAAAACTTCGGGGAATTACAGGGATACAAAAATAAAGACAGAGCACAGATGTTCTAACCTAAGAGAATAGATTCGCCGACGACTTTGTTTTCATATTTTAATTTCATAAAAGCATATACTAGATGTCTCAGGACGTTAGAGATGAATTCTCAGACGTTTCAGTAATATAACTTTTCGCTACATTTCATGTTACATTAAAAATGATCGAATATTCATCGTTGTTGTACAATATGTTTTAGGTACCACCGATTTTGGAAGATTTGAACAGTTGGGTGCAGGAATATCTGTTAAACCCGGAGAAACTATCGATCCACAAATGGGAGCGATCGCAGACGCACTGGCACCGGGAGAGCAACGCAGATTCCTTGTACTTGTTCGACGATGATAAGTATGGACCGGAAACTACACTCGACGTAAGTAATATTTAGATATTGTTATTATTTATCATAGATGATTAATACGTATAAGTACTATCTTCTGTGAATTTTTAATCAAGTTTAGATTGTTCATAAAATAAGTTCAATTAATATTATTTAATTTTACTGAAAGCTAACAATCAACCTGGCTATCTGTATCAGCCCATATACGTCGCACTGCAGGGCACAGGCCTCCTCAACAATTGAGAGTACGATTGAGAGGGGTTAGGCCATATAGCCCACTACGCTGGCCTATTGTGGACATTACACAGAGAAATTCTTTAAAATCACTACAAAAATGAAATTAAATTAAATTTAAATACTTTAGTGAACCTGTAAAATGTTATACATTATTTAGATTCGGTCACTTTTTTTTCCTACCACCCGGTTCACAAGGCTATTTCGCCAGAGAAGAATGGGCAAGAAACTCTAGCGTTGCTCTTTTCAAAACAAGTTTACAATACAGTGATGATATTACCTACTCCAAGTACAAAAGAACGCACAAGTCTCTCTCTCTCTCTCTCTCTCTCTCTCTTCAGCCACAAGAAGTCCACTGCTGAACATAGGCCTACCTCATGGATTGCCACATAGACCTGTTGGAAGCGGCCTGCATCCAGCGACTTCTTGCGACCTTAACCAGGTTGTCCATCCACCTTGCGCAAATCTAGTATGACAAATTATTTCCAATTAACAGCACCTCCCTTTTCACTCTTTATGAAGTCAATTTAACAATGAGGTGCCTGGCTATCCCTGTGGAAAATAACAAATTTTATTACAATTGGTTTAATGGATTAGCAATAAACAAGTAACATGTTTTGCATTTAAAAATAACTATCTCTTAGGAATAGTACATTAATTCTGAATGAACAGAAACACATGTACCTTCCATTTATTCAACATTTCTTCATGATCAGCTCAGTGTTTAAGGTACAAAAGTGTAATGAACTACAACTATTATTTTAGCAAGTAAATAATGTACTAAGCCCAAAATGTGAAAAATTGTCCTACTTGATTTATTTGTCTTACATAAGTATAGGCTTATGTAAAATATAACCAAAGGCAATAAATATTGGAAAATGAACTAAAACTCAAAAACTTGTTGGTTTAATTCTTATTTATTACCCTTTTTTTTTACTGCCTCGGTGGGCGTAGTGGTACTACGGTATGATTGCAAAGCTGAGGTCTCGGGTTCGAATCCCGGGTCAGGCAAAGTGATATTGGATTTTTCTATTCATTATCAGCCCGGAGTCAGGAATTTGTGCCCGATATGGCGATAAGCTCGCCCCCTATCACATCGTGCGACGGAATATACAAGGCGAAACGTGGGTGTTCTGGTAGCACCTCTGCCTAGTGCCTACCCCTTCTGGGAAAAAGGCGTGTGTTTATGTATGTTTATGTGTGTATTTTTTTTTTACATTTGTATACATATAAAAAAAACAATATACATATAAAAATATTTAAAAAAGAATAAACCTTCAGTGGCGAGGCCTAAAACCCAAGCCACCGGTGGTTAAAGATCCAAAGTGAGTAACCTCCTTACTATGCGTGTTGGTCCAGCAATACCACCTTTTGAATCTGGGATTTGACAAATCTTATTCATTCTTATTACTATTAGTCATATTATTCAGAAATAAAAAATTCAAAAACATATTGAGTCATGAGAATAAATGAACTTTTAACAATGGCCAGTTTTATCATAATTAATTCTATTTCCCAGGCATTACGTAGACAAGTTTTACAAAGAGGAATAATGTAATATATAAAAATGTAAATGAGTGTAGAATAATAATGTAATTTAAAACAGAAATATCTGATTATGTATGAATCACTTAATCCCAGGTTGTAAGGGATTTAATAACAGGACAAATAAAAGGTGTAGAAGAAATAAGTGTGCCTGTAGAAGATGGCGATGAGAACCCCACTATGGCACGGGCTCCTTTGCCCCCCAGCCTGGCAACTAGAGGTACCATCACACAAAGTCCGTTCCTGCCAGCTGGCTTTGAAGAAGAGTTACAGAAAATTCTGGAAGAGACAACACAAACCTGTGATATTAAAATTGATCTTGATAATGAAGAGCCGGGGAAGTTTTTGGGTGAAGGTAAAGATATTCCATTGTTTCTCAATATTATTTTTTGTATTAAGACCAAACTCAATACAATAATTTCATTGTGACAAAGTTTAAGGCAATGTGTTTTATTTCTTAAATTTATCATGACAAAATAATATTTGACTAAAACATAACTATTTTTATTAAATTATATTTTCCCAGATATCCTAACAATAGCACCTGGCTGTAAAGAGAGTGTACTGTTTGCCAAAGATGGCTTCACTCTTCTGGATGAACAGACGGACACTCCAGAACAGTCAGAGAAGGAAGAAAATATTGACATTAACATCAAAGTTAACCTGGAGGAAGTTATAGAGAACAACACACATTTAGTAGGTAATTATAATCTTCTTACATTATAGTTTTATACAATATAAGTATACAAAATGCAAAATAGGGAATGCTCGGCCCATTTTTTAAAATTATAGTATTAATGGAGAGGCTAAAGATTTTTAATATAAAAACAATATTCACAGATCTCTGGAAAGATGATGAAGAAGTGGAACAAAAGAAACCAACTAGAACAGTCAAGAAGTTTGAATTTGAAGGTGACGCTACAGATGATAACTTCCTTGAGGACACTGTGATCAGACCACCAGTGGAGCTGCCAGATATACCAGTGTTGAACATAACATCATCATCAGGCCGACCCGCAGTCACTTCTACAGAATGGGCTGAGATGATTGATGTATCTCTGCCAGTACCTGAGTTTAAAGAGAAAATAAAGGATATGGCACATAGCTATCCATTTGAATTGGATAATTTCCAAAAACAAGTAAGTTATTGTTATCCAATCTAATCCATCAGCCAAAGGAAGTCCACCTGTGAACATAGGCCTCAATGATTTCCACAGTGACCTGTTGGAGGCAGCCTGCATCCAGCGACGTCCCGTCGACGAGTTATTGTTAACGTAACATTATATATTATGACGTTTTTTGAACATTTTTTTAAAACTATATTGAAATAAATCGGGTCCAGCGGCTCGTCTATGTTTACTTGGAACAATAATGATACAGTACAATTTCAGGCTATATTGAAACTCGAAGAGGGTCACCACGTGTTCGTGGCGGCGCACACGTCCGCCGGCAAAACTGTCGTCGCCGAGTACGCTATAGCAATGTCAAGAAGAAATTGTACGAGGTAAGTGCTACTTAGGTGGTAAGCACTTAATGTGACCCATTTACTTGGCGATATATTTAAATTAATATCGTCACTATTTATACACCGTAACGAGATAATTTATTTTGTTATGATCAAAGAGAAACTTCTGGAAAATATTGCTGTATTCATTTCCAGTCGTTTTATTCAAAATGTAGTCAATTTATTGTTGTTTTGCCATAGTATATTATGCAATCTAAATAAAATGTGGTGGCTATGTTAATGGTGTTGAATAATCACAATTTTAAATTAATTTAATATACCTATATTGAAATAGAACATCTATATATTTAGCAATATGATCTTACAAATACTAACATATTTGTAATTACATTTTGTATATATTTTTGAATACCTTTTTACCCCATTTATCTGCAAAAACATTTGGTCCTTCCAGAGCCATCTACACGTCCCCCATCAAAGCACTGTCCAACCAGAAGTACAACGACTTCAACAAGTTGTTCGGCGAGGTGGGGCTGCTGACGGGCGACCTGCAGATCAACGCGAAGGCCTCCTGCCTCGTCATGACCACCGAGATCCTCCGCTCCATGCTCTACTGCGGCTCCGATGTCACCAGGGACTTGGAGTTCGTCATATTCGATGAAGTGCATTATATTAATAATGCTGAGGTATGATTTGTCTATATGTTATACAGTATAGAATTATTTTTGGAGCACACAATGCTGTGTAGGGTTTTATAAATCGAGCAGATTTTTATAAAAGTCTAAATTTAAAAAATTGGAAATTTAACAAATATTTATGCTGCAAAAATCTTGAATTTTCACTTAGAAAGTAAAATATAATTGTATTGTATCAGCCCATATACGACCCACTACAGGGCACGGGCCTCCTCTACAATCGAGAGTACGATTGAGAGTGGTTAGGCCATATAGTCCACCACGCTGGCCTAGTGCGGGTTGGCGGACTTACATACCGTAGAAATTCTTTAAAATCGCTACGGTATGCAGGTTTCCTCACGATGTTTTCCTTCACCGTTAAAGTGCGTGGTGATTGATTATCAATACACACATAACTCCGAAAAGTCAGAGGTGTGCCCTGGGATTTGAACCCGCGACCACCGTGAACATGTAGGCAGCCGAGTCTGGTCCGATACCACGAGGCCACCACGCACTTAAAATATAATAAAATATAATAAAACTGTTAAAACACTCACATAATATGGACACTTATTTAGGATATCATTACGATAATATGTATCATAAACTTGTTTTATAGCAACCAAACAGTAGATGATATTTTGCATAAAAATATAAATTGGTCAAAACACAAGACTACTTTTACCCAGAGACAAGGCACAGTTCCTGTAGATTAATTAACGTAATTCGTCGATAAAAGCTGATAGTATAATTTCAGCGAGGCTACGTATGGGAAGAGGCATTGATCCTGTTACCAGCGCACGTGAGTATAGTGATGTTGAGCGCCACCGTACCGAACACACTGCAGTTCGCCGACTGGGTGGGTCGCACTAAGAAACGCAAGGTGTACGTCGTGTCCACGCCCAAGAGACCCGTGCCGCTCTGCCACTACCTGTACACAGGTGGGATATCTATGCAAAATTTATTAAAAACATAAAGGAATATGGTGGCCATAAATTCAAAAAGGGTAGTGTGAGGTAATATATTTTTAGTGGTCGACAAAAAATATTTTAATAGTGACATCTAGTGGTGCCTGATATACTTGTAAATAAAAAAAAATGTTTATACATAACTTACATCTTAGTTTAATTATTAAAATAATTTGAAATATTATTATGCGTTTTTTAGGGTCTGGAGGTAAATCAAAGAACGAAAGGTTTTTGGTCGTGGACCAGGATGGTAACTTCCAACTTAGAGGATATAATGAAGCTGTTGCGGCCAAGAAATCGAGAGAAAACGAATATAAAAAGAATTTCGGACCTAAAGGTAAAATTATTATACAATATACATCTTTAATGTTATAGCTATACCAAGCAAATATTGTTAAAATAAAAGTATTATTGATACAGGTGGAAAACAAGGAGGCAACACAAAGGCTGAACAAACTATGTGGGTGGCTTTCATAGACCATTTGAAACAGAAAGACAAACTTCCTGTGGTTGCATTCACACTCTCCCGGAACAGGTGAAATTACTTTTTATGTATTCTTCATTCATTACATAGTGGTAGAGCCACGTTATTGTCAGTCACGACTCAGCTTGAATGGGCAGGCTCATCCGGGGCGGTACCACTGTCTTACAGGAAATCGACGTGAAGCGACAGCTCAGCTGTCGCGTTACGTTCGGTGAGTGAGATTGCTGAATACACAATACCTCTTTCCTTTTCCTATCGTTTTTCCTTCCCGCTCCCTTCCCAATTGGGCCGGTAACACATCCATGACCCAGCATTGTGGATGTTCATGGGCAGAAGTGACCACTTACCGTCAGGTAACCTGTCTGCTCGTTTGCCGGACCTAAGCAATACAAAAAACATTAAACAATGAACATATGACAGTATTGATTGAAGGTAAAATTGTATAACAAAAATTATATGTAATTTTATTTTCATTTTAGGTGTGATCAAAATGCAGAAAATCTAATATCAGTTGATTTAACCACTGCCAAAGAGAAAGGCCATATAAGGTCGTTCTTCCAGAGATGCCTTCAAAGGTTGAAAGAGCCTGACAGAAAATTGCCACAGGTACAAGCAATTTTTAAAACAATTAAAGATTACCCAAGGTGCCAACAAACTAAAAATATTTCAGTAAAAATCACCCATTTTGCTATTCTAGTGTATATGTAAAGATGAACTGGTATGACTATAATAAAAAGTTGACCCATATTTAATTGTATTGTAGGTAATAAGGCTTCAGAGAGTTTTGGAAAATGGCATTGGTGTTCATCACAGCGGTATTCTGCCACTGTTGAAGGAGATCGTCGAAATGTTATTCCAGTCTGGTTTTGTAAGTATATTACCTATAATGACCTTGACCTCCACGTAATATACTGAAGACATTCCCTATGGTCCATAAAATGGAGGTAAATGTATAGTGGATCAAATGAAAGAATTTTGTTTTCTAAAAGGTTTTCGTAATAACTTGAAAATTGAAATTTACATTATAAATGTATATGTTTAATCTACATAAAATCCGGAAAATTGTTTTAAAGGCTCAATTCTGTTGTAATATATATATATATATATATATATATATATATATATAATTTTTTCAATTATAAATGAAACAGTAGTACATTATTTTTCATAGATTTAAAACATTTTTTTAAGTTTATATAAAAGTAGTAGGGCCCGTGCCGTGCAGTAGGATGTATACGGGCTGGTACAGATACAGTAGAGTAGTAAAGTCGTAATGTATGTGATCAGGTGAAGATCCTGTTCGCGACGGAGACGTTCGCGATGGGCGTGAACATGCCGGCGCGCACGGTGGTGTTCGACGAGCCCACCAAGTTCGACGGGCTGCAGCGCCGCACGCTCGCGCCCGCAGAGTACATACAGATGGCGGGCCGCGCCGGACGCAGGGGTAACAACACACTCCCCCCCCCCCCCAACCCTCTCACTCTCTCTGAAGTTTGATCCCGTTGGTTTAAGAGAAAAAAAAACACATGTTTTATTACACCTTTCGATAGTGTAGCTAATAAGGATAAAATTCTGTAAAGGAATATCAGTGGAAAAACTAAAGGAAAGACTTCATTTTTAGGAAAATACAATTTTTAGGCCACTCCTACCCCGCTAGACTTATTGATGTTTCCACAATGCAGTTTTACTTTTTATCAAAATTAAATCCGTAACTACTCCAGTATGTTTCACTATTTCTCATAGTTTGGGATTTTGGACATCCTCATCTACTTGAAAAGTTCACCCTGTGAAATTCATACGTTAAATATAACATGAACCCTACCAATAGTATCACATTATTAAAAATATATATTATAATACACTTATTTAGGTCTGGACGCGACGGGCACGGTGATAATCCTGTGCAAGGAGGGCGTGCCGGACCTGGTGACGCTAAAGGGCATGATGCTGGGCACTCCGCAGAAACTCTCCTCGCAGTTCAGACTTACTTATGCTATGATACTCAGCTTGCTACGGTTAGTGATATATAATTTTAGTTTTTCAAATTATTTGTACTAAAAGTGTGTTGACCTCTTTAGTTTATGATGACATAGGCGCTTTAGAAACAACATTACAAATGTATGTATGTAATTATATAGGTATCTAAATACTCAGAATAATAAGATAATACCTCACACCTGCACGCACACGAATAGTGTGGTAATCGTGAATTTTAGGTCTCAGGAATACGTGCGCGCCCGTAAACTATGACACGTCTTAGAGCGTGTAGTTTGCACAGGTGTGAACCCGCCTTTTAAAAGTAATTGTGTTGGCTTGTAAATTTTATACAACAATAAATGAATTTTCCTATTCCTTACTGAATTACTGAATTTCAGAGCGGCGACAGTATCAGTGGAAGGCATGATGCAGCGCTCCTTCCGAGAAATACATCAACTGTGCCAAGCCGACAACTACAAGAAACAACTGCAACTGGCAGAAAAGGAATATTCAGAGAAATGCAGTACACCGCTACCTTCACACTTGGCACCATTAACGTCCTTCTATGATACCGCAGCATTGTACATCGATTTAATGAATGAACTCATGCCAATATTGCTAAATCAGTCCAAAGTGGCCAAAGAGCTGGCACCAGGGAAGGTAATGATAATATCTGCTGGTCCGTATATAAATCAACTTGGGATATATTTGAATGGCAATGGTGAGTACTGCAATATGATTATATGACTTTTTTTTGTATTCATCGCATCTTTATCACTTCATTTAATCAAACTGTGTTGTTCTCACCGTTAGTGTAAACTATTAATTCTTGATTTCATTCTCAATTCTAGCAATCATAATTTATTTTAAATTCTAAAAACATTTTTATTTGCCCAAAAATCATAAAACATTCGCCCTACATATTCATAAAAAAAACGCCAATGCACAAATTAAATTACATTATTTATTTAAAATAATTGTGGATTAATGTAATGTATACATTTATATCTATTTTTAAGGGCCTAGGCAAACTCCATACAAAGTTTTAGTCCTGGATACGGCGGAACAAGACCCCACTAGGTACAACTTCGAGGTGGACGACAACTGGTACAGGATGCTCAGTTTCTCAGCCATGTATGACACTGTAGGTAAGAAAGTTCATGTTATTATTATGAAATAATGTATACTTCAGTGCTATAATGAATCGTCTGTGATAATTAAAGTTGTGTATTCACTTCGCGAATCGAAAAAAATGTATTTTTCAATCAATCGTGATCAATTAATTTCATAGCTCTACGCGAACTAGTTAAAAAACGCAGAAGACGATTTTAAATAACATGACATACAAAAAATGCATTGAATTTTCTAATATTTTCCAGGAACTGAGGAAAGTACGTTGGAACATACTATACTGTGCATAGCGCCTAAAAATATTATAGCTATAACCAAAACAGATCTCAAGATTGATGCCAACCTGATCATACAAGACTGGGAGAAGAGGCAGATGCCAAGGTAACCTTATCATTATAATAGATAATTTTCTATGACTTGAAGTGCGTTTACAATAGGTCCGGATTTTTAACTAAAGATTACATTATTCAAGAGCTAAAGAGAGGGGGTGGGATGGTTGGTCACGCCCCTTATTGACCAGCTATTATGTTGCAATATCCCCTTTACCTTATAATGACCATTATGAAGAATATATGAGACTCAATGTAAATATTGTTGTACGTCAGGTTCAAGGACGCGGCCGTGGGGTCCAGTTGCGCTGCGGCGGTGCAGGAGTTGTCGCGCGTGTCGCACGCCGCGCGCACGGGCGCCAGCGCACTGCAGCGCATCAACCTCACGCAGTCGCTCGCACTCACCTCCGGGGAAATACTCGCCGCGCTCACGCAGATGAAGACGCTCTCGGTAACACGCTTTGTTTAGATCGTCTATAGATCCCTATTCCAAGTCTAAATCAGTTTTTGGCTATGGTTTAGAGTTTTTAACACTATCAAGAAATTACTTGACAGTATGAATAATACAATCCAAATAGAGTATGACGAAAAGTGGTTTTTTGTATTGTATCAGCCCATATACGACCCACTGCAGGGCACGGGCCTCCTCTACAATCGAGAGTACGATTGAGAGTGGTTAGGCCATATAGTCCACCACGCTGGCCTAGTGCGGGTTGGCGGACTTACATACCGTAGAAATTCTTTTAAAATCGCTACGGTATGCAGGTTTCCTCACGATGTTTTCCTTCACCGTTAAAGTGCGTGGTGATTGACTATCAATACACACATAACTCCGAAAAGTCAGAGGTGTGCCCTGGGATTTGACCACCGTGAACATGTAGGCAGCCGAGTCTGGTCCGATACCACGAGGCCACCACGCACTTGGCATGGCACGCATTCAGCCAAAAACCGACCATGCACCTGCCATACCCAAGTGTTTTATACTTACATTTTGTAAGCAGCTGTAGTCATTTAACAGTTTGAATCAAATGTCTGTCTGGCCAAAAAAAGAAAATGGACTGACCAATCGTACACCACCGTGAAGTAGCAAACCTTTAAGATAAATTCTATAGCTGATCGTGTACTATTAATATCCGCTAAGAGAGCATTAATAATGTGACTGCATTTAGCCACTTGATCTTATCGGTATACGAGTAATAAAAGATTAATTAACTCCCTTTTTTATAGGCCGTACTAGAACAACAAAAGAAGAGCACAGACATAGCGAACTTCAAGTCGGAGTTCGCGATAATATACGAGCGCAAGGAGGCCGAGCGGAAACGGGACAAGTACAAACGATTACTGTCCTTCGAAAACCTAGCTTTGTACCCCGACTACCAGCGGAGGCTGCTGGTGTTGAAGGAACTCAACTACATCGACGAACACGACAATGTTATATTGAAAGGTAAAATATATATTTTTTTTACACTGGGACGGCATAATGACTGCACTGTACCTGATGGTAAGCGCAAATGCTGTCCAGACAGAGTATTGCATGGCATCAGACGGCGATACCATGCCATTTGATACAATTACGTCGGTCTCCTAAGATGCTTCTTCATACAACATATTTAAAACTCGGAAATTGGTAATCAAGAATGAGTTTTATGACAAAATTATTCCTCGGGAATGGTTTTGGTCATATGAATTGCTTGAAACAGGAATGTGTGGCAGGTATGGTGAAAAGCTCGCTCCCTTACATATCTTAGGATAGGAATAACTTCGATAAATTGTAGTAAGATTAGTGCCACGTCTGCCTAACCATTCGTTAACACAAATGTGGGTTTATAAATATACTATGTCCCTCTTTTGAGAATTTAGACAAGAGATTACAATTATAATGATATGTCCTATGTTCATAATATGTGTGCACATCCTCAGGTCGCGTGGCCTGCTGCATGGGCACCAACGAGCTGATAATCTCGGAGCTGGTGTTCCGCAACGTGTTCACGGACAAGAACCCGGCAGAGATCGCGGCGCTGCTGAGTTGCTTCGTGTTCCAGGCGCGCACGCAGGCCGACCAGACGCTCACAGACAAACTCGCCGACGGACTCAAGGCTATCGAGGCTATCGACGCCGAGCTGGCGGCTGTCGAGTCTAAATATATGGTAATATATTGCAACATGATAAGTGTCAATTGATACAGTGACTGACAGCCTCCGTGATGCTGTTGGTCAGACGCCGGCTGTGAAACGACAGGCTGCGGGTTCAATGCCCGCACAAAGACAAATGTTTGTGTGAACCGCAAGTATATCGGGTCTGAGTACTTGTGAGACCAAAAAGTCTATCGTAGTTCCTGATACCCACGACACAAGACTTGATCTCAGTGTGGGGTCAGGACTATGTATGTGACTGTTAGGTGTTATTATTTATAATTGTATCGCTAAATACAGGTATTGGTCATTGCTGAAAGAGTGAGCTTCATCTTTCTAATGTTGATGTAAAAATCTTTAGAGAATTTCAAAAAGCATAATACAATAATTTACTATTTATCTATGCATAAAGATTAGTAAATATTATTTAAAGTTTAAGATTATTTCTAAAAAATATAATCTTGAGCTTAGCTTAGCTTGTACACTAATGTACAACAATAGCGAAATTTATTGATTCAGCTATAATGTTAACGCGTGTTTGCCAGGTGAATCAATTTGAAGGACAGCAAGAAAGGCTTAACTTCGGTCTTGTAAGAGTCGTATACGAGTGGGCCCTCGAAAAGCCGTTCGCGGAGATAATGGAGCTCACCGATGTGCAAGAAGGAATCATTGTCAGGTGCATACAGCAGTTGCATGAGGTAAGTCCATTTAAAACCCTTAATTGTATTGATACATTAGGACTCAAACACATTATAAAATATACCACATTTCGCGGTTCCTACTATTTGGACGTTATCCTACATTGTTTTAAAATTAAAATGCAGAAATCTAAATTGTATCCGAATACAATCCATCCAGCAATGAAAATGAAAATAATTTATTGAATCTGTAAAAATGTTCAACATCATTTAGAGTCAGTCATTTTTTTATTCTACCACAAGGTTCGGTAAGCGGTTTTCACTAGCGAAGAACGGGCAAGAAACTAGTGTTGCTCTTTTTACAAAACCAGTTTACAAGTTTAATATATTGTGGACTGGCGAAAAATAACTGTTTTTCATGTACATGCGGAAACCATATTCCCTCATCTGTCAATGTGACAAATTGCGATTACGTTGCTAGACACCCTATCTGACAATTTTCATCACAATTTAGTATTCTATTTTTAACAGCTTCTGGTGGACGTAAAAGACGCAGCCGTGGCCATTGGAGATCCGCAACTGCAAGCCAAGATGATGGAGGCTTCCACTGCCATCAAGAGAGACATCGTGTTTGCGGCTAGCCTCTACACCACGCAGAGAGATGGCGTTACTGACTAGTCTCTGACTAACTAGTGTCTGTCTGACTAATGTCTCTCTGGCTAGACTGACTTGCCAATAGCTTTATTTATTAAAACACATTGTCATGTATTGTGCAAGCTGGTAAAAATACAATGTGTAAAATAAACGTGGGACTCAATTCAAGTGTTAATGAATATAAATCATAAAAGAATCTAATAATTTGTCGTTAGTCTGTCAGAAGTGCAACCAGGATACCCTATTTTCGCCTTGTATTCCGTCCCACAATGTGATAAGGGGCGAGCCTATCGCCACATCGGGCACAAATTCCTGACTCCGGGCTGATAATTACTAATAAATTATAAAATATTTAGGTCGAAAATTTATATTCAATAAACTCCTCCAATAAGTTCTCCATTTAACCTTACATCTATATACTGTACATGTATGTTTCTGTACGAATGTCTAACATTTAAAAAGCTTTAAAACTGCGAGTACATAGACAAATGAGATTAGCTCATTTGAAACTGCCTTATAACGAAACTGCAACGGAATTGATGTAAAGACACAATAATAAAGTTTTTTTTTGTATAATAACAAAATAGCTTTGTAACAGAATTAATTGATCAATTAGTTTGTTTTTTTTTAATCAAAACGAATTTCATTTATAAATTTTATATACTGAACATGTTTATTGTTATTTTAGACAATTGTTCACATTTTTTGCCCTAATTATAAAATTACAGAATACTACACACGGTCTCATATCTTCTAATTTACCAAAGAATAATATTTCAAATGTAGACAATATCAATATTATCTATATTAAAATCAACATTTAAAAAAGTATATGCAGTGTGAAGGGAGTTGTTTATCAATAAATTTTTTTGCATGAATAAACTGTTACACGATTTTATGCATTTTATTGTGATTATATTAATGTCCTTCTTTCCAAAACTACAAGTTACAAACCTGTTAATAAAGAGAAAATAATCGATATATTTTTTTATAGCATAGATCCGACCAACAAGCAAACAGGTCACCTGATGGTAAGTGATCACTGCCGCCAATAGACATCCACAACGGTTAGATCACGGATGTGTTGCCGGCCCGTCAGGAGGGGAGGGAGGGAGGGGAGCAGGAAAAAGGATAGGAACAGGAAAGGAGTATTGCGTATAAAATTTAAATTGAAGGCGTGTCGGGAACTGTAAATAAAACACAATTTATCAATGCCATTTAATCAAACGATTAAAACATTAGCACTGTTATATTTATACAATTATTTACAACACATACCATCAATGATGTCGCAATGAAGGAAAATTACACCGTTATTCGCAACTATATAATACGTAAAACTTATTACCATTAATAGTGTAGTATTATGACCAGTAGACCGATATACTTTAAAATTTGTTATTTCAAAACTCGCTGAACGCATAAGTTAAATATATTCGTAAAGACAGATCACTTCTGAATGAAAAATACCCACTCAATTAACCCGAAACCCGTAAAGAGACAAACAATATTCACATATAAACAAATTGTATACAATAAACAAAACATACACACATAAATGTAAAGATTCAATGTCGTACAAAATTACAATCGTTTCACAACTAAGCTTACAGTGCCTCTGACGCATGGTTTGTATAATAAAAACAAAACATAAAAAATAGACGGTCGAGAGTACCATACTTACTATATAGTTAGGAAGTTATAATGACCTTATATTAGTCTATTAGAATAAAAACACCGAGTTCATGAGACAGGAACTAGCGCAGGATTATATTGTTAGGTATTATATAATTATATTTTACTGTAAAAGCCTGCTTTTTATAAAAACCACAATATTTGTCAAATTTACAAGAATTACCATAGAAAAACTATTTTCATGAGGGTCAGCGGTTTTAATGAGCAATGCATTATATTGCATCCAGTAAACTTGATCAACTTTTTGAGAAGTACAAACTAACATATCCTGCTTATGTATAGTTTTTCTTAATACATTCCTATTATAGTATAGACTAGATTATCCCAAAATTAATGATTATGGATGCGACAATCTAGGTTTAACAGTCCAATAGTAACTTTAAAAATATTTCAGGCTTATACAGTAATATATAGTTTATTGTATACAGACGAAATATGTACACGCATTGAGTTTACCTCTATTACAATTCGATTATATTATTGAGATATTATCATATGATTGGGACACATCGGTCAAAGATTAATTATTAATATTGATACAGAGCACATCCCTACCGGTTAAGCATAATGAGATTATGTACCAAGGTTATTATATCAACTAAGCATATCCATCGTATTGCTAAAATTAATAAAAATTCCATAACCGTAAAATTTACCGACAACATAACCGAACATAATATCACAACCGAAGTTACATAACTATCCCACGTACATTCAATTAAGAGATGTAAATTATACAAGTAAAAAAAATACACCTTAATATTTGGTGTAGTCAGGTAACACGTGAATACGAAACATCACCCATCGCCCAGAACTCAAATAAAACATCGAGCCACAGCGCCACTCACGTTAAGAACATATTCAACAGCGGAACATAAATCAAAATCATAACGGCAGCGATAAAAGTGGCAAAAATTGCAAACCCAAGAATGAAAGCGATGATGGAGCACACCTTCTCTGGGAGCGAGTGCGGTTGGCGATATCGGCGCCTCCGGATGCAGCGCAGAGCCGCTTTAGGCGCAGTAGGAGGGCGGCGACGTGAGGTCGGCCAGCAGGTCCAGCTCGTCCTCGGTGAGCGCGTCGCGGTGCTTGGGCCAGTCGTCGTGGTGCGTGCGGCGGAAGTCGGCCAGCGCCAGGCGGATGGTGGTGGGCAGCGGGTCGGGCGCGCTGGTGTGGCGCGCCAGCTCGGCCAGCACGCGGCCCAGCGCGGGCCCGATGCTGTAAGGCCGCGACGCCAGGTAGGCGCACAGGCCCAGCACGCCGCGGTGCCGCTCCACTAGCTCGCGGCTCTCGCAGCTGCGCATCAGCGTGCGCAGCGTGCCCTCCTCGTCGCGCAGCGCGCGGCAGTGCATCAGGCCCGTCAGCAACTTCGCCGCGGACTGACGCACCTGTACACACAGTCATCATCATCAAGATCAAGATTATCTACAGTTCAGACTGGTCATAAGAATAAATGTATGAACTTTGTGGTAGTAAATATAAATGAAGTGTTACCTCGACGCGTGGATCGCGCATAAGCTGGAGCGTGAAGTTCTCAGCGCGCACGGCGCGGCGCGGCTGCTCGCACAGCCACGGCAGCCCGTAGAACAGCAGCGGCTGCGCGAACTCCAGGCACGCCAGCCGCGCCCACCACGACCGACCTGGTGCCCATCATACCAGTTTAAGCACAGTGTTAACCATTATAAACGATCGATTTTGCATTTATTATTAAGCATATATGTTTGACACTATAAAGATTTTCAATAAATTTATTGATTGTATGATTAAAATTAAGTATTCTATTTTAATAATTTGATTATGAATGGAACAGGTTGATAAATTAATTACTTTCATCATAGTGCACGCACTCAGACTTTATGCACTTTTCAGCTATTTTATACATAATACGCCCAAACAGCATGGGCGGTACCATTAATTTGTCACCGTTGTGAGGTAATTATAAAATTCAGTAGTAGTAAAATGATATTAGTGTGTGCGTACGTTGCGCGAGTGTGTGCAGCAGGTCGAGCGCGGCGTCGAAGGCTTGCGCGGTGTGGTGCGCGATGGCCAGCGAGGCCAGCAGCGTGGCGGCGGCGCGCGGCAGCTCCTCGTGCGGGTGGTGCGGGCCGCGCGCCGCCGCGCACGCCGCGCCGCCCAGCGCCAGCGCCGCGCACGCGCCGCCGCCCGCGCCGCCGCCGCCCGCGCTGCGCACCAGCGTGCCCGTGCACGCGCGCAGCACTGCACACACATACACATACACATGTGGAGCTTCTTATTTCGTAACAAAGAATACAATGGACATAAGAACACTTTCAAGTAAGTAAGAAAATTTATTTGAGTAAAAACAATTTCCCAAAGTTACATACAAGTAATAATATTATCCATTTACCACGGTAAAACAAAAAAACAGTAAGAATTCAAAGTGAATAAAATTTACGTACGCCCTTTTTCGCATCACATCCTGTTACTTTCCTTTTTTTCCTCCCACTTTGAGCCCGGCAAGGCATTTACGAACTAAGCATTGTAGATATTTATAGATGATGGGAACAACGTAAATCAGTGGAGTCGTTCATTTACTAGAGACTTGTACGTTAATGTACAAAAAAACAACAAGTATTTTTTTTACCTGTAGTGAGCAGATTGAGAGCGCGCGCGTGGTCCTGCGAGGTGGGCGCAGCGTCGCCAGTGAGACGCAGCGCAGAGTCGAGGCGCTGCACCAGCTGCTTGTTGACGCGCTCGCCGCGCGCGCCTCCTGCACCCTCCGCGCCCTCGGCACCCTCTGTACCCGCCGCGCCCGCATCTGCGCCCTGCACCGACTCGCCACCCTCCGATGACTGCACACATATACATATTATAGACTAGTCTAGTCAATAATACCTAGTGCTTCCTTTAGTACTTTTCATTTAAGCGATTACACAAAAAATATGTACATGAGTGTGGAATGTGATACACAGGACAATATGTGCAGTTTTAGATTTTATGAAGTGGCTGCTATTCAAAGCAACCCGTGGTCGCCTACTGCTATCTAGGACTCCTACAATCGCAACTTTTATTGTGAAGATATTGAGAAGATATGTTGGTGGACATCACATGCCAGTAAATAAAATTGTAATTAATAGACCAGAGTAAAGTGGCAGGAGAGAATGAGTAGGTAGTGAGTAGTAGTGTACCTGCGAGGAGTCGTCTGCGGGCGGGTGCGCGGCGCAGGGCGGCAGCGCGGGCGGGGGCACGGCGCACTCGGCCAGGCACAGCGCCGCCGCGCCGCGCGCGCCCGCCGGCCCGCCCGCCGCGCCCGCCGCGCGCTCCGACACGCGCGGCACCGGCGAGCACGCCGACACTGCCGTCTTGATTACTGCCACACACATACTCATTTACAACACATTCGTGCACAACTAACTACTAATACACCGACTTTTTAACGCTTCTTGAACATTTCACGGGTTTGCGGATCAAATTTAAGCGTGCTCCCACTTCATGCTAATACGATTACACACGCAATGCATTCAATTAAATCATTATCGTTTGAATGTAGTTAACTGAGTAGGTAAATCAAAAGTCATTAACACGATAGAAAAAGAAAATTTAATTTTAAATACTTACTTATATCTCCATTTTCATCATAAAGCGGCGCGAATCGCGGCTGCAGACTCTCAATAAATTCAGCGAGGCAGGGAGCGGGACCCCTGCTGCCGCCCGGGAACACCAGCTCAGTGTCGAATATCGTCATTAATAAACTGAAAATTAGATTATTCACATTAATAGACATTTTGTAATAGAAGTAATATAATTTCATGATGGTAAGCAAGGAGTATACAAAATCTACGAATAATAATTTTCAACAGTAATTTATCGTTGTTTAAATTTATTTAGATTTCATCTTAACACTAAGGTTAAATAATAATTAAACCGATTTTTTATAATATTAATATCAATAATTTATTTTTGAAGAATGCAATATGATAGTATAGCGTCAGAATAGTATTTTACAAGAATTGATAGTTACCTGCCAACAGTCTCGCGTACGTTCTGGTACGGATGCTGAATGAAGTTGGCTGCGTCTAAACGTTGGAGTATCTCATTCGCCAGCTTAGCACCGCGCCATTTTAATGATCCCATTGTGCCCTGATAATCATACAAAATATGTAAGATTTCTTAGAAGTACTTAATGTGGTTTATATTTAGATACTAAAAGAATATACAAGTTTTTATTAAAATAAAATAGATCAGTAAGGTGCTCAAAAATAATCATATATAATTATATAAAAAAAAGGTCGTAAATTAAGGAAAAAAATTGCACTAAAAAATTTGACGATTGAAATATTTTTTTTGTTTTCTTTTAACGAACGTAAATCTAATAAAATATGTGTACTAAATTCATTGTCATGTCGGTCCATGGCATTAACTTTATCATCCGATGATGGTAATAGCCGACAAAATCTAGCACAATTTGATACTCGTAAATATTGAAATAATAAGCTACAAGGTACCTGCAGCACATAGAGCTTGGCGCACATGACGAAGGAGGTGTGTTGGTCGGGGTCTGCGTCGCCCTGCACGGGCGGCGGCAGGCACAGCTGCATGAGGCGCTCCAGCACCACGGCGCCGCGCAGCGGGTCCAGCTTCTCCACGCCCGTGGCCAGGCACGTGCCCCAGTCTTCCATGGTCTCCGGGGTTACCGACGATAAGCCTGGGGATTTATAAAAAAATATCATTTTGTGCAAGCTTGAATTTTACTCATAGGTGTAAGTTCACATGTGTATTGGTTTTCGTACAGACACGTAATAATGAGTTAAGGCCAACTACTGGACTCGACAGTTGGCACGACAATTTTCTAGTATCACGTTCCAAGTAGTTTATATTTATTTTGCATCGCAATGACATAAGAGTAAAAATAATTAAGTCAAGTTTATTATATGCAATATGACAAAATATTTTATCTACAATTTGTAAATACTCGATGTCTGCACATGGAAGATATATAAGAAACACTGTTATGATGGGACTGTATGAACATAATAAAACCGTAAGAATACAAATGTGCTATTGTTTTTTCTTCAGGTTTAAAAGATACCGCACTCATAAAAAACAGCACTTTCACCATTGTATCCTTTATGCGCTAACCAAACAGACACGAGTTCTACGTCTACTATAACCACGGAAAAAATTAAGGACTGAGTATTGGGTACTAAAAGTGCGTGGTGGCCTCGTGGTATCGGACCAGACTCGGCTGCCTACATGTTCACGGTGGTCGCGGGTTCAAATCCCAGGGCACACCTCTGACTTTTCGGAGTTATGTGTGTATTGATAATCAATCACCACGCACTTTAACGGTGAAG
This sequence comes from Theretra japonica, assembly GCA_033459515.1. NCBI lineage: Eukaryota > Metazoa > Arthropoda > Insecta > Lepidoptera > Sphingidae > Theretra > Theretra japonica. The sequence continues at coordinate 6,335,623 of CM065951.1, read as the reverse complement.
GAAAACATCGTGAGGAAACCTGCATACCGTAGTGATTTTAAAGAATTTCTACGGTATGTAAGTCCGCCAACCCGCACTAGGCCAGCGTGGTGGACTATATGGCCTAACCACTCTCAATCGTACTCTCGATTGTAGAGGAGGCCCGTGCCCTGCAGTGGGTCGTATATGGGCTGATACATTACAATACAATTGGGTACTAACCAGCGGCGATGATGTCCAAGGCGGCGTTGTACATGTGCAGCGCGTCGGGGCGGCGCCAGTACCGCGGCGCGCGGATGGCGGCCGCCGCCACCTCCGCCGCGAACCGCTGCTGAGGCTCCTTCATGTCTGCAGCGCACTTCACTGCGCGAGACAGGTACTTGTCCGATAGCTCCGGACCGAAGTGAGCGAACAACATCTGCGACAGAAGATATGGTAATGGACGCGTTCACAATTGCTTCTAAAAACAACACATTTTTTGATAAGATTTCCTTAGAGTATTTATAAAAGAGAGGGAGCGCTGGTGCTTCAAAAACGTAAATATAGGTGCCCGGCCACTTTTTTAAATTCTCCTATTGGCTGACATGTATTTACATCATATCGGCAATAATCATGTATAACTTGGCAAAAAAGAGTCTGGTGCGACGAAAATGGTAATTAAAAAAAAGTCATTGTGGCAACACTATTTTAAATGTCATTGCTGTCAAATAGCCGGTACTTTCTATGTCATCGTTGTGTGCGCTGCGCAATTATTTACAGATTTCGACAAATTCTCGTGTATTTGTTGCTTGTTTTGTGATTCAAAATGAACAAAACGATTATTAAAATATTTATATTATTAAAATACTTATTATTTTATTCTTCAAATAGTTTCCTTTTAAGTCATTGATTAATATAAAATTAACAAGTGTCTAAACATTTTACGTCGTAGTATATCAGGTTGCTATATCAAAAAAATATATTCGATCGTGGCGCCCTCAATAAAAACAGACTCTTTTTTGCCAAGCTATATCTTTACAGGATTGTGCTACCACTATTTTTATAAGAGATATATGCTGGGAAATATTTATTGCAGTTTTGGTACGACCACCACCTTTAACAAACGAGTAAACACAATTCTTTTTCAAAGACATGATTTGGGATATGATTTAAAGTAATTATTTTGATAATAAAACTAAAGTCCGACTTACCCTAAACACAGAGAAGCGGATGCCGCTGAATTTGTCCTTTCCCTTCTTCTCTTCCACGGTGAGGAAGCCGACCAATTTCTCTACATTGGCGTCGTCGTTGAAGAACTCGTACAAATAACGCTCGCCCTCCTCCATCTGCTCTGGAGGGGGGAACTTGCCGACAACCTGTTCGCTCATGGGCGCAGCTACCTATAAACAAAATTATTATTTATTGTCATGTGCTAAACAATTCCGGCTAGCTGATCATAATCTTTATAATACAGCAGAATGATGAGATTCATGATTTGGTTGGTTGAATTTCATGCAACACTAAAATTATAGCAAAACCTCTCAATTCTGTGGATTTCTTTGGATCCTCCTAAGGAACCGATGGCTCATTTGATGGTCTGCAGTAACCACCAGCTGTAGAAGTCTACAACACTTGGATCGTAAGTGCGGTACCTGACTATCAAAAACAAAAAATAACGGAAAATGGAAGGGAAAGGGGTAATTAAAAGCATGAACAACAAACCACTAGTTTCTCGGGCCAAGCGTAGAAGCCATACATGGAGCTCCTCAGCCAGGGTCTGTCCCACTCTTCGCAGTTCTTTGGCACTCTATCTTCGGACCACATGGCCCACTCCAGATCTTTCCTGTACCCTGCATTGAAATAATTTTATAAAATATTTGTATAATTTCCATTACATCATCTTTACTTCTATAATATACGTATTATAAATTCCAAAGTGAGTCGTTTGTTTTTTTGGCACACTCTCACGCTTTAACTACTCTACCGATTATCATGAAATTGTGCATATATGTTTTCAAGGAAACAAAAATCCAAAAACCAAGTACTGGTCTCGAGATGCTAATAATAATTTAGATAATGATAACTTTAATTTTACATTTATGCTTGCCATCCAAAAATTTCAATTGATTCAAAAACCTACAGTAACGCGAGTGATGCAGTTGCGAAAATTTAGTAGCATACAGCGAATCTTATACATCGACGTCGAGCTGACATCGGATGATGGGGCAGGTAGTTGCTAACGCGTTGATGTATGGGACACCCTGTATGTGAGTAGTGAGTAGTAATGACCTGGGACGTGGATGTCGGGCTTGTGCACGGCGGCCAGCGCGTAGGGGTCGAGTGGTCGCTTGCGCAGCTTGTGCTTGCGCTGCTTGAGCGCGTAGTGCAGCAGGCGCGCGGCGGCGCGGCGCACGGCGGCCGCGTCGTGCAGCAGCGCACGCGCCATCACGCCCACCGCGCGTGCGCTGTACGCCGTCTGCAGCGACGGACAGAACGTCAGCATCTGCATCGCCGACTCCACGCGCCGCCACTGCCTGCAACACCACACACCACTCTTCACTCTCTGACCACACAACTGGTATATTGGTGAGGTACGTTTGACGGTATAAACTACTCATGTCTGCAATATTTTGTATTTAGCATTAGGCATCAATTGAGAATTACTGTGTTGACCAAAAAAAAAACCAATCTGTTGCTGATTAATAGTGTTCTAGAACTGCACTATGCGTACCATCAGATAAGTATTCAGTAATTGTAAAGAGCCAGCAAAATAAATTCTGTGGCACTGCCTAATAATTTTTTACTTATTTCATGCTTCAATCAATAACTTCATACAGAATAATAAAAAATTAATATAAACGAAAACTTACGCATTAGGCGTTTCAACCACATCGACGAGTTCCTCAATAAGTTCCTTGTACAGCTTCTCGGTCCTGTCAGACGAGGCGACTTCATTCTCCACAGCCTGGCTCAACTGCTCCGCAAACTGGGGCTCGGTCAGTTGAGCCTCCGTGAGCAACTTACTGGCCGCCTTGACAACGGCGTCAGTCATCACCAGGCGTGTGTTGATGGTCGGGAAGTGGCGGTGGAGACAGTCGTTGAACGCTTGCTCTAATCTGCAAGAAAATAAATATTTCTAAAAACTTGGATACGACAGAAATATGTGCTCTATGATATACACATAAGGTCGTATTTTGTATGTTAAATACGACTTTATTTTACTATTTAAAATCACATTGAAACACAATTGCAATTCCAATAGACCTGCGTGGGAATATTTGCAGGCCTACATTCATTAGTGAAATTCTTCTGAATAAAAAATGGTTATGATTTTAATTTCTATCATGTATACAAAATGTAAAATACTTCCAACAATGTTAATACCAAAGTATTAAACCTCATTTACCTTACAATACTCGGTTTCTCACTGAGCGGCGCCTTCAACACCGCGGGCCAGAGCGTGCGCACGACCTCCCAGTCCTGCTTGGCGACCAGCGGGCCGGTGCGCGGGCCCAGCATCATGAAGAGCGCGCCCTTGTGCCGCGCGTGCCACTCGTCACCCTCGCCGCCCGCCACCAGCAGCGCCGCCAGCTGCGGCACCAGCGCGCGGTACGAGTACGGGTAGTGGTTCAGCATCCAGTACAGCCGGATTTGGGACAGGATGCGCACCTGTATGAACGTTTAACTTCGTAAAATATTAAGTAACATCATTTTTAGGTCTTGTTTTGACAAAAATAAACGGACCAGCATTAAAGATTGAAGTCTCTCGTTCTTAGGTCACGTGATTACTAGAATGTTTAAATGATTTATGACCTCGAGCTTATAAAATGCAAGTATGTGTATACTGACAGAGCTGTAGGTGTTGACGGCGAGGTCAGCGAGCGCGTGCATAGCTTGCAGCGCTGAGGGCGTGATGCCGGCCTCGCACACCAGGTCGAGGCGCGAGTCGTCCTGCAGGCGCGCCGCGTCCGCCAGCAGCATGCGCAGGCGCGCGCACGCGCCCGCGTCCGCTTCCACGCGCTCCGCACCGCTCGCCACCCCGCGCAGCGCCGGCCCGCCGCGCCCGTCCAGCGCTCGCTCCAGGGCGCCGTACGAGCGCAGCCGCGCCTCCAGTCCTGGGCCCCCGCGGGACCCCTTTGTCACCACCACGCGCTCCCACACCTGCACCAGAAACCACGCACCTCATCCTCCAATCTAACACTGCAACTTTTATGAGCTAGGATTCAACATGACGTTATACTTATCTTTACTTTATCTTTCTCCTCAGCCACAGGAAGTCCACTACTGAACATAGGCCTCCCCCAAGGATCTCCACATTGACTTGTTTTAAACGGCCTGCATCCTTCCCGCAACCCTAACCAGGTCCTCCGTCCACCTTCGGGGGGCGTCCGACTGCGCTTGCCTGTACACGGCCTCCACTCCAGGAACCTTTCCATTTCATTCGTACACATGTCCTCTAACAAACCCCCAATGGCCAAAAACAAAGCAGCTGTAGCTTAAAACCGATACCTGTATAAGCATCTCCAATCCGCGCGTGTCATCAGTCTTGTCGGCGAGCATGCGCGCCTGCACCTTCAGAAGGAGGCTTGTGAGAGCCTGGCGGAGGTTATCACCGTCCAGCGTGACCCTGAACTTTACGCCATTAGTGTACGGAATGCTTGTCGCTGGCACTTGAGATTCCATGCTGAAAAAAGTCAATCAGGCATTTTCACGTCCGCAAAATTATTTTTCCTTACCCAAAAAGAGACCATAGAAAGTGTAATAAAAGCAATATAAACTTACAGTTGAACAGGTACTTCGTCGGGCTGTGGCAGGAAGGGTCCGCAGCTGAGCGCCGCGTTCATGATGTAGAAGCAGCGCAGGCGGCGCTCGCGGCACATGGCGCGCTCGCCCGCCAGCCAGAGCCGCAGCCGCGACAACTCCGGCTTCAGGTAGCGGTCCACCAGCATCTGCGCACACTCCGCCTCCGCAGAGCTCGGCACGTGCCACTTGAACTCCACGCTCTTCAACAAGGCGCCATGGCCCCACTCGCGAATAGGCAGCCACTTCTCAGGCGCGGCGCCGTAGTCTTTGGGCGAGCTCTTCCAGTCCTTGAGGTCGATACAACTGAGTGATATCAGCGTGTGACCGAGAATCTCGCACGCACGGTTCAACGCGTAGTTAGAGTGCAGCTTCAAAGCCCTGTCCAGCACGCCCACTACATTAGGGATATACTTTAACAGAACAACGCCATCGCATTCAACGACGTGCATCAGCAGGACCAATCTGTACATTAAGTCGCGTGGAGGGTTCTCTTCTTTCAGGGCATCGTCGCTCGCTAATAAATCTCTGAGCTCCTCGCACAGATTGGGCAGAAACGCCGCTAGGGTTGATTCTGAGTCGACGCGAGCGAAGACGCGGAGAAGCACTCCCACCATACTACCGGATACATTGGTCTCAAACGTTGTCTGTGTTGCAAACGACTTAAACTTCCGCAGAGCTTCTTTGAATATTTTAGGAGAGCATTGCATGAGTACCGCTGTGGCTGCGGATGACAAAGCCGTCTCCATTACAGCGTCGGTCTTGCTGCGCACGCCGTCAGATTCCTTCGTGTCCAAACGGACGTGTTCCAATACACTGGATTCGATGATATTGAAGATTCTATCGAAGAACACCAAAACGAAGTCTTCAAACTGCGCTGTCGACTCGCAAGTAAGCAGTTCCTCTTCAGTCAAATCGGGCCAGTGCTCATGCGCCGAGCTGCAGTCTATGAACGGCACCATCCAGCTGAAGATCAGAATGAAGTGCAGAGAGACCAAGGTCTTCTTGATGTCGTTAGGGTCAAGACCTGGTAGAACGGCTAACAGTAGAGGCACTACGTGAGTGGGGCCTTCGGGGTAGTTGGCATCTGGGCCTCGTAGCATTGGTCGGGCGACGGCGGCCACCGCAGACATTGCTGCCGTCACTCTGTGCGGTTCTGTTAGTGAAGTTAGCGAAGTCTTGAGTCTCTCCAATAGAGGCGGCACCACCACCGCAGGACGCAGCGTGGCTAAGTTCTGTAGGGCGATGGAGATGTCGAGGGAACCACTGCGGCTGTAAACCGCCTGCAATGTTGGTTCGAGAACGATGTTTACGAATTCTGAGATGTCATTTTCTGTTAGCTTGTATTCAGCGGGTGTCTGATTTTCCCAGATTTCTGAGAACTTCTTTTCACGCTCTCGTCGAACCCTATAAAACAGGATTTCATAAAAAACACAGTGAATATTAATTTTGTATAATTTTTCAATATTAATGGTAAGTGCGATGCAGTCCAGACTAGAAAAAATTAATTCGAAAAATATCAAACCTAATAAATAGTGGGGAAATCCTTTTAATACCTGAAAACTGATTGAAAATATGTCCATGACACAAACAACCATCAAAGAACTCATAAGTACAAGCCAACCTATTCAAGAACTCCCGTGCCAGTTTCCTGAGTAGGTCTCTCAGTTTGTAAGACCAGCGGCCCGTGTTGGCGCTGTGCAGGTAGCTCTCCACGCCGGCAAGGAAGCTGCGCAGCTGCTTCAGTACTACGCCGTCGGGGCATATGCTCCACACTATCCATGACGCTATGTGCTTTGTGTCTGCGTACAAACAACACTCTGTAACAACGAGCATACGTCACGAACAAAATGTGTGCGCGCATTATACGCACGCAGAAAAGGAATAGAGTGAGAGAGAAGATACTTTGACTGCGTAAGATTGAAAGAGACAGAGTTAGCTGCACTAAATTATTGTTCTTTTTGTTTACGAACGTTTTGTCCGTGGTGTGTAAGTATAATATCTCGATTCTTCTAAGGACTCATGAGTATGCACAAATAATATCAATATGCGTACCTAAAGTATGAAGTTGACATATCTGCAAGTCTTTGTATGACACGGGCAGATTCAGCGCGTGTAGGAAGCGCGTGAACATTTTTCCAACATGGGGACTCCAGTCAACAGCACCTGGGTTCCTTTTGGCGAGAGCAGCGAAAAGAATCATAAAATCCTGCAAAAAAAAAACCTTCGGTCAGACAAAAACACGCCTTGCAAATAAGGATTTATACTGTAATGTTGATTATAAGTGTAAGATTTATAACCCATTTCTATAGGTAAATATCCGGTGGAAAGAGCAGAATTTCTATTAATTTACATACATACATACATAAACACACGCCTTTTTCCCAGAAGGGGTAGGCAGAGGCGCTACCAGAACACCCACGTTTCGCCTTGTATATTCCGTCCCACGATGTGATAGGGGGCGAGCCTATCGCCATATCGGGCACGAATTCCTGACTCCGGGCTGATAATGAATATAAAAATCCAATATCTCTTTGCCCGACCCGGGATTCGAACCCGAGACCTCAGCTTTGCAATTGTACCGTAGTACAACTACGCCACTGAGGCAGTCATCTATTAATTTAATTCTAAAGTTGAACTATGTATAGGATAAATCAGCTTCAAAAGTCGCTCTGCACACATATACATGGATCGCTCTTCACAGAGCTCCACTTCTTGAGAAAATAACTAAAAAAGTCAACTCCAATTCAACAGCGTTCCTGCTAATCTGAATGTTGCGACAAAAATAGATTCGAAAATATTACACACGCAGTGAATAAGTTAAAAATTAGGTTAACGCATCAACATTTTATCTGCACATAAAACAGCACTCATAGTTGTAAATTAATTATAGGGCTTATCATACCAATTGTATAATACCTATTGTGCAAATCTTAGGTTTTCGTCTCGTCTCTACAAAATACTATTTTATTTATTCTAATAACAATCAAGTTACTCTGAATCACTTTGTACACTGCTGTACATAATGTATACATATGAATGTCTGATATCATCATAAGACAATCTGTCTGTAATAGGGTATTCCACTCTTTTTCCAAAGTATTCTAAGTTGTTCCCAAGGTAACCAGAAACTAATAAAAAAAGTACTAAATTTTTATTCAATAGATAAGTCCCATTAAAATCCATTTTGAATTAGCATTTTAAACTTCCGCGCGTAAATGTAAGAAAATGCTAGATGCCATGTTTCGTGTGATAACGTAAACGATGCAGTGCTAAGTGAAGAGTGATTTTTTGCAATAAAGATGAGTTATTCTCTTATAACTTATTCTAACGGTGAAGGAAAACATCGTGAGGAAACCTGCATACCGTAGCGATTTTAAAAAAATTCTACGGTGTGTAAGTCCGCCAACCCGCACTAGGCCAGCGTGGTCGACTATATGGCCTAACCACTCTCAATCGTACTCTCGATTGTAGAGGAGGCCCGTGCCCTGCAGTGGGTCGTATAAGGGCTGATACAATACAATACAATACTCTCTTATAATATTTTATTTAGAAAATAATATATGGGAAGAATAGTGTCAGAACTTCTTTGTTAAACACACAAGTTTGACTACTTACTAACGGATTTACCTACGCCATTCCGGTATCCGTCACGGCAACAACCGTTTTGCATATTTGTATGACAGATAAAAAATAGAAATAATTAAAACGAATTATTAAATGTATTCGTTGAAATTGCAAATTGAAATTAACATATTAATATTGGTTAATGCTATACTACATAGATTTATTGTTTTGAGATTTTTTCTCACTTATATTAAAATACCCTAATTGTATTACTGGCTTTTCCCAAAGCTAGTCGAGTTATATATGCATATATATATATTACATACATTCACAGTGAATTAAATGAAACATGATACTATATGTTCCTATGAATTATCTTTAAAAAGGCAAAACTGATTGTGATTAAACTATAAGACAATGGTATGAGTGATCTAAGCAACATTTTCCCCGTAATAAATCAGAAACCATAAGCGGAGGCAGAAAAACGGTACAAAACGCATTCTAATTTCTAAGTGACCAAAGTTGCTGAAAAATGATAATAATAAAAAATCTCACCCAAACACCGCACTGCGAGTTATAGCAAGTATCCCAGAGCGTCATCAGCTCATCGAACCACAGTTTGTGGCCCTGCTCCGCGTATTTCGGATGTAAAGACACGGGTAAGAAAACCACCAGTTGGCTCACAGGGAACGTGTCGCACGTCCACGGATTGACTTGTGGAAGCAACTCTGCCAGTATTTCCTTTGTCGCAGACACATCAAAGTATCTGCAAATTATCTGCTCATAAAAACATATCATGTTACATGGTATATATCGATAATAGTGTATCTACTTACGGTCTAGCGCACTTCACCATCGATAGGTAAGACGTCTCCAGTGAGCTAGAAATGTAAAATCAACATTAACCCAGGATGGATCGGTACACATCGACATGGACACCATGCAACCCTGCCACCGTGTTTGGCTTGAAGAACGTGAATTTGAAGGACAAATGTGACAACTGATGATACATGAGCCCAAGCCATCTGCCACCCAATGTGCGGACATAAGCGACCCCTGTAATATCTTTTTCAGTTACGTGGGCAGTTCATTTTCGTCTTTCCCCGCGAGGCCGAGCAAATGTAGGGCGTCGTCTAGCCCGTATCCCGACATGAATTTGCGTATCATATCGAGCATATCGCCTTCTTGTTTGCCAGAACGTTTTGGCCTGAACACACATGTTAATAAATAAATATAATTATAATGAATGCGCAACGATTTGTTATATGTTTACTGGGAATATTTGATATCGTATTAAATCATACTTCGAACCCACTTGACGCAACTATTTATTATATATTGGTCAGGTAGTGTTCCCAGGCCCACGTACCTTTATTTTTACTCTATGTTTGTTTCATTACAAAAGACTTTAAAATTATGATGAAGAACCAATAAGTATAGGAACAGAAATGCGCTAACATTTCAATGTTTATACTTACGTAAGATAATGGAACAGTCCCATATGTAATGCATTTGCGCTGAACAATTTCTTTCCCATTTCGTAGAGAGGGCGCCACGGTAGAGTGAGCTCTTCGGGTGAAATTAATTGTCTTTTCCTGTAATCGTGATGTCATACGTTGATCTTAATCATTGGAGTGTGCCAAAGAGGAAAGCTATTGTTTATTGCCAAGATATAAATATGTCTTGGCTTAAGGGAACAATGCTGTAGAAATTCAGTAATATGCCTATTTTGGGCTTTGTGATTCTAAAGTAGTTGAATTTAGATTTTTTTTATTATAAAGAATTCAATTACCCATAAAAAATATTTATTATAAAATTGATATATTAATTTCTACATCGATATGAAATAGCCTTAAATAAAAATATACTAAGAAAATTAGAAGAACCTAAATCAGCGAAATGCAACATAAGCAATTTAAACTTACTTTGTTAACATGACGAACATCGTGGCATATTTGTGAATCTTGCAAGGCTCGAGATCCGGTATTATTACTAATTCGTAGGCCAGTTTTATGAGAGCTATATGATCTTCTTTGCTAAACTTCAGTCCATAGATGCGTATATATCTGAAAAGGAAAATAAGCTTGTAATCATTTAAATTAAAAAGTGGACGCACCATCTAGATCGTTATGGAACTCCATTGGGGAGATCTACATTTTATTAGCAGTGAACTTTTTGTGGGTGAGAATGAGAATTTGAATCAAAGAATTGACGAAGACTTCAGTGAATCTTTTAATTGCTCTAATGGCCACTGGCCACTCTGCTATGTATGCGTCTCGTAAACCATGTGGATCTGGATATGATTTCCAGGTCGGGTAATTCACTTAGTGTGAATGTTACTGAACAGTGGATTTTGCACGTTTACTATTCAAAAGAACCATGCTTATGTGTAAAAGTAAATGATCTTAAAACAAATTCAGGATATTTTAATAAGATGGAACATCATAAATTAGAATAAGAGCAAGTACTAAACATTACATCAATATTATTACCTAGGCAAAATGCTTGGCAGTTGTTACATTGAATAAATATGAATAAAAAAAACATTGCAAACTGGAGAGTTCGCGGCATAATTTGATTCTGTATTCGCCGGTAGGCATGCGATCCCCGCCGCTTGCGAGTGCAACCAGATTGAAATTTAAATCCGTTTATCGACGTCTAGACGAATAATTGGCATATTGTGTGTAGCTACTGCGTACTGTGTACATGTACATTACACGGTTTCGGACATCTGCCGGACGCATGCCGGTCAAAGGCCCCGCAATCGATTTTGAGCGTAGCTCACCCATTTGATGCATGCGACGCGTATCACTAGGTCTCAAACTGAAATTTATTACAAACTATTTTGTAACGCATTCTCCCATTAATACTGTCATAAACGAAGCACTTGCCAAACATTGTCTAAACAATATAAAATATAACGTGTAATTAATCTTTGATTACGGCAAATGTAGAATATAGTTAATCACACGTATCTTTGAAGTAGTGGGACTAATGCGACCGGCAATTCACAAAAACTTATTTCTGCCCCTTGATGTCATGGGATCGAATTTATCGCCATTTCAATTACTATAGATCGGTGCTACACAAGTATACACAGAGAACCATAGTCTATTAGTAAAGGATTATAGCTGCATATGAAAAGCAAAACGGTTGTCACGCGATTTTAACAAACATACAACAATTTGTCAACACTTTAAAATGTGTAACTTCATTTTAAAGAAATAAACTTCCTTAGAGGGAGGAAAGAGAATTAATCTATATAAGGTACAAATATCTAGATACTAATAATCCACGTTATGCCCTACGTCGTCATGCCGTCTGCCTTCAGTACAGTGTACATTAATTGCAACACACGAGGTATGGGGCGGGGGAAATTGCATTGGCGGCCCATCCCCTCACTGTCGAATATAATTATGCTTACATGTCTATAGGTAATGAATACGTTCGTATGCACGACGTGCTATTTGTAGCCTTGTCTGTGATTAATTATAATCACATGATACAATACGTAATAACGTATTGTATCATAAAAAAAAGTTAAAGTTACTCAAAAACCTTACTATGGCTTACTTTCATGCAAAGTAAGCCATAGGAATCGGGTTACGTATGGTATAGAGAATTGCCTTAATTTAACGCATTTCAATAAATAAATATACATTGGGAGAGGCCTATGTTCAGCAGTTGACTTCTTTTGGCGGATGGATTGGATTGTATTGGAAATAAATAAATAAATACACCCAACAGTCGCATATATAGTCCTGACTAAGATCGACTCTTGTATCGTGGGTATCAGGAACTACGAGAGACTTTTCGGTCTCACAAACAACCAGACCCGAGACAAATAGTTGTCGTTCACACAAACATTTGTCTCGGTGCGGGGATCGAACCCGCAGCCTCCCGTTTCACAGCCGGCGTCCAACCAACTGCGCCACGGAGGCTGTCAACGCAACATGTTATTGCAGTTTCCAAAAATAATATTTCTCATTATTATGCCATCGCCGTGACGTCAACCCATGCGGGAAATAGGTCACATGAATATAAGATGATCTACTCCCAAAAACATAATTTTATTTATCGACCTTCTGCGACGAAGTTTCAATACCTGTTCGAGTGTTTGAATGTGTGGAGTTTTTGTGTGTAAAACACACCTACGGCACACGAGTAATAGTGTAAAGTAAGTGTAAAGTCTTGGAAGGTTAAGGTATGTACATACATCATACACTCATGCCGATATTTACGAAGTCGTACCTAGATGACCCTAATGCCAGCAAGCCACCAAACCTGTCCCAAAGTAATGGCGGCGGGATTATTAACATTTCGTGCAAGAATAGGATTCGAACCTAAGACTTCAACTTACATAGCCATATACTGAGACTTGACCAATGAAGCGAACCAACAAAGCAATTGAACGAACATCAAAGAAAAGAAGAAAAGATCTGTTTTTCTACATAGATGTATTTGCAGTTTGTGCACGCCAAATTGTGACGTAGTATTCTTTTTATTGTGTATTTAAATATTTGGCTGACACCCCGAAGGCAATAAGGCTTTTAAAAATTATATTTAACTGATCTAAAATAATGTGGCTGTCACGGTGCTAAAAATAGTTAGAGATCTACGCTACCATCAGTAGCGACGTTATGGCGCAGTAGGACGGATTCCTAAGGCGCCGCAGAGCCGGTGATTTCATTTATAACCGACTTCAAAAAAAGGAGGAGGTTCTCAATTCGTCGGAATCTTTGTTTTTTTTTTGTATTTTCACCGATTATTGTTTTTTATGTATGTTTCCCTCTTGATAAGAGTTACAATTTTTTTACCATATACATAGATACACTAAAAACGACTTACGTTATTACATATATCCGTTTATAAACTCGTAAAACTTCGAATACGTCATTTACTAATTTTGAAATAAAAAAAACAAATATAGCACTCTTTTTCGCTTTTAATGTCCTAAAACAGACATTTATATTGCATATTTTACCAGTTTTCATTGGTGTTTATGGATATTTTACACATTTTTCATACACATTTTGAGCTTTTTATGTTGCATACAATCCTGTCCCAATATACAGTATATATTATTAATTGTAAAACTATTTTGCAAAATACTTAATACAAATATTTACAACTTCTTTCAGTGTGGCTAATTAAATAATATAATAGAAATCAAATTGAAACAAAAATCAATGAAATGCATAAAATAAAAACATAGTATGTTCAGATCAAAGTCCAATATTTGTATAAGTAATAATGTAATTCATACCTATTAGTAACTTATATGATAGATGCTTAGTCATTGCAAGCAATTATATCTTAAATATTTCATACATATTATAAACATGTGAATACTATGTGAGACAGATATATTATATATATCTTGATTTAGTAAATGTAATTATATGTGTAAAAACAATTTCAAAGTACATAATTTATTTTGTAATATACTATGTCTATTGATATTGCACAATCTATATGTTCATGTACAATTTACATACAATAAATATCACATATGTATGTATATTTTCATATACTCAAGCCTAAACCCCAGAGAGGGTATTGTATGTTCCTGTTTAATACATATAAGACACGATTTCACATAATGGTAATAAAATCACAAAAGGTCAATTGATTGAGGGGATTAATTGAATACAATATATACTATCAGCCATAAATAATTTTACAACTTAAAATCAATCAACATGTGAACAAATCATGGTCCTTTTCGTCATAAATCCAATAATTGTTTTAAAAAAAAAAATATCCAAAATGCTTAATTCATTTTACAAAGCAGAAAAAATATAGATTACACTATCAATTGATGACATCGGAAGTATATTTTGAAATGTTTGTGTAATATAATTATACAGATATCAAGAATATTACCTTTTAATTATTTCTTCATACATACATACATAAACTCATGCTTTATTACCAGAAGGGGTAGGCAGAGGTGCTACCAGGGCACCCACATTTCGCCTTGTATGTTCCATCCCAATATGTGATATGAGGCGAACCTATCGCCATATCAGGCACAAATTCCTGACTCCGGGCTGATAATGAATGGAAAAATCTAATATAACTTCGCCCGACCCGGGATTCGAACCTGATGCTTCAGCTTTGCAATCATACCATAGTACAACTACACCACCGAGGCAATTATCTATAAATATAATAAAACTATATACTGTAAAGTTATAGTTTTTTTCTGTGTATATATTCAATATACTTTTGTTTTAATTCCAAGGAATAGCCAGTGTATAGTATTGTACAATGCTAAGGTCAATGGAGATGTATAGTTTTCAGGAAGTTTTGGGTAACGGCCAGCATATTTGACACTTGCCGACTATTGCCAAAGGTTAACACTGAACTGTTTAGTAACATGTCATGTTACAAACTATCTGTGATTTTATAATAAGAAAAAGTTGAAACACCTGTTGCACCTTATTATGTTATAATATTAATCCGAGTATATTATTATACTCCAAAATAATTATATTTAAAATAGCTTTTAAATCAGCTTTTTATACTGATATATGGCAATGTAACATCACTACGTATGGTGGTAAGTGCAGTACCATCCAAATTAATTTTGACTGTCAGTACAGTAGCTACACCTCATTATTCATTTATTAGGCTCAATAAATATGGTAGCTAAGTTTGTGTACATATAAAGTTTATTTCTACATGTAACTCATCTCTCATTATTTAAAGGGTTCCTGTACGTCATTTAATTATTATAAGAAGTTGGTATTATGTCGAACATTTAATTAAAATGTAGACAAGTATAATAGTATAAAATCATAAATAATAATATTAATAAATATTTCGCAATAAGTCATTAGAAACTTACTTGTATGAGTATGTTATTTTTTATCCAACAAATACCTATTATTAAAATCATATTGGTTGAAATTTTGCATTGTAAGAAATAATTTCAATTAAACGTAAAATATACTTACTTCATGAGTCTGGAGGACCATACTCCGCAGGCGGGCTTCATTTCGCGCAGCATCACTGCCTTCGCCAAGTTCGTCTTCACCTGCTCCAGGAACCTGCTGGACTCTTCGTCCAATTCGGCAGCATATGGCAAGATGTGATTGATAAAATTTTCCTTTTGTGGTTTGAACCCCAGAGCCTGTATCCGCTCTGGGGTCGCCACCATCTCAAACTCATCCTCTTGAAGCATCTTGAACAATTTATGACGTTTTTTGTATCAAAATTTACGAGTCACTTATGTTGTCCTTTTGTACCGGTAGCAACATGAGCGCCAACGCCGCTCGCGCGCCAAACAACGACACTGTTTCAATTTTCCGATTCCTCTTCACAAATAATATAAATCAATTCAACATTGAATTTACACAAGTCATCAGATATTTCTCAAAGGAAAATCCAATTCAGTCAGTGCCTACGTTACGTTCCTTTTCACGAAAGGTTGACATTCGTACATGCGTCACATTGTGCTGACATCATATACAGCGTGTTTTATATTCTGTAATATTCGTAATAAATACTTAGGATAATTAATAAACCTATGTATAATATAATAAAAGAACCAGTGAATTGTAGGTCCTATCGTAACCGTCGACGGAGAATAATATTTATATCTTTAGAAATAGGTGTGACACAGAAAAAAACTGTGGTGGTGTGATTGTGGGTGATATTTAACACTACCGATTATAACATAACATATACATTGTAACATAACCGATTGTGTCTAATATGTAACGGTACATCAACATCATCAGCCCTTCTACATCCACTGCTGGACATAGGCCTCTTCTATGTAACGGTTAACTATTTATAACTCACAAGGGAATCAAATCATACATTAGGTACAGTGACTTTTATTAACATTTTCCATCGTTGTAAGTATCCTGTTATTAAAGAGAAGACACATATTTTAAGCCCCGCAAATTGGTGATGCGCAAGGACTTTGTCTCAATAACATCCATGTCACTTCAGCCGCTTACTGTCATTAAGGTAAGGCTAAATTATAAATGTTATATTTTTTTCCTCATTTATATTAAAATAAAATTTCTAATTATTTAAATTGAAGTTAGTGTCTAGTGATACATATAAAAGATGCATTTAAAAATTATTTAATAAGTGAATTAGATATTTTCTTGTCATATTTACATAAATATGGTAACAATAACAAATAATATCAAAACTTATCTCACAACAATAGCATAGTCCAAACTATTCATACATGCTACGAATGGATGATAGCTTCATACGCGTGGTGCTCCGCCCGTGCTCAGCTCCTCTAGCCTATAGTCAGCTTATCGTTGCTTGTCTCGAGAAACGTCATATTTATGTCACTATCACGGTAGCCATTATACACAGAAACCACGGTGGGAACGGTAGATGAAACATTAGCTTTACGACTATCCAGTATACACACTCTATGCTTACAACTATGCCGACATAATCATCTATTCTTTGATGCCGTGCCGACGGCTTACAAGATAGTGATAGGTTGTCATAGATCACGGCTTAAAAAGCCAATCAAAAGCAATTCTTTTTCATGTTTTATTACCTACTCAAACCTTTTGATTTATCATCGAGGATAATCAATACATTGACATCAATGCCTGGCTATAGCCAATAGTAGGATCTAGGATGGTACTGAATAAATTGAGATACATATTACATATATGCAATTAATAGTTATAGACAGAAATCGGATAAACTTCCGAAAAGCTCATACCTCCGATCGCTATAAAATTTGGTATTACTAACGTATTTTAACCTCTTAATCACGAATATTATAATGAAAATGAGCGCAAATTCGATTTTGAATATGAAACCTACGGGGAAACTCTTTTCGCTCAGTTTGTATAATCACGCATTCCTAACCGATTTCGAATCATTTGGCATTAGAAGGGGATTGCAGTAAGAAGGGGGAGTGTTCCTCCCCCCTGGTACCACTTCCATGAAAAGGTAATGCACCATTCTTGAAAAAAAACCCAATTTAAGTCACCTAAACTTAAAACACTTGTTGTTAAACAAAACTTGCTTCTGCGACGTCTCCGGCACTGCAGGAAGTGCAGCCCTTGTGCCCTTACGTAACAAAGAATAGGCAGCCGCAGCGGCTGAGGTGAGCATAGGCGCCTATTCTTTGTTACGTAAGGGCGCAGAAGCTGCTCTCCCTCCGCGCCTCCGGCTTTTATATACACTCTAGGGGTGGTAGCCAAAAGACTACGTGAAGTCGGGGTGCCTGAGTCGGTTTTGGGACAGATTCGACCTATTTTAAC
The DNA here is from genome assembly GCA_033459515.1 of Theretra japonica. Lineage (NCBI taxonomy): Eukaryota > Metazoa > Arthropoda > Insecta > Lepidoptera > Sphingidae > Theretra > Theretra japonica. The sequence continues at coordinate 6,318,038 of CM065951.1, read as the reverse complement.
CATAATTTGACATATGATTATCGATTTGTTTGTCAAACACCCATAATAACGTTCCGTTTTACCTAATATGTGATTTGAGATTGGAAATTTTTATTATTAATTTCTCGAAAACTATGCATTACTTTGTAATAATAGTGATAACGTTATAATCAGGGACTCAATGCCTACCACCTTTGATGGCTTTTCCCCTCTCCTCGTGTCAAATGATTCTAAAGTCCAGCCAAAGTTAAAGTTTTCAACTTCGTTTTTCATATTAAAAATGTAATTTGCGCTAATTTTCTTTATGATATTCGTGATTAAGAGGTCAAAATACGGTATTATACCAAATTTCACAGCGATCGGAGGTGTGTGCTTTTCGGAAGTTCATCCCAGATCTGTCTTGATCGCACACATTTTAGCCTACAATTCATTATTTATCATTCAAAATCAGCTCGCTTTTGTTCCTTCATTATAATATATTTTATCTCTATTAAACAAACGTCCCACGAAGCGAAAAGCGCAGCGTGGGACGACCACCCACTAGGTGGTCAGACGACCTGGTGAAGGTCGCGGGACGTCGCTGGATGCAGGCTGCCTCCAACAGGTCACTGTGGAAATCATTGGGAGAGGCCTATGTTCAGCAGTGGACTTCCTTTGGCTGATGGATTGGATTGATTGGAATGAAACGTGTTCTCCGCCTATTTTTTTTTTTTATCAACCCATATACGTCCCACTGCTGGGCACGGGCCTACTCTACAATCGAGAGAATCGATTGAGAGTGGTTAGGCCATATAGTCCACCACGCTGCCCTAGTGCGGGTTGGCGGACTTACATACCGTAGAAATTCTTTAAAATCGCTACGGTATGCAGGTTTCCTCACGATGTTTTCCTTCACCGTTAAAGTGCGTGGTGATTGACTATCAATACACACATAACTCCGAAAAGTCAGAGGTGTGCCCTGGGATTTGAACCCTCGACCACCGTTAACATGTAGGCAGCCGAGTCTGGTCCGTTACCAACAGGCCACCACGCACTTCACTTCACTTCTCCGCCTATGGTACCTTGTAAAGAAACACCCTTATTTATATGTATTTTATGTTGATTGTGATACAATATGTGAAACCCATAGAATGTTTATCTGAACCACAATTATTGTTTGTTTCGTGTCTGGGTATTTGTGAGACAGAAAAGTCTCGCGTAGTATCTGATACCCACGACACAAGATTCGATCTTAGTGGGGGGTCAGAACTATGTATGTGACTGTTGGGTGTATTTATTTATTTTATATGCTGTTCAATAATCGGTAAAACGTGAATCGATTATCGATATATTGTTAGGTTTGGTTTGAACTTTGACTGCTTAGGGACCTCACTAGTGTAGTGAATGATTGTGTTGTGACACTGTAGTTTCATTTTATAGATTTTCTCAAAATTCTTTTATTTATTTCAATTAATCCTTACTTTACATTTTAGTAATGTCATATCAATTGTATAGAAATACCACAATTGGTAACACATTACAGGAAAGTCTTGACGAACTAATACAAGTAAGTTTTGTTTACTTCATAGAAGTTGATTCGTTTTGCTGTATTAAGTAATTTCATTGTTGTTAATTTTACTTAACAGTATGGTCAAATAACTCCGGCGCTAGCAGTGAAGGTGCTATTGCAGTTTGATAAATCAATAAACCAGGCTTTGTCAAACAGGGTAAAATCCAGATTAACCTTCAAGGCTGGAAAATTAAATACCTACAGGTAATTTTTTATACTATATGATTTTCTTATTTATTTATAGTCTCAATAAGTATAGTAGTAGAATGTGAAGCAGTAGTCCTTGTACAATACTATGTGTAATCATGTCAATTTTGTTTCTGTGTGTTAATTTGATGTGGTGTCATTAAAATGAATAAATATACTGTGAATTATAGACAGACAAAATTGACGCATTAGATATAGCATTGCTAGGATTACGTGTGTACATTTGTTCCATGATGGTACAATATCAAATAGTGACCATATCTTTGCCAAGGTTCACTAGCATGTAAAATTATCACTTTGACCATTGTGGCAAAACAAAGAAATATCCTTCTGCGTGATACAGGTGTGTTAAGTAGGTAAATAACATGCATGTATGGCATGTTTTAAATATACCATAGAACTGGGTGAATGAAACTTCTTCTTCTACAAAGAAGTTTGGATGGTTGGCACTAAAATATTATGCTCCCATAATTATTTGGGGTGATAATTTCTTTTATTCTGTAGCAGCTAGAAAAATACACAAAATAAACACTTAAATAGTAAAAGGCCAATAACAAGTTTTCGCTTATAAAGTAAATTAACAATTTAACCCTAGTGTCAAAAACCGGTTACCTGGGTACCTATTTGAGTTTTGTAATAAATAAAACTCCTTTATTTTATCATTTGCAAAATTATTTCCACCAATATCTTAGCTTTCCAACCATTTTCGAATAAAGTTATGGGTAGTTTAACTATTTTTAAGTATTATACATTTTTTAAATACAATCCAAAGTTATTTAATGCATTGTTCAAAAACTGGGGTGTCCATACATTTTTTTACTTTTTTATGCAATGTAAACATTGAATAATTTAAGTTTGTTATCAAATTGACTAATTATCATTAAAAAACTAGAATCAAAAAAGTAATGTGAATACATACATACATAAACACACGCCTTTTTCCCAGAAGGGGTAGGCAGAGGTGCTACCAGAACACCCACGTTTCGCCTTGTATATTCCGTCCCACGATGTGATAGGGGGCGAGCCTATCGCCATATCGGGCACAAATTCCTGACTCCGGGCTGATAATGAATTGAAAAATCCAATATCACTTTGCCCGACCCGGGATTCGAACCCGAGACCTCAGCTTTGCAATCGTACCGTAGTACCACTACGCCACCGAGGCAGTAATGTGAATATTCGATGTTATAATACTTAAAATTCCGAGAGGGTAATCATTTATTATACAGTTTTTTGGTTTTGATTCCACAGACATTCAGTAGTTTCTCATAGGTTTCCTGAGTGGTTTGCATTTGAATTACATAATATATTATCTGTAAATTGGATACTTCCCGCAATAATTTACGTCAGTTCAGTTGTTAAAACATTAATCAAATCGATGTGTAACATGCATGACAATCATCTTTCGCTGATCCCACATAAGCTATATGAGACCCATAAAATGAAAACATTCCTTAATCTACAGAGACAAACATTTAGAATCAAATTAAATTTAAAAATCAAAATTGTTTCTATCCATCCTTGTGTATGGTAGTAAGATTATCATAAAAAATGGTGTTATTTGTTCCTACTTTCAGTAAAATATTGTTATCATAGTATTTTGCTTCTTTTCAAAGTAAAAACATATTAGAAAAATACCACATGGTATAAAATGATTGCTTAAATTACTCAGAAAAAAATCGGAGTTCCAATATTATTATTAAATTCATTAAAGAACACAGGAAAAATTGTATTCTTGCTAAAAAAAATACAATCCATGTAATGTGTAAGGAATGAGACTCAATATAGTTTACAATGTAATTGCAATATTTCATGAATTCATTAATAATTCATTATGTTTGAAATGGACAGGGCAATATCTTTACATATTTTCACACTGGTTTCAAATTTTGTTTCTGTATCAGCCCATATATGACCCACTGCGGGGCCCGGGCCTCCTCTACAATCGAGAGTACGATGGAGGCCATATAATCCACCACCGTGGCCTAGTGTGGGTTGGCAGTAAATTTTTTTTTGTATATGAGTTGAATAAAAAGAAGTATAAATGAATTTTATTCTATGGTACTTGTCTATGATAATACAAATATGTGTTGCAATATTGAGTAAAATAAAATTGACTCCTACTAATGGCATTTCTTTATCAGGAGTTACTTATTTCTAACTGTATTTTATCACTCTCTGTTTCAGGTTTTGTGATAATGTATGGACATTCATGTTAAATGATGTGGAATTTCGGGAAGTCCAAGAAGTAGCAAAAGTCGATAAAGTAAAAATTGTAGCATGTGATGGCAAAAGTAAGTGTGATACTAAATATGTAATATTTGTTTATTTTCTTCCTACTTAACTTGTTTAATTTGGAGTATTAAAGCTCTTTGCCACAATGTAATGTTCCAAAAAGTTTTTGCTTATGGTTTATGTTTGCCAGCCTGTTCTGCAATATCCAAAAGCATATTTTAAAAATTGGTTAAATTAAAGGACTGCTTAGTTCACAAATGATTTGCTAACTTCGTATGCACATAGACTAGTTTCATATTTTTTATACTTTCATTTATTTCTTTTTCAGATGTTGAGGACAGAAGATAACCAATGGCGGTATTTGGTATTTTAGATTATAAATTATCTACAAAGGAAAGGCTCAGAATTTCATCAAAATTGTTTACATGTAATATAAATTTTTCTGTGTATTGTATGTAGGGGATAATATTCTCTAAATAAATAATGTAAGCTCAGAAATTTGGTTATTTCAATTATATCACAAATACTCGGCTGAATGCTACTTAGTATGTAGTAATATGTGTGTAGGTTTTTGGTTCCTGTTTGATGTGGTAATATGTTGTATGCGACACACACACATGTGTTTAAAAAAATGTGAAATGCGTTCGCGTCTTTGCGTTTATCACACGTTTGGCGTGTTATTCACATATTATAGGCGCTTATAACTTTATTATTTTGTTATTGATAAATAAAAAAATAATAATTTGCTTATATTGGAAACATGTTACCGATAGTGTGCAAATTGCATGGAAGTTTTACTTGAATACAAGTGGAGACATTCAAAATTGAGAGTTGAAAGACGTGCTGCTGTGGTTGGTGCTGGTTGCCGAATTAAATGTTTTCGTGCCCCCATCTAACAGCCATTATGTTTCGATAATTTGTGCAGCGAAAGTTGACCATGTTACTCGTTCGAAATTCGAAACATGCTACTTACCTGTGCGCGTTCAATACGCGTGTGTCACTTGGATAAAAATATTAAAGTTCGAACTGTCCACAGACCACATGCAAGTTGAAGCTTGTATGCAGATTTGTTCAAGTTGCATGCAATTTGCATACATTTAACTTGTCTAATGTCTTGTCCTAATGTCTCGCAATACTGCGTCCCGTCCCGCCCGCTGTTAGGCGAGGCATTTAGCACATAGCTCAACGCGACTTTGAAAAAAAAGGCCATAATATGACGCAATCGCACTGTCCTAGTTTATTGATTTTATAATATATTCTTGGAGCCCTCACTAGCCTGTCATCCCGGTCTAAAGCTCCCATGACAATAATATAGCAAATCCGCCTCAAGTTAACACGTCCTTTTGGTACGTGAAGGCATATTTTCGTGTACTTATTGTACTACTTACTACTGGCATTTTTGGTCTGGTTTCATATAACATAGTGCCCTCTGTTTAACAAATGCGTGTAATTTGCTAATGTCATCTAGTTCTAAAAATTGGTAAATAAATAGCAAAGAAGATAGCTAAACTAAATGTGTATATAATGCCCGATCCAGATTCATCACGAGGCTACACGAGGGAACGCCATCGCGAGAGTAAGGACTCCTCACCTCGTCTTCCCTCGCCTCGCCTTGCTGTCGCTCCGCTTGTTGTCGGTTTTGGACGCGAGTGGGTGAGACGAGCGAATCTTTGACACTCTCAAGAGTGTGGATGGTTAGCCTCCACTTGCCAAGACTCGTGCCGAGTCTCTAGAAGGCGCCTCGCTAGAATCTGGAGTGGGTATTATATAGACCTATAGGTCCTTACCCTATAGGACCTATAGGACCTTCAGAAACGTCACATGAAAAGATGCAATATAGAGCCCTCTCGCTGGGAGAGTTTGGCAGCACAACGACCGGAGTGGCGCGAGATTGTGAAGAAGCGAATCCGCGAATTTGAGGAACAGCGTTTAGCTGACCTCGACGCCAAGCGCGATGAGCTTAAAGCCCGTCAACTCGCCGCCATTCACTTTAATTATGAAAGCGGTAAGCTCACATGCCCACTTTGTGCAAGGGAGTTTGCTGCGAAAATCGGCTATATAAGCCATCTCCGGGCGCATCAGCGCCAAGCCCTATAAGGGGTCGAAGTGGTCGCCATGGCCGTAATCGGTCGGATTACATTATTATTACATAGGTAACATTTCGTTTTTCAAGGGTGATTTCAATAAAACGAACTTAAATCCAGTCTCAAGTGCGATATTAATTGACGTGGCACAATTATTTACATTTATTCTACGATCCGTTATTGCACAATGCGCATATACGACAATTAATATTAAATTAACAATAATTACGCGTCAATAATACACGCACTCCAATCATAAACAATAATCTGATCTAAACAGAGCCCATCTCAGCTGTTAAGAAGAATTCAAGTTACATCTCAAAATCTGTTCTGCTTAATACTTTACTGATTACTCAAAACGGAGATGTGTTTATAAATATATCGATGTAAACCCCATGCCAACTCATTGCTGGATGTAGGAAAGCCTCCCCGTGTATATGCCATATTTTTCTATATTTTTTTTCTAGCTAGAAAATCCAGTCTTTCTGCCATATTGATGACCTAATGTGACTGTGTGAAAGGTAACCTTTTGCCATAATACCCTAAAACATATCTAAATCAATTTGTGCGTGAAATTGGTTTCGGTTCGCCAACCTATTGATTTGTTTTGAGATTATATTAAGTCTTCATAAACTGACAGACTCCGGGGATAATATGGTTGTGCTTAATTAAAGCGTGTAGCCACCTTTTTTGGTATTAAGTACAAGGCAAAGTTCTGCACCATTAGACTATGATTAGGCTAGAGTTGTTAATAAATATTGTCTAAGTAAATTATTGGGTTAATTTTGTTTATCCGTTGTCGACTCAAAGCTGATGCGTCGTATCACATGCTTACATCTTCTATTTGTTAGGAATTATGGTTGCTTAATGAATGTGCTATTTCAGCTATTAATTATGAAGTATTTAACATTATAGGAATTTATGAGGGAAACAAAAAAAACTCGGTAAACTGTCATTTATATTATTTATTAAACAAAGATTTTGTTTCGCTGTAAGTTTATGTTTCACTTTTCTATTGAATTGGCGCCGTTGAATTTCTTTATTTGTCAGGATCTAGCAGCAGGTCGTAAGTTGGCAGAATACCTTAAACAAAGAAACAGTCGTATTTAGTTTATATATTTTAAATAATGTACATTTAACAACTTTTAGTATTGAAAGGTAAACAGAAAGTATTGAATGCGTCATTTATTTAGGTTATTTGTATCAAATAAACCATGTCCACAATTCTTTTATTATTCTATATTTTTATTAGTTTATTAAAATATACTGACCTAATGAATGACGATTTTCATTTATACTGGATTTTGCTTCGGGCTTCAGATTCGTTGTATTGTAACTATTCTCTGGGTTGGGCATCCCAAGCGGTTGTGGCGTGTATGTGGACATGAGGTTATATTCTGCCTATCTTTCTGGTTTTTCTATTGATGAATATGACGACAACATGTTTTGTTCAGTTATATCTGTATTTTATTTAGTGTTCTTCTCTACACTGTTCTACTTTCCATTATGTTTTCATGTTGGTTTTATGGTTTCTTGTAAGAAATGTTTTTAGCGGTGCCTCTTCAGTCTTCTTTCTTCATCTTCAATGAAATCACTTCCAACTTCCACTTCAATTCCTTTTCAAACTAAAATATCTTATTAAAATACATTTTATTCCCTTAAACTCGCTTCATCTTCGTTTTAAGTAAGTGGTGCCTGGTTTGTTCTTCGTCTTGCATGTTATTATTTCTTATTTTATATGTTCTTCTTTGCTATGTTGACAGTCCTCCAATGCTTTGTCTTCTGTTACGAAGTTAATGTTCTTCTTCAATATTCTCTTATTGCCTTCTATGTAGTCGACGACAACATTCTTCAAATTTTTTGTCTTCATGATTCGTCGTATTGCCGGTGTCCCTCTTCATCTTCTTCTTCTTCTTTAATCAGTGTTCTGTCTTTGTCTTCTATACGCCGCCGGTTTCTGTTTTCATACTTTTCTGGTTCACATTCTATAGCATTCCACTATTTCTCCTCAATCTTCTCGATTCTTTATAACTTATTTTTTAACAAATCCTATGTTCAATAGCCAGTCTATAATGTTTTCTTGGTTTATCTTCTAAGGTGCTGCGGTAGTTATCGCTTCCTTTTCTTTATTTATGCTACAAAGGGCCTCGCTCCACATACTCTGTCTTTTTCTATTATCTCAGGAAGATCGCCTTTTCTTGTTTCATCTTATCCGTTTTGACAATTTCTTTGTTCATATTCTTCGCCAATCATCATCTTCGCCGCCAGTTTTCGTATTGTTCGCCAATTAACCATCTCAGTCTTCTTTCTTCATTTTCCACGCCGGTGTCGATTTTGGTCTTCTTTCTTCATCTTCCTCGCCGGTGTCCATTTCGGTCTTCTTTCTTCATCTTCCTCGCCGGTGTCCATTTCGGTCTTCTTTCTTCATCTTCCTCGCCGGTGTCCATTTCGGTCTTCTTTCTTCATCTTCCTCGCCGGTGTCCATTTCGGTCTTCTTTCTTCATATTCTCCGCCGGTGTTGATTTTGATCTTCTTTCTTCATATTCTCCGCCGGTGTTGATTTTGATCTTCTTTCTTCATATTCCTCGCCGGTGTCGATTTTGATCTTCTTTCTTCATCTTCCCCGCCGGTGTCCATTTCGGTCTTCTTTCTTCATCTTCCCCGCCGGTGTCCTTTACAGTCTTATTTCTTCATCTTCCCCGCCGGTGTCCATTTCGGTCTTCTTTCTTCATCTTCCCCGCCGGTGTCCATTTCGGTCTTCTTTCTTCATCTTCCCCGCCGGTGTCCATTTCGGTCTTCTTTCTTCATCTTCCCCGCCGGTGTCCATTTCAGTCTTCTTTCTTCATCTTCCCCGCCGGTGTCCATTTCAGTCTTCTTTCTTCATCTTCCCCGCCGGTGTCCATTTCAGTCTTCTTTCTTCATCTTCCCCGCCGGTGTCCATTTCAGTCTTCTTTCTTCATCTTCCACGCCGGTGTCAATTTTGGTCTTCTTTCTTCATATTTCCCGCCGGTGTCGATTTTCATCTTCTTTCTTCATCTTCCCCGAAGGTGTCAATTTCGGTCTTTTCTTCATATTCATCGCCGGTCTTCGTCTTCATCGTCTTCCTCGCCGCTCTTCGTCTTCATCGCTGCTCTTCGTCTTCCTCGTCGGTCTTCGTCTTCATCGTCGGTCTTCGTCTTCATCGTCGCTCTTCGCCTTCATCGTCGCTCTTCGTCTTCATCGTCGCTCTTCGTCTTCATCGTCGGTCTTCGTCTTCATCGTCGGTCTTCGTCTTCATCGTCGGTCTTCGTCTCCATCGTCGGTCTTCGTCTTCATCGTCGCTCTTCGTCTTCATCGTCGCTCTTCGTCTTCATCGCTGGTCTTCGTCTTCATCGCCGGTCTTCGTCTTCCTCGCCGGTCTTCGTCTTCCTCGCTGGTCTTCGTCTTCCTCGCCGGTCTTCGTCTTCCTCGCCGGTCTTCGTCTTCCTCGCCGGTCTTCGTCTTCCTCGCCGGTCTTCGTCTTCCTCGCCGGTCTTCGTCTTCCTCGCCGGTCTTCGTCTTTTATGGTACCGTGATGGTCATAGTCTTCTTTTAAATCTTCTAAAATACAGTAACCGACGATTTCAGTCTTCGTATTCTTAGTTAAGCGCTGTTTGTGGTCTTCCTTCATCATAGGATGCCGCGTTCGTCGTCTTCTGAGTATTGGGCTGGTTGATTTCTTTAGTTTAATATTTGATTTTTATTTTATATCATCTTCTGTCTTCTTTCTTCATCTTGCGAAGCGTCGCACCCGCCGTACTCCAGTCTTCTTTATTCATCTTCCGAAGCGTTGCCCCCGCCGTTTTCAGTGTTCGTTGTTCATCTTCCGAAGCGTCGCACCCACCGTCTTCAGTCTTCTTTCTTCATCTTATAATCCCAATCCGATTTGTTTACAATGTGTTTGGCTCCTTTTTTCTTGCCATCATTGAACCTTTTAGATATAGGTTTAATCTTTTTTATTTAACTGGTAATGTCTGTTCCTTTTGATTTTTTGTGTTTTTACCCGACTGCGAAAGGAGGGTAATGTTTTTCGAGTGTATGTATTTTCATCATTCGTTTAATATTTTATGATGTTGCTTCTGTTTATATGGTATGAAAGTCTTCGTTCTTTATTTTATATTTGGCAATCATTTTCTGTTTAACTTTGATTTATTCAGCGTTCTTATACTTAAAGTCAAATAAGTTGTTCGTTACAATTTATTCCCGATTCATGTTATGATTAGTTATCATTTGAAATATGCTATAGTTCATTGAATTTATGCTTTTTTCGATAAGGCTTTTAGTTCCTGATGTTAGAACTCCACAATCAACAATATTTTAACACAGTAAGTTTTTATTCCTAATATCTAGTACTCACAGTAGACAACATTCACTTCAATGATTTATTATGCTTATTAACTTCACTTGAAACATTTGGAACTACATAAATCACATATCTACACCATAACTGATAGCACTCCACTGAACTTATTTGTGTGATTCTATTTCTGCTTTATTCATTTGTTTGCTTCTTGCCATGTGACTTGTAGGTTTTGAACGTATCTCATAATTCAATGTATTTTCTATCCATTGCTGAAATTAATAGAACTAACCAATTCTAAATATTACAGGTTTACCTTTTTAGTATGCCTTAAGGACTATGACATCTTGGAAAATTATCCTATTTTGTAGTATTGATTGGTCGCTTTTCTGTGACTGTTTGTTCATCATTAGCGATGTTTTATTCTATGTGTAATTCTGTAAGAAACTTTATTAACCTACCCACAATAATTTCCACGAGAATTAGCAATTCCATTACAAGCGGAACATTACTCAAGTAAAATATAATTGGCTATTTGTCGAAAGCACTGCTTAAAATTTTATAATTATATTATTGTCCTATAATGTCTGAAATAAACATTTAGTTAATTGCACTCACCTGACTACTCCGAATATATTTTTCTAGTAATATAAATTGGGTGCATTTCGTAATTAAATTGACAAGTAACTAAGCATACATAGCCATTCATAGCCTTTGTATCAAAATATATATTCCAAGTAAATTATAGCTCTATTTTTTTAATTAAATGTGGGCACACACTGAAAGTCGTTTTTTATTGATAATCCCACCATCCAATAATTTTTATTAAGTATTCCCATGTGTAGATTCATCTGCAAATGTAATTTTTATACGTAGCCTAAACAAAAATAATCGCTTTTATATTATTTACTTACATACTGTCTATATTTATTTTCTTCCTCTGTTTTGGTTTCATTTATACGATCACATTAATATTAGCTTTCGTTTATAATTTTATGGGTCCTTGATTAACAGCTTCAATTATTATAATATTCAATTCAATCATTGTGACTATTTTATTCTTTCAATTTGTTTTTTTTTGTATTGTAGTTGTTACATCATTTTTCAATATTTTATTACATCTGGAAAATATATGCTGAAACAAATCCATTACCTACCAGCCACATCATGCAACAACATTAAAAATACGTGAACATGTATAGAGCAATAAAAGTTATTTTACATTTAAGGATACTTTGATTGCATTCTCTGTTAATAGTGGCTTATATTTTGTACAAGACTTTAAAAGTTTAAAAAATCCGAATTGTTTCTGAAAACAAACTAATTAACCACACCAAAAACACGAAGGCGCCTGAAACAATATTGATCAAGTACACACACAAACACACGACGACACTGTGTAAACATGCATGTCTTTTTGTTACAATTTTCCATCGTATACCCAAACAAATAGCTATGCTGTGCCTTATTTAACATGAAGCCATTAAAATAGTAGCTTTCTACTTGAAATAATCACATGTTATGACTTCCAATGTACAAATTCAAAATGTATTAAAATTTGTCTAGCCGCATGCGTACTGTGCGTGCTTAGGACAAATCAGAGGGTTAGACAGAAAGGTCAGATTACATATAAGCATGTGGTTAACAATCCATAATTGCTTGTGACCTGATGTTAAACACCCATACTATTGCATACATTAAAGCATAGCCCACGCAAGTTACTGGGTCAATGGTGAAAATCAGGAGACAAATATTAATCAGACTTTGTGCCTTTAAATTTTCATTAACAATAAAATAGTAAAGTTGTCCTTGCCGTACAAAAATGTGGTACTAAAAACTAGTATTAATATTTTAGCGACTTACAGCCAACACCAGAACACCTTTACATGCTGCCTTGTAATAGCTACTAGGATCCTTCTAAAAGGTTTACTATGAAGTCCGGTGATATGAAGAGTGCAGAACTATTTTTTATACGATTCCAATCTGATGTCAATAATGTAGTGCGCAACAGGCAGCAATGCAGTAATGCAGTAAATCCTTACAAAGCTAATGCAGTTTAGGCTACTTTCAGAACGTCTTGTTAATCTCCAAGTGACGAGACATCTTGAAGTACTTCCATGTAAACCTGCGGACATGAGGGCTCCCACCAGAACATTTGGAGTACTGGATGAATTCCCTCAGATTATTTGCAATTCCAGATACCAATCTAAATATAAGATGAAGCTTGTACAAACCATACGGCCAAGTTTTAAGGCTTTATATTCTCAATTGATTTTTTATTAGTCAGGGTTAAACATTTTAAGCGTCTACAGAGATAGTTCCATGTTTCAATTTCTTGATAATGTAGAATGATTAAATCCGTTAGATGCGTTTACATAATATTACAAAGCCGAATTTGTAAATATTACACGGTGCTGTACATACGTTTATGCATTTATTAAAAATCTTGTTACCAGTTACCATTCTTGAAAATCTGCAAGCTTAGAAAAAAAGTTGGCGGGAAAGTAAATGTAAATAATTTACCGTCTCATTCAACAGGTCCTCAAAAGGATAGGGTTATTTGTTGCTCCACCATATTCATTCATTCGGAGTTTCATTGGAGATGATCAAAAGGCAGCTTGAGTTGATTCCATATTATCATTATATTAATAAAGATAAAAACTTTATTTTACCTGATTGGAGGTGAAATAAAACTGAACGATGATTGATCATTGTTTTCCCACGTTTTTAGACAACAAACATTGCATGCATTGTCTTACTCGAGTTATAGTTTGTATTCATGAAGTCGATTCCGCATGCTCACGAGAAGATGAACAGCATCCATTTTGTTGAAATCATTGCGAAAGAATAAAACTGGTTTTTTTTTCTTCTACAGTCTACACATGTTGCATGTTTTTCTGTGTTTAATACTAAAACAAGCCTCTAGATCAACTGCCACGACATATCAAAAAAGGCCTTATAAATGTGTTGGTACTTTAGGCTAAGTAAATACTCAAAATGCAATATGTCAAAAAGTGTTTCATGTACCTGGACACGAGCAGTCTTAGTCATAGCAATGTAGACGGCACCGAATCAATGATGTTAATACGACACGAAGACACTGGATCCAGCCGTTGTTTACTGCTGTCAGGTGACGTGATGCAATATACGATAGTTTTTATTACCAATTAAGAGCTTTAGACAGGTATTAGAATCTGGATTAACCTGTAGTGATGAGTTGCCACTCGGATGAAGTAAGTAGGTAATGCATGCGCAGTTGATGAACATATTCGGCGATTGTTGCTATTATGTAAAAATAATATGTTAAATCGACGAACCGTGGGGACGAAGCCATATTTGGAGGAAGACCACCCGCACCATAAGGATTCCTCGCAGCACATTACACGCAGGCAATCTACGCATCATCATAATATAATAGCGTAAAGACGTACAACACGCATGCTCGCATTTTTATGAATTAATCAATCAAGCCACTCTGCGCCGTTGCCATAAATGATATTAATACCTCGGTCGAGCTGGTGGAAGTTACACGGTTGATTACCAGATGATCAGGTCAAGTAACGATGTAACTGATGCCGTTGCGCAGCAAAACGATGCTGTAACATTTATCAGATACGTGCCATATTGTTTTCATGGCTGTTAGGGTATACGAAATGCGTTTTTGAAACGCTCTTTATAAAGATAATATGTCGTACTCAGAAAATGTGTTACCAGAGCTCTATGCCGGCCATTGTGCAGCGTAGTTTCAGCTAGTTTGAAGGTCAGGCGAAATTGCTTTTAGGTAATATAATGGTTGGGTTGTTAATTTCCATACGTTGAGGTAAGGTAAATACCGGACACGTTGTTTCCTTTGCGCGGTGTTCGTGTTAACTCCTGATAATGTGAAATTAAGTAGCACGCGAACAGAAGTTAAAGACAATTGCAAGTCATACCTCGGACAGATGACATGGTTTTTTTATCTGTGCATGAGATGTATTCCATGTATCGCCATCGCAGACGCAATCAAAGCTTGTTATATTTTTATCGTATACGACGTACGGTAATTGTCCCCTCTCAATATTTGACTTTACAAATGTGGCAGGTCGTGATGAAAGCGCGTTGAATAGATTGTCAGCTAGCTCCATCTGATGAAGAGGAAAATTGGCATATGGCCTTGGCCGTTAAGCAACACAAATTTGATAATTTCACCAATCTTCTATGCCGTGTAAGATGACGAGCGAAGATACGCCAACTATGTTTTATTGCCATGCCGAGGACAGCTGATATGCTGGTCGTGACAGCTCTGCGGACAATTATCATAACTTCGACAAGAAATGACAATTAAGTGAAGTATATATGTATATACCTGTGCGACACCAGCAAGCGACGCAATGGGTGATCTATATTTTTCATTAATAATAGGACTCTCCGGGCTCTTGTTCTGTCAAGCGAGGCGCCAATGGGATGGTGAAAAAGCCGGGATTAATCAACAGTATTAACTTCCTTGGAGGAATGATCGGAGCGGTGTGAAGAAGATATACCAGGACAGCACTGTACTTAATCTGAAGTGACGATAAGTGGTTTACCATAGACTCACGCGGTTGTAGATGGGGCAGCATGGTACAACGGCCTTCCGTAGGTAGCTTATATTCGTAATCGGTGCCGTCTTCAAAGCAGTCCAGCGGAATGACGAAAAGTCATAGAGATATAAATCAGGCACCTGTTGTGCATATACAGACGTCAAGAGATAACTCGGCGACTCCAAGGAACCTCCTGTAGCACTGTGACCCTGGTGAGGCGTGGTTCGTGAACAAGCTTAGTGATTACAAGATTGGTATCATACCAGTTGTACTATCGGCAGCGCGAGGCTTTTAATACATGCTCAGAGGACGAAATCGACACCATCTGGGGAAATCGAAAACAATATACCTCCTAGTGCATAGATAGGCAAACCGTAGTCTCCATCGGCAAGCCGCCACCGCCTCGCAGTCACGTGCTGGCAAGCTGGCATCGCGAAGTTCACTCGTAGACTAGTAGCCTGTCGTCTTCACGCACGCATTTCCCTCGAGTGCAATGTCCTAGCTTTCTATGCATTGACAGAGTAAATTATCCACGCACCAGGTACCCGGCACTGCGGTCTCGGCGCTCCGGACAGTCAGCACTGAAATTTCGACAGCGCGGAGTCTCTGCAATCTGGCAGCCTAGTAGCACGAAGTCTGACGCACTGGCAGGCCGGTAGAATGAAGTCTTACTTCCGCCGGCACGACAGCAGAGTGAAGTTTCCTTCCACTGGCAGGATAACAGCACGCGTGACGTTTACAGCCTCGTAGACGCCGCGACGGACGAGCAGACCGGAACTGCGCCGATGCTGTACACCGGCACGCCATGGCAAGCTGTAGTAAATATGGTTATGCTCCGGCCCAACGGTAGATGTCTTCATACACTAGCAGCCAGGATACGCCAAGTCACCCCACACCAGCAGTCAGGAAAAGAAGCCACCTCCGGCATCGCGACCCGGACTCGCTCCGGTGGACTGCGATCGCGAAATTTCCATGTTCCAGGACGCTGGTAACAATAAACCTACATATAGCGGCAGACCTGAACCTGCCATGCGTCGTCAAACTTTTAACGTGACATTACTATTCTTAAGTAGATAAAAAAGAGGTATTTACGTACCAGTAGACCAGACCATAGCCTCCACACTTCGACAGGCAGGCAAGTTGAGTTTCCATTAATTAGTAAGCAGATAACTTGAAGTCTCGTGCTCGAGGACTGGCAACGCAATGTCACCTCGCACTACGTCATTGGCGCTGAAGCGAAGTGCTGCTGTCGTACCGGAAGAGCAGCAACGCACTGGCAGATCGGCAACGCGACCCGGTCACGCACCGGCAGGACGGAGGCACGGAGTGATCTCTGTGATCTGATCGCATGGGCTGATCGGCAGCGCGGCAAGGCCACATCCCAGAAGTTGGCAAGGCGACCCGTTTGCGAACTAACAGACCAGCAATGTGGCACCATGGAGTGATCTTGCACCGGTGGACTGGCATCACGGGACGGTCCCGCACTGGCGTGACGCACGTGACGTCATCACGCACCGGAAGGCCGGCAACGCGATGCCATCACGCACCGGAAGGGCAGCAACGCGACGCCACCCATCGGCAGGCTGGTAACAGGAAGCAGCCACGCACCAGCACACCGGTAGCGCAGTGTAGTCTCACACGGTTAGACCAGCGGCGCGCTGTGTTCGCACACCGGTAGATCAGCAAGGCGACGCCGTTGTGACCCGGAAGGCCGGCAGCGCGACATCATCGCGCACCGGTAGGGCGGCAACGCGACACCATCGCGCACCGGTAGGCCGGCAACGCGACACCATCGCGCACCGGTAGGCCGGCAACGCGACACCATCGCGCACCGGTAGGCCGGCAACGCGACACCATCGCGCCCCGGTAGGCCGGCAACGCGACACCATCGCGCACCGGTAGGCCGGCAACGCGACACCATCGCGCACCGGTAGGCAGGCAACGCGACACCATCGCGCACCGGTAGGCCGGCAACGCGACACCATCGCGCACCGTTAGGCCGGCAACGCGACACCATCGCGCACCGGTAGGCCGGCAACGCGACACCATCGTGCACCGGAAGACCGGCACCGCTACACCATCACGCACTGGGAGGCCGGCAACGCGACACCATCGCGCGCCGGTAGGCCGGCACCGCGATACCATCGTGCACCGGAAGACCGGCACCGCTACACCATCACGCACTGGGAGGCCGGCAACGCGACGCCATCACGCACCGGAAGGGCAGCAAGGCGACGCCACCCATCGGCAGGCTGGTAACAGGAAGTAGCCACGCACCAGCACACCGGTAGCGCAGTGTAGTCTCACGGGGTTAGACCAGCGGCGCGCTGTGTTCGCACACCGGTAGATCAGCAACGCGACGCCATCGTGCACCGGAAGGCCGCAACGCGACGCCGTCACGCACCGGAAGGCCGGCAACGCGACGCCATCACGCACCGGAAGGGCAGCAACGCGACGCCACCCATCGGCAGGCTGGTAACAGGAAGTAGCCACGCACCAGCACACCGGTAGCGCAGTGTAGTCTCACGCGGTTAGACCAGCGGCGCGCTGTGTTCGCACACCGGTAGATCAGCAACGCGACGCCATCGTGAACCGGAAGACCGGCAACATGGCGCCACCACGCACCGGAAGGCCAGCAACGCGACGCCATCACGTTCCGGTAGTCCGGCAACGTGATGCTATCACGCCCCGGAAGACCGGCCATGGCACGTCCCCACGCACAGGAAAGCCGGCAGTGCGACGCCATCCCGCACAGGAAGGCTGGAAACGCGGGTCGTCTCGCGGCGGCATGTCGGCAGCGCAGAGTAAACTCCTAACGGCGTACCGAGTGTACAGGGTAGTCTTGCAAGAGCTAACCGGCGTTGCAGGATTGTCGCGCACAGGCGGATTCAGCAACGCGATGCCATCACGCACCGGCAGGCCGGCAGCGCGACGCCATCACGCACCGGCAGGCCGGCAGTGCGACAACATGCACCGGAAGGCCAGCAGCGCGGCGCCGTCACGCGCCAGAAAACGGGTAACACGGAGAAGCCACGCACCGGTAGACCGGCGGTGCAGGGTGTTCTCGGATCGGCGTTGCGCCAGCGCAGAGGTCTCGTAACGCTGGCAGTGAAGGGCGGTTTTGGACAGGCAGGGCAGCGGCGTGGTGTGATGCCGCATCAGCAGACCGGCAGTGCAGCGTCGACTATCGGGACACCAGCAAAGCGACGCGCTTGTGTGCTAACAAGCCAGGAACGCTAAATCGAAGTTTACTCAGGAGCTGGCAATTGTTTACCGGTTATGGGTGTTACGTTTTCGATAAATAATGGCGTCGTTGTGCAATAGATTCATGGGCGAAGGATAGGCCACAACGTCATGCAAACTAGATAGACGACGGCCTTCTCGTACGTACGGAAGAACAGCTAATGCGTCGATGAAAGCCGATGAGCCGACGACTTGTCTCTGCGAATTAAGATACCGCCTCGTTTTCACGAACCAATGTACGTTACGTCTTACTCGTGAAGTTACACGAAGGCCAGGCAATGGACAGGCATGCATCGTGACGTCTCGATGAGCCGTTAGCACCTCCGGCGTAGTACGGGATTAGTTGACTCAGGAAAGAACAGAAGTAGAGCCAGCCGCATGCACTGGCGGCTCGGTGACTTGCCTCAGGTCTCACAAAGCCGGCAGGTAACACGCCGTGGCCTCAGATCGACCGCTTGGATCTCGCGCTGCTTACACAGATTATAAGCATACGACACGATATCGTTAGATAGCAGACATGGCGATACCAACAAGGCAGTCATAGGATATGTACAAAATATGTATGTAGTTTAATTTTAATGTTCATATGTTTACTACGTGTTATGTAGACAGGTTTTGTTGTACAATCATTTAGCAATTCTTACGTAACTAGATACTGTTACAGTCTTGTCTAGGTACAGAAACTAGTGTCTGTATGATAACGGACCCAGGACTTCTCACTCACCAGTGGCTCGAACCGGCCGGCAGGCGACGCGGCGCCCGCACGTCGCGATACGCCACTGGCTTCATTTTGTAGATGTGTGACGCGCCGTCAGCGCGAATATACGCAGAATACTTCAGCAACATGAACGAGTAGTACCCCGGTGGATCGCCAATCCAGGATATTGGTTTAGATGATTTTCGTCTCGTGATACAATCTTTACGGCATGGTCCGTTCTACTGTTGGACAAAAATTAGGCAACGGCGAGGAAGCTACTAATCCATGAGGATAACGCAGGTGTATAAAGGTAAATCAATATTAGCAATTTATTGCGCTAATGTAGAGTTAGCGATAACAATATACAAGGAATAAATAATAGTGTCGTGGCTAGGCTACAATTACCGTATCGTTGCGGATGCAAAGCCACGCACAATTGCAGTCATTGATTAAAATATTCCATAGTAAAAAAAGGGTTTCACAAAGTGACTTGCCGAAGCTACGGTGATAAAAGCACAGGCCGTTGCCGTCGGTTTCATGTTACGTTGAGATGATTACGATGCCTCAGAAGTTAGCCACGTTTCACTTCTGCTCCTTATGTCACGCATCCAAGCAACTTAATACAGATCAATTGAACTGTAGAAAAAAATAACATTTTGTTTGACCTACGCAGTGTCCACAGCTGGACAAACTTTATATACTCAACAGAATGATATAAATAATATTTATACTTCAATTTATTCAATGATGTGGCATAGAACTTCAGTATACGTGAAAATATTTCAGCAAGTATATACCATGCATTTTGTTTTATTTACAAGATAGCGTAAAACTTTGTAAAATGGCATTCAATAGGTATTAATTAAAATGACATTCAACAAAACAATACAGCCGTACGTTCAATGTTTGTACAATTATTAGCATAATAATGATACATACTTGACAACCTTATACTTGTCCCTTGTCATGGAGAAAAGCAGGTGCTTTATTTCATCCTCGTATTCAATCAGTAATGTGTCACTGCCATTACGTAGTCATCTATTTCAGGTTTTTGCATCCAGTTTGATGATACTTAAGGCCAATATAATTACATATATTGCAGGTCCACGGCATAAATACATAAACATATATGCAATTAGTTTTATGCTTATATTTCTCATGCACTTATAGGATGTGGGAAGAGATAGTTGGGAGATTCATGTTTTCAAAACATTTCTAGTCTAAATGCCATGCCTCAATTCAAACAGGATCCTAAATAAAAAAAGAACACAACAAACCAAGATAAGGGACCACCGATTTGGTCCGGTACAAATATAGCCATTGAAATATGTCAAGTGATAACATACCACATATCCGGCTTAAAACTTCACCATTCCTTTCTCGCAGAGTAGGTATGAGTCGTACAGGTAAAAGTAGCTATATGTGTGAAGTATTATAATATGTAGAATATTCATGTTTCCCTTTAATAGATTTTGCGTATTATTTATAGTATGCATACCTACGTATGCTTTATGATTAGCTTCAATAACCAGCTTGCATTTTTCATAAGTAGTTATCCAAAATGTAGATTTCATTGTTCGTGATAAAATCAGCAATAGCTTTCCAATTTTAGATGAATGATTTTGTGATTATATATGATGCAGATGGAGATCTTGATTATAGTCATGGTGCTTTCAGGATAAGTTTGCTTTGTTCATATTCATGGTAGTCCGATGCGACAGGAAGTCTCCAGCGAAACGTATTTTGTAATAAAAAGCTGCCCTTTTCGAGGAGCCACCAACACGCGAATAGCCCTTCAGACCTGGCTGAACAAAAGAGAAGCAACGACAAAAACAGCGCCGTCGCGACAGGCGCTACTTCAAACTATATACCACAAGCAAATGAGTCATTATAAGCTGATAAAATTTGATTTAGGTTAAATCCCAACATCAACTTTACCAAGCACGCCATGTTCATTGTTAGGGGGCAAGACTTCGTATTTTCCATTATTCGTGGAAGTCGGTCGTACTTTAACCGCGGCAGGAGACTTGGCCTGTTTTGTTGGTGTTTCGGGAGCGTATATGGCAGGTGGTGATGATATAGGGCAATGCAGTCTTCGAAATACAGCTTCCTGAAGTTAATGAACAGAGACAAAAAATGGGCGACGAGTCGCCGTTACGAACAGAGTGAAGAATACTTTTGCAATACTGCAATTTTTCAAATATATTATTTGTATAAATTCTTAAATACCTTTTCTCATACTTATCAGTCAGATATTTACAATCGGGATTGAATTCCAGCTGCACGTACCTCGGATATAATACTTTGCATGATAATTAAATGACTTTATATCTCCAATAACATTGAGTTACTCCAAAATTTATTTTATTATTTAGTTGTTATTATTCTTTACTAAGATATGTATTTCTTTTATTTTTATTTCGGGATTGCATATTTGTTGCAGACGTTTGAAATTTTCACACTGAACCATAAACGAATATCCCAAATAATTTTTACTTTAATAGAAATTGAATATAAATATTTTTTCCTGTACAAATCTGAAAACAAACTAGAATTTAGCGGTCCCTACCTCCTGTCTTTACAACAGGATGAAACTAGATAATATCGAATGTTTCTGATATTCAAAAACGCAATTTTAAACTTCAACCATAATTTCCATTTGTTTACGACAAAATGTGATCAGATTTTTGAAACGATAGGTATAACCTAGCCACTTACCTATAGAGAGGCAGTATTATTAATACATATTATATCGTATATGTCCCAGACTCAAAGTAGGTATATCTTAATTTTTTAGTTCGTTTTGCAAGAGTGTTCTAAGACTCGGTAAGATTGTACGTATACAGCTAGACCGGTTGACTTATCTGTGGAGGAGCTGTGACGGTCCACTCGCTAACAATCGGAGCCAGTAATGCTTCTTCGCGAGGAAGAACATCGCCCTGCTTTGTTTATTGTCTTAGGAAGCGAGAGTCGATCACTTCTGCCTCGGCTCCGTCACGGTCATTAGCTGTGGAGTTATCATGGAAATCAATAAATGTTCGCAGGGAGACATAATATTGAGCAGTGAGTCACGAACCATCAGTATTCAACGCATATTACTCACCATTTAGTCTATCCAGTCACTTGAGTCCCTATGCTTATATTCCAGTTTAAGTAAGTACATAATTCTTTGCGTTAATTATACTTTATCAGATTATTAGCCCATTGTACATGACTCTTGTATCAGTCGTTAGATTGTCCCGAAAAATTCAGTTTGTCCTAATATTTGCATCATGTATTTCCATTTGTTTTTTCATGTATATTTCGTATTTTCGTTTTCATATTTGTGTAAATTCATTTTTAAAAAGTGAGTGATTTAAGATTACCCAAAATTAAGGTGGTCGTGGTGCGCTCCGTTCGCTCAAAAACTCCTGAACCGTGGTCGGCCTTATGGAATGCAAGATGCGTGACCGCGATCTTCGGAGTTTGCTTCAAACATTCATCCTCCTCGTCTCAAAATATACGATTAAGTTGTTCCTGTCTGGACTAATGATTATGTACACATTCATACCTCTAAGCTCATTTCGTCGCATTGTGATGACTCACGTTTGCAATTGTCCGATTCATTGTTTATAGATGACGCGTTCCTTTATGCCTTTGTCTTGAAAATAAATGACTCATCGTTCATAGCTTCCACGTTCCCTGGGTTAGTCGTTACTATTACAAGCCACATAGTGTAGCCATGTGTAGAAAAATAATTTTCCGCGTAGAATCCGCTGGTCGCGGCTGGACTTGTGATACCTAAAGACAATATTACGCACAAAAGGCCCGTGTCCGGGCATTACGAAATCATGATGCAATCACCTAACTTTTACCTAGTGGGCTGACAACCGGGGCTTGATTCGTGCACGTGACCGCGCCGATAAGCACGGAGTAGGACGGCAATGCCATAATGCAAGGGCATAGAGCGATACGCAGCGAAAGGAAGCAGCTTCGCAGCAGGACTCATACTCGTTTGTACTCGTACTCTCCCACCGTAAGCACCACCGGCGATACTCCATCATCACCGCCATGAAGTTGTAGAATCATGGAATAATACAGTTTGTGTGTGGTAAAAATCACAGTTTATAAAATAAAAATCACATGTACAACACTTTTTTAAAATATCTTTAATTGCCATACTTAAACATATGTTACAATTTTATATTCAATATGAATAAGAGAAAAAAATTCCAATTTAACTATCTTTAAATAGAATAAATTGAAAACACTTTATTATTACAATGAAACTAAATAAATGCATGATACCGTTCTACAAACCCATTTTGTAGCTAGCAGCGACCACGCCCCAGCGGCGACCAAGATGGCGGCCGTCGGATGCAGACCCACGCGAAACGCAATGGGACTGTAATTTAGAAAAACATCCTACATATATCACAGATACAAATTCAATTGCCTATTATAACCTAATCCTTCACTTTACGACAGGTTTCACATTATCTAATTCTCTAAAAAAACTATCTAAACCGCTGAGATCATTCTTCCAAATATTATCGATTTTCTCTCGCTGTTCTCTGGTGATTTCTTCCTCCTTATTGCATAATCCGAGGTCTGCTTGCATTTGAGCCCACCTTCTGGCACGTTCTCTTTGTTTCATAACGAGTTCGCTTTCCGCTCTCAATAAAGAGTGGCTCAAAATGGCGATTATTCTCAGGTCATGCTTTCTCTTTGTCTTTGCGGTATGTGATTTATTTTTAACTTGACGCACCCAATTTGACAAGGATTCAGTTTTACTTTCACAGAAATCAACGACTGACTTTTCTTTAGTCGTATAGCCCATTTTAAATTATAGGGCAGAAAATATTGCTGGGAGACAATATTACACACCTGAATCCGAACAGGCACAAGACACTTGAATAGCTGGAGCACTTCACCACACGTTGACACGTCCACACTGCACCACGACGAGAGATTAATGCGGGCGTATGACGTCATGGCGGCCTTTTATACCCGACCTCCGAAGCGGGGCGATGCGGCGCAGTTGTTCACAAAATGGCGGCGGTGCGGAGGCAACCCAACGCGCAGACGTGGTGTACACAGACAATCGATAAAGGATGTTCAGAAATGTTTATGGAACGTCAACGGAATATTTTTAGTTGAATAATTTTATGAAAGGTTAAAAAAATTGCAAAAAGAAAGTATTTTGTACAAAGATGTTATATGAATTAATATGAAACCTTATATATTTGCTGTTTCAACATAATTTAGAGAATAAAGAATAATATCCTCATTAACATCATATTTTACAATGTTGTTTAGGGTTAGAATAACTTTAGCGGTAAAAGAAAATATAGTGAAGAAACATGCATAATAAGGTTTGACAAGAAATTCTATTAAGTGCAAAGTCCACCAAACCGCGCTACCTTGGTCCGTGGTGATTTTTAGTCTAAGCTCTCTCAATCAAGCTTTGATTGTAAAAGTAGACCAGGGCTGAAGTGGCATTTTTAGAATATAATGTACGAATACCCAATGAGATGAAAGATTTCTTGCTATTTGAGAGAAATAAATCTTTGCATAAATCAGATGTCAGATGTCTTGTAAAGTATTACATCGTATAGAGTTGCGAAAGACTGACCGAAATGGCGTAGGTGGACAAGGTGTACCGCCCGGCACAACGATAGATACCTAAAAAGGGTTGCAACGGGCATTACTTGCTTCCGGGCGGAGATAGCTAGAGAGGGAGAAGATAGGGTCGCTAGTCCTAACTAATATTATAAATCCGAAAATGAGTTTTTTTTTTGTTACGCTTTCATGTCTCAGTTTCTGAATCGATCATCATGACCGTTTGTATAGCTATTGTCAGGGGTATAAAAAATGTCACTAAGTAGATTTTCTCCAGAAAAAGGTACTTTTTTCGAGGAATAAGCAAATAAGTATCACATCGTTTTTCAGCATAAAAACGCAGCCTATCGACATAAGTCAATGGAAACTTAATGCCTCTATTATATTCATAGGATATTTTTGGAATTTATTTTAAAAGACTGTTCCCGAGATATTTTATTCATAGATTTTTTTTTAAATTTTATTCTGTCTGTCTATAATCACTCAATATCGTGAGCGGGGCTCCTCGACAATTTAGAGGACTTAGCCCATAATCCGCTGGTCTACTGCGGGTTACTGAACTTCATATATATAATTTTTTGTTAAGATTCCTGTGGTTTCCTTACGATTTTCCTTCACCGTCAATGTGTGTGGTAACTAGAGTTACTCATATGAAACCAGTAACCAGAGATGTGCCCTGACATTCGAACCCGCAACCACCATATTGCCAGCTGCGTTAGATATATAAAATTTACTTATTATACAAAATCCAGTAATTTATAAATTAGACCAATAAATTAATATATAATGTAAAACTATTTAAGTAATACTTGTTAAGTCTGTCTAAAATTGTTAATAAATTACGAATATGTGCTTGCAAGTTTCGGAGCATGCCGTATCCGCGTGACGCATTCAACGGCCGTATTCAACGGCGCGCGCAGAGTCGAATAGCAGGCGGGAGACGAGGTGCCGGAGGGGGGACGGAAAGTATTGATTTAAGGCCAACTTGGTACGAATGGCGCCGTCCTAGAAAATTCCATTTACGTAGTATCAATTTATAGATGGGTATTGGATATTTACCCAGATAAAACCATAGTTAGGTTAAAGCCAAACCAGTTTTAATGTTTTATGATTGTAAATCGCATTGTTGTTTAAGTAGGTAGGCAATTTGGACAATCTAGTTCTAGTTCAATAAACTTAAATGATACCTAGATTTATATTAACTTGACGGTTCCTATAAAAAGTAGGTACCTACCTAATTTTGTAAAAACGGTTAAAACCGTTTTCTTTCCACTAATCTTCAGAAACCATAACTATTTATTCGAAACAAAGGGAATGGTATGTGGCAAAACCGGGTAGAAAGATAAAAATTGCTTCGAGCAGGTAGCAGTAACTACTTTTAGGGCCTTTACCTGGAAATACAATAACATAATAGATAAATATTGTTGTTTTAGGAATATTACATACTTATAGAAACAATAAATATAGCTCATTTACTAATCCTACACTTTTCAAGGTCGTCTATATCTGTGCATTGCTAGATTTTGGTTTCCAACTATTAATTTTAATCCTCTTAAGACAATATCATGTACTCTGTGCTAATACTTATTATTAAAATTTCCTCATAATTTTATTTTTCGATGACGAAACAACAACAACGTATTTTGCAGAACATTGAGTCACGCGCATTTATCGCTGTTATGACTGTAGTGCAAAATATATTTTTTATAGATGGAATAAAGTCGATTCTTGCCTAATAACATAAACAGCTCGCGTCAATACAAAATGGCCGCAATGCGTCAACCTGCGCGGTGCTCCAACGGATCGGCGCGGTGCGGCGGAGCGCGCGGCGAGGGGTCGGCCTGGCTCTGCCATTGTTTAACGTACTACGTCACCCCTCGGCCTCTCATTCCCACGCGACATGGACGGATAAAGGACAGCTGCTCCCAACGAACTTTAATTTTTTATACAAGCAGCCAGTTGCCCTTGGTAAAACTTATAACGTCTGAATAAATTAAAGGCGTCCCCTTTTACGCCTTCACGCTTTATGTGTATTATGTCTTGCAATATTGTAAAGTAGCATTACGTTTTCATATAAGCATGACAGTATAAGAATAAAGTAATAATTGAACTTGAGGGCCCAAACGAAACTAATTACGTACCTATATACTTAAATCTTAGATAGGCTTTTGCAAAGACACCAAAGTAGCCGATCTACGACATGATGTGCTACAAAGCTAGGTACGTACCATAGATAATGTACGTACTAAGTAGTAGGTACCTACTGTGGTGTTAAAACTAGACAGTGCAGATATGATGTACTCACTATTCATATGATATATGCACAAAATATTTGCCTTTTAATAGGTTCATATGCTTGATAATTAGGTACGATGCAAAGGAATTCTCGAATAAAAACCCAGTTATGTTGGGATAGGTTTACTTTTTTGTTAAACTTGAAACATTAGGCAATGAATGAATATTAATTAAATGAAGACTTACCTATTCGTAATTAAAGTACTTCCCTATAATGAAGAATGTAAAAGTTATTAATCATATTCCTGCATAAGTGGGTCCTTTTTGTAAATAAACCATAACGTGTAAATCAACCAAATAAAAAACTCGCACAAAGCGGAATGTCCGGCCTCATAATCAATTTAGGATGTACTGTCAATTCATTCAAACAGATCAGCAGGCAATATATTATTTCAGTAGGAAATTAGAAGTATATAGTAGGTTCTTTGGCGTTCTTCCCATCCGGGCATAACATCATGTTTCTATATTAATTCAAATAATATAAATAAGTTGACGCATCAATTCATTGATATTTCAGTCATGATCTTGCTATTGGTCTAAAACTATTAACATGTAACCATTGAGCTGATAATACTACGTTTAATAGCTCAATGCTTGTAACATTGATATCGATGGCTAAAACAGCTTGGGTTAACGCCTGGGTGAACTCCATAAATGGAACACACTCCCCTGTCATCAGCTGGCGTCCGTCCAAATTTATAAATAAAATTGTTTTTCCCCTAACCAGTAAGCAGAGCGTTATTTCATGTCAAATCTATTTTAAAAAGCAGACCATATACCAACTATTTTTGCCTTTCATAAACAGCTAGCATACTAATTCATAGGCATTTTCTGTGTATTCTATCGTCTGTTCGACTTCGAGGAATTGTTTGAGATGGTACCATCGTCTCCTTTTTACCATCGCACCATCCGTTACAGTAGCGGAGTTCATTCCTACCACCTGGATACTATCCGTTCACGAACGATAGTAGATATTTTAAAAACGTTTGCGTCCATCGAATCTCACGACCGGAATAAGTTAATAAAAATATTTTTGACTGCTTGACGTCTTCCTGGAACCGGTAGAGGTGTTAGTGAGTGTGTTGACGTATTATTTACTTATTTACTATATTTTGTTTGCAACTTCGTCTGCATGATTAACTGTATTTACAATATGTCCTATATACTTAAAAATCGGTAGATACCTTATTTTTACCCCATGTTACCCAGCAAAATGAGAAAAACGTAAAATCATGATATATTTTTTTTATCAGCCCATATAGGTACGTCCCACTGCTGGGCACGGGCCAATTATTTATTTGTGATTAGCTCGTACGAGTACAATATGTATTTTTTGCGTGATACGTGATACGTGAAATGATAGTTGCTTATGTCTGCTACTCCGCGCACATTAGCTATTAAATAAAATATTGAAGTTTTTATTACATAATCTATATATCACTCCCGTCTCCTCCCTCTAAAATGTGGACATCGTACAACCCTCACCTCATTATTTATTCGAATCGAAACTCAGGGTTAAATAGAAATAAACTGGACGTCTTGCGTAATGAATCATTATGATTATCTTTTATTTATAAATAATAAATTTAGACTCTTTTTGTCGAAATAGCAGCCATAACATTTGATCCCTAACGTTAATTTGGACTTTTCAGTAAGGATGTTTACTTTATCAGTAAACTAATTAAGAATATAAAAAGATAAAATCGATTTTACGATTAACAAGCTCCTTTTTATTATAAACCTGAGTAATTGATTTTTTCTGAAAAATATAATTTTTCGGCAAATTACACAACTGACAACACTAAATTCACGAAGTTTTTGCTTTTCGCTATATGGCAACATTGATAAATACTATTGCCAGTTGTTAATGTCACTTTGAATGTCAATTGTCAATTTATATCACTTATGAATAGGGATGCTAGTATCGATATACAGAAATATCGATATTGATAAATACTTTTTAAGTCGATATCGATATATCAATACACAGTCGGGTCATAAGTATTGTCACACAGTAAACACTTTTCTTTTAGAATGCTGGCCACAAAGAAGTTCATTGAATTCGAATTTCGAATTGTTCATGAAAATAAAAATGTATACTTTTTAGAATTTTACTCATTTTTAAATATGGAGTGGACGCTTAAAGAAGACCGTGTTGGAGTTATTGCGTTGCATCGTTGCGGTTATGCGCCAATTAAATTTTTTGACATACTGAAAAATTTGAATATAACCAAAAGATTCGTTTATCGTACCATCAAACGATACAATGAAGACTATGTAGATAACAGGTCAAGAAGTGGTCGCCCTCGGTCTGTTAGGAGTTAGGACTCCAGCAGTGATAAAAGCTGTGAAGGCGCGAATTCAAAGAAATCCCAAACGTAAGCAGAAACTGTTGGCCCTTCAGATGGGGTTAAGCAGAACCACGGTGAAAAGGGTGTTAAATGAAGACTTAGGGCTTCGGGCATATCGAAGAAAAACAGGACATCGTTTGAATGCTCGTCTAATGGACCTGAGACTGAAGAGATGCCGCGCTTTGTTGAAGCGGTACGCGGGAAAAAAATATTGGGAAATTGTTTTTTCGGATGAAAAAATTTTTACCGTAGAAGAGAGCTACAACAAACAAAATTATAAGGTGTACGCACACAGTAGTGAAGAAGCGAGCAACCGTATTCCGCGTGTCCAACGAGGTAATTTTCCATCCTCGCTCATGGTGTGGTTGGGAGTTTCTTATTGGGGCTTAACAGAGGTACATTTTTGTGAGATAGGTGTAAAAACGAATGCAGTTGTGTATCAAAATACAGTCCTGACGAACCTTGTGGAACCTGTTTTTCATACCATGTTCAATAACAGGCACTGGGTATTCCAACAAGATTCGGCGCCAGCTCATAGAGCGAAGAGCACACAAAACTGGCTGGCGGCGCGTGAAATCGACTTCACCCGGCACGAAGACTGGCCCTCCTCCAGTCCAGATTTGAATCCGTTAGATTACAAGATATGGCAACATTTGGAGGAAAAGGCGTGCTCAAAGCCTCATCCCAATAAGGAGTCACTCAAGACATCCTTGATTAAGGCAGCCGCCAATATTGACATGGACCTCGTTCGTGCTGCGATAGACGACTGGCCGCGCAGATTGAAGGCCTGTATTAAAAATCACGGAGGTCATTTTGAATAAACTTTAGTGTCATAAGAATTTATGTTTTTTTAAGTTCATTTTGGTATATAAATGGTTACATAATGAACAAACTTGTTTCAATTATGTTATATTAAACATGACAGTATTTATGACCTGACTAGGTATATTGGTTTAGTACCCCAATATATTAATATTTTACTAGGTATTTTTTTAGCTACTCAAAGTCTCAACCTCTATAGTAGTTTGTTAAACAGCTTCACGTCAGCTTTTTTAAGATATTTCTATGGCAGATATCTATTGGGCATGACACTATCCTGGCGAGTTATCAGGCATGTGATTTCAGTTGGATCGTAATAAAACGACATGCTAGACCATTTGACTTGGAATGAATAATGACAGACCAAGACAGATTTATTTTCATAAATCTTACATCATTCAATAAGTGAACAAGGAGTTCATATTACTTTTATATAAACTAACAGATCATATCTTGCTAAGGGTGAGTCCCTGCCTAGACACAACCTAGTGATCAATTAAGATCACTCATAAGCGTAGATTGCTTAGAAGGAGTAGTCCTTGATATGGACTTGTAACTACTGAGGTTCCGTATTACTGGTACGTTTGCCAACTAGTTCTCGAAAGTGGTCATGCAATGCTAATTATTCTGTAATTGCAGACAACTATTATTTTTGTTAGGACTGATATTGTGATTGATTAGCATCTTTGGTTTAGAGTCTCCCTATTCCAATCCAATCCAATCTATCAGCCAAAGGAAGTCCATGCTGAACATAGGCCTCTCCTAATGATTTCCACAATGGCCTGTTGGAGGCAGCCTGCATCCATCGACGATCCGCGACCTTCACCAGGTCATCTGACCACCTAGTGGGTGGACGTCCTACGCTGCGCTTTCCGCTTCGTGGCCTCCATTCGAGAACTTTTTGGCCCCATCGGCCATCAGAGAAAATATCTATTTTTATTTAGAACAGAATTTTAAAAAGTAGATACCTAAATAAACAGAAATTTATAGAAATAAAATGTATACAGACGTCAATGTAATAGAACCAGCTTTATTTTTGTTAACATAATTTATTCCTGTAAATATGTTGTTATTTTTACTTTATAAAAATTGTCTTATTGTATATTTTATTTTTATTTAAAACAGACTTTGTCAACAATACAATTTCATTATGAAAACATCTACATTTAAAGGGTTTTGGGGATTTGGGACTAGTAATTTTCTTTTCATTGAGCATGATTCTGAATGATGCCAGGGTTGGCACTTGACTCACGTAAGTCAGGTAGGTAAATTTAATAAAACTAGGTATGTTTTTTGGTTTATAAATAAAGAACTTTTATCATAACAACACTACTAAGTTTGTCTGAAATCACTTGTAGTATAAAATTTAGTTTATGTAATTATCCTTTGAAGTTAATACTCATAATACTGCTCCAGTACTATGTGGCTGCATGCTCCATTACAAATTTCTGAAACGAAATACAAAAAATAAGTTATATTAGTTTACTAATAATGCCTTTAAATAATTGGCCAAAGTAATATTTTCGTGTGAAGCAAATTTAAAACTCCATTGTCAATGACCATGCAAATACAAGTTTAATAAGCAATATAAGATACTGCATATATAAATAAAACATTGGTAGGAAATTGAAATTTGGATTTAAGAACAAACACATTTGATTTTTAAGTTACTCTTGTTACCTAGATAATAATTACTAATCTTATGGGTCAAGGAAAATATCGTGAGTAAGTTTCAAGCTTATGTGAAGATCATTAGCCCGCTCTAGAATAATATGGTGGAAAAAGGCCTAAACTCGTCTAAATCGTAAATTAGGACTGTGTAAGACGTAAGACTTTTTTTCACAAAACTCACTTGAAAGTCACTAGATTTTAATAATCTGGTCATTTACCTTTACAGGTTGAAGCGCGTTGGTAATCTGCACGCCGATGCTTCGGAGTAGTACCACAGGCGCCAGGTCCACAGTGTACAGTCTGTGCAGAGCTTCGATCGCCAGTTGTGTGGGCACGTTGTGTTTCTGTCTTTGTGTTTCGTATTTCTGCATCCAATTCGGGTGAGCTGAAAATCATCATTCAATCATTATTGAACTCCAGTGTACTTAGGAAATAATATTAATGGGGTCAAACAAAAGTGTGTTAAAATATTAACAGTAGTGGAAATTATAATATATTTAAACAAGGCTTTTGGTGTGGATGTGAATAAAAATAAATTTCACAAAGTGTGGGATAATGGCAACAAAATATACATATATATGTATTACCTAAGTGTGAACAAAAACGATAAGGAGTAGAAACTGTGTATATTATAGAAGAATGAAAAGCTATAGCTATTTCTCTTTCCACCTATATGATTTGAATACATTTATACAGCATTACTTACTTATGTCCAAGCCGGTGTACATAGCCTCTGCCAATAAATGCGTGAGGTCCTTAATATCGCCAAAACCAAGGTTTACTCCCTGACCAGCCAGTGGATGCACTCGATGAGCAGCATCTCTGAAAACGCAAGATGATGTTACAACACTTAGGAGCAAAATTGTTATAAAGGAATGAGGGAGGAACTGTGTATAGTTGAAATATATGAGGGGAACTAAAAATCAATATTAGTGGTGTGGAATAGATGTCTAGCATTGAAATCCTACAGGCTGATTATTATAGAATGACAAATTATAGTTTCTATCTAACGGTTGGCGTGCAATGACTTCAGAAAAATATCCACGGACTAATAATCATGAATTAGGCGCCATTTTGTGAAAAAAGTTGGAACTGTTTGGTACATGCCTATTAAATAAAAGAAACACAATTGCGATAGAGGGCGCTTAACAACAGAAGTTTCTTTAATTCATTAGATTCAGCTATCGAGCAATCTGGGCGCATATTAGACACGCGGAAAATTCAAATCAAGAGGGAATACTTGTGACTGCGTAATAACGACGGATATAGAAACAGATAACCACTATTTTTATTTCAAACATTTTGTTGGCGGCGTCCCTGTTTCTCTACTCTGTAGTAAGTGGTTTTATTTACCCAATAAGCGCAACACCGGGTGCGACATATCTAGTGCTGTGTCCGAAGCCGAGCGGGAAGGCGGCGCGGGAGGCGGGCGCTATGCGCTGCACGGAGGGCGGCAGCTGGCGGCCCGCGCCGGCCGGCAGCCCCGCGCCGCGCAGGCACGACCCCACCCACGACGTGCACGCCTCCACCGCACTGCTGCGGGGGTACTGCTTCCACTGGAACACGGACAAATCAATCAATACACCCAACACTCACATACATACTTCTGACCCCACACTAACATGATAACATCGAGTCTTGTGTCGTGAGTATCAGAAACTACGAGATACTTTTCGGCCTCAGAAACACCCAGACCCGAAACAAATATCTATGGATAACAGTGGCGAAGGCTCCATATAACTCGATTCCCTGCGGCTTACCTTTTGTAATTTATCATTACACTATAAACAAGCAAATTTTTCAAAATTATTTATGTAATATCTAAACTCATTTTATTCAACGACATCTGTCGGCCACATAGGTAAATATTACTGCGGAGGGGCATAGCAACCTCGTAATTAGATTGCGCCGCGTTGCGACCTCTGGCGAATTACTGCCAAAATTGTTCGGCTTATTGAATAACAATGGCGCGGCCCGTGCGCCGACCGTCCGCGTTGGCTGCATTTACGCATTGGTGTGACATGGTTGTGTATTTTGCAACAAATCACGCAAAATTGTACCTTAAACTTATAATGATTTAAGGTTCAATTTCCGTTAAAAAAGCAGGAGGCATGCTGCGAATCTTCAGCATTTTGTGTGTTTATGTGTGTATTTGTGTAGATATCACTGCATTTGTAAGTGTTGTATTAACATTTTGACAGTATACGAGTATTAGCTGGTTCACGCATTTAGTTTTTAATGTTTTAAATTACAAAATGTACATAAATATTAATAGTATTATTATGTTGTAATGGAAATTAATAATCGTGAGGGACGTACATGTTTAGATTGTCAATTTCGGAAATAACGTTACTGTTTAGATTTTAGGAAGTGCTCGACTACTAATAATACAACTAATAAAAGCGCGGCTAACGTACTTGTTAACATTGTATCTAGATCATTAATTTTTCTTTATTAATCTTATATTCACGTGCGGTTTAAAAATATACTTTTTTACTTTTCTCATGATGACATTGCAACTTTTGTATATTGGAAATATTAAAATATAATTGACGACCGCAGTACGTAGATGCCATCATACGAAACGCAATCGTTTCGTTTGGTGAGTGAGATTGTCGGAGGAATAATTTGCTGGCGGTTGGATATTCACAAACGTCCGGATATAAGGATACACGTACAAATTATGTAAATGTGTCGCGTTTCGGGCTAATTCTGTGAAGCATCTCACGATAAGTTGATCTACTCAATGTGGACTGCACTATGTTTACTATCAAGTATCAGTTGCATTGTCTTCCCTATGTAGGGCCAGTAGGTATAAACAAAATAAACACACTTATTTCGCGTATTGAGCTTCGGCTTCCCTTTTTAAAAAACCACCCTTCGCCACTGATGGATAACACAAACATATCTCGGTGCGGGGATCGAACTCGCGGCCTCTAGTTTCACAGCCGGCGTCTAACCAACTTCCACGGAGGCTGTCAAATGATGTCCAATACATAAAAGAATGGTTTGCTTCATGTATGTACCATCAGGCATTTACCCTGGCAGTATTGTGCCTGAACATATAAAAGCATTAAAGTTAAATCGTAATCTATAATTGAGGTAAGTATTTAAAATAATTGATGCAGATCGTTATGATAATTCTTAGAGGAAGCCTATGTTTAGCAGTTATCTTTTGGTTGACGTCATTTGGCTGACGATGTACATGAATGCTCCCCAGCAATTGACGATTAAACAACCAATTGAAAGTCGAGCAGTATATAATAAAAAAAATTAAAAAACTGCGATAAATGGCGACATGAGCATGCCACTGCTGGTAAGCAATAAGACCGCTCATGGACAGTAACAAAACCAAACAACACCATGAATTACAAAGCAATGCTTGGCATTCCATTGCGCTCGCCATCCTGAGACATAAGATGTTAAGTCTAGTTATATCCAGTAGTTATCTGGCTACAATGTCCTCATCCCTGAACGCAATAATAATGCATTTATACTGCTGTTTGGTGGAAGAAATAAACATTGCGGTGGTACCTAACCAGGCGGCCACGCACATATGGGAGACCTACCAACATGAAAGTGAAACTACCGGAAGACTTTAATAGAACTAAATAATCATAAATATGCCTATCTATACGAGTACCTCTTATAAGAATTATTTTACTAAACAATACGATGTTAGCAATCAGCATCAAACATTATAATTTTTTAACGTATGTACTCGACAGTAATTCTTCTAGCATTTTTTATCTTTAGAAGTCCTACTTACTAGAGCGTCGTTAAGCGCGTCTACGAACTGTTCTTCAGGTAGCTTGAGTAGTTGTTTGGCGTTGTCTTCCCAAGTGGACCACACTAGGGAACTGCGTTTGCTGTCCAGTGGTAGGAGAGCCACAGGTCCCGTCGGTAACCACCGCTGCCATGCCGTCGTGTTCTCTGATTCCTACGATATATCATAAGTATTTTATTTTGAATGAGCTGAATTACAACGATGTACCAGGGCAGGGCAGGCAAAGTAGTTTTAAATGGAATTATATTTGAGCTAATCATCATGCGTGGCATTTACGCGCAAACTTCTTCTGCTTTTATGTGAATTTTGTTCAGTAATTTCAAAGGTGGGTTTATATTTGAAGTCGACTAGAATAGAAAACGGTGTTAAAACGATACCTAGCTTGAACTTACCTCGGCCAAGTACAAAGTGGCGACAACTCCCATCTGTTCGTAGTTCCACGACAGGTATTGAACCCCCATCGCCTTGCGTACTGCTGAGTTCGCTCCATCTGCACCTATCTGAAAATTACAGGCATAGTATTTTATGTTATATGTGTTTTTGTAATCGTCAAATAAATTGTATTCAATGAATAATTTTTCAAATACAAAAAATTCAGCGCACAAAAATCTCTTTTTATTAATCCTAACAATTATCACTGTTGTATTGATTCAATATTACCTACTACTGTATGGACGATAGATATTTGCACAATTAATTGTTTTTTTTTTGGTTTTTATACCAATGTAATGGTTTTTGGTTCAATGGACTGCCTCGGCGGCGTAGTGGTACTACGGTACGATTGCAAAGCTGAGGTCTCGGGCTCGAATCCCCGGGTCGGGCAAAGTGATATTGGATTTTTCTATTCATTATCAGTCCGGAGTCAGGAATTTGTGCGCGATATGGCGATAGGCTCGCCCCCTATCATATCGTGGGACGGAATATACAAGGCGAAACGTGGGTGTTCTGGTAGCACCTCTGCCTACCCCTTTTGGGAAAAAAAGGTGTGTGTTTATGTAATGGTTTTTCTATGGGATCTATATCAATAGGTTCAATGCCATAAATTATACATGACTTATTGTTATTTCGTGTGTACTTTGTGCTGTTAGCCACAACTGTTTGTAGTCGTGCCAAATCATTAGATTTAATCGATTGTGGACGTTTCGGTGCACTAACAACCTTATGATTGTCTACAATTTTGTAATTAGATACCTAGTACATTTGAAAATCACCTGAATCACAATCTTGCGTATAATTGCAATATTGCTGACAAATTTAAATAAAATCAACGACTTTAATGTAGTGATGATATTGATATGACAGCCTCCGTGGCGGAGTTGGTTAGACACCGCCTGTGAAACGAAAGGCCGCGGGTTCGACCCCCGCACCGAGACAAATACTTGTCTCTGTGAGACCGAAAAGTCTTTCGTAGCTTCTGATACCCACGATACAAGACTTAATTGATCTTAATGTGGGGTCAGGACTATGTATGTAACTGTTGGGTGTATTTATTGTTATTATTAGAAAGAATTTCTATGAGCGATTATTGCACTGACTACTCGACTTATTGCACAGCCATAGATATTGGAAGAATAAATTTATCATAAGTACACACTGTTAGTGGGGCACATACTAGTCAACGTTTTATCTAAATTAAGACGTTACTATGTGGTAAAAATAAGCGGTAACTTTTGAACTTTTCACGCCGAACAGATGGTATTATTGCGTTGTAATTACTGTTTGTGCAGAGTTTATTTGCGTTGTGTGTGGAGCCAGGCAGTACTGACGGTGCAACGGTACAGAGCCACGCTAAAACCGACTGCGAAAATTTAAATAAACCGAATTTTAATATGTCCGACGCGATAAAGTGTAGACGTTTCCAAGACGTGTTACAAACAAAATTTTAGTGTTATTGCTTTTAAAATAAACTTTAAGAGGCGTATTTCACTTCGTTGGCCTTGACAATAAAAACAAAATTGGAAAATATTTCAACGCGGATTTGGTCCCGTGAATTTCATTCATCAGCTGAAGTTGTTGCTCTGCTAATGTAATGTAAGTAGACAAAACGATTGGCTTTAATAAACAAGGAAATATTTATAGTTTAAAATCTCCTCAAAAAAAAATAGAGATGAAATAAATAAGATTACGGGAACAAACGTAAAAGCTTCTGCGAAATCTATCTTCATCAAACATTAAAGATTAAAACTGAGACAAACGTACGTGATCACCTAAATTTAATATTTTCTGAAAATATTACAAGACAAATAGAAAATGCGATCTATGAAAGAAACGAAGTTCACGATTTCGATACTTCAGAAGTAAAATAGTTTATGATGTGTTATAATATTCTTTGGTATTTCTGTTGATTATCGGAGCTTTTATGCAAGATGACTTAACACTAATTATTAATTGATAAAAGTAAATTATAGTTTAGACGTATAGTTCAAGACGTATAGTTTTAGAATAAAGAGCCGCCCCATTCAGAGATTTAGTATCTAAGTTTCATAACATAGTAAACATTATATTGCGTTTGGCAGACGCATGATATTTCTGCTATGATTGCGAAAAGAGTTCTTTTTCATCTTCGTTAATCTCCGGATATTTACCGCGAAATTGGAACGCGTACAAACTAAAACGAGGTCGACTGAAATAGTCAATATCACAACATAGTTTGATTTGAGTGAAATATTTTATTGTACGACTCATAAAATATACCCTAATATTGTAACCGGCTAGCAGTGAAAATTAGTGTAAGAATTAAAGGTGCGATATTAAATTTAATTGAATTTTCGACATAAACCAATAAACGGGCAAAGGACACGTGAATGAAAATAATTTTGGTGCGGATTAGTAAACAAGTGATGTTTGATGAATTAAAAGAGAATATTGTTGGGGTGAGTACAATACCATTTTATAATAAAACGAATATATCCTGTTGTAAAAACGTTGATGCCAATAAACATCATATTAAAAATATGCAATTGTAAAAATTACAAAGTAATTTCACGATTTGTAAAAGATGTTTGATGATTGCTTACAATGAGTGTAAGCGGTATAATGTAGAACCAGATGCCGGAAACTAAAAGATCAACTTGGCAACCGACGTGAAACAATAGGTACTAATTATGATTTAAAAACTGCATATTAAACGAGATGTGGCTGATGAAAAATTTCAAGGAAAAACTCCACGTGAGATCGGTCAGCTGGACGTGTGTCTAAACAAACACCAAAATAGAATGTAAACCGCGATGTAAATTATACGCATATTGTTGAAAACTAAAAACAAACTGATACTTTTGCCAGAGTCTAAATATATGAAAATTTACCTTTTATCCACAGCTTTGCTCATATGGTGCTAAGAATTCCTCTAAGCCGTCTAGTATCTAGTAAATCTTACGAGAACTGTACAATTTTCCAAATAATTTCTGTATCATTATAGTCTCTATCCAGCCTATTTGACCTTGGCACAAAGAATTATGTTGCTGTTATGAAAGAAGGACTCAATCAGAAATACATTCGCATTTAAGAAGTCAGTAGGTATCTGAATTCCGATAAACTACTGTATTGCATGAAATAATTTTTAAATCATTTACAACATTGGCTCAACTTCATCAGATTAAGATTTAATTGTTAACAGTCTTGAAGATTAGGCTTATACACCTTAATGGGTAAATAATAACTTTAAAAAATATGACATAAAACAAAGTTAAATTGAAAAAGCTAAATAAAAAACAACTAATTCTTATGTAGCTGGCAGAAACTATGAAGCGGTATTTGAATATTAGAAAAGCGTATATTTTAAAACTCGAATCCAGATGTAATAAAGTAATCTTCTAATATTGGATGTTTGATTCAATTGTTTAGATCGTTATATCGCGTGTGGTTTCAGCCACTTGAAATTGTTTGGATATTACTCAACCTTTATTAGTCACGTCATTGCAGGGTAATGGAATTTGGTGCTTATATATTACCCGAAACAAAGAAGACATTAACTTTAAAGTAAACGGTCGAGGCAATAAATTCCCTACAGTTATTTGTCGGTTGTATTAAACCAAAAGCACGTCTCGCAAATGCCAGACGTTACTCATTGTTACAGTTTATCGTGGTACGTTTATGCGAATTTCTGCAGACTTGTGTACGATAGTAACTCTTGAATGTTTATAAATATATTCGATAGTTAATTCGTATTTTTCAAACGATTCCAATGTATATGATAATAATACGACTTTTGAAGCAAAGTGCGTCTGTCAAAGGGATTCACTAAATACCGAATACCTTACATACGAATGCGTGACAAAAAACAACATATAAAAATCGGCTCAGTTTCGAAATCTTAAAACGATAAAACAAACAATTGTGATATGAGTACGTAAACAGTTATTTCTTGGAATTTAGATCAGATGGGTTCTGTTTATAATTACATATTCAGAGGCTAGCTGGTTTGATTCATACGAAATTTAAATGAGCCGAGGATCCACGATGAATGAGGCCTGGATATCTGATGAAATAATTGTGTGGGTGGGCGCCTCGACAGCGACACTATCACTCTTGAAATATATATATAGTATCTGAAATTACGTTTCATAACGTTACATCGGAATGATGTCGATGTATTTGGAGCATTAACAGAAAATGAGGTACTTAATTTTGATTACAATGATAGTCGCGAATAGTTGTAAACTTTTAATAGCGCCATCAAATCTTTTATTATCCCGAACAGTGATTAGATCTATCGGCGGGGATGACATGCGCGAGAGTTGAGGAGCTTTCAGTTTTCAGTAAAGCGCTGGCACGCGCTATGATACGGACACACGCGCAGCGTTCCCGCAACGTTACTCACAACGGCAATTCTCCCAAAAATGATAAAAAGAAAAAGGTGTGTCTGTGTGACGGTGATAAACAAAAGAATATAAAATCGTGTACTCTTGTTAAAATTATGCAAACATGTGTGTGCTAGATACAGAAGAGTGATTTACTATAATAGAAAATTCCTGTGAAAAAATTCACGCAGGAATTTAAAAGAATGAAATAAATTGCGTTGCGTAGGTGGGCCGGGAAGGCAGTGCGCAATGGTGTGCCGGCATGAGTCAGCTGACGGAGGACACGGAGGACGACGTCGAGGCTGGCTACATATCCAGCGACGAGTCCGCGCATGGAGTCGATCTCGCTGAACGGCTCCGAGTTAAACCTTCTAAAGACATATGGGAACTTGGTAATTTTTACATTTGGAGATTATTTTTCAGAATGTAATTTTAATCAATTTACAAAACTACAACGAAACAAAAAATGGTTTATTAAGGCCAAGTTATCATATGAGTAAGATATTACGTGATTCAAAAATTTGATTTGATTCATACAAAAATTGGCCATCCTTTAACCCTTTGGGTGAGGATATCGTTCAATACTGAACATTTTATGATTTTATGGAGGCGTAAAAAATATTTTGTCTTGGTAGCGGAATGTAGTTTAAATATGAAAAGAACGACTACAATGTTTACGTGACGCTCGTAAATATTCTAGGGAATTTAAAATAATATTTCACTCTACAGATGAAATACAATACACGTTACATCAGCTCCCACATTGTGAAGAGATATTAGCGCTGGTGGAAACAGGCCGCTATGATGAAGTCATATCGTTTGCATCTGATGTGGACGGCGGGCTCGGGCTGCGAACGGCAGCCTTATGGGCTTGCTGGCTAGGCAGAAGCACCTTACTGACTAAACTGCTAAAGATGGGCATTGATCCTGACGAAACTGATGACGCTGGCAGGTAGATTAACATTTACATGATTTTTTGAGTAAAAGTAGTAAATTCCAAAGTTTATGAAAAGAAATTGTAATTATATCAACAGATACTTTTCAAGTTCATTGATCAATATTTTTAAATATTGATACCTCGATTGCAAGGCGGGAAATTTACCTATTTGTTTGAAAATATTTATTAAATTAATTTAATTGAAAAAAATGTACTGTTTAAATAACATATATTCGTTACAGAACATGCCTACACTTGAGTTGTTTAGTAGGCAGCGAAGAATGCGCCAAAGTATTGCTCGATCATGGAGCCAATCCTAACAGATGGGATTCATCCACAGAAACAAAAGCAACTCCACTACACTGCGCCGCCAGTGCAAAGAGCCTTGCTTGCGTAAAGGTAAACAAAGAGCTTTCAAACATGAAAGTTGCCTTACAAATTTGACAGTGATATATTATAAATTATACTCCGCAGGTGTTAATCGCGCATGGTGCTGACGTAAACGCCGGTTTAAGCGATCGGTCTCCCTTGCATTATGCAGTGCTCAGTGACGCACCGGAAGTAGTGAAGGAATTGTTAGAAGCTGGAGCGTGCCCCGACACACCGCAGGTGGGGTGTGTTGTACACATTGTTAATACAAACCAGAAATGTAAACATAAAACCGGCGTGAATCAGTGTGGAAATTTCCTTACACTCATTACAAAGTGATAAATTATTTTAGGTCTTTACGGAAACTCCTTTACACGTAGCTGCGTCTCTAGGCTCTGCTTCATGTACGAAATTATTGTTAGACGCCGGTGCCGATGTCCGCGCAGCCATGGGAGCTGGTCGAGCGACTGCGTTACATTTAGCTGCCGAAGATGGACATGCAGAATGCGCCCGTTTGCTACTCGACCATGGCTCTCACATAGACTGGCCCAATTTTAGAGGACAAACACCTTTGCACTTGGGTAATAACTAAATTTTTTATGGATATTTAATGTCTCCGTATTTTTAAGTTTAGTCAAATTGGTTTCTCAATTCTGTACAGCAACGCTAGCTCAATCGTTGGAAGTGGTAGAAATGCTAGTGGGAAAATGTGCTGACGTTCGAGCTCGGGATGTTGACGGTCGTACACCATTGCACGGTGC
Source organism: Theretra japonica (assembly GCA_033459515.1). Taxonomy (NCBI): domain Eukaryota; kingdom Metazoa; phylum Arthropoda; class Insecta; order Lepidoptera; family Sphingidae; genus Theretra; species Theretra japonica. The sequence goes on along the minus strand of CM065951.1, from coordinate 6,275,777 downwards.
AATTGTGAGAGGAGCCAGAGCATGCGACGTGGCGCGGCTGCTGCTCTCTGCAGGCGCTGATCCGAACGCTCCAGACAATTTTGGTTACACTCCAATACATATTGCAGCATTGAATGAATTTTCTCCTTGTGTGTTATTATTATTAGGTATGAGTGATATGACATACATTACTTTATATTTCGACATATTAATTTTGAACTCAATATTAATAAAGTATATATTATTGAAATAGATTACGGTGGCGACGTAACTCTTCGGACTAATGGCGGTGTATCAGCGTTATCTTTCATAGTTCGAAGAGTTCCCGATGTGATTCCACGATACTTGTGCAAGTTGGATGACGCCGTTCATGTTAGTGAACACGAACTTGGTGATGTAGACTGCGAGCTCACAATCGACTTTCGACCATTGGTTCCCTGTTTATCCCGGGGAGAGGCTGAACTGTTGCTTGCTTTTGTTGAGGTGCGGGTTCCATTACTCGTTATAGCATGCAACATTTAAATACTATGATGTATAATCGAACCTTTAGTGTATGTCTTACGTTTCAGGTAGGTCGAAAAGACGTCCTCAAACATCCCGTCGCAGAAACTTTTTTATTTCTAAAATGGCGAAGGATTCGAAAGTTCTTCGTTTTGAGTTTTATTTATCACGCCCTATTTATAACGCTATACAGTCTTTACATTCTACGTAAGTGTTTCGAATAACTTATATCAAACATTATAAAAATAATTTGCATATGACAGAATTATGTTTTTGTTTGTTCCAGAAATATTCTTGTGTGAAGACGTGACGTGTAATGTCCCTTCGTATCTAAGGCCGATGCAGTATCTTATTTTACTCTTGAATCTTTGCTTTCTGTCGAAGGAAGCATTCCAAGCGTGCCAAGACTGGTCCGCTTATATACGCCAATGGGAGAATTGGTTACAACTATTTATTATTATAGGAGTATTTTTGTGTACAGTGAGTAATTATATTACTGAAATAATTTGTATACCAATTTATTTATAGATTATTATGGTTTTTCTTGTCATATTCTAGATACCTTACTGGGATATAGACAATGGAGTAATAAGAACTAATACGTCAGATTGGCAGCATGACGTAGCCGCAATAACCATATTTTTCTGCTGGCTGGAGTTAATGATGATTATTGGACGGTTCCCAACGTTTGGACTTTACGTCCAAATGTTTACTACAGGTTTGTTTTGGTAACTTCTAACTGTAGTTAATTAGTCTGGTACTTTTCATGGGCTTCAAATATGTTTACAATGGCTTCTAATTGACTTTTGTTTATTTCAGTGACAGTGAACTTTGCAACATTCCTTTTAGCGTACAGTTGTCTCCTCATCGCCTTTGGTTTAGCATTCAGTGTCCTATTCAGCAACTACCCAGCGTTTCATTTGCCTGCTGGTCTAGTTAAGACTGTAATGATGATGTCTGGAGAACTTGAATATGAAGATATATTCTACAACAACTGTACCAACTCACAGATACACTATCCTTTGACGGCGCATGGGATGTTTTTAGTTTTTGTACTGTTAGTGACAGTTATACTGACTAATCTGTTGGTCGGTTTGGCTGTTAGTGATATCCAGGTACGAATGATCATTCTTTTGTATACGTTTCATGGAAAACTAGTGTATTACTAATTAATTCGTGTTTAACCTTAATGATTATATCGTTAAGAATGGCGGTATATACAGAAGTGTAATGGGCGATTACTTAAATAATTTATAATTGTTCTACGCAAATAACCTTAGGTTGGCTAGGACGATTAGCCAAATTTTTCCTTATTCGTTTTAGATACCAAAAATCGATAACATCATCTTAGTACTTATTCTTTTTACATTTACCAAAAAAAACGATAACATCATCTTTTTAAAATATTGGTCGTACTGTATTTATTATAACGTCTTAAAATGTTAATTACAGGCATTACAAGAGAGTGCAGGACTCGACCGACTAGTGCGACAAACGCAGCTGATCGCCCATCTGGAAGGCATGCTGTTCAGTTCGTTGTTGACGTGTGCTCCTAAACAGCTACTAGCCGTGCTGCGCTGGGGAGCCCTACTAACTGCCTCACAAATGCGCACGCTCAATATACGGCCCAATGACCCCAGAGAAAATAGGGTAAGAAAATGCAATTACATACAGTAGGAAATTAGGATGATGCATTGGACGACTACAAAAAACGCTAAAAACGAGGGGGCACCATAGGGCAATTTATTTGCACGGGAGTGATGACAGATATGGGACGTCGTAGTAATAATATTGCTAACGAAGCCTAAGAAATTTTATGTCATATCGCCCTACCAATCCCACCTACGAGTAAATGTATAATAATTGAATGTTAACTTCTTTTTTTTATCTCTGTTACTGTGCCAACTAGAAATAAATGAAGCATGTATTTAATTAAATTCATTACTTGCTTCTGATAAGTAGAAATGCTTTGTTTATCAATCGATATTTAGTTTCGGTCTCACGCATATTTTATGCCACGCACGTTTTTCCATTTTGTTATTTTCTTTTTTATGATTATTTAATAGGACCGATTTATCAAACGATTACAATAATAATTATACTGCATAATGGGATTTGGGATCCTCATTTCATTACTTATCACTCATTATGTTTTTGCAGATACCGAAAGAGCTCGTATCATCAATATACAAAATGGTGGCCAGTCGTAAAAGTACTAAACGGAGCATAAGGAAAAACAACAACTACGAATTCAGACTAAAGCAATGTAAAGACGAACAAGAAAATGAACGAAAACAGGATGTCGTTAAAAGAAGGAGTAATTTATATGACCGATTCTCGATAGAAAGCCAGATTGTGGAAAGGAGAAAGAGAACTACTTCTGGTTCGAATGTAGAGAAGAATCGGCCCACTTCCATGACAATAAATGCTATACAAGAAATATGTATGGTAGATATAAAAAATCAACTGTTAGAGTTGACGAAAAAAGTAAACAAGCTTGTGGAGGGAACCGAAGCGAGATTAAATCAGATTGAAAGCAAATTAGATGCACTACCACCGTAAATGTAGACAACGATTAAATATGTTAAATCATTTTTAAGTTTTTGTTTTCAATTAGCTGTACGTAGTCCACGTGCACTTTGACGCGTGTATCTCCGCAAGTGTCACGAGTGGGACCAACATTTTGCCGAAGCTTTATTCCAATTGCCAATTTTATGGATTAAAGTAAATAGTTAACAGCTATTTAGTTTAATGTATCATGTTAATTTTAGGAAAAATATTTGTTTAGTATGAACAGGACTTATGTATGTTCTGTTTTCAGAATCAATATCAAAAAGTCTATTACAAAGCGACTGCATTGCATCTGATGGTAAGTGCTAATGCCGCCCATACAGACTATCGAATGGCATCCGAGGGCAGTCTCATACCATTCCATACAATCATGCCAGCCCAAATAAAAAAAATAATTCATATAACTCACCAGTAATTTGCAGGTATATGTTTGTCCAGTAGCCAGTTTTACTACACTCTGTGGAGACTTTTCATCACCAGTAGGCAATTTGTAACTTTCAATTTTGGCTCCATACACTATATTCATGTTTTTATTCCCAGTATTCTTCATTTCTGTGTTTACGGCATGTAATAACACATCATTTTCAACAATATATGCTACATCATCGTCTAAGATTTCTGAACTGTTGAATGTTATTATGGCATCGGAACAGGCATCCCACACCTGAAAGAGAAAAAAAATATAACATCCTTCCAGTTTTCAAAGACTTTTTGGGCAGAATGTGAAAAGCTGGTTGTGCCATCAGAGGATATATTTACAGATGATATTAATTGGTAGACAAGAATTTGTTATAAGACCTTTTGCATTGTGGGATTTTGATGCTCATAACACAAAAAACATATCAATGATAATAATAATAAATACCCAACACTTGCACACATAGTCCTGAATCCACATTAAGATCAATTAAGTCTTGTGTTGTGGGTATCAGAAGCTAGAGACTTTTCGGTCTCACAAACACCCAGACCCGAAACAAATATTTGTGGGCCATACAAACATTTGTGTTGGTGCGGGAATTGAACCCGCAGCCTCTTGTGTATTCATACATTATTTCATTTTTGTTATGGCTGTAAGACATTATGATGATTGATGTGGATCATGGTATTGTTAGGTTACAAGTATCTCATAATTTCTAATACCAATGAAACACAACATGTCCTTTAGTATAATGTTGGGAGTATACATGAGATTATAAAATTTCAATATCACAACTCAACAAAAGGCGAAGTAAAACCTACCTGCATGTGTCGGAGCGGTTGCAAACGCATGTTCTCAATATGTCGCCACACATCGATTGACGTCATCAGAGATTTTGTGTTTTGGCTTAGTGCTACAACTCTGTTGCTGTATTCAGGTTTCAATTCAAATTTCTTATCAGGACTGCCTTCTAATAGTAATACTTTCAAGTTTGACAATAGTGGGTTTTTTACTGAAATGTTAAAGATTTTATTGGTATTAAGATACATATAATACACATAATTTATTAAATCTGAAAATATTTCTGTATAGTAATTGAGATGGTAAGGTTTTTCACCACCATCTTGAGTAATGGAATGTCAACTGCTGTAATTTAGGCTTTATCCAAAAATTTCCACAATGCTTTAATGGAAGAAGCCTGTGTTGTGACTTGTAATGATTATTATGTTGTCTAACAACATTACTTAACAGGTCATACTTTTTAAAACTTATTCCAAAAGGTAAGAAATAAATGCCATCCATTAACATTAATACATCTATGGAAACTACATGCTGCGGGGCTTTGGGGATAAACATGGGGAGGGACGAAAACAGGTATCGAGAAAAGATTCTTTATACTTTCAGTAACATGTATGACTTAAAAACAACCTATAGAATAAAAATTATTAATGTAAATAAAATATGGTTATCATATTAAGAGTATCATTGGTTATGTAAACGTTTCTATGCCTTTTTATGTTCGAAAAATTTACAAAAAATACTTGCCCATAGCACATGCCAGGGTGCACCCAACCATTCCACCCCCGGCGATGATCACATCGTAATTTCCTTCATTTTTTTCGTTTTTGCTGCTGCTCAACAGCCGGACAGTCGCGAGCTTTTTTGTACTCTTCACACTCCTTATCAGAACCCTTTGTATGTTGAGTAACATTTTTGAGAGAGTAAAAAGAGTCGAGTTTATTTTAAGTGAACAAATACGAGGTTCTTATTGTGGTTAATTTCTAGAAATATTTTTTTATATTTTTTTGTAAGCAAAACAAGAACTTATTCAAGTGACAGCTGTCATTGTCAACGTCCATAATCCATTAGTGTTGGTTGTTTATTAGTCTGTTCTTAGTCGAGTCGATCATCATTTATTTGTATCGCCTACCAAGTAGTGTTTATGCTTTTCCGAAAAATCCAATTTTCAGAAAAAAACATGTTTTTCGGGAAAAAATCAAAATGGAAAAATTATATTACTAAAGTTTATTGGAGCTTGTGTATCGTAAAATTGATGTTATTTTTTTACTCCTAATTATTTGCTAATAAAGTAAACCTCCCGACTGTAAAGTCCAAAAACGTGGATCAAATCTTATGGCTGTCATTTCGATAAAACAAATTGTCTAAAATAATTATTATATTTTTATTAATAAATACCTAAGAGATTATTCACTATACAAGCCGTCAAGTTCATTTCTTTTTATCCTTGAGTTTTGATCCACCCGTTGTTCATTAAATTTCAAATTTCGAATTTCACATGTAAAAATATCCGGTAAAATTTCAATATTTTCTGAAAATATACGAAATAAAATTTTTCAATTTCTCGGGGATTTTTCATCATCCAACAGCGCTACCAAGACTACAAACACAAGACATGTATAATTAAAATTGAACATTTCGTCTTATTCCTTTTTCAGATAATTTTTAATTTATATTTAAGGTAGATAAGGTAATTACGGATTTTAATACTTTTATAAGTTTATCACACGATCTAGAATTTCTTTCCTATACTAGCTCATTCATAATTCAAGTCGTAGGTATATGTTCCATAGCAACTATCAACACAACAAACTTCGAGCCCTCTATCCAATCGATGTGCGTGTTTTATTACCTTTTAATGTAAATCGTGATGTCACATCAAAACAGCGTATTTGCTAATTCGTGCTTAAAAGTACCGGTTGATCCAATAAGCAAAATGCCTAAAACAGTTCATGAAAGGACAAGTAGGCTTACAAATGAGCAAAGTTCATTTGATTCACTATCCAGTTGCTCAGTACATGCAGCAGATGCGGAGGCTGCCAAATTAAAAGATTTCTATCGCAGTATCCCAGACTACAATGAAATTCATCATTTAACTTCTGAAGAATTTTATTCAACATTGAAATCTTTGAGAGAGAAAAAGAAAATAATGTTTGGTATAGCTATAGAACACATAGATGATTGCAATGGCAGTTTTCATCGTTTAGGGGATTCGGAAAATTGTATCAAGAATCAAACTATTAGAAGAAAGTCTTACATTCCAAGGAGGAAACCATCCGTGGAAGGAGATGCATCCAATAATCCGGGATTGAAGACAAAAGTCCCTGATAATGTTTTTTCTTCCTTAACAAGTAATGTAGGAACTTGTTTAAAACGTCCATCTAGAAAAAATATTATTAGAGATGATGGAAGCAAGAATACTCGTGACGATTTGAAATTTCCGTCTTTGCAAGGCAATATAGACAAGGCAAAATCTGACCGTCCAAAAAGAAATCATTCAGCGTGTTCAATATCTTGGAACGATACTAAAATTGAGCACATCGATGAAGTTGATAGAAAATTTGATAAATATTTTGAAGACAAAAAATATACTACACCGTTGAGTAATAATATTTGTGATACGGACTTTAAAACCCAAAGTGTGCCGACTAGTCCCGTTAAAGTGAGACGAACTGCATCTCCCACACGAAGGCGTAAAAGTATTACTGTACCGAAACCGTTTAAGATGACCGAAAGGTAAACAAATTGAATGTAATATATTATTCATATAACCCTGATTTTTTGTTAAATAGATATTTTATTCATATGAAAAGTTGTTACGCATCAATAATAATTAATTGTAGGTAAGTATAAAATGACCTCATGCTAAGAAGGCTGTGATAAAAAAGTGTTAATGTTCCTTTTTTAAATATTATCACGACAAAGCGATCTAGAGGGTCCTGCTGAGTATCTAACAATGCAGTTCAGATGATTTTATCTGGGCATCTACCGATAAGAATATTCACGATGATTTCCTTTTCGCTTGCATTAAGCGATAATTAACTATGAATAGACGCGTAACTATGAAAACTCCAGACTGTGGGTCTTTGACTCGAACCCGCAACCGTTGTCTAGCCTGACCAGTCCAGTAGCAACTAAGCCGCCAGCCATTAATAATTAATTGCCGCTTATTAAACAGTTGTCACAATCTTATTATATTGGATTTATGATAGTAAAGCAGAGAAAAGTTTAATTTATTTTATTAGCTAACGACCATAAATAATTACATTAGTATTTTTTTCTTGTAAGGGACGAGGAAGATCGCATCGTAAACGAGTTGAGGTGCCTCCAAAAATCGTTCTCGGAAGACATGCTCAATTTAAAATGCAACCGAAAAAGATTTAAAGCTCACCCTGTGCCGATTGAATCCAGAATCCCGCTTTACGACAAAATTCTCGAGGATCAAGCAATGAGGTTACATTGTCTACAACTGGCTGTAATGCTTTTTTTAACTTTTTATTTATTTTACAAAACTACCCACCGTACGTTCTACTGTCTACAGTAAATAAAATTAAAAGGTCCAAACTTTTATGATTGCACCAGAAACCACCATTGTGGAAATTCCGCGTTTTATGCTCTACCTAAAATACAATTAATTTTTAGGTATGGGATCTTCCCTACATTTTTCCTTGACCATTGAATTTTTTTATTGTGTTGGAACTTGTAATTTATTATTATAGCATTTAAAATTATACCACGTTTTGGGACATAAGATTTTTTCGTTTATCTCAATTTATTAGTTTATTGTAAAACCATAATAATATTTTCTGTTTCTTGTCGCAAAACAAATGCTTGTGGCTTTAAAATTTGAATGTTCAAAAGTTGCCTTAGTAAAAACCCCTTCATTATTTTTTCCATTTAAAGGTTTACTTTCTAAAATGTAAGCAATGCATAGCTAACAGCAGGTAAATATTCGTTTCTTTATAAAGGAAAAAGACAACTTTTTAGTTTAATATTTTTATTTATTTGCTTAACATCACTGACCGCACTATATTGCATGATAAATATTAATATACAATAAATGATATACTCCATTTTTTTTTTCAGAAGAGCAATAACAAAAATGAACAGTGAGGCTGAATTAAGGGCACAAATGAAGCCCTTTAGCTTTACTAAAAGAGAGGAAAATGGAATTGGAGGGATGTGCGACAGGGCCGCCCTTGTGTTTCCGAAAAGTAAAAAAAAGAAAAGATTCAGGGCACGACCAGTACCTAAAAATCTATTTTCTAATTATATTTACGATAGAAAGAAAGAAGACGAGTTTTTTAGGTAGGTAACTAAATGTTTCATTGCTATATGTAGATATGTCGAACGAGTGGAATGGAAATAATTCTGGTTATCGTTTTTGTAATGCATAAACGAATAACCGGCTTACTTGATGGTTAGTACTTAACGCCGTCTATAACTTCGCGCGTAAACAGTCTCTGGAAATTTGCGAGGGAGGTTTCGGAATCGATAGAAAGATATCGAGATATCATCATCATCAGCCCGTTGCAGTCCACTGCTGGACATAGGCCTTGCCAAAGGTACGCCACAGAGCTCGGTCTGCTGGATAGCAACTGGATACCGAAAGATACACGACAGCAAATCCTACAGTAATCCAAGATAAGCACTAAGTGGCTCTACCACTTTTCATATTTCATATTGTCTCTTTCTACTTTTAATATTCATCATTCACAGATAGATTTAAAACCTATTTTAGTTATCGAATGTTTTGTCTTCTTCGCTCAAACTGAATTCTAAAGTCATTCCAAAGGTACAAAATATTCCATAACTGAAATAGGTTTTAAATCTGTCTATGAATAAGACTGATAGAGGTAGGGTATAGACGAATGAAGTCTACAGCTCGTCTTTAACATGTATTCATACTCCTTTTTAGCTAAGTTTACATCACTATATAGATGTTTTTATTAATAGACTTAGCAGATGTAGTACTATAAACGGGTAAATTAATTGACATGAGAATGACACATCGTATTGTTTACAATAATTACTAAAGTAGTTATCGTTGTCCATTTTGTGCTTATTTATTTAAGCACTTTAACTTTTCCTGTTGGGTATTTTATTTAATTTGTGTTTATTAAAAGTTCTATTAAGTGTTTCCCCTGGTATGCTTATTAAGATTACACAACATAAGGTTACCAGTTAATAGATACGTAATGTAATGTAGCTAATATGTTATGTATATACTCGTAATAAAGTAGGCTTAAATGTTTTTGATTGACAAACGAAAGGGCAGGCTCGTCCGAGGTACCACTGTCTCTCAGGAAATGGACGTGAAGCGACAGCTTGGCTGTCGCGTTTCGTTTGGTGAATGAAATTGTCGGGTCCCCAATACCCCTCTCTTCCTATCCTATTTCGTTCCCGCTTCCCTCCTGATTTTAAGCATCGGCAACACATCTATGAACCAACCGTTGCAGATGATCACTTATCATCAGGTGACCTGTTGGCCCGTTTGCCGGACCTATGCGATAAAAAGAAAACGAAGTTTAAGGTATTATAACAAGGTATTTCGATATTAGTAGAGTAATTTTAAGAATGTCGTATTCCGATTAATTAACCTTGTGCCTGAATAGTTCGTAACGTTGAATAGGTCTGTAAATTTAAAGCTCTCAAGGATTAAAAATAATCAGCTTATGTCAGCATAATCTGGATATGAATTAGCTATAATCACCTTTGACACAAACAGTTAAAAATTACTATACAATAGAATGGGATTTCCTAAAGTTTGGTTTTTACGCCTTTGCGTACATATACGATGGCATTGTTTATATTGCTTTGGATCGATTTAGTTAAGACATACTGGCCGTGTAAACTTATAATATGTTACAGGTCGATGAACAAACGCATCAGAGCGGAGGAGATGTTGCGGAACGCGCACTATCCCGGCAACATGGCGGCTAGGGATCGCAGTCGATTGTCAACGCCTGCAGCTCACAGTGACCTTCCTATAGACCCATCGCCAGCTGTGCCGTCTATCACATCGTCTGACAGACAGAGATGCGCCAGTCCTACGAAAGAGAGGAAGAAAAGAGAAAAGACCAAAGAGGATTTTATCACAACAAGTCCTCAACCTTTTCGGTTTAACACGGCTGATAGAGCTGCTAAGAAAGTACGTTAAACCATCTTTAAAAATGAAACAAGTATTGATATTAATCATAGTATTTGAAAATGATTTTCTTTCAAATATATTTTCAGATGGAAAATGTAGCGAAAAAGATTTATCAAGAGAGTAAAAGTTCTGAAAGTCTTCGAGATGGAGTGGATGATATTGCTGCTCGTGCGTTTTCAGCTTTAGAATTGAGAGGAAATGTTGCTACTGGAAGGTCGAATTTAGCAGCATTACTGAGGGCGGAGTCAGTTCGCAGGCGATTTGAGATGGAGTCTGCTAGGCGGTTGGCGGAACAACGTCGGAGAGCAGAGATGAAGCATCGCGATCGGCTATTGCGGTCTAAACCTGCCTGGCATCTGGTCAAGAACAAGTAGGATCTCTATCGTCATAATATTTAATATGGTTTTTACGTTTAAATTTAAGAATGCAACTAACATATTACCTACTCGGTTGTCTATTTGTTTTGTTTTGAGATCAATTTCAAGCATAATAGTTGTTCCTGGCAAGTTATTGCTAACTTATGGATTAGTGTAAGTAAATATCTATTGTTTTCTTTAAAGTCGTTTTGAATATAAAAGACCTTGTACAAATGATCATACCTTTAACAAATGAATATTTATCCTAACAAACATTTGTTACAGTCATGAAGAAGACATAGCACTTAGACTACAAACCCGACGCGACGAAGAGAGAATGAGGAGGGAGGAATTTCTGCACGAAATGGAGCTTATGTACGGGAGGGTTCAACAACAACCGATGTTGTTCGAGAGATATTACGCACCTAGATCTTGCTCTGTAGCGACAGACACGATACAACTATCGCCTCGAAAGACGAAGAAGCGAAGTAAAAGCAAGACTTATCACTACAATAGCCCTAGTCGATCGCGAAAAGTATCAATTAATGATAATGTCGAGAGCTTTAATGGTGATGTTACAGAATACTTCAACAGAATCGATTTAGATGATAAATACACTGACTCGGACTTAATTGAGAGCGTGGAGAGGGTTAAGTTGTAACATTAGCAATCAGTTGCTGATTAGTAGGTACAGCGCATCTACGCTAAGTAGGCGTGTGAAGACATTAGGAACTACAAATAAAAGTAAAAAATATCTGACTAACGCACTGTTTCCCGTATGCTTTCGTAATATAAACAAGAGCATTTATACTCTTGATCTAATAGTAATAACATGTGCCATGGGTGTAATATATTGTGAAGAGACAGTGCATCGTGGACTAACTATTAGAGATGTTTAAATGACAAGTTACGTGTAGGCATGTTGACGTATTCATAAAATATTCATCTGTTCCTATGAATCGTTATCCTATTGTATAAGGGTATTTTCTAAAGTAGTGGACATCGATAAAGAATGTATTTTATAGGAAACTAAAGCAGAAATATTATTTAGACAAGGTTATTTCCTATTGAATCACGGCGGGATTTCAAATTATTTAACTGACGATTCCTAGCCAATGACTATGTTTATTTCCATATATTGTGTCATATTATAAAGTATTAAGAAGGTGGGATATTTTTGTGGTGGATGATTTATTTAAAATCGTAACTAAATAAATCATATAACGTTATTTTCTGAATGTTGGTATGTTAAATATTGGTTTTTATGATGCAAATAAAATTGCTTGTGTTTATGATATCCTTCATAAACACAAGCAATTTCATAAATAGAATTAAAATTCATAAATATTTATTACACTATATTATTACATGATATTGTCTAAGATCCATTTGAGAAAATGCGGAACTGATGAGTACACTCCTGGTTTTCTGATGCCGCACACCATAGGACCGAATGATACAACTCCTACTAAGAAGTTCTTGGGTCCGTCCGGTGTATCGAAAACCTGTAAATTACATATTTTTAAAGGTGTATTAATAATTTTGGTGTTAATAAATAAAATGTAAAAAGTGGCAGCACAAGAGTTCTCTACATGAGCTCACATTTTATCCTAATTGTATTGTTACTTAGAAAAAAGCTATTTGTTGTTGAGGACGGCGTTAATCGTTAGTTGTATCTCTGGATAGTGCCTAACTTTTATGATGAGATATAGGTATGAGTTTATATTAAAATACGTAGATATTTACTACGAATAAAGTTGGAATCAACAAATAAGAGTTCTTTGCGTCTTAATGAACTTACACCATTATTCAAAACATGCATGCATAAATTATTGATTTATTATATTAACGGGTGACATAAGTACAATGTTTTAGTATGTAATTTTTTTTTATATTGTATCAGCCCATATACGTCCCACTGCAGGGCACGGGCCTCCTCTACAATCGAGAGTACGATTGAGAGTGGTTAGGCCATATAGTCCACCACGCTGGCCTAATGCGGGTTGGCGGACTTTTACATACCATAGAATTTTATACAAATCGCTATGGTATGCAGGTTTCCTCACGATGTTTTCCTTCACCGTTATAGTGCGTGGTGATTGACTATCAACATGTACTAAATAGTATGTAAACTATCCAGTAATCATTGATTTAAACTCAATGCTAGTACCTATTAAATGTATTTTCACTTCTGCAGACAGAAATAGTCTTACAAAAACGAAGTAAGTAGGTAGGTTTCGTTCATTGTGTTAATGAGTCAGATTTTTGAGATGATGTTTTTGGGTACGGTTCGAATTGGTAATACCTACAGGAAAGTGCACCGGTATAATCAAGTTTCGAAATGGTCATTGCCCTTTTATAGCACAAAAGATAAATAATTTGCAGTAGGTAAATCCAAAATCTTATTCCTTGTATTTTGTGAATGTGTGAGAATTCTCAGTGTATTGTTCAAAAATATGTTTTACGCCGTGTGAACCATTTACATTTATAAGATTACAAGTACGAGTAACGTTTTGGCATTTAATTAACAGTACATATATGCAGAAAGTCACTGGATGCAGGTCGATTTCGACATAGCTAGGGAAATACTGGTGGCCTTTGTTCTGCATTAGACTTCTTGTAGTTGAAAGTGATTATAATAGTTAAAACGCCAAAATTAAAGATTTTTCGCACCTACGTTATGTCGTCAATATAAAAGCAATTTCATCATGATTTTGCCAAATTTATGTCAAAAGTGTTTAAACCCTTCGCACTCTATTGCTACCAAAGAATTGTTACTTTATAAAATTTTGATCAAGCAGGAGTGGGTCAAGCTCTTGACCTCATTGCCCTTCGAAACGGAGAATATTCTTGCTATTCGGCTGATCAGAACCTATTTCCAAAACATTCAAAAATAGTTTGTAAGTCTCACCTTCATGAGTGGTCCTCCAGAATCCCCACCACAAGCGTCCTTATTTTGTTGTGCGCCAGCGCAGATCTCTGAATGAGCTACTCTGAATCCTTTACCCAAGGAATCACATGTTTCTGCCGAAACTACTGGCACCTGGAAGCAATTGCTAGAAATAATAATAAAAAAAAACTAACGGTTATCGGTCTACACTTTTATGTGTAGTAAACATGTTTTACATATGATTGATATAATGTTGATAAATAAAATAAACTAAAAATAATATGTTTATTTTATTATTAGCTTCTGCCTGCAACTCCGTTGGCGTGGTTATCTTTATAAAAAATCCCATCCCGTCCCGTCCCGTTATACCCCGCCTTGTCCCGTCTCATTCTCTCTCAAGATATGTGATGCAGTCCCATCCCATCCATTTCAGCACAAAAAAGTAACAAATATATCGGAATTCCTCCCTCATCCCGCGGGAGTGCTACATTTTTCGGAATAAAAAGTAGCCTAAGTGTTTAGCCTAGGGTGTCAGCTACCTCCATACCAAATTACATCGTAATCTGTTAAGCCGTTTCTGAGTTCATCGCGCACAACCGCACAGACGAGCCCACATACGAGTGAACACAAGAGTGTCGGCTTGTGTAAGTAGATAATATACTTTCGCCTGTGGAAGCTCTCTCTCTCTGAACGGCACTGCACTTACCGTTAGCCGCATTGTAAATGGTCGTGCTAGTATGAAAAAGTAACAAACTATGCGAAAAGAATCTACTCATCTTAAAAGACTTCTATGGCATCATAGATGTCTTGAACCTATGAGATTACACCACAAAATATGTGCTCTGCTCCTTTATACTTCTATGGAAACGCACCCTTCATGCATTTTTGCAACGACTTACCGCCACGACTTGCAATATACTGGCTCTCTCCTCCGTCGTCATGTTCATTTTACCCCAGCCAGCTACCATCAGTAGCTCGCCTATCGGCAATGTTGCCAACTGCTCGTCTTCTCGTGGCAGACATATTGGTGCGACATAATCTTTAAAAAAAATGTCCATAATTTATAGGGTCGGTGCAAATATGATATTAATTGAAATCATATTTGAGTGGGGCGTCAGCATTTCATAGATCGATAATTATAATGAAACTTCAATGTATATTCAACGTTCGGGCAACTGGATATTTTTTACTAGATCTATGAGATAGACTACTTTCTTAGATAGCTAAGGTTTTAATCTGCCTACTTTGTTTAACCTGACATTGACCGAAACATTCAAGGAAATGGAGAGACCCATCATATTTATTTAAAAAAACAAACGAAGCTGAGTCATTTATAACGTAATTAGACGTGGATAAATAAGTTCCAGCGTTTGGAGCCATTAATGACGTGATTTATAAATGAGTCAATGTCCACGAAATTAAAATTTCCACCGCTCACCGTTCAGACTGACCGGAGAATCGAGTTCAATAATAGCAATGTCATTGTGAAATGGCGGTTTGTTGAAGTTCTGGTGGCTTTTAATGCTCTTTATCTTCCGGTCTTGTACGGGCGGGGCACACACGTTCAATTGGCAATCAGGATTCGTATTCGTGTCGTGTTCACCCAAACGAATTGAGGTCCTGGAAATAATAAAATAAACATCTTTGATTTTTAAATTTCAATTATGGTATAGGTACTTATATATTTACTTGTAACTGTAATTATTTGTTGATTATGATAAATCGGTTGAATATTTTCCTTGTTTGCTTCAAACGGGTTTTATGTATTTCGAAAATGTGATTAGTACGTCGAGGATAATTTATGATCTTAACAGTTATATCGTGGTTGCAGTTAATAGAGTAACGATCAGCTAAAACTGTCAATCACGTTACATGGCAGTCGTAAAATCTACATTCTTCCGTTCTTTATGTGTGAAAATCTAACGGTTGGTATAGATTTTCTGAAAGTAGTAACTATTAGCGAAATAGTTAGGCTTCTCCATAGACTTGTGGCATTTCCGAAGAAAATTAACAGAGAAACTATAGGCTAATACGGCGATCGTAAAAAACAGAAATAAGAAATAGAAAGGACCCTTAGTATCTCTTTTAATTTAAATAAAAATAAATTATTATGACGATATATATTATGATTGATTAAAACAATAATGCAATTAAATTAATTGATAAAACGGCTATTAAATACTAATGTACGTACAAAACATATCCATAATCGTTGCTCTGAACGCAGTGTGCCGCAGTGACGACATGCCTGTCAGTAATGAGCGCTCCTCCACACATCCAGTCTATCTCGCCGTCTTCTGTAAATTAATATTATTATTCACTCGTTTTAAAAAAAATCAGGTTGAATATTATTATGAAAATGATATGAGAACTTTCATCAATGGCAAGTTGCACAACAATATGTGATATATTAATATGGCTGTACCATTAAGCTGTTCAGCAGTTTACCAGTTCCCATATTTCCTCATTTTATGATCCTGGGACTTTTCATTCTAGCATGAACAAGTAATTCAAAGGCCGGCGTAATAGTCTGTAATAGCAAAATAAGCGTCTATTGCCAATCTTTACCTACTTTTTCATCTGGACAGCTTTGTACTTACCATCAGATGCAGTCGCTTTGCTAAATTAGGTTAAAATCAAGTTGGAAACCTGTGTAGCCAAGGCGAGCTATCCAAGGGAACTGTCCCAGGGCAGCGTTGACGCCTCCGATGATGCGGTCGGCGGCACTGTCTCCGCACTCAAAGCTCGTAATAATGTTCCACGCCGGATGACTTAGCAATGGATTAATAGCTGCATCTGTAATTAATATTTTCTTTGTTTATCTTCTCAATCGTACCCTCGATTCTAGAGGAGGTCTGTATATTGGGACGTATATGGACTGATACAGTAAAGCACAGTTGTGTATATGACTTCTTTTGTAGTTACTAGTAAGTAGTAAGTAATGAATTCGGCCAAACAGAGGCCATGTTTTCGATTAGCGCACAGAGATACATTTTTATTTATTTATTTTATTTTTTGTGAGAGTTACAAATAAATATTTGTTTCGGATCCGGGTCTTGTGAGAACCGTGGCCACCCTCCACTTGTATTAAACTACTAAGTAACCACTTACTCTGTGGAGATTTAACGGAATTAACATGCCTATTTTCATTTCATTTTCTTGTTAGTTACCACAATTTTTTAGTACTCAGTTTTGATTTTAAATGGGATTCAAACTGACAAAGAATGCACTAAATACATATGTAATGTAATATTTGTAGGATGTCATCCACACACCTTAGGTTCTAATTTGTAAAAATATCACACCGAAAACTAGTTCACCAAGTAAAAAGTAATGAGTGAATTCAATATTATTCATATAAATAAGGGTTTTTCTTTAAAGGGCCGATAAAGTGACTACAAAATTTAAAAAATAAACACTTATTAACAAGGAAAGGGGATTTTTAAATAAATTAAAACTGATTTTCGAATTTTAGAGCTGTTGCGTGCCTGCCTGTTGCGTTAAGTCTTGCGTCGTTGGGTATCTATCAGAAACTACGAGAGACTTTTCGTTCTCACAAACACCCAGACTCGAAACAATTACTTATGGGCCTCACAAATATTTGTCTCGTTGCGGGGATCGAACCCGCTGCCTCTCATTTCGCAGAGGCTGTCTAAATATTGATCAGAATTATTGTGTTTGTAGGTAGGTACAACTAGCAATTATTTTGTTTTTTAATCCGTCGCACCATAAAAGTATAAAGTTCAAATGTAATAATAATTGGTTCACCATGACGAAATCTGACCATTACTACCTTACAATGCGGAAACGGTAATAAAGACTAATTTATAGTAAAAAAGAACTGTTCTTTATACCTTGCATTTACATCGTAATCATACCGATTACCGTATAGGTATCACAGTTTTTGTTTTTTTTGTTCTTTGAAATATAGAACGTTGTTGTACATAGTAAAGGTGAGAATACTTTGGGATTCACATATTAGATATATAAATAATTGAAAAATGTGCGTACCTACATTGTATTTTCTTGGAGGCTTTTCAGAATTTTATTTTTATTCAATAAAGCATGAAATAGCTGCGTCTATTGAATGGTTTTTATTTGGTTCCCCTCCCCATTCTTTTCGCTATTCGTTTTTAATGCTGGCAACGTGACTCCGACTTTTATCATCATCATCCTCATCGCCCGTTGCAACCCATTGTTGGACATGACATGGGCTTATCCCAAGGTAAGCCACGGAACCCAGTCTGCTGCTATATGCATCTAGTCGCACTGAAGTCCGACTTTTATGCCCATATTTACGAGTATAGGTGTTTATGACTCGCTTGTTCGGTTATCCCCCGTAAGCTTTAAAAATGGTAGAGCCTTTCTATAGCTCTTTAAAGCCACATTATTAACCATTTGGTTCGACCGGAGTAGTCTTTAAGAAAACTGAAGTAAGGACTGAGGTAATGGCTTTTCAGTTGCTTTTGGTTCGGTTAGTAAGATTGCAGACCGCATAAGGAGCTGATACGATATTTGTTTCAGTCCGAGTAGCGATCACTAAATACGATAGTTGATACCACGCCATATTCACCTACGAGTCTGTCGTATCTCAAGTTAATCCTGTGTCCTGAGGATTAACTCTATGATCCGAAACGAAGTACGAATGTTCAACGTTCGAAGTATGTTTAAGTTTTCCACTTGTAAAAATCAATGACACTTATCATTCACTCCGAACTGAGTATGGTTTCGACGTACAATAGAAGATTCGAACATTTTGTGGAGTACCTAGGCACATTCGTACAGTTTTAAGTGCGACGTTGGTACATTAGAACTTCGTTTCGGATCATAGAGTAACCCCCTGCGTATATTCGACTATATTCGACTTGGAGCACAACGGCATGCTTGTACCTACCGGTGAAGGGCACCTTAACCGCAACATAAAATATGTTTTGTATGGTAAAACCAGGGTCGTATGTATGCCGTTGTTTTAAATACAAATCGCGAACTAATTATGGAAAAATTCCCCACTTAAAATATATTTCCAAACTTTGTTTTTAAGTATGTATAATAATAGCATTTTGTGGTCTGTGCGGTTAGGAAGTCATCAAATAATAATTTCATCGAGATACGCGTGTAAACTGGGCTAGACGCCAACGCAGAGGTATGAGGTATCTACCTGTAAGATATACATAATCGATACTAAGAATTATTGACGTATACCTATTACCTACCAACAAGGGGTCGGGTAAGTTTTCGGGATTTCCCTTAATCACGGTCTTTTCTATTTGTGATGTTTTATTTATTAATTCTGAGGTGGATATTAAGTGACACACTCAAAAGTCGTAATGTCGTAGTAATTAGTATATATATTTATAAACTTTAGCCTTTAGGGCCTTAATAAACTCGGATGAGCGAAGGATTAACTTTAGTCCAAGGCTTTAGAAATGAGTCGATTATTATGACTATTAATTTGACTATAATATTCAATAATGTAACTACAATATGATGGTTGCCTAGCCCTCTGTGTGATTCCGTGTTTGTTAATAAATTCGTGAATACCTCGCTATTCAAAATAACAGAGTCAATTCTAAACCCTTGAACTAAAGTTAAACCTTCGCTCATCCGAGTTTATTAATAAGGCCCATAAAGAATAAAACAAAATACCGAAAGGTTTGTAATATGATTTATAAACCTTGAAAAATCTTCGTTAGCATTTTACATAATCAAAATGCACGCATATTTCAATGCGTCCAATTAAATGTTAGAAATAATTGATTAGCTCACCTGTGACGCTCAGCAAAATACTCAATAAAATTATGTTTTGAAAGGCCGCCATGTTTATTTATCTCCTTCAGCTCACACAGAGAATGTGGTCGAAAGTAGTATGTTTATGTGAAGCAGTGCTCATGACTGCGGGTGTGGTTGGCGACGCCTAATGCCTCTAATTCTGAAGCGTGCCCGTACACACATGGAGCGTATCGACGCATTAGTTCCGCGCGCATGTTGCCTGTCACAATTCACACTTCACAGCGAGCAATGCGAGAATCTAAATTGCGATAATTTATTATTATTTCTTTCAAATCATTTCAAAATAGGTCGATTTTAACGATTTTTTTGCTGTTTGATATCAAAATATTTCTTTTTAGCGACTCATGTAAGTAATTACGACGTTCATTGTCAGCTCTTTACGTGCCAAAGTTAATCCTGGGCTTCAAGAGTGGCAGTTGCGGATGAGTGAGCCGTGTTAGCTGGCTCAAATTAGCTTGCATTTATGTCTCACAAAAACAATTTATGTACGTTTTATTATTGCGTATTGTGGGGGAGAAATTGCGGGAGGCTCAACTATCTCTGCCTTTCTTCATTCTCTCAAGACATTTTAAAAGACTACCTAAAGAAAACCTACGATCTTCATGTATTTTAAAGCCGAGGTGATGTATAGCTTTTAGTCGAGCTGCCTTATTTATAGCTTTTTATTTTTAAGATTTGGAAATTCTGGAAGCCAGGACGCTGCTGTTTTCGCTCGGCTTGATGCAAGTGATTTAATTTTCAATTCAAAATAACATAATGGTGCTATTATGAACTAATCAATGGATCATAACGAAATGAATGTTTCGTTTTAAGAAAAAATCGAGTGTAGGTATATATATAGTTTTTATTTGTTTAGCTGTTCTTCGATTTGGATGTTTCTACGTATCGTATTGAAAAGTGAACGTTACCGTCATCACATGAATCAACAGTTCAGATGTAAATGGACAAGGACATAGAGCGCTTTTTACTCATATTTGCGGATGTAAACACGGGTGCAGATGTCTTGTACTAGTAATGCTAGTACAAGAAACATTACTCACATGAATACGGGGAAATTGAACTCTTGAGGCCTCATATTAATTAGTGTCTTTGCGGTTTATCAAACAGCTATTCGCTTGTCCATTAATGAAGTCTACACTCTTTAACCCTGTCTAGTATTGACAAGTGATGTTGCATGAATATGAACTACTTTAGTTTTAGTCTAGATTATTCTTTTAAGCACTGCGACGACGAATAACAGCATTGTACCTGACAGTGCAGTTGAAGTAGAGTAGCCACTGTTTATCAATTGCTAAGATTCTCCTCATGGTCACAGAGCAGTTCAGAGAGAGAGAGAGTATCCAATATCCCATATCACTTACGAGGGCACATTTAAGCCTGATTGGAATCGGATATACCTACATAGACTGAAACTAAAGTCGCACTTGCTTTTCTACTATTGTAAATGAATATTCCATGATGAACACGAGCATCATAGTATAGGCTAGTAGATTATAATTTAATGTAAACATTTGTTGTCTCAATTTTATTTTCGATTTTTTCTAGTCATAAAAGACAATTTTCCTGATTTCGCCTTTGTTGCACAATACGCTTAAGTAAGTGACGGATGGTGTCATGTGCTCGTAATTTTTGCCTCGTGGCCACTTTAATATAAGGGAAAACATGGTGGGAAATTAAAAATACCCAATTATACAACTGGTCATAATTTTTAAGCGAATTGCAACATAATTTCATTTTGCCAAACGCTTTATGATAATATGTTAATAATTTAAATTGTAGCGTAATTAATATGACTTCAATCACTAGGATGCATCATTTGTAAAGTTTTATTTACAACATACCTCCTAGATGTAAATATAAATGCTTCCACATTTTATAATAAATACAAGATTTTTAACCGTTCTAAAATAATAAAAAAAAAATATTCAAAAAAATGTTTAGATTACAAAATATGGCTATAAATTCTATTTTACTCACCGTTTATCACCAAGTCGTTGAGAACCAATAAGTAACTACACTGTTCTAATCAAAAAATCTTTTGTATAAGTGATTTCCAATGATGTCCATTAGTAGATATTAAATAGTTTCTTAATTATTTTTATAATTCATTTGTGATTGTTTTTGAGGAATCGTCGGTAGTGTTACTGAAGAATTGGGAGGAAATGTATTAGTTATAAAAATAAAAATGTGTGAAATAAAATTTTTGGTGTGTTTGTTTGTGCTGGCGGTACTCCAGCTAAATTGTTGTAAGTATAAAATCGTCGTGAAAAATTGCTATAAATGGGCCAAAACCGATGCAATTGCGGCGTTAAATTCAATGAAATAATCATAAAAAATAAAATAACACTAGAACTTTGTTGCACACGTTCTTGATTTTTTATACTTGCAGGACAACATTGAAAACGTAAAACTATAAAATAACAGTTTCTTTCTACATATTTTTGAAATAATTGTTGTAGCAAAAATAAAGAAGAAAAAATAATTGTCGGTAGATATTTAAGACTGTATCGTGGATAATAATTTTCTAATCATTGTTACTCGATGCGCATAGGGAAGTTTTTACTTCCAAATTTTTCTTGACAATATTTTTATGTGCTATTTTTATTCAATTCTATATTTTTAATATTATTTCAGTAACTGCGGGTCGAAATTGCTTCGCAGAAAACAAGATAGGCACCTGCGTAATGTTGAACCAATGTCCACATATCCTGAGGGAAATTCAAAGATTTGGCGGTCTGAATTCCCCTTTCGCTGTGAACAGACTTCGAGCACTCAGTTGTGACAGAAACCATCGTATGGTAATTCTTAGCATTTTCTTTCTAACTAGAGGTGTTCTGGTCATCTCTTATACTCTATCCATGCTATTTAACCTGGTTATTAGCATATACGAACGATAATTGCCTGTCACGTCTTTCTTGACGGCATCAAGCGCGTCTTTTGGCCTACCTCGGGATGTGTTGAAGCTCTGGCCTATACTGCCAATGGACTTCAGTGGTTTTCGTAATTCGTATCGTAACCATACTATCACAAGCAGTAGGTCTCCTAGAATCGGCTAAAATATTGTGGACACCGAGGTTGTCGTGGTCGTACTCATTACTAATACAGTCCGGGCACGTAATGTTGCATACTCACCGTTTTATCTAATAATCTAGCATCTTAACATAAGCGTGTAAAGTCATTATAGCCATAGAACTGTTGCATGTTTAGATGTTCTGTGATTATATTCCATAATATTAAATTGCAAAAGTATTTTGTTGCCTGGTTCGGTGCCGTTGTTGTACTATGGTACGATAACTAAATTGAGGTCTCGGTTCGAGTCCCGGATCGGGCAGTGATATTGGGTTTTTCTATTCATTATCAGCTCGGCGTCAGTAATTTGTACCCAATATGGCGATAGGCTCGCCCCCTATCACGTGGGAGGCACTCACAAGGCACAACGTGTGTGTCCTAGTTGCACCTCTGCCTGCCTCTTCTGGGAAAAATGGCGTGATGTTTATGTATATGTATGTAAGTAAAAGTATTTTATTCCAAATAATTCATCGTTGCAGGTGTGCTGCTTACCACCCAGTTACATGGACATCTTAAACAGCAGGCTGCCAGCAACTCGAGGATCAGCTTTGCAAAGAAATATGAACATAAATGACAAAATTCTTCAGAATGTGAATGCTTATAATAGGAACACTCAAAGACCAAATTGTAATACTGGTCATCAACCTGGAAATAATAATTTTGGAAAGGCTCCCGCAGAGGGTAATTTTCCAGACATTCAAAACCATCCCAATTTAAAACTTTTGCCTAAAGCATGTGGTGAAATTGATACACGCGATAGAATTATCGGTGGTCAAGAGGCTCTTCTGTTTGAAATGCCTTGGATGGCTCTCCTTTTGTATGATACAGGTAATGTACATGCAAGCGCATTACAGATATCACAAAGTGAATCAATAAACTTCTTTAGAATGTTGATTTTATAACAGTACCTATTAATGTTCCTGTTATAGTTATTTTCAACTTTCTGTACTTGTTCATATTAAAACAAATGATTTAAATACTTATTTTTCCAATTTCTGATAGTTAAAATTGTAATTTCTCATTAGTTATTTAGTTTTATACCCGTGTATGTAAATTTTTCGATTATATTGTAAGATTTCATTGTGCTTTAAATGTAGGTCTGGAAATTGCACCAAAATGTGACGGCACCCTAATAAATGAGTGGTATGTGTTGACCGCGGCACATTGTGTCACGTCCCTGCCCAATCAATACGAACTGCTAAGCGTTGCATTAGGAGAATACGACATGAGACAAGATCCTGACTGCCAAGTCTTTGATGGAGAGGAAGTTTGTGCACCTAATGTTCAGGTAAATGTAGTATATAATAGTGGTTTTAGCATTGTAGAGGGAAATTCTGGGAGAGATAGCCACGACGGAAATATGGTGCTTCGAACCATAGTAGTGAGAATTACAAAATGTCTTCACTTTTGCGTTCATTATTTCGTGTTTTGCGTGAAGTCTTTGCAGAGAAACCTTTTAATTTGGGAAATAAAAACTTGACATGAACATTGTAACTACAAATGGCTTTAAAAAAAATAAAAAGAAGGAAGGAAAAAAAAGAGAAGACAGTCCGTGTTGCTGAGGGAGTTTTTTGCGTGTTTCTTCTTTACAAATACAACATGTTCCGAGGCGGTGGTAGCAGTAATTAACAATTCAAAAGATCTTGTGAAAGACTATTTGAATAAAGAATATTTAGAATTTCTTTTTGATTTCTTGAATATTGATTTTCGCTTATTAATTTCAGATCGTAGGAATTGACGAGATTATATATCATCCAGGGTATAATCGTCTGACATTGTATGACGATATAGCCTTGATAAGACTTGCGGAACCTGCAAACTTCAGTTTAGGTTTGTATTTAGAGAATATTTCGCAGTATTACATGTATGTGTTTGATGTTTTCCTTCACCATTACATGCGTGGTAATAGACTATCAATACCCACATAACAATACCGAAAAGGCAAAGGTGTGCTCTGGGATTTGAACCCGTGATTACCGTCTCAACAGACGCGTCCAGTGGGTTACCAACAGGCCACCACGCTCTTTTGCTAAAAATTTTAAAACTAAACAATACAAAATGTTTCACAGAGAGTACGAAGCCGATATGTTTGCCGGTGACGCCGCAACTGCAAAGTGAGTCGCTAGTGGGGCTCAATGCTGACGTGGCAGGCTGGGGCCTCACTGAGAACGGCGCACAATCCCCTGTACTACTAAGCGTCAGCGTGCCTGTGGTCAGCAAAGAAGACTGCCAAAAAACGTACAAAGGGTAAGTTTGATTTATGGATAAACTTGTATACCGAAGGAATAGGACAGACGCATTACAGTAGCTTAATTTGAATATAAATTTTCAGACAAGCGCAAATTCGTGATCAGCAGCTATGTGCCGGTGGTGTGAAGGGCAAGGATTCCTGTGGAGGGGACTCCGGAGGCCCCTTGACGTTTCCAGGCAGACTGGGGAGGGGCAGCGCTAAGCATGTCCAGAGGGGCATCGTATCGTTTGGAACTAAGAACTGTGGTTCCGACGGAGTTCCTGGGGTCTATACAAACGTCGCTTACTATATGGACTGGATATTAGATCATATCCATGAGTAGGGTTATTATTGACAGAATTACTTCCTCCCTCTTTTTCCCTCCTTTTCATACGTAAAAACTGGTCTAATAGTTTGTAGCCTTAAGGTAGCTAAAATTATGTGCGTAACGTGTACAACCATGAGACCTGGTAACTCGTTTGCTGGATCTTGTATATATTTAAAAAAAATAAATGACGATGTATTCCTTTTGGTTTTATTTCTCCTTGTCTAACTATTTCAGTTCCGAAGAAATTTTACTAAACATGGACATTGGATATCCTATAATCACAGTAACAGCTTCGGAAACATATTTTTTAAAATTAGAAATAAGAATCGTCCGCATAACTTAAAGCGTTCTTTTTCTTTGAAAACACGATGGGTTCCATGTCTTTTTTTTCAACTGATCAGGGCTACAACTGGTCCGAGTTCAGTGGAGTTCATTGATCTCAAAATGGTATGTACGAAGTAGGGGAAGGGAGGGCAAGATGGAAGGGTTAATTGATGGTGTTCTTGTATTACAGACCTGTTTATTTTATTTACATTAGTGTTGTAAGAGACCATGCATCATATGTTACTGAGGACTGATATAGGAATCTTCAGGTAAAAGTTATATGTTGTTAGGCAAATATATAACTATTACAAGAATTAATTTGACTAAATATGATAATGCAACTATTGAACGATTTAAAAATGTATGCTATATTTTGTTCGACAGTTAAAAAATCCTTAATACAATTATTTTGAGTCTTTAAGGTCCCAATGCGGAACCAAACAAGACTACTATTACTCGTCAGTCGAAACAATAAGGGTTTTACAAAATTTTACAAAAAAAAGTCAATACTACACTGAAATCTAATCCCATCTTTAATTATTAATGTAAGTTATATTTTTAAACAACTGTAGTACCCCTGGATAGAAATTCATTACTCTGTTAGATACGGTAGGCAATAAATACATTTTTGAAGATAATAGTCAGGCGCGTAATAGATCATTCGGCAGTGTTAGATAAGTAGAGTCACATTCACACTTTACAAAAGACTTAATGCTACACATTTCATAATACCCATGTTCTACTTAGACATTAATTAACGAAAATAATGTATTTCCTTGAAAAACAATCTAATAAATATTATATTTTATGACTACGGATAAATTAAGTAAATTTATAATAAGCTTTATCTGTGATTATAGTAATGACTTCTCATTAAGTGAAGTGGCGGTATAATTAAAATTGAAAAAATATAGATAATAATTCCACAAATTCCATTATGTAATGGTCCGTTATCACGTTAGTATTGTAAGGGCTTATTTAATTATGATATATCCCGTAATCCTGTTTCATAAATCTAACAAGAAAGCAATGACGTATGTCAGTTGTTATCGCTTTATTGCTTGGTGAAGCCAGATACTAATCTAAAAGAAGTTTAAAATAGAAGCAAACTTCAAACCTTTTACTGTCTAAACTCTAAGGAACTGCCAAGTATGAGGCAATGATGGATTTATCTATTATGATAATGGACCCAAAGGCCGTTGATGAAATCAAAATAAGAAGACGGGGTAAGTCTCTCAAATTGAAACTGATAGATATTGTTTTATTTTATTTTTAGTGAAAGAACATAGAATATAGATGTTACTGAGCAATTTATCACCTATATAGGAATACGAAACCTAAGAAAGAAAGCCGCAGTAGTCCGTCGGCAATGTGTGCCTGAACTTCAACATTACAGGAACCTCGATTGAGAGGTAGACCGAAGAAACGCTGGCTTGATGTCGTCAAGGAAGATATGGGAGACAATGTCCTTATTACTGAGGATGCCAAAGACAGGGCGAAATGGAGGAGACTCAGTCGGAAGGCGGACCCTGGCACCGGCTGGGATAACGCCTAAGCAGAATGAATGAATAGGAACATGCACTATTAGTAAGCCAATTCCGGGTTTCTAAAATATACCTAGATCAGCTGGATACTTTGTTGTAATGTCCGATCATTTGTCTATGCAGGTCACATTCGTTAGCGGGACGTACCATTACGTCATTAACCAATCAATTGTGAGTTAATGACACTTGTAGAGTGACAAAGTATTAATGGAAACCCGAGACCAACATCGTAAACGTAATTAGGTCATAGTTCGCAGAATTAGTTCAAGCGTTCCCGTAAGTTAATCGCAAGACGGCGGTTTAGACGGCGTTCTACTGATGTAAATTACATCTCGCTGACTCACTTGCCGAGTGCCTCTAAATATAATAAGGTACACGCATTAATAACAGGTATTTTCAGTGAGCAAACGGTCGAGTGAGGCGCGTGTAGATGCTCCGAGTATTTCCCAGCGGATCTAGTGTAGTATCGACCGCGATCTCGACAATGCGACGGCGACCATCGCCGACGATAAATATCTTAATTAACTCGATCTCACAGAGTTTTCCTCAAATAAACTTATAAAAGTTGTACGTGTCGATTAGTAGATGTACTTCAGCTTGAACTCGCAATTATTAGCACACGTTGTGGACACATTTGTGGGACTCTTGTGATACAAAAATTGCAATTAAATATTAGTAATATCCAGTGAGGTCAACCAGTTGTAAATAGTTTACTGAATTTATTATTAAATATAAAACAATCTGTGCTTTATCGGTATTGGTGCCATTGAGGATTGTAAACAAAAGTGATGAAAATATGTTTAAAATGATGTTCTTTGTGTGTTCTTTCTTGTTGTTATTACTGGAAGTGAAATGCTGTGAGTATAATCACTTATACATAAGTATTCATGGGAAATAAATACTTATTTAACATTAAAATACACTTAAACTCATGTCTACATTAAATAATATGTAGCAAAACGTACACTAATTAAAAGAATAAAACACATAATTACATTTTTCAAAGTATAATTTTATGCCATTATTGCATTTATGTAAAGTAAGAAAAAATCTAATTACTTACCTGCCGTCGATATAAAACAGCAATGTAATTGACATAATAAACATTCATTGTTTGTGCTTTAACGTTGAATCACTTATAATTATCGTAAGATATTTTGTGAATTTAAATAACCAAAGGTTTAGTTTTTATTAATAAAAAAGAATTGAATGAATTGTTAGAAGTCAGTTTTTTCCTTCATTTTAATTTATAAAAAAGGATCTAAAATATAACTCAAAGATATTTTACTTGCACCAAGATTTCATTTTCTGGTCTCCATACTTAATCAACTAACGGAGTCTCAAATGATTTAATTGTAACATTATTTTGATTAGTAAAGTTTTTCGTATACCTAATAATTTCTTATTAATTTACTTTCCAGTGTTTGCAGGTGACAGATGCTTTGTAGATGAACATCCTGGGAACTGTATAGCGTTGGAAGAATGTAGGCATTTAGTTAATGAAATCCACAGAGCTGGCAGCCCTATGCCGAGTTACATTCGACACAAATTACAGAAGCTCGGATGTGGCTTTACAGCAGATCAACCAATGGTATGTATCGTACATAAAAGAAAAAAGCTAAAACTAGCCTTAAATGCCAGCAATACTTTAATGATTCCCCTCGAGTTTCTCTTTAATACAAAAAATAAATATCATTGTCTGTATTTTGTTGCTCACCTGGTGGCAAGTAATCTCAGCCAACCACAAATATTTAGGTATGTTACTAGACATTTGTAAGCGTCTTGCCGTTCTCTGAAAACGGTTGAGTAAATAAATAACAATAGAATGGGGGTTGGAAAGGTTTGACTGATCCCCGGCAATGCCTTTTTTATTTCACTTTATATTCCACCGAACACACAACATTTTCTAAAATAATATAAATCTTTTCAGGTGTGTTGCGTGCCTCCAAGTCATATTGATGCTGTAAATAGTTGGTCGCCCAATGGAGGGCTTTCCGCGTGGCCAAATAGAGGCAAACCTACTCAGACAGACGATAATGTTGTAATTTGGGACAATAACAATACTAATAATAACAATCCATCAAGGGACGGTGATGATACCGATGTTAGTTCTGGGGATGACGTTGCTACCAACCGCCGAGGTGCCAAACCCAACGTTCAAAATCATCCCAATTTGAGTCTTTTATCTACGGATTGCGGTACTATTGAAAGTAATAGAATTATTGGCGGGAATCGGACTAGTCTATTTGAAATGCCTTGGATGGTTCTTTTGTCTTACCGATCAGGTAATATTTACCCACGTGTTGCTAAAATATTATATATAGCTTTAAGTTGTGTATTTGTTTTTTTGGAAATTCACAAATGTAATTTGTAGAAGGTTTAATTGGTTTGGTAAAATAAAAAATCGACAGCAATAGTTCATAATTGATGAGTGACTTGAGATTCATGTCAGTGGTGACTTCATACAATCTTTAACAAAATACTTTGTGACCTTTGATAAAAATTGTGGATTATATGATATATCCGACAAATTCCCTAATAATTATATAGCTTGAAAATTTGGTATACAAATGTTTATCGGTATAATCCACTGTTCATTTGGAATTTATTTTCTACATTTTCACAAATGTTCATTGATTAAAAGAACAAACTTATTCATCCTCTGATGATAGAACTAGACCGAAGACACCGGTGACCAGTGATCGAAATTAAGGAAAATCCTCACATAATTTATCGTGTCCAAAAGTATCTAGGTACTGTTTATAACATCTGGGACCCGACTCAACGGAAAATTAAGAACATTTAAAAAGTTCTTACTTCTTATTGGCGAAACAATAATCGGGACAATTACTTCTGAGTCCAAGTCCCACATGATAGTAACTTCGTTTGTTGGATTTAAAATATATTTGGGCATTTTATCTTTTTCACCTTTAACGAGGTTATCGTCTCGTAGACTTATTAAGTCAACAAACGTTGCCCTGTGCGCCGTATTCTCATAGAGTAGAAGTACTTAGAATATACAAATATAATTAATTGTTGTTTATTGACTGCCTCGGTGGCGCAGTTGTACTACAATATGATTGCAAAGCTGAGGTCTCGGATTCGAATCCCGGGTCGGGGAAAGTGATATTGAATTTCCTATTCATTATCACCCCGGAGTCAGAAATTTGTGCCCGATATGGCGATAGGCTCGTCCCCTTTCACATCACGGGACGGAAAATACAAGGCGAAACGTGGGTATCTTGGTTGCACCTCTGCCTACCCCTTCTAGGGAAAAGGCGTGAGTTTATGTATGTATGTGTGTATGTTGTTTATTGATAATAACAGCCCGGTCTGTGAAAATATAATTTCTCACTGCACTATGGAATGCCTATTTTCTAAAGTTGGTTGGGGCACATACTGGTAATATAGCACTTTTGGAGTCACAGACATAGATGAACAGTTTACTGGTGCATGAACTTGGTCACTAGGCTGTAGGTATATGCTTAGCTGTATAGTTCTTTAATCTCCCATATTTTTGTGTTTAAATTCTTATCTACATATATTCATTATTTTTACAGTTATACTTACTTCGTTATTCACTTATTTCCAGCTCGTGGAGTTAAATTGAATTGTGGTGGTACCCTTATAAATGAGTGGTATGTCTTGACTGCAGCACACTGCGTTACTTCTTTGCCAAATAGCCTAAAACTTCAGAATGTTATATTAGGAGAATACGACGTAAGACAAGACCCTGACTGCGAGAGATCCGATGGAAAAAAATATTGCGCTCCTGGCATACGGGTACGATCTTAAACTCTATAATATTTCACATATCTTTGTAATTTGAGAATAGTAAAAAATAATATTAACTTTGATATTTCAGACAGTGGCAATTGATGAGGCTATACCACATTCTGACTACAATCCGGACACTTATTATAATGACATCGCTCTTATAAGACTTTCGGAACCAGCTGATTTCAGTTTAGGTTTGTATCAATTGACATGTATTTATAATATCTTACAAGAGGAATTCACTCAATATTGGGTGCATATATAGACTGAAGAAGAAGAAGTATATAAATATAGTGAGAATACTGTTAAGTTGAGTATTTTTACAGACAATATGAAATCGCTGTGTTTGCCATTGACCCCGGAACTTCAAGACGAGAATATAGTGGGGGTTAATGGAATTGTAGCCGGTTGGGGAATTACTGAAGATGGAGTCGAATCATCTGTGCTTTTGAGCGTCAGCTTGCCCGTGCTGAGTAGAGAAGACTGCCAATCGATATACAAAAGGTATTTGTTCAATTGGTTACATATTACGTCGAAATTTTCAATATAAAGGAAGGATTGACATATGTTATTTAATTTAATTCATATGTTTCTCATCACCTCCGGCGACATTGTACAAAATTGAACAAAAACGGAGATGATTTTTTGTTAAAAATCGTGATTTTTGTCACTACGCCTATACGAGAATTTTTACTGCTCAGCTGAACTTTAATTCGACTCGGGAACTTACCTGAGCGGTA
Source organism: Theretra japonica (assembly GCA_033459515.1). NCBI lineage: Eukaryota > Metazoa > Arthropoda > Insecta > Lepidoptera > Sphingidae > Theretra > Theretra japonica. The sequence goes on along the minus strand of CM065951.1, from coordinate 6,244,311 downwards.
AAAATAATCGTACCTATACGGGTTAATTGAAGGTCTTGGAAACTAAAATCGCGATTTTTACAAAACTACCAGGCTGTTTTTTTTCAAGCTTGGTGCAATGTTACTTGGAGTGGCTAGGAACATGTGGTTTAATTTAAATACCATATGTCAATATCACCTTGTATTTAATTGATTGATGCGAGTAGCTCTTAGCTCTCATCTTCAACTTTTAACCACAATAACTCCATTGGCCTCAAAGAATAATTGTAGAGTGTGTTGCAAATACTCGTCACATAGTCACGCTGGCGGTTTTTACGTTGATGATACTGCTGTTTGCTGTCTACCTTTCATTTGATGACGCTATCTATCACAACGATGGTTATTTCACCATCAGTTATTTGCCAGAATATGCTGCATAGCCTAGCACAATGTATTGCAAACAGGTAGAGTTAATTGGGAGCAATAAGATGTTAGTTGCGGTCATCTATATCTCACGAGTAGTGTTCCTGTGCATGCAACTGTAGAGGTTAAATGCTTTTTATAAAAATTGGGTAACTAAATTATTTGAGATAGAAAAAAATCAGCAAACAGAGTTAGAAAACACATACAAACCAAGGAAGGAAGTGTAGAGGCCATTAGGATGCTTGGAAAAGGGTTGACAATGAGACATAGTGAATGCAAACAGATATGCTATATATAGATAAGATATATATCCAGCGGTAAGATACATTCACAGGTTCTGAATAAAATTAATAATTGTACGTTCTCATGATTACAGCGCGGTTCAAATCAACGAGAAGCAGATATGTGCAGGTGGTATTATAGATAAGGACTCCTGCGCCGGGGACTCTGGTGGACCCCTCATGTACCCCGGGAAACTCGGCAGGGTCAAGTACATTCAGCGGGGCGTCGTTTCCTTCGGCACCAAGCGATGTGGCGTCGGCGGCTTCCCAGGAGTCTACACCAACGTAGCTTATTACATGGACTGGATATTAGACAATATACATAGCTAAAGTTATTATTGGCTATGGAGGTTTTCGACAAGGCAAGGGAAACTGCTCGTTTACTTCCAATTTTTTTTAAGCATGGCATAAATTATAGCGTCCCAGTGCCAGCTCATTGTGAGGTAAACTGGTAGATTCTACCTACCGCCCCCCTCTTTGATCTCCCACATACGCCAATTTTATTACGAACACGTAATCTTTTTTTTTGTATAATAAAATGCTAGTCTTTGCACTGAATATTTAGTATAGGTAACCTCTTGAACCGGTTGGATGAGGTTTGACTTAAGGAAATATTACTCAATTATTCATTATTTAAATAAAAAATACTAAGTCATGATGTTTCAATTTTTCTCATTATCCAATCAGGCTGGTCATGTTTAGTAAAACATTTTCTAAATTGATTTATATCCAAGTACTTTTTATTGTAGGTTTGCTTTTAACCACTTTTTCTAAATTTGGCCATACCTGGTGTGTCCTTTTGGTAGAAATACGTTCTTGGAGGAATACCTGTTGTGTAAAGCAAATAGTAAGTACCTACTTACTACGTTACTATACTATACTACGTAAAAACATATGGTAATTTGTATCTCTATATGATAGCAATATCATAACGTCTTGGTTTTGAGAAAATTATTTGAATTGTTTTCTTTTAAATACTTCGAAACCATGGATTTTTGTTGTTTTTTACCTTGTGTAATGAAAATTTCGCAAGAATACAATATACCATGCAAAGGAGTTAAGGAAATACCACCGCATTTTTTTAACATCATGACATTTATTCTACAAACCTGTTATGCACCGACATAATATCATGTAGTGAGGTACATCGCAAAAAGTGTTTTGTATCATCCTTGGTTCACAAAACACCTCTATATAGGTAATTACTAAAGTAAACGTGTTTCCTGATTTCTTATAAAAATTATCTATGCAAATTACCCTTAGCTATATACGCCTTGGGTGTGTTATCACTTTAAAAACATTAAATACAAAACAAACATTTTAAAATATTCTTTGTCTCTCAATAATGCGATTGGTCCGCCATCTATAATCTTTTTGATTAAACTGATGTCCGAGTTCTTTGGAGTTCACTGATCTCAAACTGGGTATAAGATATAGTATGGTATCTATAACTGGTTGGAAAATAAAAACTTATTTTATAACTGACCTCCAGGCACCAGACTATAAGAAGACTTTATACAGAAAGTATCAAAATATTTCTCAAAAGGCGTGCACAAAGTAGATTAGCTGACTTTGTAATGGATCCCAAGAAGACTACTTTTCAATTGCCAATACTTTACCGAGTAGACTAGCCAATCTATAAAAGTCGAATGAGAAGTAAAAACAAAGCGATATAGATTTGACAATGTCAATTAAAAATGACAAAGCAGTAAACAAATATGCAATAAACATCATCACATCCATGAACATCTAAAATATCTGAACCAAAATGTACAATAAACTAAATTAGATTAACAGAAAACTCAATTGAACAGGCAATAACAGCCCTGGAAACGACACGTGGGATGTGATGACTAGTTGTACCAAGATTGAAACTGACCTGGACAAAGGCAAAGATGTGATACTCTGCCCAACAGCTGATGGGTCAGCAAAGACATGCGGAGTGGGCGATAAGAAAGTTAGTTCTTTTAATTTGTATGTATGTATTTTAATTTATATGGAAAGTTACAGGCTGAATGTAAGCTTACAACAGCTGATTAGAACTCTTTGAGGGTAGTCATGTTTAGCAGTGGATATCCTGTGGTTGATCACGCTGCTACTTGATCTGTCTGCTATTCAGGATTAGAAGCTGCTTGTAGAAGAAGAAGCCGCAATTGTATTATTTGTATCGATATAAAAAGTTGACTATATGAGACTGAAGGTTAGAGTGCAATCTAAAGTATCCAACAAAGATATTGTAGATCCTAAACTAGGAAGGCAACAGTTGCATGGGTCACAAATCGCAGTGACGGCATTTCCACCATTGTGTAACATTGTGGTCGTTATCCAGGCAAATACGGTTATCATACTACTTACGTTGGCAAATCAATCAATCCAATCCAATCCATCAGCCAATAGTCCACGGCTGAACATAGGCCTTCCCCAATGATTTCCACAGTGACCTGTTGGAGGTAGCCTGCAAACAGCGACGTCCCGCGACCTTTACCAGTCGTCGTAAATATAATTATAATATAATTAATTACGTACTTTGGGATTGAAAAATTTTAAACGGAAGTTTTTCGTGGCATCCGACTCGCAAACCACACGCTTGACTGACATAATGTGTCGTTTCTATAAATATGTTGGTCATATTATTATTCAACGCGTGTTGTGATTGTTGTAAACGAATTACCAAGAATAAATATTAGCTGATTGTAGTGAGGCTACAAGGGGTTATGTAATACTTGCAAATGAGCTGTGGTGATATACTTAAATCGCAATAATACAAGGATGTCTATGGGTTTATCAAACTTTTTAGTGGGTGCAAAGATTTGTAACAAGTGGATACATATCAGCCCACGTCAACCCACTGCTGGGTATAGGCCTCGTCATTTTCACGCCACATTTTTCTGTCCTGTGCCAAGCGAATCCACTGTTTTCCTACGACTCTCACAAATTCATCCGACTATCTTGCCAGATTCCGTTGGCAATAAGAGGCAAACCACCGGCAGGTGGTTTGCCTCTAATGGCCAACGCAGACCAGGATGGCATGGCAAGGGATTAAATTTAATTTTGTACCAAAGGATATTCAAACTTATCTGGTCTTATCTGATTACGACATGAAGTTCAAAGTTTTAAATTGATGCCGTAGTATCGAAAGGGATTTCTCGAATTAAATCCCTTGCCATGCCGTCCAGGTCTGTGCTGGCCCTTAGTCGTCGTGCCTCTCTTGGTCACCACTTCGTCAGCGTCTTAGTCCATCTGATCATCATCTAGCAGGTTTCCTGCCCGACTTCACTTCAACATGATGATGCGTTCTCCCACGTCTACAACCTGATTCTAAACCATAGATGTAGTTAACTCTATGATATAAACTATAATTTTGATTTTTATACTTTGTCTTTAAGAGGCCATAATAATTTATTCTTGATGAGGTCCAACTGTATTGGTGTTCCCCGACTGATAAATAGGTATAGATGGTCGAACCCAGCAAGTAATACTTTATTGATACCTATGTAGAAAAGAGCCGTGCTTTTTCCTTAAAGGTCGGTCACACATTGACGATTATTATGTACCCTTTACTCTTTGTATTCGAGATTATTTATATGAGAGATTAATTTGAGTGTGAAAACGAACGAGTGTGAAAGGCGAGTGTGAATGGAAGAATCGGTAGGGGTCGACCTCACCGAACCTACACCATCCAAATCGGTGATATCTTCAACAAGGGCCAGGTCAAAAGTACCCTGAACCGACGGGCATGCATGAAGAGATTGATGAATGTGGATGAAGCGAAAGTAGTATGTCAGGATCGAGCAAAGTGGCGATCCATAGTCTCTGCCTACCTCTATGGGATACAGGCGTGACGATTATGTATGTATGTATGTATGAGATTAATTTATAGCATATGAAGTTTCAATTAAATTTATTTTTGTTATTGGGAATACTAGGAATTGCAAGATTAAAAGAGCAGGAGATTAGGTACCATTGTACCAGTGGTTATCAGTACATAAGAATTACTTAGTTATCACGTTTGTATTGTAATGAATATAACAACCGTTTATAATTGTTAAATAACAAGATGCTTACATGCAAACATCAATATACATTAGTAGTCTAATTGCAATATTAATGCACAATCGGTACTCCCAGTAGGTAAACTATACATTCACAAGTTCACGCCTAGATCCCTGAATGTATAGGTAGAGATGATAATAGTGCCTTGCCTTATATCCATACCCAAATGTAGAAGTCGTCTTTCCAAATCCAAATGGCAGTCTCAGACAATTCATGAGATTTTTTAAATCGAACAACCCACTCAAAGGGAATTACGCGATATGAGACTCGAATCAAGCAACTCACTGTTCACAACATGTGCATATTGGTGTTAGACCAATGAGGCGTTCAAGTAAAATATACCTATTTTGTTCATAAATTTGTGAGTTCAGTAAAGAGCGGACCTGATTGCAGAAATTGTTGTGGATTTGATCCCAAGGTACATTTATTTTTTCGATGTATAGTTTCTGGTGGACATTAGTATCCGGGGGTATACGTACCGTACACGATAATGGAAAATCTGTAATCACCTACGCAAGTAATGCCTGTATTTTCCGACTGCGACCAGGTCAGCATAATTCTGGACACTTTGTATACATTGCACTTTGTATACATACATTTAACGTCAGGTATACATCAATAAAATATAATTTATTGATTAAATAAATGGTGAAAACCGACGCGAGTCTTATAAATATTCTTCAAGTAAGAGAAATTCAGCCTTAGAAATCTACCAGGACACGTAGGCCATCGTAGAGAAAAAAAAACCTTTGTGAATTGCATATTTCGACCAAACTAAAATTGAACTCCAACAAGGCTCCATAACTCCTTCAAACAGTTAACAGTGAGTGTAAAAAAACTTTACTTATTTTTATTACAGAAACATGACGCGTTGGCATTCAAAAGAAAATTATCGAGAATTCGCGCCCAGTTGATAAAGATCTACAAAGATCCGTTCACGTGGCAGCTGCTCAGGAGTATCATATACTTCTTGATGGGACTGAAGACTATCCATGACTTAGACAAAAACATGGCGTGCCCCCCTCGTCCTTGCGTCAGAAAGAAAATTAAATAAATACTGTTCTTTATTTAAAACTTGTTAAGTAAGATTTATTGCTTTCAATAGGTCGCTTTAGAAATCTTTCGGGAGGCCTATGTTTAGCGGTGGACACTGGCCAAAGAGGGATAGGTGTTATTTCTAAGGTGTAAGACTACAGAACATGTACGAGTACATTCCCGCCAGACTTGGTGTGTGTTACATAGCTAATAAGATCCAGGAGTTTTTCTGAAGATGATTTGGCCTTTGGACATGGATTAAAAACACAGCATACGTCAGCACTATAAAATAAATTAGCCTCAATATAGCGGGGCCTCAATCGAGGTCAACCAAATTTCTACATGATTGTATTACGAGTATTCTTTTCTATGAAAGCTTTGGTAAAATTAGGATAAAAATCATGGTGGAATATAACGAAAATAAAGAAATATATAGGAACCACAATAAGAAATTACATAACCCTAGTTGATTATCTCGGCGGCACTGCATTTATATAATATGCAGTGTTGTCACATTGCCATGGCTGATAAAACAAAATAGATTTAGTCATAACTAGATAAAGATGTTGCTCTAGGTCTAAAGCGTCTAAAGGTTCAGTCTTTTCATAAGATTGCAAACACACATCATCATAAATGAATCTCACCGACGAAGCATACTGCGACGGAACAAAAGGCGATTCCTGAAGTTTTGATTTACAAAGTCGTGGCTGGTACCGCATATAACATTCTGCAGTTTGTGTTTAGAGCAACAGACCTGTTTTCGGTAGGCAGCGATTTGCTTGTGCTAGACCCCTGGCATTGCGAAGGTCCTTAAGCGGCGGTGATTGCTTAACATTAGGTGGCCTGTCGGGTGGCCCGCGTGCTCATGTGTCAGTGGAGGAAATGAAAAACAATCTTTTAAACAGATTACACCGCCCCTGAAGGAATAATTGTATCATTGTAGACCACGACAGTTAATAAGTGGCTACAAGCTCTAGTCAGGCGCATTATAAAGTTTTACAATTCCGTTTAAATATGTAAATCGAGACACAAAGCAGAGAATATTTAGGGCATAAAAGTACTGGCACAACAGACATAAATTTAGTATTTATTTTATCATTAGCTTAACTGATTACTGAAGGTCCATTCTAATGGTCCACGTCAATTTGTAAAGGTTTATTTATCTAGGGTCAAGAAGCCTAAAAATAACAGCAAATAACAACGCAGTTATCACTCTTTCTGCATAGTGACGCCAGATTCCGGTTCTAGAGTCAGCAGAATACATATTAATTTTACAATTATTCATCGAAAGGCGATAATCAAAAGATAGTAGAAAATCGAATTAAGGAGGGGAAGTCCTTTCAAATCAAATTTGATTGTTTTTTAATGCATAATAAATTTTCTCATTAGAAGCCGGATGTTTAGTAGTCAAATACAAATATTTTCAGTATCATAATCGCTTATTACGTAGGGAATAGGGGTTGATGGCATATATCCGTTTTATTGTATTATAGCTAAATCGATTGGATCATTATCACCTGCATCAGCTTTGGGAAGTCATCAATTGAACACAGCATAGTATTTTTTAGATAATATTTCGTTGGAATTCTTTAAACTTTCCTAAGAAGTAGATCACATTAGGCAATCCGCAGTGACAATAAATTAATCATTCAACACATTGATTCTATTTCACGTTAAAAATACCTTTCTTAAAAAGTTTTACGATGTAAATGACTATCTAGCTAGGTAATCAATATCTTTTACTTCAAGTTTATAACGGAAATTCCACTTATTACCTGCGCACGTTCAAGCATCATTTGTATAAGCAGTTATTGAATGTCGATGGCCTCCTGTGAAGGTTGGACCGGCCAAATAAATTGCAAAAACAAAAGTTTATGTCTGTTATAAGTTAATAAATCACTTCATGTTGCGTCGTCTTGATTCAGTTCCATGATATGTGAGTTTAAATGTTTTAATTTGACTGTTATGTCCAAGGATGGTCACGAGTTTATCGTACATTGTGTGAGGATCTTGTTTATTATTAGGCTTGTGACCAATTAAATGTAAGAATTTTGATGCCAACCTTGGTGTTTCTGAAGGAGATTATAACATATGTCGAAAAGTATGTTCGTGTGAAAAATCTCATAATACTTTTTTCGTAACAGCTAGATATGGTAATAATATCTACGAAATAGCAGACTGATACAAGTTCTTCTTATGTAGCACTCATTCGCCTGCATCATCAGTAATCAAATGTTTTATAGTTTACAAGTTTTTTACTTTACAAACCAGTCTACAGGAAAATAACGTAATTCGGTTTGACCGCTTTACAAAAAACTTACAATTGACAAAAAGTATAAATCCCAATAACGACTTGAGACAAAGTGCAAGATGAAGGAAATATATGTAATACTGCATGTGAACTTTGAAAGGGATTTCCCTTTACCCTTACATATGATTAACTACTCGGTACAGAATAAAACCGCTATACATAATTATTTATATGTGACACGTAATTTGTCCTCTTTGTTCCAGCTTCAGTAGTCATAAAGTGACTAACAGACTATTTCAGGGTAATAATAATTATTAAAATTAATTCCATAGAAAAGCATAAGATTTTGAGCGTCAAAACACATCAAGTCGAACATTAAAATATATGTTAACATGCGACGAAAAAAACAATTTTAGATAGTCTTGACCTGTCCAGTCTTCGCGCAACAGGTTTTAGCAGTTACACCTAATATTACTCAAATCTGTGTGAGCATATTCTCATAAAAGCGACTTTGGTCCAAACGAAAATATTGCTATACACGAGTGTGACGCGATTCAGCTTATGAGGAAAATCCGATGTTTAGACGACCCGCACCTATTATAATTAAAACACGCGTCAGACAAGAGCCATATGCTTGTGGTAAATCGCGTTTTCAAAAAAAAAAAAATTTATTGTTGATAACCTTAAGTTTGTGGTCGACGCAAAGTCAGGGCCGGTTAAGTGAACTATCAGTCGCGAGCTGTCCGTCCCGAGAACAACAATATCACTCGGTTTTAAACTATTTCTCGTGTGTTAAGTGTTATATGATGAATATATTGTACGACAAGACAGCTGTACTCACCTGCATACTCGTTGCAACCTTCTACAGTGTGGGTGGACGTAAGTACTTTTGTTTTTGCTACGTAAACACTGATTTTAAACTTTGTTGACCTCAGTTTAATGTGATGTTGATGTGTGATATTAGATATAATATGTTATTTTATTCTACTATCCGACGCTAAGTAGAACGTCTTAGACTAATGTTGTCCGATATTTAAGAGGTTTTATTTACAAACATAAGTCGATAATATAAAGAAGATAACTATGGCATATTCAAAATATCTTTATCGCATGTACTTGTACCCTATTTTAAAATAGGCTGCAGTAAATAAATCAAAACAAATTGCGTCTGATAATGACTGATCAGTAATAAATTATTTATAACATTTATTTTATGTCGAACACTCAACATATACATGTTTGGGTTTGAGTGTGTTATATCTAATTAATAAAGCAATTTATATAACTAGCTATCGCCTTAATCTCCGAAGTTATTAAGGTGGAAATCGTTAATTTCGATTCGCAGAACCCTCGGCATTTATTAACAGGAAAATAAGATATTTGCTTAATTCTAAGAAAAGAAACTGTTAATGCAAAACCATGAAATCTGTGTAAATTAATGTTTATTTGGGCACTTATACATTGGTTAAAAGAATTGAATGCGGTACCGTGGCTCGGTAATCTCCCTCATAATGTTAGTTTTGTTTAGCTGACACATCTTAATACCGTGTGAGATGTGAAGAGAGAAAATTAATTAAACGTAATTAGCACTCACTATCAGTGGAATGACAAATGAAAATGGTATAATTAAGTCATAAACAAATATGTGGCTGGAAATAGCTCTATGCTTTAAATATCACTGTAAATTGGAGGAAACCTACGTTCAACAGGGGACTCCCTGCGCCTGACGACGATAATGACACAAATATAAATGTTTGAATCTATTAAATTGTTTGTCAGAAGAGACAAGTCGTTTACGCGGACAGATATAATGTGAATAAGATGAGCGGCCATGCACGTAATGAAAAACTTGTTGAGACTATGATTGCAGACGCAAATGTATCATTAAAGTTGGTTGACAACCAGCGTTTACGAATACGTAACCATCCACGTCAAGTTTGCCTTTTTCTTCATTTTGTTAAACATTTCCAATGAGATGACATCATAATCTTTATGGAAACACAATAAAGTCTAAATAGTGCAAAAAAACAAAGGTCATAAAGTTTTATAATTTCCTTTTTTATTACTTATCTGACGCAAAACAGGTGCTACTATATACGGGAATATTATTAAATTCTTGGAAATGGATTTGTTTGGTAAGATTAAGCCTGTTGGAAATATTGGAGGATGTGTTAACTTACCTTAATATGGCTTAATAACAGGACAATGAAAATATTATACATGTAGAATAAAACATAAAATGTATCTTTCATAAAACTCGTCTTTGGAACTAATATCTTATATCTTTAAATGAGCAATTCTTGTATATATATATATATATATATATATATATATATATAATTGGAATCTCGGAATCGGCTCCAACGATTTTCATGAAATTGTGTATATAGGGGGTTTCGGGGGCGATAAATCGATCTAGCTAGGAATCATTTTTAGAAAATGTCATATTATTCGTGTTTTATCGATCGTTTTTAAACTGAAAATATGACTCTTCCTGACATCTATTGGCGAATAATAATACTATTTTTTGTGAGCAATGAAGTCATTTTAGAAACTGACATTTTATTCGTGTTTTATCGATCGTTTTTAAACTGAAAAATATGACTCTTCCTGACATCTATTGGCGAATAATAATACTATTTTTTGTGAGCAATAAAGTCATTTTAGAAACTGACATTTTATTCGTGTTTTATCGATCGTTTTTAAACTGAAAAATATGACTCTTCCTGACATCTATTGGCGAATAATAATACTATTTTTTGTGAGCAATGAAGTCATTTTAGAAATCTTATCTTATATCTTTAAATGAGCAATTCTTGTATATATATATATATATATATAATTGGAATCTCGGAATCGGCTCCAACGATTTTCATGAAATTGTGTATATAGGGGGTTTCGGGGGCGATAAATCGATCTAGCTAGGAATCATTTTTAGAAAATGTCATATTATTCGTGTTTTATCGATCGTTTTTAAACTGAAAATATGACTCTTCCTGACATCTATTGGCGAATAATAATACTATTTTTTGTGAGCAATGAAGTCATTTTAGAAACTGACATTTTGTTCGTGTTTTATCGATCGTTTTTAAACTGAAAAATATGACTCTTCCTGACATCTATTGGCGAATAATAATACTATTTTTTGTGAGCAATAAAGTCATTTTAGAAACTGTCATTTTATTCGTGTTTTATCGATCGTTTTTAAACTGAAAAATATGACTCCTCCTGACATCTATTGGCGAATAATAATACTATTTTTTGTGAGCAATGAAGTCATTTTAGAAACTGACATTTTATTCGTGTTTTATCGATCGTTTTTAAACTGAAAAATATGACTCTTCCTGACATCCATTGGCGAATAATAATACTATTTTTTGTGAGCAATAAAGTTATTCCAGCAGATGGCGTTGTTAAGTAACACGAAGTCAATGAGTGTTTGCTTTGAGGTTAGACTAAGAAAATCAATTGTTTATTTACATTATTTGTGTCTTCTTAATGCACGTGTTCACTTAAAAATGCCTAAACGATCTTGGAAAAAACGCTTATAAACAATTAACTTCACGAAGCCGCAACTCCTCTCAAGAACACCTAGAAGAGCATCGTCATCAAACTGATCAGGATTCTCAAACTTCTCAAAGTGAAGACTCATTTCAAGGATACCGTCATGAAAATCAGGTTTCTGCTCGTCCCACACGTGCTGCTAAAGTTAAATGCTTGCAAAATTTTACTGACATTACACGAGCAGAAAGTATGATTTAGATGCTTCACGAGAGCGTGCGGCCCAATGTGTAGCTAATGAAAATAACGATAATTTACAAAAAACACGATTTGTAAAAAAAAAAAAAAATACCGAGCAAAGCTCGGTCATCCGGGTACTTAATAATAAATCCAATTAAAATTTCGTTGTTAACGCATTTTATTGTGTCAAAATTTAACTAGTTTTGATACGGATATTATCAACCACCAAAAGATCTATGAAAATATACTACGGCAATTCGTCGACTATCTTGTGGATAGTGCAAAAAGCCTTAGTAGATCAGTCCAAAAAGTATAAAATAACTGTGTAGGATCTAGGAAAATGGACCAAACTAAGTTAAGCTACTTAGGTAATTACATTCGAAACAGAAAGAAAACATCATGAGAATATTTGTTTATTGCATAGGTCCGGCAAACGAGCAAAAATGTCAACTGATGGTAAGTGGTCACTACCACCCATGACCATCCACAAGGCTTGAATCATAGATGTGTTGCCGGCCCTTGGAATTATGAGGTGAAATGATGGTGATGGGGCTCTTTATTGAGTCAGTCTATTGACTATCAATACGAAAATGACTCTGAAAAGTCAAAGGTGTGGCCTGGGATTTGAACCCGCGACCACCGTAAACATATTGGCAGCCGCGTCTGGTCTGTTTACCAACAGGCCATCACATACTTAACACAACACACGCAGCCGAATAAGCATAGGTTAAAAACGCTACACACAATAAGAGGATCTATCGCTATCGGATCGGATAGGATTATCCTGGCTCCAATAAAACCAGCTAAACAATATTTACTCTAATGTTTCAGAAAAATGCAACGGCGGCGCGGATTGTATAGCTCTAAACAAATGTGCCGGCCTCTTCAGGCAGCTGCAGCAGGGCAACACTCCGGAGCTGGTGCAACTGCTGCGCGGCCTGCACTGCGGCTTCGAGAGCAATGACATGCCCAAGGTATGCTTTATAAACAATTTTTATTTTTGCCGTCGTAGGCAGATGAGCTAGCGGTCCGCCTGATGGTAAGCGGCTACCGCAGCTCATGTTCTCTACGATGCCAGGGGCACAGACAAGTTGCTGCCTTGTTAATATCATAAAGGAAGATGACAGCCAATGGGTTAACAAATAAATAAATAAATTCACCAAGAATCACATACATAGTCCTGACCCTACACTAAGATCAGTCTTGTGTCAGGAACTTGATCAGGAACTGCGAGAGACTTTTCGGTCTCACAGACACCCAGACTCGAAACAAATACTTGTGGTTCACACAAACTTTTGTCTCGGTGCGGGGATCGAAAATGCGGCTTCTCGTTTCACAGCCGGCGTCTAACCAACTGCGTCACGAAGGCTCATGATATGTGGAAGCCAAAGTTTGGTATGGTCTTGAATAAATTAAACAGAAGACTCTAACTCTAGCTAGCGTAACGCTAGGTAGATAGAAAGATAATGCATACATAACATTTAATCACACAAGTATTCACCATAAGATTAGCTTTCATTTAATAACCAATTAATTTGTCTTCGCTCAATAAATTATTGTGTTCTGTGCTTACAGCTGAGCACTTCTGTAGAGAATATATTGCGTGTATATTGTGCGCAAATTTTCGCTATCATATTGTTCTTAGGCTAAATTGTGAATAACTTTATTGTAAAATATTTCGCTGGTTGTGTGTTACTTGTCATCGACAACGGCGCAGTTTCCTCAAGGAAACCCGTTTATTTTACAAACACACAACATAGTAAAGCTTAACCACTAAGTTATTCGAACGCTTGATTTTGATTATTGTCACCATTGTATCTAATATTAATTGATACATTAGTTCGTTTGATGAAAATGGACTAAAGAAGTATTCCTTCAATACCAGAGGCAAACGACACGGCAACAAAAGTTATCAGCATTCTTATTTTAATATTTGCCTTTGTTATTGGATTACAGAGAATAGTACTATGAATCTGACTAAGCAATAAGTAGATACTAGATGCACAAGCCCGAAATATGCCCAGCCATGGCGACATTAATGAATTAATCTGTGTTTTCGAGCTCATTAAGTCCATCATCCACTCCACCGTCTCAACATATATGTCGAGGACGTAGGATTTACAAGACCGACTTGATTTCCAGATTTGTTGCCCGCCAGAATTTTTGGAGGCAAGAACTGGGTTCCCAACCTCGCAAAGCAGGCCAGCAGTCGACCCCCTAACCTTGTTGCCAAACATGCGCGACTGCGGCATCCAGAACAACGACAGAATTGTCGGAGGTGAACAGACTGACATAGACGAACATCCCTGGATGGCTCTACTGAGATACGACAAACGTAAGTATTATGTACATAAATAGAGTTTAGATCAAGTATCAAAAGCGAGATTCAGTCAGAGACAGTTAATGTCTAAATAAGTACTTGATTAGTTTTTAGTATTTGTACTCATTTATTATCAATTAAATATCTTTGAGTGTATCAATAAATCCTAAAATTGAACACCTCTGAAAAAGTATTGTTCACGATTTTTTGTATTGTATCAGCCCATATACGACCCACTGCAGGGCACGGACCTCCTCTACAATCGAGAGTACGTTTGAGAGTTGTTGTTGTTACGATTGTTCACGATAGCTACGTAATTTTTACTTAATTTGTTTCAGAATTTTTGATACTTATACAAAGTTATTTATTTTTATTAGCATAGACGATATTATTTTTTCTTAACTCTTGTATTTACTTGTTCACAGCTTATGGATGGGGATTCTACTGTGGTGGAGTGGTGATTTCCTCGCGATACGTCTTGACAGCCGCCCACTGCGTCAAAGGTTCTGACTTGCCTCCAGACTGGAAATTGTAAGTTAACACACGCAAAACGTTGAGTATTGTTATAGTTACATTATAATATAATCAAATGTAAAACGGTAATTTTTTTATCTCTAATGGATTAGGTAAAAGAAAATTTAATTTTCGCCAAATGTTAAACACACGACAGAAATATCACAATTTTGTACAGATATGCATTGTACTTTATTTAATTTGGAAGTAAAATAACGCACATGCTTTGTTTAAAATTGATTCACGCGACAATAATTTGACAAGTTTGTAATAAGTAATCCAAGGAAAGATTTAACGTTTGAACATGTGCATACACAACGGTTGCAAGTTTATGATAACAAAAGTCGAGGGTCAAATTTCCATATCGTAATATGCGTATTTATTAATATGATCTATAAGTTATTCTGTATATATTTAAGACATTGCAAGAAAATGCGAATTTTCCAATTATTTTGTTATAAAAATCAAAACTAGCGACGCGATATATTATCTTTCCAAACTGGCGGCAATAAGCAGCAGACTATGACAAATGGAAGAATGGAGCGAGGCCTTTGCCCAGCAGTGGAACAGAAGTGGCTCATATTAATATCACATACATTGCCAGAGACTGAATTTTGTTCTGGGTACGTTCACTCTCCATATCTTTGAAACTGAAATAAGATTGGCGAACCTTGAGTGCCACCAGTGGCACTTCTCATTATCATAAAAAAATAGCCACTGATACACTAATTTTGTATATTAGGCACGTATTTGTGTACCTCCTTGGCAAACCGGTTATAAAACGAATACTAAAATTAATCTACTACTTTTAAGGATTATGATACATAATCCACTGAACATCAAACAGTTAAACATTTTGTGTTACAGTGGCACATTATTGGGTGATTTAAGATAAAATATGACTAAATTTTTTTCCAGATCCCAAGTTCGTCTTGGTGAGTGGAACACCTCAAGTACACAAGACTGCGTTGATGACGACTGCACTGTACCAGTCCAGGATATACCCGTAGAAGAAATTATTGCACACGAGGGTTATGAGCCCCAAGATAACAATCAACAGAATGATATAGCGTTGTTACGGCTAGCACGAAACGTGCAGTTTAGTGGTGAGAACTGTTTTTTGTTTCATAAAAGCGTTTCAATAGAATATAATTGCGTTTTTTGAGTATTTCAAACGTTTAGTTTTTACAAGTGGAAGAGCGTTGCTGCAGGTTGTTAAAGGTATTTATATATAGAACAAATGGATCGACATAATCAAGGTGGCGCAACTGTCTTACAGAAAACTGTCTTGAAGGAGCAGCTTAGCTGTTGCGTTTCGTTCGGTATCCGACATTGACATAAACTTTAAAGGGTGACGGAAGGATATCCGTACGTTCCGCAATAGCAAACACCGTATGCGTTGATGGAAAACCTGTCATAGTGACACAAGCTAGGGTGTCGCGTTTGGGGTTCACCTTGTGTCAATACGGCTTCAAATAGGCTGGCATAATTGAGACAGCTAACGTAAGATATCTACTTACATATCTTTCTAGTTGCTGGTGATTAGTCTCTTTGGAGTCCAGTGCACTCAAATGGGTGCCGTGCAAATAATTTACCACACGATTAAAGTGAAGGCACCAGAGTGGTCTTATAAGTTTAATTTCTTATTCCAGATTTTGTGAAACCTATCTGCCTACCAACATCTAATGAACTACGACGAAGCATGTTTGAAGGCTTTGAGATGGAAGTTGCGGGATGGGGTAAAACAGAAACCCGTAAGTAAAATATTTTTGAATATCTAAAAGAAGTTCCCTTTCCTTTTTCTCCTTTTTGTTCGTAGAGGTATATAAATTCCAAGATAAATGTATAAATTAACCCATTTTCAAAACACCCGGAAATTTCCAGGTAACCCCTTTTTTCGCACCAATAAAATTATTAGACACTAAAAAACATATTATAGTGACCCGAAGTATGTTCCGCGTTTTGTGCCCAGCTTATGTATCTACCTTAGATTATTTATAACTTATAATACTTATTATAGAGGGTGCGCTATTACTTCAAAAATGGTGGTGCCGGGCCACCTTTTTCTGTCCTCCTATTGGCTGACATTTGAAAGGTTGTCCAACATGCACAAATTATTTGAAAAAGACAAATAGTTACTAGTTTAGGGCTATTGGATTCCACTCAAAATCGTTTTAAATTGATAATAACTAATTATACTTTCGGTTTCCAACGAAATGAATAGCAATTTGTGTTTAAATCATTAATTCAATTTACAATATTATCTATCCTACTAACATTACGAACAAAAAAATATCTACGGTTTTTAAGACGCAAATGTATGACAGTGCTCCCTCTATATTATAAATACTCTAAGGTATATAATATATTATATACTCTAAGGTAACCTTTATCCAGTTAGGACTATGCCAGTACCAATGAACGTAGGTATTCGTGTCTTGATAGTTGATAATCCACAAATCCGCTATATGAATTCGTCTCTCGCCGGATACTTTATTTGGACTGCACAGCTCATCATCGAGTGTATAATTTGACCTCTCGGTACAAATAAATAACCAAACCTTTACCTAGTAAAACTAATAAACATCATAGACCACTATAGAAGTAGTCTATGATAGTCTATCCATCGTAATTAGTAATAATTTTTCATACCTAACCTGGAATTTGACAGAAGACGGTGGTAGTACGCTGCGCAGGGCAACTCTCGGAGGCATGGGGCCTGCAGGTTGGCCAGCTATTCCGGAACACATATATCTTTCGTTCCTAATACATTCTAATTTTTAGCCCGTTCCTAGCATGTTTCTTGTTTGTTCAAAAACACAATGGACGTTGAACTGCGCTGACGAAAATGCATGAAGCCTGAATAATAAAAAAAAATGTGTTGTAATCTGTTGCTAAACACTTATGCTAAGAACTTACTCGCCATTATTTTCGCTGCATGGCATCCCAGCTACACGCGCGCAGCTTCATTGGTAAAACGATTGACTAATTTATAATTTCAGGTACGGAGTCTGACGTCAAACTCAAAGTTCGCGTGCCAGTAGTGAACAGGAACACGTGCGCAAGCGTCTACGAAAGAGTAGAACGACAAATTACTAACAAGCAGCTTTGCGCCGGCGGCATTGAAGGCAAGGATTCTTGTAGAGGAGACTCAGGCGGTGCTCTGATGGGCCAAGCACCGAGCGCTAACAACTGGATGGTACTAGGTGTGGTCTCGTATGGACCTTCGCCCTGCGGCACCGCAGGCTGGCCCGGAGTATACACTAGGGTAGGAGCCTTCATGGACTGGATATTATCAAAGATACGACCTTAAACAATGCCTGACTGAACATTTTTTGTTATATAAATATTATATATGAACGACAAGAAAAAAATATTTGTTAATAATGCATTTGATAACCATTTTAAGTTATGTGTAGGTTGTATTATAATAAAACTGTGTTAATGGACGCAGTTTAGTCACAAAGTGCCATTATATTGTACATTTAACCCGTACAATTACTCACTACGTGTGAATGATTTTTTGCCTTGCCAATGAATGTATATAGCGTTCATATACAAATGTGATTATAGAAATGATTTTAATAAAAAAAATCCTGCTAAAACTGCGGGTACTTTTATTGCATTACCGACGAGATACCCTTACCTATTATAGGTACATGAAAATGTAACAGTAAATATTTACATTTGCCGGTTATTTTATTGCGTTGTCTGCGCTAATGTAGGATAGTCAAACAATTTATAGTCACGATGCCATTTCTACATAGTACATTTAGCGTAACACCATAGCCTAGAACAGGGTTTTCAAAACTGTGCATCGCGACGCCCTCGGGCGTTCTCAGCATCTTCCCAGGGGCGTCGCGTGTCGACGCGACCGAGTAGAGTAAGCCAAACTGCAGCTCCGTTTTGGGAAGCTATGCTTAGAAAAGCAAGCATATTATTCCCCTTATCAGTTAGCCAAAAGTCAAAAAAATATATTTTTCCTTTTTTATAAAACCACCTTAAAACTTGATTAACATAAGAAACTTAACTAAACAAGCAGCTGCTTATCCCCTGCATTATTGTGAGGCTTCACATAATGCAGGGAAGGACAATTACCATACATACATAACCTCACGCCTTTTTCGCAGAACACTTAGGCAGAGGTTCTCCTGCTAGTAACCAGGACACCCACGTTTCGCCTAGTCTGTTCCGTCCAACGATGTAATATGGGGCGAGCCTATCGCCATATCGGGCACAAATTCCTGCCTCCGGGCTGATAATGAATAGAAAAATCCAATATCACTTTGCCCAACCCGGGATTCGAACCCGAGACCTCAGCATTGGAACCGCACCACCGAGGCAGTCTAACCAGCAACCCAGTAATAATAGCAACTGACAAAGAAATTATAATTATTCTTAAACGGATGTGGGTAGCGGTTACCTTCAGGCCTCAATCCATGATTCAGCTTAAAAAACAAACCTGAAACACACACAAAGAATAATCTCTAGGTAATTAAAAAGTGAATAGCGATAAGTGAGATAACAATGAACACAACAGATTTACCGTAATGCAATTAATTATGTTATATCTGTATATTGTAAAGGAGATCACTAATTAATTGGGTAATTAAATATATTTTTCCTTAATCCTTCGCAATTTTTTGATATTTAAACATATGTTTTTGCATTCCACAAAGCGTGCGTACTTATTTATTAGGTACTTAAATATGTAAAACATATTCGAGTTCATTTCAGCTCATCGTGGAATGGTGCTTTTACGGGAGACATCAGTAATAGGAGAGTAGAGACAAATATTTAAAAAAATACATTTAATACAAAGGTACACGAACTCAAGCCTTTATTCCTGTAAAGGTAGTTACAGATACCATTAGTACCTACTGCATTTATATTTATCCGTAGGTATCGATAAGTATAAAGTAGGTATATACGGTTTTTCAAACTGAAAAACGACACCAACGACACCAAATTGTTTGTCCATTTTGAAAATCGAAATCACGCCGCGCCGTGAACAATCATAGTCCATACATGCTTCCAGTAGAAGAATGAGGCGACCAATTGTTTTCATTTTCTTTAATAAGTGTAATGTTCCACTACAATAAACATGTACTTAGGTTTTCACATTGTTTTTATCAATTAATTCAAGTCATTACAAAAATGTCACGGATGTGCCATATCTGTATAGGAATGACGATAACAATACAAATTGCTACTGAATATATAAAAAGGACGCATTTATGCAATAACAAAGCAGAAAACAATTTGTCCGAGGCTGCATTGTGTCTGTACTTATACAGTTGAGATTTATTGAGCATTACTAATGTATTTTACGCCTCGATGTAATTACATTCCATGATATCATTCTTGTTAATAACTGAGAATATATTAACGTTTTACTGCAAGTCTGTCAATGGAATCCCATAGTTTATTTGTAAAATAGGGCATTATACTCATACGTTATTGTATAACTCTGGTACAATTTGATGGCCAACGGTCCCTGGTTTGCTTAATTCTGGGTCCTTGAGGCTTCAGTCACACTAATCATAATAATTATTTATTTTTAACTGCACATAAAAAGAAAAAACACATTAAGATAATACAAATTAAGAAAAAAGTACAGATGGCGATCTTATCGCTCTAGGTGATTTCTTACAGACAACCTTTGGATGGACCGGCATAATATTGTAATTTGTAGAGTGGCGACTGGCAAGATAATGTTGTTGAAGTGATACTCTATGTGGGCGGAGTTGCACTAATTGCATTTTTGATTTCATAGCAATAAAATTAAAATTAATATTTTTATATTTTCGTCTAGCTTATTTTGTTTTCAGTTGTTTGTTTTCAGGAAAAATGTTTTTATAAATATTATTATATGAACATTCAATAATGTTTAATAGTTTTTAATGTTTTTTTAACAATTAATCATTGTGTCTGTAATCTAACAAGAACATAATTGCAGTATATTTACTACAATGTAATCACACTCAAAGTTACCTCATGCAGTTTAGAGCAGTTTGGAGTCTTCAGAGCGTACAAGCACGCTCGTATGTATCCATCAGCTTGATAACTTCATTATTAGATCCGTTAGTAATATAAAATATAAATGAAACCACAGTTAGATTTAATATTTAATAAAAGTTACAATAAAATAAATATTACATAGTTAAAACTATATCCATCTTCTCTTCTGGATTTTGGCCACACTTCTGCCTCTCGCAATCTTCCTCATCACGCAACAAACTTATTGTGACGAAATATATTACTTTGTTTAATGTAAAAAATATGTATATAAAAAAAAATATATCTAAATAACCTTGGCACAAAATTATTTTTTGTACTTGGTCTTCAACTGATTAAGGAACTTCCCTATGATTTTTCATTTAATTTTTGGTTAATAGTTTTGTCATAAATGGTCATTTCAATGAAACCTTATATCTATTTTTTATAACTCTATGCTCACAGTACAATATGGCAATGTGTAATGTACCAGGTCCACATAAAACTCAGAAATGAATACTGTTCTCAATAAACTAATATACGTTAAAAAACTTCATAAAAATACATTTCTGCATTCAAAACAAATTAAATCTATAATAACTTAAAAGTTTTTGTACTCTACTAGAATTTATTTGGATAGTATGAGTTTGAGATATTTATGAGATTCACAATTTGTGAAAAAAGTATAATTATACAAAAGAGACAACAATATTATAATCAGGAAACATCTATTTACTTTAGTTTTATTTTATGAGTATGATAATATCTGAAATATTATATTTGTATTGCAAAAAGATTTATTAAGCATCAGCAAGACTACAGGCAGCTGTATTAGAAGTAACGCGAAAAATGAGAACATTGTTTAAAAAATTATAAAGCTATTAAATACCATAATTATACTACAGTAAGGTGCAACTGGAATGCATACATTTATTAACTTGAAGTAAAATAGTGTAAAAATGGAATGGCACATTCCTCTAACTAATCTCTACATAGTTAAAAGTTTTAGTATATAAAATATAATACATATGTATATGGAATGTTATATGCAATACATAGTACAAGGTTAGCAGCAACAATAATGTCTAGAAAAATAACTCTAAACAACACTTACACTAAAACAGCTCACTTTTTCAGATCAAATTACAGATTATGTTGCATATTGCATTATGCATTTCAACACATTTTATTCGAGCTATGGTGTTAATTTTCTTGATTAAATGGTTCAATTCCATATAATTTGCTGCCAATGAATTTCTTGTCTTAAATATTCAATGTAAGATTTAATTTTAGTTACATCTTAGTCAGAGCTTTGAAGCCTCTAAGTTTTTTGATTCAAGGTGGTACCGGACCAATCTTTTGATTAATAGTATGAAACACTCGAAGTTAAGATGCAGCTGCTATTTCTACAGGAAGATCTTTAGACACTCCCTCATCACTTGCTTCTGCAACTGGTTCCTCACCCCAGGCCTCCTCGGTCTTTTCATCATTTAAACTAACGTCACTTGTACCATTAAGTTGACCGTTGCTTGTAAGCAATTCCTGGAGTTTCGTACCAAATTCCGCATCTGTCTCTGTAACAGTTTTCACCAATCTGTCTTGTTCCTCTTCAGACCAGGTTGGATACCACTCATTGAACAGTTTAATCTGGAAAATATTTATTTAGAATTAATATTTTCTGTTCATGGCTCAGTTTGTTTAGACAAAATATACATTTAACCTGACATTTCTTAATATCAGTTGTCTCACAGAAATAAAATACAGTCATAGCATTAGTCATGATTTTAACAGGAAATATCTTTTGTTAGCATCCATTCATAGCTTTTCAACGTTCAAAAAAGAATGATCAATGGGTATTGACTATTGTGATTGCATTTTCAATACTTATGTATATGAGGCATTCTAAAAGAATAACATTAGAACTAACATAATCTGTTGCATGTTTTAAATATCTCTTTAAATGAACACATTTTTGGCTACATAGATAAAACTTGGGTTCCATACTAATTTAAAAAATTAGAAAACTGCCTCATCTGTGGATAATACTAAGGACTTTATATTTTATCCTATGTTACCTAAACAATGAAGTGGATAACCATATATAATAAAAAAAAATATTGAGGAAAGATACTAACACGGCACTGAAACAAGCTGACAGGCTTATCTTGGCATGTCATGTTGGACATTGCGGCAGCCAGCAGATCAGGTTTATCACCACGAGCTGCAGCCAATATTAGCACGAAATCTTCTCTTTGCAGCTCGCTGAATTCTCCAAACCACTGGAGTATGTACCGTAACTGGGCCTCCGAAGTTAAGCCAGGTGCAGACATTCTGGGGCCTAGAGGACGATGGTCACCTAAACAATACATATTTTTATCTACTAGTACTTTAATGGAATAAATTATACTTTAAATTAATTAAAAATACAAATAACCAATAGAATTGGAGTAGACAATGGTTATAGTGTATTTTATGCAGAATTGTACATATATTTTTTTATTCTATGGTTTGGGATTTTAAACTATAGTGCCACTGCTTCTGGGGGTTTCTTTTTTATAAACACTATCAAGTTCTTGCAAAAGGGGTCCATTTTATTAAAATTGATATATACTTTATTGTGAAACAAACCAGCAATAATTATAATACCAAAAAAATATAGGTAAATAAAATAAATTGACACACAAAGGTCACATAGCTAAATCTAATCTATACTTTGTAATAGACCTACTGCACCTGTCTATTGTATTAATAAATATCACAAGACAATCGCCTCTCACTTCTTCACAGGTATGTACCAACGACCTATTATTAAATTCCTAATAAATGAACTGACACAAATCTTACTTTCAGGAGTGACTGATAAACAAACACTGGATCCAAACAATAAACCCATTGTAAATTCACAATTAAATAGTAAGAAATTAGCACAGAAGCGAAGATCAATCCACTGTACACTTTCCAACACCGATTGCGACTGCGACTTAAGAGAAACAAAGCTAAGCAAGGTTAACCACCTAACTTAATTTCACCTTTCAACTTGTTATATCACGTATTTTCACTTTCTAAATTCCCAATTAACATTTATAGATATCAATTTCATAATTATGTAACTAAATCAATCGTGTTCAGTAATAATACGGGTTTTAATACGAATAGATAGTTATTAGCTTTGTACTAATTTAATTATTGTTTACTCACGTCTTATGTAGATCACAGCCGATTAGAAAATCAAAGCAATATCAGCGCAATGAAACAATTACTGATTGTTGTGCTCCTATTGCACTTTAGAATATAGAAACTATAGAAATGATTTAATATAAAGGTATTATTTAACTTTGCGACTTGCGTTTAAGTTTGATGGCTGTACAATAGTTTACAAAATAATAATAATAAATTGATGCTTGAAGTCACCTATTCCGTTATACCTTGCAAGTTCAATGTACGATATTTTTAGCATGGTATCTGAACTGTTTCATAAAGTGGGAAAGAGATAGAATGAATGAATGTTGAATAGTGAACTTAAAAACTGAGAGCTCGTGGCCACCAGACTTTCGGCATTTTATAAAAGCTGAAAGTTTGTCTGCGCATGTTTGTGACATAGGCATCACACGATCGATCAGCTATTATGACGTTCCGATCATGTTGGTTTTGAAAGTTAATGTGTCTGGCTGCCTGGCAAGATGAAAGAACAATCAAAATTGTCTGGCTGCTAAGGACATCAGCTTTTATGCTATAACGCTGCCAAAATTACATTTTATTAAAGGTTGACGATATCGTAATTTTTTTGCCATGAATGGAGACGAGCATGCCATTCGCCTAACGCTAAGCGATACGACCGCTCATGGACAGTAGCAAAACCAAACAACAGCATGAATTACAAAGCAATGATTCGCATTACACTGCGCTCGCCAACCTCAGACATAAGCTGGTGTTAAGCCTCATCATGTCCAGTAGTTACACTTGCTACAATGTCCTTCAAACTGGAACACAACCATGCGTTTACGCTGCTGTTAGGCGGAAGAAATAGACATTGCAGTGGTACCTACCCAGACGGCCTCTCACACGTACGAGACCACCAGTCAAATATATAATTATAATAGGTACATAATAATGCCAGCTATAAAGTATAAAAGTTGAACACTTAATAGTTCTTTCATCTTGCCGTACACATTAAAGCTGATAACTTTCAAAGCCGCCACATTCGGAACTACATATTAGCTGATCGTGTAGTGCCTATGTTAGAGGCATGCGCAAACTTGCAGCTTTAATAAAATGACGATAATCTGGCGACCACGAGCTCTCGGTCTATTATTATACTCAATATACCTATACACACCTACCTACACATTAACGCATTAAGCAGTAGCGGTGCGGGTGAATTTGAGCATGAATGAATGAATAACGAAGTATGTAAGTAAATAGTAGCAAATAGTAATTAGTATTGTATAAATATTCAAATTATGAAACAAATTCAGTTCCAATCCCCATCTACTAATAATAGGGGATACAGGATACCAAGAGTAGAATCGATCTCTAGGCCTTACGAACTCATGAAATCAGGTACTTGTACTTGATATAATATGTATTACAATTTCCAATAGTCGGGCAGCCATATACATTGCCAGTACATAAGTTTCGTCGTCCATATAATCTGGGTCATTCTGTCGTGGCTTGAAACAGCTACATATTTGGTAGATATGCTGGCACAATTCGGTTAAGTGCACAATAATTATGTCGCTATTTGCTAATCGATGTTCTATCATTGCATTTAGCTTTAGGTGCAGTGCAATAATATAATTGTTATCGTAATTAGGGTACAAAAGTAAATAACGTATTTTTTTCGTGCTTTTATTGTAGAAACAAATAAAAATACATTGTTCATTAACGTAAGAATAGCTAATTCGTTGTTTACACCATTCTATATTGACACTGGAAAAACACAGTTTGTACTACACGTCTAGACTACTTAAAATTAATACAATATTAATTTATGGCCTATACGATTCTCCTGCTTCTTCCTGTTTTACAATATCACAGACAGACAACAGCTTGAAATTCATATATGCTATAGTTTTTTACAATTGCATCGATTAGGCCTACATAGTACCTATACAAAGTAGTAAATAGGATGAATGTTTGTGCCGGCATCCTTACCGAGCACCCAAAACGACTGTCCAACACAAAACAAGAACCAAAGGCGGCATTACTTATTTAGGTGAATATGGCCAGAACAACCGTCTTCATTCGTGTAGGTACAGTCATAATTCCATAAAATGCGGTGAAATTGATAATCTCAGCTAGACTGGAAATGAAAATTGGGGATAGTTTGTACGATTGGAAGGAATATTACATAAATTAAGTTTTATGTCTTGTCTGCTGACTAGATTTTAAAAATCGTACTTCGCATAGCCATTGAAGGGAGTATACAAATAAAGCGGGTGGATACTGTACCTGTTTGGTTATTCAAAATTAATACAGCTCCTTTCCACCGGAGATGATATTTTCATATATTTATGTCATAATTTGTGACATAGGTACAGCATAAAATTAGTTGTAGGCAGTGTTAATTTTGAAAGAGAGAGTAATTGTTATAAAAAATTGTGAATGCAAGTTACTAAAGTCTGCTAAATCATAGCTGATTCCGATTTAAACTTTGCAAACCCCAATGCAATGTCTTAGTAAAGCGTTTTACGTACATTTCTCTGCTTCTTTACGTCGTTTTATAAACATGAAAATATCTTAACCATGCTTATTCTAAAATAAAACTATTATATCACAATATAAAATAAATAAAATATTGACATTTGGTCTTTACCATCATTACATGTCGGCATTCTATTAAGTACTTGTCATTTCATTTTATTTTTACACGGATTAATTTAATGTCGGTAACCTAATAATTAATTAATTAATTTTCCACTGGAATATTTGCGAACAGGAATATACAAAAATGTTAATTATCTATATAATGCTTTTTTATGTAAATATTTAGCGGTCGTGAGAGTGTCCGTGGTCGCCATCTCCGTGAGAGTGGCTATGGGGAGCTGGAAAAGAAAATAAACATATTAGAATAGGTATAAACAAAAACAAAAAACATATTCAAAATCCAAATGAAATAGACACTGTAACTTAAGTCACATTGCATCGAGTTACTGCGATCCCACGGATATCTAACCTAACGTAACGCATATTTTTTAGTTTTGTTATTATTTTACTTATTCGTTATTATTTAATCAGAACTAAATGTTTTACTACGAAATGAAATCTTAAAGAAAAAAATCAGAATCATTACATTTAAACCACTGTCTTCCTTTTGTAAATAGGAAAGTAATATAAAATTTTGTTTGAGATACTTACTCAACAGCTTAAGTCCGAACATAAGGAAGAATCCAACGACAGCGGCAATGTATTGCAGCAGGCCACTCCTCTCTCCTTTCCAGATTTCGAAGAAGATGACGTACACCAGGGTTCCTGAGGCAAGACCCTGCAGCACCACAGACGTGATACCAGCAGCAGTAGCGCCTTGACCTCCGACGAGAAGCAGACCGATACCAATACCCAGGGAAGTAATGATGGAGAAGGTGAAAATGTAGACGATCATCAGCCAAGTCTTAGTACGGGTGGCAATCAGTTCCACGCCAACGCAGAAAGCAATCACCAGTTTGTGGGCAGAAATAGCTCCCAACATATACCTGGAACAAGATATTACAAAAGTAAAGTAAAAAATAAGTAGAGATGTATTTTGCATCTAATGATAAGTGCAATGGTATTCAAATAGAGTATGATGGACATCTCTAGCCGTTTGATACATTTCTTTAACAGAATTTACACACTGAATCCGAAAAAAGATTCGCATATCGAATTATTCACATTTAACTATCATGTTTGGTCGTTGCTTCATAAAATCCGAATATTCTACCACTAGCAAAATGTACTTGTAACTTGTAAATAACAATGCATGTTTTTGTAAGTCTATAGTCGTACCAGACATGGGATGTGCTGGATTCCAATCCAACAGCTAAGCCTTCGAAGAGCTCGTGGATGGAAAGAGCCAGCACGATGAGAAGACCACGTAGAGCTGAGGTGATAGAGTCTTCGGTATTGACGACGGGCATGTGGCTGTGGTGGTGGGAGTGGCCGTGTCTGAAGTTGGTCTCCATATCCTGGAAATCGATATTGACTCTTTTAATATATGAGGTTTTTAACATATTATTGGAGAGCGTGAATAAATAAAGAGAGTCATATTAATTGTAATTGTATTTAGTCTTTTTTTTTTATACATTGTGAGATAAAACGTTCTTTTAAATGTTTTGTAGTGAAGGAATTTTACTAATCACTAGGATCTTATAATATTTTTCGCCTGCCATTATTTCTTGTTTTTAAATACGGGTATCATTTTGTACCAGAGAGCGTCTATCTGCAGAGTGCAAGAATTCTCCACGATACAAAACTGAACAGATTTCTCTGTTGACCCATGTTGAGATCCCTATCTACAACTTGGTTCTGGGGAGGCGAGAATTGTAACTTTCTAGTGATGCAAGCATTATAAACTCAACGAAATACCTTCTGTTTGGAAGCTTCGCTGTCAACGAGATCAGCAGTCGAGTTGGTGGCGCTCTTGTCTCCATTGCTGTGACCTTCGCTGCTGCCTCCCCTGCTTTTGCGGATGCTCAGGTTCCTCACTAAGTGAGAGTTATTGTTAGCTTTCTTCTCTCTGTGGTGGATGTATAGATGAACCAACTCTTCGATCAAGTACATAATGAAGAAACCGGAACATGTCAGCAGAGGTGTCAACATGAAGTCGAACTCATTCATAGCCCCGATCCCTGGAAAAAGGAAAAATTATAATTATAAAATAAGACAAGCAATAGATTGAACTTTGTAAATGGTATGTTGACAGTGGACTGATCCATTAAATTGGATTATGGAATCTTGAGAGCCCAGGAAAATGTAGAGAGGCATTTGGTAACAAATTTTCGTTTTATAAAGCGTCTGTCTAAGATTCGGTCTGAACTTTGAAGTACTATTCAGCTCTGGTTAGGATACCCAACATTATATTACCCTATTTTGCGATATATTGAAAGTAAGTCCTTAACTGAGCTGTGGTTAAAATTTGCACGCCTATAATCTTAAATCTCGGTAACAGTAACCCGTTGGGAAAGTGCCGTTACTTATTGAAATAAAACGAATTCTTACGGATTATAGCGTTAATTTGATTTAATTTTAACAAGTTTTAACTTCCCGACGTTTCGATCACTTTATAGCTTTCGTGGTCACGGGGCGGACTATGTCAATGTGCAACATTTGCGTAAATCTAAGAAAGGGCATTATTAAAGGTTACTTCTACGCCATGCTCTCGCAAACTTGTGCCTTCGAATGATTCAATTGAACTGAGTTATATTTATGACCCGTATATTACAACATATCTTCAAAATAGTAATTTATTGTAATTTGGCTAAATTGTCTCCAAGCACAGACAATTGACGTTGATATATCGGTTGAATTGACTAAAATTGGTTTCATTGTTACAGATACTTGTGGCTTTAAATATTAAACCAATTTACTTATTGTCAATCAGTGATCGTAATTACTATGGGTACAACATTTTATTGATTACCATTGATAGCTATCTATATATAAATATTTTAAAGAACGTAGAAAACTATACTTTAACCCTGTAATGGATATTATTTTAATACTGTTTCTGCGTTGTAAGCATAATAGGTATGTGTGTATTAAATTTCAGTGACGAATGGCATTGTTATTAAAGTACAAAAGCGGCTCGATAAAAAATAGGTGGCATGAAGGTTGCGTCCTGCATGGATTACAAATTAGTAATACCTACTTTTGTTTATACTAGATACATTTAAGCAGAACCATAGCGATGCCATATAAGTACGGCATCATATTTTCTATCTATTTACTGACCAACAATGGACTGTAGATTTGAACTTGATGTGTGCAAATGCTATAATATTATATAGTCACGGAAAACACGTAAGTATCCTAATAGTTAGTTTGATAATTTCATTTTATTGAATTAATTTTGGTATCATGGCCAATTTGTTGCGTCATATCCAGCAATTTTTAAGACAGGTAAAAAATAGAAGTAATTAAGTAGGATATACTCATATGTTTAATTTAATTTCAAACAGCATAATATTTAAAAATATATTTGCTACTGCAATACATTTTGATCTGTTATTAATATATATTGTATGCAATGTAATCTTTTTTATACATCCATTCCCATTTAGTTTGCCGTTTTTCAATTACTGCCACAACCCTGTCCAAGTTCTCCCGTTGAACAATTTCAATTTCACCCAGTTATACCAATCGTAGTTATGAAAATTAACACAGTGTACTTCGCAATAATTGAGACTCTGGCGAAACAATAGCCCTCGACGAATCCGAGCGCTTAAATCGCTGTCCATTTTAGTAACATAAGGTCAAACGCAAATAAATATAGTTGAAACCTTTTTAGATCCAGAATGAATTTTAAACAGATAGTTTTATATTCAAAGACAAAGCCTTTAATCTGTCACGACAAAGTGACCACAATGTCCCTGATGGTAATTGCAAGCAATATACTTGTTATATTGTATGATATATCCACCGGCGTGAGATAATTAGGTATCTCTTGTAGCTTATCCCATTATTCCGGGTTATTACATAAGCCCACGCCTTTTTCCCAGATGGGGTAGACAGCTGAGGTGATGCCAAAACACCAACATTTCCCCTTATGTAATAAGACCAACGGCGTAATGTAATAGGGGGCGAGTCTAACGCCATATCGAGCACACATTCCTGGATATTAAAAGCTTGATTTACAGCCTGAACCCGAAACGCGACACCCTTCAGTGGCTAGCTATGCATTTACTACTATTAGGGTGAATACGATAATACTATTCCCAACGAAAATTCTTTACGATAAATGAATATTTATGTAGTTAACTGTAAACAATGACATCATTAACGTTTAAAAATCAGTAGATGCTATCATGTTTTCATTCCGTTCTGTAGTTATTGTGTTCGTGATCGTAGACGTTTATCCTTGACATTCGAGTCTTTGAAGGAAGCAGGTTTCAATACACTTTACTTAATAAAAGTCGAGCTATTGACTGATGCACTGCCTAAAAGTAAGGCTGTAGATGCAATAGTTTACGCATTTCAGTTGTTTAAAACAGGAGACGATTTTTGATGTATTTCTCCGGGAGAGAAAGGGACAAAATTAGGAAAGAAAGCTAGTACGGATATTCGTCGTTTTTGCAATTATAACTCTTCTTATATATGAGAACCTATGTACTTATTTCATCGACTATGAGTGTCTATCTAACATAAATCTTTACACAATATCTTTACATAATATTGTAATAATTTGATCGATAACTGTTACATTACGCTGTTTCGTATAGAAATTCCGATTACGAATAAATTTCATATTAAAGATGTTATTATTAAGCATGTGCTGGTATACAACACAAGGGAACCTCCAGGAATTTCACTGGAGTTCTAAAACGTGTTCCAATAGGTACATTGAAAGACAAAAGAAAAAAGGCCAAGGGTGGGCTGAACCACTCGTAGAATAAAGTTGCATACTGCTTAAGGGTCAGGCGCACAACGCGTTATCCTTAATAATATAAACACGACAGTGTCGGTTACTTTTCTATGGCTCAACAATGGAATAGATTCAGTTTCTAATAATTATGTTAGCAAAGAATACTAGATGTTTTATGACTGTGTCGCATAGCAAACGGGCAGCGTATGGAATTTAAATATACCATGGTCATATCCATCATACATAGTGAGGAAACCTGAATACTATAGCGATTTGTATAAATTTCTATGGTATGTAAAAGTCCGCCAACCCGCACTAAGCCAGCGTGGTGGGCTATATGGCCTAACCTGTCTCAATCACACTCTCGATTATAGAGGAGGCTCGTGCCCTGCAGTGGGACGTATCTGGGCTGATACAGTACAGTACATATCAATCACGGAAATGATTGGCATTGAGATATTTGGGTCGAGTTGAATGTTAACAGACTCCTTTTTTCTAGAAGAATAACGGTTTTTTTCACACAGAAACGGGACGCGTGTACGAGCCAGTATAATATATTTTTTATTATTTTTAATTAAAAAAATATATCGCTAATCGTTTACCTACATTCAAAATTCATATTTGCAAATATACAAGATATAACGATATCTCGTTATACGACTGATAACAACGGCTTCTAACGACAGCGTTTTTTATGACACTTTATCATAGCATGACAAAATTGTATGCAATTAATACGAATACGTCACGGAATTTATATGTACTCATTATCTGCAATACGGGCGCTGTTACAATGATTAGAAATAATCATTATGATTTATAAGGAGGTGCGGAATTTTTAATCAAGAGGTCAATGTTACCACCGTGAACGTTTTGCAATTTTTAACCAATATTTGTGGATAGAAGGTCCTGTAATTTGTAAGCATCCTAAGTTACAGGTTTTGTGTATAAACAGTTGGAAACTAAAAAAAAAGGAAACCAGAAACATTAGAAATCTCAAATACAAAAATCGGTGTTTAAATACGTAGTTATCTATCTGATTTGATCTTCAAACAAATATGATCCATATTTAAAATTCACAAACCTAATATTAAGTAAGAGCGTGTTTTCGTGGGTACGCTGCTTGGCCTTAATGCAATAAGAAAGAGGCAAAAGTAGTCGACCTCGGCGGTTGCTCTGCGCAGTCCCAACTGGCCCCACTTTCCATTGATCCAGCAACTTTGAAAACATTGTGCGCTATTCGGTTCCTGCTTGTATTATGTCTTTATATTTTGACTAACTTTAACATAATGTAGGGCGTAAAATAAATATTGTCGCGAGAGCTCTGAACGTTATTGCTTTTATTTGTGGACAGGTGTGACATAATTCTCGTCAGTAAAAATCAAGTTTTAATTTCAAATGTCATACATACATACATAAACACCACGCCTTTTTCCCAGTAGGCAGAGGGTGCACAGGACACGCACATTTCGCCTTGTCTGTTCCGTCCCACGAAGTGATAGGGCGAGCTTATCCCAATAACGGGCACAAATTCCTAACTCAGGGCTGATAATGAAAAGAAAAATACAATAGGTATCACTGCCCGACCCGGGATTCGAACACGAAATCTCAGCTTCGAAATCGTACCGTAGCACAACTACGCCACCGAGGCATTTTCAAAAGACATAACAAGCTGAAACAAGAATGTTTTAATAATTTTCTTATTCTACTATTTCGCAATAATGTGTCCTTTAAATATCTTTTAAAACATTCAGATCCATTTGTATGATAATAAAAACATATTTGTAAACGTTTAAGGTCTTTTTAATATCAAAATCTTTTAATTAACTATTAATATAGTTGCCATAATTAAAGTGCGTGGTGGCCTCGTGGTATCGGACCAGACTCGGCTGCCTACATGTTCACGGTGGTCGCGGGTTCAAATCCCAGGGCACACCTCTGACTTTTCGGAGTTATGTGTGTATTGATAGTCAATCACCACGCACTTTAACGGTGAAGGAAAACATCGTGAGGAAACCTGCATACCGTAGCGACTTAAAAAAAAAAAATTCTACGGTGTGTAAGTCCGCCAACCCGCACTAGGCCAGCGTGGTGGACTATATGGCCTAACCACTCTCAATCGTACTCTCGATTGTAGAGGAGGCCCGTGCCCTGCAGAGTGGGTCGTATATGGGCTGATACAATACAATACAATACAAATTAAAGTAGATTATTTTTATTGCGGAATTAATTTGCGTAAATATATTTTGGAAAAGTATTGAAGAAACTATGTATATTAGGATAAGTTCAAATGTGTAAATGATCCTATTAAACTAAAATTAAAAAGCGAACC
This sequence comes from Theretra japonica, assembly GCA_033459515.1. Taxonomy (NCBI): domain Eukaryota; kingdom Metazoa; phylum Arthropoda; class Insecta; order Lepidoptera; family Sphingidae; genus Theretra; species Theretra japonica. The sequence continues at coordinate 6,210,849 of CM065951.1, read as the reverse complement.
TGTTTTGTCAAGGTTTAAAATTCCTTGTAGTTATTCATGATGTAAGAGACGCGGTATAAAATGTTAATTTCTTACTAAAATAACATAATGAGTATTCACACCTGCCAATAAATTAGCGACGTAATAAATACGTCAATTCCATTGACCCTTTGTCTGTTGTCTGGTGACTGGGAAACATTTAACTCGCATTGGGCAAGTATTTGGCAATGTACGAATGTAATATGCAAAGTTTGAGCGCAGTTATATTTATCCAGCTGAACCAATGAGTTCCGTATCAATAATAGAAAATACCACTTGGCATTATAATAAATCCTTATTTGTTTCGGAAGAAAAGTAGAAGTAGCAATGCAGTGCAAATATTTTACCCAACGAAGAAAAAAATGAAAATATAAAAAACATCTTCAGGTGCTTTAGTTCAACCTTAGTACCTAATACTTCAATAATAATAATTTCGCTTCCAATCCTGGTGGATGGCAAGCGAATCAATGTTTTTAAAAGTCAAATTCAAAAAAATCACTCCAGGTTTTGCGCGATATAAAGTCACCACTTCGTACCAAAAAGCTGATGAAACGGACCATTATAGTTACTATCTTTCGTGTTATATAAAGCTTGCGTTTACGTATTGTTAAGTTTGTTTAAGTATCTAATATCTAAGTCAACAAGTAAGATAATATCTAATGCATGCCAGTCTCGCTTCATAGGCCCGTCGTTTGTTCAGAAGTCAATCACCTCATAAAAATAGGTTAATTTAATTCATTATATTGTGTAACGTTTTCATTCATGCCTTGTGTTATATAACTATTATAATGCGTTGCTTGTTTTCTATAAGTACCTAAGTCTGATTTGTTTAACTGAATCGATTTTCCACCAAATGTTTCTATTACGCAAATCGGTTGGTGTCCTTCCGACTAACTTTTACTCGATTAATGTTTCATACTGTTTCTTCATCGACACGCTTCGGTGAGACACACACTTCATGAAAACACTTTTTTGTACTAAATATATGGATTAACTGGAAATTCCTGGTATATCGAAGATACAATGTCTGTCGGTATGATTCAATGAAATCATGAATTGAAATGTAACTTTGTTTTTAAGTCGCTTTTTGCGTGTCTATGATTGGCTGTACAGACTGTGATTTATTATGCCTAGCAAAAGAAAATGATGTCACAGAATGCCTACAATAGAGCGCTTTCTACATTGTTATATTTTTATTCGTAGTGGTTAGCAAGCTTTGGAAACAATCCTGGTTTAAAATTCTACTTGGATGTTTGTCCATATAATGCGCTCTACACACCTAACCCGCCGGCCCGGCGACACAAGCCGCCGGCACAACCCGGCGGCCTATAAGAAAAGCACCATGTCGGCGGCAAGCGCCCGCACGTGTTGCCCGCCGATATGACATTTCTTCAACGCAAGCGCACTGTTCGTCAACGTCATAAAATGTTCCTTATTATGTCGAGCCGCTGCCATGTCCCCGTCAAAGCTGTCCGACTTACAATGACTGATGCCGCCGGCTAGTCCGCTGACAAAATGTCGCCGACATATGCCGGCGGGCCGGCGGCTTTGGTGTGTAGTGCGCTTAATGGGCAAAACCCTGATGTTTCTATTTTCTACGACTTGACAATAAGTTAAAATGGTATACAAAAGTATATATAAAAATATGACTCTACAATCTCTACCAAACACCGGAAAAATTTAATTTGATTAGAATCTTGTGAATTCTCTACGTGTGACCTTCAATTGAAAATTAATGTTTAAAATGGCCTTGGAAATGATAAAAAGCGATCGGTGGCATGCGGTCCGCAACGGATATTGAACTTATACACGCAACTCCGGCGGAGCTGGTTCGCGACATGCGACTAGCAGATACAGGATACGAAAAACGTGACTTTAAAATAAGCCAATAGCCGACACCACGCGTAGTAAATTATTTAGTGATCGTAGAATGTTGTAGTTAAGAAATAAATTAGTAACTATTTTAGGTGCAAAAGACTCTTTAATCTATCAATCAAACCCGCGATTGTTAAGGAGGCCCATGCCTTGTAATCGGACGTAGGTCTATAATCTACATGTGCTGGATTAATAGGAATGCTTAATAACTGTTTGTCACGTTTAAGTTTCGTACGCCAACAGAAAAAAGATAACTTTCAGACCAAATGTGGATAGATTTTTTCTATTTATAGTTCGTTAAATTAATCCGACAGAAATCGTATATTGTCAAATATTTTGCCTCTGCGTTCTAAACTATGGCAATTAATTTTAAAATTAGTCGCTAACAGATGTTCCTCTCAACCTGATGTGAAGTGATCACAGTATCATTCGCGTTAACATTAAATATTCATGTACTGATAAAAGGACCGCCACATGCGAATTAGTACGCATAGGGCCACACCTAATTAAACATTGAAATCGTGTCTTTCCATTGTTTCTTTTGAGGATTGTCGCTTGCTAGACTAGTCTAGGTAGATTCAGTATTCAATATAGAAATCTTTAGGGATTGCTGCGAACGAAAGTCGATATATTAAGGTTTTTGCTTGATGTGTTTAAACAGCTTGATTTATTGTTAGAAATTCGTCTCAACAATCATTCACATCATACAATATTTAGTGATAACGAAGTACGAACTATGATAGTACAAAAAATCGTAATCGAGGAAAGTGAACCAGTGCTTGGATTAATGCAGTAAAGACGATGTTTATTTGGCATACATACATGCCTTACATAGAAATTATATTAATACATACATACATAAACATTACGCCTTTTTTCCAGAAACGGTAGGCAGAGGTGCAACCAGGATACTCACGTTTCGCCGTATGTGTTCCATCCCGTGATGTGACAGCGGGCGAGCCTAACGCTATATCGGGCAAAAATTCCTGTCTCCGGGCTGATAATGAACAGAAAATTTAATACTCGTATCATTTGTCGGCCCGGAATTCGAACCCGAGGTCTCAGCTTTGTAATCATACCGTAGTACAACTACGCCACAGAGGCAGTCTTATTTGGCAGTTTATTTGGCATCGTTACATTAATCTGCATTTTATAGCCTCGCGATTTAAATTGGCCTCTTCACATTTTGTGCAAGTCGAATCCAACTTTAAGGCCAATGTCCTTGCAGTCGAACTTGGTTTAATGTCATCCTATTAAATAACAACGTAATAATACTAAAATGAGAAGGAAAACTTTCCTTGTTTAAAAGCAGTAGCATGTTTATAGCTTTTTGTGGTTCCAAATCTCACTGGACCGCAATAAAGCGACTACTGTGAATACGTAAGGCGCCAGATTGTTCTCGCCGCTTGGCATGTGGAACACGTACATGCTTATTTACCTAGGCTGTGCATCAATACATTACCTAACAGTCTTTCCTTTATTACATTTAACACCGACGTCGACGGTATAAATAAACACACATATGAGGCTTTTCGTAGAAAACTATTTGAGGATTTTATTGCGTTATAAAATGATACCTTATGGAATACGTGAACTGTGTGCTTATGAACAGCTTATAAAAAGGATTTAAACATATTTTATCACCCTAATATTATTGAGATCCTCCGTTTTTGTTATTGTCGTCGATTTTTGATAAATTACTCCGAAATACCAATGGTTTGGCGCGCAGTAGTAAGAGGTACTCAAAATATGTCTTTACAGTTTGTAGGTCAACATCGAGAGAGGCAAGCGAGGTAACGGAAGTGGGACATTCACATTGCATAATATGACATAACTTATATCGATCTCAGTGGAATTGAATACGAAACAGTATGAATGAATCTATTATGTAGCATTAAATCACATTGCATAAAGTAACAAGTTTTTAGATCATTGAAGTCTATGCGAAATAAAAAAACATGCCAATGTAGTTTTGTATATCATTCGCCCGCCAATTGCTTGGGTCAAGCACTGATTGCGTCTTAAGGCAAATAAAAGAATAAATACGCTGCGCAAATGTATTGTCAGAAAATATATTTCCGTTTTAACAAAAGCTTTTAGAGTTGAAACTCGGGTTTTGTTTTAAAGAAATATTCTCGGGCAGTGAATATTCAAATTCATTTTGTATTATTTATATGTATTAGTATTGTCTGTGCATAAAAACACAAACATCAAACAACATTTACACCTGTAATAATAAAAACATAACAATTAACAAGCAGCATATAACAAAAACGTTTACAATGTTAAGCGTAAGTATCACGTATCTATGAAAATATTTGTTTAATAAAAATGCTATGAAATAAAAAACCTGCGACATTTTTTATGGTTGCATTTATAAATGTTTAAACTGTGACTAATAGTACTCGTATTGCCACAAATGGCTTGTAAAAGGTCATGTCGATATTTTGCATCAATTAGTTCTGATTCCAATTTTAAAATTTATTTATGTTCCTTCAAGTTAAACACGCGTTAACGACGCAAAACGGTTTAGTGCAAAACACAACTTGCGTTTGTTTAAATATTTTTATTACCTACTTTACATTACAATGTTTTTATCGATTCTAGTTCTTGGAATGACCTAAGTGAAAACATATGTACTTCATAAAAAATAAAATAAAATAAACATTAAGGTGTTTGGCATGAAAACAAACGATGACTTTTTATAAGGCAATTCTTACCCGCCTGTTGCTATTTTCATAAAGTTTTTCGGCCTTATTCATAGGCAGTTTATAAACCTACTATAATTATCGAACGTTTTATTTCATTCGATCAAGCATTCGATAGCTAAATAGGTTTATAAACTGGCTATGAATAAGACGTTTAGACTAACTTTTATTGCCTCAGTAAGAGTAGACAATATTGAATTAAGGGCAATGTTGTATCGCTTGCCAAAAGAGTTTGTGTCGATAACAAATGCACCGATTATTTTTGTGCCCTTGCTTTCTTATTTATATCTATAAGTAAATTGTACATAACTGTGGGGGACCCCGGTCTTAAATTTTCGTTGTACAGTTATAACCAGTTACACTATGAACAAACAGTCTAATAATTTTATTAGCTACAACATAGATTTAGATGCAAAAGATGCGTAGTGCGTACATAGCAATCTTACGCTATTATCTACATAAGAGCATGTTTGTACGCATATATAGTACAAATTATTCGTAATTATTTATTTATGGATGCGTTTGTGCGTCGTTATGTCTGTTATGCATTATTAAAATTTTTTGGGCACATCAAACAAAGAGCTGACTATTATGTTCCGGGATTCCGTGTTTGATTTATATTCTATCGACGCACTATTACACAATGTACTAGACCTCTTGTTTTAATTGTTCGACTAGTGTTATATAAATGTTGACACGGAAATGTACCAAATGTGACGTAACATTTTGGATCTAGATTTAAACAAACATACTAAAATAATGTTGACGAGGAAAATCCGAATATTAGCCGTGTTACTAATTTGCATTTTTTTTCATTATTTTTGAAATAATCGCGATGACGGAAAATTTTACAAAACTAAGAATCTTTTAAAACAACGACAATATGTTATTGTTTTATAATACGGATTGTATTGTGTATTTCTGTACTCAAATTTATTTCTCTAGAAACATGATTTGCGCAACATTTTGGCTTATTTTAAAACAAGTAATTATGTATTTCAATACTCTTTTCAAAGAGTGCACTCTATATTTTTGTAACATGATAGACTTCGTAACGGACATAATTATTGTACTATTATACTGTGTAGCCATGAATAATTCAGAAATGTTTGAAGATTAAATTAGTACCGAATATTGTTTTTCATGTCTTTAGTACTCATAGACAGAAGTCCAATGTGCTGTGTGCATTTGACTTCTTCTGTAATTTACACACAAATGTTTCTGCGCATATGACATCACTGTCCATTATTACACAGTAAAAACTTAGTTACAAAGCCTAATTAATTCATGCTGTTTCCTAACAACGGCCTAACAGTTTCATGTCGATTCCAATAAGTGTTAAATTGTAACGGTCTGTGCTAGACTTTGTAAGGAAGTGGCTTGTCATTATAATACGAATGTCAGAGTTCCACCCGATATGATTGGTCAGCTATGTGCGATAACGTGACGAAAATTGATAATAGCTCCGGCCAACATTGACCATGATTACGATTAAACTTGATTTATTATCTATTAACAATTAAACATTATTGACAACCGTGGCGCAGTTGGTTAGACGCCGGCTGGGAAACGAGGGCTGTGGGTTCGATCCCCGCACCGAGATAAATGTTTGTGAGGCCAACAAGTATTTGTCTCGGGTCTGGTTGTTTGTGAAACCGAAAAGTCTCTCGTTGCTCCTGATACCCACGACTAGACTCGATCTTAGTGTGGGGTCAGGACTATGTGTGTGACTGTTGGGTGTATTTATTTATTTATTGACAATTAAAATATTATTCCTTACATTATTTTCTTAACAATTTACGGACACAATCACGCTAGAAACACAAATAGATTTGAAGATAAATATTTGAGGTTTCTATATTAACATTATTTTTCCTTGTAGCAAATACAGATGCCGTCAGAATTTCTTGGTAACATGATTCTAGATCCGTTTTGAAATTAATGATCTGTTGATGATAACAACTCGTAGGTAACTACAGTTAAAATATGAGAAATTCAATCTAGCAATTTTTGCTTTTATAAAAGCGAAATAAAAATATCACACTTTTAACTACTTGAATAGGTAGAAAAATTGTCAATATGCATATAAATAAATAAATAATAAATACACCCAACAGTCACATACAGAGACCTGACCCCACATTAAGAGTGGGTATCAGGAGTTACGAGAGACTTTTCGGTCTCACAAACACCCAGACTCGAAACAAATAATTGTGGTTCACACAAACATTGATATATTCGACGATTAACACGCGTTAGCTAAGAAAGTCAATGTTTACGACTGCAGAGCGATCGTAAATAAAGCAATAATTTCCTATTGTTTACTCCAACAAATCTAGGAAATGAAAGTAATGTTATGTATGAATAATGTGACTACGATGCCAATAAAGTAACGTAATAATGGTTTATTAAAATAAAAACAATGGAGTGTAAATACTTTCGTCAAGAACCATGGAACAATGAGTAGGCAACATTAAAATGTAACGAAATATTTTATGAAATCGCACGTGCATTCATTTACGTAAATAATGAAGAAGCGAAGGTTACCTATCACTGTAATAATTATTTTCATTAACAAAGAAGAAATAAATAAAGTGTCTCTGTTATTTTCCTTTAGAAATATTGTATACACATTCGCACGGCTACAAATAATTTTCATACATACACATACATACATTTTCCATCTTGTTAAAAGTAAGAAAATATTTTCTAGAAATTCAGCTATAAAATAATTAAATCAATTAAGTTGTACAATTGTCTAATGGTCTACAGCTGCGTGACAACAGAACACGAAAGATCATTTTGTCTCAATTTCTATCTGGATATAATTAACGCGTGTCGTCACATTGGCAGCCTTGGCTAGAGGTTTCACCTGGCCACTAATAGTTTCTCTGAAGTACAGATTATCATAAAATCGTTACTTATAGTATTATGAAAGACGAGAAATCAGTAAAAAAATTCTATATTATTGATATGGGTCCAAATGTTTACGAAGATATTTTCTTAAGAAGACATGTGTGACATGACAAACACAACATAATTATTGTATTTTTTTGGCATCATTATGATATCAATATATTTATTAGAGTTTTTCTGCGGACCATTGAATATTATAAATACACACCCTACAGTCCCATACATATTCATGACCCCCCACTAAGATCGACTGTTGTTTCATGGGTATCAAAAACTACAAGAGACTTTTCGGTCTGACAAACCACAAATATTTGTCTTGGTGTGGGGATAGAGTCCGCTGCTTCACGTTTCCCAGCCAGCGTTGGCGTATAACCAACTACGCCACGGAGCCTGTCATTGTTATATTTTATTTTATTTATTAAATTATCATATAGGATATCTTTGGATTGTATTAGACATATGATACTAATAAATAGACTTTTGTTCTTTTTTCTTTCAAATGATTATGAAAAATATTAAAGATATAAATAGATAATTTAAAGTGCAAAGTCCTGCATGTAGGTGATTCACAATGAGCAGACGAAACGTCGCGAACCCAGTCATTGCAATGTACGAGAGAAAGTTACATCTTGCCTCAAAAGGGACTTCCATAATGGACCTTTGAGGTTAGTAATTGTTTTTGTAATAGCAACTCCGTCGAGATTTAACAATTAATGGCGAGGTTAAAATCCTATGAGTGTTTAATTCATTCGCAATTAAATGAACTGTGTTTTACGTGGAATTAACGTTAGTACTTATTACTAATGATGAGTTCATCAAAAGCGGTCTGGGTTGCAATTTCAAAAGCGCAATTGTAGCATTTCAATGTCTTGTGTTACTACAGGGATTTCTTTTCAGCACTAATTGCGCCGGTTGCGCTAATTGCAATTGGGGTTATTGACACTGCAACATTCAGTCCTTAACAGAAGTAATTTTTATGTGTAAACAAACATGACGCAACGGAATGATTCATATAGTTACGTAAGCACTTCGTGAGTTGCCCAGACTTAGGTACAGGACAGGCCCTATTACCTATACCAAGATATGACTGGTTGCAACTATACATCACAGGTATAAAACGTGTACATCGGAAAACACTGCGTAACTTATCATCAATTAATAAATAATAAACACACCCAACAGTCACATACATAGTCCTGATCCCACATTAAGATCAATGAAGTCTTGTGTCGTGGGTATCAGAAGCTACGAGAGACTTTTCAGTCTCACAAACACCCAGACCCGAGACAAATACTTGTGGACCTCACAAACATTTGAATTATTACTGTTTTAAAAATATTCCGTGCATTTCTGACATTTATAAAAACGTTGCACGTTTGGTAAAAAAATACGTGGAGATATTTTTTCTAACTTCAATAATGGCCATAAAAGTAGTCTTTGAAATTAAATACCAAATAGTCACATACACATTCATAACCCCACATTACATACGTCATACGAGGCTTATATCATGGGTATTAGTAATTGTAGAAGTACTACGAGATGTAGTTTAATAACCAATAATTTTTTTATTTATTGGATGAAAAAAAAAATATTATTACAGGAACAGCATCAAAGAATCCACCAAGGTATATACTGACCTGACTCGAGGTTACGACAGCACATAAATGCTTTAAAATTAATATTTTTATTTTCGATCTTACAAGTGAGGTAATTACGATTTAATAATAAAATGGATTATGTGATTAAACATTTACCACGTAGTCACATCATCCATCCATCCATCAGCCAAAGGATGTCCACTGCTGAACATAGGCCTCCCCCAATGTTTTCCACGTAGTCATGTAGCCGGGGTATATAAGATTATGTTTGAATCTAGTGTTAGCCAAGCCTTACGTTTTATCTCAACGTTGCGGCCAACTTCTAACAGATTTTATGATTCATAAAATTGTTAAATCGTGATACCTTAATATTTGTCTGGGGCAACGAAAAAAAACATGTTGGCTATTCAATAAATTGTTTTTAATTACTATTATTATTTTTAAAATGGCGCACGCTGTTTGGTTTCGAATAACATTTCGATTTTCCTTTTTAAAAAATGATCAAGATGGTAGGCATTATTGTGGCGAAGATTTTAACATTCGGTGTTATTTATTCAGTATACCTTAGTATTATAATTTAAATGCACGATGATTTCAGATTTCCTAAAATAAATTATTGATAAAACACGTTACATACCTAAACTGTAAATAATGTCATCGTACATAAAAAGTTCAACTAGAACTTCGAATTAAATATCGACTAAAAATAAATACCTTTAATGAATAAGGCTATAGTACATTTAGCATTATGCAGGGACTTTGCTTCAAATACGCGTAAGTACTTATAAATTAACATTTGACTAAACAAAAATAAATTAACCAACATAACTGGTTGATTTGCGATGATCCGTCAAAATAAAACCAATGAAGGAAAAGAAACCTTAATCCGGAAACACAAAGTCGAATATCAATAAGAACCATCGGGACGTGTTTAAATGATTTTCAAGAAAAAACGTGTTCCAATATTCTTCGTTAATTCGCACATTAAGAACAAGCCAGTCTTAATGTCTGTTTATACAACTTTATGTTCGCACATAGGTACACAACGAACAATACTAGTATGACACAGATGTCCAAATATGTGAAAATATTATATTTGGTGTCGTGGCAGTGTTCATAAGCTGTGAACCCGAATTTTTCTGATTTTAACTCCTAGGGGAATAAATAAGTTAACCACATTGATAGTTTGAATATAAAAATATCTATAAAACAAACACAAATTAATTAACTAACCTTTTTTGAAATTATAAACAAATCCTATGAGCGCTATGATTTTAAAAACAACCCGTTGCGTTCACCCTATGCCTTTGTGGGGTAGGTACAGGAAGAACAAATTGTGATAACTCATTCCCACGACCCAGAGCTTAGCACGTGGCCTTTACCTTCTCAAACCGTTGACTGTCGTCGAAGAAATGTTAGATTTCCATCACAGTAGCCATTGACAATGGCGGATTATCTCCCACGATGAAACACAATGTAGTAAATAAGAAAGTATATTGTCACACAGGTATGTTATGACCTTCCGAGAAGCAGTGATGCGTACAATAAACCAAGATTTAACTTTACTCTTTATTCGTAATGACTGACGCAAAAATCCAGCTTTGAGTAATGTGTTGTGCAAGTCCATAATGTTTGTATTTGCAAATGCAATTTTAGTTTAATATTTATCGTCTTTGTGCGTTATGTTTGTCAGTTAAAATACCAACTCCCTAAACGCAAGTCTAGTGCTAAATAGTGCAATGTTGACTAATTGAATATTTTAACATAGGCGCTTGAAAATACAAGCTTGAAAAGTATATCATTTGGTTAAATGTATACAATCCAAATAATTAAATATTATCGATTGTCCATATGCAGTCTAGTGTAAGATATAACCAAACATATTATGTACATGTGATGGCTAGTAAATTCTAACCAAATTTAGATAAGCCCTAGAAGTAGTCAGTTGTAAGTAGGAATATTTAATTGCTCTATTTATCAATAAGACTTATGATCTCATTCATAGTCAGTTTTAAAAACTGTTTTAGTTATCGGATGTTTTGTCTTCTTTACTCAAACTGAATTCAAAAGTCTTTCCAAAGAGACACAACATTCGATAATTAAAGTAGGTTTTAATACTGTCTATGAATTAGGCCGTAAATGTTCATGTCAATTGTACGTAGAGTCGAAAGCCCAACCTGGTTTTAAGAAATCGCAACGTGTGAACACTTCATGTCTTCTGATAATACCGGGAAATTCTGTACAATTTTATAGTCACTTTACGATTTGTTTTATGACGTCCAACATGAAAGTGTTGTTCCGTTAAATGTCCCAATAAGAGAAACGTGCCGGACATAATGTTGAAGGCGGTTCAAGGCGAGGTCCATCGTGACACTTTGTTGGGCTATGATAGCTTATATGAACAATATGCACTTTTACTTACATGTATTGTATTGTATCAGCCCATATACGACCCACTGCAGGGCACGGGCCTCGTCTACAATCGAGAGTACGATTGAGAGTGGTTAGGCCATATAGTCCACCACGCTGGCCTAATGCGGGTTGGCGAACTTTTTACATACCATAGAAATTTATACAAATCGCTATGGTATGCAGGTTTCCTCACGATGTTTTCCTTCACCATTATAGTGGGTGGTGATTGACTATCAATACACACATGACTCCGAAAAGTCAGAGGTGTGCCCTGGGATTTGAATCCGCGACCACCGTGAACATGTAGGCAGTCGCGTCTGGTCCGTTACCAACAGGCCACCACGCACTTACTTACATGTAAATTGTTCCTACTAGTACATAAGTTTCTAAGGTGCGTTTGTAATGGATGCGATTGCATATACATGCGATTTTTTTAGAAAACAAATCTCGAAATTTAAAATGCGTGTATGATCGACTTTTTATAGATAAACCTAACAAAGGCATTGACAGCCTCAGAGATACTACAGATTGCCATGGATCTTAAGTTTAGATTATTTTTCATGATTTTTCAGATTGTAAACATTTAGCTTCAAGTTATGGAAACACATTGACACTGCTAATTCTATGCAATGTGTCAGCCCTAACTAATATCACCTAATGCATAACGGGCATTAAAACTCGCGCAGTTGGAAAGCAATGACTTATCAATTATGATAGTGGATCTCGATTCTCGACATTAACAATTTCCTTGCACTTAGTGTCTATTATTTCCTTCCCATAGTATATACGTGTTAAGTCATTAATAAAAAGCATTTTATGAAACTTTATTGGTTATTGTGCATCGTGTGTTGTCAAGAAAAAGAAAGAAAATATATTAAAACAGAATCCGAAATTTTAATCTACGTAAATTATTTTATTTCCTATCCTAAATCGATACACTTTATTAATAATATTGGTATAAAAAAAACTTGAAAACATTACGTTCCTATTTAGTAAATTTCTTTCAAAATGCAATTTCGTACTGAAAGGAGAACTTTTGCTACACATAAAATGCATTTGCATTCACATGAATGCACAACGGCTAATTTGTATGGTACTTGCATATTCCCTTTACTATCTCTTGCCAAGTTGACCATAATTATTACTTTATAAAGGTCAATGAACTGCTAATAGAAGCTGTTATGCTCAGTTTAATTATGATTTATTATACTGCTTTTATGTTGTTATATACAAAGACTGAACCCGAAACGCTACTCACTATGACGGATTTCCCACAATTGTGTTTGATGATCGCTCTCCTAATTCATAAGAATACCAGCAAATTTTAATAAACCGGATTTAACAAATCAGAATTTTCCAAGCCCTAATCTACTTGTACCGCGGTCTTTCCCGACATTATTTTGCAATCTAGCAACAGGTTTGCACAACGCATGCTCCAAGTCTTTTTCCTCAATAAATATAACCGCATTTCGTAATGTGCGATATTTTATCATCGATTTTAATCTCGTATTTATAAATAACATGGATAAGCTATTTCCTTTAAAAATTTACTAATGATCTTTACTTCGACATCCTGATAATAAATATGGATATGATTTAAGAAAACAAGACCTGCGTAAATTTAATTCTCGCTTCATAATATCTTTCATGTACTAAATGGTTCCAAAAGTTTTACTAATCCATCTATATATCGTTGAAATATCGCCGAGTGAAATATTTATAATGAAACACTTTCAGGGCTATTTTTAATATTACGACTATATTTATTCAATTATAGATTTTACCCTTTTAACTTCTACCTTGACTTGTTAATTTCTAACTTCTACATTAACTTAATAAGTACTCGTTGGTCTATAAACATACTTCGAAATGATCCTATTATTAGCGCAGATAAATTTAGAATTCTAAATAAACATAAGTATGCATATTTGCATACTGTAATGGTATCGTTGAAAAATCTTGTCCATGCAATTACGTTATTCTTTGATAAAAATACACGTGTATTTATATCACAAGGAAAGTGGTAATTACACTGGATAAACATGTTTCTGTCGGCATGGCAATTTTTATTTTTTTTTATGTTGCGGGAAGAGAAATGGTAATCAACATTCTTTCAAAATGATGTGGATATGTGAAAATAAACAACGTAATAAAAAAAAATTACGTATTGTAAACATCCGAAACAGTAAAATGAAATATATTTTTTTTTTCTGAAATAATAATGAACTACTTGATTTGACATATATAACACGTAATTGAAACAATACTGCATGGTAATTTATTAGATAAGTAACCAATATATTTTTTTAACTTTTTTATCTAAGAAGTATCGTATCAGTACATTTTGTATTGACCTTTGTAATTATATCGTGATATTAGATAATAGATTAAATTATCTTTGTTTTGATATGTTATTAAAGTAATTGTAACACGTATTTCGTGCGTAAAAAGAATAAAACGTGCGTAAAATACTAAAAAGTAAAACCGCGTGCATTTTTATTTAATTGTGTAGAATCTTAGTTTTTATGATCCAGGATTTTTTATCAGAAAATAATATTAACATGATCATTGATCGTATATTCCGAAAAAGCAATAACTATAGTATATTGGTTTATAGAGTGGTTGCGATACGACTAGGGAGTGAGGATATCACAAACCGATCTCTACGAGTCCATCTAATGACCATACAAAACAGAAAAAACAAGTATAAAGAGATTTGAAAGCTAATTACGAAAGTACAATAGGGACGTTTATCGCTATCGGCGATCTCTCAGACAATCTTTGGATAAACTGTACTTAATATAAATTATTAATCTAGTTAAAAAATATCTCAGGACTATACCGTTAAATTTTTAATGTTTTTGTGTACGAATTATTGTCGCGATAACCTGTATGTGGTGTTATGACGTCATACTATCTCCACCAACATTTGAATGCCATGACTGTCGATTTTGTTTTGCGCAATGTAAGTTTGTATTGAGTATCTTCCTTCCTCTTTGTATTATTTGAAAGTAGACAAGCTGAGCACTATACTTAAGAATTATGTACGGTGCACGTAACACACGAAAGCTGAAAGTCATATGGGTAGAAACGATTCCTTGATTTCTCTGTTTATACTCGTACATAGTTGACGGCTACCACGCACTTTGTCTTCAATTTACGTTGTGGTTAGGAATCGTGACCGGTTGAAAAATTTTTTTCTTTTTAAATTATAAATTCTATAAAAGCTAGAAATGTGTTTACGCCAAACTATGCCTACAAAGTTTCCAAATCTATTTGATTACACGGTTTTATTAACTTGTTTATATTTTTATGTTTTATGAAATTTTAAGCTGTAGTAGAACTTCATTGCATATTCTCCTGTATGCGTCATTTGCTAATCATAGTACAAACTATTTATTTAGCCGCTCACTTTCTATCATTATCCATTAACCCATAGGAGAGAAACAAGGAAAAAGCATGGCAATAACATTTCATAGAACTAGCACCAAACTAATTTAAATAAAATTCCAATTTCATGAGTGTTGTATTAATATGCCGTGACGTCATACAGTACAATAGGCCAAAAAGAATTAATTTTGAATATGTAATTGGTAGGGGAATACGTCGGCGTTGCGATGCGCTGTGCGTGCGCTGCTCTGGTTGTTTCCCTTCATTGAATTGGTAATAAGTTAATTGTTTAGCTAACGTCCGGTGTACACAGTGCGAGTATACACAGCGTAGTCTGACGTATGCAGAAAGTCAGACGCCAGCATCACATTCAACAATGCGCATTAGTTGGCGGGAATTATTTGATTTTCGAATGCAACCTTTTTTTGTAATCGAAATTTAGAAATTACACATACTTGTACCTAATTCTATGTGCCAGTGACTTTCATTACTCAAAAAATGTTTTAAATATTTCTTCACAAAAATAAGCGTTTTGGACCTCCAATCTTAACATAATATAAACATAATAATATCTCTTCAAAACATCGAACGGTTTGTCATTTCGTCTTTGAATTTTATCTACCATGTGTGATGTAATATGGTTCTGACTTCTGATTGGAATGTAATATGACACAAATGAGCCTTGAAAGGTGATATTTCGTACCAATAGACAACGCCACCCAATATCGCTTCTAAAGTACAATTCACGCAGTAATTATCAGATACAGGAACGCGAGCTCGTATTGAATTTCCTATGTAAATGATTTCGTAGATAAAATCTAATTTTGAATAGGCAAAACCGTTGGAGTGGAAACCGTGAAAGATACAGCAAAATAATTAATTGCTAGTGGTAGGATATTCTGTATACGCTCGGGTAGCGAACACCGTACACAATGATGGTAAACCCTCATTGTGATCCAAGCAAGCATCTCGCGTGTCCGCTTCAGCTTCTATAAATTCGGTTGCGAGCGGGCCGGCATAATGATGTCGACCGGCGAGAGACAACCATCTCTCACTGGTGCATACGGTATTTTATTGTATTGTTAGTACTATCAGATGTAGAATAGCTGCATTGAAAAAATGACCCTAAATCGTACTCTCGATTGTAGAGGAGGCGGGAAATGCAGTGGGACGTATATGGGCTGATACAGATATAGTAAATTTAAAAAAGCAGTAGATCGTATAGGTACTAACCCTATACATATATATAGGTACTCTATAGATTAAATTAACGACCAATATAAATTATAAATTGAAGAGGGAGCTATCGTAAATGAACGTTAAACGATAAGATTAACGATCACTGATAAAATAATATAATATGTAACGAGTAAAGTGATAAAATACGAAGCTTTTGTTATCATAACGGATGCCGACTCTAAATTTAGTGCGCATAATCTTATTCGCAATTAAGAATTATCGTGCTAGGTAAATAGGCGGTACAGTTGTACAATAAAAACTGTATAATTCAGATTAGCTCAAAGCTGAACATAATAATTTCATTCCGAACAATGGGGGATTTCTCAGTGAGGCAATCCTGAATGTCTGATATTACGAATGTTTAAAAAAAATGTAGCATAATCTTGCTGGTAATTTTTTTATTGTTGTTTAACAAAAATCTGGGCTTTTTTTATAAAGAATGTTTTCCCTTAATTTTATATCCCGATAATTTAAATAATCTTCTGTGTAATATTTGAAAGACGTCGCTAATTGAATGATGCTCACCATCCTCATTAGTATCTAAGTGACTTGAACGTGTTTAACGAGGAAACAAACGTGCTCATTGTTCGTAAGGAAGTACAATAAAATCAACTATGTTGAATGAAACTTCAAGCATATCAGCGAGTCGATCTCCAGAATACTGATACTTGGCTAAATGGCCATGAAGGTGAACTGGTTACTGGTACTAGGCTTGCTCGTGTAATTGCTGCACGCCTTTGTTGTGGTCATACAAACTCGTCTAAACATTTACAATCCGAGTACATTAATTTGGTAAAAAAAGAAACTCAGTTGCAACTTACGGCCATGAAAATTTACAACCTTGTTTACGATCTAATTTACTGATGCTACAGGTCACAGCATGGACTTAATCAAAACATGTGTTACAAATAACACACTTGGCAAATATATAAAAAAGGTACTCACTTTGCAAGTATTCCACATTCTCCTGGACTTCCGGAATCAAGTGCAGGAAAGTAGTGGACAACAGCACACCACCACCGAAAGACAGGAGCGCCATAACAACAACATTGCTATTCTTCAGGTTTCCGGCTTCCTCCGCAGAGATCCAGTTGAGCTTCTTAGCCAGGAACAGTGGTGCGAGACCGCAGATCATGGAGGCGACGAACAGCACCACCATGGATATAACCTTGGCAAGAACGACTCCCTCCGAATCGTCGTCATGGCTGTGGCGGAACACTGCGTCTTCAGACATTTTGTGCTATTGTAATTTTATTTCCACTAGTAGATCCTTCAGACGACAAGAGAGTGAGTGGCGTGTACGAAGGGCGCGGACCCTTTTATACCGCAGCACGGTATCAGATGCGCGTGCGCCTGTGAGGAGCGACGCGGCAGCACTATGCGGCGTGCGCACGCAAGTCCCCGGCGCGCCGGCCGGCGTCGCGCACACTCCCGCCACAGCCTCCATTCGGCACGCTGCAACAGCCTTAAAATTCGTGCGCAAGTTTTACCAAAAGCGATTATGTTAAATGACAGGGATAATGATATCGTTTTACATGTTTTTTTTCGTTTTCCGACGAAATTACCTTATCGAATCCTCGGGTAAGTTAAAAGCGGTCCTCAAATTACAACAGACGGCAAAAAGTGGCGGTTTCTCTTTACTGGTATAAAACACAATGTTAAACCTTTGGAAATACTTCGTTCTGCAACCCTTTGGATAAGAGAAGGTTGCATATGCAATATTTTAGGACCTATTCGCGTGATTCGGGGTAAGAGTGATCTATCATTACTACTTCATTCACAACTCACAAGAGATCCAAACGGAGCTCATGTGACTGAACATAGGAAGAGCGAAACACACTGTTCTGTATCCATAAAGTCACGTTTAATAACTAGGTTTATCAAAGTGATAACAACCACGAAGGTTTAGTTATTATCGATGAATCCGCTCATTAATAGATTTTCCATCTCGGGCGTAGTAGATAATAAATTCGTTAACGGTAAGTTTACCAAATTTTCATACTAGAAATTTTGAAAAAAATTGTAATTTTGTTCCAAGTGAAATGTTTAAAGGAATATAAAAAACATTTAATATCTTGGTTTCTTCATTTAGTACATTGGTTTAATTTTATATTCCTGAAAGTGGCGATGTGTTTACTATTTAGCTATACCTAAGGCAAACCGATGTTTATGGGAATTGGTTGTCATTTTTGTATTTGTATCAGGAATCTAATGTGCTATTACCTCTAATCAAACTACCCGATAAGAAAATAACATGCTTGTTGTTTTTTTTTATTCATCAGATGTCCTCTTTCGAAATTCCATCATGTTTTTCAATCTCTAAGGTCTCCTCTGCGATGCTTTCTTTGTAAGTTTACCTTAATTTGACGGTCTTTACTAAGGATAATATTATTAAATCCATTTTAATATTCCAACGACGAAAGAAAAGAAGGTTTCTTAAGTCTTAACTCATTTTATCACAAATGAAGATAACGATACGCTGTGAAGTTATCGAAGTCCATCATTGGATTAAAAAGTGAATTGGGTTGTTGATGTAAATTAAAATATTGCACCATCATTTGTTTTATTTAAAATTCATGATTATTGAAGTTTTTTATTACACTTGTACCCAAGAACGGGAAGTTGATTTATGAAATAAACCCACAATTTAAAAGCGGTTTCTCCAAGCCAATAGTAATAAATGTAACAACAGCACAAATTCCCAAATAAAAAAGCAATTTGTCTGACCTGGGTATTGAACTCTCTAAATTCTTTTTCGCAGGATTACGTTACCACTTGACTCAATAGGTACCTAAGCACCCATGAAACGAATAGTATATTATATATAGAGTAAATTTCATTATGCTGTCATAATTTTAATTCATCCGGTAAGTGAGATTTCCGGATGCCCTCTTTCCTCTTCCCTTCCTTTTTCCATCCCGTTACCTTCCCGATTTGATCCGGCAACACATCTGTGACCCAAGTGTTATGGATGTTCATGGCGGTAGTGATCACTTACCATCAGGTGAACTGTTTGCTCGTTTGTCGGACCTACTCAATAAAAAATCCTACAATTCGGTGGATAATAAAATAAACATACTCTTGTTTTTTCCGTAGGATAAAAGTTACTAAGTATCACACGCAGCGTTTGGAAATAAATGACATAAACGTAATTTTACAACTGCAAATGATTAACTATAATCACCATTACGTATGACCTTATGCATGCTTAAGTAACTATAAGTGTTCATAGATATAACGCTTACAAAATTCCAATGCCATACATTTTATAATTATTTACTAGTGATCAATAAAACTTTATATGGCTGTATCAAGAGAGGCCGTACCTCAATGCTTTGTGGGAACCCGTATAATAATGTAATAGTAATGGCATCTCGTGTAATTCTATTTGCTATAAAATAAATGATATTACTGAGACTAAAGAAACAGATTGTGAAGATGGTAAACTATGAGATGAATGCGGAAGTGATTAAAGCAGATATTTTGAGAGGCGATCCGCTGAACCCGTGATAATGGCGTGAATCGTGATAAAGAAGTATTTCTTATAAAAATACCAAAATAGCAATAGAAATATTTCCTACTGTGAATAAATTAAGTACCAAAATTTACTCTCCAATAGTCCTCGTAGGTATTATATCGGTGAAGGCAAACATCGTGAGGAAACCTGCATACCATAGTCATTCAGGTAAAAGTCCGCCAACCCCCATAAGGCCAACGTGGTCAACTATACAGCCTAACCTTTCTCAATCGTACTCTCGATTGTAGAGGAAGCCCGTCTCCTGCAGTGGGACGTATATGGGCTGATACGGAATAACAGTAATCGTACTATATAATATTGTAGTTCTCGTAAATCATAAGGTTCGTCTTAAAGTTGTAAACATTACTATAAAATGACACCATGATACAATTACCATAACTATTTCCATTCAGGATGTAGGTAGTTTGTAATACCTATGTATGCCACTTTCTCGAAGAACAACAGTGCAAATCTTAGGTGACTAACTAAGAATAAACTATCGCGTGGGAGAACATGTTGAGAGAAATCTCTTAAAATATCTAAATCTCGACGCTAGCCTAAAAATTCCGCTAACTTGATTAATCTTTTAGGCCGTCCAGCCACCTTGAAAGTCGATTTCTGATACTGCGCTTGCGATTGAAGACAGATGATCTTATAAAGGCAACACGAAGTCTCTGATGCAGGATATATCAAGTAGACCGCTGGAGGAAGCCTTGGGAGAGTCCTTTGTTCAACAGAGGACTCGCTATGGTTGAGGATTATGATGGTGGTTGAAGAAAAGTTTCTATTATTTTATACATTTAGTTATTCCAAGTTAGGATGCACCATGTTGAAACTCCAAACTGTAATCATCAGAGCTTCATACATATGTATACGCGACGGCCAAATTCTGTCTAGCTCCGTGGCGCAATCCAGCACTAAAATAATTTACTCTGACATCAACAAATATTAGTGAGGTTCAATAAAACCTCACCTGACACAAGACACGTTTTTGAGATCGGAAATAGACGCGATTATTGAGTACACTCACAAATTGACGTTCGATGAAATATTGTCCTGTAAATCCATGAATCCTCTTTAACATTATCAACATTACCGATGTTTTCAACTAAAGCGTGTATAACAATGTTGAAATGTAAGTAAACGGCGTCATACTTGACACACTTCGACTCACCGTTTACACCATTTAGCTACAGACGACAATACAAGTGCAGTTTGTTTATGATTAGTCAACACTTGGAGAGCATTGTACGGAATTTGTGGCGCAGACGAGGCATTTAACTCTTCCGACATAATCACAATTTTTATACTAAAGTAATAATAATTTAAGCCCTTGCGTACCATTGCATCTTTTAATTAATATTATTATGTATATTATTATTTTAGCAGCAGCTATCTATTTACCACCCAAACATGATGATAAGTAAAAAATAAAAAAACGACGCTTTTGTTTTGCGACATTTTTATTTGCATTGTGTCTGTCACTAAAACAATCAGCTAAGTAGCTTCGTTTTCGGTCGCAGTCGTTAATAATAGCACAGTTTATAAAGCTTATTGCGGAGAATTTGCTTCAGACTATTCTGTAGGTCGAGCTCTAAAGTTTAAAAGTCTCCTTCGGAATTGTGACCCTCTCAAGGTTATATGAACACATTTTGGGCAAGGTCAGATACCTGCCTAAGGATGCCCCTCCCAGCAATTTATTTTTTGATGTCAGCGTTTATAAAATATTGAGAAATGTTCTCTTAAAAGGAAAACTCTACAATGAACCTATCACACAAGTACTTTTATCTAAAGAGTTTTTAAACTGATATGAATTGCTCTTCTGGAATATTTTATCCAATCCCATCCTACTGATATTATAAAGGCAAATGTTTATGTGATTATTACTTCTTCACACTCAAATGGCTGAACCAATTTCGATGTTTGTTATGGAGGTAGCTGATACCCTGGATTAACGTATAGACTACTTTTTATCCCGAAAATGTGTTTTCATTATACTGCACAGGATATCGGTTAAGACGTTACGATATACATAAATACAAAAAAAGAAGTAGACTTGGGTACCTATGGCTTCATTCGATTTACTTACATTTTTAAATATATCACACACGCCTTGTCCAGACATTGACATCAACGTGTTAATATGACTTAATGAACATAACCTGGTCTGAATTGAATAAAGTATTGGTGTTTTAAATAAATATGTCACGCTTTTCAAGAACCTGCCTCAACGGCGGTGCGCAAGTGTGGTCGTGATGCATGCACATATGCACGTACGCATATATGCACATACGTATGCGCATACATGCACAGGCTGCATGTAGGCATGTATGTACATGCGCGCAGAACGCATGTTGTGTAATCTTTAAACTGGTTCTAAAGCGATTATGAATGTGTTGCTCACAGGGAATTCCAAGTTCCGGGATATTTATTTTTAAAATAATTAGTTTCTTAGAATGTTATCTTGAAATCTGATTACTTTCTAGGAAATCAGATTTAATATATTTATCTGTGTGCTGAAAAAGGTGAGTTAAAATAACTTTAAATAATATTTGTAAATCCAATAAAGAAACCCAAGCATAGCATATCAGGTTCACAAAGATCTGTTTTTGAGCAGACTGGCTGAAGATGCACTGTATAACATAACATAATCAAATAGTATGCCATTATCCCAGAAGGGGTAGGCAGAGGTGCAACCAGGACAACCCACGTTGCACCTTGTGTGTTCCGTTCCACGATGTGATAGAGGGTGAGCCTATCGCCATATCGGGCACAAATTCCTGACTCCAGGCTGATAATGAATAAAGAAATCCACTTTGCCCGACCCGGGATTCGAACCCAAGACCTCAACTTTGGAATCCTACCGTAGTACAACTACGCGACCGAGGCAATCATTGCTTTTATCATGCCAGTATTAAAAGTCAGTACCTATGTCTGTATGTTATAGACTTTAAGTTTTGTTAAGATAAAAATGTAACAAGCAAAGCCTTATCAAAATTTATACAGTGCAGCGTCACACGAGTGTTGCACGTACATACATATATGTGAAAGAACGTTGGACGTTGGTATAACACGGAAGATTTTATTACAATATAAAATGAAAACAATATTAATTTATTTTGTACTTATTACCTATAGCATAAATATGAGTAAATTTAATTTAAACTCGTAATATGAAAGTTGGAAATTTCATAATATTATGACAAATGCGTGTCGTTTCTTGATACAGTCGACTGAGTTTTTATTAACTTGAAATTTGTGTTGTCTTGTTTTATTTATCTTCATAAAAATATTGTATTTATCTATAATAAATAAATACACCCAACAGTCACTTACATAGTCCTAACCCCACACTAAGATCGAGTCATGTGTCGTGGGTATTAGAAACTACGAGAGACTTTTCGGTCTCACAAACACCCAGACCCGAAACAAATATCTGTGGTTCACACAAATATTTGTAATCTATCCATGCACGATGATGTTTAAGAATTTTGTTCAATATTTTTATATTTTGTGGCTCCGTTTTAGTTGCGAGCTATCAGAATATTTTCATTCTGCAAAGGCGATAAACGTTTTCGTAACATTTTATCTCTAGCCATCGGACTAATGTAACTCACGATGTTTACCAAGTATAACCCAATGCATATTTATATGAAAATAATACTCTGAATTAGTATGTTAATCCGTACGTTGTTATGTGGTTAATGAATGTAAAAATATTGTAATGGTAATCACATATTTTCCCTTTGATCTGGTTTGATTTAAATTTTTATTGTGCATTTATTTGTAATTCAATTGACTTGTTATAAGTTTTATGGGTCTTAACCGGATATCGGGTGAGAGTTGCATATCTCCAGGTAATCCACTTCTACATATTAAAGTATTTTAAATATTTTACATATCGCGGTAATATCATTGAAAGAAATAAAACTTTTACCTTAAGAATTACAAAGCATCATGGGTATTTCTCCTTGAAATCATTATTCAATTGGTTATACCGTCGAAGTCCCGAGACGACTCATTACCAGGGGGGTTACTCTATGATCCGAAACGAAACTCGAATGTTCCGACGTTCGACGTGTGCAGTGCGTTTTTAATTTTTCACTTCTAAAAATCAGCACTATTCTCTATGATACTTATCATTCACTTCGAACTAAGTTTATAGTTAGGACCTACGATAGACGACTCGAACATTTTGTGGAGTACCAAGGCACATTCGTACAGTTTTACGTACGACGTCCGAAGTTTCGAGTTTCGTTTCGGATCATAGAGTAACCCCCCTGTATCCGTTGGAATTACGTGTCGGGATTTTTTCTACCAACAGGTGACTGGAAATTCTTGGATGACGTTTGTCAGCAGTTGATTTTCCTGGCGAAAGATGATGACGTTATATTCCCTTATTATAAAACTATTAAAAAACCGAGTAGGTCTGCTAGCAAAACTGGGTACACAAGGCGGAAGTGCTCCCTATGTTGTAGCAATAAAAGAGGGACAGGTTAAAAATCAATTTAAAGACAAGACCGTGCGCTCAAAAAAAAGGCTCTTCAATGTTTTTCAAAAGCCGTTCTTCCGAAAGGTGACCTTTGAAGGTTGCCTAACGAATCTGCCACATCGCTTCGCTTGATCCGCCTAATGTATTCTCAGCATTAATGATGCAAACCAAGTCGCAGGCGTGCATATATGCATGTAATCAAAATACAATGTTTCATATCTACTCACACTTCAAACTTCTATATATTATGTAGGTCTAATAGTAACTTACTAAATACTGCGATAAATTCTCTTTGGTATTGGTAATCGTTTCGAATAGACCATGCCAATACGGATGTCCAACAGAGTAGCTTCTTGTGTTTGATTTTATTGTTCTTTTATACATAAAAGCAAGCAACATTTAAATAAAAGATTCCTGACAAAACGGTTTTAGGCTGGAAACAGTGCTCGACCGACGGTCAGCGCTGACCGTCAGTCGGCGTAGCTATATCTATGCAAGCCTATGAATGCGCACTCAGCTACGCTGACGGTACGCGCGTGATTCGGTCCGCGCGTACGGTCGGTCGAGCCGTCGGTCCAGCTCGTCGGTTGCGCGTACGTCGGTCGACCGACGAGCTATGAGATTGTGTGGATGCGTTCAGTGCTTCGCTGACGGAGCGACCGAACGTACACTTTTTTTGACAACTGTACACACTTGTCGCAGTTCGCCGTCAGCTTATCACTGAATGCATTTTCAGAACCGACGGTCAGCGCTGACGGTCAGGACGTACGGTCAGCGCTGACCGTCGGCCGAGCACTGTTTCCAGCCTTAGTATATTATAAGCAATTACCCCAACGACGACAACTACCCCCGCCACTGCTTATAAAAAGGGCAGAGAGATCGCCGGGTGTTTCATTTTAATTATTATTGAAGCCGAGCGTTCGTCACGTGCACATCGGTCGTGTTTCTTTAGCGTTAGGCTATAAGTAGATTCTGTTCCTCTAAATTTCATTTATGTCTTGTTAAATAAAGCTTTGTAAAAGTAATCAAATAAATAGCGGATAACAAACTTGGTTTTCTTTTTAAGACATTTTGCTTCTGTTCCTAAAAATGTTATATAAAATAAGTCGACTATTACTAATTTACAGAGTTTTAGTAAATGTGGGAGCGATTTGAAAAAAACATCATCTCTTTAGCCCTTCTGTGTTGTCGCGGCGGTGATTTCACAATTAATGTGGTGTGAGCTTCTTTATCGCTTTACGCTTATCAATGTAGGCCTCTGTTGAAAATGATAAAAATATTGAGTCAACTACCCCAATGGAAAAATATATATTCTCATTAACAATACGACTGCCAGAGGCTTAAAAATCCTTTTTCCATTATTTTTTAAAGGGCGGCTACGGAAAACGGTTATCTTTACGAAAAAAAATGGCATAGGCACATTTTTATATATTTCAATTGATTTTAAATTACTCATACTGTGTACTTCCTAAAATAAATAACTATAATAGTTGTGTACAAAAAAGTATCCAAAGAGTTCTTTTACATAATGAGTAGCCGCGGCTACGGTCATAACGCCTCTATGCAAATTAAAGTTAATGTTGATGAGTGTATAAATGTTTTTACCCGGCACCCAGACTCGGGGCCGTACTGGTCGATAAGATGAGCGGATTGTCATTGTGGAATCGAATCAATATTAATTACTTACCTTTCATTCTCTTTTTGGTAATTTTCAATATGAACGCACGATCTAAGGTGATAAGCGACTGTGACAGAAAGATTGACCATATGATGTTATTTCTGGTCTTCGATCTTGCCTTATTTATTTAATCCCGAACAAATATGATTTTAGAATTGAAAATTTCCCACGAATGGCTTGACCTGGGCATTGAACCTCACGTTGAACTCTTTGTAAATCAATGAGGTGGCACTAATGCGAATAATTTTTCAAAAATCTATTTTCATCCCTGTCTACGATGAGTACGATACGAAAATAAATGCAGCAATTAGAAATTGGACTAAGAGCCTTCAAGGCCTAGTAAAAGTTGAGTAGATTGCGCTTTATTTTTTACTATTGCCGAAGGTCACTAGATTTTGAGAGTGTGGCAGACAAGCGAAGAAAATTAATGTCACACGATTATAGCACGCGTTTCGATTGCGTCATTTTATTTTTAACCACCCACTAATGAAATGACGTGGCTGTATAGTGAACATTCATGCGCCACCTAGAAACTGCTGTATCGCTTTTGATAAATCAAGGCAGACGTGTTTCCGACGAGTTATTTAATATAATATTCACACTACGCAATTCTAAGTGAATTAAGGAAATCCTAATTGTAGAGAAATAAAATTTACCGGAAAAAATATATTTAACACGCGGAAATTGCCTACCTATAACTTGATTTACTTTGAAATAAAATATTATGCAAAAATTGTCTTTAGGTAGTTGTATTTCGGAGTATTATTTTATAAGAAAATAATATCTAAATAAATAAATAGTAAAAGTCCTAATGTTCATTGAATCATATAACAATATATAATACTTTGGAAATTTCTCGAAAGCGAATCCATAAACCAACGTTATATGTTACTCGTTGCACAACCAGCCTGCGTGATGTTTCTATATAAGTATATAGTAATATATGATTTCAAGGAAAATCCGCCATTAACTCGAAACTATACGAGTAAATATATTTTATGCATATTTTGTAGCTCGGAAAGCAAATTAAGCCTTTAGTCACGGTCATTTGCAATATTAGTGGACATAAACCTTACTTGAAATTCCATATGAGGGCGAAAAATCTAACAATGTATCTCTTATAATAACACTAATCATTTTTCTAATCATAGTTCGATCATAAAGTGATAGTAGGCGATAACCTAGTTGGCAACGGGCCGGACTGGCAAATAAGGATCAGAAGTTCAACTCCAAGGCGCACACCTGTTTTAAAACTCTTTCAATTGGTTTTTATAAAGCTACGTTAATATTTACGCTCACTTTATCAGTGAAGGAAACTATCGCTGCATACTTGAGAGATATTGACGAGATAATTCTTGAGAGAAATTGAAAGCGAAGTTCACGAATCCATGTCAGACTAGCGATTTGGATTGAGACCCAAACCACAAACCGTTCGAAACTGGTAGGAAAGCTACATACTACATAGTGCAAGCCGATTTTCAATGGCACGTCTTCAGTACGACTATAAAAAACGCGCTAGTTATAATATCAAGCCCAGACAATGTTCTTAAAGCATTTCTCTTCACAGTATTCAAACATTCACAGCGTCGAAAGCATACAAAATTATAATACCGGACATAATTCTATAGTTCAATAAAATTACGGAAAAAGTTGACTTCAAATTGCAGTCAAAAAATACTCAGAACATGGTACCTGTATAATTAAGTCCACAAGTGTCGAACAGCATTTCCAAGTAGAGATTCCAATTTCTGTAAAATGTCTCCGAAGCCGGTCTTTCGTCAAAGTTTGAACGCCGCGAGCGCAGATGCCAACGTGCCAGCGAATATCGCTAAAATGTCACACGGCCTTAATTTTTTATCCCATTTCGTATAGCTTTCATTGTTTTTTAAGTAAAAAAGTTAAAAACATTGATTTGGAGGAAGATGTGTATACACAATTACTTGTCGTGGATTCCGTTAAATGGTCGGTTATTTTGTGTAATCGTATCAATTTGATGCATGTTCTGATATCTCACACTTATGATTTTCGACAAAGAATTGATATTGAGTGCGAAATCATATTTTTTTTCGATTTCCTGAGCATGCTTAAAGAAAACAATTCAATTGATCAATCTATTTAGTAACTATATTACTAAGAACGCAAAGCACCCTCATGTCTCAATGGACAACAGTGTTTTATGATAGTTCGGTTTTTCCTTTTCATGTGCAGAATGTTACAAATGATAAAAATCGTTGCTGATTAGTCGACAGCGTCATTTTATAAACCTCATATTGATAAATTCAGGCTTCCTTTGGTAGCGAAGGACTTGTGGCGTTGCAGGGCAGTTATTTTGAATTGTTTTTAAGCATTCTTGTAATTCGAATATTCTAAATCCGTAAATTAAAGTGTACCTTATAATTGTTTAACTACTATAGTAAAATAAAAGTAAAAAAAAAACAATGAAAATCATCTAAGACTCTAAAACATCGCGACAGGACCAGAAAAAGGTGGTTGAATGAGTTGGACATGTGGGTGAAGGTACAAGCAGGATTGAATCCTAAACCGGGCCGCATGGGAAGCTTTTTTTATTAGTCCCGGTTCATGGTCAACGCCTCCCTACCCTAGAGGCCTTTGCACTGCAGTGGGGCAGTGTAGACTGATGTAGGTATGTATGCATAGTATAATGTTCTTTCGTGGGTCTCTGTATCAGCTCATAATCTCCTACTGCTTAGCAAGGGGTCCATTACAATCGAGAAGACTTAGGTCTCTTTTGCGTTTCAAAAAATACAACATGTAAAATACATACATTAACTCACGCCTTTTTCTCAGGTGTCCTTTTCAAAAGTGTTAGAGCTGCGCTGTTGCCAGTTATGATTCAGCATTAATGGGCAGGCTCGTCCGGGATGGTAACACTGTCTCACAAAAGTTCGATGTGAAGCGACAGCTATGCTGTAGCGTTTTGTTCGGTGAGTAAGACTGCCGGATGCCCAGTGCCCCTTTCCTCTTCCCATCCTTTTTCCTTCCCGCTCCCCTCCCGATCTGATGGGCCGGAAACACACTCATGATCCAAGGGTTGTGATGCTCGTTTGCTCGCCCTATGCTAAAAAAAGAGAGGGTAGGCAGAAGTGCAACCAGGACACCCACGTTTCGCCTTGTATTTTCCGTTCCACGATGTGATAGGGCGCGAGCCTATCGCCATATCGGCACCTATGTACCTGAAGTATACTGTTCAAAAATACAAACACATCAAATGAAAATACATACATATGCTTTAACCATTATTTGTAATGGCCTCTTTTTTATCAATAAGCGTATATAATAAACTTATTTACTTTTTATCATGCAATGGTCTCTGCATATTAAGCCTTAAGACTATCTTGATCGATTGCTTTATTTTTAGACTTTTAATACATTATAATTCTACATAATTCTTGATTTTAAAATGACGCGTGAAAATAATTATAATGTGGATAAAAAATAAATTATCATTTACAAATTAAATTAATTAAACTAACAAGTAATTTCACAAAAAAAACTGTATCATAATTTTGTACACAATACGTCATAAATTAATATGTCGTTTTCTAATTTTATGGGCTTCAAACGACCACGATAGAGGGAAATATCTGATGTACCGTAAAAACAATATTAATAGTGGCAATTGTGAAACGTTATTACAACAATGACGAATAAAACTCTCTGGATGTCTATATGCAATTCTGTTCGTATGTAGGCGTTGCACTAATAATGAAATATATATATATATATATATATATATATATATATATATATATATATATATATATATATATATATTCAGCTGTAAATTTTCTATATAACTCTTATTACCTGGTATATAATGCATTTGTACAATCTACGTTACATGCGTATAAACATGCTAATATATCAATGCTGATTGCTTCTATTCGAGCCGATTAGATATGAGACTCGTGGAAAAGGTTTATTTTTCGCCGAAATTATTATCTAATCAGGAATTTTAATAAATAATGAAGTTAGCAACGCTTTACTACAAAACATCTGCACAGATTTTTTTTCAAATTCGGAACAGCTGTATAAATAAAGCGCTCTATAACCAAAGCCGCCATCCCGCCGATCTGTGTCGGCAACTACTTGTCGGATTGCTAGTTGGCGACTTGACTCATTGTAAGTCGGAAAACTTTATCGGCGGCTCGACACGAGATACTTTTTTATGACGTTATTGAGTGTCGCCGGCCAACTGAGCTGAGTGCATGCGTCGCCGGCATGCCGCCAACATGTCGGCGGGCAACACGTACGGACGCTTGCTACCGACATGGTTCTTTTCTTATAGGCCGCCTGGTTGTGTTGGCGGGCTGTGTCGGCGGGTGGCTTTGGTGTGTCCGCCTAAGCCTTATTACATTAAAATAGTTTATTACATGGAACACTGCGCACAAAAAGTCTGTAACAAAGGAGTTCGGTACTGTACCGCAATTTTTGTTTCCGTCTCTGTCACTCCCAGGCAGTCACACTACCTTCCCTCCCACTCTACCGATACCGTGCATGCTTGGAGCGTGCGCACAGATTATGTTCCTTAATGGCTTTCTAATATAGATTGCATGTAACTTTCTCGCAACCTTTCCGCCTATTTTGCTAAGATCATCTCCACCAACCGGTTCTATTAACAACATACACATGTCAGGATTCCGGCATTGCCACGCGGATGCGAATTGCATCCAGCCCTCGCACAAATCGTCGTTAATCGAGACATAAATAAGCAGAAATTGAGTAGACGCATTTATCTTCGCTACAGTGTGTATCTATACGATGTAGTAATCGCATTGATGTTTGAAGTTTGGACTCTTGCACAATTCTTTTAAAATTGGCTACACTGATACTGGATAAATTATTGATTGATAAAGAGTTATGCATAGCATATGCTATAGCATGCTATACAGCATAGGGATGTTTATTTTCTAAAATCTAGACAATGATTTTAGTATGATAATTTTGACTTTTTGAGAGGTCGCAGGTAGTAAACCGATCTTGGGGAATACGATTCAAACTACAGTCTGCAAGGGTTCTTTGCAGTCGCACAATTTCCAGGTTATGTCGGTCCGCTTTTAATGCTTTAAGTATAGTTTACTTTAGAATTTAACGTAATTTTTATATTTATACTCGACTTTTAGTTTTTAGTGAGACTAACAGTAAATTGAACAACAAACTTAAAACCCTATCTTGTACGTCTTTAAACTTTTAAATTTTTTATGATTAATA
Organism: Theretra japonica; assembly: GCA_033459515.1. Taxonomy (NCBI): domain Eukaryota; kingdom Metazoa; phylum Arthropoda; class Insecta; order Lepidoptera; family Sphingidae; genus Theretra; species Theretra japonica. The sequence continues at coordinate 6,179,771 of CM065951.1, read as the reverse complement.
GTATATCCAATGTAATTCCCCATTTTTAGTATCTTTCATACGAAACGACGGAGCCTTAGAAATTTCTTTGAACATACATATACTCGTAATGCCACTCATGATTGCATACAGTTTGTACTTTGTGACAATTGATGTCACCTATTCGACTTATATATCTATATATATAAAAGAAAGTCGTGTTTGTTACACTATTTATAACTCAAGAACGGCTTTACTGATATGGCTGAAAATTGGTGAGGAGATAGCTTAGAGCCAGGAGACGGACATAGGCTACTTTTTTTTGTGAAGAAAAGGCTTGAAGGGGTTGAAATAAGGGATGAAAGTATGTATGGAAAAATCTAAACCGTTAAAGTTAAGATGTTAAACTTGGCACTCCAGTTACTCATTTAAAAAATATATATATAAATTAACCCTAAAGGGGTTAAAATAAGGGTTGGAATTTTATATGAAAAATCGAAACAGCTGAAGCTATTTCTATAAAAATATATATTTCAGCTCCTTATTACAAACAAAGAATAAAAAAATAATGGCTTAATGGCTTTCTCCCAGAAGGGGTAGGCAGAGGTGCTACCAGAACACTCACGTTTCGCCTTGTGATGTGATAGGGGGCGAGCCTATCGCCATATCGGGCACAAATTCCTGACTCCGGGCTGATAATGAATAGAAAAATCCAATATCACTTTGCCCGACCCGGGATTCGAACCCGAGACCTCAGCTTTGCAATCGTACCGTAGTACCACTACGCCACCGAGGCAGTTAACAGGTAATGCATAGTCTTCTTTATTAGCCTAAAGCGACGAAAAGGGGTTTGTTTTGACGAAAACTAGCGCTGTTTCAGGTAGGAATTAAACAACAGAAATCACCAAGAAGGGAAAAACGTTATGACTATTGCATTGTTTACATTTGGGAAATAAGTAGTTTACTATACTTCAAAAAATCAATTTCGTAGTCAGAATTTTGGCTGAGCGGAAAGTTTTAGCAGGAATTTTGCAAAGTATTTGTGTTTGCGTATTTTTAAAATGATATTCGTCATATTTTCGTGTTTATATAAAGCCTATCTACAAAATAAAAGCAATTCCAAAAAATTGTCAACATGCCTATTTAGGCATTAAGGGATGAAATGGGATAAAGTAGGACGAACGCGATGAGACCGGTCGGATCCGGATTGCATTCGATGGGAAATAATGGGACGGGATGTAACAGAAAGAAAAGGAGCCAGATGAGATGGGATGGGATACGGTAGGAAAAGGGATAGTTAGTACTTAGGTTGAGTTCAGGAGTACAAAAATTTGAACGGGAATAAGATATTTCTGGTGTGGAGTGGAGTCTAAACATCTAAGCACCCAGGCGAAGCTGGGCCGGGCCGCTAGTAAGTCATAAAATAAAAATTATCGGAAATATACACATGGACAGCGATTATGTGCATACAAACATCTTATACAGAGCGATGTTTAAACCCAACTTTACACTTTCAGTATTATGTACATTGTTGCATTGGGTGAATCACTTACAATAGGTATTTCTTTATCTCATTCAAGTCAGTCTGTTGATATAATACTATTCGTAATATAACAATAATTGAATTTAAATTAATCGTGCTGATAACTTACTGTGTTTTCCTCAGACTAGACTTGCCTGATAGACGATGTGATAGATACTGCACGGGATTTTGTCTGTTAAATTAATTACATATAAATAACCTCACGCTTTTCTGCCAGAACGGGTAGGCAGAGGTGCATACATGACACAGTTCGCCTTGTGTGTTCCGTCCCACGATGTGATAAGGGGAGAGCTTATCGCCATATCGAGCATAAATTTCTGACTCCGGGCTGATAATTAATAGAAAAATTCAATATCACTTTGCCCGACCCGGGATTCAAATCAGAGACCTCATGAATAAATAAATCATAATAATTTACTAATATCATAATAATTACAATCTTTTTGCAACTTTTTCTAGGGTTTTTTGCTTTGATTTTATATGATCCGTAGTGAAACGATCTGTGGTTCGGCCAAAGTGATTAAAATTCATAACCTGTTGCCGAGGATGTAAACACAGCGTTTAGAAGTAATTTTATAATTGGTAGCGTTATTAAGTTATTAGACACGTGACGTTGAGTTTTCTAAAAACGCATTTTAGTATTTTGAAGCAAGTTTATGGTAAAGAGTGAAAAGACTATAACAGCAGTAGAACGCTTCAAATGGAATGATTTCCTTCTCTTGATGAAGTTTCTTTTCCTCGGTTTCTTTTTGCTTGACTTTTAATTATTGTTTCAAGGTAAAACTAATACGGATATAATGCTTTGTTTGAAAATAATACAAAATAATAATACTCTACCTCGGTAGCGCAGTTGTACTGCGATATGATTGTGAAGCTGAGGTTTCGGGTTCGAACCCCGGGTCAGGTAAAGTGATATTGGATTTTATTAGGTCATTATCAACTGGGAGTCAAGAATTGTGCCCGATATGGCGATAAACTCGCCCCCATGACATCAAGGGACGGAACATGCACAACGAAACGTGGGTGTCCTGCTAGTACCTCTGCCTACTCCTTCTGGAAAAAAGGCGTGAGTTAAAAATAACTAGTTTTCATGAAACGTCTAGAAGTTTCTACGGAAATTAGTATCTGGCGCGTGTAAGCGCAGACACAGGCGATCACTAGTTAAAAATACAAAACCGCTAGTCTCTTTGGCACATTCCGACTATACATCACGACATACGTTTAATGCAGTAGCCTACATACATTTAAATCGCCTTGACATATTTTTCGCTATACGATTGAACAAAAAATAGCATTTGACTTTTGGCTGTGATTCAAAGGCTCTCGTCAACGCGTGAAAAAATATTTGGTTTTTAAATATAATGAAATAGTAGTTTAGGTTATTTAGTGTATGTAGAGAGAATTGAAATATGTGGTACTTAGGTATATGATGTATTCTTTCATAGACATTAAATGTAATAAGTATATTAATATTAATATTTAAAATGGTATAGGTACAACTCGACATCATTCAGCTTAGAGCACAACAAGCACATTGTTTAGTTGAGTTCCTCTGAATGTAAAAAATATAGCCAAGACAAAACGCAATACAGTTTCATCATCCATCCATCCATCAGCCAAAGGAAGTCCACTGCTGAACATAGGCCTCCTTCATTGATCCCTACAGTGGCCTGTTGGAAGCAGCCTGCATCCAGCGACGTCCCGTGACCTTTACCAGGTCGTGTGACAACCTAATGGGTGTACAATACAATACAGTTTAATTCAGCATAATAGCGGAATTTTGGTGATAAACAAAATTCGATGATGTAGCATGATATTAGTTCGCTCTCTTATAAAGTCCCTTGAGGAACATTACATTACATCATTTTGCGTTTTACAACATACATATTACATTGCATACTATGAAATAAAATGTCGACAAAGTCCAAAATGTGCCATGCGCACTTTGAACCCTGGATTATCGATTTGTCATAATAAAATAAATGATATGTAATAAACAAGAACGCAAACGGCAAGTGCTCTCCTTACTACACAGCTCGGTCGCGTTGGGCCAACATTAGGAAGTACTTATCATTCCGATAAATATATCAGCAAATTGAAACGTAACGACACCACCAATATGACAAACAACCGCAACTTCTTTATAAAGACTACATAACAGCAAACTTTGAATGTATCAGCGTTTGACGTTGAAAAACCCGCAGATTACATAACCTTTTATTAATGCATACACTTTTGAAGCTTGAGTTAATCCGTTATACGTACGTGACATGAAAAGCATCCATCTTGCGCCGATCGTGTCTGAATAGTAATACAATGGATACGTCATCGCAACACGCAATGGGAATTCCCTCCGTACCGTGAGAAACTTGGCAAGTCAGCTGTCAGGCCCTTAGGGCTCGCCCACGATGAGCTAGTGAGCGTCAGTGCGGCTTTTATAATACGACCTTGATTCTCGACGAATCTTCGCCGCAGAATCGTCACTCTGAGTCACGTGTAGGCTTAAATCCAGGCTGTTTTATAAAGATAATACAGGGTTAGTGTCCTCAATAAACAAGATAATAGCTGTTGTTGATTACTATCTCTAGATACAGCAGATAAAGAGTATTCCTATACAACCAATATGAATTATACATTGTGTTATATTTCCTTAGCAGACGTAAATAAAAAAACATAATAAAAAGTCTCTCTCGTCAACAATCTTCTATTTGTTTACAAAACTTAGCAACGAAGAAGGCTAAATATCACACGACAAATCACCGAAAATCGGTATTGTTTACTACTTAATACGTAGATACACAAAGAACATTATCGACGCTTATATCTACGCCTACGTGAGCGGAGGCTAAAACATCACGTATTTATAATCCCGCCACTAAATATAAATATATTTTCTGTTCAACCATGCGTCATACACGCAGATTTGCACTTTTCTTTTGTTTTGACATCGTCCATCGTCTAGTAGTGTTCATGCCTTGAATATAAAACAAATAAAATCATTTTTGTACTTTATCGTATGTATAAAGTCGGAGGTCTTGTGAAGAAGCTTCGTTTTATTTTTCTATGTTGTCGCAAACATGTCTTACTTAATCTGTATTGGCCCTTAATCGCATTTGCTAAGCATAGGATTCCTCTACCATCGAAATGAAATGAAATTCGTTTATCGAGAGTGTAATTGAGATGGCTTAGGCTCTACTCCTCTACACTAGCCTATCGCGGATTAGTGAGTTTCATCTATCTATAAATATAATAAATTTGTTACTGATCGATGTCTGTAGGTATATGGAAGATAAATGAGAAAAGCTGATATGGATATATTACGTTAATATAGTCATATTACATACATAGAACCCAAAACAATTGATTTTAGAATTTTTGTCTGTTTGTCTGTGTGTCGGTTTGTTTGTTTGTCTGTGCGGTGGTGCGCGATGAATTCAGAATCGGCTCAATGGATTTCGATGAAATTTGGAGTACGGAATTAGCTGACACCCTGGATTAACACGTAGGTCACTTTTTATCCCGAAAAAGTGCTGTTCCCATGGGACGAGGGAGGACTTCCGATATATTTGTTACTTTTTTGTACTCAAATGGATGGGATGGGAATGGATTACATATCTTGAGTGAGAATGAGACGGGACAAGCCGGGATATAACGGGACGGAGCGGGATGGGATTTTTTTATAAAGCTAACCACGCAAACGGAGTTGTGGGCAGAAACTAGTATATCATAAAAATGTAAGAAAAAGGTTTGCTTCCAATTACTGATTCGGTATATACAAATTACCATAATATTTAGATATTTAAAAATAGAATAACGTGTTGTAAATAAATGATGGAAAATACTAGATGGATGAGGTAAACGTATACTCATAACTTGATTAGCGTTATAACGCCGTTACGACCTTGAAATACCAACGACTAAATGAACCAAAGAGGAAAAATACCGGCATCTCATTTAAAATCTACTGAACCGTTCGTTCTAACAGGCATTATTTTAGAAGCTAATATCCGCCTTTATACACATAATAAATAAAAAATAAATACACCCACCAGTGACATACATAGTCCTGACCCCAAATTAAGATCAACTAAGTCTTGTTTTGTGTGCTACCAGAGACTTTTCGATCTCACAAACACCCAGACCCGAGACAAAAACTTGTGGGACTCACAAATATTTGTCTCCGTGCGGGGATGGAACAGGAGGCCTGTCGATTTACAGGCGGTGTCTAACCAACTGCGCCACGGAGGGTGGCATGTTCTTCTACTTCAATCAACGATTATTTATAGAATCTTATACGGAGATATTTAATATCTGTTGCTGATATTTAATGGAAAATGCCGTTGCGCAAGTATAGTCTGTCGTTGCAACGCCGTTACGACTTTCACACTTTTAGGAAAATACACCTACATACAAGGAAATTTATGTGCCGTAATTATATTTCAAAAAATCCACATTATCATTTTATGTATTTTTATAGTGCATAATACTTTTTGCAAATTAGTTAAGTAATTAGAAGTTGAATTGAATTCTATTTCGAAATAAATTATTTTATTTTATGTCAGATAGACAACCGGTCGTAAGTTTTTTAAAACCTTATCATTCGCCTACATAAAAAGTGATGTTTTGACCCATTGGGCATTAAGGGTAAAAAGAAAAAAACAATTACATTAAGCAAACTATAGGTTAAATAAGTTCGTCACTCCACTAACATTCTTAGCCTATCTTATCTTTTCCCAAAAAAAAAAGCGATCTGCGATTATATGCACTTTTCAGATAGATTAGATTTACTAATAAATGACGGAACATAATACATATCCATGACTAAATTAACACTCAATAACGTAACGCCGTTATAACCGTCAAATAACTTTAGGAATAATTATATAAACAAGTCCAACAGGAAATAAATGTACTATCGTATAATATATTGTAAAATCCGTATCGTGTTATTTATCTATTTATATATCCTATAATATATTTGGTTATTTGGAAATACATCCAACAGTCCAACGTGGCCTCTTACTATGGGCCTTATTAGGAGGCTCAAAGTCACTCAACGAGCTATGGAGAGGGCTATGCTCGGGGTTTCCCTACGAGATCGAATTAGAAATGAGGAGATCCGTAGGAGAACTAAAGTAACCGACATAGCCCAGCCGATTAGCAAGTTGAAGTGGCAATGGGCGGGGCACATAGCACGGAGAACTGATGGCCGATGGGGCCAAAAAGTTCTCGAATGGAGGCCACGAAGTGGAAAGCGCAGCGTGGGACGTCCACCTACTAGGTGGTCAGACGACCTGGTAAAGGTCGCGGGACGTCGCTGGATGCAGGCTGCCTCCAACAGGTCACTGTGGAAATCATTGGGAGAGGCCTATGTTCAGCAGTGGACTTCCTTTGGCTGATGGATGGATGGATCCAACAGTCACATACATAGTCCTCAGTCCTGACCCCACAAAAATCGACCCTTGTATTCGTGGGTATCAGGAACTACGACAGACTTTTCAGCCTCACAAACACCCAGACCCGAGACAAAAACTTGTGGGCCTCACAAACATTTATCTCGGTGCGGGGATGGAACCTGCAGCCTCTCGTTTCGCAGCCGGCTTCTAACCAACTGCGTCACAAGGGCTGTCGATAAATTTATGTATACCTCATTTCTGAGGCTTATATGTTTATAAAGAGTTCCGTGGATGCAGGACCCATCAATTAGACTAATGACACAGTACATCCTATGGGTAAAGATGATCTTAGGTCTCTCTCTCTCTCTCTTCAGCTACAGGAAGTCCACTGCTGAACAAAGGCCTCCCCAATTGACCCTATCTTAAATATCATTTGGATGCAATAAACATAATACCTTTATGAGCAAATAACATTGATATACCACCAGGTTTTTTCCAACTTATCGCATAATTTCGACGACATTGCATTTGTCAAATTAATTTAATTCGCTGATAAACGACTGTAATTAATCCATGATTAGTTTATCCAAGAGTATTAATTAACATACTCGTTCGTTATAACGGCGTTACGGCCTTGAATTTACAACGGGAAGATAAGCGTTTCCACGAGGAAAATAGATTCTTGTTATACATTGTAAAAACCCATATAATCATTTCATATATTTAATATACATATATAAACATCACGATTTGTCCAAGAAGGGGTAGGGACTAGGCAGAGGTGCACCAGGACACCAGCTGTGTTCCTTCCCACGATGTGATAGGGGTGAGCTTATCGCCATGTCGGGCACAAATTTCTGACTCCGGGCTGATAGTGAATAGAAAAATCCAATATTACTTTGCCCCATCCGGGATTCGAAAAAAATCTTTGTTAATAAGTATTTTGACATAAACATAACGCCTTTCTCCTTTGTATTTTCAAGCTTTATTGTAAAATAAATCTCTTAAAATGATGGCTATTAGCTATGCAGGCATATAACAAAGCGCGAATCAAGTAAATGGATTAATTTATTATCTTTTGTATTAAGAAAAGTTATTAAACAAAGAGTTTGCTCGTTTGCCGGACCTATGCTATAAAAAAAAAAAAGTTTTTACACGAAAAACATTATGAAATGTATGGTGATATTTTTCCGCTCTAGTATTTCTTATTCACACCCGGCATCATTCATCAGCACTTTCGGCTTTATTGACGTTTAAATTACATTATTATTACACCAATAAAACTGTACCAATATCGCTAATGTTATTAATATTACTCCAATATTATTTACAAGAGCACTATTTTAAAATATCACGTACAATAAATATCGCTCAAAATTGAAGATATTACGTCAATTGAGATATATAAAATATGCTCGTTAAGCTGTATTTATAGATGTTTATCGTATAAATAGCGATATATTATGCATATCTATATTACGGGCTTATATTAACGGCGATAACGGCGAGCCGGTAACGCCTAACGATGTACCTACGCGTAGCGGCGGCCGTTACCCAGCGCACTTGTTTACGTAACGACATGCGCTGATAACGGCTTATCGCTTATTGTTAAGTGGAATAACCATAAGTCGCTGATTTGGAGTGTTAGCTGGGTTGCGGAATTATATATAATGAATTTAATATCTGCTCACTTTTACTGATAATTTTGTTGTAGACTAGCAGCTACACCCGGTTTCGCCTGTAATGAATGCCTCGTTGCGTACATTAGATTTAAATGATACTGGTACCAAGTATTAGCTTTACTTACTTAAAAAAAAAGTATTAGCTTTACTGGCTACATTAATAACATGAAACGTCTGTCGTCTATTGTGTGCTGAAAATGTGTGTGTTTGATATTTTCGCGGAACCGCCCCAAATGACGTCACAAAAATTCCAATCAATGTATTTTTGTTCTATTATTGATTACATGAACGATACTAAACTAAATAAAATTTGGACTTGAAAAAATATCTTTTACATACTAGATTTAAGATTAGATTTTGCTCGCTACTTGTTCTGCGTAGAAGTGAAACAAAAAAAAACCTGCAAGAGAGAAAAGAAAGAAAGAAACATTTATTTTTTACAAGATTGCTTGCAACAGATAAATGTTAATTACAGCTATGCTTATATTTAAATTAACTAGTATGGCACTAATAAAACAGTGCTTGTCACAAAACGGCTCATACTCAACATATGCTAGTTATAAAACCAAGCTGATGTTCCGCAAGGCCGGTAAGTGAAGTCACAGGCGCCAAAAACATAATAAAAACATAAAATAAAATAAATAAAACTAAATAATAATGATAACAGTATACGTCGTCTTTTGGGTATATTAAAACACTTTGTTTTATAGCCTTGTGGATCTGCACTTAGTTTATCATTATCGGTTTAGTCTTTTCAAAGATTAATGATGACAGACAAACATTATAAAATGATCGTTTTAAAAGCATACATACATTATCTTCTGAGGATGCCAGTTATCTGTAAATGACAGGCAGACGAGCCCATTTTATTTATATGTAGGTATACATAAGTCAGCTGTTAAATAAAACTTGTTAAACGTGACACGAGACTGAAATATGATATAAGGAATAAAAAACATCTATAAATTATCAATCGATATGTCTGACGATAGTTCAAATAAAAATAAATTATAACACATTTAGATAGGGTTTCGTACAATATTAATCGCATTAACATATCTCAGTGACCGAGTGGCAATGAGAAAATCCGGCAACAAACAGGGATATTGATGGGAGACAACACATTGCTGGGCTCAAGCAGAGGTGGGCAGGACATTTGGCCAGATGAACGGACTGCAGGTGCACTAAAGCAGTTACAGAATGCTGGCCTAGAGATACCAAGAGGGCCTTGTTTCCGGCCACCGAGGAGTTCACTCCTCCACCGATGGCGCCACGTCCACCGGCGCCATCGTCGTTGGTTTCGGTAAGGGATATCCCGGAGGTTTCGCCGCAAGAGCTAGAGGCGGCAGTGCTTCGGCTGCGGAGCAAGAACTCGGCCCCGGGTCTCGACGGGGTGCCCGGTCGTGTCTGGGTGCTGGCCGTCGAGTCGCTGGGTACGAGGCTCCGCGGCCTATTCTCCACGTGCCTTGAGCAGGGCATCTTCCCGTCGCGGTGGAAGACGGGCAAGCTTGTCCTGCTCCGCAAGGAGGGGCGACCCGCAGATTCGCCCTCGGCCTACCGGCCGATCGTGTTGCTCGACGAGGTGTGCAAGCTCTTCGAGCGTGTAGTTCACGCGCGCCTCGTCGAGCATTTGGAGGGTACGGGCCCGGATTTGGCAGACTGCCAGTTCGGGTTCCGGCGGGGCCGGTCGACGGTCCACGCGATTCTGCGGGTGAAGGCACAAGCGGAGCGTGCGGTGTCCCGGGGTAGGGTCGTGGTGGCGGTGTCTCTCGACATCGCCAACGCGTTCAACACCATGCCCTGGGCCTGCATCGAAGAAGCACTGCGGTACCACGAAGTGCCGCCCTACCTTCGGCGTCTGGTGCACTCGTACCTTTCTGACAGGTACGTTGTGTATCCGGGCGCCGACGGGTGGCACCGTAGGGAAGTGTCGTGCGGTGTTCCACAGGGCTCGGTTCTTGGGCCGCTCCTGTGGAACATCGGCTACGACTGGGTGTTGCGTGGTACCAACCTTCGGGGCGTCGCTGTCGTCTGCTATGCAGACGACACGTTGGTGACAGCGACGGCCAGGACGTTCCAGAGGTCCGCCCTGCTCGCCTCGTTCGGTACTGGACTGGTGGTGGGCAGGATTCGGCGACTGGGCCTCACGGTGGCCCTCAACAAGACCGAGGCCGTGTGTTTCCACGGTCCTCGGTGTGGGCCTCCGCCTGGGGCCCACATCACGGTGGAGAGCGTGCGGATTCCCGTCGGCTCGAGGATGAAATACCTCGGTCTCGTCCTCGACAGTCGATGGGATTTCCGCGCGCACTTTGAGGAGTTGTCGCCGAAGCTGGTGAGGGCGGCGGGCGCACTGGGGCGCCTGCTGCCCAACACTGATGGTCCTGGCATCCCTTGCCGAAACCTGTATGCTGGAGTCGTGCGGGCCATGGCCCTCTACGGGTGTCCCGTTTGGGCCGAGTCCCTGGGCGATCGTTGCGTCCGCCTGCTGCATCGTCCGCAGCGCATGGTGGCGCAGCGAATAATCAGGGGCTACCGCACGGTCTCGCATGAGGCGGCCTGCGTATTGGCGGGAACTCTGCCCTGGGTGCTGGACGCTAAGACCCTCTCGTCGGCTTTCTTCCGGCGAGAGGAGGCGTCCGGGCGTGGGCAGAGGTTGGTCCCCAGAGAGGTCGAGGCCATGTTGGCCTCCCTCCGCAGGTCCGCTGTGGAGGAGTGGCGTTCCAGGCTGGAGAACCCTAGTGCTGGTGCGAGGACCGTCGCGGCAGTGCGACCTGTTCTCGAACAGTGGCTGGACAGGCGCCACGGTGCGCCGACATACCGGCTGACGCAGGTGCTCACCGGGCACGGGTGCTTCGGTGCGTACCTGTGTCGTATAGCCGGAGCGGAGGAGTCCACCGTGTGCCACCATTGTGGCAACTGCCGTGAGGACACGGCCCAGCACACGCTGGAGGAGTGCCCAGCCTGGGACGAGGAGCGCAGCGCTCTCATCGCGGTCGTGGGAAGCGACCTATCGCTGCCGGCCGTGGTCGCCGCCATGGTCGGCAGCCGGAGTTCGTGGCGAGCCATGCTCTCCTTCTGCGAACTTGTCATGTCACAGAAGGAGAGCGCTGAGCGGGATCGGGAGCAGACCGATCCCGCTCGTCGCCACAGAAGACGTAGGAGGCGCCGGGACAACAACTAACCCGGCGCCGCAGAGGCCACGCGGGGCCGCCGTCCCTACCTTGGCGGCCCCCGAGACGTGACGCTACACGCGTCATTCGCCGCGTCGCTAACGCGGCGGTGCACAAAGAGGCGGTCCTGGCGCGTCCGTTCATCGGTATCCCGGGGCCGTCTCTCAAGTGCACCGATGGTGGCCGACGCGGGGTTTTTAGTCGGTATTTCGGCGCGTAGCTTATGGTAGGGACCCGACCCAGCGGCCGCCCGTCCACATCCACGGGCGGCACAACATCTCGCTGGGCACGGAAGGCGCCGGTGAGTCCGACACACCCTCGCCCCTTCGGGGGTGGGATGGTCCGTAAAGGGATTTTCCCCGCGAGAAAAAAAAAAAAAAAAAAAAAGAGATACCAAGAGGACGGTAGGCCACCCGCTAGATGGATAGATAACCTCACTAAGTTTCAAGGCAAATTGGGGATGAGATAAGCCCAGGACCGAGAAAAGTGGTGTGATAGAGAAGAGGCCCATGTCCAGTTGCCAGGAGTGGATAAATTCGGGCTGATATGATGGTGATGATGATGAAAACATTAAGCTTAGCTGGCTGTATGATATGAAGGTTTAAAAATGTTTAAAGCCCAAGGTACGGTGTATGGATTCCGAAATACGTGAGAATGGCATTTGTTTTCTTTAAAAAAATGTATGAGAAACGACGTGGTTCTGATCATATGGTGATGGACAAGTATGAAAATGAAACATGTTTCACCAGTGTTTTTTTATGATAAGGCTTTATAAAATTAATACCTTCATACATTTTCATGATTTAGGCACATGGTCAGATTAACATAAGTACCTACATGTTTATGTGTACATTATCGTTCAAGATTACAAAAATATTCTAAGTATGTATATTTCGTTGCGATAAGTATTCGTTAATTAGTTATATTTTCGCGATTTTTCTATATACGCGACCGTACAAGGATATAGGCTTGATTAAGGCTTTGTGCTGAAACACTGATAAGATAATCCGAGGTTATTTAATGATTAATGAGCAAAGCCTATTGAAAACTGAAATGCATTTATCGCCCGTTTGTGATAGGTATTGCTGCACATTAAAAACCCCGTTTAATAAATACAGGATCCAGGAGCGCTCCCAATAGCTTTGTTCGGTTGTACGTTGATGGTCGGTTTCTAAAACTCGTGCCACAAAACAGACACGTTCATCAAGCTACCGTGACCCAGCGTCTTGGAGTAATGCACAGAGACTCTCACATACCCGTAAGGAATCGACTTTATTTTTCCTCAATTTATGTGTTTTATGTGGTAGAGCCACGATGTTGTCAGTCACTCAGCATGGATGAGCAGGTTTGGCCGGGGCGGTACTACTGTCTCGCAGAAGATCGACGTGAAGTGATAGCTTTGTTGTTGAGTTTCGTTCGGTGACTGCCGGATGCCCAATGCACATTTCCTCTTTCCACCCTGTTTTCCTTCCCGCTCCCCTCCCGGTTTAATGGGCCGGCAACACATGTACGATCCAAGCGTTGTGGGTGTTCATGAGCGGCAGTGATCAGCCATCAGGTGAACTGTTTGCTCGTTTGCCGGACATAAGCAATGAAAAATAGTAATGTTTTAACAAAAACCTGCAATTCCCTTTAAAGTACTCTCCACCGGCACTAATACTAAATACACTTGTCCAACCTTTTATTCCGTTGCTCAAAACATATTTTAAAATGTCTTCTATGATGCCCGAGAGCGCCTCCGTGATTTTTTCTTTCACTTTGTTAATGTCGGCAAAACGAATTCCTTTCATGACTATAAGGAGTCAAGTGAATCGAGCTGGTATTTAGGGGCACTTGTCCAGAGGTGAGCAGTACTCCATGTGGGGCTGGATTTGCGCTTTGTAGAGTGTCAACCTATGCCCCGACGTGAAGTATCGCTCAGCTCTGGTCAGGATAGCCAAATTTTTGCCTAGGATCTAATTACCCTCGGATACTTGAAGAGTAGATAATTCCTTGGAATTGCGGCGCCATGACAAAGTGATCCTTCTTCGCAGTAACTGTCTATGTACCCAAAAAAATATATTTATTTATTGCCTTTAAAAACATTATTAATTTATCTTTTCACAGTTGAAGGCTATATTCAATCTTTTAACTAGATATCATGCATATTATCAGACATTGTTTAATTAATTAAAACAATTAATATAATAATCTCCGTATGATAAATTAAATTAATTTCTGAATATTCCTTCAGATGTCACTGTAGTGAAAAATTGCGTAAATATAAGGATTTTAAGTCGGTATCGAAGTGCGTGGTGGCCTGTTGGTAACGGACTAGACGCGGCTGCCTACATGTTTACGGTGGTCGCGGGTTCAAATCCCAGGGCACACCTCTGTCTTTTCGGAATCATGTGTGTATTGATAGTCAATCACCACGCACTATAACGGTGAAGGAAAACATCGTGAGGAAACCTGCATACCATAGCGATTTGTATAAATTTCTATGATATGTAAAAGTCCGCCAACCCGCATTAGGCCGGCGTGGTGGACTATATGGCCTAACCACTCTCAATCGTACTCTCGATTGTAGAGGAGGCCCGTGCCCTGCAGTGGGTCGTATATGGGCTGATACAATACAAAAAAGAGTCGGTTTCTTTTCTGGACCATACTTGATTCAATAAGGCGTTTAATGTGATAAATTGAAATTACCTGAAATTGGGTTTATTTAGTTGGTGCAGCCTTGCTCTTGCTCCTTAAAATGAGTAGCATTAAATTTCGACTCTACAGACTAACAGAAAGACAAATACAAATTCGATGTTTAACTAACAGTTTTGCTGTTGAGTTTCGTTGAATGTGAATGATATTGCCTAGGCCTCTAAAACTGGTAACAGGAATCAGAACTTTCATATCCGATAGGATAGCGACCCACACAATTGTGTCACATTTCAGGTTCAATTTGTATACTTTTCTACATATATGCTGATTTAAACCATCTGCCATAAATGTGTCGACTAGCATAAGGCCATCTCTTGTTTTTTTTTATTGCGATGAATAGCGAGACGAACATGCCATTCGCCTGATGGTAAGCGATTCGACTGCTCATGGACAATAGCAAAACCAAACAGCACCATGAATTACAAAGCAATACTTGGCATTCCACTGCGCTCGCCATCCTGTCTGCCATATTATGTATATGTTGTGCAATATCAACGAAATGTTGTGGTCACGTCTCATCACAGAAAGTTCACTACTGAAAATAGGTTTCCCCCTAATATTTCAACACCGATCTGATGGACGCAGTCCACATATAACTATTTCCTACAATATTTATTAGGCCGTCTGAATACCGTGGGGATGGACGTCTAACCCCTTCACTAGGCGATACGTGGCTTCCACTGGAGAACCTTTCAGCTTCATTGCCATCAGTTCTTCGTGCTATGTGCCCAAAGTATAACCACTTCGATTTACTAATGCATTGCTATATCACTAACTTGCCTACTACTTATGTCGGTTTTTTGTTCACCTTAGGATCTTCTTGTTTCGGATTTGAACATGCGGGGAAATACCGAGTACAATCCTCTCGATAGCTCGTTGATTAAACTGAGCCTACTTATTAGCATTATACAAAACCATAATGTAGATACCTATACTATATATACATGACAATAATACGTATTTAATATTTATATTCCGTCTAACGAACAAAGCCGACGCTAGGTACGGATTAAATCGCAAATTACTACGTGATATAACGAAATCCTTATTGAGTTACAGGTATTTACTTCGCCGATAACATCATATAACGACTGTGTTAGATAAAACCAAATAAATAAGTCAATGAAGATAACCTTCGCGTGATAATAGGTACCTAATTATGATCGATATAATTTGTGCAACATAAATTATCCTTGGACCCATTGTATCCTAGTGCATACATAAGGCCCGCCACTGGCGTTTTACGAGCATTGGCGTCTCTTGAACGTCTGCGCAACGTTAACGGGACGCTGACGCGACGTTGACGCCGCGGTTGTCTTTGGGAATGCTGACGAGGAACACTACTGTTGCTGCTCCTTCCACAAAACTTAAATATTCTCGTATTGATATATATCCTTTAATAAAAGTCATAGTGTCAACATTTGACGCTAGACAAGCGCGACGTCAACGTCGCGTCGCGTCAACGCAGTTTCGACGTTGCGCAGACGTTCGAAAAACGCCAACGCTCGTATAAGACCAGTGGGATAGGGCCTTAATGTAATTTTAATAACAAAGAAGCGTAAAGATGTAGATACACCAACTGGACTTTAATATTTTATTCCAAAATATTTTATTTTTTCAAAGAATTGCAAAGTTAGGAAGTAGGCACACTAAGTGATTTGTAAGATCATTTTTATTTTATGAATATAGATGAGAGACAATGATTCATTATTGCTTTCAGATTCAGAATTTAGTTGCTAGGTGTATCCAAATTCGGAACCTCAAGATAAATAAAAAAGCAAACTCAGTTACCATCTATTTTAAAATGTAATTTTTAGTATGACGTGGGCCATTTGTTGGTACTTTGAATTTGAACCAAAACGCCTTGTTAAAAATCAGATATACTTTTTTTTCAAGCTGCTAACAGCGCCATCTAGTGATAATTAATTATATCAAAAGAATAGCTACTGAGTTTCCAATGTATATCAATTAATACTTATAATTAAACAACAGATGTCGCTTTAAAGAAGCATCTCCTGTTTATTTATTTCTTCGGTAATTATTCCTTTTATTGAAATATTAAAATATTCCTCCATATTCCCTTAGAAATTCAGTGAATGCACATTTCTATTTTATTTCAATATAAACCGCGCATGTCTATTTACTTTAAAGTTCAATGCGCATAGTCAAAGCGTTGCGCATTTCGTGGCTAACCTCATCGACCAGCTACGGGCAGAGGAGAGAAGTTGTCAGTGCGAGAGCCGTTTCATTTCATCACTGTTCAGTATTTTGGTGCCTAGTGGGTGTACAATAGTGTCTTCGAGCGCATTTTGTTTTATATAGGTGCTAGTTAAAACTATATTTTCAGGTAAGTGAATTTCTTTGTTTTATTTACGTAGGAATTAATGTCAGCCGCTCAGTAATCTTACAACGGTATTGGCGAAATATAAAAGAATAATTTCTCCTTCCGCCTTGTCCTTATTTATTAGACGTGACATCCTTTTATCCGTAAAAACAAAAATATTTAATGTTTTTTTATTTTTTTTACTTTGATCTGATGATGTTGAAGATAAGGATGTTTGATGATGTCATGGGCGGATATCTGGCAAATAATACATGTCGACCGATTTTCTCGAAATTCCAATTTAAAAATGTAATTAGCTGATATTATTCCTGATACCTATTCAATTGATTTCTTTCTAAGTCTTGCAGGCAAGCTTTATAGAAGCAACTTGTTTCATAATTTACTTCAAAATCTTGAGATTGGATCTATGTCATATATTATTTAATTGTTCCAATGTTTTAAACCATTAGTATGACTGAGCTACTACAATATATTATGCACCAGAAAAATATTTTAAAACCTTTTGCAACATTCATATCAACTCCACATTAGCAATTTTCAGACTATGGTTTTATTCTCACAAAATGTTAACAAATAAGCTTCTTCTATGTCATAAATTATAACTTAGACACATACAACTTATTACAATAGCTTTGACAAAAGTTTATTCCCAACAAGCAGATCACAGAGGGAAAAATTACATTATTGTTTATTGTACAATTACACTTTCCTTTTAAATAGAAATAAAAAAAAAATTGTTCGTAAAAATGTTGGAAAATCTTATTATCTAACTGTCTCAACTCCATATTCTAAGTTAGTTTAAATTTACATACTAGATATTCATGCAATAATATTTACTAGAAATATTATATGGGACCGAAGAGTAAAAAACATGTTTTATTTTTTTATTGACATGACAGCAGTCTTAGGGCTAGTGCAGACTGGGACAGCATGTTTTATATGGATGCCCCGGCAAACAATGGAATTTATGTTGTATTCCTGCCTAATAAGTTTGAATATCGGACAGTATTATTAGGATATCTTAATATAATTATTAATTATCAATTCAAGTGGTTGCTTAAGCAATAAGTACTATATTTATTTAAACATATTTGCAAGATATGCCTCAATATGTGAAGAATGCATTGAAGATAGCTACACCTAGTAAAGTGATACTTACATTCCCCAATTTTGAATAGTATGATACAAATTGTGTCGTAACCTTCAGGTATAAATTACAAAATATGAGTATATGAGTAGGTTCCTACCTACTTTGTTTCTTAGCAACATGAGTTGAACGAATACATAATACAGCATCCCTAATATTTTAATCTGCATTTGATATGTTAGAACTAGAAATGCTGTTTTTTTAACAAACATGTACTTAGTAAATCCCCGAAAGCCAAGGTGTCACTAGTCCCACCCACGGTCCTCGGACCTAGCTTCCGTTCAAAGAATGATACGGGACGAAACTATGCCTCCAAATTCAATCAATATGACTAAAATTGCGTTTTTTTTTGTACCAGAAAACGGAAAAATTGAATTGAACAACCACAATACCAATTAGGCGACATTAATATTAATGCGAGAGATCTCAATTAATATTAAAAGTCGAAATGATCATAATAATAATCGAATGATTAAAGCAATATAAAATCTGATAATTTCTCATCAATTATTTAAAAAACAAAAAACATGAAAGTGTTTTCAATATTCAGTAATTGATTTAAAAGTCGCGATTGCTTTCTATATCACCTAATAAATTACGAGAGCTCTTATACATAGTATGCTGAGCAATTTTGCCATGATACGCTTTAAGCCGTCTACCACATAAAAGTTACTACAATTTGGATATCTGATCCTTTACCCTCGGGTATAAACATAAATTTGATGCTCATGACGGACGTTAATTAACATGATACCGGACAGCTAAATAAACGTGTATGAATGTTTTTGTGTCTATTTGAATTCGTATTTCATCATGTTTTGAATACGACGCGACGGTGCAAAACCATTTAGAAAGGTTGAAAAAGAATCAATGAAAGAGATTACGCACCGATGGATACATTAGTGGACCTTTAGATACCTTTACGCTGATGATCAATATTTTTTTAAGACGATTGGACGAAGAACCTCTTCCACTAATTTTGTATCTCAACATCGCGATCAGGTTTTTTAGCATCTATAACAAAGAACAAAAAAAAACATGATGTCGATCTTACGAAACTCCATGGCACCAGGTGAAAGATATGAGGAAGAACCTCGCCAAAGGAACGCGTTACTCAGAACTTCTATTAATGCATACATAGGTACATAAACATCATGCCTTTTTCCCAGAAGGGGTAGTCAGAGTTGCTACCAGGACACCCGCGTTTCGCCTTATGTGTTCCGTCCTATGATGTGAGGGGGCGAGCCTATCGGACACAAATTCCTGACTCCGGGCTGATAATGAATAGAAAAATCCAATATCACTTTGCCCGACCCGGAATTCGAACCCAAGACCTCAGCTTTATAGTCATACCGTATTACAACTACGCCACTATTAAACAGGTCATGAATGTTACTTTCACGAATTCAGCTATTTAAAGGGAGGTTCGAGAAAATGATTGTCATCTCGATATACGGAGTAGCTCTAACTTAGTCATTTTTTTAATCTATATAAATTCAAATATTTATAGATCCCAAATTATTTTCGTTACACAACTTTATTAAGACGCGAGGCGGTGCACTTACCATTAATTGCATCTTTATTGCGTCAGCACAAAATAACTTAAATCGCTAGCGTATTACGAAAGTGAATTCTACGAACTACTAGAATTACAGTATTTATTTATAGAGCAGCCCTTTAAAATGGTATTTGAATGACATCTGACCTTAATCTAGGTATAGTGCTGCGGACCAGGATATACTGTAGTTCCCGCCTCCGTGATATCGATTTTAATTTAACATTTAAATACTGCGAACAGCGTCTGCCCACGCTTCGCCAGCGTTGCGCAGCTTTGTGTTTTTTATTTAAAACTACTTAAGTAAAGTTCAGGACGAATACTTTTTTAATTATACTGTAGCGTGGGGTTGGCTTCTATTGTTAATGGTTGTTGCTTGTTTTTAAATTGGATCATTTGGATCTAGACAAATCATAGCGTAGTTTTACATATTTTTATACCAGCACAATTCATCTAAAGGGCATTAGTGGAAGAGGGTTTTCTTTCGTCGGTCAACTTAAATATACCGACACGTTTAAAATTGAATATACACAGGTTCAATCTGAAACGCAACTTAAGTACTCTAACATAGTTGTCCACCATTGTCGATATGATTGATTGATGAGTATGAATATTCTACCACCTGGAATCTGCTTAATTAACAATAATGATTAGCAATAATGCCAATGTTTTCAAGCTCCATAAAACATATTGCCCAATATCTTCTAAATAATGTGAAAATGAAGACATTTTAAATATTTGAAAATAAATTGTAAAGCGTCTTGCCCTTCTAGAAAAGTCGAAGGATGGGTCTTTGACATCGTAAAGTTCACTTTAATGCCTTCACACCCAAACAGTCTGCTCTATTATTAGAAAATTCGGAGTTGTTGGTTTTCTCACATTTACTTAGAACTGTGACGTTACCGTAAGAGTCTTATTGGTTACGTTTTGTAATTCTATTTACGGACCAACAATTTAGAAGCCCGGTTATAATGAATTCTTGGAAATTACAATTGATATAAAACTAACACACTTGTAGGGGAATACCATATGATGACATGTTTTAAGCGTTAGTTTGTATTATTCCTTTTAAAAATTTTAATGAAACATTTTAAAGGATCTTCAGAGACCTGGCCATTCAATTTACAATCAATTTTTAAAGGTCAATAACGCATGAACAGTGTGCAGATTTTGTAAGTGTGGGCGAGGGGTCATGGGCCATTACAACCGCTGGATTATCCGTTAAACCTATGTTATAAAAATCACATTACAATTGAGGAGATATATCTTGGATTTGGATAAAAGAAATCTCACATCGCGTTAATATTTTCGTTGTATTCTCAGAATCATTAGCGCGGAACGAGTCTTAAGGAAAAAGGTCAATTTGCACGCCTAATGGCACTCGAGTTTTCGTCAAACAACTCTTAATTTCAAACTCGAGTATGCTTACTTTCAAAATCAAATCCGAAAGAAGAAATACCGTCTTTGATTAGCAAATTGTGCGTTCTCTGTATTCAGAATTACAGGCCTCAACACTACCTTTTATTTGTCGTTCCGTACTCATACAAGGTTTACAAGAAACCCTTTTTTACGACTTTTTTGCGCCTGCCGAACATCAATCATTTACGTGAAATACTTCGATCCTGAGCGAATCATGTTTTCCTTCCTGAAAAACTCGCAGAAACTAGATTGTTATTCAAGCGAATACTTGAATACATATCGTCATACACGAGTAACTGTATGTGACTCACAACTTGTATTTGCTTACACATAAAGCCAATGAGGTTATTTCCCCTTAGTACTCGTATAATATTTTTAAATTAATTAAAAACTTAAAAGGTTTTGGAATAATACGAAACAGCTATATCTATTACCTAATACTGTAGCTATTCAGTACCAGTAGAGTGACTACCTGTGTGCGGTCGCGGTATTTCATGAGACAAAGTTAAGTATATGTGAATGTGAATTAACAGCTTTGCAGGTGCGTTTTGTTTGATCACTAAGATTTGTCCAAATGATACAATATTCGAATCCGTCCTGATAGCTCACTTGTACTATAGTAGAAGGACTTGTCATTGTGATCTGCGCAGGTTTGTCGTGTTTCGGTTCTATTCTGCATATATTTGGCTGAGTATTATTGGCATAATAATTGTAATAGTTTAAAGTTAACTATCAACCATGTATCATTCAGTTGTAATTGCACTATATACACCGCTGGGTGCATAAAGACACATGTTTGTGCCAGTGTTAAAAATCTACCTGTAGAAATATGTATAAATAAATACATCCAACAGTCACATACATAGTCCTGACCCTACACTAAGATCGAGTCTAGTGTCGTGGATATCAGAAACCACAAAAGACTTTTCGTTCTCACAAACACCCGGACCGGAAAAAAATACTTGTAGTTTACACAAACATTTGTCTCGGTGCGCGGATCGAACCCACGGCCTCTCGTTTGACATCCAGCTTCTAACCAACTACGCCACGGAGGCTGTCAAATATATAAGCTGTATAAGAAACAACGTGGAAAGAAAAAACTTATTGTGCATAATTTGCATGCCGGCCGGAGCTAGCTTTCGCCTCTTATCGCTTCAAGCGCTAGAATCATCTCGGCAAGTGGGTAATTTTCTGTCAAGATTTCCTCCGTACTAACCTCTTGCGACACAAAATACAAATATAAACGAGTGACATTTTAAATGAAGGTTGTATAAAATAAACCTCACATTTTATCTTGGGGTTAAGGGCGTGGCTGAGCTTCATTGAAGCCCGTAAAAGTTCAGAAGTTCTAAATTAGACCATTATTATAAAAAAGTTAAAAAAGTAAAACTTTATACAAAAGTTTGTTATTTATTAATTTTCAGAATCCAGAGTTTCTTGATTACGACATATTTACAAATTACTCAAGGTTGACTGTTATGCTTCAAGTTTTGGATATTTTTCTACCATAAAGAGAATTGCACGGATTTTGTAAGTCGTTTCATTTTGGCGTGTATTATGTACCTTTCACGCGTTGATATTATTCATCAGCCAGAAACTACTGGAATATCCCGACTACTATTCAAATATAGGCAAAATAAACTTTTTTATTCGCAGTTATCAATATCAGTGGAAGTCCCGATATATTTCGACGTCATAACAATTAATGAGTTTGTGATAGCGTCGAGCCGTTTTGTACGGACGCGTGTCCCCTGACTAAAAGCTTCAATGGATTAATACGTACTCGATCGGTGCCTGCGTCAAACGTGACGTCAAGGGCCGCCAAATCTGATATCGCCGGACTCGCTAGGTACACATACAGTCTATAGATACGGTGTTTGAGTACATCGCTTCATTCATAGAACTTTCCCGTATTTTTCCTGTATTTACTCTCTTTATTCCAAAGTATGGTTTCTAAGTCTTATGGTCAGGTCTTTTGGAAGTGGTTAATGCGACAATGTTGATGATTTACATTAAAAAAAAAACTCTAAATGCTTTAACATAAGCTCCGCCATTATCCCTCATCCTGGCAAGGGTAGACAGAAGTGCTACTTGTGTCCTCAACGGTTCTCTAAACTTAACACCGTCTCAAAATGTCGTAGTGGCGGAACCTATTTTCATGACAGACATTCCAGTTCCGGGTAACTCACAAGAGATTTGTCAAACCGAAATAAATTCAAAGTGCCGGTCTGTGAACCAAATCAATCATAATTACAGACTTTATAAACGTAATTAAATCTCTAATTATTATTATATTCGATAGCAAGAGATTAGATATGTTGATCAGAATCGAAGAACTAATAGAGCATCATTTTTTATAGCCAACAATTCGATACCTCAATGAAAATGCGTTACATAAAGTAAAAAATAAATAAAACGCGCAGTAAATTTTCCGGTTCCGGGCAAAGTATGTACTACGTATATAGATGTTATATAAAACGGGAACAATAAGTTGCGAGAATCTATCTGCCGACTGCAGCGCCCGGCCCGGAGGCTTTAGGCGGCTTTTGGTAAAATACATGCGCATTGAGAAACATTTTAGACTGAAAAGTTTTTTTCGCTATTATGCCAAGTTTCTATAGCAAAGCCTCCAAGCAATTTGTTAAACGCTGCCTGTGAAACGAGAAGCTGTCGGTTCGATCCCTGTACCGACACAAATGTTTAGCTGAACCACAAGTATTTGTTTCGGGTCTGAGTGTTTGTGAGACCGAAATATCTCTTATAGTTTTTGATACCCGCGATAAAATACTCAATCTGAGTGTGGGGTAAGGACTATGTATGTGACTCTGGTGTGTATTTATTTATTTTATGCAGAAAATGTTAGAAACGTGGGCTGCTATAGTACACGAGTGATTTGAGCGTGGGTGTTGCCCGGACGTGGGTGTTTCAGCTGAGACAAGATCTTCGCTAAATTATGCATAGGGCACTTCTGAAGGGTTCAAACGTATACATCAAGATGGCTGTATAGAGTTTGACACGTGTTAGAGTTTTTTATGAGTTGTTGATAAATAGACTGTGTAATAGTTACTGATAGCTGGTAGGATGTCATATCCGTTAAAACACACACTATACACACTGTGGAAACCTTTGTAATGATCGACGCTGATGTGTTACGTTTTAGATACGACCTGTTTATATTGTATTGTATCAGCCCATATACGACCCACTGCAGGGCACGGGCCTCCTCTACAATCGAGAGTACGATTGAGAGTGGTTAGGCTATATAGTCCACCACGCTGGCCTAATGCGGGTTGGCGGACTTTTACATACCATAGAAATTTATACAAATCGCTATGGTATGCAGGTTTCCTCACGATGTTTTCCTTTACCGTTATAGTGCGTGGTGATTGGCTATCAATACACACATAACTCCGAAAAGTCAGAGGTGTGCCCTGGGATTTGAACCCGTGACCACCGTGAACATGTAGGCAGCCGCGTCTGGTCCGTTTACCAACAGGCCACCACGCACTATACGGGACCTGTTTATATACGGGGACGTAATTGTGATAATTGTGTCGATCTACACTTTTTGTGGCTTGCACTGTACTTGCATTAGGTGCATTGTAACCACTTGTATTATAAAATTAAGCACGAAACAACTATTTCGAGAATTGGTTAAGATATACTTCTAGACTTCTCCAGAGAGCCTTAGTGGCGCAGTTGGTTAAACGCCGGCTGTGAAACGAGAGGCCGCGGGTTCGGTCCCCGCACCGAAACAATTATTTGTGTGAACCACAAGAATTTTTTTTGGTCTGGTGTTAGTGAGACCGAAAAGTCTCGGGTAGTTTCTGATACCCACCATACAAGACTCGATCTTAGTGTGGGGTCAGGACTATGTATGTGACTGTTGGATGTATTTATTATTATTTATTAATCTATTTTAAATCATAATAAGCCAATTATGCCTAAACCAAAGGCTTACTCTAGATCGTAAGAATACAATGTATTTCAAACGTGTGTGTTTCAAAGTAATCTTCTTTGCGTTGATCCGGCGTGAGCCGTGACATTGTGCTGTGTGCGTGCCAGCCTTCACACTAACCTGTCATACCAGTGCGAAGGTTGGGAACTCCTTTCATGACCGTCATACCGTTATTGTTGGGTAGATACAGTTCTGAACTTCAACGCTATCAGGTTAAAGCGGAGATGATTTATTTACTGTACTGTACTGTATCAGCTCATATACGTCACACTGCAGGGCTGGGGCCTCCTCTACAATCGAGAATACGATTGAGAGTGAATATGATTATATGATTTATATCCTCATTGCAAATGCTCTAAGAAATGCTTGTAAGGGTTGACCCTAACCCGATGACTTACTCGCAGCGTTAGAGAGATATTCTAGAATCCCCAACTGTATTCTTCGTCTAGGTTCTTTCTAGTATGGTAGCTCGTTATGCCTATTTGTGTATGTTCTTTTTAAACGTACATATTATCATAGTTTCATTTGGAAGGCTGTAGTTCTTGCGAATTACAGATTACTTAACGTGAACTAACGTCGAATGTAGCAAAATCTCTACAAGCTAAAACTTGTACAAATGTAGTCATAAAAACATTTCTCCCTTGGCTATGATTAAGCCGCGGAAATGTACCGTGACATTATCTTTCTGTTTTTAAGGGTTAACATGGGATTTTCGCAGACAATTTTCAAGAATGTTACTTGTTTAAATTGCGTTGTTGAATTGTGCGACATGCTTGCAAATGTTTATATTAATAACATCTTAGTAAATGCTGATAATGTCAGTTGATAAGAAATTAAACCAAGCTAAATAGATTCCTACCAAATTCGCAGCATAATTTCTTTTGTTCGTGTAAGTAAGCAATTAGTAATCTAGCGAATATGGCGGAATATGGAAAATGTGCAGCGTCGATTTGCACATGCTTGTAAATTTAAAAAAACGTAACGACTAGGCAGCTCGTCGCCGCAATCATGTCGCAGTTAAAGTTTAATTAAAGCAGCCGTAAACAAGTTGGAAGTTGCAGCGAGAGGAACCGCGAGGGGTGTGCGGGGGCGGCGCGCGGGGTTGCGCGCGTCTATTGATTTTCTCCAAGCGCGGACGTGCCATGTCGCCAGCCGCATATCTCCGCAAATACTCAGATTATGTCTACATCTACAACCCACAGTTCCGGCACAAATCTGTCTCCTCCAATCTAATCCACTCATGACAATTCCCATTAATGTTTAAACATATTTGGCACCAAAACTATTCACTGAAATGAAATGTCATAGAGAAAGGTCAATATGCCCTGCGTCAGCAATATGAGTTGAATGTTTTGAGTTTTCCCGCAATACATTTACTCGTATGAGAAATTCTCGTAATGTGCCCTCGTTGTTATGCAGACAGATGGATTTATCAGAATGAACGCTGTTGTCGCGATGACATAACATTGTGTTTATGCCGCTCCGAAAATGAATACATCGCAGTTCAGCAATATTGAACTGGAATATTCATATAGTTTTTGAACAACCGCTGCCATAGAGCGATTTTACATAGTATTGTAGAATATCGTTCTACGCGCTATCCAGTATTAATGTTACAAGTTAATTAAAGTATTGGAAAATGAATGGCCGGGTCATAATTTTTGCTAGCGCAAAATTAATTGAAATTGATCGTATCAATTCGTTCATCTGGTGTGTTAATTAATTTTCCAATCGTTGGTATTGTGTGGGCGATACACAATAATTGCGAAACTTCATACCTTTTACATGTGTACCTATTGTATAGTAGTTTATATAAGTTTTAATTAAAGTTTGGGTTTTAAGGTTAAAATAGTTTATCCCATTCTCAGTGACTGTCGTCCGAAATCTGTCCGATTCTCGTAAAAGACAACATTTAAATTGAAAACCACGCATGAGAGAAGAGCGCAATCAAAATTTTATCTACGTCTAGTTTTTGTAGACACGTCATGTTTTAATACCGTGTTTTTTTTGTTCTTATTTAAACATTGTATGTACCACATAACCGGACCTGATTCATACTTCTCAAGCGCTTAAAAATCATCCTTTCTCATATTTAAAAACGTTAATGAATAAGTACATAAGTTTCGAAAAGTGGTAAAGCCATATTGAAGTTATATTAACAACAAAGGGAGTGGTCGCGACTCGCCCATGTTTGTACTATTGTGGGATTTCCGAGAACCAAATTGATATACATCCAATATCCTTCCCGGTTTTATCCTTACCATCCCTTTTCCGTCGCTTTACAAAAGGCCGACACAATACTTACAAATACTTTGCAGCCCTAAGAAGAAGGAAAACTAAAGTAACCGACATGGCCCAGCGGATTAGTAAGTGAAGTGGCGATGGGCGGGGCACATAGCGCGGAGAACTGATGGCCGATGGGGCCAAAAAGTTCTCGAATGGAGGCCACGTAGCGGAAAGCGCAGCGTAGGACGTCCACCCAGAAGGTAGTCTGGTAAAGGTCGCGCGAGACGTCGCTGGATGCAGGCTGCATCCAACTGATCACTGTAGAAATCATCGGGGGAGACCCATGTTCAGCCGTGGACTTCCTTTGACTGATGGATGTATGGCAGAAAATGACCAGTTTCAAGTACAATCAGATTATGTCTATAAATTACGCGACTTAGCAACTTGCACTACTCGTACACTACTTGCATTTTAATGGAAACACTTTTCACTTTCCCATCTAGTTTATATTCGTGTCGTGTATAAAATAGTTTCCGATAAAAGAGAATGGAAGTGCCAGTATGTAAAGAAGCTTAGGAGATTACTTCTGGCTCACGACTCTGTATACATAAATCTGTTGGAAATCAGTTTTAAAACTTACTTCTTGGAGACTGCTGCATTTGCGATAAACAACGGTTTATCTTGCAATACTTTTTAAAATAACCAAGATATGCGATATCCCAATTTGCAGTATTAAGTTTTGAGAAACTCTTGAACAATAACTTTAACAAATGTATTTTAAGAAGAATATTTATGTTCTTTGAGATGTGGAAAATATGTATACATTTTAAGAATGTTTTATTTAGTAGACTCGTATCTTTATGAAATATTTTACTGAAATGTAACAAAGTTATGATAAACAAACATAATGTATCAAGTATGCATAACAGACTGCAGTTCACATTAGATTAACTCGTTAAATAAAAAATCGTTTTGATTGACTAATTTGTAGGAATTTTAGGAAGACAAAAGAAATATGTTTAAATTTTTTACATGCTATTGTTATGGAATTTTCTGGCATGATTAATGTAATAACGCAACGAGACCAGAATAATCGTGAATCATTTATGATCTAATAATCTTTGCATAACATGTTATTTGATTAAATATGCGATTTGTTATTGGCATGAAGGCAAGCATGTTCAATAATATTTTAACTACATGTTTCCTTTTTCACATTTTTATTTACTTAGAACAATATAATATATTCCTGATTGGTATTACATTTTAAGTTAAGAACAAGATATCAACAACTGCATACCTAATGCAATTGTAGAATTTTCTTGCTTTAGTGATAAAATAAGTCTTACCCCACGGTAAAACTTATTTTTATTGCCAGTTGCCATCAATTGATCATCGTCACCCATGAAAAGCCATTAGCCAAGGGATTCGTAGGCGTGGCCTCCCATACTTATGAAAGGGGGTGGAAGGAGGAACACCCCCTTCAGTTAAGACAGCAAGGCTGTTACTTCACGTCCGTTTCCGGTGAGATAGTGATAGTATCCCGCCCTTAAGTTATGTAACCGGAATTTACTACAAGCTTGTTCCATCTTTTACTGAATTCTCTCTAGATTTTAATTGAAAAGAATATATTTAGAGAAAAAAAAATCATCTCATTAAATATTTTCCTTTATTTAAATGTAGTTATTATTCTTGGAGTAGTCCTGTAAATGGCAGTGGAATTGATAATGATATCACCTAGAGAATTATTTCTGTACTCTATATACATTACGTAATTGGAAATGTTTTAAACGTATATATTATGAACAATATTCAAACTTCAGGGAATACGCAGCGTTTCATGTTTACATCGTTCGAGTCTGAAAGAGGACGCATCGAGAATCTCATGCATAACAAGTAGCCACCCCATTACAGTTTGTCAATAAGCCACACATGTACCATGGCGCTTCGAATATGGCTTACATTTTCCTACCACATTTTTCCAGTGGTATCACAGATTGGAAAAAACATTTAGGTCAACTCCTCTAAAAACAAAAAAAAAATACACCTAACAGTCAGATACACAGTTTTGGAGTCATACACCATGAAATATAATTATGTAAAGGATGAAGCGTAGACAAGACATAAATTCCCCGACCATAGACAAAGCGTGTATGAAATAGCACATGCTGCGATTAATATTCTAAGGTCGGCGATCCGCGAAGCACGCTATCGCATGTTCCATATTGTAGTGTTTTATTACCAACATTACTAATACGATCATCGTGTAAATAATTCGTGTTCACTTGCACTTTTAAATGTGTGTAGTCTTTTGTGTTATCGTGTCAATTTTGTATTTCCGATGAAATTTCATTTAAATAACGATTATGTAGGGTTATTTTTTTCTTGGAAGGGGGGGAGGGTATATTCAGCAGTGGACTTCCTGTGACTGAATAGACGAGAAGAAGAAGGGTCATTTTGTCATTATCCTTAATATAAAAGCGCAGTATTTAAACCTTCAATATGATTGCTACATTATGCGTCTATTGATTATGACCTGATTATGATATTATATTGTTATGCTATAATTACCCTGTATTATTATTGATCGTATTGTTTTTTTTTTAATTGATGTCTAGGCAATGCAAATTCAAAGTGACTTAGTAAACCTATATCCGTTCCGTATAAACCCTTTATATTGAGGATAATGCTTTCCCATGTGTCTGTTGTAGTTCTCGTCGTTATTATTAGATTTTTCATAAGGTGGCGTGGTTCCTTCTTTAAAAAACCCCACTGAGCTATTGTTGTAATATTATTGTATTAAAAAGATGCATTTGCTTGCTTCGTTGCGCGTCTTTAACTACAGAAAGTAGAGAAATATCTTAACCGCGAGTTTTCATGGAATTCGCGTGAGGTAAAGTACTCGTATTTATCTTGAATTGAATGACATGAATGTTTGCAAGGCTAATTGAAATTTCTTTGAGCGTTGGTTGAACTCTACATATCTATCACTTTTAAGAAACGTCGACTTGTATACCATGGATTTACATATTATTTCTATAGAATTTACAGTAAATGAGAGGAAAATAACATCAGGAAAATAATGTAATTATTCAGTGTCTCGTGAGCTTGTCCGTTCAAAGTAAATTCAATAAAACTCATTAGCAACATTTCCTTCAACATGAATGACTAATGAGTTGGACTATGTTAACAGGCCTCGGCCTTATCCATAGACAGTTTAAAACTTTTTTTAATTATCGAATGTTATGTCCCTTTAGAATGACTTTTAAATTAAGTTTGACCGAAGGGGACAAAAAAATCGATAGCTAAAATAGGTTTTAAAACTGTATATGAATAAGGCCGGCGGTGTTTCTGTGTATCTAGTCTATCTTATAGTGCTAACAAAGGCGATAAATAAAGTCTGCGAGTTAATTACAGCGATTGCATCGTTAGTCACGTCGTAATGTGTTGTTATAGGAGAAGTAGTAATTTTTGAGCGATCGAAAGCGGAAAACGACTTTTGGTACAGTGTCGTGCTTCAAATCGCTTAGATTAATCTTGAAAGCGTGAACTAAAACGTTAGGCATTTGTTTGTATATCATGTTTACCTACAAGTTGGAATAATTATATAAAGGCTGCAAGAATTAGCTAGATGCAAGCCGCTTTTAATAATTTACTGTGTAAGTACCTAGTTTTGCATTGGATCTCCCTTGTCTGTAGATGATGATTTTATCTTGTTTTCAAGATTGAATACATTACGTAGCACTGAATGAGTGTTCGCAACCTTGATTATAAATTAGCCAACAAATTTTTCATGGACTATTGTTAAAAAAATGATTTACTTAAAACAATGTAATAATGTTATTTCAATCGCCACAAACACAAAATAAACCATCAATAATTCATTTTCATAAGGAAATACTACAGAAATCTATTTCTGTGTGAAATACAAATTCAATTTTTTTGCGTACATTGATCGTCAAAGTTAATAAATACATACATACATAAAGTCATGCCTTTATCCCAGAAGGGGTAGGCAGAGGTGCTACTAGGCCACCCACGTTTCGCTTTGTGTCCTGACCCACTATGTGATAGGGGGCGAGCCTATCGCCATATCGGGCAAAAATTCCTGACTGTGGGCTGATAATGAATGGAAAAATCCAATATCACTTTTCCTATCACCTATCACTTTTCGAATCCGGGATTCGAACCCGAGACCTCAGCGTTTCAATCATACCGTAGTACAACTGCACCGAGGCAGAAAATAACTTTTCTGCCTCGGTGGATTTATTAACATAAATCCAGTAATAAATTCTTTATACAATATCCCGCAGTCATAAAACTGGCGGAGAATGAACTGTGAGAAGTTTCTCTAAGATTCCTTTCAAGTTGCGGCAGCCGCCTATTAGATTTTCCTTTATAACATATTATCGGAAGTGGGTCAGGCACAGCTGCGCCTGGGAAAATTGCCAACTTACCATAACTTACACGTTGCCAAGGTTCAATGATTAAACCGATTTGCTATTGGTTTTATGTGATTTCTAGCTGTC
Organism: Theretra japonica; assembly: GCA_033459515.1. Lineage (NCBI taxonomy): Eukaryota > Metazoa > Arthropoda > Insecta > Lepidoptera > Sphingidae > Theretra > Theretra japonica. The sequence goes on along the minus strand of CM065951.1, from coordinate 6,148,150 downwards.
TAGACTTGATATTCTTTGAATATGAAATTAATTCTTCAATATAGGTTTTTTGATGATTCATTTTGATTTAATAGTTGTTTTGTTGTATTAACTTTTTGCTCGATATAATATTAACAATGACGGAATGTTTTTAAACTCTTCGATCGGCAACATTCTTTCGTATTTTATGTAAATTTCCTTATTCAAGTTTGTTGGTACAATAAATACTACTATGTTTAATCTCGTTTAGAAATTGTGCTTTGAAACTACAGAACTATGAGAAATAAAGCTTAGAAATTAGCAGACGCCTAATGTTCTATATCGCTTAGGGATTACCATAGTCCTCTCTGAAACCCGTTTAGTGTTATGGTTGGTCTGGCCTTTATAACGGATCATATAAAGGCTTATGTTGTACACTGCGCCATTTGCTACCCCGGGAAGCCACCTTTGAAATCAAACGTATAAATGTAGGTTGCGAATATTACTACACCCGCCACCCACTGATGACGTCTGTCTCTTCTCCTCTACACACAATATATCTGTATGTGCCGGACCAGGTACATTAATGTAGCTATATTTATAAGTGTTTAAATGCTAGTTTAATTTAAAAAATATAGCGACTTTAGTCATTTAAATTTATGACCTAAAAAAAAATTTTCGTAAACCTTTCATCGTATGTCTACGCTCTTATAGGAATATCCTAGCAGGCTTCAAGTTTTAGGCTTTATAATTTTGAGATTTTTGGCAGTAGAGTGTTGTTATGATATCTTTCCAGAGGGGCTTCTAGTTTTCTAAATTACAGTGTCGCCATGTTGTAACGACTAAACCTTAATCAACGTATTATCGTGAGATGACTATACTTAGATCATAAACTGTGTGATTCGACACTTTTATCTGTTTGTCCAGTCAGATTACGAGGCTCGTTAACCAAAATCGTGGTCGGCAAACAAGCGGGGTTAATAAGAGGTGGGGGCAGATACTGTCCCCCTTCCTTTGTTCCCGGCGTTCAAGGCCGTGCCGCCCAACAGGGTGGCAATGCGTATTTACAGTGCCTGCCAAGTTCAGCGTTCAGAATAATCCACTTCTAAAAATAAAGATATTGAGTATTCTGCATACTAATAGGATTGCAGAATAAGCGTTTAGAAGCTATGAATTTATAATGGTGTCATTCGATTGGAAGGGTCGTTCCCAAATTGAATATTTACATCAAAGGTATAATGAAAAGGTCTTTTCAACGGAAAGGGTAATTGAATCCAATTAATCGAAACGAATCTAGAGCAGTTTTGAAATGGAGCGATGTTGTTGAAATTTTATCAAGCGTTTATTTTGAGGTGAGCCGATAGTCGAGTTTGATAATTTTTATACGTCGGGTTTTAAGAGAACATTAGGAGTATGTTAAATATTGTTTGATGTGTGTTTATATTTTAAAATATTAAAGTAACAAACATAATATAATTCTAAGAAAATAAACGTCTATTGATTTTTGTACGCTCGAAATTCACCAAAAATGTATCGAGCTCAGCATTTTTTGTTACGTCATGATATCTCAGAGTTGAAACCTCTATTTGTTTAATCTTCCAGATAGTTGAATCTGGTGTCCTTGTAACAAAAGCAATATGTAGCCAACTATTTATATGACAGTTAGGGTCGTGTTAAAGTTCTTTATGCTTACCTTAATTTTCTCGCCACGTTTGCTTAGCGTTGGAGCGGATGCCCTTAAATAATTTAAAGGGTCGGCCCCACGCAGGTTCGCCGCGAATATGCCTGCCCTATTTATATTTTATCTCAATTTGTCTTAGTTTAGGTATACGCGGTGTGGCTTGTTGAAAAGTTAATTAATCTTAGGTATACTAACATCATATAAATAATGCGAAAACTTCGGTAATTACATTTACTTAGTAAATTTAACGCTCCCTTTACGCATTAAATGGATGGACTTCTACAAATTGTAATAAAACTTCTTGTTTTAAGAAGTGAAGTTTTTTATCTAGTGGACGATTGTGTTCTGTATAAAGTAATTATTCAGGAATCTTTTCGCCTTTGGCTTTTTTAATCTCTCCCGCTTTGTTCTCAAAACATAAAGGAATGATGCATTGTGTTTCTCTTTGAAGAAAACATTTTTCACCGTTTTGTGTAATTTGTTTTAGCTTGCATTCGTGCCAGTTATATTTTGTCATTTAATAATAGGGTTTATAAGGATAAAGTATGTAGAATTCGAATTGTAGAGCAGTCAAAAAATATATAATAATAGGAAGAAGTAGTCTTGCTGTTTCATTTAATTAGACTCCAGCAATCTATTTAAATCATTGGGAGAGGCCTTTGTTAAGCAGTGGACTCCCTTTGGTTGATGGATTGGATTGGAATCTATTGAAACCCAAACACTCCTTTATTATTCTATATTCTTAAAAACTTACATAATTACATGCACTAATTCTGTGATGTAATTTGGGCACGTTTACTCGTTACTGAACCAGTACTATTTTAAAAACAATTCTAATTTAAAGATACGCGAAATAAAACGAAACATGTAAATTGTAATCCCTTTATCTTCAACGTAATTATGAAAGCTTCAATTTAATATTTCGTATTTGATTATAATACGTTTGTGGAAACCCGGCGGTTTTGAACGGCCTACGTGAAACCCAAGAGTTTAATAACATTTGAAAATTATGCCGCTTAGCTTTACGTCGGGAAATTTTAGACATTGCCCTTTGAATATTTCATGCATACCGTGTACATTTCGTGGAGACCGCTGATTTATAATTTTTACGTGTAACAACAGTTAAATATTCTGAGGAATTTGTATTAAAAATTCGTCGTATACTGGTATTATAGCATACCGGTAGATTTGATGAAACGGTAAAAATAATTTTACGACGCAATTAAATGAAAAACCATTTTACGGTAATTAGACATTTAAAGGTTTGAATTTGTCTCTCAAATGTTCTAAGAAGTTAAGCACTAAACAGTTGTTATAGAGATATCAAAAAGTAAAACCAAATCTTTGCCGATAACAAATAGTATATACCTATACGGAAATTACAATAAACTCACGCTAAAAAGTGATTAACGTATATAAGAAATTTAAATTATTTTGAACAATTGTATGAGTGCGACAAAACAAAAAATATATTTCTATTATGACGTGATGGGAACCAACAGAACTAATAATTTTGCATTCAAATAAACGTATTAAATATTAAAACAATCCATACAGGATGTGGGAGAGATAACTCTAAATTCTGATCCTTATTTTGAACTCGATATAAATAGCGCGCTATATTTAACAAAAGGGATGTAGTGACTTCACTGAGATAAGACGCTAGTGTGGTAATTTGTACGCTGCCATTGCTTCGTCATGTTGGTTGAGCAATCGGTCAACTTTAGAACTCATTATGACCTGTTTCATTACGTTTTTAATGTGATTTTTTCGAAACGCGAGTGATAAATTTTCTACAAAATAATAAATACACCCAACAGTCACATATGTACATAGCTCTGACCCCACACTAAGATCGAGCCTTGTCGTGGGTATCATAAACTACGAGAGACTTTTCGGTCTCAAAACACCCAGACCCTAGACGAATACTTGTGGGCCTCACAAACATTTGTCTCGGTGCGGGGATCGAACCCGCGGCCTCTCGTTTCACAGGCGGCGTCTAACCAACTGCGCTACGGAGGCTGTCTAATACATCGCTATATCCCCAAAAGTATAGATGCCACTAGTGGATCCCACGTTTTTCCAAACCTACAATCACACGATGTAGGATAATTTCCAGCCCAAACATCTATAAGATTCTTCAAACCAAAAAACTAGTGAAGTGGATTGGCCATCTTAGGAATCGAATTCAGTACCTCATAATTTACAGGTCATAGAAAATATTGACTTTATATTTGGCATTAGTATTATATTTAGCTTTAGTTGTTGTCATGCTGTTGTCAAAATTGTAGGAACAGTTTTTAACTCGTCACATATTACGAGTATTAAATTAGACATATTAATACGATTAAATTACGAGTATAAATGCTTCTTGTCTAAATTATGAAAACATAATTATCTCAAGCAATGCGTTAAATAGATATTTTATACATTTGAATTGTAGTTGCAAACGCCATACGCCAATAGAATTTTAGATTAACCCGCGAAGGTGACGTTAATCTTAAATCTTAAAAAAAACTGCTTGTATTAATGCAACCAACCGGCGTCAGGAAGGTATTTTAAATAACAATCTTACAACAAAATAATAGCCACGGAAATACTTCTAATACTAAGGTTACGCGTGAGACTGTTGCAAGGTCGTACATAGTATGCGTTCATTTAACTCATACGCAAATACAATTATTTACTGAAGACAATGTGATTAAAATATCCTTGAATCACTTACATTGTTAATATGAGTAAAGTCCCGTTTGTGGTGTGTTCTGTAATCACATTACAAGGATACGCTGCGCTGAAATGTATGCAAATTCGAATATGAATTCAATTTGGTTAGTTTGAAATGCGAAGTTGCTGTGTAAATCTGCTATTTTTGTACACAGTTGATTCATTAGGATTGCTCATCATTAATTAATTACCGTATTTAATTGATAGAGTATTCCATGGCCGATGCATTTTTATCCTAATTTTCATCGGAATTGTCTTGAAAAACTGCCGAATTCAAAGCGAGAATTTAACATCCGCATTTTTAGGTAAACATTCCTTGTAATTTTGCGGGCCTTCGATATTCAAGTACTTATGCTCGAAAAATTAGAACCGTCGAGTTCCTTTACGTCTTAAAGTTACTTGAGTCTTTGATTACCCGTAATTGCCATCACAGCTTCCCTTTGTTACCGGGGCTTTAATAAAGCTGTTTGAATTAAAAGGAACTGGTGTTTATTCTATTTCAGAATTCGTACCTTTGCCCTTTAAGAGCAAGGTGTTTTAAGTGGATACAATTAAGTAACTCGACAGTTTCAGGAAATTCGGTGTTGTTGCTTCAATTGTTTGAACGAAAATAACTTGTATTAATAATATTTTTTGTAGCTGCTTACGTAAGATCAATCTTAACATCCTCTTAATATATTAAAAAACAATTACATATTTCATCAATGTCCCTCAAACTTATATCCCTTGAATAATTGAGAGTAGGTACCCTTAACTATTCCAGTACAGTTTAATATCAAATAGCGACTTTTCTAAAAATAGAGTCCTCTTAAATATATGACATGACTAAAATAAGGAATCCCTTTACTATTTTTGGATTTACTATCTTTTAGGAGAATTTGATGAAGCAAATTCTGGGACACCTTTAAGATAACATAAGATATTTATACTTAGCAACCTGCAAGTTATTTCAGATGTTACAGTTAACAATTTTACAGTTGTTTTAACCATTCGTTAATATTGTTTCAGGATGCCGTCAGCCGTACCGCCTGCCGAAAATGGCGCGCCGCGCAGCGAGCTCGAGCAGCTTCAAATGCGAGCTGGTCAGGTTACTGATGAGGTCAGTAGCAACGTCTCTAGTATTATCTACCATACATCATAATTATTATTCTCTGAAATAAGTAAAGATAGATCTCCGTCAAAAACTATGTAACTGACTCATGAATATTTCACTGCCACTGAATTGTAATTCAAAGAAATTGAAGGTAGCTTATATTAATTAGCATTTTGTCTAAATAAAAGTAGCATATTTGATACTATTCAATTGTTAATAAAAGCAAAAAAATGTACATTACAACTAAATCAACGAGGCAATGTTAAACTCAATAGCTCATGGTTAAAATATTTTTTAAATACAGCTCGAAAGAAATAACTAACATCTCTTCTTACTTTACAAATAACAACAAGAAATCTTGTGCATTCACAAGTAATAGCAAGTCCGATGGAACTCCACTCAAGACGAAGATTAATATAAAGACATCTTTCACAAAGTTGAGAGCAAAAAAGCTCTCGAGCCGCATAACAATACTGAAGAAGATATAGTTGTACGGATTTTAATAAAATAAAGTTGCATTTGACATTGTGTTTTTATTACAAAATATTTTATATTTGGGAGAATTCACATAATCATTTAATCGTTTATTTATACCATTTATTTATTAAATTTCAGTCGCTCGAGGCCACGCGCCGTATGATGCAGCTATGTGAAGAGGTGAGTTCTCATTTATTGACATACTAGTATAGTTTAATTTTACAAATAATTTAACTTTAAGATAAAGTAATATAAAATAAATGAATATTTAAATTAATATAATATTTTATAATAAGATTTAATGATAAATGTGTTTAATGTCGAGAATACCTTCCAAGCTTTATTATTTGTCATACCGCTTCACGGTAATGATTGATTTGATGACTTGAATCTTGAGACAACATAGAACGTCTACTCCTTGAATATAATGATATAATGCTGTTAATGTTGCAAGCGTACAACGAATCGGATGTTACGTTGTCTATTGAAATGTAGATGACTTAGCAAATAGATGTGCGGTGTCGTACAACTAGTACAACTAGTACAACTAGACGCGGTTCCGTTGACGTTCAGTTCCCCCTCATAGTTTAATTAGTTATGTTGAGTTGTTATGTTGATTATACGATTATTTGTGATCATCTGTGAGAGAGGTGTTCTCGATGCGAGGGAGTGAGGGGTATAGCGGAAGTGTCCTGGATAGCCCCAAGCTCGGTTTGGTCTCCGACGCCCGTCCCACGATCCCTAGGCCGCAGCCTCTGCTAATCCTGGCTGTTGTGTTTCGATGTCGCTAATTATGATTTTTATTTTTTTCGTTCTATTTCTAAATGTGTATGTATCTATTTAGCTCCTCGGCCATTTGTTCTTTTTTTGTGTTTTTGTTTCCATTTCCCACATGGAGCATATATGTTACAGTATTATATGTTTATTATTATAACCATACATACTGTGGGTGTTGCATGATCCGTGCCTTACTGTGTCCGAAAATGTTAGACCTCTATAGCCCTTTGTGTTGTTCGTAGTGAACTGTATATTTTTTGTGATTATTTTGGGCGATCGAGCCCGGCCCTCGGCTTGGCGCTGACAGTTAATTTGTAACATTTGCAAGTTGTGGCGTACACACGATTGATTGAATCTGCTTAAAGCATGATAAATGTAACGTATTTTGATGAGTTTAACCGTCAGCTCCCAACAACCATGCCGATCGCTACCTTAGGCCCTAACGCATGAAGCCCATCATTAACCACAATAGAAACGATCCAAGCCCCATGTTAGCAATAAATACTTCTTGATATTAGTATCCCCTAGTACGTGACTTGACCCAAATACGTGCGCTTTTCAATCTAAACAATAGACTATCCATTGTGCTTGGGCTTGCTTTCGAAATGAAACCCTCGTGTCACTTGAGTTCTTACGTAAGGAATCTGGCTGTGAGGCCGACTCACTTTCCTTCGAATGCACTATTAACTACTGTCTTGTTTCCTTTCCAATTTACTTTTACTTCTCTTTAGACAACATACTGACGTTCCTTTGCGACATGTTAACATATTTAACGTGACGTCACCGACTGATCTGGCAAATGGTTGTGATAATGTGCATTACGTGATCAGTGTATGTTGATGTTGGTTCTATTCTGTTTTAGTTGACTCTGTATCGTAGGTCTCTGTGTAGTGGCTGCTCTCTGTTGTTGACTGTAAATCTATTATGTTGTATGATTTTCATGCCTTATCGAACATTCACAATACTATCAATATGTGGGCGTGTACACACCCCCGTACATACCACTGACTCCAACAAATATATCGAGCTACACCTGAATATAACTCTCACACAATTTACATACAAATATATTGTCAATTCTACCCACATGTTTCAGTTCAGTTTATGTTCCTTTTATTGGTTTACTGTATGTTTTTTGTAGAATGTTTTCTTAGTTCCGTTAGTCGTATGTTTTGGTTTTATTATGATTATTTTTAGTTTTAACAATGATTTTCGTATGTAATACAACGTGAAGATGTCTGTGCCAACTATTTAACATTCATGTTATAATGACGACACAGTACAGACTCAGCATAACTCCCAAACAACACAGTCCAGTCACGTGAATGGATATCTTCGGCACTTTGTTTATTTCCTAATATTGAGAGGTTGTAGTTTATAATTTATATGTTTGATGATTGAGAAGATATCCAGTCAGGTGCGACACTGTTTAGTGAACAGACAGTACAACATGTACTCGTGAGGCGTGACAAGTGACAAGCAACTCGAGACATGCTGGAGCGAGTAGTTCTGGTCGCGCGGCTCGGCGCGCGCCGCACTCCACCACCCACTATCCACTCACTCCACCGTACCCCTCACAACTAACATGCTCTGTGACTTTTTGTTTCTGCGGCGTAGAGCAAGGAGGCCGGCATTCGTACTCTGGTCGCTCTTGACGACCAGGGAGGTGAGTGATCTGCAAAATTTGCAACACTACATTATTTACAATTTTTATCTATTAACTTTTTCGCTAACTTTATTGAGCATCGTAGGGTTTTCAGCAGACCCGAAGATGGGCTCGCCGCCGTAGAAGATTTAAAGGGGGTATCGCATCGACTATGTATTTAAAATTACGTACGTCACTACTACTTGAATGCAAAGGTGCGGGCATCCTCCGATTCATATACCGATTCATTTACATTTGACGACTCACACACGGAGATGACCACGGAAAACCCACATCTTTGTATAATTTATTCGTTGCGTAGATAATTATTATACACCACTTTGCACAACTAACAACGAGCTCCATGTTGTACGACAGGCAGGTCGATCGAGACGACATACAGAACGTATCTTTGGCCGGATAACGATACTTTTACATTTCGCATTTCAAATGTTCGTACTCGACTCTAAATTAACAACTTACCTAAATCACAAAACGAATCTCGACGAGCAAAGTAAATTCGAAACGCTTCTCCTCAACGCACGACTCTTAACATCACACAATATATCATGAATCATATGAAACTGAGCACAGATGAAACTGGTTCTCTGGTTTTACTTGCAAGCTTCACTGCATGCATGTCGTTGTGGATCGAGTAGAGTGTGTTAGCGGCGGGGGGCGCGGGCGGCGCGGAGTCGATGTGTGGTGTGTGGCCGCGAGCCGCGTGGCCGCGTCGCCCGCGCCGCTCGCCCGCACGTCGCGCACGCACGTCGCCCGCCGCAAGCCACGCCACGCCCGTAGCGTCACGCGTCAGGCTCCGCTGCAGCTCGCTAGTCGCTGCCCCGTGCCGCCCCGCGCGCACGCGCACTCGCCGCACTCGCCGCACCAAGCCGCACCGCTCCGCGCGCGTCTCGTGCGTGCCGTACCAACCGGCGCACCGCACCCACCCCCCCGCACACCCCGATACTCTCTCTTACGATATATTATTTTGATTTGTATTTTATGTATAGAGCGAGGACGCCGGGGGGCAAGCGCTTCATATGTTGAGTCACCAGGGCGGTAAGAGTTAAAACTGACACGTGGGTAGTCGAACCGTGAGAACGTCTGTGTTTGAATGTGCAGTTAATTGATCTCTTTTATTTTTCTTTGACGTTTCTCTTGATAATCGACTTATCTGAAATCGATGTTGCGTGTGTATATCTATGTTTCGATGGGGATGACTTTTTTGACAACATAGTGTAAATAGAGCCCGATGGCCGTTCGTTGCTGATTGTCGCAAAAGACTGTTCTCTATCTTTTGCTGAAGATTTAATTTGAATGAGCTGCGCACTCTGTTTAGTTCTTCCGTTGATATGTATCGATCGGAACGCTTTTTATAGGTTTATTTTTTTATCCTTCCGAATCTACTGTACTCTTCTCTCGTATGATTCAGCGGTACTATATGAATGCGCGTTTACCGATTGTCTGTTCGACGTGTACGTGTATAGATATATGGTTTACGCCTTCATTTCCATGGCTACTGCGTGTAAGCGTACTGTTAATGTTAGCCAGTAGGACTGTATCTGTTAGCTCAATGCGATCTGTGTCTGTCTGCGAGGCCGGCGGTGCCGCTCGCTCCTCGCCACACTACATATTAGTTTGTTCATTTCTATTCTTCAATAAATTGATACTTTGCTACATTCACGTTTCATTTAGGAATGGCTTTATGGTTACGCTCATTTGCTAAGTTGATTTATTTTAGTCCATACTGTCGGACGCGCGCGTGTACCGTACGTATGGTTGTTTTGTTTATGTTCAGTTGAGTTGTGAGTTGTGTTGCGTCGAGTCGGGCTGTGCCGTGCTGTGCCGGGTAGTGCCGGGTAGTGCTGGCTAGCATCGGTAGTAACTACACAGAGTCTGTGTCTGCACACACGACGGCACAGCGCGGCTCGCCGCCGCCGCCGCGCGCACTCGCGTGCCGCCGCCAGCGCGCGCGCCGCTCCCGACCGCTCACAGCATTCGTTTGGCGAGCTATAGTGACATCATTATTGTGTTGTAGAGTCACGAGGTGGGCATGAAAACCCTGGTCATGCTGGATGAACAGGGCGGTAAGCATCCAGTAGAACCTACTATTTTGCATCATTCAATCTAGTGCAGCTTTTGTCTGAAATGCCAGTTCGAATATTTTAACAAAGTGAATGGCGATAATTTTAATATTAAAATATACCGATTGACAATGTTTTAACAGTTTGTTTATAACGGATAATGATAAAGGTAACCTTGTTTGTTATGATCATTGATTAACTAATGCTAGTGATTAATTGCATCGTACGATCTCTCCGCTCCCACATATCGTGCACTGTGACTTGTGAGTCGGGACGATGAGATTAACCGATATCTTAAACAGTGTGAACTCATTTGTTTAGTTTTCTCACGCATCTGGCTATGCACGACTTCATTCTTGCTGTTGACTGCATGAGTTTTTAGTATTTATTCAATATTTCTTATATTGATCTAAATGTTAGCTGTTATTATTAAGGTAATCACTTAGTATCAGCACATACATCATTTTCGAAGGTAAAGATTACCAAATTTTTTGTAGTTTGACCGGATCAAGTGTAAGACATAAAATTTAATAACGAGTCACAACAAAGTTCCATATCGAACAGTATTGCTTCTCCGACACTAGAATACTGAACTACATATAATTGCTTTAGGTGAAATATTCAGAGCTTGCATGAGCGTAATTAGTACGAAAAACCCAGCAACTCACAAGAAACATGTCTTACACTTTGCTCGGGTTATTGTCGAGAGCGTTGAGAATTTACAATGTGAACAAAGTTAATGAATCAGTCAAATTAAATCCGCGATAATAATCAAAAAGAATGGTAGGTGCTTGAACACTCGATCAGTGGTGGATCGCCAAGGGCATTTCTAAGTTATTGTCTATGTGTAAACAGAGCAATTGGATAGAATCGAGGAGGGCATGGACCAGATCAACGCGGACATGCGCGAGGCTGAGAAGAACTTGTCGGGCATGGAGAAGTGTTGCGGCATCTGTGTGCTGCCGTGCAACAAGTGTGTACCACCGTGACGTGCCTCTATGTTGCACTGCATATTGTTGCATCCCTGCGTTTGTTGGAATGTTACAAGTATCACTGCTCATCATGCACCACTAACAAATCTTATCCACATTTCCACTATATTGCACTTTTTAATCCGATACAGCGAGGGTTATTTACATCTACAGATGATTGCTGCAGTAGTTGCAAGACATATTCGCATGACTCAAAATTTTACCTAACTTCAACTAACTACAACTGTTTTATGTTATTTTAATCGTTAGGAAAAGCGTATCTTACACAGAAAATTCTATATTGTAAAAGATCTATACGTTGTGGCTAAGTATATATTGATTGTTATTATATGCTTTCAACAGTTTAACTCAGTTGTAAAATGTTATAAAACAGAGCCGCAAAGACGGGCACAAAAATGAAAAGTAAACATCGGACTTCACAAACCTTTCATTCAGATTAAATGACGGTTGTAATAAATTAGCTTACATAAATGTTCTCAAAATAGTCACTGCCAACATACAAGCAATTTCTATTCAATTAATAAAAGCACCTTTCTCTATATCGGATAAATTACGCACACATTCTAAATCATTATTCCATTAACTCACTTCAGTTACAACTTTTTTCTTACATAAGCACAATGCACTTTCTGATACATTTTGCACGGAACTAAAGTCAAAGTTGAAGACCAGAGAGTAAACAAGTTGGGTTCTTACAGGGGAGCGTCGTTCAAGGAGGACGATGGTACGTGGAAGGGCAACGACGACGGCAAGGTGGTCAACAACCAGCCGCAAAGGGTGATGGATGAGCGCAACGGTATAGGACCACAAGCTGGATACATAGGAAGGTCAGATTTACTCTTAACTGTTACACAACATACAGAATCCTATAATTTTATTGTTCCAGGAGAAGATTCATCAAAACTGGTTTGTATGTTTATCCTTAGTACTACCCCTTAGATCCCGGTGATATGACTTGGTGATAAAAATATTTGGGCCAATCCTTTCAATGAGAACATTTGAGATATTTCTAGCATAGAAGAATACAGCAGTTCGTCAATGGCTGTAACCAACTAGCTCAAGAAGCTTCATTGGTCTCATACTACTCGTAAATTCTGTCAGAAAATGTAATGCTTTATTGACCTAGTTATTCAATAGTTCTATCCATTGTTCGTCGCCATCGTTAGCGCATTTCAAATGATTCAAAGTATTGACTATGCCAAACATAAATTCCAGGATAACGAATGATGCCCGCGAAGACGAGATGGAGGAGAACATGGGCCAGGTGAACACGATGATCGGCAACTTGCGCAACATGGCGCTTGACATGGGCTCCGAGCTGGAGAACCAGAACCGCCAGATCGACCGCATCAACCGCAAGGTAAGGTCTCCACGCAGAGCCTAACCCATCCATGTGAATATTCAACACATCGATGAAGTGCTCGTGATTTCGAAGCAATTTTTGGATCTAGTAATATATGCATGGAAACTTTTGAACCCAATATAAATTTAAATTCTTATTGCCAACGAACTTACGTGCACAGATCTAATTGAAAATTATTCTTTGCTTTCCTTCTTAAGATTGGTGTGATTTCTTCTTTAAAAGAGTGTAAACTTGCCTCGATACTATTCAATGAAATTTTCTTTCCAATTTCGATAAACTTATGATAAGGGGAGGCAGAATTTGCGTAAATTCTGCCGCTTCTTGTTTTGTTCATAACATTTTGATCACGTGTTTCTGCCTGGTACGTTAGAGGTGTGTTTAGATGGATTGTATCCTTTAGTCGGTGTGTACCTGTAATTATTCTGTATTCTAGCTTATTGGCCTTCAAAATTTCGATCACTCGCTTACTCCGCGTATTGGGAAACAAATCTATTAAAAATTTTAATATTTATATGAGCGTGCCAAATTACTAATTCGTTGTCGTCCTGGTGAAAACGGATACGCCTAGCAACCCTGTAATAAATTTTGAAATATAGATACCTTATCTGTTTTCATTTTTTATTAAAATTTCTTCTACAATCTCATCGATTGGTATAACAGTTGCCCATTTGTATAATTTTAATATTATCACAATTTTGCATTGTTTTTAGTAAAATATTTGTGTTCTATTTTTAGTAAGGTCTTATTATAAATATCTAAAAATCCGATTTCACTACGACTACAAAATTTTAAGTATAAAATTACTGTTAAATTGAATTTGTTTCCACACTAATTGGCATCACTAGTCTTCTGTCGAAGCATGAATTTTCCATTTAATCTCCTTAGTACGCAGTTAGACACTATTGGTTGTTTTGAAATTTCTACTTTTACGAGCTCATGACTAACCCACCGAACGACGAAACACATTGTATACCGAATGGCTGCTAGTTCACATCCATCAGACTGACTGACATTCCTTCAAATTTAGACCTCATCAGTAACACTCATTCACCTTCGAGCTAACATACATGTGACTTGTTTCAAGTGACAGCGACTGTTGATAGTGGCCAACTGAATGTCTCTGCATTTTGTACACTCCATACGACTACATCAGACCTTTGTTGTGTTGGTGTTGTCTGAATTAGTATTTTGTGTATACCATAATAATACTTCGAAGTACAATTGGTACAAAATATTAATGATAACCTGGCAACACTGAAAAAAAATTACCAGAAACTAAAAATATATCTACGAATGGTAGAATTTAATGAACACAAAGTACTAATTTCAATATCTCATATAATGTACCTTCCACACTAAACATTGCGTGTGATAGATAAGTAAAATGCAGTCGCTGTAAATTGAACATGATGAGCAGAAACAAAACGCGTGTTCTAATCTTAGGGCGAATCGAACGAAACGAGGATAACGCTGGCGAACCAGCGCGCCCACGAGCTCCTCAAGTAATCGACGGCGGCACAGACAACAGTACACGAAAATATCCACACACTAACACCCAGTCTCGTGGTCACTCGCGACGACGCCCCCCCAAACCCCCGGTTGCAGTACTCATTAACATTAACTATTACTATTTCTCTTAAGTTTATATAATTTTGCTGTTGTAAGATAAAAGGCAAATATAGTTTATAATAGTTATTTTAGATTAATTTCCATAATTTTAAGTTATAGTCATGGTAGCATTCATTTGAAATTATATATGTAAACGGTGCGTATTATCCTAATATAATAGCCTGAGATTCTTTTATTTTTTTACATTTTTACGGCACTTTCATTTTAAGATTATTTCATACTCGAAGTCATGAAAAATGATAGGTCTACTAAACATTAAAAACATTCTTTTCGGCATTTTTTTAAGGTAAAATTATATTTTGTTTATTTATGTCGCAGTAAAAACACTAAAACTATTTATGTGGGCTATTTAGCTAAATAATTTAGACATGACTTCTTTCATTTAGACTGATAATATTTAATTAATTTATTTAGCCATCTGCAACCGGTACCTCCCTAAACATTTTTCCCTTCGTATCTCCCATATATTGAGATACATGTACCAAGCGTGTATATAATAAAAAAACGTGCTACTGTATTAAGTGAACACTTATCTTATGTTCATTAAAATATTTTTTTTCTAGTATTTACAAACGCTCAATGTTTAAGAATACAAGAAAGTGTTTTTTTAGTGTAATTAATTATCATATGCGACGCTTAAGATTTACTTATTTTTGTGTTTTTGTTTACTTCTCCAAGAAATTCCTTGTAGTTTAATTATTAATAAAAATATGGTGCTCATTTTGTGCAGTAGTACATGTTACAAAAGTTATATTAAATGCAAATATCTCCTTATAATATCTTAAAAATAGACCATTAGAGGATTAAAACTAATCAGATTATTTTGTGAAAATGCATTTACCCCGTTGTTGACAAAACATAGTTGTAGATTTATTGTTGCTAGGAAACTAATATCGCTTCAAGCTATTACATTATAAACGAGTGTTAAATGTAATATTGTTAATATTGGCTTAAATAGCATTTGTATATTAAATTGTTCCGTTTTTAAATTAAACAAAACATTAATAATTAATTACAAAATCCAGAATAGCTTACAGATTTCATTTGTTTTTGCACAGAATTATTTGATAAAAACAAAACCTTCATGATTTTTAGTTCTTTTTTTTTATTTCCTCAGATATTATTTGCAAGTTTAGTGACAAAATAAATAAATGTTATAAAATAGAATTGAATATTTAAAAATTATAATGATTATTAAATCTGGTGCGTATATAAATTAATGTTTAAATTTTCCAAATCTCTGTTGCCTATCAACATTATGAAATAATCAAGTTATATAGAACAGTGTGAGGGTGAGTGGAACATGTGATAATATATTCAGAATAAGCAATTAGTGTTTAGCCAACAAACAGTCTCGAAAGTAAACATCTGACATGTATCAGATCTCATTTATTGATTTGTAATGCCGCTGTCATAGAAGCATTTATGGGCTTAGATGAATTCATAGAAATATTTTAATATCATTTCAAATTGTATTAATGTACCTTTGTAACCACATAAACAGAACAATTATAATAACTACATTCAAATGCTTTTGTTGACCAGACAAGAATAGGCTCACTAACTATTAAAACATGTTTTAAAAAATATTGGTTAGTGAAGTGTTGTAAAGTATTTAATTATATATTTTTCTTTTCTTGGGATTACGTTTTAGTTACTGGGTACATTGCAGCGTAATGTATATGAATATTATATGTGTCAAATATAAAAACAATAAAATGGTATAATAGTAATAACACATATCTCAGCGAGGTGCATATCTGCTTCTATGAATGGTAACAAAGACGTTAGTTTATATGTAAATTATTGTTAGTATAAAATTATAGATAGATGGTCTATAATTCATTAATATTAGTTATTTTTATTTATTTTACTTTTGTGTAAAAATAAATTATGATATTTGTAAAGTTATTTATTTCCCTTCAGTTTTTATTCTTATTATTTTCATTTATTTTATAATAGATTTTTAATATTATTTATTTAATAATATCAAAAACAAACTAGTAAGTGAATTAACTATAAAGGCAGTTTTAAGTAAGCAGTAGTAAGAAGATTTTGGTCAGATATATATGATACACTTTAAGTAATAATAGTTTTGTAAGTTGCCGTTAGTACTGTAACTGTACATCTTATCAACAATTAACAAAAACGTTAAAAATTACTTCTAGACGTAAAAACCTACTTTTTACTATTTAAAATATTTATTCGGTTAATTTGTCATTGTTTACACAACTCTGATACGAAATTATTTACAAAAACTTCGAAGTAGACACACAATAGGTAGGATAGTGTCGAACGTTCTCAGCTGTCACCACGAGACTGCAACACAAACACACACACAAACACGCAACATGTCGCTGATGATCGTGAGTATTATTTTATCTTTTAAAGCACTTTCTACGCACTGCTTGTATTTTAACAAGCAAATTGTCACAGCTTTTGTCAGTCGTGTTTAAAAAAAACGCTGTGAATGACGCCATCTGAGCAGCGCTTGAAGCCTTAAATCCGCTGGAAGATAAGGCTTGTATGATTCAATATTGTACATCCCATTCGCACAACTGCATTGATCAAGATTTGTTGGCGAAGTCTTTTTTTTTTTGTTAGGATGAAGAGAAATTATGCCCAGTTGTTTGTACATGTAAAAATAGGTTTTATTACTTTTTCTTGAGAGTGTCCTTGGGTTTATTTTTCTTCTTTTCTTCTATTAATTTCTTTTTTATTTTTCGTTTTTCTTCTATTTTTCTGTTCTAAACTACCTGTAATGTGTAAATATGATCGTATTTGTCTTTCTTTTCAAATTTATATCGTCTCCTTTTCTTTTGTTGTTTTATGTAAAATGGTCGTCTTTATTTCTTTTATCTTTCAAACCTGTCTTAATAACATTTAATCAACTCAAAAGTATTGTAAAATAATATTTTACCTTCTCTTCATGCCTAAGTATTTAAGCGTATTATAATATTATCTGCCAAAGTACTACTTTACGCTAACAATTAATAGATTAACCCTATAGTTTAAATAACCCAGAAAATTATAGCCTCAAAGAATATTTGGTATTGCAATGTTAAAAAAAGGAGTGGAAACAGCCATTGTTCTAAGCAGTCCAACTGAGTTTGAAGAGAACTCATCCAATATGCAACACTATACTATCCTTAATTATTTTACCTTACCATACATGCACTTAGATTGACAATTAATCTTTTTATATTAATTACCTCTGAAATAAGAAACACAACATAAAATAAGGTATTTGACTTTGATCGATATTTTTTTATTATTTTGCTTTCAAACACAAATACCATTAAAATAAAATATTTTTGTGAAAATAGTATTAAAGTAGCTTGTAAAATTAGGCAAATATTAGTATTTTGAAAAAAGACTGGGAGCGTAGTTGGAACATCTTAACGTCTCTTTCACACGCACACTCTGTAATGCATATTAAGTGCAGTGACGTCACTAGTTTTGTTTTGCATCATTTAAAAACGTTTCTAAACTGTTTAATTCTGAATGGATTTTTAAAATAACTAGTTTCTTACATATTGGATATGGATAAATAAAAAATTACCTATTGATAAATATATTTAAAAAATTGAGTCAAGTACCATATTGGCTGGTGTTATACAGTAATGATCCAACCTTAAAACATTACATGCCAAGCTATCAAAAATAATTTGTATCCTTAAGTGACAATGGCGTTAAAGCAAAACTGGCCTAACCCTACGTAAAATATGTGTTTAGTTAAATTTAAAGTATCTGAGTGTTTGGTGATTTTTCCCAAAACCAATTTTATTAATACAAAGGTGTGAATGTTGAAACAAAGTTGGACTGCTTAAATATTCCTGAATCAATAGAACCTGGGTTATTCAAGCTAAATATAATACCATATAGCAAATTGTAACTAATCTGTGAACTTCCTTATAGGGTGAGAGCAACGAGACGCGCATAGCGGTCGCCAACCAACGGGCGAACAAACTCCTTAAATCTTAAGAAGCAATGTAGAAACACATTCTGTCTGTAAAATGACGCTGCCATATGTTTATAATCTTTATTCCTATTACTACTAAGTTTATTTTCTACTTCTTCCTACATTGTATGGGTTTAATGTGTATTCCCATTGTCCATGCGAAACTCTTAAACATGGCTGCCTAGATTTCAAACTTTCATCGATTCTTTTGATCCACTACAATTTATTAATGTTTCATATTATTCATATGAATTTGATTTCATATTCAATATTGTTATTTAACTGATGAATTAATACATAATCTTAAAAATATCTTTCACGTCAATGCATATCTCATGGAGTTCCCGAGCATTATATTTTTGTAAATGTATAAAGTACAAAGACAAATAAATCCTGCAATAGGGACCTAAATAATTATCTTGCACAATCTCAATTAATATCTTAATAGTTCCTGTGATGAAAATGAATATATTTTTATGAAAACCTCATTATGTTTAATAATATAATTTAATAAATATTTTGCCATAAGTTATTAATACAAAACTAGGTTTTTCTGAAGAGTTGTACTTAAGACATTGGCAAGCGTCATTTTAATCCACGCTCTTAATCCCACAAAAATACGTATCTACATGGTAAGTACAGTTTTATTAGAGTAACACAAAATGCAATAATTAATTAAAATGTTAAAGTAACTTGCATTATGCAATACATTTGAGACACCTTTATTGTTGATTATGCCTAGTAGCATTATTGAATAAAATTAACTGTACTTACCTATTTACACATCAAATATGAGATTAATTACTCTAGCTTGAAATTACTTGTTCTTGCCTAATTTCTAAGTCATATATTTTTGGAAAGGCAGAGTTTGGAATCTATAAATTCGTAGGCGCAAAAGGGCTCTGTTTTACAAGATTAGTATTTCTTATGACACATATAAGACGTTTTTAGAAATCATTAGAATAATAAAACGTCTGAAGTTACATGTGTACATTCTTTCTAATTTATTTGCATTTATTTTTAGCAATGTGCCAAATTAAATATTTTTTTTGAGTGTTGGACACGGCAAAGCTATTACACCACGCCCAAGATATACATCGATGAAAAAGCATAGAGAATCTAGATAGTTCACAAACCTGATCGACCGATGTTACTGGAAACTAACATAGTCTCTTAAAATAGAAAGAAATATTTTTATATTCTGAGATGTAGAGTTGACTAACAAAATTCGTTTTTGTTTTGTAATTTATTTTCATTTTGAAGCGGTGCTATATATTTAGTTTTCGTAGGTTTTTGTATTATTATATCCTTAGCAAAAATTATAAGAAGTTCCAAAAAAAAGTACACCAAAAGTAGAACGGTTTTCCGTGTAACACAATTATTATTTGTAAAGTAGGTTTCGCTCTTATGCATTCTTGATTTATTTACATTTTCTATTATCGAAATAAAACTTGAATAAAAATCCCCTGTCCCTCAGTGCTAACCATTTAACACAATATTTGCTTGCTGTCTGTACTCTGCGTAATTACAGTTCTCGTGTCCCAAAGTAAACAACTAACAATTATCAAGTCTTCGTAAAATTAGTGATTCTAACATTAAATATTAGTATTTTTTTACGTTCAGATTAAGCTATCTCTTACGCTATCTCAGTGAGATGCACAAGTGGCAACTCCACTGGCTTTCTTCTTTGTTAGATTAAGGTAAAGGTGCCTGATTAAATAGTTGGTTTTGTTATTATTTTTGTAAAGACGTTGCATTTAATATTGAATAAGTTACAAATACGGACGCTTCTGTTTTATTTTGTAAGGCATGTTAGCAGAGTGTAAGTGCTTGCCATAAGCATGGCACGCTGCAGATCACTGCGAAGCCTAATGTTAATCTATTATAAGAGGCTCAAGATTGTTGCGTGTGGACGTGTATCGAGAAAGCATTAATATTGTAATGTAATTACAAAATATAACGCAATAGTATATGAGAACTATATCGTATAGTTGGATATTTAAATCTTTATAATTACTTAAAGTGTATTGTTGTAAGTTCGACGAATAAAATGTACCGGCCTTAGGAGTAATGTGTAGGAATGTTAAAGGCAACGGCTTGAAAATATATTATACTCGTGTACCGGTTTAGTGTTAAGAGTTTTTCGAAAATTTCTCTATGTCTTTTTCTCTCAATCATATTAGTTACTAAGTATTAAAGTATCTAATTAAATATTTTATTAAATGAATACATATTTTAAACAGTGTTAATATTAAGCCGTGGGCACATAGCTTCGTGCAAGGGCAACTAGCAATAAGGTGTTACAGGAACGCGACTATTTTCGTACAGTGGAAATGTTGCGGTGCGCTCATGGCTCTGTAGTGTTGTTTTGTAACAGCTATTCAAATTATCCAATAGATGTGTAACTACCGCCTGCATAATCTGTATCTGTTTAATTCAGCCTAAAATATTACATAGGTGTAAAAGTAATATCTATTTTCTTTAAGTATAGATAAAGATAGTATAAAATGTTAATTTCTAATTACATTATTGATTTGTTAAATTAAATCGTGTTGTATTATTTTAACCACTTCGTCCTCACCTTATTCCTTATTCTCTATGGAAATGAAAACACAAATATTTTCTAATTTATATTTGTTAAAAAAAACAACGTTACAAATGTAAAATCATTTAAATATCAAACAATTTTACTTTATTGAATTTCACACAGAGTTTAATCCTATTCCACATAGTCCACGGTCTATTCGATTAAATCCGAATGTTGGGGAATTCCGATAATCACTATTTTTACACATATTGATACTTTTTTTAAACATTTTAATACTACATAAATCATAGTCATATAATAAAAAAGTCCACTATTAATAATTATAAACAATTTTTGTACCATCGTATCGTATGTACATAGGTTCAACTAAGTAATGTAATTGTTTATTGATTAATTGCTAACAAAAACAAAGTAATACTTTTTAATAAATTTTTTTAATTAATAAAGTAATATGCACAGGTAACATGTAAGTATGCTTAAGGGCTTTGTTTACAGCCAGTCACTTTATTTTCAAATGACTATCGTACATTGCCAACACAATAAAGCGCGCCAAACAAAGGATTTTAAAACTAATTAATTATATTTATATACACTCAATTGTATACGATGACACAGCATGAGTACTTTCTCTTCACACACTTACTTTCTTATAACGTAACGTTATGAAATAACACGGAATGCTAACAAAGTCAGTATGCATTACATAATTGATACCACAGTCTTCTTTATCTTAACAATTGCAAAAATATTAGATGAATAATACCTCTAAAACACTACCATTGGTTTGAAATTTATTCCCAATTTAGACATGTAATGCTAAAATTTGATTTGTCCATAAAAATTCATAAAAAACAAAAGTTATAAGTCATCTAAATTCTTCCGGCGTGTGGCGAAATTTGGAACCACAAATAAAATTAAAATTATACAAATTTGACTTATTGTTTGAGATATTATGTTTTTGTAATTTAAAGAAGCATTTAAACTCGTAATCTAATAATGTTAGCTGCTGTTTAGTGTTCACAAGCAAAACATTTGAATTCTATTGTTTATTCAATTTCATAGATTTCCATTTGTTATTGAATAGGAATATAATATTACAAAGCCAACACAAAATTGAAATATCTCGCGTGTCGAATTATCCTTTTAAAGCACTTTTTATTAGCATTTGTGTAGTTTGTTTACTGTTTTCAAAATATCGTTTATAAGATATAAGAATCCTTCCCAGTTTGATCAAACGTGCTCATTGGAGGATTTCATATCGCTGAAAAGAGAAACATTTTTAATTAAATATAATTAACATTATCAACAGACTTCGCTGGAAAAAATCTACTGTGATCTTTACACTGCGTAGTTAAAAGGTTTTACGTTAAAACATAGATATATTATTCTGCTTAAAAAGGATCAATTCCAGAAATGAGTATTGCATCGTATAATGAAATCAGGAAACGTCAATTACAGTTAGAATACCACTAAAATCTCTTAATAAAATGAAACTTGAGACATGCAATTTATATTATTGCCTTAGTTCCTAGGAAACAGGCCACAAGTACCTAATAGCGTATAGACTAAACAATAAAATTGTTGGAAAATTCCACTTACTAAGTTCAACGACGAGCTCAAGTGACACCATAACTGCAAAGCCGAGGAGAGAGCAGACAAATTGGAGGAGACCGCTGCTTCGTCGCCATACTTCGAAGAACACCACGTAGACAAGAGTTCCACACGCTATGCCCTGAAAACGAAATTACGAATAAATATTCAATAATTATAGATATAATAAAAAGTATGTATATCCAAATCGCAATAGGTCCTCGCGGTGGGTACCTCTCAACTTTGAAAGAGGTCTGTGCACAGCAGGAACCTACCCTATATTTTAAGCTAATACCTATAAAAGTAACCTAGTCAGGAAACAAACAAACCGTAGGTACAAAATTGATTATGCATACATAATATTAATATTTACTCCATTAGTAACTATGGATCCATATTTTTATTTATTTCTTGCTAAACCGTATTAAACCTTTATTCACACGCAATTATACCTACATCAATTTATGTCCACATTGTGAGTGCATATTCATAAACCCGTAATAAACTGCAGTTGC
The DNA here is from genome assembly GCA_033459515.1 of Theretra japonica. Classification (NCBI taxonomy): domain Eukaryota; kingdom Metazoa; phylum Arthropoda; class Insecta; order Lepidoptera; family Sphingidae; genus Theretra; species Theretra japonica. The sequence continues at coordinate 6,125,113 of CM065951.1, read as the reverse complement.
ATTCTTGTGTATTGATAAAAAGCGACAACTAGCTTACAGATTGCACTACATATAAATTGCCGCAGTAGTTGTAACACTATATTTTAACGAAGAAGTCATTCCATCTCTAGATAATATTTATAGTTAGAAGTATTAAGTATTGTATTGTATTGTATCAGCCCATATACGACCCACTGCAGGGCACGGGCCTCCTCTACAATCAAGAGTACGATTGAGAGTGGTTAGGCCATATAGTCCACCACGCTGGCCTAGTGCGGGTTGGCGGACTTACATACCGTAGAAATTCTTTTAAAATCGCTACGGTATGCAGGTTTCCTCACGATGTTTTCCTTCACCGTTAAAGTGCGTGGTGATTGACTATCAATACACACATAACTCCGAAAAGTCAGAGGTGTGCCCTGGGATTTGAACCCGCGACCACCGGGAATATGTAGGCAGCCGAGTCTGGTCCGTTACCAACAGGCCACCACGCACGCAGAAGTATTAAGTAGGTATCTACAATTATTTTCCGACCCTCTTTATTATACACCTATGCGGATAATTACAACCATCCTAGTGCTAAATGTCAAATACTACCTACACAAAACTTTGTGTCGGTGCGGGACTTAAACCCACTGCCATTCCTTTCATCACCGGCTCCCAACCAAGTGCGCCAAAAATACTGTCATAACCAACTGACTGGGCACATCAATAGGTAAGTACTACAATGACATTAAATGTTTTTATTCTAAAATACGAGCATTGCAAACTATAAATATTCAACTCATTGCTAGATAATTACACAACGAAAACGGCATAGACCTTAATTCATAATTTACTACTTTGTTTTACTAGGAATTAACTCTGTTCAACGCGAAATAATCCTCAGCTGTAAATGCATTAACTACTTGTGTTTTTTATCGGCCTTTGACTTCCTTTTTTTTCTATGCACGTGTACCATGTATTTCGCATTAACATAGTAGGTGATTGTCTCCCGGTTGTTAATAACCCCATTTTACGATAGCCACTAATCTTTTAACTGCTTTTAATAAAGGCGTATCGACTACTGTTTATTGATTTGTTTAATTACTCTGAAACGACGCTATGAAATATAATGTTATCAACGATAGGCATCAATCTGACAACATCGGGGCAATGCCCTCAATTGAAAATAAACCGATTTCTTATTAGATTATATCGACATATTATTGATTTTTGGTATGGACTATACCTACCACTTGTAAGTAATACACAATTCATACGCAGTAGATATGATTAAATAATATCTAATAAATACACCCAACAGTCTCATACATGGTCCTGATCCCACACTAAGTTCAAGTCTTGTGTCGTGGATATCAGAAACTACGAGAGACTTTCCAATCTCAAAAACACCCAGACCCGAAACAATGCCTGTAGATCATACAAATATTTGTCTTGGCATCAACCCCGCGGTCTCGCGTCTAAACAATTGCGCTGCGGAGACTGTCGAATTATTATATTGAGATGTGGAAACTCGAACTAGGTACGTATTCTTCACTATATCAAAGTATCTCAACTATAGGTACTGAGATACTAAAATCTTAAATAGGTATCTAACTGAAATGATCATGATGACACGCGTAACCCCGCATAAAGCTTCACAAGATAAAAAATAAATTAATTTACATTTACTCCTTACCTGTAAGATTACAGAATAGATTCCTGCCTCGGCGGCGCCTGATCCTCCCACCATTAATATGCCAATTCCTATGCCCAGAGCGGACATAAACGAATAAGTGAAAATGTACACAATCGATAGCCATTTCTTAGTTCCTGCCGCTAAAAGTTCAACTCCAATGCAGAATGCTATTATGTATTTGTGCGCCGACACTGCGCCAAACATATACCTGCAAACAACATTATCAATTGTAATAAAATGTAAACAAAGGATAATTATATTGATATGTTACAATGTATTATATTATACGGATAAAAGTGTCAGTAGTACTGTAGGCTAAAATTGTATATTACGATATCTTTAAACGTATAAAATATAGCTTGCCACCGTTAGTATAAAAACTGAATTTTATATATTTACATATGTTGTTAAGGCAACTATCAAAAGATATTTCATTGGAATCCGGACACTTTTGATGGTTCTGTCATCTAACCAGACACATTAAAGCTGATAACTTCCAAAGCCAACCCGATCGGTAGTTCATAATAGCTGTTCATGTGATGCTTGTTAGTGGCATGTGCAGAGGCGGATTATCCCTACGGCAAACTAGTCACGTGCCTAGGGGCGGGAGATTGCGAAGGGGCGCACACAGGGGGATTACGGATATCTTCGTTTCATGCAAAACCATCGAATGCTGTAATTATGATACCTACTTATGTGAAATAATCATTTGCGTTATAACATGGTGTATTTCACTCATTAACAACATAGTACAATGAGAAAATATGCAATAAGACAGTTCCTCGTTCTATCGAAGTTACTATTTTTTAAGTATGACTGCTAGAGGGGCGCTTTGAGGTGTTTGCCTAGGGTGCTCTCAACATTAAATCCGCGTCTGGACATGCGCAGACAAACTTTAAGCTTTTATAAAATTACGAAAATGGCGGCCACGGGCTCTTGATCTATAAAGTGAGTTTGGAAGTTGCAACGAAACTGTAAACTGTACCAATTATCATTATTAAAATATTTCGTTCAAACCATGGTTTTATAACGGATGAGAGAAAAGTCTCTAACAATCTCAGAAAATATTTATTTCCCACCGTGGAATGTTGTATTATTTTTTTATCTACTCAGAGTAATTATTTCATTGAAATGTTTAATCTTGCAGACAGGTAATGTCGACAGAATTTTCATAAGACGCACATTACTTTTTGCACTTTTTTAATGTAGCTACAATCATGGATAACTACTGCATTTCCTTTTTAAATGAGAATTACACGTCATGCTGAGAAATTAAACATCGAAATTCACGCAATGGGCATTACAGTACAGTTTATATTTTGTTATATTTTGCGTAACTAGCGTAAAAAATATGACTTAGTATGTACTAGGTAGTTATGTTTTGTTCTCCTTAATTGCGCGCGTAATAAATCTATATAAATTAATTATACTTATTGCTCCTATTCTATTGTTAAGTACTTGGCTAATCCCTTATTCCACCACATGTTGATGGGCAGATAAAATTCTAAATTAATTGTTTGTCCTAAACATAGACTCACCCCTTGCTTCGTCAAATTTCAAAATGATGTATAGGCAACTTTATGTTTATAAAATTAAGAAAGACTGCACCAAGTATAAACAAAAGCAAATATTTACCATTGTGCTCTAATATTAGCTAATCTTTATTTTATCTATACTTACAATCTATATTTATCTCTCACGTTTTCCAGTTGACACATACCGACATTTTTTGTAATCTTTATAATCTACTATAGCATATTTTATAACGATAATTAATGGAATGACCTGTCGAAACTTTAAAATACTTCAATAACAATCTGTTATTTTATTAGGTACTGTACTGTATCAGCCCATATACATCCCACTGCAGGGCACGGGCTTTCTCTCGAGAGAGTACAATTGAGAGTAGTTAGTCCACCACGCAGGCCTAGTGCGAGTTGGCGGGCTTTTACATACCATAGAAATTTATACAAATCGCTATGATATGCAGGTTTCCTCACGATGTTTTCCGCTATAGTGTGCGGTGATTGACTATCAATACACACATGACTCCGAAAAGTCCGAGGTTTGCCTGAGATTTGAACCCGCGACCACCGTGTGTATGTAGGCAGCGACGTCTGGTCCGTTACAGGTAAACACGCACTTAGGTACATGTTTACAATTTACATGAGTAATAAAAACTATAGTTAATTTCAAACTCGTTAGTATAGGCTAGCCTATGCTCGTACCATAGCAGATGTATTTGCTGCGGTTACACATAAAGAATTGTTAAATCCAATTTATTGGCTCCGTCGCGCAATTTGGTAGGAAGCCGGCTGTGAGGCGAGACGCCGCGGATTCGATCCCCGCACCGAGACAAATCGTTGTAACTTGCGACCCCAAATTAACGCCTATTCCGTTTCTGGGTGTCGTGAGACCAAAATGTCTTTATTAGTTTTTATTTCATAACACGCATGAAACAATCTACCTAGTAGTTATATTTTCCTGCAATGTTAGGATTACGTGTCAAACTACTGATTGTACGTAGGTATTTGTTTTATTTTAATACATATTATAAAAGTGTTACGTGGACTACTTTTAATCATAGGCGACATATAGATAAAATAGTTTATCATAAGTTTTAATAATCAAATATTTATATGTATTGGGCAATTCACCGGCGATAAAAAATTATATTTACTTCATATTTATTGGGGCCATTTCACATCAAATGTGAAGATTAAAGGATTACTGTGATAACAGGTACTTCATTTCGTGTATTAGTGTTTCATTAATTATTATTAGTAGGGCTTTGGGAACAACAACCTAATTTTTAGGGGTCTGTGCAGCGCAAAAGTTAGATTAGGCATAAATAGGTACTTAAATGAATTCCATATAAAATATTTGAAGTTATATATGTAGCTGAGACGCATCACGCTTTCACTATTAATAAGTTACAGATCTTATGCAAACTCAGGCCCAAAACTAAAAATTGTACTTTTTGGTGGAAAGTGATGAGCGGCGTATGCATTTGATCAAACCATTGTATGATACAAGTATAAAAAACAATGACTGAAATACCCAAATTTTATTATTTAATTGCATGTTGTATATTTAGACTATTTTGTATCTATTATGCCCAAGGAAGCTAGCGACATTTCCTCGAAGCGAAAGAGCTCTACCCAGTACTTTCCTTTTTTTTCGTAATTACGAGATTATCTTGCCTCCTGATTCAGAATTGGTGTAATGCTTTATCATTTTCATTACTCCCGAAGCTTGTGCCCTGAGACTTCCTCCCACCCCTCACTATAATAGAATGCCGCAAAATTATTTTATAGCTTCGAAATGCTAAAGTAAATAAGGACATTAAAAAAATAATTAAAATTTCTTTGTAATTTTATTTTCGGTTTTAATAAAATATGGTAAAAAACAAAGGTCATGTACACTGATTCTGCACTGATTCATCAATTAATTAACATATACGTGAGGTGATTAAATAGCGTCTGATGGAGATGTTAGAATTGGAAAGTACACCTACGCTGTATACTGATTACCATAATATAATTCCTGATGTGAATACAGGTGCGGAACCTGCAAAGCACATCAGTTACTAGTCTCACCTAAAATCTTATCAATGCCCGAGATAGCATGTTTTTAATTATCCATAACATTTATTGCACATTACTCATACACAATAAAAATAAAATTTGTGTGTTATGTGTAAAAATATAATATGTTCATAGCTTTGTTTCATTGCATTGCATTCCTAGATAAACTGGGTGGTAAAAAGTAATTGAATTTTACTTACCAAACGTTGACAACTGATGATTCCAACCCTACCGCGAGGCCCTCAAACAACTCGTGTATCGACAAAGCGAGTACGATCAACAATCCTCTTAAAGCCGACACAACAGAGTCTTCTGAAGAAAAGTCTACCACCAGGTGACTATGTCCTTTGTGATTGGAACTGTCAATTTCCTTTTCTTTCGGTTGGATTTCAGTTGGACCGGACTCAGAGTCTCTGCGTCTTATTTCGAAGGATTGTGAAATGTTGGCTACGTTGTTCTTGTTCTCCCGGCTGTTTATGTACAGATGGACCAGTTCCTCCACTAAATACATCATGAAGAATCCTCCGCACATGATGAGCCCCGCCAGAAATATTGGCATGTCAGTAATTCTTCCATCGGCTGAAATCAAAATCAATTATGTATAAATTATGTCTGTGTAATTCTATTTTTTTTTCTAGGAGGCAAATAACCATACAGGTCTCCTGATTGTAAATACTTTTATTCATATTATTATTGATAATGTTTTTAAACTAACTAATGGCATGATAACCGTGTATAGGTATCCAAAGCGCTTTACGAAAAAGGATCCTGTATCTAGTGCCTTAGGTCGGTTTTTTTAATATGTTTAACTTAAAGTAAAATCGTATCTATCTTTAAATCCTGTATTATATCGATGGTGAGCTCGGAGATTCTAAAAATCCTAAAAGTAAATATTTTTATGGCTTGTAAAAGCTACTCAAATCTTCGAGGCGCTAGAGCCCCGCGCCGGCTCGTGGCCGTGGGCGATCGCCCACATCCACGGATAACCGCGCACTTCTAACGCCGCCTCTGCCTTACTTAAGCCTTTAACTAGATCACAACAATATCTTATTTAATACTTTAATATGTATTTAATCCTATGTATAATTTATTTTATCACAATTCAAATACTTTTTTACAACACATGTATTAGCTTTGGACATTGCAAGATATAATTAAAATATGTAGTTTCCGAATTGAGGACTGCGCGTTCCAAAAAATTTACACTTTCAAAAAGAACTATTAAGCGTGTACGATGAAAATGCCTTTGAAATATTTTTACCTATAAACCAACATAAAAATGTTGAAGTAACCTAATTTATTTCATACATCGATAGTATTTATTAGGTACCTAATTCAGAGTGAACTTTCGAATCACTAGTTAGGTACTCTTCGACACTCATGTTCATTCACCTTGCTATCATTCAATCGTGTCTCACAACCTACATAATTATAATGTTACCACGCCAGAATCATTATCAATCCATTATCTCACAAAAACAATTTAATTCATCATGATCATAACAAATAGCGCAGAGATTTAGTACATATTATAATTAAGATTATAATCGATATTAAGTTTTTGCCACCAAAAATAAAGACGAACGTCTGCAATATGTTATTTTTTACCAATTTGATCGCCATTCGCCCATTTGCATTAATAGGTGTTGCATAAACAATAGCCACAAAACTGAGGAGTGATTAATATTTACAGCTATCTTCTTGTTATTGCATTGTAAGATTCGTTCTGTAGCACCAACGTACCTACAGATGACACTCGAATTCATTTGGTTCCAATAAATACCATCGTGATCAAATGAAATAGAGTGAAATCGTGCTCTACTGTAGCAATCAATAGGCTAAAGTGACCAGTTCTCGACACTAATCCTTTATTTCCAATGAAATTGAGTATTAGGAACAAACCTGCTAAAATATATTCAACTCGTTAAGTAGTTCTGTACCTATTGATGTTACATGGGTATAAATTTTAAGCTCTCTATAAGAACAAATTTATGAGGCTTCCTAATTTTGTTTTTATATATTCCTGGTTCCTATATTTATTCCTGGCTAGGTATAGATGTTTTTGTCCCCTTAAAGAAGGTGTCAATAAGCAAAGTTTGAGAATGCTGTTTCTCATATATCTAGATCAGGGGATCTAGATATGATTGTTTAACTATTATATAAGGTATTACATAATTTTCCACGACGGAAGCTGACGTTCTATTTGTATGTCTCTTAGACTAATATCTTTATTATCATTAGAAGAGTCAAATTCAACTGTCGTAACCAGAGGGCAAAAGCCTTCACATATACCTGCCAGTGATATTATCATTGGGAGCCGGAACGGAAACTCTCGCCTGTACTTAAAGGTCACCAAGCGTGCTTGAAAAGTACTCGAACACTGGCCTTAGAACTAACTAGGAATTGAAATTATGGTTTCTTGGATTTACGCGAATGTTACACATTGAAATAAAACTAATTCTTATGGATTTTATCGCGAATTTGATTAAATTTTTACATATTTTTTTTCATTTCCCGACGTTTCGATCACTTTACAGTTTTCGTGGTCACGGGGCGGACTGAGGTATTATTAGTCATCCGCTTAGTGACTGTTACAATTCAACTACCCTTAAGAGTAGAAAATTAAATCAAATTCGCGATAAATATAATCCCAATAAAATCAAAAGAATGATACATTACATACATTACAATAAAATTAAAAGAATGGTACATTGAGCATGAAGCTACAGCACTTTTATTAGATAATCTTACGTATTATATGTCTTATTTATAGAAGGGACTACTTTTGTGTGGGATGGTCATGTGTATTTCAACTTCAATTGTCTCTCCATGAGATGTTTCTACCTGACATATACCTCTTACACGTGACGACAACAAAGCATGATTTCAAAATTCAATGCTTGTTACAGATTAGGTTATGGTTTTCGTATGGTCAGCATATCTGACATCAATATATAGTAATAATCTTCATCAACAGGGACTTCATCATCTAAGTCTACCACTGAATAGACATACATAAACACACGCCTTTTTCCCAGAAGGGGTAGGCATAGGTGAACTACCAGAACACCCACGTTTCGCCTAGTATATTCCGTCCCACGATGTGATAGGGGGCGAGCCTATCGCCATATCGGGCACAAACTCCTGACTCCGGGCTGATAATGAATAGAAAAATCCAATATCACTTTGCCCGATCCGGGATTCGAACCCGAGACCTCAGCTTTGCAATCGTACCGTAGTACCACTACGCCACCGAGGCAGTCAACCACTGAATAGACAAACATAATAAATATTTTTCAATCTATATAGTATGCCCTATGCTCCGCACCGACTTCTTCGACGTTTGAAAGGGGTTTAGACTTTGGTCTACCACGCGTGTCTAGATGATTCATATAGCTAGGTCCAAATCTTAATATTTACCTACGTAGTTAAATTGAATAATAGTCGACTACTACACACCCATAACTTCGAAAAGTTCGAGGTCTGTGGCTTTAGCTCCAACCTCCAACCTCTAATATAACTGTCTAGTCTGCTGCCAAGTTGACTATTACGTACGTTTAAATACGTGTAATACATCTGTTAAACATAGGCGTGCTAAAGATTAACACTTACATAATGAATTGTGTTAGGGCTTAAATGTTGATGATATAACATACTTCATCAAATTCTACGGTAAATATGACTTATTCGATATGAATTCGATACAGCAGTGAAAGCGAAGCTTGTGTGAATAATAGCCATAAAACTAGTGATAAATAATTATCATTTTACATTGAAGTGAGTTCTTGTGTGTTTAAAACACTTTATACGTTTCAAATAATAATTATGAATGAAGAAATGCTTCTATGTCCATAAAAAATTTTGTCGTTAAAGGGATTTTTTTAATTTATATATAATACCATAACAGCATTAAAAACTAAGGCGGCATTATACGAGTACTATACTACTGTACATCCAGCTACTGAAACTACATATATTATAAACAAAAACAATAAAATAAAATATAACAAGTATACCGAATTAACAAAAAAATTACAAAAGAGTTTAAACATTAAAATGTATAATCCTCCTTCAGTGCATCTTTGTGCCACTTCTGGGATTTTGGGCAGGCTGCAATGACAATTGACATATATATGTTCCGAGATGATGTTGAGCAGTCATTTAAAATATGTTATAGAAGTAAATAAAAAATACCTGACATTGGCAGAGTTGTCGCCTCTGCGATAGAGCCATTAAAAAAAATAGATTTAAGTATAGAAGTAACTACTAGCCTCAATAATAACTTACATACAACTTACTTTAAGCCTCAATAATTACTTGCAGACAGCAAAATTGCTCTAAATTCCCAAACAGCGTACATAATGAGTGGGTGGATTCGTGACTACAACCGTCTAAATACCGAATGCATTTCCCACAGTTGTTTGCTAATGTCAAACTCAAGTGATATTAGTATCTAATGGCCACATTACAATGTTAACGCATACATTATTATCAATTGTTTATGTGTATAATATTGGTAAATTTATTTTCTTACTAGCTTTTACTCACGGATCCTTTGCCGTGGAACTGGAAAATCGAACATCCTATTTCATCGGGAAAGGATTTTCGAATATAAAAATTAGACTGTGTAGAATCCTGCCTTCATTTCGATGATGGAACCTTCCCTTGTTGATGTTAAATAGAGCTACTGCAGTAGTCTAGTTCAGTGGTTCCCAAAGTTAACTGGGCTCCAACTCACCTAGTGCCGGCATTAGGGTAAGGCCGTGTTGGGTGACGGCTCTAGGGCACCCGATGCCGAGTTTGCAGTAATCTATAGTGTATAGTACTTATAGGTCGCCATAGAAATTTCACCCGTGGCGTCGTTAATGCTAGAGCCATTACTAAACAGTAACAGAGTAAACACTCACCTAATAAAATTACCAAATTGGCGGCTCACCTTGGCCGTAAAGCGGAAATAAAAGTATTAGTAAAACAACATTTACTTATCTACAATAAAATGGTTAAATACTTAAATACATCCAAGAACTGTAATTTTAATATAAAGTGTGAATTTGTTTTCTATTTTTTGTCATTAGATTATTAGAGATTAAGCATCAACTTCAATTTTAGTCGCAGAGTTTGATTTTTCCAATTTGTTTCAGTACTAATTTCGGTTTAATGCTGATCATGGCCAAAAATCCGGCCTTACATGAGGCACTCAAGGGGAGGAAGTCTTTTGAATATTCAGGGATCACTCGATATTCGCTTGCGAACATCAGTGGGTCGCAAAGCCATAGTTTAGGCAAAGCTGGTCTAGTTTATAAAATATAGAAGGACATACGGAATAATGGCAGAAACATGAATTCATCGACATTAGCATTTCGTTGTAACCTTTAAGTCACTGACAACACTAACGGAAGGAACTTGTACCTTTATCGCCATATTGCACAAACCGGTAACTACAAGTTAAACGTGTTATAAACTGCAAATTAAACATTATTGATTCCAACTATTAAAACAATATATAATTCTTGCTGTCCAACATATTTTAGGATTAGGACATCGACATCCATTTAAGGATCTTCTACACCGAGAAACTTTCTAGATATTTCATCGTTTTATATCTTACCCACATCTACTAATACCAAACTTAGCCAGTTTTCGAATGAAGCAGTAACAATATTTACTGTTTTATTCGAAGACTGGCTGAGTTGCTAACTACATGGTTCTAGGTCCTTAAAAGAACCACGCGTGCTGGCTTGCGAAGCCACAGCTTGACGGTTCAAACCATCTCGGCGCGAACAAAAAAGTTCGCAAATTCTTTTTTGTGCCGCACTGTGAAGCTGTGGAATTGTTTGCCGTCACACGTGTTCCCTCCTTCCTATAATCCTGGGTCCTTCCGCCGTAGTGTGAAGAAGCATCTCAGCAGGCCGGCATAATTGTGTCGAATGGCATGGGACCGCCGTCTGATGCCATTCGATACTCTGTCTGGACGGCATTTGAGCTTAACATCAGGTGCAGTGCAGTCATCATGCCGCGCCAGAATAAAAAAAAAAAAATAGATCTCTTCAATTCATTTTGCTTTAAAACGTCTAGTTGTACCAAAACACGTTAGCATTCAGATTCACAAGGACCAATTTGGCTCTTAAAAGACATCCCATCGCTATTCATCCACTGAGATGATACAAAATAGGAAGAGTAAGCTTTTGATTTCAGTTATCTTGTAAAGACATTATCACATCAAATTCTTTTTTAAGATGGTAATGTACCTACTCGCTCTCAATAATTACTTAATCGTTAATTATCGTTAATATCTCGACTTTCCTTCTACGTAATCGAACGTAATTTTGGTAATTAACTTGTAGATTTTAGAGATATGTCGTAGATAATCGACAGATGCAAACTGTTGTATTGGCACGTAGGTACGCATGATTGATGAGGATTAAAACAAGGAATGCTATTAAATAGTTAATTGTTGTTACTAAATTGGCTTAATTACATTATTTTTAGCAATCCATTAAAATGACGCATGGCTTCGATTTATGACGATTAAGGCTTAGAAAGCTATCAACTAATTGTTTTTCGCACAGGAAGCTATCAACTAATTGTTTTTTCCTCGTGTTCTTTATCATGTATTTTGGTTCCGTTGAGGATTTTCTTGAGTTGCAGATAAACTGCTTAGTACATAAATGCCTACATATCAATGTCCAAAACGAGTTCTGTTTGACGACCCAGGTGTCCTCACGTGCATGGTCTTAACACCATTAGCTCAATCACCAATATATGTATATTACTTATATTCTTCTCTTTATGCTAACCCTTGGAATATAAGTTAATTATAAAAAACCTGAAATGAGGAAAATAAAAGCTTGTATCTTGATTAGAACACACAGACAGGACCAGAAACCAATTTCGACATACATGTTGTATGATTATTAATATTTGGACTTCATTCTTTGTTATATACTTATAACATAATTAAATAGAGCGATAGAATGGTTTAGATTGGACTTTTATGCCAAGGCTGAGGTCACGGATTTTAATGGTAGCACAACAACGGGCATGCAATGCACTTAAAGGTCAGAGCAGGGTAGTCTTGACAAAGTACCTAAAGACGGTTTACCACTGTGTTTGGAGTTAAAACTGAGCATATCATATACTTCTCACGGTAGAGCTACGCCAGCTAGCTCATGAATGAATTAAGCCCGAAATTCCACACATTTATGTGGGTCATGTGTCAAATGACAGATTTCGTTCGACAGCCTCCGTGGCGCAGTTGTTTCGACACTGGCTGTGAAACGTGAATCCGAGGGTTCGGTCCCCGCACTGAGATAAATGTTTGTGTGAACCAGACACATTTGTTTCGGATCTGGGTATTTGTGAGACCGAAAAGTCTCACACAATGACAAGACTCAATCTTAATGTGGGTTAAGGACTATGTACATATGTGACTGTGAGTGTATTAATTTATTTACATATAAGTTAAACAGGCGCAGCAGTAGGCTGTTATGTGCTGGTACGGTACTCATAATTTTACAAACGGCAAGTTGCAGCTATATATGTGGAAAGTAGTATTTTTAGCACTTTCCGATATGGCAGTAGTCTCGCCCCTTATCAGATCGCAGGACGAAAGTCACAAGGCGAAACGTGGATGTCCTGGTAGCACCTCTGCCTACGCCGTTTACGTATGTATGTACTCTAGTACATTTTGATACCTATATATAAAGATCTTTAAAATCGCAAATTTGCTTTGGTTATTTCATTTTCATTAAACATCTGCCAGGGACATTGTGCCTGTGAATGAGGGTAGTCAACTAACTCCAATATGATTTGTGAATTTGCAATGAGAGGGGGGTAGCGAGGCCGTACTATTTATTTTCTTAATTCATGTTATTCAAAGTGTTAACATTTATTGATCACCCAAAAATATTAAACTCAGTAGCTGTAGTTATATTTTCAATCTAAATTTTTTAACCCAAATTGTTCTGTCTTGTAGTTCCTACTTCGGTTATCTTTAAAACATTTTACAATTTCTTTATTTATATAAAACACCTACCGCCCTCATTATTTAATTGCTGCCTACATGTTATGTACGAAATGATAGTTCTGTGTTGTTATTGATAAAATTAATTAGGGAAAATAATTAAATCTGAAACGAGGCAACAAAAGTTATTTAAAAAGTACTAATCAATTGTTTAGGTAATGTGGAAGTGAAATATAATATTGATAGGAGCAGGTAGATTTCGATTATTTTACGTGCTAGCTTTAGAAGACTAGAATGTAACACATGACAGTTAATATTCTTAAAATTGGCGTAGCACGACCAAATGTAAGCAAATTCTTTCTTCAAACTATTTTTTCATTATATTATACATATTATAGAGCAAGAGCCCGTGGTCGCCTGACTATCGTAATTTTGTAAAAGCTGAAAGTTTGTCTGCTATGCCTCTGACATAGGCATCACACGATCAGCTAACTTTCAGCTTTTTTAAAATGACGAAAGTTGGCGGCCACGGAGGAAACACCGTGAGGAAACATATGCTATGTTTATGTATCATACCAAGCATACCGTAACGATTTGTAATAATTTCTATGATATGTGAAGTCCGGCAACCCGCACTCGGTCAGTGTTGTGGACTATGGTCTAATCCCTCTCAATCGATTTTCATTTGTAGAGGAGCCACGTGCTTCGCATTGGGCGGTCATGGGCTGATACCCAAGCGAATGTAAACGGACTTATTTTCAAACGCAACATGCTTAGATAGACCACAGTGGAATATTCCAAGTGTATCAAAAAGTTGTCTCGTACGTCCAGCGGTACTGTGAACGGAATGCGAACGATGAGGTCTTGGGTTCGGTTACCATATCGGGTAATCTATATTATTTTTGTTTTATTTCAGATTAAGAAATGTTAGCTGCCCGTGAATGGAATTAGTTTCCGTGGCTGTATGTAGGTAGCACTGGTGGTAACAAACAGGTATGACCGTATGAAAGTATTCACAATTTGTGTACTTATAGTGGATTTTTTTGTGTCTAGAGGAAAAACTGTAAAGCTTTCGGTGCCCCGGAGGAGGGTATGTCAGTCTCACTGGCCCTCCAGCCCAACATGCTGCAGATATTGCGGCCGAGTCGGGTCCCTAACTAAAACCCCTCGGTGGCTGTCGCACGCATTTCGGGCGGCACTGGATATCTCAGGGCGAGAAGTGCCCCGATTCCCTTCCTGTGATTGCCCGGCGCAGAACTAGGACACAGACTGGTCTTTCTCATTGGGGAACCAAAGTTGCTCCCCCCTTACGTCTAAGTCTGGACGCCCCTCTAAGGTGTTAGCGGCCTCCGCCACAGATACGAAGCCACGCGCCGTGTCGTCCGTCTCGGAATCGCATTTAGTGGGGGTGTACCACCTCCACAGTACTCCCAGCGACTCCGATGGCCCCTTGTGGTCGCCTCCTAAGACGAGAAGGGGATGCCGTGGCGGGATTCTTACGCCCACTAATCACAGATCGGAGGCGCCGGATCAGCCGTTTAACACCCGGCGCTTTCTTCTTTGTAGGCGGCGGGGAGTGGGATCGTTTCGCTCATATCCCAGTCCGTGCTTTCTTCGCGAGATCACGACCTCGCAGAACGAAAGCATTGCCTGCCACGACCTCCAACTCTCGACCATGGAAAGGATCACGGCCAAGAGTGAGACTTCTTCTCCGACGGCGGCTCGGAGTTCTGTGCGCTCGTCACCTCAAGCTAGACATTTCAAAAGAGTGCTGGGCTGTATCCCCCGGACTGTTGTCACAGTGGTGACAACAATTGGTGTACTTATAGTGGATACCATTAGCAAAAAAATTACGTCAGAATTACAACAATCATCTTAAAGGTAGACATTATTCCGTACATCTAACAGTTAATAGCTACTTTATAGCAAAGAATAAAACTAGTAACTCAAAAGCGGAGGTTGACTATTTTACCAACCGGATCCAACATATTAAATCATGGTACCCACGAACTGTGATTAGTAAACGTGACATTGTATGCACAATACATTATGAACAGGTCGCGTAGGCCTGTAGCGTTTGTTTTATTCGAATTGTATCAACGAGATACCTCGCTGCTGACCACTTAACGTGTCAAACAAATTAGCCACGAAAGACATTTGAATTCAAACAGAATACTTTACACTTTGGATAAAAAAAATTCTCGGTTCTTGGATATGATTTACACTTTTCTCGCCCAGTTTTATATTGAAGCATTTATTCATAACAATTTGCTATTTGCACTAAAAAGACAAATCTTAATTTTTAGTTTATTGAATAACTCTAATGTTGTAGTATAAAAATATTTATCTTTCCATATTTTTCGGATATATCTTTTGCACCGATCGAAATATAATTACAGTTAATAAGGACATGGTATAAACATAAACATTTCATCTAAAATACTTAGCAAAACTTTATGAGAGAAAAGAGTAGAGAAAGGCTTCTAAAAATTATTGGTTTTACTAGGCAGTTTAATACTGCATACACAACAAAACAATACGTTACTCTAGAGTTACGACTCTAGAATTTCATATATGTCATTCATATATTGTCATATACGTATAAATTAGTGCCTTTTTAAAAGTACTTAAAATTACGTATTTTAATTATATCTATATCTTTATGGCTACGACGCACGTACTGAACCGGCAGCTGAATAAAATTTCCCAATACTCAGGTACCTACGCGTTAACACCTGACCAGATGTTTTGGTCTGCCAAGTGCATTTTTATGTAAAACCAAGTCATACTGCTACGCATATGCTGTTATTCAATATTTTATAAACTATAACTTTATGATGTGGAAGCAGTGACTTGTGACTATCGATATTAAAAAAAATAATTTGTATTTTACAATCTTAACGTTTTCTCTCTTAACTTTCTGCCAAAATTAATGAGTTCATTATTTCTTTCTTTCGAATTAAGCTGACGTAGTGTGGTCAGAAAATTTTGCTAGGACGACAGCATGTTCTTTCCTCAAAAGCATTAGATAGGACTTATCTACGATTATATTAATGAACTCAAAGTATACAAGACGGCGGCTTGCGGATCTTTATCAGCGTTTTAATGATTGAGTTTAGAGGTAAAAAAAATTAAACACAACCGATTTAACAACTCTTTCATTTTTTAAGCCGGTCAAAACTAACATAAGATTTTTACACCATTCTTATACCATCGAGCATCATAACTACATGAATAGTAAGACTTACGACTTTGATAGATCTCATCCTAGCTTAAAAAACTGTACATATGTTTTTTTATAAATTATCCCTGCAATGCGATGCGATCATAATACTCAACGTCCATAGCTATTAAGGAATCTTCTAAATAAAAAAACACACATGAGTCTGATTAACACTTATCTGTAAAAATGACTTCAAACGGATCTCATAAATCAATAATACCGCTTTCCGTGTCGTTTTAGACATACAACATGCCTAAATGCGAAGTAATAAGAACAAAAAAAGATAAATAATCCAATAGGTATTGTAATATCAATATAACAAGAATGGTAATTAAAAATTAGGTATTTGTACTTTTCGTAATTATTATGTGAGCATATTAGAGACGCGAAAATTGCATTTATTAAAAGATAATGAAATTTATCTTATTAATCTTATTTTTAAAACTTTTGTGGCATAAAATAGATGAAAAATAAGTCACCATTGTAACTGAATTGATATTCACAATAAAACATAGCTTAGATTGCCATGCAATTTTAATATTTGTGTCGTTTTTATTTTATTCAGTTTTTATATCTAATAATTAATATGACGAAGCTGCGAATATAGGGATACATATGTTATTGGCATTCTATTTTTAAGACCATTACCGGCAACAATTTTCGCAGGCTTTTTACATGGTGAAATAATTAATGAAATAAATATTAAACTCACCTTGTAATTGCTCGATATTGTCGTCAACTTCTGGCAGTAGATGCATAAAAGTGGTGGCAAACAGAACACCGCCTCCAAACGCCAATAATCCCATAACCATCTGGTTAGAAGACCTCAAGTTGGCATCATTTGATTTTGTGAACCAGTTGAATTTCAAAGACAGCAGCAGAGGCAAACAGCCTATCGCCATCGATATGGCGAAGAGGCAGACCATGGTCACAACCTTGGCTGTTAAAACGCTTGCGCTCACGTCCATTGTTAATATTTCGTTGATTTTTGTTTAAAAATAATTATTTGTTCGCGTAGGGTGCCGCAGAGTTCGTGCGCACGCGACGCGCTGTCTCCTCAATCAGTGATTACTCGACTGAGCTTCCTGCGCTCCTGCCACCGTAGGCGGGTCTTGATAACAACTCATTATTAACGATAAAAATGACAAGTAGTTTATACGCGACCGCATCACAATTCTTTGTTGGCACACCTGGTTACGGTATTGTATCATATGTAAATAATGTGCATCGTATATTAATTAGGTAAGTATAGAGCGAGTTCCAGAAATATTAAATATTCCTTGGATTATTTATTTGTTCATAAAATGTTTACGACCCATTTCGGCCATAGTTTCGGGTACATAAAATTGCTGACTCAGCAATATACATAATATAGTGTACTTACCTACCTACCTACCTAGACAAACAAATCTATGCGTGCCATACGCGGTATATTAGCGGGGCGCGAGGGGATCACTTATGGATAAAGAGCATTTTCAAAACTTCGCCCGTAAATATTTAGGTCCTATCGTGATTTTCCTATGCACTTGAATTAAATAACCGTTGATGCACTTATAAAACCTCACGCTACGAAACGCAGTAGAACGTTTACTGCTTGTGTTTATTAGATAAACAACTAGCATTCAAACTGTCAGGGCCAACTGATTAAACTGCGCTGCAGTCCGCAGTTTTTGCCACAAACATTTTGCACGCATTGGCCGCTCCGGTCTAAATCCGCACACGCAACAAATTGCGCGAATACAGTCAGGAACAGAGTCAGTATAACCCTCTATCTAGATCTAGGAGGAAGGAAAAGGGGGCTGAAAATAGTTTTGTGGTAATTATGTGAATCATCGTTTCACTACGTCAAGATCGGGATAACCATGATGTCTGCAGGACGATGTTGATTAGTGATATCGTTCGTGCAAGTGACTAGCTAGTCACTTGGGTTAAACCTCTAAACGGTTATGCTGCATTTCAAAACGCCTGTCTTGTTTGCAAAAATCACACCTAAGATAAGATCTACAAGTTTCTACAAGTCTAGATACCAACAAGTTTAATGCCTGCAATTGTTTTGCCATAATTCACACCATATTTTTGTGCAAAAAGATTTAAGCTATCCGTCCACTAATATGGACTTACAAAAAGAACTAACTTTAACACATTCCCACACACAGAATCCATGTTTTGGATAAAGCATTAGGACAGAGCGTGGTTGGATAGCAGTCTGGTGCACCTGACGATGCGGGATACCAGCCAGAAAAAGTACCAATTGGCAACAGTTCATTATCTCTTATCACTCGACTTATTCCGGCCTACGTAACTGCTTCTTCACGCTGCGGTAGAAGAACCTGAGATTTTAGAATTGACGGAATAGCTTAGTCGACCCGTTCTTCCACAGCCCACTGATGCGGCAAAGATAATATGGCGAACCTATTGCTTCCAACCGAGATGACATTGATTACGAAACAGTGAATTCGCAAGTCAACACTTGTGCCTCTGTTAGGGAACAAGAGAGGACAAGAATAAACGATTGTTTAAAAATTCGCCTTAAAACAGGCGGTAGGCAGAACACGTTTAGAGAGTCTACATTCTTTCACAAATGCATAAATTCCTTATTCCTAGTTGTTTGCAAAGTTTTTATCATTCACAATATGGATAGATACCTATCGAGGAAGTACGGAGAGGAACCGTTCCAGAGATGCGGCAATATTTCGTATTCAGCAATATCAGCTCATTGTAAGTACAAATAATAAAGATGACCGGCGGCGTGTGTGAAAAACTGATCCACCTTGTTCAGGATTCTGACCATACATGAGGTGGAATATATGAGGCCCTTGATGTGATTTATTGAATTCAATAACATGCAGCGACTATTAAAACCAAGGATAACGCGGTCATTCCATAAAAAATAATTTTATGACAGAGTATATAGAATAACAAACTACCTAAGTACAGAGCCACCAACTTATCTGTTCAGGTGGCCATAATTGGAACTAAACCAGTGTTATCAGATATACGGTAATTACTGCAGATGCACATTTTTTTTTTACCAAAACACTGCCAACGGTAATGTTATATTACCGTGTCGTTTCTACCGTATTTTATAAGATACATAACAGTGTATATAATTCTCTAATTTACTCTAATCTAATTCAAGATTCTTTTAAAGTGGCAATATTCAATTCCTCACTAGCGACGATTCCGAACTTCCGACTGAACAGATAACTTGGTGGCTCTATACTCATTGCAAAATAAATTTTGGCGACACGAAGATCTGTGATCACTTTATTAAAGCTTTAAGATACCTAGATAAGTAAATAATAATAAAACTATGATTATTATTATTTACTTCAAGCCCTTCAATTCCCATTGCTGGGCAAAGGCCTCCCTCCTTTCCTTCCATTTGCCGCGGTCATATGCTAATCGCCACCAGTTCGTAAGATATGAATCGAGTTCGTCGCGTCATCTTCTTTTAGGGATACCGCATAGTTTGTTTCGTCTACTGGGGAGTCACTGTGTAGCGTCTTTCGCCAATGGTCGTCGCACATGCGATAGATGTGACCAGCCCAATTCCATTTCAACTTAGCAGCTGTTTTCCCACATCGGCTACCTTGGTTTTGGAACGCAGCGTTCATTACGCAGTCGATGAGTTTATCTCCAATAATACTGTGTTCCATCGCTCGTTGGCAAACCCCTAGGGCGGACTTTTCTCGGTTAGTTAATAACCAAGTTTGCGATCCATATGTGAGGGTGGGGAGTATACACATTACACATTTTCATAAGTTACCTTTAAAGGTAGAGGTAATGACCCTTTCACGAGATCTATAATTGACCAGTAGCTCCTCCAAGCATTCTGTTCTTCTTGAAATTACTTTGTCTTGTCTTGCCTGGAAGGACCCTATCTGGCCAAGGTAAAGGTACTAATGGATATATTCAACCCCCGCACCCCCGACTTCTATGCGCCTCTTCACGCTATTAGACTTTACTTGGGTCTTGGTCATATTCATAACAAGTCCGACCACGAGGGTCTCTTGGCTTAGTTGTTCGAGCATTTGGGCCAAATCAACTGCGGATGAAGAGAAGACGACAATGTCGTCGGCAAAGCGAAGATTGCCATGCCAATGCCATTATTCTCCCAATCGGGTTGTAATTTTTTTAAAACATCTTCCAACGTGGCTGTAAATAGTTTTAGAGATAGCGGGTCACCCTGTTTCACGCCCTTTTGTATTATACGAGTATTATGTGCAATATGTACCGATGGATCATTAAAATTCATTTATAAAAATATTGTTCCACTGAAACGAAGTAAGAATAAAGCATTTTATCACGGGGGAACTCTATATCTATGATAAAACTAAAAATAAAATTAAATGCATATTCTAAGAAATCTACGGCATTAAGGAGCTATGCTGTTTGAATACACCTACACTAAAAATAAACTAAACCCTAGATAATTATGGTAATTTCACTTGAAAACCACTAGCAATGAAAATTCTACCATTATAGTAGATTTTTTACATTGCTACCATAAACAAACAAATATTTTTTTACTATTTAATGAATTGAATGAATCATATGACGTAAACATATGACGATAGTAAACAAAATGCTGTGTGTTTGTGAAAATGTTAAGTTTGTACATAATGAAGAAAAAGTTTGTCTTAATTGCAATTGTTGCTCTGAGTCTTATCAGTTGGTTATATTGGAGCTCATACACGGAATACAATGATACTATCCTAATTATTTCTACGCAAAATTATTTATATCACAATTTCGTCATTGAACCTCACAATACGACTTGTAAAAGTAAGGTTAATTTAATTTCCTTGTTTCCTTTTAATCATTTAAAACTAGTTTAGATAAACAAGTGAATACTTCTTTAGTTAGAAACATAAATACTGTGCTATAAATAAGACATGGTTTAACTAATGTTATATTGTTTCAAGGTAAACCGTTTATCATAATTATTGTGACTTCTTACGTGGGCCACGTAGAATTAAGAAGTGCGCATAGAAGGGCAATGCCACCAGATCTTTTAAGATCGTTAAACATAACAAGAGTGTTTTTACTAGCAAAAATCCCAGAAAAAGAAAAGTAAGTTTGCATAATTTTCTGTGTATATTTACAATTCCCGTAAGCATTGAAAATATATTTTATTAAAATTCTCATTTCAGATATATTACACAAGAAGCAATTAAAGATGAAAGTGATACTTTTGGTGACATTCTGCAAGGTTCTTTTGTAGAAAATTACAAAAACTTAACATACAAACATTTGATGGGCTTACAATGGGCCTCTACAAATTGCTACAAGGCCAAATTTATATTAAAAGTTGACGATGACACAGTATTCAATTTGCAAAAAACATATGATTATTTAAAAACAATTAACAATACAGAAAACTTGGTAATGGGTTATGTGTTAGATAACACCAAGCCCAGAAGAAATAAACAAAATAAATGGTATGTGACATGGGATGAATATTCTCGAAATGTTTATCCCCCATACTTGTCAGGATGGTACTATATTACAACTCCTCAAGTTGCCACATTGATGTGCGATGAGGCAACATACCACCCAAAATTTTGGATTGACGATATACTAATCACCGGGATACTCACTGAATCTCTAGGCTTTAAACTCCAGCATCTGCCAAAAGACTATTGGCTGGAATATTATGAGTTGCTTGAATGTTGCTTGAGAGATATGATAGATAAGTCTATAATGTGCAATCATGTAGTAGGGCCGAATGGTGGTAGAGATAATTTAATATTTGAATTCAATGAAGCAGCTAGGCATTGTGCAAATTGGAAAAATTGTACTGAAAGAGCTGTTGATAAGCCTTTGAAAAAAGTTTGTGTTGTTAACAGTGAAAGAACCATATTTGGTAATGGTCAAGGTGAAGCAGAATTGATGAAATTGTAATAGTTATAATTGCATGGATATGCATTTTGCAAAATTATCTTTAGTACCATTTTACAATAGAAAGGGACTACTTGATAATGATGTTATCTATTTTTATTACCTATAAAAAGGTAAACCTATTTGTATGTATCAGACGCCACAGAAATATATTTGATATAAAAGCCAAGTTATGCAATTGCATTACACATTACTTTGCAGAAATATTATAAAATAGAAAGGGCAAGTACCCTTTCCAACATATGTTTGTGTCAGATTCCAATTAATAAAATACAGTATTTTAATGCCATTTTTTGTGTACATAATGGAATGTATTATAATTTAAAAAACAATTTACCAATGTCTATTTATAGACAGTTAAAATATTGCCAACGTCTGAATTGTTGGTTGTGAAATACAGTATTTGTTTATTTTACATTATTTAAAACAAAAATAAGATACACAACAGTGTTTCAAGATATAGGTTGTGAGAAAAGTTGTAATCTCAGGGATATAAAATGCCAAATTTTAAATTATGATATAGTAGTTGTAAAGAAATTGATGGACCAAGCAATATTAATATGTTGCATAAAATAAGGTGACATAATATGAAAAACTATTGTTAATAAGATGGTTCTTGTAATTTCTCACTACTAAATTAACTGTACATAGTTGTAGTACCAATCTCTTTGCTTCTCAGACATGACAATTAAAATAAAAAACAATTTTGTTATTTATAAATTATCAAAAAAATGCAAGCTTATTTATTTTGGATCAATGAAATAAAATAGATGTTCAAATAGCAAATGATTTAATGAACTAAATAATATTTAACATGTATAAATGTGTCAAAACTATAAATGTCATGGCACTAAAATTGCCTTACAAAATGACAATAATATTATACAAATTAATTAACTTATTATAACAATAATTGTCCTATTAAAGTCTAAATTTAATTATCTAATCACAAAACAATTGATTGAAGTCAAATACTACTATTGATTGAAGTCAATAACTACAAATATGTTGGACATTCGCATTAATTCAACATAATTTTGTCTAAGTAAAGATTATATAATAACTATACGATTATATAATACTTGTATTGCAAATAAAAAACCAGTGAACCTACAAACAGTATCTAACCAAAAAGCTCTCATTATATTGTAAATATAAAATACCTTTAAAACAATGTACATGCAGAAATAAAATTGGAAACAAATTTGAGTTTTTACTAAATTAGTTTGGAGTCTTCCATTACTAATTCATATCTTGGAGAATATTGATACTCCATTTGAATATTTTCGACCAGGCTAACTAATCTGTAATAACTTTGTTTAATACAAGTTAACTACATTAAAATAATGAATATTGCTATAATATATTAACTAAAAAGTCGAAAGGATGTATCATATCATAAATGTTAGGTCCATTGGAGCCATCCCTCAAATTATGTGATACAACAAAATCTTGTCTAATTATATGAAATGAAAAATATATGTAAAACATACTAATTTTGAGCTTATTATTTAAAACTATTTGATAACAAATTACAATACAATTATAAAAGAACTAAATAGTTCAATGGTGACAATGTTTTTACCCACCTGATACAATATTGTTGGCTGACCATATTTTAGGAATATTTTATTCATCATAATATTATCTAATAACTTAAATCCATAAGTTAAAAACAATATCAGTTATAATATAATTTGTAATTACATAATTGAGCTAGAAATCAGTGATCTGTCAAGATGCTAGCCATAGGTTAGTGACAGAACTACCATTAATAAGACAGTCTTTAAATCCCTTCATCACATAGGATGATTGAAACCACTTCATATCATCAGTGGACTCTATTTCATTATAGTCATTAATATTTACATCTGAATCGCCACATTTTTTATCATTATTGTCTCCAAATACACAAAAGTCATTGCAGCATGACATGCCCAATGAGTTCTCAGCTCTGAAATCTATAACTACAATTTTAGAGCTTCTCGGTATTCTACAACCATCAGTGAACAAGAAATTACTAGTGGTGAGTATTGCTTCTTGATTGTCTGTTGTTTTCTTTCTCAAAAACACATACATGTTCGTAGGTGGCAGTGTGTTGAAGAATACTTGGCTTAGTTTCTCCGATGTCACCAAACTCCTGTAATTACAGTTATTTGTTTTTATATGAGACAGGAGTTAAGATCATTCTTCATGTCACTAGACATAGGGTACTGTTGGTTGTAGCTATTCAATAAATACAATAGTTTCTTACACTATAACAGTTTCAGCACTAATCCAGGTCACTACCTAGGATAGTTTTACAGTAAAAGCAACATACAATTCAGAACAACAGGATTTTGTTTGACTATGTTTTAAACTAATACCAACCTGAAAATATTCCGTTGTATTTTTTGATCAGAAGCGATGAGGTTGGAGTGACATTGTGGTTTATGGCAAATTGTGGGCAATATAAGCCTGTACACTTCCCTACATGTTACAGGTGTAGCACCAAGTGCTATGCACACTTCCACTGGAATTGAAGACCCACTGATCTCCTGCAGGAGACTCTAAAATCAAAATGAATCATTAGAAATTCTATATAAGCTAACAATAGCTAAAACCATGAGGAATGGACTGAACATTAAACAAGCCAAGTTAATCAAAATCAACCTTGAATGCATTTACAATATAATAACTTTGCCCAAGACTGGAATTTATGCCTAGGTGATTGGACTTGACAGACTACTGTCTTATCTTGGGAACACCTCTGCCTACCCCTTTGGAATCACAGGCGCGAAATTAGGTTTTAAAATACAGGGATTTTTTTATAAAAGTAAGCAAGCCTAACATGCTTGGCGGATATTTGTCATTAACCCTTTGAGTTATATTTAAATGGTCATAAGGTCCAGTTACAAACCTTCAGAGTCAAATCCAAGTTGTCAAGAGCGGTGGATGCGACATGAAAATGTCTCTCCGACTGAAAGCTCTCTTTCTGATCCCTAATCTCACACTCCTTCTTTTTACTTATCACCTGCTTTAACCACTGATAGCTGTAAGGAATTTGCAGTCTCTGGTAAGCTATGAACTTAATTAGTTCTACGACTATGTGGCCACAGGATATAGATGTTAATTGGTCCCCGATGTTTAAATTCAACACTACAGGCTTATTTAAATTCGAAGAATTCATATTTCCTGTTAATTAAATTGTAACTTAAAATATAGAGATTCCTAATACTATGAGATCACTAATTTCAAATAAAACGGCCGTTACACATATGAGCACAGACAACAAACAAGAATAACAACTGACAAGTATGGTGGTGAGTGGTAACATTTCATTTTGTCCTGCATGCATAATCACTGGGGGTAACTTTGTGCTTCAATAGAATATTGGCCCATTCGCACATAACACCTTTTACCAAAATACTGTTTTGATAAAAAGCTACCCACGACATTGTTAAATCGAATAAAATGATGTTACTGCTACATTTATGTCCCTATGTGTTATAACCAGCGGCTTTAGGCACGTGATTGCTCAAGTTTGCCTAGTTTTAATTTTAATCTATACAATATTACACACTACTAAAGTTTCGAAGAGGTTCAATTTCAAAAAAACATTGCGAAATTCAAACGAAATTCACTTTCGCGGAATATTTCTGTGTCATTTTCGTCACTTGTTAATTTATGACAATTTACGTGAATTTTAAATATATTGTAAAGCTTTTCTATCTGTGAAAAAAATGTATCGCATTCAAACTATTCTACGAAATAGCGCTGTATATACCAAAATAAATAATATGGGCTCAGTTCGTTATTTTGCAAAAGAAGTAAGGTTTGGCCCAGATGTACGATCTCTTATGTTGCAGGGAGTTGATGTCCTAGCTGATGCAGTGGCTGTTACAATGGGTCCTAAAGGACGCAATGTAATATTGGAGCAAACTTTTGGCTCGCCAAAAGTAACTAAGGATGGCGTAACAGTTGCTAAAGGCATAGAATTAAAAGACAAATTCCAAAATATTGGTGCTAAATTAGTTCAGAATGTTGCTAATAAAACTAACGAAGAAGCGGGTGATGGAACAACTACGGCTACAATTTTGGCACGAGCTATTGCAAGGGAAGGGTTCGAAAAAATTTCTAAGGGAGCCAATCCTATTGAAATCAGAAGAGGTGTAATGCTTGCAGTAGAAACTGTTAAAGAAAGCTTAAAAACCATGTCAAGACCTGTGAACACTTCAGAAGAAATAGAGCAGGTTGCTACGATATCCGCCAATGGTGATAGAGCAATAGGAAAACTCATTGCAGAAGCAATGAATAAAGTTGGCAAAGATGGGGTTATAACAGTAAAGGATGGTAAAACATTAGAAGATGAGTTGGAAATTATAGAAGGTATGAAATTTGAGCGCGGCTACATTTCTCCGTATTTCATTAATTCAACAAAAGGCCCTAGAATTGAATTTAATAACGCTTTAATACTGTACAGCTGTAGGAAAATTTTCACCGCTCAGCAAATAGTGCCCGCTATGGAAGTAGCTAATTCTCAAAAGAAACCTCTGTTGATAATTGCTGAAGATGTAGAGGGTGAACCATTATCTGTCTTAGTTGTAAATAAATTGAAAATTGGCCTACAAGTCGCAGCTGTTAAAGCTCCTGGATTTGGAGATTATAGAAATAACTCCTTGGCCGACATGGCGACTGCCACTGGGGGAGTATTATTTGAAGACGACAGTAATTTAATTAAACTAGAAGATTGCCAGCTTGGAAGTCTTGGACAGGTTGATGAAGTGGTGATAACAAAGGATTCTACGCTTTTATTAAAAGGCAAAGGCCATAAAGACGAAATTCAACAACGTATTGAACAAATCAAAGAAGAGTTGGAAAACGCTAAAGATGAATATGATCGAGAACGACTTTTAGAAAGGCTTGGAAGGCTGCAATCTGGCGTAGCTGTATTACTTATAGGTGGTTGTAGCGAAGTAGAAGTTAACGAGAAGAAAGATCGAGTTAACGACGCCCTCAATGCCACAAGAGCTGCGGTCGCTGAAGGTATTGTACCTGGCGGGGGTGCGGCGTTATTAAGATGCATACCTGCACTTGAAAAGTTGCAGCCCATTAATTCCGATCAAGCCATTGGTATCGACATCGTTAAAAAGGCTTTGCGCACTCCTTGTATAACTATTGCAAGCAATGCTGGGTACGACGGATCGGTAGTTGTGTCGAAAGTCGAAAGTTTAGGCCAAGACTTCGGTTATGATGCTTTAAATAATGAATACGTGAATATGATTGAAAGAGGTATAATTGACCCCACAAAAGTGGTCAAAAGGGCATTAACAGACGCAAGTGGTGTAGCATCTCTACTCACAACAGCTGAAGCAGTCATTTGTGAGCTTCCTAAGACAAAAGACACGCCTGCAACACCAGAATTACCTTCGTTAGAATCTTATTAGTTCTTCTTCATTATTACATTGGAGTGAAGTTAATTAATTAATTATGTTTTGTAATTTAATTGGCATACATTATATTTACATATAGCAAACATTATATATATTTCTCACTTAGGCACCCCACTGGTGGACAATATTAATTAAACAGCATTATGTAGAAAAGCTTGCGATACGTGCGTTTCAATAAAATATTTGTTTCTAAAGACGTACTATAAAATATTACTGCGGCTTTAGGATATTATTCTTTTTGAATTAAGAGAAACATTGCAGCAGGTAAAAATGACACATCCATATAATGTACAGCCTAGGTGGCGTAGTTGGTTAGACGCCGACTGTGAAACGAGAGGCCGCGGGTTCAATCCCCGCACCAACACAAATGTTTGTGTGGCCCACAAATATTTGTGTTGGGTCTGGGTGTTTGTGACACCGAAAAGTCTCTCGTAGCTTCTGATTCCCACTACACAAGACTCGATCTTAGTGTGGGGTCAGGATTATGTACGTGACTGTTGTGTGTATTTATTTATGAATTTATTCATTTATCCGTGCGCGCACGGAGAACTGATGGCCGATGGGGCCAAAAAGTTCTCGAATGGAGGCCACGAAGCGGAAAGCGCAGCGTGGGACGTCCACCCACTAAGTGGTCAGACGACCTGGTAAAGGTCGCGGGATGTCGCTGGACGCAGGCTGCCTGCCACAGGTCACTGTGGAAATAATTGGGAGAGACCTATGTTCAGCAGGGGACTTCTTTTGGCTGATGGATTGGATTGATTATTTATACAATGTCCATACCAAAGATGTAGTATAAAACATACAACATTTATGGTCCATACCTGTGTAGAATAGTAGATATACATACCTTACTGGTGTGACAGAAGAAGCTTGAAAATCGCTATTACGCTATAGAAATGCACCCCTTGGGGATTGGTAGGTATGTATGTTAATAAAACTATCAACGATGTTATCCTGAGGATGTCCAAAATCCCATATTATATTATGTTTTGATTTGAATTCTGAATAGAGTATTTGCCAGTGACCAATAAAAAAATACCAATTATTTTACAACGAAAGTACATGCTTACATGTATATTTTTGAATTATTAATTTTAATAAATAATTTGAATTAGTATTTTTATTTTATTAAATAAAAAAGTTTTTTGAGCTGTCTGCCACGTAATCCCAAACGCTCTATTTTAGCGCTACTCAGCTCGTTACATAATATTATAGGTAAACACATAGAGTAATGTAATGCATTGGGTATGTATAAAGAGGCCACTCTAAGATTTTTAGCGTAATCCTAATGTAATTAGAAGCGCCATCTGGTATCGTTTTCTAAAACTAATTTTGATGTACCTAGTTGCGTAGGTCATTGGATTTCATTACAGGTAGATTGGTTTAAATTGAGTTAAGCAGTAGTTTTTTAGTTTGTGCAGAATAAACAGAATAAATAATCTTTGGAATACATATTTAGTGACGTTACATCATGGTGAACACGTTTTGACACAAAGTTTATCATCTAAAAATTAAATTGTTGAGAATTATGTATTTTTACATGTTAATTTATATATTTTTTTGTATTGTATCAGCCCATATACGACCCACTGCAGGGCACGGGCCTCCTCTACAATCGAGAGAACGATTGAGAGTGGTTACGCCATATAGTCCACCACGCTGGCCTAATGCGGGTTGGCGGACTTTCACATACCATAGAAATTTATACAAATCGCTATGGTATGCAGGTTTCCTCACGATGTTTTCCTTCACCGTTAATTTATATATATTCTTTAATTTAAAATAATTTCTAAAATGTCGTCAATAACCGTATTAGCAGTATTTTTTTAATGAACACTCTGCGCTCATATTATATTCGGGTTAAATCTCAATCTCTCCTCTCTCCAATGTGTCTGTATGTTATGTTACTGACAGGATAAAGCAAAAATATATGGCAGCATTATTCTGTCTTTGCCTTTTCGAAAGAAGTAAATAAATAAAAAATAATGACAGCTCACATCACAGCTGTCAAACAAACCAATTTTCGCGCCAAACGGAGCTTATAGTTTTTATATTTTGTCCGTAATCTTTAAAGATATCTAAATTATTTTTGTGCTTTATTAATAAGCTACTTTGATTTAAAAGGTCCATTTGTTCCGTTTTATAACAGACGTGATGTAACAATGAATTGATTTATTTAACAATCGTTAGCTGTTTCTTTCTTTCTATTTCTTGGTACGTACCATTACCAACGGAAATAGAATGATGGAACTTGATATCGACATGGAAGAATCAGAAGTGACAAATAAAATCTCAGAATCCAAGGTACTTGATGACGATTCTAACGATAGTATTCCTAAAAACAAAAAGAAGAGTAATTTTAAAGTTGTCAACAACTTGGAGTCCAGTGACGAGGAGAGCTCTTCTGTATTGAATGCTAAGAGACGTTTGCAACGTTTCACAGACAGCGATAGTGATACAGACAAAGAAAATGACCAACAATCCAAAAATATTTTGTCAGGTAACATTACTTTTTATTTTTTCTTGTTTTTGGAATTAATTAGTTTACCAACTACTCTGATAAAAATATTTACATTGATCATGTGTAGTAGAGTTTGTATAAAGGTCAGTGATTCCTCATGAATTGCTTACAATGACTACATTTTTCTTTACAACAATAACAATATATTCCTTGAGGTCATTTATAAATCTGATGTATGAGAAAAATAATATTACTTTATTCTTCATCTTTGTTCATACATATAATAAAATTTGGCATACCAAATTCCATCATCACTTTTTACTCTGTCACAAATATTAATACCACATAAGCCTCTTAATGCCCCAACTCCACTGCAAAAAATATTGAATTGACATACAGTTGAATATAATTTTACACAATGACAAAGACTGGCTGATACTGTGTGGAAAAAACACACCAGTTGTTGTTAAAACTGCATTCAAATTGTTAATTATATTTTTCTGTGTAACTGATGACCCTTTATGTGAATTCATTTGATGTCATTATTTTTTCACAACTGTAATTCAATTGATTTAAGAAATTAAGTACTTTTTTATTTATCCTTTTGTTTTTTAAGCTATCATAATATACATGTGTCCCAGAATTAGATGATAAACCGGTGATGGGTGATAGCACAAACTATGGCAGCACAGCAATAAATAAATTATAGTCTTATCTCTGACATTTTTCAAGTAACATCCATTCTAGCAAACATGCAGAAAAATCTACTTTGACAAACTAGGAATTTCTATAATTGAATACTTTATTGATGTTTTGCAATATTAAATAGATAAGCTTAACATACCAAATTATATCAAAAAAAGTCTATTATTCAAGACATATTATCAAATTCCTCATAGAAAGAACTTTTAACCATTTATTGATCAGGTTTAAACTTGTCTTGTTAAACGCCCTAAAGCTTTAGAAATCTTGGTATTGATCTTGTTCTTTTTAAATATTGCTATGTGGTATGCCACCCAGAATATACAGCTTACGGTCTGGTTGTGGGATGCTGATTCTATAATAACCTAAACACCATTTCTCTGGTTCTCTGTGTTTTGTTTGAGTTAGCTAAATTGATTTTAAGTCACTTTCACAAGCTGGTATAATTTAAGAAGGAGACATTAAGGCTACTGTGCTTACAACAATTGTTTGTGATTTGGGTTATAATTTCTCAATGGTTACTTACTTGTGGCTTACATATAATCTGGGGCTGAGAAAGATTTTTACAATAATCCACTTGTAAGGTGATATACTTGTATTTACATAGTTTTAACTTTTGATAACTAATATTATAATGTTTCAGAAAATGAGGAACAAATTAAAAAAGCAAGTCCATCCAATACTAAAAGAAGGTTAATTTTGAAAGATGACTCTGACTCTGGAAGTGATTCTGATGAGAAACAAATGGTAAAAAATGAAGAACAGCAATTGAGAATGAAAAATAAAAGAAATAAACTAAGAGAAAAGTTTAAAAGCTTGGTCACTTCCAGAACCAAAGAGGGACCAAATAAAGAGTCCAATTCTGAGAGTGAGCAAGACAAAAATGATGGCAGCTCTAATGATTCTAATGATGAAGAATTATCTATTAATAATATCAAACAGGTATGCAGTTTGCTTATTGATTTTCACATTTCAAGTTGAATAAACTTAATATAACTGCCACTGTCAACAAGAGCACTACTTTAAATCTCAAACACTTTATTTTATATGTTCAATGACTATGCTTTATGTATCATCTATATAAATCTATAAATTGTATTGTTTCATACAGGATGTGAAGAAAAGTATGTCTTTCAAACCATCCATTTGTGACCCCGATACTTCAGATGAAGAGGAGAACGAAAATAGAAGAGAAAGACCAGTGTCAAAATCTCAGAGTCAAAGGAAATCAGCAAAGTCTACTTCACCTAAGCCATTAAGGGTCTGTATAATAGTCAATATATAATATAATGTTTTTTGTTTGTTCTGAAATGTGTTTACATATGTTTTTTTTTTGTGAACATGTTAGGCTTTGTTTATTACACAATTTTTTGCCCACAGAAGGCTGCTTGCATTTGTTATTTGAAAATTTCAGTGTAAAAATTATTAAAACATTTATACAATATAATTGTAAACAAGGTTTACCATAACCAAACAAAACATAATAATTTAAATACCTTATTTATAGCAGCTCATGTTATTTTTTATTATTATGAATATGCTATTAAACCATATAAATTATTTTTAATCCTGATGATTCGAGACCAGATTCTATCAGTTACTTTCATCCTCATCTTAACTACTGTCAAACTTTGAACTATGGAACTATTTGTAAATTTTCTTGTCTTACTGTATTGTATTCAAATTGTTTTTAGATGTCTGCAAAACAGGCTATGGAAAATATGAAAATGATTAAAAGTGAATCCAATCGCTTACTAAGAGAGAAAGAGATATCACTGCCTTATCATAGGCCTAAAGCAATTTCCCTAAAGGACATTATGAGTAGAAGAAAAGCTGCAGTAACGGCAGATGGCAAAGCTCTACCAATAAAAATGAATGAAGAACAATTAAAGCAATATGTGTAAGTACAACCATGTAATCCTTATAGACATTAATTATTTGTGGCAACAAAAATAATATGTGCATATACCACAATGGAAATTTATTTTATTGGAAATCATTTCATAGGATATGTTTCTCAAATGACATATTTTAATAATACAAAGTATAAGTTGAAAAATCATAATTACAGGCAAATGCTGGAACAGAGACAAAAAGAAATAATAGAGTTGTGTAAAAGTGATTCTGATGAAGAGCAAATCTGTACTAATGCATCAGATATTAAGGACCATACATGTGATGCCCAAAATAAAGAAAATATTGTGACTGAACCATTAGATGATAATGAAAGTCAGCTAACAAAAGCATCTATTGATGAGTTAAATGTTGCAAAGGATGTCCCAGTAAGAGAAGATACAGAAAAATCGCTTGAAGTACCTGAGTCAGTAGAGAATAATATAAATAGTGAAAACAATATTGAATTTGACACAGAATCTTCCACTGAGGATAATAATGTACCAAATACTACAAATGCAAACACAGAAAATATGTCAACTGACTTGATAGATAAGCAAGATAATGTTTCAGAAGAAATCATTCAACAGAATATGGTACTTTTAGAACAAATTTCCAAAACCTGTACTGAACCAGATAGCCAAAATTTAAAATTGCATTATGATTCGGAAAGTTACACCATCACTGATAGTAATACAAAAGTTGTAACCTCTGATGCACTTGAAGAAAACGAGGATAAACCACATGAGAATGATTTCTCTGATGACGATATAAATATGGAAGACATTGATAAGCTTATTGAAAATGCTGAAATTATGAATGGTAAGAATCATTAAATTTAAAAATATATATTTTGTTACATTTTATATTTCATTAACTCAATACTTTTATTTTCAGATAATACCTACAATGGCAATACAAAGTCATTGATACTTAATGTGACTGCTGCTCCTTTGAATGTTAAACCCAAATTAACTGGAGCCCCTGGTGCTATTATTGACTTAGATGATTACGATTCTGATACATCTAAAAAACTTTCGGGCGTTGAGTTGTTAAAAGAAAGATTTACTTATTTTGCGAAACTCAAAACTCCGGAGGAACTAGAAAGAGAAAAAGACAAAAGGTTAGTGTTTATTCATGAAATTGACGAAATAAATAGTTTTGTCATAAGGTAGTATAATTTTTCCTATTTGACATTTAATTGCATCTTTTTTAGTTTAAAACCAGGTACTCAACATATAAAGTTAAAACAAGAACTTGAAGAAGTCATTGCTGAGCAGCGGTCAATAGAATGGGCTAAACGTTTAAATGAGGAAAAGCTACAACAAATGGAATTAAAAGCTCTCAGAGGCGAGGAATCTGATGCAGAAGATGATATAGAAAAAATTGAGGCTCAAATAGAAGAAAAAGATGTTGAGAGCGAAGAAAGTTCTGAGGAAGGCGAAAGTGAACCGGAAGAAGAAATTGATGAGGTTACGGAATCCAAAGAAAAACCAAGAATTAAAAATCCAATGATAGATGATGAAGCAGAGGAGTCTGACTGTGATGACGATATTGAAGATAAACAGTCTGACACCAATGCAGAGGAAAATGATGTGAATGACGAAGACAATGAAAATTCTGATGATGAACAAACAAGCGAAGATTCTAGTGAAGATGAATCGGAAGTAGATGAACAATCCAATAAAACTAGAAAAGGGAGGATATTGAAAGCATTTGAAGATTCAGATGATGAGAATGTTGATGAAAATGTAGTAAAGAATGATAGCATAGAAGTATCAATAGATAAATTAAGCGACAAAAAAGAACAAAATAGTGTGACAGACAACGAAAGTAATAAAGATTCTACTTTAGCAAAAAATACTTCTTGTAATGATATGGATATAGACACTGACAATGGAAGTCAAATATTTAAAGATTCTCAAGGTAATCATATATTGGTTTAAATAAAATGTCTGATTTAATCATGTGTAGAATATATTCGTAATTATCTTAAATTGTATTTTTCAGATGATGAAATACAATTAGCTCAAAGAATGGTTTCCACATCAGATGACATGTTCACAAGCCAAGAAAGTTCTTCAGTGGCAGCCAAAGATAAATCTCAAAATGACAATGATGAAAATTTTGTGGGAACACAATCATTTTCCATATTAAACTCCAACAACAGTGTGAATGAATCATTACCTAATAAACAGAGTATGGACCAGATGAGTCTGATCAGTGATACACAAACATTTGATGTGAGTATGACATGCTGATTAAATTTTATATTGTTTACCACGTGTCATTAATCTGTTATTACAACTAAAACAATATTCAATAAGTAAGGTATACAATCTCAAAAAAATTATGTACTATACATCATTTTATACCTGTTGCATATTCTTAATATTGTTTAACATACATTAAAATCAGTACTGAATTAGTCAGTTTGGGATCCACATGGATCGAGAGTTTGTTTTACAAATTGTTACATGCAATGTAAAAATAAAAACTTACGCGCTCTTCTACATCTACAAAAATTTCGCGATTTATTACACGCTGGTAGGCTTAGGTGGGGGTGGGTTTGTGTGCACGAAACCCATAGCATAAGTTATTTATGATAAATAACATTTATCACTCTTTCAGAGTAATATAGAAGTTGCTGTAGCACTTCCTTCTGGGACGTTCTCACAAAATTTCATTCCTACCCAATTATCATCAAGTCAACAACTTCTAGGCCAGTCCCAAGCTATCGGTGAAGACGTGTTAGCACTCTGTACTGGAAAATTTTATGATAACGATTTTGTATCACAATCTGAAGAGGGGAAGACAGATAATGGAATAATACCAGAGGCAATTAATGACAGCTTTGATGATAGTTGGACGAAACGTGACTCTCAAGCAAAAGATTTGGATGCACTAGCAGAAAACAATAATATTGTTAAAGACAGTAATGAACCAAAGGATAATAATGCTATTAAACATACTGACATAAAAGATAATGACGAAGTTAAAAGTAAACCAGAAGAGAATAATAAACAGAAATCAGAACATCACAACCTACTTCAGTCTATTATTGAAGAACTGCATGAAGAGGAAATAGAGTATTCAAAGCCAAATAAATATTTCCCCAGCAATAACACCAGTATGAATCAAGTAAAAAAGAAATTGGTTATCGAATCTGATGACGAATTGAATGGAGACACAAATGAACCGGCGAAAAAAAAGAAATTGAAAAAGAGAAAGCTTGAGCAACGCGCATTGCAGATATCAGGTGAGTTAACAATTATGATATGTGTTATTAATCCAATCCAATCAATCCAGTCCATCAGCCAAAGGGAGTCCACTGCTGAACATAGGCCTCTCCCAATGATTTCCACAGTGACCTGTTGGAGGCAGCCTACATCCACGCCGTCCCGCGACCTTTACCGGATCGTCTGACCACCTAGTGGTAAATTAATTAGTAATTCCTATTGCTCTTATTACAATTTTGATTATGTTTTAATGTCGTAAATTTATATATTTACAAAGTGGTTTTATTGCATCCGTCGCCTAATCGGTCGTGGCAGCGTGCATAGGGTGTAAACTGTGAGATCTCAGGTTCAATTTCGGATTGCTGGTGGTAGGTCTCTCATATTTGAGAGACCTCGTCTCGCCACTCATTGCTATAAAAGAATCCCAAGTTGGATAAGTGGAATTTTTGTTTCGCATGAAGATAATGTCGCCCCTGGTCTTGGGACATATGAATGTTCAGTGTACTGAAGGTGGCACTAATCAAACCTCTCCATGGTGTTATTTTAGAGATGTGAAGTCCTTATTTGAGTTTTGGTAAATAATTTAAATTAAAGCATGTGTTTTTTGCATTCACTTATACAGTGATTTATTACCATTACAGATGATGAGGAAGATGAGTCTGATGATGCTGAACAGTACATGTCGGATGTCGATGATGCAGCTGATGGCGCTGAACGTATCGTAGATTACGATTCTGAAGAAAATGAGGTATTGCATTAGTTTTTTCATATCTACTTATAGTGGTTCTTGAAGTTCATGACTTATATTGTATTCATATGTACATACATCAACACACGCCTTTTTCCCAGAAGGGGTAGGCAGAGGTGCAAACTAGACACCATCGTATCGCCTTGTATTTTCCGTCCCATGATGTGATACCTATCGCCATATCGGGCACAAATTCCCGACTCCGGGCTGACAATGAATAGAAAAATCCAATATCACTGCCCGACCCGGGATTCGAATCCGAGATCTCAGTTTTGCAATCATACCTTAATACTACTACGCCACCGATGCAGTCCTACGCCACCGAGGCAGTTATGTTGTATTTAGCTATACTTTTTAGATGTATATTATATACCCTAAGTCAGCAAGTATTGGAAATATACTCAATACTTAATACCTTTATTGCACATCACATGTTATAAAGATGTTACAATTATAAGTATGTACAATGTGAGCCCTGTTGGGCATGGTAAAAATAATCAATTATAATTAATTATTAATTATATCAATTATTTATGTGCTTTATCGAAATATTTTTTTTATATTTTAGTCCAATATTCTCCTTATTGCTAATTGTGTGATTTATGTGTGGTTCACAATAATAATTTCAGCTGTACGGAGAATTAACCACAATGTCCATACTGTGCTTGTCACTAGCACTGCATAATGTTTTATTAACCAACTTCATTTTATTTCAGATTGAAGTCAAGCAACAGAATTCAAAGAAGAAACATAAAGCGACAGATTTCTTCGAAAACGAGGCTGAGTTGACGTCTGAAGACGAGTGGGTGGGTTCCGGCGACGAGGATGAAGCTGACCTGGATCGGATGGAACGGGAGGAAGGAGATGACGATACGTTCCACGAAGGGAAACTACAGAGAAAGTTGGGGCAAATTCATATGTGAGTATTTTAATTATGGTCCTTAATCTGTACTGTACTATACTATATCAGCCCATATATGTCCCACTGCAGGGCACGGGCCTCCTCTATCATTTGACAATCCAGAGTACGATTAAGAGGGGTAAGGCCATATAGTCCACCACGCTGGACTAGTGCGGGTTGGCGGTCTTATACATCCATCCATCCATCAGCCAAAGGAAGTCCACTGCTGAACATAGGCCTCCTCCAATGATTTCCACAGTGACCTGTTGGAGGCAGCCGGCATCCAGTGACATCTTTTACATACCATAGTTTAAATCTTAAATCTGAATCTAGTTTAAGTCCTAAATCTTAATGCAATATTTTTTTTTTCGCCTCATATGAAATTGTGAGGTAAACTTTTGTGTACCATTCATGACATGACATTTCAACTATGCTAAAGAATAATTTTGCCTTTTAGTTTTTACACTGGCTCACATCATTCACCTTTTTAATTCGTAGGTTTGCATGTTTCCTGGCGATTTTGTCCTTCTCCATAAAGAAAATGATAATTTAACATGTTATTAAGAATACCGCCGTGTAACTTTGACAAGTCAATAGTGTGACCAGGTTTTGAACCCGCGACCTCCATTCGGTTGTTTGGTCTTCACCCAACTAGGTTATCACTCGCTCGTTATCAGCTACTGTTAAATGTATGTTAAATTCCAATTTCTCTGCTATCCAGGCGTGACGTGTTAGACCAGGACAAGAGAGAAGTAAGACTTATTCAGGAGTTGCTGTTTGAAGACGGAGATTTGGGTGGTGGCCACCGTCAACGCAAATTCCGGTGGAAGAATGCAGGTAGATATTATTTTATTGTTTGTTCAATTGTAAAGATTTTTTTTTTATATGCCTTGGCACGCAATCGAGCACGCGGGCCGCCTGATGGTAAGCGGTTACCGCCAGTCACGGATATTCGCAATACCAGGGGCACAGCACAACCAGGTCGTCGCCTAACGTGAGGAGAGTGCTCTCTTTAAATTTCGCTTAAAGAAGGACAGGTCTTAGCATTCTGAAATCACCGAAGCAGGGAGTTCATTCTAGAGCTTCCATAGGCGTGATAAATAAGAACACTGGAAAATACCGTTCGGGAATGGTACTCTACTGCGGTGGTGGGTGGTGCGATGGTAAAAAAAAGATGGTTTAACCATCTTAATTAGTTACTCCAAGGATTCCCCGTTTATTGCACGTGTTAATTTATATATTAAACTTACTAGAACGTGACTTGAACTAGTTCTTGACTGCCACGGTACGCAGTTGTACTACTGCATGATTGCAATGCTGAGGTCTCGGGTTCGAATCCCGGGTCGGGCAAGTGATATTGGATTCTTCTATTCAGTATCAGCCCGGAGTCAGGAATTTGTGCCCAATATGGCGATAGACTCTCCCCCTATCACATCGTGGGACGGAAGATACAAGGCAAAACGTGGGTGTCCTGGTTGCACCTTTGCCTACCCCTTCTGGGAAAAAGGCGTGAGTTTATGTATGTATGTTCTTACTAGAATATGTTGCTAGAACCAAGTTTTTAAAAATAGTTTCTTATATCTACCTTGTTTTTCAAGGTGCAGTATTAAAAGTGAAATAGCAATTTATTGAAATATATTGTTGTTGCAGATGATGTAGATGACACAGACCCGG
This sequence comes from Theretra japonica, assembly GCA_033459515.1. Classification (NCBI taxonomy): domain Eukaryota; kingdom Metazoa; phylum Arthropoda; class Insecta; order Lepidoptera; family Sphingidae; genus Theretra; species Theretra japonica. The sequence goes on along the minus strand of CM065951.1, from coordinate 6,085,726 downwards.
TAACTGATGAATTCGGAACAACACAAGAAGAAGAATTTGAATCTGAGGAACAGTGGAGAAAGCAAAGGCACGAAAGAGAAGTCTTTTTAAGGCAAATGGTACGTAATATCTGTTTCTTGAACCAAATAATTCATTGAATACTCATGTTAAAAATTTAATAAAATGTATTTATTTTAATAATATCCTTTTTGTATCTCATTTTTTATCTATGTTTATGATATTAAAGGTATATTTATTTTGATAAGGCCAGATGAGGCCTGTGCAAAGAGGCTTTTAAAATAATTTTAAACAAAGAGACATTACCCACTATACATAAGAAACCAATGTTATATTAACCTTAATAATTATTATTTTTCAGCAAGAGCAAGATAAAAAGGAAGACAGTCCCAACATTAGTCTGAACAGATCAACAATTATAAAAGCCAATTTGTCTTCAAAAACCATGTCAAGCTTGCTCTCAGAAGCAAATAAACCTGTTATAAAGAAACCTGAAAATATGGAATGCACTGTTGAAAAAACTGTGAAAGATATACCCAGCCCTAAAAAGGGATTTACACTTTTACAGGTACTAAACTAAGTTGAATATATATTTTACTATGTTACGGTTTGTCTTGGCTGTTGAGTGTATGGTGTAGACTCGGCTTGGTCTACACAAAATTTATATCTCTGAGTCGCCATTGGTGTGATTGCTTAGTTGTCATGTGGCCAGCGACCACGATGAGTTATGGTCACCACTTATGGTCTGCTGTTACGACGAGCCGATACCATGGCGCAATTTTTCACCTTCTGACTCAGATGGATACATTAACTTTAAACTTTGTATCTCTTAGTAGAAAAGCGAGTCAAATGCTGACTGAATTAGCTTATTACATGAAATGTACAAAACTTGCGAATGGCCCATCTATATAGGAAAAACAGTTTATGGTTGATAATAATAATTGAATTTTATTTTATTTATAGCAAAACTACCATAATTCTCTTCTGACGCGTGGGCGCGGTGCTCTCGCTCGTTTGGCTGCGCTCGCCACTCCTCTCGCCATTGATGAAGATTCTACTAAGGTCGCCGCCGTGGCGTCTAAAAATCAGCGGAACTTTGTCTTTGCCGCTGTGACGAAAGAAGATAACGAACCGAAGGTCAGTTTTACTACCAAAAGCGAGGCTGACTTAAGGCTAAGGTTGAGTTAATTATAAAACTGTCAAAACATGTAATTTTGCTTTGAAAATATTTAGACAAAACCATTTTTTCACGATTTTACGTTTGGTATATTTTATAAAGTTATGGAATAAATATAATCAAATAATTTCAATTTAGAAGACATAGTAAGGTGCAATTTCTCGCAAAGAAAATATGAAAAAACCATTTTTTCATAAGTATGACAATGGTCCAGTGTGCACCTATTAGAAGGTCTATACATATTAAAATTGAAGTTGTTCTGATTCCTTTTATCTATACATATAACAAAAATACCTTAAATTTAAGATATTTGATAGTCCGAAATGGCGAAGTCCGTAAATGGCCGGTTGTGCGACAAAACGCTATTAGTTCATTCTCTGCACAGAAATTAAAGTTTGTGACATCATAATTATCCACCGGCATGTTTATCCCTGAATATGATATACCTTCCCCAAACGTTTCTGTGATGATCAAATTTTGTTGGTGTCAACTTGTCGAACCAAAAAGAAATTTTCCCGTAACAAAACGCGCATATTATTTGCGAGCCTAAAACCATGTTATATTTACTAAATAAGTATAGTATTTCTAATTCAACAAGTCTCATTTGACATTTCATACTTTTATCATAAATAACTTTGTGAAGACGTAACTCACACAATTTCAATAAAACTTTCCGTAAAACCATAGAATTATGAAGCTATTCTTATTTTATTACAGGATTTACAATCCATAATAACTAAATTTAAATATAAATCCTTTAAATAAAGCAAAACAACCATTTTAAACAACATACTTTTTTACTAGACGTCATTACAAAGTCACGTCGTTAGGTCTTCCATGTGTAGAGTTGAGACTATGCAAACGGATTTGTATACGCATAATCGGTAAAAATATAGAAATAATCGAGCAATTTTAATCCAGTTGTTTTCTAATTTTAAAAAGTAAGTAATGTAAATACAATATATAAACCTAAGAGAATCAGCAATCGAAAAAGGCTTTCAATTGTATCCTTCGTATTATAAATTTGGCACGCACATATACAAGTTTTCCTTGGTATTTGTTAATTTATTCGATTAATTTATTTTATTTGTGTCAAATTTACTAAAGATAATCGTAAAAAGAGTTTTGGGAAATATTGATTTTTATCTTTTCTTTCGAACTGCATAACTGAAAAAATTGCAGGTCGATACAGACGTCCGAAGTATACAAATATAGTAGAAGACCAAGATTCAGAAAAATAAGATTTCAACGCAGGATCTAGCAGGAATTCGTAGAAATTTAGGGTTTTATAGTGCGTTCCATACATCAAAAATCTAAATTATTTTTTTTAGCCAAAATTATAGGGTTAAACAAAAATGTACAAAGAATAAATATTGTAAGGAATGATAATATCGAACCGTTGGCGTCAAAATAAATTGGAAATTCCGAAAAAAATCGTGTCACAAAAAATTGCCATTTCGACTCAGTGGGCCGGGCCGCTAGTAATAAATAAATCATTGCTTTTGTTCCTTAATACTAAAGTGACTTATGCAATTGTGGATGTCTCATTAGGATAAAGATGTACATAAAAAAAACGAAATAATGTAAACTAAAAATATAAACTGTAATCGATTAAGAAATACAAACAAATAGTATCGATATCTCGTTAATAATCGGATATTGTACTAACCGATTTATTTGACATCATCCCTATTTCACAATTTTGAGATATGTCAAATGGAACTTTTAAAATTAGATAGATAATAGTAATAAGCTTATAATAAAAAAAACTGTAATTACAGGTAACCAAAAGGAAAGCTGAGACCAAGTTGGACACTCCAAGACTTGTGAAGAAACTAAAGACTAAAGAGAAGCAGACACTTACTAGAAATAGCTTATTGGACCATTTAAGAGTCTGATCTCTATTCATGGATATGTAGATTTGAACTTTCATAACATCCACAAATAAATTTAATTTAAATGACTCCAATAATGTATTATATCAAGTGTCACTGTTTCTATAAGTAGTATTGTAAAAATAACTTTTTTTTAGATATCTTATTGACATACTGTGTAAATTTTAACGATAAGACAATATTAAATAAATATATTTTTTTAACTGTTTTTTTTTTGTCGTGGTACCTATCTATCTATCATCATCACCGTTAGCAATGGTATGATCACTGCTGATTATATTAGTTAGACTTATATCAATTGCTATATGTGCTTATTTAGTAAACTACACAACGGACCTCTACTTGAACACCACGACGTTTTTCATTGGAACTTTTTTATTTTTTATTGGCCTTTAGCAGGCAAACGAGCGTGCGGCCCGCCTGATAGTAAGCGGTCACAGCTGCTCATGGACCTTGGCAGTGCCAGGGATCTAGTACAGCCAGGTCGCTGCCTACCGTAAGGAGAGTAGTCTCGTTAAGCCTCGTTTGAAGAAGGACAGGTCATAGCGCTCGGGAAACACCTGAATGAATGATGAGGATGAATTTAAAATCGAATTTATAGAGTATATTTAAAACTGAGAATACTTAATTAATTGAACTATAGATGTAGTATAAAATATTAAGTTAGATTTAAACATTATATTAGATTTAAACACTATAGGGCCGAAATATTAAGTTAGATTTAAACATTCCATAAATTAAAACATTTCAATTTTAATCTAAACAGTGGGTAGATTCCTAGTATTATTAAAATTGTCATTAAAATGCGCGAATAAGATTAGTCAACATTCTCCGCATTAAATTAAACTATTATTCATATTAATTATAACGTAGAAGGATAATAAAAGCTATAGCCCTCTGAAGAGAAGCTATAGCTGAAGATTAGGTTCTCACGATATAGCAAACAATTTTATAACTCCTTAGTCTCCCCTATAATTAATAAATTGTCAACTAGATTGTATCGTGTAGAATAGGATCTAGGACCGCAGGCTTACCAATGCATGATGACGAAAGATTTAGACAATCATTTGGTATAATTTATCAATAAAAACTAGTCGAAATATTAAAAAGTTAATATTATTGTGAATATTTCTTTTGTAAAATAAAATCATGGTATATTTTTGAAATTTATGTGGTAACATTTTTATACGTTTGATAAGGTTGGGTGCATTGGTGACAGATGTATCCTTCCGTTTTCTCGTGTAGTTGTCTCCTCCCGCTTTTGTTTAATGTATCTATCTCTTTCGCTCTTTAACCGGTGTTGAACACGGCTGCGCAGCCATCTCTATCAACCCAGTCGGTTTCACCCCGTGCGTGTGGTGTCCCGTGCGTTCAATCAATGCTTTTTTCTGTGGCGGTGTGGGGTAGTAGCGTAGCGTGGAAGAGTTTCTAGTCAAGGAAAAATCATAAAAATCTCATTAAAGTACTCCTGATAAAGGCAGTACTATTTTGTCGAAATGGCGAATGAAAATAACGAGATCAGCGATATCGTTAAGAAATGCAAAATTCTTCTGTTAGACATAGAAGGCACAACAACATCCATCAGCTTTGTTAAGGTAGGTCTAACGATTAGCCGGCCGGTGTTTTTTCTCAATGTGTGTTTGTGATTTATTTGACATCCGATTCATAATTATTGCACGGATGGCGTTTAATATTGAGTTTTTCGTGTTATTTTATCATGCAAAATTGTCATGTTTCGGATTCGCAACATGGAGGACGAAACCAAAATGGTACCCCATTTCACAGTCTTTATTGTCTAGCTTTTCTCCACGTGTAATAAAGTCGGGAACACGTTTCAACGTTTTGTTTCAAGACATTATAGTTATTATGAAGACCACCGCTTTTATAAAAGCTTTTTTTGTAGTTCCACCTTGCTTTGAACCGGCCGGTAGTTATCGTTTATTAATTTGTTTATTTCTATAAATAATTTTTACGTTTTTGTGTAGCATATAATTGAGAAATCGTAACGTGTAGTTAGTTTTCCGTCGATAATTCCGCTTGTTAAGCATTCGTGTAGCTCAGTGTGCTAGTACACCGGCGTGAACAGCTGTTCGAAGCAGCTGGCTTGTAAAAAATATGGAACAGTTAACTGTCCTCTTTCAATAAGCATCAAGTAAGCATGCCCGCGCCTTGTCGCACCCGCGACACGTACGTCAAATTATGACAGAGATAAAAAATGTAGTTGAATGTGCTGAGAGATAGCGTTGGCGCGTACATAGGATTTTTTTCATCAATTTATATCGTATTGTGTGAACGATTGTTGATAACGACTATTCATGTTTATTTTTGGAGTACGCACGATAGCATGGAGCATTTTTTTAAAATTGAAACTATTTTGCCTTTCCAAATTAATTTATTATTCTGATTTATTAAAATTAAGAATAATTTGCTTAGCTATTAATTAAAAAAACTCTTAACCTATTATATATTATGTTTGTACTCATGCACTTACTTTATCTTCAATATTGTTTACATTAACTTGAACGTTTTCGAAGCAAGTGTCTCAAATGAAGAAATTGTTTCGCTCGTGCGGGCGAATCCGAGCAATGAGTATCTCAGACTTTAATGTAGGTACATGTTTTCTGGGCGTGGATATCAGAATATAATAACTTAGGAGCACATTTTTTCGGAAATCATATGTTTTTGTTATGGATTGGTGAATAATAAACTTTTTGTCCAAAAACCTTGGAATAATTCGTTATTGAAGTCAACGGTTTTAAAAAATAAATGTAAATCGCACATTGTTATGTATTTGGTAAACTCATATTATTCGAATTTAAATCGCGTCGCCAAAATGTTCAGGGACGAGCCACCACTTAGCCTCCCCACGTTTTCGATTCTGCACCCTCCCCAAATCCATTATAATCTTAATACTAGCCTGACCGGATTTACTACCCTTGTTCGGCTAAGAGGCTCCTGTATTGTGTTATCTACACATTAAATTTAAGATTTTTACAAGACCGTTATTATTTTACATATCATGTTTGACACATGTTTCTAAATTGTTTACGTATTTCGCTTGGAGTAATATTTATTTATGTTCCTCCGTCTTATTTTCCTTGTTGTTATAGATAAGCACCATAAGATATTACCTATAAAGCGATTACTACTGCTATCATCATTACATCCCTTGGAACTTACGCTCAACTCGCATTCCATTGAAGAATAATGAGTTAACTTTCCAAATTGTTTATCAATAAGATTGTCCCACAATCCACATCGTGAAACAGGTAATCAGTGGGCAGTAATCGGACCGGCTATAAATCTAAAATTAGAGCACATTTTTTTTTCGAAGTAGGTACAATGCGGCTGTAAGAACGTTACGTCTCGTCGGGTTGGGTCGGCTAGTTGGGCTCGCTATCCGGTTTGGACACCGGCGGCAAGGCACACAGTTCGTTCACCCATCCGCTTGCCGCATCGTAGACTATGCAGTTTCACTAGGGTATCACGTTATGCTAAATTAAAGGTTCCCTTGAATATCACTTGTAATGCGAGAAAAGTTGCGAAATTGTCGCTTCCAGTGCTTTCTAAGCTGTCTTTGTAAGTATAGTTTATGTTTCGTCTTTATTCGTTCAGAAACTAATATGCTTTGATAGTTTATCAGTTTCTATTTAAGTGTCAGACAGGAGCGTTCCGTCCCATGATGTGATAGAGGGTGCGAACCTATATGGGGCACAAATTTCTGACTCCAGGTTGACAATGGATAGAAAAATCCAATATCCCTTAGCCCGACCCGGGATTCGAACCCGAGATCTCAGTCTTGCAATCATACCTTAGTACAACTGCGCCATCGAAGCAGGCAAATTGATATCTATTTACTACTAGTCGGGTAAAAAAGAGACGATGTTATTAAATAAGAGAATACGTTTCTAATTTTTTTGCCAAGCTTTTGGAGAGTTCGATAAAATGAAGTAATTTAGTTTTTGAATCATTGAATTTCACCTTGTGTATCCCACGAAGGGCGCTAGAATTTATGCCCTGTTCAGGGATTTATTTTATTAATTTGACAGCATTTAGTTTATCTCAGTAATATTGTTCATAAAATTACGAAGGTTATACGTATTAATTCAATACTAATTAGTTAAAATTACACTCTTAATTAAAACGCTTCGTGCCTTGTTTATTTAGGTAACAAAACATTTCATGAATGCAATAGAATCTAATCAAGATGAAGTCACCAGTCTTTTAGGCGCCACCCATCTCCTTAGCGTTGTCTGCCAACAATCGCCTAGCTTAAATTTTTTTTTTCAATCAAAATAATAACGTAAGTTAACGATTATATTACTTGTATAAATACACGTAATAATTTAATTTGTTTTGTTAAAGTATTGAAATTATTTGATTGTTAGCTCCAAATATTTACACCCCTTATAGGGCTATCTCCGGTAACGTGGTTTTTTTATATTGTCATGCAAAGTTAATCTGCTCTTATTATGTATCTTTGAGTCCAAAGTTTATTTTTGGATAACATCCCTTACAAAAAATGCGGGTGATAAACATTCTTTAAGCTACAGATAGTATATTGTATAACATCCTCTATTTATTTTGTGTTATCAGAGGAAGATAGACTGTAGTCCACTATGGTGACCTAATGTTGTTACGTGGGCAGTCATCATTTTATTATTCTTTAAAATTGTTCCACTCTATTAGGGTTCCTGACGTAGTTTAAAATCTTTTTATTGCCAAATGGCAGCGCAGACCGATTTCTGAACAAACATTTCGTACCTTATAGAGTCGCAAAATGTTTGTCTCCATACATTGTCAAGTCGAGACCCCTTCAGTCCTTTAGTATCGCGAATATTACCAATGGTTGATTTAAGAAAAAAAGGCGTTCCCTGATGGGCTGACATCTATTCCGGATGTGTTTACAAAGTTACATACACAAAATCCAGATAAATGTTCATTCCTGCGGTTATGGAACCCGTAACTTCCAATTCGACTCGTCAACTAAATTGGTTAAATAAAATTCGACCAACGAACCCCATATAAATTATGTTTTATTCCCTTTTATGTTACGTTGTGTCGGCCGCTCCGCCCGTACTGTGAAGTTTATCGATTACAATTAAGGGACGTGCATGTTGCGGGATGAAAACTGCGTTGTATCCTCTTTCAAAGTTGTGATTACATTTGCTCTTATTCCGGCATGCACAGTGTCGTCACGCTAAAGAAATATGAACCTCTTGAATCAACTTAAGACAGTGAGGAATACATAACTAAATTTATCATTATTTTTATAATTTTCTTCTAGACAAGAAGAACGTATATGTCTATTTTGTACTATTTGAGCTTGAAACATATAGTATATTTATTGAAAACGAGTGTAACGTAATCACGGTATACTTGTTTATATGTATGATTTCGATAATTTGTACGCCTATTTAAAAACTAAATGTTCAATTTTCTAAAGTATTAATTTTACTCATTTCAAGCGAAATTACTACTACTTACTATTTTACTGACTTACTTCTTGTTATTGCCCCTGCCAATATCGAGGAACCACCTTCATATCCTACACAGCCGAAATATTGCTTCTTCACCACAAGTCAATGGTGAATACTAGTCAATGGTGAAATCACAACAGGCAAGTGCCTGTGGGGCCATTGACTCTCCTACCCTATCTAAAGCCAATGTATTGCTATTTAGGTCCAATTTGGGCGTTGGTTTGAAACCGAGCCATGTGCTATCGACGTGTTACATACCATTTGAATTACCTTTTCATTCACCATAAAATATTATGGTATTAGTAATACCGGGATGGAATTATATTATATACGACAAAATTCGCAATGTCGTTTTTGCTTAACCTAATTGCAAAAACATGCATTCCTTTTTAAGAGTCAAATCCATCTTTTTTATCTTCTCAATTTTTTGCTCACAAAATATTTACATAATTTATATAGGAATGTTATCTTACATTTGTATAAACACAATGTTTGCAAAGTTTGTGTCAGAAACGGGTCTTGAACGAGACGCGCAGTCATGTAAATGTAGACGTCGACATCAGCGGAGCTACCTTGAACCGTATGACCGATTTTATAGGCCACAACATAATGCAGTTCCCGTACTTTGCATTCATAACTGTCTACAATCTTGGGGCACAGAGCTTTTCATAGACTTGTGAAGTCGCTTTGAAGGAAATTAGGCCGAGGATTGGATTCCAGTCATCCTTGTACCGTTTGCCTGTGTAGTGCAGTCTGGTTCGTTTTTATGTTTGCAGTCTGTAACCACGACCTCTTTTATAATCGTGTATTTCCATGGGATTTTAATGAAGTTGTATTTGCATATAGATGTTTAGCAAAAATATTAATATGAAATACTTTTCGTTTGATACGTATTTTTTTTTAAATATAGTCTCCCTAAAATAAGCTACAGTGATTTGTATTTTGCTTCATCCTACTCATTTCCTATTGTTAATGTATTGACATTGACTTTCCTTTACCATTTTATTTGGTCAATGAACCATCTCGGCTTTTGCTATTCTGGGCATGTATTTTTATTTCGCTTGTGACCTTTGGTCCATTTTCTCTGTGTGCCCAAAACGTCTTTACGTTTTCTATTTTAAGTCTACATGTCATCTCACTGGCCATTTCTTTGACCTTATAATTTTGATATACCTTAAAGTAATTTAGTCACGTAACAGAAATTGTGATGATAAATTCATTTCATAGCATATTTTACGGTTATTCCAATTATTATGGAATTCTTAGGTAGGGTAATAAAATAGCCGCATACCTGTGTTTCAAATTCAAAGATCATAAACTTTCACTTAAGCATTTAAGTTATACAAAAGGACCTACCTTGTCTCTTTTTTTTTCCTTCGTTACAAAACTTAAGGTCTCTTTTCGTTACTTTTTTTGCTTTTCATTCAAGCAAATTTACCACCTACTTGTTCTTACAGTCGATACATTTTTTAAATGGAGATTAAGTCATTGAGACGTACATTGTCCATGTTTTGTTTCAAATAATTCTTTGTTCTCCTATCTTTGTTTACTTTTTATGATGCATTATTTTGTGGAGTTCAGACTGAATGGAATTTTATAATCCCTGTTGACTTGTTTGTTAATGACTGAACCTTTCCATATGACAATAAACTTTGGCTTCAAGTCGTTTCTTGGATTAACACTAAACAACACATACCAGAGTTTTGGTTTTTTTTTCGAATCCGATAATTAATCTTGCAGGTTTAATACTTCATTCTTATTGACGCATTAGATATACCAGATAATATTTAGTAACAATGTATCTAAGGATGCTGTCTAAATTTCTGATTCACTCAGATTTTATCGTAACTACAATACGGCATGTGCATTTTGAGGGTTTTTGTCGCAAAATGTTCTTGGAATAGCAAATCTCAAATAATTATATCTTTTGTTTTAGGACAAGCTGTTCCCTTATGCCGAGGAGCATGTGAAGGAGTTCCTTGAGACTAAATGGGGGGACGAGGATGTAAAGGAAGCAGTGGAGGCGCTGAGAAAGCTGGCTGTGGAAGACATCGAAAAGAGTGTTGAAGGTGCTGTCGCTATCCCGGGCGAGGTATGTACTTTCATATAAACACTCGTGCATGATAAGGGGAGACTACGGGTGTGACGTCACAGCCGCGTACAAGCAGGCCATGGTGCGAAAATATATCTAATATTATCACAATATAAGTCACGGTCAATAGACGATTTTTACAAATGGTTTAAAAACCCAAATACATTTTAGCAAAATGATTACCATCAAGAGTAATCTTCGTGCGTAGGGTTGATTTGACGAGACAACCATTTTTTACTGGTGGTAGGTCTTTTATATGTAGGAGGCGGCCTGGTTAGATACTACTGCAATGTCTATTCCTCCCGCCCAACAGCAGTGTAAATGCACTGGTGTGTTCCGGTTTGAATGACATTGTAGCCTGTAACTACCTGTCATATTATTGAGACTTGGCATGTTATGTCTCAGAATGGCTAGCGCAGTGGAATGCCAAGCATTGCATTGTAATTCATGGTGGTTTGCTACTACTGTCCATGAGAGGTCGTATCGCTGACCATCAGGCAAATGGCATGCTCATCTCGCCATTCCTTGCAATAAAAAAGAACCAACCTTTTAGCATAAAATTTTTGTATAATGCCAGTTAATAAAGGAGTTAGGTGTAGGACTAGTCGAATAGGCCAAAACGTCATTATCAACAAATATCTGTTTTGTTTCAAACTTAAGGTGACATTGTAAAATGCTCAAAGAATATATCTGACAAAATGAATGGTTTTAAACTTGTACGAAAGCGATCCTTTCTGCTAACTTGTATCAATGACGGGAAATATTATCATTCAATTTGGAGGACAACGTACGTGGCCATATATTTACACGAAAATGACAAAGAAATAGTGAAACCATCAAGTGTTTAGATTTTTTTTTATCACTTCGTTATTAGTACATTTTGACAGCAGGGAATCTTTATTGTCAATCTATTAAGACAAATAGGCTTTATGGAGTATTTTATAAAATGACGTGAAGATTGAATTAAAAAATACTCGTTAGTAATAAAATTTTGGCAACGCCCATATGACATGTTTTACATTTTACTACTATAATAACTACCAGTATTCAGAATTATCATAGATATAATTGTTTGGTTGGTTATCTCATCAATATGAAGATGCTTACGAAGTTCCAAGCAGATAATTATTTTGCCAAAATGTGCGAAGGATCTGAAATTATAATTTATTATTCCATTTAAATAGAAAATGTAAAAATATTTAATTAGAAGCAGTGGGAAAGTTATCTTTATGTGAAATGTGCAAAATTAACAAATAAACTATAAAAACAACAAAATACAAGAACAGTACACGTAATCAATCTAGGGCACTGCTATATTTTCGATAATTTTGTGAATTTTTGTGTAGTTATTTCGAACAAATAACTAATAACCAGAGTGAAATGACGTCATACCGCTTCTCTTTTCTTCAGCTTGCCCCACTTGACTCGATGTTCAATATGTACAGTAATTAAAGTTATTCACAGATATAGTTATTACTCTTTATAATAATATCTAAGCAGTGTTAATTTTGGCATAGAACTTTTGTTTAGATGTAGTTGGCATTGTTATTTGTATACGTTGCTACGCAAAGAAGATATTCGGAGTCGGAATATTCCTGTTAGGCGTCATAATTATGTTTTCGCCTGTATAAAAAGAATGCCAGCGGAAAAGTGTTAATCGGCAGGGATTCGGATTCATCCTAACTCTATACCTACTTTACTTATCAAGTAGGGGTAGTGTAGAGGCCGTATTGTTGATAGCATCGATGCTTCTTTGGTACTATTATTCCTACGTTTTATTTTAGCTTTATTGTCATATACGTACAATATGCATACGATTTGAGTCTTATGTTCCTTGGACAAACGAGTTGCTTGACTTGAACTAAAGCAATAAGCAATCTGCGACTGGAGCTTTCTGTCTTTGGACTTAATATAATTGGGCATTATGCAAATGTTATGCGGTGGAAAATCGTCATCAATCGCAATTTTAAGGTTTTTTTTGCTCTCATGCTATTGGCAGTATTAATCGTGGTTATTTCACTTCTAGCAAAGTTGCATTTATATCTACAATAATGGAACTTTTAGTAGTTTTTTTATAATTTTTTCGATTGACACTAAAATGCAAATGCAATGGTTTTTCTAGTCAGTTCATTCTTTATCTGTAGGATTTTCCGAAAGATGTTTAGTTCTTCTGCCACATAATTAGATAACTTTTTAAAGCCTATGTTCATTTTGCTACGCCATGAATACATTATGTTCGTACTTTGAGTGGTCCTAAGTTAGACGCCTTCTAAGTTAAAGTAAGAAATAAAATAGATAATTTTTGTTTCGGTGCGGGGATTGAACCCGTAGCCTCTCGTTTCATATCTTACCAACTGCGCCACGGAGGCTGTCATCATAAAACCTAATACTATACTATTCAAATGTATAAAGCTAGACCCTTACTTATAGAAAAATTATCCATTCACAAATACACATACACCAGTCGTCTATGTTCAAGACTGCATTAATATTGCTAACTAACCGTTAGTCAAAAATCTCCTCGCAGCATTTTAGGTCACACAAATAATTATCACAAATATCAGAGTGTAGAAGAAGGTATGCTGAAATACGATGACACACATTCCTGTCAAGCTATTCCAATAAAAGTTCAATCGAGTTCTGAGGGAGTCTCACCATGTCTTTTACCCTTTCTGTTTCTTTTTGCTTTGAATAAACCCTAGTTGTGTTTGGGCTGTGAACCAGTTGCGTCATTAATTCAAGTCTCTGGTGACTTGGTGTGAGTTTTTCGGTTTAAATAATTAATTTGTGCTCGGCAGAGATGAGTTTGTTCACTGTTACATCTTGGGATGGAAATAAATTTAGGGAAATGTGGATGGGAGAGGCCTATATTCAGCAGTGGACTGTGCCTGAAGAGAGAAAAATAGCTGATAATACTGGTGCCTCTGCCGATTACCTCGGCGATACAAGAGTCTGGGTATTTGTGTTCTTGTAATGGTGATGAAATAATTTTCCCTAGAAGTGGTAGTTTTCGGCCATCTCGAGCGTGAATTATCATGATTACATATCCAGCCTTTTGTTATCTAGTTACTGCATTATAAAAACAAGTGTTTGGGAAATATAAGTAAGAGGCCATCTTACATTCAGATTTGCCTCTGTTGGAACTACTCGTATACCAGTACGAATTTGACTGTTTCTTTGCGCTTTTTTCCTATATTTAAGACAATTTTAGATGACAAACCATACAATAATTAAAATTGAGAAAAATTAACCCCATGAATACTCAAGTAATAAATATGTTTTAAGAAACCAGTCATAATTTTAATCAATGAGAAATAGTGAAAACATCATTGCCTTTCATTAACAATTATGTTTTTAATGATGTGCTCAATTCTCATTTATGTTAGAGAAATTTTACACTTATAACTTGGGCCAAACTCTCATTGAGGGGATGAAGTAATATTTTTTGTATAAAAACTTAAAAATAAACAGAAAAAGAATATATTCAGTTGAATGTATTCATTTTTTGTTTACTTTTACCTAGTTAGGTAAAAAGATTTTGTAAGAAAATATTTCAATCAATAAATGTTTGATCTTTATAGAATTTGATTATGCAAAAAAAAAAAAAATTGGTTTACTTTAAACCAACAAATTGTTTTCTTTTATTTTTCGAATAAATCTTTGTTAATATATCTTCACATAGCAATTTGAATATATAATAACTGCAAAACAGTCATTAAAGTTTATAGCAAGTGGTCTTAAAACTTGGCTAATACTGTATCTATTTTTATATGTATTGATAAATGTATTAAAACAATTTTATAAATATTGTATAACTCGGTAAGATCTTGTTCCAGGTTCTTGATTTATAAATTCACTTTGTAAATGTTAGTAAGCTTCTACTAAGCACATATTTCATCAGCTCTAATATATTACTAATGCTTATTATGTTCTAAAATGCTTATTATGTTCTAAAATGCTTATTATGTTAAAAAAATTAATGAGAAGACATAAAAGTTTAGCTAATGCACTTTGGATATTGTAGATTTGTATCAGTGGATTATTTTTTAAACCTCATCAGTACAATTCAGTAGCCCTCTAGTCCCTACAAACCAATTAACATACAAGCTAAAAAAATATCGAAAATGTAGAAAATTTTTAATATTCTTGTTTTCTGTTGGTACATATTTGTTTATGAGATATTATCAGATATTAGGTGGTCTATAGGAGATCAAAATCTATCAAAATAGCTCAATGATTATCTAGCCAAAATGGCATTTATCAGGCATGTAGCATGGAGAACTGGTGACTAACGGAGCCAAAACATTAATGACTATAATCTATCTAATTTTAAAAGTTCCATTTGACATATCTCAAAATTGTGAAATAGGGATGATGTCAAATAAATCGGTTAGTACAATATCCGATTATTAACGAGATATCGATACTATTTGTTTGTATTTCTTAATCGATTACAGTTTATATTTTTAGTTTACATTATTTCGTTTTTTTTTATGTACATCTTTATCCTAATGAGACATCCACAATTGCATAAGTCACTTTAGTATTAAGGAACAAAAGCAATGATTTATTTATTACTAGCGGCCCACTGAGTCGAAATGGCAATTTTTTGTGACACGATTTTTTTCGGAATTTCCAATTTATTTTGACGCCAACGGTTCGATATTATCATTCCTTACAATATTTATTCTTTGTACATTTTTGTTTAACCCTATAATTTTGGCTAAAAAAAATAATTTAGATTTTTGATGTATGGAACGCACTATAAAACCCTAAATTTCTACGAAATCCTGCTAGATCCTGCGTTGAAATCTTATTTTTCTGAATCTTGGTCTTCTACTATATATGTATACTTCGGACGTCTGTATCGACCTGCAATTTTTTCAGTTATGCAGTTCGAAAGAAAAGATAAAAATCAATATTTCCCAAAACTCTTTTTACGATTATCTTTAGTAAATTTGACACAAATAAAATAAATTAATCGAATAAATTAACAAATACCAAGGAAAACTTGTATATGTGCGTGCCAAATTTATAATACGAAGGATACAATTGAAAGCCTTTTTCGATTGCTGATTCTCTTAGGTTTATATATTGTATTTACATTACTTACTTTTTAAAATTAGAAAACAACTGGATTAAAGTTCCTCGATTATTTCTATATTTTTACCGATTATGCGTATACAAATCCGTTTGCATAGTCTCAACTCTACACATGGAAGACCTAACGACGTGACTTTGTAATGACGTCTAGTAAAAAAGTATGTTGTTTAAAATGGTTGTTTTGCTTTATTTAAAGGATTTATATTTAAATTTAGTTATTATGGATTGTAAATCCTGTAATAAAATAAGAATAGCTTCATAATTCTATGGTTTTACGGAAAGTTTTATTGAAATTGTGTGAGTTACGTCTTCACAAAGTTATTTATGATAAAAGTATGAAATGTCAAATGAGACTTCTTGAATTAGAAATACTATAGGCCACATTACACATACCTATCTACAAGTGCAGCATTGGGAATCACACACAAGGTGTGCAGACAACTTAATAAATATGTAGGAAGTTGGTTGTGTTGAAGACATCACTGAAGGCAGGTAGCAGCAGCAATCTAAGGCAGTTGCCTGATATTAAAACATAAAATTTTGTATTTCAGGATGCTCCCAAAGAGGAGCAGATCGAGGGCTTAGTGAACAATGTGAAGTGGCAGATGTCGTCTGACCGCAAGGCTGGACCATTGAAGCAGCTTCAGGGACTTATTTGGAAGCAAGGATATGACAAGGGTGACATCAGGGGCCAGTGAGTGTTTTTTATATTAACAGATAAAAAAAAATTGAAAAATTTCAAAGATGATTCCTGGCTGTTTTAAGTATTTAGCGAGTATTTGTAATGTTTGCACCAGATTTTTGATTGATTGATTGACAGCCTCCGTGGTGCAGTTGGTTAGACGCCACCTGTGAAACGAGAGGCCGAGGGTTCGATCCCTTCAGTTTCCCATTCCAAAGAGTTTTGACTCTTTCGTTAGATCGTATAGCTTTGGCTGTACGATCTATTCTAGAATTTACACCGTAAATTGTACTACTCTATGAACCCATAATCGTCTATTGCTGAGCACGAAGTCTGTACAACTGATGGGTTACCATATAAATGCTTGTAATTATATTTCTATAGCATGTAGGATCCCTCACAATGTCTTTCTTCACTATTAAAGTGCGTGGTGATTTTATGTGACTATTAAGACACATATGAGTAAAAAAAAATTCAGCCTCCGTGGCGCAGTTGGTCAGGTGCCGGGTCTGAAGCGAGAGGCCGCGGGTTCGATCCCCGCACCGAGACAAATGTTTGTGAGGCCTACAAGTATTTGTCTCGGGTCTGGGTGTTTTTGAGACCGAAAAGTCTTTCGTGGCTTCTGATACCCAAGACACAAGACTTAATTGGTCTTATTGTGGGATCAGGAGTATGTATGTGACTTTTGGATGTATTTATTATTATTATTTATTTCATACATTTTACGATAAAAAAACTTTCAAGTTGTAAGGTATTTTTGAATACACAAGTATGGTATGATATGGTACAAATTGTTATTGTGATGACAGGGCGAAGACTAAACACATTGTATTAAATTATTTAATATGAATTCTTACTAATTATTGACTTGATATAGGGGGCATTTCACGTGAAGCGGACAACCAAAAAAAAATGAGGTCATGAATTTTGTTTATACTCCGGTCAGTTATACTTTTAGTAGACGTGGATGTGTACATATTTTTTTTTAGTATGAAGCTTTCTTGCATAGTTATGAGCTTTTAAAAGTTTAACGAGAATGAAGTCACGAATTTTTGGATGCTTATAATCTGCATCAATTAATTTGTAAAGAATACTAAAAATATATTGTTTCTTAAAGTTAAAAAGTCGAAGTTTTTAATTTTTTTGTCGAATTCTAAATTGAATTTTTTTACGTAGAGTAAACTGGAAGTGAACATTTCAAATCGATATTTGAGTAACTTCGACACTTTTTTTTAAATATTTTAACCTTAAATGAAAGCTTTAAACGTATTAATTCTTCACAAAAAAAATTAAAACGTGATCCCCAATAGTTTAAGACTTAGAGCATATAGAGTACATACCCATAGCTATGAGCACTTTCTAAGCAATCGGGTTTATGCGCTAACATGCTAAAATACTACGCTATTAATATTTTATTCCTTCATTCTAACATGCAAAAATATAAAAATAAACGATTTCATTAATTCTTCACTAAAAAAATTAAGCATGATCGCCAATAGTTTAAGAGTTAGAGCGGTTTTATTGAGATTGAAATAGTTTTAACTAAAATAGAGATTAATTTGTAATTTTTACTATTCGCACTGCCACTAATTCTATTTACTCATAAGCCCTCATTGGTTTGAAGAAAAGCATGCAGCTGTTTAGTTCCTGGAACGGTGATAGCGGAAGCAAAACGGACTCGTAGAAAATCTCGCTATTGTTGAATACTTTCATTCGAGCAGTAGTAAATAGAAGTCTCATTCATATAATATAATAGATATAGTGATAGCGTTACTCGTGGACTGTAAGCTTGCACGGGGTGCCAAACGTTTAAGGTTTCCCCAAAGACCGTCACATGGCCTTATTCCATGAGCGGTGGCATGGAAGTGTAACTGTGCTTCTATCTTAAAATCTTGGTTGTAGTGAAATAGGTTCACAAAATTGAACCTATTCTTAAAATGTTGGGGAGCTCCGTCTGTAATGTATTTCATGACAGAAACCACAATTTTATGCTCATCATGGTTTTATGCGCATAAACTCGATTGCTTATATATAAAGTGCTCTTAGCTATGTGTATGTACTCTATATGCTCTAAGTCTTAAACTATTGGAGATCACGTTTGAATTTTTTTTGTGAAGAATTGATACGTTTAAAGCTTTCATTTAAGGTTAAAATATAAAAAAAAAAGTGTTGAAGTTACTCAAATATCGATTTGAAATGTTCACTTCCGGTTTACTCTACGTAAAAAATTCAAATTTAGAATTCGACAAAAAAAATTAAAACTTCGACTTTTTAACTTTAAGAAACAATATATTTTTAGTATTCTTTACAAATTAATTGATGCAGATTATAAGCATCCAAAAATTCGTGACTTCATTCTTGGTAAACTTTTAAAAGCTCATAACTATGCAATAAAGCTTCAATCCAAAAAAAATAATGTGTGTACACATCCACCTCTACAAGAAGTATAACTGACCGGAGTATAAACAAAATGACCTAATTTTTTTTTGGTTGTCCGCTTCACGTGAAATGCCCCAAAGATGAAGTATTAGTTATTGTTGATGCATTAGACAATTGACAATAGCAAGCATACACTATAAATGATAGTTGATATGCTGCCATGGCTGTGAAATTTTATGTTAAAAGTTAATTTTAACATTGGATTGGCTAAATTACAAAGCAGGGGCGTTAACAAATATAAAACATTTTGCAGTATCGCCGTCTTATTACATTCATTAACATTAACATTTTTTTTTTTATTATAACAGGACAGCCTTGTTGTATTTCCCAAAAATAATTACAGTGTCTATGATGACGTCCTGCCGGCGCTTGAGCAATGGCGGGCTGTAGAAGGCCAGAAGATTTACATATACTCATCTGGGTCGGTCCAAGCTCAGAAACTCCTGTTTAGTATGTCTTCCTCTGGTGACATGCTCCCCCAAATCGATGGACACTTTGACACTGCTGTTGGGCCCAAGCAAGAGGAGGCCAGCTATAAAGCTATAGCTGAAAAGATTGGCTCCAAGGTGGAAGAAATTGTGTTCTTGACAGATATTGTGAAAGGTATGATCAATTGATTAATATGGTAGTATGATAGTTTATTATTGTCTTTCACTCATTTTGCCTAGTGAATTCATGCACAGAATCACCGTCTCGATAAAACCCTTCAGATTTAGCTAAATGTGGCTAACTTATATCTGATTTATAATACTGAACTACTGTTTTAATTTTCTAAAGATACTACATCAATGACCAACAGCTGATATATACAGCTTTATGACTCCATACAATTTAAAAAATAAATGCTTAAATTCGTTCCGTTTGTACGACAGAGGCGGAGGCGGCGCGCGCTGCGGGCATGTGCGCGGCGCTGGTGAGCCGCTCGGGCAACGCGCCGCTGCCCGCCGCCGCCACGGCCGCCTTCCCCGTCCTGCACAGCTTCGCGCAGCTCACCGCCACCAACAAGCGCAAGCCTGACGCCCAGGTGCCATGAACACTATACGCACCTCCGTAGCGCTTGTTGCATGCACATGTAGTATATTATAGTACCCTCGTGTGGTCCGCAGGTGAGTGTAGTTTGCGGGTATGGGCTTTGTGTGTTATCTATTATACTATGTATACACCGCAGTGCCAAAAGTTACCTCCTTAGAAATTGTAGTTCTAAACATTCATGTGAGCACTTTAATTTAGTAAAAATAGGTTGTCTACATTCTTTTGCAAGATGACAGCTAGGGTATCGTCCATATGTCCAATATTATACCAATGCTAACGAACTCAGCATTTTTTATTTCATCTTTTTTTTTTTTTAAATGTAATGTAATCATCTTTATTTAATAAAGAGGTACATACATATCATATATTTTTTTAAGTTCCTAATACTGACATTGTTAGATATGCTAGATAATTAATAATACTAGATTATTATTTGGTAAGAAAACACATGTTTTCTTGTGAGATAATTAATATAATAAATCACACAGATAGTCAAAAATTAGCTTTGGTAAAAATCCTCTTGGATACATAGTTACCTCTGATATGGTGAACAGGGTATGTCATATTTATACTGGCTTATAACTCCACGGTGATTGACAGGTGCATTTACAGACATATAAGAGAATAAGAACACAAATGATAATGATTTTTTATCATAATATTCAACTACACCTAATATATTTGGCAATATATTATACACATAAAACAACACAACTTTATTACACAGTACATCGCCTTTCCAGCAGAGTATTCTCAAATATTTGTTGCTAATTTCCTTCCCATACATATTCTGCATATCATCTATGATAACCCATTTGTATATATATGTATGTCCTTTATATTTTGTGGTAGCTATGCGAATAGATAATTAAGTGTTGTATATAGCTTGAGCTTTATAAATGTGCAATATACCCTTGCAGCAAATAATGTAATAATTTTTATACAATTTTGTTATGTATTTGTGCAATAGAAAAAAAACTTGTGTATGTATGCAAATAGATTGCAATTGTAAAATGTCTAAGACTACCACGTGACAAATATTTTTGAGATTATGTAAAAGCATTTTAAATGAAAGTGAGTGTTCATAATTAAAGTATACTTTATATTTTACAAATAATTTTTGATGTGCATATGTTCCAGTTATTTAAAACTTTTCTTAAATTCCTCAATATAAATCCAGTAAATCATTACATAGGTTCACTATCTATTTAAAATATGTCATTGTTTGCTGATTTATTAAACTGTGAAGAAACAGTAATTTTCATTAAAATGACAATAAATAATTATACATAATCATAAGTCTCCATACATATGCTAAAACAATTTTATACAAAAGTTATGTTTGTATTTGATGTATATTTTTGAAATAAAATATTATTTATGATGTTTGTAATTTCTTTTCTATTAGCTTAAGACCCAAAGAATGACGTTTTCTTTTCGTGATATAATGAAAAAAACAAATAAGTAACTGTATATAATTAATGTAACGTATTACTGTCTATAAGAAATACAAATATGTATTGGCAGTTTTATTCCTGGTGTCGGAACCAATAAATGCTTAGCTAAGATAAAAATTGTTGTGAATGATGGTGTTTGTTGCAGTATTGGTGTATAAGCCCCTATTTATATTAGTACAATTTGGCCTAGTGCTTAGCGTTGGTATTTTACGCATTTTATCAGAGAGGTTTGGATGGAATGAACAAAGGTGATCAGTGGTACTCAGAATTAATCAAACTTGGTTGCGGTTCATAATTTCTGCTATTATTGTTTCTTTGTACTGAAACGCTATACAAGTTTAAATAAATAGTGTTAATAAAAAATATTAAGAGCTGAACTTAATATAATTTTGGTTGATTTATTAAGAATATATTTATTTGAATTGTTATACAGGCACATTGTCACAGTTATTTAGACTTTCAAGTAAAATTTTATATTTTGTGCTATTCCAGGATGAGCAGCCGGCTAAAGTTCCGAAGACTGAGGCAGAGAGCGACGTAAAGAAAGCTATTGAAGAAACTGCAGCTAAAGCTCCAGAAAATGCGCAACAAACAACTGAGCCTGAACCGGAAAAAATGGAAGTGGAGGAAAAACCAGCTGAAGTCGAGGAGTGTAAGAAAGAAGCAGAAATGGCGACTCCTGAAGCGCCTGCTAAAATTGAAACCGTGATTGAAGAGGTAACTGATGCTGCTAGCATTGCCGACATACCCACAGTGGAAATTAGTCCTATTGTAGAGGAAGTCGAGGATAAGTCTATTGAAAACGAAATTGAAAAGATGGAAACAGAGCCAATTGAGAAAGAAGAGCCGGTTACTAAAAAGGATGTGGAAGCTATCAACAAAGTTGAAGATAAAAAAACGGAAGAAGCCGCTCCTGTACCAGAAGAGACTCCACCCACAGTTATTACAGAAATAGATGAATTACCCGACTCTAATCAATCCCTCGCTGATGTTTCAGATATTATCAATGTCTTAGAACCAGTAGTAGAAGAACCTGTGGTAACTGAAGATATTGAGGATCTTAAAAATGTTGGAGAAGTTCTTGAGAAAGAGTGCGACGAGATTTTATCAAAGGTCCAAGATGTTACTAACTTGGATAACATACCTTTAAAGCCTTTGCTTAACCCTATAGTAGAAGAAACAATGGAAACCGAAAACACTGACTCAAACGATATTGTTGACAAAATATTAGACACAGAAATGGAGTTAGCTATGAAGCCATGTGAAGATACACCAGTTAACACAGTGGCAGAAGTTACTGAAACAAACAAAGATATTATTGATGACAAAACTAAGAAAACGGAACAAGATGTTCAGGCTGCTAAGGATGACAAACCCATAGAGACAGTAACAGATGCAAATAAAGAGGAGACAAAAGAGGCAGAAACAGTTTGTTCAATGGATACGGCTACCGATGAAGTTATAGAAAAAGTGGAGGAGAAATCAGAACCTGCAGCGGAAAGTGAAAAACCAGAGGAAAAGAAACCGGAACCAGAATCTAGCAAAGCGACCACAGAGGAAATAGCAGTGGAAACAGAAATCAATGAACCAGTAAGTAAAGAAATCGCAGAAGAAAGCAAAACAATCGAAAAAAGTGAAGTAGTTGAAAGTGCAGAAACGAAAACGACAGACGCAGAGACTACCGAAACTGTAAGTAAGGAACAGCCTGCTGAGAGTTCGACCGAAAAAGACGAGAAAGAAGCAAAGGAAGTCAGTACCGAAACGGTCAAAAAGGACAGCGAGGTGACAGACAGCGAAGTAACGGACACGAAGGTCAACGGAAACAGCAACGGTGATTCTGAAACGGTCAATCTAAACGGAGACGCGAGTAAGGAAGAGGAATTAAGCTCTCGGCTATCAGTTGAAAACGGCAAGGAAGCAATGAACGGTTCTAATGGCGATTCGGTTGAGGAACAAGGTCAAGGAGACAATAAAGTTGAAATAGGTGTGTCAGACATTAAAGTAAAGACCGTCGCGACGGAGGAGGCGCGCAGCGATCCAATAGAGCAACCCACGGAAGCATAAAATATTTTTTGTGAGTATTATTTACTTACTTCATTTTATAGCATTATGTCTACCCCGTTGAAGTACTTAATTATGAATGTATTTCATTTGGTCAGGAACATATTCATGAAATCATTAGTGTCTAATATTACGTGTACAAAGTGGTGGAGGCAAGACGACATTACATTACTAAACAATTACTAAAAGTCGAATCAAAATACAATGAAATTATTCAACTAGGTGTCATAGGAAAATTTAAGACTTATTTTTTTAAATAACTAACATTCTGAATTACAATGTGCTACCTTGTTCTTGATTTAAATTAATGACGTAATATCGACACCACCCGGTACAAAATATATTTTTCAATTTCTAGTAAGTAAACTATTAATAACAATATTATTTTATTATTTCTGGATTATTCAGAGGAATGTAAACATTGCTTACGAATGATTTATGTTTCTCTAGAGATACTATTAGCGATTAGTCCCCGAAAAATGCGAATAAACTAGTCCTAAGCAGGATATTTGGGGTAAAAATTAGCATAGCTCATCCAAAATAGGTCCATTGGCTTCGCTAGTTTCTGAGTAATCAATGTCGGCGTTAAACCGAAATGCTTTGTGATAGCAATCAGTGGTATGTTCATGTTGGTATATTTCCGTCGCGCTTTAGTCAGCGGCGATAATTTCTTCAAAAGGCGCCGCGCGACCCTAAGGTCGTCGTGTCTGATGAACCGCGCAACTATGAATGTCGCCACTTTCTCATCGGCCGGAAATACCACTTTTGTTCATTCTAAACGGGGTCTATTATGGCGAGTTGTTATACTTGATTCAATTTTAATTACATACAAAAACTCACGCCTTTTTCCCAGAAGGGGTAGGCGTAGGTTCTCCTGGTAGTAACCTGATCACCCGCGTTTCGCCTTGTTTGTTTTGTCCCACCATGTATTACTGGGCGACCCCATCGCCATATCGGACACAAATTCCTGACTCTGGGGTGATAATGAATAGAAAAATCCGAATAGCACTATTTTTTGTGTCTTTACACAGACTCTCAGTGTACCATGTGGTGAATGACACCAAGTTCGTCCAATTGTCTAATGTTGCAAAAATCTCCATTTGCCGCTCGAATATGGTTGAAAATGACATGAAAAATGCATTGACCATTGCTATGCTCTTAAACGTGGACATTTAAATTTTATTTAAATTGTTAGCCCCTATACGCGTGATTGCCGTGCTCATCTTATACGGGTTGTTTTTAACCAAGTACATATAATTTATGCTAGCTAAGAAAGTGAGATTATTGCACCATTTGATATAGCCGCGACTTTAAGAAGGCTCTATCTTCGTTTTGCCAGAAGTGTATATTATTATTTAGACAGCCTCCGTGGTGCAATTGGTTAGACGCCGGCTGTGAAACGTGAGGCAGCGGGTTCGATTCCCGCATCGAAACAAATATTTGTGTGATCCACAGGTATTAGTTTCGGTTTGGGTGTTTATGAGACCGAAAAGTCTGTCGTAGTTCCTGAAACCCCCGACACAAGCCTCGATCTTAGTGTGGAGTCAGCACTATGTATGTGACTGTTGGTTGTATTTATTTTAATAGATTATTTTCCTATGGCACCTAACGAGTGGCTGATAACTGATTTATTGATATAGCTCAAGTCACTATATACAATTTTTATTTTTATTTTTTTTTATCAGCCCATATACGTCCCACTGCTGGGCACGGGCCTACTCTACAATCGAGAGAATCGATTGAGAGTGGTTAGGCCATATAGTCCACCACGCTGGCCTAGTGCGGGTTGGCGGACTTACATACCGTAGAAATTCTTTAAAATCGCTACGGTATGCAGCTTTCCTCACGATGTTTTCCTTCACCGTTACACCGTATATACAATTACTCTGTAAATACTAATAATTAAAAAAAAAAACGCCATTCATGTTTTAA
Organism: Theretra japonica; assembly: GCA_033459515.1. Taxonomy (NCBI): domain Eukaryota; kingdom Metazoa; phylum Arthropoda; class Insecta; order Lepidoptera; family Sphingidae; genus Theretra; species Theretra japonica. Next base: position 6,060,379 of record CM065951.1, on the reverse strand, counting down.
GTTAGGCCTGTATAATTTTCAATGAGCGGTGCTCAGTGCATCCTTTTCGATCAGATGCCCGGGGTTAGTGGATAAACAGCGTTAATATCATATTGTTTGTTGAATAGTTTTTTAACACCAATTTAGAAACGTTTAACTTAAGTATTAGCTACAGTAAAACAATAATTTAAACGTATAAAGTGTGAAAAGGGAACGATATTGATCGTAGCTGTCATGTACCTTTTAACAAAACAGAGAAACAATACTATCTGCTTAATCACTCCAGCTTGTGGACGAACGTAGCACGAGTGGTTTCGGCTGTTAGCGTCAGCTGATGTTTATTAGCATTATTTACAAAAATATACCGGGTATATCCAGATCGCAACTGAAATCCAAGCCAGGTGGCAGTTTTATTGACTACAGACACAATGCAACTAAAAATTTTGCAAAAAAAGGGATGATATTTTTGCTTTTTTTCAGTATCATCGTGTTTGGGTGGTAAATACATAGGTTTTGCTTAAATAATAATTTAAACCCCTAATGTAGGCAAATAATTTTTCCGTACGTATTTACCACCCAAACACGACGATATAAAAAAAGACACAAAACCATCGCTTTTTTTGGCGATTTTTATAGTTGCATCGTGTCTGAAGTCACTAAAACTACCACCTGGTTTCGTTTTCGGTCGCGGTCTCGATGAACGCCCGGTAAACATGATTATTTTAATACGTAATCATTGTATTTAAAAAAAAGTAAATGTGCCAATAAATATATGTTGCGGACTTTTTAGTGGTGTCTGTCGTCGCCAAGACTACCACCTGTCAATGTTTTCGATAGCGGTCCCTTACACCTGTATACTGGTTTTATGGCCGTGAAAAAGTACTTCTTGAAACGCATAATGATGTTTGGATATGTTGCTTTCCAAGCTTGTTTTATACAAGTTTTTGTAATCATTAGTAGGGTATTTTTTAAAATTACTCTGCCTAGCCATGATTCTATAACTGATGGTAAATGCTGTGACATCCAGATGGAGAATCGTTTGGAATTTGATGGTTATCTGTTGCCAACGATACTATTATTAAAGTCATCGGATTATAGGAAAGAGCTAGCAAACTGTTTCACAGCCTAATGGTGCGGCATAAATACAGGGTGATGTTAACAATCAATCAATACTTTAATCCAGATGTTTCTTATTAATACAGGCAATATGGTAATTTTTTAAAATAAAAAACTGATTGGGTTTTTGGTCATTCGTGATTTTAGTTTTCAAGATATTTGGTCGCCCCTTATAGATGCGAGTATTTTTACCACTCAGCTGAACTACGGTTCGGTTGGAGGACTTCGTTGCGCGGTAAAAATACTCGTAACTTTATATCTATCTATAAGAGGATCAAAAATCTTGGAAACTAAAATCGTGATTTTTTAACAAAAATTCTAGTCGGATTATTTTTCAAACTTGTTAAATTGTTACCTGGGGTGGTTAGCAAGTAGCATCATATGGATTAAATTAATGATTATTTGTTAATATCACTCAATATAAGAATAGTTTGAAGAACCTTTTATTTCGGGTCAAGATGGACAAGCCCACCAAGCTGTGGTTCCGTAAGCCGACTCGCGTGGATCTAAGATTGAATGTAATAATGTGTGTAGTATTAGTAAAACCCTGAGCGATTGATCGGACGCTGCGTCGTGGTGGTTGTTGCAGTGTCGACGATCGGAACAGCAGGGCGTCGCAGCGTTGTTGGTTCACATCAGAAGAATGACAAGACTGAGGTTGCTTCCACGCTAATTGACATCACTTCCTAGTTTATACGTGTATTGAAATTTCACTGTGTACTGTGCGGTGACGGTTTGTGTACACTGGACAACGCCGAACCATTTGTAAATGCACAAAATTAACGTTTCCTGCTGTATGCATATCATATTATTTGTCTACCGGGTCTTTCAGTTTGTCGAGTTATTTATTATCTGTGTCGTAAAATTTCCTCCTAAGTAAAAATGATAAGTCGTTAATTGTAGGTTAAAAGAGATCTTAATGTGCTGTAGATGGGTATGGCAAATAATATTTTGTGTTTAATATAAGTGAAGAATTGCTATGTGTGATTGATGTCAAATATTATGAACATTTTACAGTATTATTCAAGATTTATTAGGTGCGATAAAATAGCGATAATGTTGAATGGTCAGAGTAAACTGATCTTCCAAAGTCGCATTTATCATGTCGCCAATTCCAATCAGATAGATATTAAGTTTCATCAGTAACAAAAACATTCCTAATGAAATAATTTTACTCTGATGTATTTGACGTTAGAGCTATTAACAAAGACTTACACTTTTGTATCATCTATTTTTGGTGCTTTTAAATTTGCTGACTTACGTGCCAATACATAAGCGAAATTTTGTGAGTGCTTGTTAGGGGTATGCTGTAAGAGTATTAGGATTTAGCAGGCTAATTGTCTGACAAAATTAATATAGAAGATATTTGAAATATATCATCCTAAATGTTCTGTTAGTGATTAGTGTAAATCCGTGGTGTCGGTTACGAAGCTCGAAGTCCCCGCCGCGTGGCTAACAGTGTGTGTTCTCCGTCACCGACTTTCGTATTTGACTTAGGTAAGTTATATTCGTAAGTATTAACTGTATTGTGATGATTCTTAATTATCTTATATGTATTACTCGATTTTCTTAAATCCACTGCCAAACACTCGTATTTTCATTCGCAGTTGAACTACACAATGGTTGTAACGGTTCCAGTCGGAAATTAAACGTTTCCAATCAAAAATTGCATTAATTTTGTGCATCTAGAACCTGGGACCCGCGGTACTGTGATAATCGAGATGATAAAGACTGCTTATTTTTTTTCGTTCATTTTTTGGTAATTATTTTCTGGCTGTGTTAGGTTTATATTGGTTGACATGCGTCAATTTATTCTGTGGTACAAGAGACAAAGACCTAACTTGTGTATGAAACTATTGTGGAGAAAGGACAAAGTAAGAAAATACGAATTTACGTTTGTAATCGAGTTGATTATAAATCATTAATCTATTTATCTGCAATTGTAATGTATTCTGTGATTGAAATTGTTTTGTCTTTCGCTAAGCACAAGTTATACATTATAATTTTGTTTTAAAGCGAACTTCTTATGTTCTTTAAATGATGGAATTTATTTCTAAGTCATATTTCTCTTTAATTAGAAATATTTTGAAAGGTAATGTCATTACTTTTCTATTGATTTTTGACTGCGATTATTTATTTATTGATATTCTTTTCTACTCGACATTGGTAGACTGTATATTATTTGTAAGCTGTAAACGTTCCTGTGTTAGCTATAAGACCAAAACTGCTGTGTTCAGTGACTTTGAATTTGAATAGAACGACTTCGGATGAAAGTACGAGCCTCTTCGTTTAGACTGATTTTTTACTGTTCATACTACATCTCGTTTCAATCATTATCCCGGAACTGAGCGATCGACGAACAAACAGCGTGGGGTGTCAGCCGCGGGGATAATGAATGAACGAGTGGTGCCCTAACATCTAAGTGAATCATACATACTTTAAGTTGGTACATTTTTTTGTAAAAATGGACAAGAAATCTCGAAAGCAATTGAAATGTATTAGTTTTAACTGTCACCACTAATGACGTTAAAATATAATGGATGTAGAATTTTTTTATTGCTTTTTTATTTTCTCCTATTAGAACCTCACATTACTATCTTATTTATTCTTTTTCACAATGCGTACAAGTTTTGTTCGATATCCAGACACCCAAAACACGTTTTTTTAAACTAATATATTTGTAAAACTAACATATGCAATCAATTTGAATTATCTTATTTTCTTATGTTTTTAATTCGTTAAATAAGTAAGATTTTTTTAACCCATACGAAATTAAATTAATGTGAATCAACAATCTCGAAATTCATAATTGAAGCGCGTGGGATTTTCAAACTCGATTCCATAGAAACCAAGTAAGTAAATAGTAATTTTAAGCAAATTGCTGTATAGAAGTTAATAATTTGGGGACATTAAATCACTTCTAACTAAAATACATTTTCAGCTTGTTTTTATTACCCAGTAAATATTTTGTTTCCTATAAATTGCAAAATCTGATAGTCAGAAAGTCCTCTGTTAACATATCGCACAATACATTTTCGAAGCGACTTTGAAAGTGGTTCCACCTTGCTAGTGGATGATTAGTTAAAAAAATTCGAGTTGGTACATATTCTGTTTCAATTTGGACATTGAAAAACTTGGAATAGTTATAACAATATTAGAAAAATGATAATTAATTTCAATGACAATTAGATATTTACTATAAAGACTCGAAGTAAACATCGTCCAGCCATCGGCCTTTATCTGTCTTCTGATGAGGCTGTATCCAGGCACCATTAAGCATTAATAAAGAAAGATTTGCTCATACATGTTGTGCAGGCGGGGTCCATACTCCGTCACTACGCCATAGTAGTTATTGGCCCGGTATATTTGATGGAAATACCGCCATCGGATCCATCTTAAGCTTGGAGCTGTATGGTTGCCTTTTTTAATTTTTTTATAAGACTTCCTGCATTAGAATTACCCCTGTGTCGTGGATACGTTTTACAAACTCAAATTCTGCATATATAAATTACCAGCCAAACACAAAATATCTCAAAGTTATACAATGAATAATTTAAACGGGAATCCAAATGAACCCGCAACCGCAGCGCACAAAGCTAACTTCTGAACCACTGGCCCAATCCGACGTCGCGTCGCTTATAATTATTGTTTTCTAATTATGATCTCTTACTCGGATTAGAAACATTAATTAAGTCCGTATTCAATTTTACCAACTAAAAATAAAGATGCATAAATATACGAATTAATCAATACCCAAAATAAAATTTGTGGGTAGATTAGTGGTTAGATTTCTCCTTTCAAGCAGTTAGGAACCAATAAGATTTTGTACTCAAAGTCATTTTAAATGATGGAAAGTGGAACGGCTTCCTTTTTATTCTGGAATATCGAACGGTTCCTGAAAAACAGAATTGGAAAACGAGTGGGATTTTGTGGAGCTATAGGACATAAACAAGGTAAGAGCTACATTATCCGTCTATATTTTTGATTCGATAGAGTAGGTATTACTCGGCTAGTAAGGTCAGCAGTGAAGCGAATTCGGCACAAGCGGGTAGTTGAATCGAGCGAGGTGATGCGGAGGTTATGAATACAAAAGGTATAGAATGCGCAGCATTGCGGTCGGGGAACGGAACGTCGCGGACATGAACCGGCGCGCGCTGCTCCACGGACACTATTCTCTCTGCTATACTCGATATATTGCATCGCTCGACATATTTGAGGGCAACATTATTAAGTTGTAGTGTAATTGTAATTGAGGATTATTGTAAGTTTCCGATAAATGATGCCAAGCAAATAAGTAAATGCAATATTAAAATTAAATTATATTTTAAGGTAAAATGTATTTCAATAAGTAGGTATTTTATGTTATTTATGTGTCCGAATATTTTAATAGTATGTTAAGAGCAATCGCAGTGGCGTGTGGTTGAAATGCGGCATAGGTATGTGAGGGCGGTAAGTCGGTCGATGTCGATGATACTCGCCGGACGTATGCTGACGTCAAGGATTGTTGTGCACGCGCACGGCGCAGTCCAGCGGCTGTGAATCACACGATGTGTCACCAGCGCCGACGACGCCGACGCCCGACGCTCGCGACGCCGCTTTACGATCTACTGTCGACGAGATAATAACAGCTTCGTGGAATCCGACGCTTGCTAGCAATCAGGACAACGTTTAAGTAAATGAAATGCTGCTAGGTTCGTCGATTAGGTATCATGCCGCATTGCCGCTTGACAGAAGTACATATCATGTTTTCATAAGTAGATATTTGCATCAACACGACTACACTTCGTGTGCTAAAACCATAGGTAAAACATAACCGTCCCTTTTGCTCGCGGTAGTCAGATATTGAAACAAATAACTTCTTAAGTTTGAGGTATCTTAACTTCTGAGTTTTGTCCGAAGAATATATCGGAAAAAAATTAGGTAAAAGCTATAAAGTTGACTGGTACACATAAAGAATGATTAATGATATTTTAGACTAATACATCTAAAAAACTACAACAGTTAAATCCACTAGCGAAAACCCAGCCAGCTTTATTTCAACTAAGGATTTTCGAATAACAAAACTCAAATGATTACGTACGCTGGGAATAAAAATGAGCGACCGACAGCGAGTAGCGGGTATGCTGTATACTGTGTAGCAACCGGTACGCCGTCGTGGTCGGCCGACTGGCTGACTTGTATTTTTATGTAACTTGTTGTTAGGTACTCCCGCTGGCCGAGAGTTGCGCCACGCTCATGCCGTTTGGATTGAATCTACCAAGAACTTCGCTGTCCGATGTTTGAGGAAAACTCCGCTTCGGAGGCGCGCGTTAATTCAAACCTTTTGAGCTTTTTAATACGTGGTCCGCGCGCTTAGCTATTGCACTATAAAGGTGCACTATTTGTTACATTAGTGTAAATATAGGTATGAAGTGCAACTTTAAATTTACTTTGAACTTTTCACATAAATATAGAAATCGTTTAAAGACATCTCATATAGCAAACCTTTCATAAAAATGATTTTGAAGTAATAATCAATTTACTCTATAGATATAGATGTAGGAGTAGGCGTTTGTCCCTGTTTTCCTTGACGTCACAGCCACAGACTCACATTCAAGGGTTTCCCTTGCGATACTATGGATTTATTGCCACCGCGCTAATTTGTATGTAATTTGCTTACATATACGAGTATCAGTTCCACTGATTTCTCGTATTGAAACTATTGTACTAGGTGTGATGTTTAAACAAGTAAACAATACCTTTTTTATGGTATTTGCTCAAATAATCCGTCATTGATTTAGATTTTATGGTTTTTACTGTGCTTTATTTTCGACGCACTCATAATGGCACAAGGTCGGGTTTTAAGTTCCTTACAAGTGTATGTACTTAGGCTGGAGACAGAATAGTCGCGACTCTTCTAAAACATATAAAATACAATATTAATACGGTCTATATTTTGTATGTGTGTGAGTTGGAATCCGTGAGGGTATTGGGTTAGTTTCCTAGGTGGAGTTATGTAGGTACTTTTTTCTGGTTAAAAAAGCACTTATGAGTTGCCCGGGACTGAAATTTGTGCTCGATACAGCCGTAGGCGTGCCCCCTATAACATCTAGAGACGCAAATATGCTTGGTGAACTTTGGCACATTTCTCTGCTCCCTCAGGGATTCAGGGGTGCCATCATACGAGTATGTAGGTATGTATATGTTGTAATGTACGCCCTATGATTGGGGGAGCGACAAGCGTCGCAGATTTGCTGGCTGGAGATGCAAGGTGATGAACTTAGGGTTTGCGCTTAGTGTCGTGCAATCAGTGACTCATGTATAGGCTCATGATTAAATTCTAAAATTTCTACTATAACTAAAACATTTTCATACAGTAATTCACAGAATTAGCTCTATATTTCATTCTTTTATGTAATGTTCAATTATTGTTTGTGGTAGGATATTTATTCTGGGATAGTGACCACTGGGCACAATCGTACAAGTCTGGTACAAGTGTCGCCCAACCAACCTTACTGCAGAACCTTGTTGTCATTTAAAAAGCTGATGAAAGAGAATTACAGTTCGCAATAAATAGATTGATTAATACTATTTCCTATATTCGAATCTATTCATCCTTCGTAGTATTGTTTTAATTATGTATATATATAACGTATATGTATTAATAGTATTATTTAGTTTATGATTATTATTATATGCATGCAAAGGTTGTCTGGCAGAGATCGCTTAAAGCTACAAGACCGCCTTTTATACTTTTATAATAATTTATATCTTTAAAGAAGAAGATTAAATAAATAAATAAGTGTATACCGTATCGGGTTCAGAATGTGTATATCCTGTTTTAAGAAGGATGTCATAATTGTGTCCAGAATGGAATATCTGAAGTAGAATGCATAGAGCTTTTACCACCAGGTGTATTGTAATTTTATTGTCGTGATAGTATAGTGAGCAATCTATATTACGAGTATGTGTAGGTAACAATTAACAAAATACATTTTCAAAATAATTTCCTGTTAATTATTAAGAATCAATAACTTTCTTTGCTTTTCATATCTGCAATCGCATATTGACTTAATTGCGACTTCATCCATATGGGTGCCAAAGTTTATCAATAATGTGCCTTATGTTGACCATAATGTTGTTACAGTTTCACGACTATTCCCTTCACATAAAAATGAACAATATCATCAAAATATGACATCAGAAAGCTAAGTAATAAAATTAAATGTGTCACTTGAGCTGCGTGCGGAGTGAGAGCGGCGCATGGGCGCACGGCGCGAACTCAAATACCTCGTACTCTACGGTCTACGTGCCGGACGTTTGATACAAACATTTATGAATATTAAGGATATTTGTTTTAATTATCGTGATACCTTAATATTTAATTTCACGCTGGGGATAGAAGAAGAGATCAACAGGTGCCACTAGTGCAACTTAAGTTTGCTGAATTATTTCCGTCCCAAATTGTCACAGGAACGAGCTTATCGCCATGCCAGGTACAAAATTCAGTCCCGGATAAAATTTCGGGCTATTTCAGACGCACCAGAACCAACGAGATAATAACCAATATTAACCGGTTAGGGAAGCGATCAATTTTCATATAACTAAAGATAATAATAACTTGTATAGAGACGAAACTAAGTGAAACCAGCAATTGTAAGTGGAGAGCCCCAAAGAAGTCATTACAACAGTAGGAATAGGAAGGGTCTTGAACTCTCGGATTTCCTTGCTTACCTTCCTCTCCCTTTCATTTTTAGAGATTTTAGATGTTCATACGATCCCTGTATTGTAGATTCCACGGGTGGCAGTAATCACTTATCATCAGGTGGACCTTTTATCCTTGTTTGCTGTTATTACATACATACATAAACTCACGCCTTTTTCCCAGAAGGCAGAGGTTTTTCCTGGCAGTAACCAGGCACCCACGTTTCGCCTTGTGTGTTTCGACCCAGGATGTCATAGGGGGCGAGCCTATCGCCATATCGGGCGTAAATTCCTGACTCTGGGCTGATAATGCATGAAAAAATCCACTATCACTTTACCCAACTCGGGATTCGACCCAGGACCTCAGTTTTGTAATCATACCTTAGTACAACTACACCACCGAGGCAGTCTTTGCTGTTATTTAATGATGTAATGCCATTTATACTATTACTATTTTAATAACTTTTAATTAATTGCTACTGTAACTTTAGCATGTCTATGCAACAGGACTTGAATACTCGTAAGAGGGCTCTGCATGTCAAGAGGAATATAAAGAAAAACGAGAGTACCTATGTAACGCATAAACATTTTCTCACTCTTTTTATTAGTATATTAGTATGTATATCCTTACATTTTTTTAATAACGTAACTGTGTAATGTTTTTATAGATTCCATTTTTATATTTATATGTCAAGTTAATTGATTTGATTTGATCTTTCGTATTCGGTTTTCCCAAAATTGTATAAAATCAATTTATTCAAATTATATCAATAATTTTACAAAAAAATATTTAAACCGTAAATATAGTTAGAACTCAATATAATAGTTATAACCAACAGTCATACTCATAGTTTGAATCCCACATAATAGCAAAACTTACGTTGAGGGTGTCAGAAATTAAGGGAGAGTTTTCGGTTTCACTATAAACCCGAAAAAAATATTTGCAGTCCCCATTAACAAGTCTAGTTGCGCGGATCGAACCTGTATCCCGTTTCGTAGCCGGTGTCTTAATGAACCACGGAGGCTGTTAAATGTATAGATGATGGGAATGATAATTTTAAATTACATATTTCGCGACTTTTTCTACGTTTGCGATAGACTTTTGGATAACAATTGAGTTCTCACGCGACTTGTAAACATGTTTATTTGCGCTGCAGTATGAGCTAAAATTAATAAAACTCCTTATTACTTTATACTGTTATAATAAAGAGACAGTGCACTCCCAGGTGCAATGTAATCTGATAGACCATATAGTATTCATCGACGAAATATAATTAATTGTATATTATCTTTACAGCTATTTATAACAAAAGTGGAGTAATAACTCATTGGTATTTTGCGTAAAAATCCGGTTTGTGTACATGAGGTACTTATTTAAAATATACTCGTATTATTGCGACGCCAACGTGAATACCATCGCAAACTATCCAGAAAGAAACAGTTCCAGCTAATTACCATTTTACTGCTATGAGATTCGAACCCGCAACCCAATAAAATTTCCCACTTGTCAATGTTAGTCGATGAGTAGGATACTGAGGAGATACTGCTCATATTCTCGTTATTTATCAATGTTTTATGACATTAATTGTATTGTCAGAAAAATTCAGCTTAATTCCTTAATTTTGTAATTAAAATCAAATCTATAATATAGCAACAAAAACAGTGTCTTGTTCTATAGAGCAAGCAAATTAACTCTGGAGTTGATTAATTAATCGCAATATTTTCCACGCGAACTTTTTGCAGAACGAACTAACATAAAGTTTTTATTTAGGAAAATAAAATGCCCTCCGGCGATTCGACAAAGCAAATCATTTCATACGCTAATAAAGTTTGTGTCTGGTATATGTTTAGTTATGTTTTAGTTAGTTGATAATAACACTTCTAGTAAGCTACGATCACAAAGCTGAGGTCACAAAATCGAAACCAGGGTCGGGCAAAGTTGTATGGGATATTTCTATTTATTATCAGCCCGGAGTCAGGCATTTGTGTCTGATATGCTGCATACATACATACATAAACTCATGCATACTGTATGCATGACCAAGTGACTACAAGGCACATGGTAGTTTGCCCTGTGGTACGGGGGTGCAAGAATTCCGCCATGGTATCTCCTGCCCGACGTAAAAGGCGGCTTAAAGGGGCCATCGGGGTCGTTGGCCAAACTGCGGGGGCAGTGCGCCCTCACATCGACTCCGTGATGTAGGCTACCCTCTGTCGTGGACGCCCACGACATCTCAAACGGGCGTCCAAAAATAGTAGTAAGTGTGGGGCATTCAGGCCCCCCACAATGGAAGGGCCAGAAACGGATTTGCGCCGGGTGGTAACGCGGACGTGTATCGGAGCACTTCTCGCCCTGGGATGTCCGGTGCCGCCCATAATACGTGTGACGGTCTCCGAGGGGTTTTAAGTCAGTCTGCTGCCGTAGGTTTTGTTAGGGTCCTAATCCAGCCACAATCCGCAGTGTGCTGGTCTAGAAGGCCTTAGGCACTGATATATACCTTTCGGCCTCCCCAGGGTTATCGAAACGGGAGCTTAATAGCTTTCCGTCTTGGATAAAAATGGTACATGGAGGTAAGTGCTGGCAATCCAGAGTATCTTTGGGTGCGAAATGGCCATTGTTTATCGGTCAACTAAATTATGTCGGCCTCCTCAAAACAATCCCAAAACGCTAAACATTTACTATGGCCTACGCCAAAGTAAGAGGTTTTTCATCATCTTTCATAAAAAAGTAAGCTTTTTGATAAAAGCCAAACAGGGGTTTTTAAATAACCCTTAGTATTTAAATTATAACAATTCGAGGTATTTATTTTACAATAGCAAATATGAACTTAAACTGTACGTCATACATATTTTTAAATAGCATGTGGTTGCTTCATGTTGCGTTCAACTTTACCGCATTGAACTATTGAATCACTTATATATTTTTTAAATTCTCCAAAATCGGAGGCATCTGCGATAACAAATAATTATTAAAATGTAGAATAATTGTCTCTTGGTTATGCCTATATTTATACATAAGTAGATTCCTTACTTTACTTAAACAAGATATTAATAATATTTTATTTTTCATTTATGTCTTATATATTGACATACATACATGAATGTAAACGCACAAAGCGACGCCAGCGGAACAAAAAAGTTCAAACTTAGAGAAAATAAAACTGAAATCGTAAACACAAAATTCTTGTAAATTAAACAGAGATTCTGACACAACCTAAGCTAGTAGTAACAAAGAGTTGTAAAACAAGGGTAGCATAATAAGTAGTATGAATGCAGCGGCTCTTTACGGCTTAGGGTCCGATGCGCCGCGTGTCCCTGGTACCCTTGGCCGTCAGTGCCCCGACGCCCTCCGCGCGCCGACCCTAGCGCCCTCTCGTGCCCTTGCGTCCTTGCACACCCTCTGCGCTTCTACACGCGTACCTACCGCTATCACTTATAACAATTACTGAAAATGCCTAACGTAGGCGCACTTAGCTGTAGCACTACGAAAATCAATCTATAAATAGTGGATGAGAATTTCACGCGGCCAATATACCTCAGTGAATCACACGCCCGATATGAAGGGGCGTGTTTTCCTTGATTTTATATCAAAACTGATGTGATAGACAAAATGAGGGGATGGGAACCAGGTAGGGGATAGATAACATTCTTAACAGGAGGCCTTCGAGGTTCTTCGTTCAAGCACGTGTGTGAAAATGATTTGAAACAAAAGTGGATAAGATGCGTAAATAATTTCGAAGTTTTGAACTGTGTATTGCTTGTTTTGTCAATACGCCGAGAGTTCGGTCTAAAAAAGATGAAATGTTGGAGGTAATGACCCGACATAAGTAAGTCAAGTGCAGGCGGGGTGTCACGAAAATATGCACTAGATTGCTATATATTACGAGTATATTACGGTCATAGACGTAATAAATTGTGATTTGTATTGAAAAACTCAAACCTGGATAAAGTTGCATAAGATTAAGATTTTTGCTGAAAGCGTTGTATTATTTCTTTAGTATAACAGTGACATCAATTTTTATATTTTTGTTTGTACCGTCTGAATGTTATTTTACAAGAATACACTCGAGCGGCGAGCTTCAGTCCACCTTTCTCCTCTTCTAATAAATTCGTACCACAACGGGTTCCGCTTATTCCCACGCAGCTTTCTAATTTTTTCGTTCATTTGACCCGATTTTTACTTCTATGTCGTTTTCCCGCATTATTCGTAAACATTGAAGCTTTAAACCTCCTTCAAGTTAATAAATCGACATATAAGCTTCATAGCTTAATAAAATATACAGATATTCAATTTGTGTATAAAAAATAATAATAATATAAAAATGCAAGTATATTTATGTTTTCAATGTTCCGGGAGATACAATGATTTCTGTTCATGCACTATTTTCACAATGTTGTAATTAAATTAACTTGCAATTAATAACTTATATGTATTGGATTCATGTATGTAACTAGATCAAACATATTAAGAGCTTACTGAAATGCCCGCGACAAACGTAAATAACTAGTTTGTTTTTATTAAAATAATAGTAACTAGCATTCTAATAGCTAGCGAGTAAATTCTATATCTAATTAATTTATATTGTTAGTTATCTTACATAGCTTCCTTTAATTAATTAATCAATATATGACTAAAGAAATGATATTTTTAGATAATACTATATTATATAGGTACATAATAACGCGCAGTAAATGTTTTAAAATTTCGCAGCGTTATATAAACATTTTGACGCCGAATTTGTGGCGCTCTCCACCAGCGCGCATATCGGCCAGCCCGTACCACGAGCGCACATTGTAACACTTTCGACTCGTTTCCCGTTTTGTGTTACTATCGCTGGCCACATTGAGCGTCGTGGTAGAGGGGTAGCTGTTTTTCTGATGCGATCACAAACCGGTTGACCATCGGCGTAATGACGAGCGCGCGGCCGTGGTCGCACAGAATCGGTATAGGTAAATGTCGAATGACTACCTACTTTGCATTAGTAGAAATAGTTATCACTATAATAATGAGACGGGCGAAAGATATTTATGCTTACGAGGAATTTAATCCCGGACATAATTAGTTGAGTTTAAAATGCAAAAATAATTTTCCCGGTTATTTTGTGTTCGCAAGCCTTTGGTTGAGTTCGTGTGGTTTTATGTTTGTCGTAAAAACTTCAATACTTTGCTGTCCATTCACGGGGACAGGGGCATAAGAATATTGTGACCCATTTATAAAATTAACAGCTTAAGTGATGAAAGTTAAAATATCTTGTGCCGTGAGTTATGAGTTTTTATCCTCGTCTGGATCCTAATCCGGTTAGGTTGAGTTTCGTCTGGCTTCTGTTGGCGGAGTTATGTCAACAGTAAACTTACCATAAATATTAGGGCACTTTTCAGTTTGTACCTTCTGTGCGAACATATCTAAACAGGTCATAGAAATAGAGAAAATAAAGGGGAAAGCGAGCAACGCACATTTCGTAGCTGTTAGTCATTAAACCTTACAATGGTGTTGTTGGTATATTATGCTTTGGCTTTTGGTATTATTTCGGGCCAACAATATTCTAACGGTAGCTGATTATTTTGAGAACGCGTCTTTGGTTCATGTTTCCCTTTGCTTCTTGCGATATTCAATTCGGATAGAATTACATTTGCTGTGTCTCATTTGTCGTCATCATCTCTGACTGACGTCATCAAAACTATGGCTGATGTGATTGGGTGACAGTAATGTGATGGTTTGAACAGTCTGGTGAAAATAATGCGGCTGGCCATTGTACGACCACAGGGGGCGCCTGCCGCCGTGTCCTCTATCGACCGTTTTGTGGCGGCTACGTAGTATCCGAGGAGTGTTTGTACCAGACAGCCGAGTAGATGGAAAATCGATAACCCTAAATTATAATACTGAAAATTGTAATGTATACAAGCGTATTTATTTTGAATTAATTTGATTTGTGGTCTACGAGCAGATCTAAAGAATAAGAAAGAAGAAATCAATAGTTACGAAGGAATCCTAGAGGCTGAATTTCATTGTATCAAATGGCAAAAAGAAATCAATTTAATTTCACGCAAGGAAGGATTTGTGGCAGACAAAGTACTGCCAGAGTGTCGACTCTATCTAAATTGAAGTTAGTGCATTTACCACTAGGTATTGCTATTTTGCTGTGCGATTATAGAAAGAAAGGGTTTATTTATACACCAAATTGATCAAATGTAAAAGCAACATTCTAATCTCGATAACTGACAGCAAACAGAGGAAGCACAATAAAGCAGTATACGAGTATAATGGAAATCGATTGAATTTATTCCAAAGAATGGTATAGGCTGAAGTAAGATGTGAGGAAATATACCCAACTGCTATGAATGTCAAACTAGTAAGTGCTTGCTCCTGGAGAGAAGTGTTAAGCGGTCTCCATAGACCGAGAATAGGGAGACAAAAAGAAGAGACGTTTATACCAAGAGATGAGATCCCAACTTCCGTTATGATTTCAGTGATATTAGTAAAAATCACTTTTTTGTATTTCCTATTTTGCTGCAATGCTGTTCATTGACGCATATAGAGTATAGGTTTTTGTAACTTCGTTTGTGACATATTTTCAAATGTACACTACACTTCTGCACGTCCCGATATTACGACAGTTGAGCAGTCTTTATTAATCATTCTATTGCTCTCTATTGGAGTAATGATTTCTGTCATGAACCTTCAATAATATTTTAAACAGAAGATAAAGTTTAGCAAGAGAAGTGATAAGCATAAAATACAGAGTGTTACATAGTAAAGAGTCGTCGGTTGGATTCTCGATCAAGGTTAAAAGTTTTATATTAACGTGAACGCAATCATAAGTCTGAGTTGCAATGTTCGGCTTGCTTTCATATATAAGAATTGTGGCTGGGGGACGTAGTTAGACCAATATTAATTTATTTGCCAATTTGTAGGTACCATCACATAGAATTTCGTGTTTTAAAACTTAGCTGATGATAATTAAATGTTAATTTCCAAGTTCATTCGTGTCAATGGCAGTCGAATCTTGCCTTGAAAATAAAGACAAGGATAAAGGAAGGAGGGTTTAGAATTTTTCTTGTTGAAATACTATTGAAAAGCTAAACAGATTTTACGCAGAAACCCCTGTATGGGCTTTCTGTGAGGCGCCAAGATTTCTTAGAAGCCGGTTATAACTGGCTATATTTGTGGCTCTACCATGTAAAATAATTTTTCATTTTAATGTACATATAGATCTAAGTTAAATTTACATTTGAGTATTAGTTTTTAATAAATTAATGAAGCATTAAAAAAATCAATACACCATTTTACAGAATTCTATGTAAAATGTTAGAGAATGAAATGATGTCCTAGGAACAGTTATTAACATACAAATTTGTAAATTGTAGCTTAATTTATATTATTGTTAGATAATTAGCAACATTATTGGCATCAATAAACCATTCCTTGTAATTATATATGACATTTCAAGGACTTATAATTTAGTTTGGGGAATGTAATGTTATGTAATTGCGATGCAACTGTACTAAAGTGATTCTGGAGAAAGACTTTGTTCAAAAGCATCCGATTTCGGTTGAAGTAGATGTGCAATAATTAGCTGATGGTAGGATATTAAATGATGTCGCATCTTTTCGTTTTGTTCCGTAAATGAGATTGCTCAAGACAAAGGAAGAAAGAAAGAAAGGTAAAGAAGCTTTGACTGGGAAGGCGCCAACTTCTCATGGAAAACTGACGTGTAGCATCTACAGGTTTTGTTTGGTGACTAAGATAGCAAGAGACCATATAGTGGTATATCGAGCATCGACAACCTTAGTGGTGAAGTTGGCTTGGAGCCCTGCGGTGGCCCGACAATATTTGTTTCGCACGATGTTGTCATCCAACTGTGCTGGTACTTTCTGATAGCCACGACATAAGACTTGATATTTTACTATTGTGTCAGGACTACTCGTGTGACTGTTAGATGTATTTATTTATTTATTAACCAAAAATACAAATATTCTTAATATTTGCGCTAGGGAAATTCGATTTTGCTTCGAAAGAAATTATTTTAACTCCTCGGCAGTAACTGTTATTTTTCAGCCGATAGGAAATACAGTGGGCCGCGCAGACAACGATGTACAATTTATGAACAATTTATTGGTTTCAACAAAACTGTGTGTATCCGTTCTGGCAGAAGCGCGGTCGAGGTGGGCGACCGCCCACGGCCTCACTGTCCAGGGGCCTCGCGTCTGTGTGAACGTAACAATTTTAAGTGTCTTGCTGGTGGTATTCGTTTCCGGCTGAATAGCGACATATACCATGGTGGAAAACCCGAATAGAGACCTATACAAGTGTAAGTTTTGATGTCAGTCAGTGTATATCCGGTTTCGACCAAGCCAGTATTAGTGATAGTTATTTCTCCGGTTGTTACTCTATTTAAATTCGACAGTTACCATCTGTATCAGCCCATGTACGTCCCACTGCAGGGCACTTTTTTGGAAGTGAAAGAGCCACGCTTTTGTCAGTCATGACTCAGCATGAATGTGCAGGCTCATCCGGGTTGGTACCACTGTCTTACAGGATATCGACGTGAAGCGACAGCTTCGCTGTCGCGTATCGTTCGGTAAGTGAGATTGCCGGATGCCCTATACCCCTTTCGTCTTCCCATCCTTTTTGCTCCCCGCTCTCCTCTCAATTGGGCTGGCAACACATCCACAGAAATGTTCACAAATCGCTGTGCTATGCAGGTTTACTCACGATGTTTTCCTTCACCGTTGTGTCACAGAAACACAACATGTTTCGTGCACGGCATATCCCATTGACCAGTGTAGACGAGCCATTAACGTATGGAACAGTGTGTCTGCTGATGTTCTACCCTTCCTGTAATTTTGGATCCTTCTGTCATAGCATAAAGAAGTACTAAGCAGGTAAGTGGATGAGAATAACTGTGTCGAATGGGAAGAAATAATTGTCGGCTCTTATCGATGTTTTGTCCAGGCGTTGCACTTACCACCAGATGCAGAAAGCTTATACCCTATTGTGTATCGTACAACAGAATTTTGGCATAACCATGGTAACTGGTTGTTGGCGAAGAAAACCTTTGTTTATTTTCTACTATTAACAAGAAGCATAATGAATAGATGCATGTCGTCTGGGCTCGAAGTGGAGACCTTGCCCACGGCAGCTCGTATCTCTAACTACGCTATTGCTAACTTGAGTGAAGTCCAACATAAAAATATTTTTAAACTATACAAAGAATGTAGCATACATATTTATACGGCTGCACATATTTAAATATTTTACACGTGTCCTCACGTATTAATTTTGTATCGAGTTTTTGAATCAGCCAAAATAAGTATTTATTGCCCGTACTCCGCGTGAACTCTTGAAAATAACGGTACGTTGTGTGAAATGGACGCAGCTCTTCTGGTGTGATGAATATAATTAAGATAATGTGATTTTCATTTATATAAAATTTTGCATAATATATATTTGCATAGTGCCTAAATACCTATTTGCTCACGTATGAATAAATTAGTCTGTTTATACTTAGTTTAATTTGTTTCAGAGACACATTATTTTATGTTATTTTCTTCATTGTAATTTGGTTTTTTGTGTGGTGTAATAAAGGATAAATAAATAAATAACACTGCACCCAATTATAAGAGCATTAAGGTCCAGATTTAGTACAATTTTAATTTTTCTGTTTTGGATATCATGCTTTACGAGACACTTTTAACCTCACACCGCCCAATTCGTAAATAACTTAAATATTTGTGTCGGCCGGGAATGAATCTGCCGCATCTTGCTTCTCGCCTGGTGGCCTCTCTTAAAGTCCACTGCGCCTTGGAGGCCGTCAAAATATATAAAAGTTAATGTTATATTAACTTAATGGCAGGTATGAATAGGATACGTAGACGAAAACATTTAATAATTGTTTCCACGCTAGTGATATTTTTTATCTTTTCAAGTAGATTTTTTTAAGTTTGTTAATTAATATTTCTAGACTATTTTTTTTGCTAGATTTAGCCCTGTCCAACTGCATTTCACCGAATAATATACGCAATACATTAAAATAAATATTTTTTAATGAAGTAATTAGATGTAATACCTATCGGTAAGCCCGGTAAAATTCTTAAACGAGTGCAATTATTGACTAATCTTTTTTACTTTCGTCAAACAATAATCTACTAACAAAATACGCGATAAGTTTAAAATCTAAACAGCGCTGTGAGTAGTTACATGAGCATAATAAACACAGTGAAAAGAGCGGGAAAGTTCCCCACGCGGCGGCCATATTGAATTGGAATTGCGTTCCATTGTGCGCTACGCTCGCCACGTGCAGCGCACATCTGCCGGGCGGGTGACACTCGCGCACCCTCCGACTACAAATCTCACGGCGAATGCTCTGCGACGCACGGTCGACGCGCGGCGCTCGACGTGCTGCTTGCACACGCTTCGCAGAACGATAAATAAGCGCGTATATACTATCGTAATCGTACTTTCAATCGAGTTGATTCAAAATACAAAAAAAGATTCAGGCTGTGTTCAATATTTTGTCTAAACTTAAAATAGACAATAAGAATTTCAATTTTAATGACTTATTAATACTTTAAAAAAATATTCTTATAAAAAACTATTTATATTTATTACTATTTCTCAAGACCTATGTAGAAAGTACTAGAAGTCATGTTTTAGAAAAACAGTGTAGATTAAATATATACGTACATTCTTATATAAATTACAGTGTACTTATGTATTTCTTTTATAAGTATTATTTAACATTAATATCAATATTAGAGTCTAAGCGAATGCCTAACCGTACATTAGACATTATATATTCATTAGTAAATAATTAACTCCGAGATATAAGCGAGAGCAAAATTAACAGCAGAAAAACAACAAAAACACAGCAAAACCGATATTAGTGTGTTGTGTGGTGCGCATGCGCGGGGTGAATCGCCCTCCGGCCTCCCCTTCCTATTACGCACTCTATTTAGGGGCTGCTACAAAGAACAACTCCGGCCTATCTATTTTGGTCTCGGGGATATTGTCATAGACAAAGTTATTGGATTCTGAACGTTCTCGCCAGCCCGTGATGAAATACGATGATACTAGCGCGGGAAAGTAAAATTGGCGGGCTCCTAATGTTCAGGGGAATAGATATTATGCTAAATGGCTTAACGAAGCAAGTGTAATTTAGATTTTTAATTATATGTTTGTAATTACTAATAAGTAGAAGCTCGGAATGGTAATATTTAGTTAGTAAAAACAGATTTCGTTTATATAATTCGTATGAATATCTACTTTGTAGTTTAACGCGCATTTAAAGAAAATAATTAGTATATGCGATGTTTTAGGTGTTCCTAATGAGATGGTCATTTGGAATTAAATTATTTTTGCTCATGAAATTCATATGATGTTATCTCCTATCGAGGCACAACATAAACTTAATCATGAGCATCACCTTCACCCACAGGAAACCCACTGCTGAACAAAGGCTTGAATGGTTTAGATAAACTCACGCCTTTTTCCCAGAAGGGGTAGGCATAGGTGCTACCAGGACACCCACGTTTCGCCTTGTGTGTTGTACCAATACTCGTACAATATAAATACAGTCGACTCTCGATAGTTCGACGTTGAAGGGACCTCTCTAATACTATGAATTTCTAGATTTTGAAATATTGAGACGTTTGTATAGTGCGTTACTTTTGAATTACTCGTGTTTTTTTGGATAGATTTTTTATTTCAATTTACCGATTGTACAAAAAACTATTGAACTTATTTGATTTATCGAGAGGTTTGGGAGGGATCCAATAGTTACTAAGAATTAGGGAGGTTTGAATTATCTAAGGTTTGCATTATAAAGAGTCGACTGTGAAGTGCTCGAAATTCATATATTTTACTCGAAATAATTATCATGGCTCGATTATTGCCCTGGTATAACATGATAACTATTTATATTTCTTACGTGGGAACTGGTGGCTGAAATCGAGCAGGCCACCTTGAGACTCCACGCAATAAACAAAGAAGTGGGACTACGGACAGGAAACACTGCTTCGAAGAAATCTGCTGACCGTGACGTTATTAAAATACCTTTCTTGGTAAAAATACCCTTGTTTATCCATACTGAATGCGAAAGAGTGAAACTCTATTTGCTAATAAAATAAGTTTACTTGTGATTGCAATTTTTTTAGGTTCTGGAAGTTGTGGGTTGGCAAGTATTCCGTAGTTTCAGATACCCACGATGCAGGATATGTGGGATAGTGAGGGTAGGAGGTCTTTATTGAACTACATATATATTGTGAAGAAATTTCGTGTGCAGCAGTGTGGGATTGCGGGCTGATACAGAAAGAGTGTTCGTGTGTTTTGGTGTATTTGTTGTTATTATTGTGCAGTGTTTGGAATTAGATTGTTGAAATTAAACAAGGTACAGTATATCGTCTTTATCATAGACAGTTTTAACACCTATTTTAATTATCGAATGTATTGTCATCTTCGCTTAAATTGAATTTAAAAGACGTTCGAAAGGGACAAAATATTTGATTGCTAAATGGGTTTTAAAACTGTCTATGATTATTCATAGACAGTTTTATAGCCGTATATGTATTAATTTGTACTAAAATCGAATAGGTTATGAGTGTTTCATTGACTAGAAAATTGTCTTAAGAAGTATTTTTTGAATTGAGCTTCCAACATTTTGTTTTTCAGTTGACAATTCACACGCCGTGTATTCAACAGTGAATTGGCTTCTTTAAGGTAAGAATTATTGTAATAAATAATAACTAACCAACAGGTTTTACTTGATAAGAGGTACGGAGGGATATTGCATTTATCTAGAGCTAGTGTGGGAATGGTTAGGCCAGGGTAGTAGAAAAATGACGTGAAGCGATGATCTGATTGATGTGTTTAGTACAGTAAAACGTTCTTTGTGTCCATTTTTCTTTCCGTCTTTTCATATTTTGAGTGGTTAGTAACGTATCTGCGATCCAAGTATGGAAAAAAAATATGGGCGGTGGTAACTGATCATTATATCAGTCGCACGCTCGTTAGCCTAAACTGTGCAAAATAAAAACTAGTTTTCTATTTTTTTTATTGCAATGAATGGTGAGACGATCATGCCATTCGCCTGTACGTAATCGATACGACCGCTCACAGACAGTAGCAAAATCAAACAAGACCATAAATTATAAAGCAATGCTTGGCATTCCACCGCGCTCGCCATCTTGAGACATGAGATGTTAAGTTTTATTATATCCAGTAGTTACTCTGGCTACAATGTCCTTCAAACCGGAATACAACAGTGCATTTACACTGCTGACTGACTGCTGTTTGGCGGGAGAAATAGACATTGCGGTGGTACCTAGGCGGCGTCTCACGTATGAGAGCCCTACCACAAGTAAACATAATTTCTCGACGACTAGCATCATATATTTTCATCCTGACTTGTATTTGTATACTTCTTTATCGTAACTTGTTGCATGCATTAGTTAATTGAATTTCAGCAGTTATATACTGAAGACAGCACATCCTAATGAGCTCATAAACAATCAACTACAACAGTTTTGCGTGTATGAAAATATCGTTCGATTATAACGAATTGTTAAACATTTGCGATTTCTTTTTGCTGCTATTTTGTCAACAAGTAATATATGAAACGGTTCTATCGTTAATACAAGCAATAATGAAAGCGCAAATTAAAGAAAGTATGTAAAATGAACAGGAATATTGGCTTCTAATCTATTCTTTGTGAAGACACTGGCGTGCTTCCTTTACGGTCTAAATTATACCTAACAAAACTATAAGTCCATTGATATAAATATTACAATATGTATCGGACATAATTTAAGTTGAATCAATTTAGAAATATTTGAAATTTGTCGTATTTTTATGTTGATATTAAACAAGGAATTATAAAAATGACAGCCTGAAATTCTTGTAAAAAATGAAGTAGGACAAAGATTATGTCTGGGTCAAACTTTACTAATAGGTTGAAATAAGACACATGTTTGATCTGAGGAATATTTATTCCTTCCTGGTCTTCTTAAACTTAAAAAAAGGTTCAAAAACAAAAAAAAAGTTTACTTTATACTTATGCCAAAATTTAACATGCCGCATTATGTGACTTTTGCTCCGTATTTTTTCGTTTCCAAATGTTACAACACAGCAGAAATTGTTTAAATTCTAATAAACACCCTTCCTCAAGAACACTCACAAAGGGAAAGGTTATAAACTTCATTGGAATTTATTAATTTATCCGATTTCCCGGTACTGGGTATCGCGAGGGCTGGCTGATTCATATAATCCAGATTAAAGCAAAAAATCCACGTTTAAATCGTTTTTATCACGTGTATTCCGTAATTTTTTTTAATGACTGGGATAATGTAATAAGCCTGAGAGAGCGTCACAACTATGAACTATCGCATTTTAATACTAAAAAATAGTAAGGGCAATGTATGTATGTTTTGGCTAGAAATGGTTGTCTATCACTGATCGGCATAATTTTGCCGCGCGGTGGTCGGCAGGTTCGAAACTAGACATACATAGGCTTAGTTTCCACACGCTACACATTTGTATGCTCTGTTTTGTTTTACCTGCACCACCGTAGACTTTCTCTCTCTCTACCAAGGTAAGAATTCCACATGGGGTTGGGTCACCTTTGCTCGTTTGTCTTTCTACTTTGTTCTATCCCTGATGTCTTCGAAAACTTGGCATTCTCCCATTTCCCTTCGCACTACATCGACTATCTCGTCTTCGGCTTGCTTCTCGTCCTTCGGCTGGGGATGGTTATTTGAGGAGCTATGTTTCCTACGTAGTCCAGCGGCTTCCTTTTTAGTTAGTTAGATCTTCTACGGCTTTATTCATGGATTGTTTTAAAACGTATAATAGTTGTTGAATATTTTGTCTTCTTCGCTCAAATTGAATTTAAAAGTCGTTCGAAAGGGATAAAATAGTTGATAACTAAAAGAGGTTTTAAAACTGTCTATGTAAAGGTCGTTGGTCTACTGGTCGCATACTGAGGCCGGTATTCGGATTGCTACGCATGTCCTACCACCATGATTTATATTATGGTGTATATGAACGATCTTTAACCGAATAGGTTTACGCTTGTTACTCTTATTTGATATTACTGAGCCCAAAACCTCCCTAAAAATCATCAAAAGTAACGTCACTGTTCTCAGTTTTTATTTTGACAACGAGATTGTCGAAGGACTAACTCCACCCTTTTCTGACTAAAGTTATTAAAACACCTACAGAATTTTATGTGGGTGTGAAAAGGCAGCAAGGTAAAGGTTAACCACTGGCTCGGTGCTACAGAGGTGCTGACGTATGTATGTACTATGTAGGTACGGACCAATGTGGGCGACCACCTACGACCGCGCGGACCAAGGGTCCTCCCGCTTTGAATCTTTTAGGACTTCAAACTGTAAGTTGAAGTAAAGATTTTAGTAATAAGGCAGGGCTAGGTATGAAGGTAAGAAGTTAGTACTGATTTTTTTGCACTACAAGGGAACTTTGTAAATTGTATATCGTTATTGAAATAAAACTATTTTTTACGGATTTTAGTCCGAATTTCGTTGAATGATGGAAATCAATTTATTTATTGTTGCAACATTTTACATATTATGAAATGATATTTAATGTTATTATTTCTTCTTGAATACGTATGTGTGAAATATTAATAAGATAACACAAGGAAAACGCGAACCATCGCTAACCGTCGTCGTTTCGCTTTTCACAGAATGATGATTGGCATTATCAGCATTCAGCATTAATAGACAAATATTGAATAATATGTATTTTTACATAGATAAACTAATTTAAATAAAATCAACTTTTTTCTACGATTATGCTAAGAATAGTTTTGGACTGTTCGCCAAATCAAAAATAAAATAAGTTAATGGGTTTTTGATGTTGCGTGCGTTTTACAGCAGGATGGCGAACAGCACGATGGGCTACCAAAAATATAATTCAGATCCTTAAAAATATCAATACTGAATAAATTCATTTATGAAAGTCTGTTTCTAAATAAATTAAATATGTTTTCCGAGTGTTCATTTACTTTAAAAAAACGTAAATTTTGCTAACGTATAAATAAAAAAATTAAAGCTTACGATGCCATTGATATTATAGGCTTCAAATAGACATACAATATACAAAAAACATTCACAAATATCTAATATCCAGACATCCTAACATTTAGTTGTTTCACAATTCCTAACACTAGAATTTACCGTTCGATTACGTGGGCGTCAAACGCTTGATGAAAACGGCGCCGTACCCCAGTGTAATAACCTCGCAATTTCAGAGCCCACGTGATGATCACACCTATCACGTGATACATCTATACCGTGATACATAAGTGGCTGTTAACAAGCGCCGGCGCTCGGGCTGCCCCTGCGTGACTCACACTAGGAAAACACTGCATGTACTAACTGCAACTGAGTCACGAGGAACTCACAACTATTTCATATAATTTACATAGAGTAATATAAGGGGAATTCTATTTGAGGTCTTTAATGTAACTTCGATCGAGAATTCTGTATATTAGGTATTATTGTAATAATTTTATTGACCTGTTATTGTTTTTGATAGTGGAATCTGTAAGGTCGAGTCAACTCTGTTATTAAGCCCTATTTACACGGGGAGAGTTTCTCGTCTCGAAGACACGATTATCGTAAGGATATAAAAAAGTTGCATCGTGTAAACATTGTCGGAACACGATAATCTTGGTTATATCATGCGATAATGGCATACGATTCTCGTAGCGTGAAACTCTCCCCGTGTAAATAGCGCTTTAATTATTATATACTTCGTGATTTCCCGTAGATTGTGTATGTCCAGCTGTACCTATTCTACCGCTGTGGTTCGATGCGGGTTCATTCTGCGTTTACCAAGTGGCACAACCGAGATGGACGGCTTAAATTGCTAGCACTCTACCTGGGAATGGAACTTTGGGCCTCAAATATAAAGCCGATATACAAATCCCACTAAGTCAAAGTCACCTATAGTTTTAGGTCTTACCCATGTTTATTGTATCAGCCCATATACGACCCACTGCAGGGCACGGGCCTCCTCTACAATCGAGAGTACGATTGAGAGTGGTTAGGCCATATAGTCCACCACGCTGGCCTAGTGCGGGTTGGCGGACTTTTACATACCATAGAAATTTATACAAATCGCTATGGTATGCAGGTTTCCTCACGATGTTTTCCTTCACCGTTATAGTGCGCGGTGATTGACTATCAATACACACATGACTCCGAAAAGTCAGAGGTGTGCCCTGGGATTTGAACCCGCGACCACCGTGATCATGTAGGCAGCCGCGTCTGGTCCGTTACCAACAGGCCACCACGCACTTACCCATGTACCTATAGGTATTAATAACAGCTCTGGCCACTGTCTTTTCTTGGATCAATTGTCACAAAGTTATAATTCCTTTGGAAGTAAATGCATATTGTCCCGACTGAATTGATGCGCGAAAAATTATTTAATAAGTCGTAGTCATACGTTGTTTTTCGTCTATTTCTTTATTACGTGTATAAACTCCCGCCAATGTCCTCGAAGGGGTAGGCAAAGATGCCACTAGTGGTACCATCCGTCCATCGAGTTTATTTCTGTACCAAGATGTGTTAGGGGTCGAACCCATAGCCATAAGAGTACAAATCAAGTCCCGAAGACTACGATACATACGAACACATTTACGATATTTGAAGCCAGAAACGTTGCCTAAAATATATTGCCCGACCAGAGAATCGATTCCAGGACCTGACGGTTCATAACCTACACACGCTGTCAATAGACAGTAGATTTGTTTTAAAGCAACTTTAAAAAGTTGCGTTAACTCAATGGTTGAGCGTTAAGATGTGAAATTACAATAATAATAAGACATTGGGAAATCAATGAAGAAAAAAATAAATGTTTGGTGCGTATAACGGTGTAGCCACGTATATTACACATATTTACCTTTTTGTCATGAATGTTATTTATATTCCTAAGGATAGAGAAATAATTTATTATTATTAGACAAAAAAAAAACAAATAGACTAAACTCAAACTAGTTATATCCACATTAATATTGAGATAAATATAAATTGACAATTTTAAATTCATTTTCTTATCCTTTTTTTCGAAGATCTTTAAGTTTTCTTCTTTATAAGTCGTTAGCCTCAGATGGCGTGTATCTAGCCAAATTAAATGTCCGCCGAACTAGGTCAAGGGTATCTCTAGAATACATGAATTTTGGATGGGAAATAACCGCCGACAATTGCTGAAAGGATACTGTGTAGTGTAAAGTGAAGATCGGTAATATTGATCAGTGTAACTTCTGTTGTCTATTGCTTTAAGATCGTGTGTATGTATATGTTATTTATTTACGTATGTATATTATAATTGATGTATATTTCTTATAATAATAATTTTTATTTACCTTTTATAATATTATGGGTTAAGATTCACTAAGCTTAGTCGCAATTCTGTGCGGAACACTGTTGATTTTTTTTTATTAAGAGGGAAGGGTATGTCAAGGTCTCCTGCCTTCCACCGCAGCGTCGGGGATCTGCGCAAATAGCCAAGCTTGGCCTACAGCCTCCATGGCGTAGTTGGTTAGACGCCGACTGTGAAATGAGTGACCGTGGGTTCGATCCCCGCACCGAGATAAATGTTTGTGTGAACCACAAGTATTTGTTTCGGGTCTGGGTGTTTGTGGGACCATAAAGTCTCTCATACTGCTGATAACCACGACACAAAACTCGATCTTAGTGTGGGATCGGGACTATGTATATGGCTGTTGGGTGTATTCATTTCTTTATATATTGATCTGTTCTCTGGTTCCTAACAAAAATCCTACGGCATACGCACAAAAATCTTCTCGGTTCTTACTATAGGAAGGAAAAAAGTGGTCGAATTCATGCGTACCCTTAACTACTAGGTGGGGGGCAATGTTGATCCTGACTAAAAAGTGTTGGAGAAATTTTCGGTATATTTTTTTCCAAGTCTCTTTTTCTAAGTACCTAATTCATAAGCTTTCTCTGGCTAGTTGAAACTATATTGACTGTTAGGTGTATTTATTTATTTAGCATACTTTAATTAGGAAACAGTTTCAATAAAACTGTATAGAATAAACCGGAAATGCATTAAAATCTACTCCTTAGATTGGTCGTAAAGTCTTATCTGAAATGTTTGTTATTTTAGAAATTAATTGGGATTAAATGTGGTAATTTGGTTTATAGTCTTTCGCAGACCAAATTGAGCTATGCACTATGACAAGATATCCGGCTTGATGTCGAAAGTATTTTATTTTAATAATATTTTGCTGCTAACGAACGTTGCAAATACTTAAATAGTGACGCCGTTATTCTTAGTGTTTTGCATTGACGATGTCTGTAAGATAAAAACCAGCCTTATTCATAAACACATTTGATAACTAAAATAGGTTTTAAATCTGTCTATGAATTAGGACGTTAGTACATAAACTCGCGCCTTTTTCCAGAAGGGGTAGGCAGAGGGGCCATGACAGCCGCTTTCGCCTTGTATGTTCCGTCCCGCGATGTGATAGGAGGCGAGCCTATCGCTATATCCGGCACAAATCCCTGACTCCGGGCTGATAACGAATTGAAAAATCCAATATCGATATATAAGGCCGTTAGTATTTTTATATCTATTAAATAACAGTTTTGCAGTATACAGACGCAGCCTCCGAACTCAATGGTAGTTGCTTTGAAACGAGACATCGCGGGTTCGATCCCCTCACCAGATAAAAGTTCGTGGGATTCACAAGTATTTGTTTGCGGTGCGGAGGTTTGTTAGGCCAAAAAATCTCTTGTAGTGTCTGCTATCCACGACATAGGACTATATTACTGTGGAGTGTGGGGTTAGGCCGTTATACGTGATTGTTGCGTGAATTTATTTATTACTTTACATTTCTTTTTAATTATTGTTCCGCATTCATACTATTAGCGGAAAGCGTAGCGTGGGACGTCCACCCACTAGGTGGTCAGACGACCTGGTAAAGGTCGCGGGACGTCGCTGGATGCAGGCTGCCTCCAACAGGTCACTGTGGAAATCATTGGGAGAGGCCTATGTTCAGCAGTGGACTTCCTTTGGCTGATGGATGGATGATGATGATTCATACTATTTAAATGGCCATAGAAGTCTAGCTTATAATATTATATATTTAATAACTTATATCTAGTTTTAAACATTCCCTTTATTCTGTAACCATTTTCTTATTCTCCATGTAGCTTCTTTCCGCCTAGATACGTTATAGTATGAAAAAACAGTCGCAGTGAGTCACAGCCGTCGAGTTTCGGCATCACTGTTTATTCAGTTACGTAGGCCGGCATTACGATTGAGATTAATGAGTGTCTCATTGCGGGATGTTATTTTTAAATTACCCTTGACTTTCCTTAAGGTTCGGTGTGGAGTCAGGCCAATTTAATGAACAGAATTGCATCGCAGACGAATTTAGTTAATTGTTATTGTAGTGAAAAAATGATTTGACAGCCTCCATGGCGTAGTTGGTTGAATGGATGTGAAATGTGAGGCCGTGGGTTCGATCCCCGCACCGAGACAAATGTTTGTGTGAAATACTTGTTTCGGGTCTGGGTGTTTGTGAGACCGAAAAGTCGCTCTTAGTTCCTGATAACCACTACACAAGACTCGATATTAGCGTGGGGTCAGGACTATGTATGTGACTGTAGTAGTGTGTTGGGTGAACTCGTAGTATGTTCTGGTTCATAGGATAAAATCGAAACAATTGAAGACTATGTGAATGAATTATAAAGAAAATAATCCTCAACTCCCTATTATCCACGGCCTGTTAGATTTGAAAATATAAGCACAAAGATCTCAGTAAGTTTACCTATTTTATTTGCTCAGTGTTCTTTGCTACTTTTACCCCCGATAACTAGTACAAGAATCAAGTCCATTTGTTTCAATCCGATGATATTGAAGCTTGGAAATACAGCGGTTTGTCATTTCAGTGATTCAGCGGTTTGACTGTTAGTGCCAGTTGATTGCGCCCAATTCCTGGTCTCTGTTACATTCACCAAGCTTCCGCAGCTTGGTTTGCCGGTCCATCAGATTTCTGTACTTCAGGCCTCTCTCTTGTAACCTCGGGACTTTCAGCAAAGCGTAAAGATATTGAGCAAGAGCCTTGGTGTTGTACTGTATCAGCCCATATATGTCCCAATGCAGGGCACGAGCGTCCTATACAATCGAGAGTACGATTGAGAGTGGTTAGGCTTTACAATCCACCACGCTGGCCTTGTGCGGGCTGGCGGACTTACATACAATAGATTTCTTTAAAAATTGCTACGGTGTGCAGGTTTCTTCACGATGTTTCCCACACCTTTATAGTGCGTAGTGATTGATTATCAATACACAAATTACTTCGAAAGTCAGAAGTGTGTCCTGGGATTTGAATCCGCGACCACCGCGACCATGTTGACAGCCGCGTCTGGTCCGTTTACCAACAGGCCACCACGCACTTTTTAGTGCACGCAGTGGTGTTGACTGGTAGTATAATATTATGTTGGTCACTTTCTATCTGAGGGATTTATGCAATATGCAGTGACATAATTATTAGAAAAATGATTCTTTATAGAGTTGGTTGAATCCTTGCGATTTTCAGTCATGCGTTATATTGTGGTGAGGTCCCATTTTCCATTTATTTGCTAGCATCCAGCGGATTGTCTGCAATCTTTGTCCGGTTGTTACTTACATTTACCTTCTTTAATTTCCTTACACTCAATAACTAAATCCATCCATCCATCCATCAGCCAAAGGAAGTCTACTGCTGAACATAGGCCTCCCCCAATGATTTCCACAGTGACCTGTTGGAAAATAATTAAATAGTCTATACAAATTTTGAGCCCATGCAATATATCGTTTTATAAAAAATCCGTTCCAAATGATATTGTCGAAGTGTATTTTTTTAGAACCATTATTTACCAAATTCAATTTGGAATAAATGTAAAGAAAAGGAAAGTGGGAGAGCCACGTTCTATCTCGGTGGAGTGACAGCGGCGCCATCGACCGATACCAGCCCGCTTGCGTACCAGATTATTTTGGGGTTTTGTGATACAAACACTAAGCAAGTATTAAATTTTTACACACTTTAGCGTTGAATCCAAAGGGAACAGAAGTAAGAGATGTTTACAAGTACGCCTGTAGGTTATTTGACTATGATCGCTTTTTTATTATTTTGCGTTTAAACACAATACCATTTAAATAAAACATTTCTGTGAAAACAGTAGAAAAGTAGCTTGTAAAATAAGAGAAATATTAGTATTTTAAAAAAAGAGTGGGAGCGTAGTGTGGACATCTTATCGTCTCTTTCACACGCGCACACTGTAGTACATATTAAGACAAGTGACGTCACACGTTTTGTTTTGCGGCCCTTTTGTTTTACTCCCACTACAAGCTTTAAAACATATGTAACTTGTTTAATTTAGAATGGCTTTACAGAATCCTTTGTTTACTAGATTTTGGATATGGATTTTGATAAATATATATATTTTTTAAATTGAGTCAAATACCGAATTCTTGGTTGTAGAAGAGTGCTATGCTCAGCTGTGGACTAATATGGGCCGATAGAAAAGACAAAAAAAAAATGTTGTATGCGAATGGTAAAGTATTAAATCCTCAAGTAACCATGTGTGTAGATTTTAAAATCGAAAATCTACTATGACTGGATAATCATGTTGACGTCAGGTTGGTAGAGAAATGACAAGGCAATTTTTTATGCAACGTATGATGTTTTTTAGTAAATAGAGGCTATTTGTACTGATGCGATGAAGTGACTCACTACAGATTACGGGCCTTCTTACAATTGTGAATACGATTGGGAGGGTTTAGGCTATATAGTCTACTACGCGGGCCTATAGCGGATTCGCGGACTTTATATACCATGGAAATTCTTAAAAATTGCTATGGTATGCAGGTTTCATCACGAAATTCCTTCACAGTTATATTGCGTAATTAATTAATTATATCAATACACACAATATGATTCCGAAAACTCAGAGGTGTGTCCTGGACCTTGAGCCAGCGACCAACGTCAACATGTAGCCGCGTCTGGGGGGTTACTCTATGATCCGAAACGAAAGTCGAAACTTTGCACGTCACACATAAAACTGTGCGAATGTGCCCAGGTACTCCACAAAATATTCGAATCCTCTATCATATGTCCTTACTATAGACTTAGTTCGGGGTGAATGATAAGTAT
Organism: Theretra japonica; assembly: GCA_033459515.1. Taxonomy (NCBI): domain Eukaryota; kingdom Metazoa; phylum Arthropoda; class Insecta; order Lepidoptera; family Sphingidae; genus Theretra; species Theretra japonica. The sequence continues at coordinate 6,028,415 of CM065951.1, read as the reverse complement.
CATAGGGAATAGTGCTGATTTTTAGAAGTGGAAAATTATAAACTTACTGCAGACGTCGAACGTTCGAACATTCGAGTTTCGTTTCGTAACCCCCCAGATCAGTTACCAACAGACCACTACGCACTATTGGGTCATATACAGTGGAAATTGAAGTTCAACCATAATATGATACCCTGGTGGGTAATGGGTATACATACATACTATACATAAACTGGTGGGTACCCCCAAGAAATGGTTATTTCTCGCTCGCCGACTTAATTATAGAAAACACCTGAAACCGAGCACGCTGGATTGGTTTTCCACAATTGTAGATAGTGCTTTCTGTTTGTTTTTTTCTGGTAATGGCGGGAATATTTGTGCTTACCCTTCAAGTCCAAGAACTGTGACAGTAAAGCTGTCACCTCGTGCGAGAAAAGCCGAGTCTCTCCGCCAAGCTACCACATTAAGACCACAAAAAGTACTCCATGAGAAACGGAACAACAAAATACCAGCTTGATATTATGTGTACATAAAATGATGAAGGCACAGGTGTTTTGAATTGTATGATTTGTAGGTCTTTTAATTGGAATAGAACTATTGCTGCTTATCCCGGCGGATACCATGCTACTACCTAAAAACAGATTTCTTTATTTATTTATTATCATAAGACACACCCACAGCAAAATAGACAAAACATGCAAGTTAAACTTATACAATTTTAGACCTGGTCTACTTGCCCATTATAGGCGTGAAACAACATTCATAATAGAAATTAATTATAGAATAAAATAATTCAACATAACAATAGTAAACTTAAAAGTAAAATAACTGCAGAATAGAATATTGATATTATTAAATATATGGAAAAATTACCTAAAACTAAACCGAAATAAAATAAAAGAAAAAGTGAATCAGCAAGTAAGTGAAGTAAGTGTAGCAATAAAAAAAGATAATTTATTTAAACTGTGCTTAATTAATTTTTGTTTGGAGAGCCGAAAGGAATTAGAAACTGATTTGAGATTTAGTGGCTTAGATACTGTATAAATAAATAAATACATATCAGTCACATACACAGTCCTAACCTCACACTAAGATTGAGTCATGTCGTGGATATCAGGAACTACGAGATACTTTTCGGTTTCATAAACACCCATAACCAATACTTGAGGTTCACACAAAAAATTGTCTCGGTGCGGGGATCGAACCCGCGGCCTCTCTTTTCACAGTTGGTGTTTGAACAACTGCGCCACGGAGGCTGGCGATAAATAGATTAGTTTTGAATCACTACCCGGAAAAATACAATTTTCTATTACGCAACCTTGATGTCATGACAAATTAACTATTACCTAAACACGGATTTATAATTACTTTACTATCTTATTAATTAATAATTATCAATATTAAAGGTACATCCAATCGGTTCGTGGGTAAAATCCGGTCTGAGCAGCAAATATCTCGAGTGTTTTTCATGCCTAGTAAAGCCGTAGGGTTAGTTCTAGGGGTAATTTTACAATCACGATTGGTATTACACAGAATATAAAAATATCTATGCTAGCATCTAGTACTAGTTTAAGGTCTATTGAATAGTACTAGTTTATGGCCTACATAGCTAAGGAGATCTGAAAGAGTATTCTGGTGCACCTTGGGCTGAAACCAAGAACTTGGTTTTTTAAATATTTTTTTTTATTGCATAGGTCCGGCAAACGAGCAAACAGGACACCTGATGGTAAGTGATCACTGCTGCCCATGAGCATCCACAACGCTTGATGTTTAGATGTGTTTAGAGGGTTTAGATGTGTTGCCAGCCCTGAAAAACAGGATGGGAGCGGGAAGGAAAAAGGATCGGAAGAGGGGAAAAGGGTATTGGCATTCGGCAGTCTCACGCACCGACCGAAACGCGAAGGCAAAGCTGTCACTTCACGTTGGTTTTCTGTCAACAGTGATAACATCCCGGTCGAGCCCGCCCATTCATGCTGAGTCATGTCAACAGCGTGGCTCTACCTTAAGAATACATACATAGATACATACATACATAAACTCACACTTTCTTCCCAGAGGTGCTATCAGGACACCCACATTTCGCCTTTTATGTTCCGTCCCACGATGTGATAGGGGGGAGCCTATCGCTATATCGGGCACAAATTCCTGACTCCGATCTGATAATGAATAGAAAAATCCAATATCACTTTGCCCGACCCGGGATTCGAACCCGAGACCACAGCTTTGCAGTAATACCGTAGTACAACTACGCCACCGAGGCAATCTATCTTAAACAAAATTCGGCATTCTGCAAAACATTCGGCGCTTCTTTCGTTTTCGACGCCATCAGTGGTAACCTGCATTCGGCCCTCGTGTTGGATTATTATCCAAGCCTCTTCACATCAGGAGAGAGAACAACGCATACCAATTAGGAATTAACAGCCTAGTTGGTTAGACGCCGACTATGAAACGTGAGGCTGCGGGTTCGATCCCCGCACCACAAATGTTTGTGTGGCCCACAAATATTTGTGTTGGGTCTGGGTGTTTGTGAGACTGAAAAGTCTCTCGTAGTTTCTGATACCCACGACACAAGACTTAATTGATCTTAATGTGGGGTCAGAGCTATGTATGTGACTGTTGGTTGTGTTTATTTATTTATTTAATTAAGGTTTTACTCACTTTGTATCGTATCATTAACAAGGTAAAACTATTATTAAGGCTCTTCCATCTAAATGTGTATGCACAGTTTTCTTAAATTCCACGGATGAAACCACGAGCAACAGCTATTCAAAATGTTTGGTTTTATTGGGTGTTGGTTGGCCGGAGTCGCGCATGCGGCCCGTCTGTCCTTACCGCCTTTCTGTTGGCATAAGTCGACAAATAACAAAAGATCGAATACCTAGCTCCTACAGTGTCTACTGGGTTCTAGCAGATAAATAGATTTATGAGCATATGTTGGACAGTATATTATAGTATTAATAAAGCCAGGCGATCATATTACGCTAATGACGAGTAGGCTGAAATACGTACAACATTGTTTTTATATTGGTTATTGTTAATATATTAGGTATATAAAATAACTTTTTCGTAAATTTAATTATGTGCAGTTGTATATTGAGTTATGCAAAGTTATACCTAAGGTATTATAATACTGAAGTTGAGTTATTTGTATGCTACTTATTTTTATTCAAAGAAATGCATGCAAGGCTGCCTCGGTGGCGTAGTGGTACTTCGGTACGATTGCAAAGCTGAGGTCTCAGGTTCGAATCCCGGTTCGGGCAAAGTGATATTGGATTTTTCTATTCATTATCAGCCCGGAGTCAGGAATTTGGGCTCGCCCCCTATCACATCGTAGGACGGAATATACAAGGCGAAACGTGGGTGTTCTGGTAGCACCTCTGCCAACTCCTTCTGGGGAAAAGGCGTGTGTTGGAATGAGCCATGGGTGTTTCCAAAACGTAACGAAGTTTGACTGTAAACCATATACGTACTTGTAAGATTTATTGCTGGTGATGGAAAAATAAATTGATAACCTCGGTGGCATAGTTGTACTGCGGTATGATTACAAAGCTGCGGTCTCGGATTCGAATACCGGGTCGGGCAAAGTTATATTGGATTTTTCTATTCATTATCAGCCCGGATCAGGAATTTGTGCCTGATATGGCGATAGGCTTACCCCCTATCACATCGTGGGACGGAATACATCAGGTAAAACTTAGGTGTACTGGTAGCACCTCTGCCTACCCCTTCTGGGAAAAAAGGTGTGAGCTTATGTATGTAATTTATTACGTTTTTTGATGAACTACCTAATGGAAAAACGTTGACATAATATGACAGCCTCCGTGGCGCAGTTGGTTAGACGCCGGCTGTGAAACGAGAGGCCGTGGGTTCGATCCCCGCACCGAGACAAATGTTTGTACGGGCCACAAGTATTTGTCTCGGATCTGGGTGTTTGTGAGACCGAAAAGTCTCTCGTAGTATCTGATGCCCACGACATAAAACTTAATTGACCTTAATTTTGGGTCAGGGCTATGTTGTGTGTATTTATAAAAAAAAGTATAGGTAGTGTATAGTCATCTCATTGGTATAGGGCAACATTGGTGGACTGGGAACCGTGCAGTCCTGGGTTTGAATCTCAGGTCAAGCGTTTCACTTGGTGTGAGTTTTTCGCGTTCAGAAATTTCTTTGACATTTGGACTGAATTTTTTGTTTGGCGATAGGTTCAGCCCCTTTTATTTTAAGATAAATTATCCTGTGTCAAATGTAGTTGCCATTAATGGTGCTTCTGCTTCTAAGCTATCTCGATGTGGCTCTCGGTGATACAGGCTAAACCATGTATGTTGGATAAAAAAAAACATTTTTTTTACATATTCTTTCATAAATTTACATTTTAGAGGATCTATTAGCCGGCTGATTCTGTGATGATAAGTATTTAATTGTTTAAACCGGCTTACACCAGATTATGTAAATCAATTCACTCATTATTCAACCAATATTTACAGAAAAAGTATTTAAATTCATGAGATACGTACAATCACGCACTAATCTAATCTACGCTGCTATGCTTGGCGATAAGAAGGAAAATACAGTGTTCATTGCGTTAACTGTAGCATAGTAGTCAAAGCCACAAGTAACAAAACACGCAATGGATAGAATAATTTACGACAAAATGGAATATCCGGGCAACGTACGAGACCGCGTTATCGCAGTGATAGCGTATGATAAACCAATGTTTTTCCCATTATCTTGATATTTCGGTGAATTTTTGATATGATAACATTTATAAAGATTAACGCGCAATTATAGACTGTGAATAAAGAAAAAGTTTTGATTATATGTGTATAAGTATATGCTGCCAGTCATTCGATTTTGATTTGGCTGTTGTTTTTACTGCGGCGAGCCGGCGAAAAGATATAATTTATACATATAATAAATATAATACTATTAATACAATATTATTTCATTTGATGGTAAATGATATCGAATGCAATAATGAGTAAGACAATCATCTCACACAATGTTGCCACCTGGTCTAAGTCTAATATACTCAGCCTGAAATCAAAATGTTACCTATACGTAGGTCTCTGCCGCGTTTTCCATCATAGTGAAAAACCGCTCCGAAGTCATAAAAAATTATTGAAATTTAAATTAACACGACTTTAATATGCTAGTCAGTATTCACCATAAGCTTCGTTGAAGATCGAGCCCAGTGGCGTGCCATATGAGAGGCCTATGTCCAGCAGTGGACATGGAAGGGCTGACGATGATGATGTGATAAAGCTTCGTTAACATTTTTCATTCGAATTGTCGTCTATACTTCCAACCGCACACAAAAAAAATTTAAAGAGATGGGATACAAAATATCGTCTATGAGATGAACAATCGGATTAGTGATGTACATACATAATCGTCGCGCCTGTTTCCCATAGGGGTAGGCAGAGACAATGGATCCTACCTATAGGTATGGTACGTGTGGTATATTAGTGATGTGACGTTATTATTTGGATGTAACAGTAGTGCATGTCGCTGTCCAGCCGGAAACTAACACGACCAGCAAACCACTTAAAATTGTTACGTTCAGGTTTTGTTAAAATAGTAGAGTCATTATTAGTCAGCCTGAGGCAGGTTTTAGATCGTTGCCGGACAGGTCTAAGCGCCTGAGGCGTTGCAGCGGTGGTCTAGAATCTAGACTTCTATCTAGATGGAAGCAACTATCTCCAGTACAAAAAATATCTTCATTGATGACGTACGTGCATTCCTTACAATGCCGCTCTGTTATCTTGCTGAATTTCGCAATGTTGTGCAATTAATTGACAATATATGAAATTAACATGAATACCTCATGTATCTAAATCGCCTGATAGTCAGATGGATTTGATGTCAGGATTCTAGGCTTATAAGTACTTGTGAGATACTGGTTTCGATTACCGAGTCGGGTAATACATTTTGTGTAAGTTTTACCATTGGAATAATTTCGTAAGGGTTGCCCTGAAATTCGTGCACGGTAACCCGTACTAGGCCAGCGTGATGGACTATATGGTCTAACCACTCTCAATCGTGCTCTCGATTCTAGAGGAGGCTCGTGCCCTACAGTGGCCATATGATACAGTATGGAATAGACTCTTTGTCACATTCTGATGTGGAAATATACGCGGCAAACTGTAGAGTACCAGTGGCTTCTATAACTAACCTTTCTGAAGCATTATTGACTATAGTTTGAATATGTATTTATTGATATAATATTGTTGCGTAATTCTTTGTTTTCATATAACAGATATATAATTTTATTTATCGCTGATAGTCATCAAAGGCGATAACACAGTTCAAAATTACCTATGTTAAATAGTTTTGTACACATATTTATTCGCAGAGTTTATAGCCAACACAGTTAATGCAACAACCTTCCTTTCACAATCTCGAAACAAAGGAATATTCCGTGAAAAAAGATTTATCATTCACTTGGCCGGTAGAAATTTTTCGTGATATTTTAAATGCAATTGCAATCCTTTAGCGAACTAAATACTCCTTCGGGACAGGTGGACGCTTCAGCAAATAAGGCAAAAAGTAGGCAAAAGCCGCCGCCTTATTCCGATCTCCCGAACACGGCTCCCACTATCGCCGACTATTGCTATCTTTATCACCTCCAAATTACTTTGCCACGCATTAGAGTGAGATGGAAATAATCTTATATAGCACCGTAATAAATTATTTCACCGCTACCAGAATTAGGGCAGAGTCCTTTTTAATAGCGAGGGAAAACGAGAGAGCTCGCGATGGCTTCGTGTTTAAAGGATTAGTTCATTGGAAAACTTTTATAAATAGTTGAATTATCAACAAATGAAAATGCTAAAAGATTAATATTTTTTATTTCTAAGTTCATTAACAAACATATTTGCTGCTTGTGTTATCCGTTTCTGTGAAATCGACGTGAAATGAAAGCTTACTTGCGGTTTTCTGAGTGAGATTGTCAGAGACCTGTAAGATTTTTTTATTGTATAGGTCTTATAAATGAGCAAACAGGTCATCTGATGGTAAGTGATCACTGTCACTCATTAACATCCACAACGTTTGGATCATGTATGTGTTGTCGGCCCATCGAATCAGGAGAGAAGTGGTAAGGAAAAATGATGGGAAGAGGCCATATCACTCATCATACACTCGTCATGAGACAGTAGTAGCGCCCCGGACGAGACTGCCTATTCATGCTGAGTCAAGACTGACAACAGCGTAGCTCTACCACTTCCATAAAAATTGTGGGATATTTCTATATTCGATTCCGGTCAAATGTTTACCACCGTTAATGTAGCATAAAATCCGTCAGAGTCTACGCAATAGTGTATTTGACTCCATTTTATTTATTGTTTTATCAGGTATAGGTCCATATCCAAAATCAAGCAAACAAAGAATTTTGTAAATCCATGCACAATTAAACTAGTTAGAAACGTTTTAAATCTTGTAGTGGGAGTAAAAGAAAAGGGATGGAAAACAAAACTAGTGACGTCACTTGTGTTAATATGTATTACAGAGTGCGCGTGTGAAAGAGAGGGTAAGATGTCCCAACTACGCTCCTACTCTTTATAAATACTAATATTTGCCTAATTTTACAAGCTACCTACTTTAAAAGTGTTTTCACAGAAATGTTTTATTTTAATGGTATTTGTGTTTAAACGCAAAAGAATTAAAAAAAAAACGATCATAGTCAAATACCCAATTATGTCGTGTTTCGGGCTGAGTATGTGCTACAATTTTGAGTAGGTCGGTATATCGGTGTTGTCTGTCGACTGGTTAAAGATAACTATCGCTCGCCGGTTCATAATAGATACTCTATTTTGATTGCAGCGCACTTACCATCAGGTACAAATGACAATAAAGTCAGTTTATTGTACTAGTTTAAAATAAATAATTAATATCTAACCAACAGAATAAATTTGGATGTAATTTGGTTTGTGTTTTTTCTCTTTTTTTATATTGCAATTAATGGTGAGACGAGCATGCCATTCGCCTTATAGTAAACGATACGACCGCTCATGAATAGTAGCGAAACCAAACAAAACCATGACTTACAAAGTGATGCTGGCCATTTCACTGCGCGCGCCATTCTGAGGCATAGAATTTAAGTCTCGTTATGTCCAGTAGTTACTTTGGCTACAATGTCTTTCAAACCGGAACACAACATTACAATTGCATTGCTGTTTGGCGAAAGAAATAGACACTGCGTTGGTTTCGACCCAGGCGGCCCCTGACGTATGAGAGACCTGCCACCAGTGAGTGACCTGCCAGAGTTAATTTGGTTTGTGTTGTTTCTGAGGTCCTCTCTATAGTCAATTATGACAGCGTGATTTCTAAATCTGTATCAGCCCATATAAGTCCCACTGCAGGGCACGGGCGGCGGGCCTCCTGTACAATCGAGAGTACGATTGAGAGTGGTAAGACCATATAGACCACCACGCTGGCCTAGGCGCGTTGGCGGACTTTTACATACCTTAGAAATTTATACAAATCGCTATGGTATGCAGGTTTCCTCATGATGTTTTCGTTCACCGTTCACCTGATTACTAAATAGGACTAGTATCTTTGTTATTGTCATAAGATATGTTGTTATAAATTAGGAGTTAGGGCCAGTGTCAGATTGTTTTAAATATTCGTATTGGCTTGGTGTATCGGTACAGTTATTTTTGTAGGTTGTCGCAGAATCAGGCGGTACTTCATCCCCTGTAGCTTTGTTAGATTCGCTATTAAATTGGTTCGGTTTCTCTTCAGTCTACTAATCAGTAAGATATCTTTTATGGGAGGATAATTGGGCTATTTTCTTAGATTTTCGGTTTATCTACTGATTCTTAAAGATGATGGTACCTTTATGTATTCTGTATCAACCCATATACGTCCCACTGCTGGGCACAGGCCTCCTCTACAATCGAGAGTAAGATTGAGAGGGGTCAGTCCATATAGTCCTTACCTTGATGTATTTATATCACAGAAAGCAGCTTTCAGGGCGCAGGAGGTAACAAGTTACTTGAATATCGAAGGGCAATGGGTTCCAACTCTGCACGAAGACTATAGTACCATAACCCCGTGCTTTAAGGGCTAGACCACATTTTGATAAGAAAATGACTCAAATAATATTTTGATGTACCGCGCTACGCGACTCGGCGAGCGTTGCGGTTTGACCTTAAGAATATATTACACTGTAAAGTTATATTTACAGTTAAGTCCTGTAGACTCACTATTAGTATGACTCTTACCGCTGAATCATTAGGAATTCAGTATTTAGACTTTGCGCTACCCAGATATGTAGGCATTGTCATCGGTGCAGGAAGTCTGTTAACTGACTGAAAAATTATAATATGAAAATACACCCAACAGTCATTTATATAGTCCTGACTCCACACTAAGATCGAGTCCTGTGTCGTGGGTATCAGGAACTACGACAGACTTTTTAGTCTCGGAAACACCCAGTCGAAACAACCACCTGTGGATCACACAAATATTTGTTTCGGTGCGGGGATCGAACTTGCAGCCTCATGTTTCACAGCCGGCGTCTAACCAACTGCGCCACGGAGGCTGTCAAAATGAGCAGTTCTAAGTTGCTTTTGAATAGACACGTAACCGTGAGCAAATGATGTTTCTTTTTAAAGTGGGTTACAAAAGATGGAGAGCATGGGGATATACTTATAACAATTCGTTCGAGTCGGGGGAGACATATTTGTTAATCGCACTAAATGATTAGAAGCAAGATAGTGATCAGAGTGGCACTTTAATCGAGTCCGATTCTAAACTAACTGTGAAAACAATAAATTTAATATTTACACCCCTTTTTTTTAAATAAGTTCAGAGCAGTGGTAACTTGACGTCGTTGAAGTATAACGCATATCTATGAGTCAATCCAAATTGTTGAAATGATTAATTACAACGCGCTTTAAAATTGAAAAAATATTAGTTAAATAAACTAAATGAAAAATAATCTGACCTAAGTATATACTCGTATCTTGTATCTATCTAGCAAAATGTTTCACCGTAGATGTACCGTGGCTGACGTGAAGTATTGACGTGATACCCTGCTTATGCTTATTAATGGCGTCATATGACCAACTGATATAAAAATATAATCTCACAAATAAATATTTTTTTCACCAAAGAGCATTTGCAAAAAAAAAAGTATCACATCCCCTGCAAGTCGATTATATACAGTGGTGACGTCACTGTTCGTCGCACCGCTGCACCGCCACCTGACCTTCGCCCCACTTTTTATATACCCTACGTCACTTATTGTTTATGACCACTTCTATTAAAAGATCATTTAAATCGATGATGACGTGTTTCTCCATTGATTGGCGTTTATCAATAGCGGGAAAAATTGGTATAATACTTTTTTTACTGATTAAGTTTCTCTGCCTCTTTCATCGTAGCACACCAAGACCGTGCTATGATAGTATCAGACTAAAAGTATTCTATAGTAATTTGTATAGATCATCTACGGTCTTTTGACGTCCGAATGCGTTGTCATGCTGTTGTCAAAATATTACGAACAGTTTTTCTCTCTTCACATTTTATTATATTCGACATGTTACTATTTACAATTATAAATAATTGTTTATAAAATGAAAATATGTCTCAAACAGTGCGTTAAATAGATCTATTTTTAATCTTTAGAATTTAGACGAATTTTGAAAATAAAATTTTTGACTTACACTGCCTCAGTACGGTCATGTTTAATACGTTATAGTGGGTACAGAAATCGAGATCGAATCAGAAATGACGAGATCCGTAGGAGAACTAAAGTAACCGACATAGCCCAGCGGATTAGCAAGTTGAAGTGGCAATGGGCGGGGCACATAGCACGGAGAACTGATGGCCGATGGGGCCAAAAAGTTCTCGAATGGAGGCCACGAACCGGATAGCGCGGCGTGGGACGTCCACCCACTAGGTGGTCAGACGACCTGGTAAAGGTCGCGGGACGTCGCTGGATACAGGCTGCCTCCAACAGGTCACTGTGGAAATCATTAGGAGAGGCCTATGTTCAGCAGTGGACTTCCTTTGGCTGATGGATGGATGGATGGATAGTGGGTACAGACTCTTAGCATTATCGTTTACAGGATGTCTATTGCAGAGTACAGACCATAGAATTCCCCCATAGATTGCCATTATAAACTAATAATAGTTCGTAAAAATTGCTGTAGAAATTTGAATCAAAATTGATATTAAAACCTTTGTATAAATTTAATACACTTAAACGTATGTAAAAGTAACTACGTTATAAATTATTCTTCAAAATAAACATACTTCAACAGGAGTAAATTGCTTTAAATAATTTATTTTAGAAAACAAACAAAAGGTTTTTAGAAGAGGCTGTGATTACGTGAAGCCTGCAATGTGGGAGTCTGCGGGTTCAAATCCCGGGGCACACCTCGGACTTTTCGAAGTCATGTGTGTATTGATAGTCGATCACCACGCATTATAACGGTGAAGGAAGACATTGTGAGGAAACCTGCATCCCATTGCGATTTTCAAAAACTTCTATGATATGTAAAGTCCAACAACCCGCATTAGGTCAGCGTGGTGGATTATACTACCTAACGATTCTCAATCGTACTCTCAATTATAGACCGTGCCCTGCAGTGGGACGCATATGAGCTAATACATGACATGACATGACAAATAATCACGCATGGGACCAAAAATCACGGACAATTCTATTGGAGACTACGTTGATCATCATGGAGTTGATATTTAATACATACATAAACATTACGCCTTTATCCCAGAAGAGCAGGCAGAAGTGCAACCGGGACACAACGTTTCACCTCGTGTGTTCCATTCCACAATGTGATAGGGGGCGAGCTTATCGCCATATCGGGCATTCTTGACTCCATTGTTGTTATTATTTGTATCAATATAGTCAATTTTATACTGTGTCTTATAATAACATTATATATCCACTAAGACCTTCTTGAATAACGCTGTAACCCTTTGCTAGTGTTACGACGTTTGTTTCCGACCCGACAGCGCCTACTGTACTATAGTGTGAAAAGGAAAATGATCATCATCATTTGGATCACTCAAAGTAATTATATTGTGTTTCGGGACCAGGTTGTGTGTATTCATTAAAATAAAACGAATTTTTACGAATTTTGTTAAATTTAGGTAATTTTTGTAACATTTGTTGAGCGGAAGACTAACACATTAGTCCGCCCCGTGACCACGATAGCTGCAAAGTGATCGAAACATGGGAAAGTTAAAATATGTAAAAATTAAACAAAATTCGCGATAAAATCCGTAAATATTAGTTTTATTTCAATGTGTAACATTCGCGTGAATCTAAGAAACCATTGTGTGTATTCATATTGAACAGGCCAGCATAATAATGTCGACTAGCGTGAAATAACCATACTAGCCGATACTCCATTTACACCGCATTGCACTTCTCATCAATTGCATAGTAATCAATTCGCGACGCCAGTATAAAACAATTTCCCCTTAAAAGATACGGGGTAAGCTTATATTTTTGTATTGTATTGTATCAGCCCATATACGACCCACTGCAGGGCACGGGCCTCCTCTACAACCGAGAGTACGATTGAGAGTGGTTAGGCCATATAGTCCACCACGCTGGCCTAATGCGGGTTGGCGGACTTTTACATACCATAGAAATTTATACAAACCGCTATGGTATACAGGTTTCCTCACGATGTTTTCCTTCACCGCTATAGTGCGTGGTGATTGACTATCAATACACACATGACTCCGAAAAGTCAGAGATGTGCCCTGGGATTTGAACCCGCGACCACCGTGAACATGTAGGCAGCCGCGTCTGGTCCGTTTACCAACAGGCCACCACGCACTGTAAGCTTATATACCAGTGACATAATATGAATAGGTAATACAGTAAATACAGTCAACCTTACTGATTCACTCTTCAGTAATATTTCATAAAATTACCTTATTTAGACTACACCGCAGCGCGAGGAAAATGATGTGTAATGTAGTAGCAAGTACTGTCGTATCGTTGTTCAGGTTTTACACCTAACTAATTCTGTTTGAGGAGGTGACCACAAACAAACAACCACATACATTATTTCAAGAATATTTTTTCCTCAAAACCACTCTATTATTATTAGGGTCTTCTTAAAGTAATTTATTTATAATTAGCCATTATTAAGCTTAAGTGTGGTGGCTGGTAACGGACAAGACGCGGCTGCCGAGACTGTGGTCGCGGGTTTGTATCCAAGGACTACAACTCTTTTAATAATAAATACACCCAATACTCACATACATAGCCCTACCCCACATTAAGATCAATTTAGTCTTGTATCGTGGGTATCAGACACTACAAGACTTTTAGGTCTCACAAACACCCAGACCCGAGACAAATACTTGTGGGCCTCACAAACATTTCTCTCGGTGCGGGAATCGAACCCGCGGCCTCTCGCTTCAGACCCGGCATCTGACCAACTGTGCCACTGAGGCTGAATTATTTTTGACTCATATGTGTCTTAATAGTCACATAAAATCACCACGCACTTTAACAGTGAAGAAAGGCATTGTGAGGGATCCTACATGCTATAGAAACATAATTACAAGCATTTATATGGTAACCCCTCAGTTGTACAGACTTCGTGCTCAGCAATAGACGATTATGGGTTCATAGAGTAGTACAATTTATGGTGTAAATTCTAGAATAGATCGTACAGCCAAAGCTATACGATCTAACGAAAGAGTCAAAACTCTTTGGAATATTTTGGGCAGAAAAAAGAAAGAAGTGTTATACTTGATACATTAATTTCAAAATTAAAATATTAAAAATAGAGGTTATGCTTCAAATTCACAAATAGCCAACATAGACACGCACAGACACTAATACATGTATTTCTTTAATGTTAAAAGTCGTTTGAAAAGGACGAACCTTTCGATAACTAAATAAAATAGGTTTTGAAACTGCCTATGAATAAAGGCGTAATTATTTATTGTATTGCTAAAAGTGTAGGTAATTTAGTTACGTAAATTTTTTTCTGTATTTGTAATTTTTTTAGTGCTTTTGCTTCTGTCTTTTTTTTTAATTAATACTAATTAATTATAAAATTACGTGTGCCCTAGCGACTCTATTTGCCTACTCTGATCAGAAACGAGGGTTTAATATAATAAAATAATTGTAAACAGTGTATACTGTCAGAATTTAAAGTGCGTAAGAAATAAATAAATAAAAAATGATTCATAAAAATCGAACTCTACCACAACAATGTTTATTGCAAACAGCGAACTATAGTCGTTTTTACCACCAAATTAATATAAATACGATGCTCATTTAAAACTTAACACCTAAAAATCAGCGATGTCCAAATAATTCGAACGGAACTCACAGAGGAAATGGACCAATCATACCGGTCTTGCAACCGGCTTCTGTTAGATTTCTTAAGGAGAACGCGCTTGTGGTGGTAGAGCTTCCTGCCGACTCGACGAGGTTGAAGACCGGAATATAGTGAGAATTGATACTGACCTGGCAAATATTGACAAGTTGAGCTGTAAACTAATTTGCCGACTCATGTTTTACCTCGTTTCTGAAATCTTAGGTCCCTCTGTAGGAGCTTGAAGGAGCAGCTAAGTAGGTTGGCTTGTGTCGGACGCCAGCCTATAAGGTGGACGGACGACCTGTTTAAGGTTGCAGGAAGTCGTTGGATGCAGGCCGCTTCCAACAGGTCGATGTGGGGATCCTTGGAGGATGCCTATGTTCAGCTGTGGTCTTGTGGTTGAAGAGAGAAAGAGAAAGGTTGGCTTAACTGTGTCGTAAACAAATAAAACACCCTAATACGATATTCAACGGTGTAGTGTTGAACATTATTGTCGAACGCCATTCACCTTAGCTTATAATAACTAACTACTGAACCTGAAGTGCGTGGTGGCCTGTTGGTAACGGACCAAATGTGGCTGCCTACATGTTCACGGTGGTTGCAGGTTCAAACCCCAGGGCACACCTCTGACTTTTTGGGGTCATGTGTGTGTCAATCACCATACACCACGCACTGTAACGTTGAAGGAATACATCGTGAGGAAACCTGCTTACCATAGTGATTTGTAAAAAAATCTATGGTATGTAAAAGTCCGCCAACCCGCACTAGGCCAGCGTGGTGGACTATTGGACTGGAATGGACTTAACACGCTTTTATATGGTAGAGCAGAACCTTAAGTTACGCTAGTTTCTTCAAGATGATTCCCTTGCCAGTACTGTGAGCGATAATCAACCACAAATATACATCGATAACACGTTAATACGAAAAGCCAGTTGTGTACCTCAGGTTTGAACTTACGACTCCCTATTCGCCAATCCGGTTCGCACCCAACTGGACTATGATTAATTGGACAACATAATTTTGTTGTCAACAAAATATAATTGCGGCGTACATAATTATAATTTTGTGTGTATTGCAAATATCATCACTACAATTTTATTCATGCCTTTACCAAAAGCGTAATTAAAAATGGATTTCGAGAATTTCAATGCAAAACCACGTGCAGGTTTTTAATAGAATTCAGCATTAAGTTGGCTGTGTGATGGAAAATAGCTGTTTTTGCTCGCGGAATTAAATTTCATATGTTACATTACTGAAATGACCATCATTAAATCAGCTTATTTATTGATTTTGATTTGTTTTGTGATATTTTGCTCGTTACGATTGCTTATATTCTCTATGTGATATGTATGGAAATACCTAAAAAGATGAATTTGTACGGTTTTGTGAAGCAACCCGGTAAGCTCGCCCCCTATAACACCGTGAGATGGAACACACAAGGTGAAATGTGGATGGGTTGGTAGCACTTCTGCCTGCCCCTTCTGGGAACTAGGCGTGAGTTTATGTATTAATGTGATGCACTCGACAAAACCTTGGTCTTGTGAGCATAGGTGGTAATTACTTACGACAGTGGTTTTTAATTTTTTGATGTTGCGGGGCCATTTGACTTAATATTTGTCTTTCCAATATGGATATGAAATTTTATTATTGTATTCGCGATGTCGTTCTACATTTTCGTACTTTCGTCTCTGTACATACACACATACATAAACCCACGCCTTTTTCCCAGATGTGGTAGACAGAGGTGCTACTAGGACACCCACATTTCGCCTTGTATGTTTCGTCTTACGATGTGATAGGGGGCGAGCCTATCGCCATATCGGGCATAAATTCCTGACTCTGGGCTGATAATGAATAGAAAAATTAAATATTACTTTGCCCGACCCGGGATACGAACCAGATACCTCAGTTTTGTAATCCTACCGTAGTACTATGTCACTGAGGCAGTCTGTATGGTAAATTTAATAGGAAATCGGTTGTAAAAGAGTGCTTCTGGTTCCAATATTTAGGTACCTGATATGTTCGCCGACCACCAAATACTCGGGTGTTTTCAGGAATCGTAGATGGTCGACGGACCACTGCATAGGAACTTTCTTATATAAAAGAGTTACACATAACCAAGACCGCTGGCTCATGTGCTTCTGTATTGTAAACAATAATAATAGGAGTAATATTCTTATCGTCTAGCATCTCATTTGTTGGAATCAATAAATATTTCTACTCTACTGCAGCAGTTCAGACCTCGCAGTCCGCAATGTTACGTACACCACTGGCGCGACTTGTATGATGTCTACCTGAAAACATTTGGTTTTGTCACTATTTTTTTTCTTTAATTATACATGCTAGCGTAGTTGTAAAGGAACCGGGTTGCTGAGATGAAGGTCGCGGGTTCGATTCTACGGCACACACCGCGGACGTTTTACAGTTGTTCAGTGATCGCTTTAACAACGTCGTGAGGAAATCTGAGTCTTGGACTTTTCCACAAGAATTTTGTTATACGTGAATTATAAATGGGTGTTAATAGTCAACGTATCCGAATGATGTCTAACACTGTCCGGAACGGTTAAATTCATACAGGAGGTAGTAAAATAAAAATGCTAATCAATTTGCTATATTGATTGAAATCATTTTGCCCCGACCTTACGTAGTCATCGGCTATAGGTAGATAGAAGAAGAAAAATATTATACTTTAATTCTCAACTCGTTGGCATTATTATAATAATTTAGAAAAGAAAAGTCATTGTGATATCTTCTCAAATCATACTTCTGTTACAAATTAAACTTCCCAATTTAAAAAATGCGACATAATCTTCAATCGATGATGATGACGCCTGTTGAGCACCAAAAATCTTATGGGCAGATCAAAGAAAATAAACCAATATTGGCTATTATATGCTATGGTATGTTAATAAGTATTTAATATGCGAGCAATTTGAAGGAAGACACCTGTATGATAACTTGTCTCATTGTTTTAAAGATTAGCACGTTCAGTTGTGCACAAGTCTAGGCGCTTCCGTCATCGCTAAAACAGATTGGATAGGTTATGCTCTAATTACTGTCAGCCTCCCATGCGCAGTTGGTAAGATGCCGGCTGTGAAACGGGAGGCCGCGGGTTCGATCCTCGCACTGAAACACAGGAGAAAACACTTAACAATCATTTTCACAATTGATAACATATTGCCTACATGATATGACATACTTTCGTAAAGATTAAGAACGAAGAATTAAGAGTCACTTTCACACCTTCTATTTTTCAAATTAGGTAAATACCAGATTCTCACTACAGCATTCGTGTTATTAACTATTACTCGGCTGTTGATAAGGCTCGGTAGGGCCCGGGGCGCCATCGTTACGTACTCGGACGAACAGCGCCTCGTGTTACACCACCTAATATGTAATCACTGATTTCAATACTGCCTCTCCTATGTTATGTGAGTTACTAGGCGGTTTACTATATAATATTGAAATTCAATGTAGTTAAAATGATAATTAATAAATAAATACACCTATCATACATACATACACAAAATATTCATCAGAGTTTATTAAAAGTTCTTTCTAAATGTGCAGTGATACCACCTATATAATGATACCAAGATGCTTTGTTGCTCTTCGAGATTTTATTTTTTTATTATTGCAATGACTGGCGAGACGAACGTGCCTTTCGCAAGATGGTAAGCGGTACGACCGCTCATGGACACAGGACAGTAGCAAAACCAAACACCATGAATTACAAAACAATGCTTGGCAACACTGCCATCCTGAGGCATAAGATGTTAAGTCTCATTATGTCCAGTAGTTACTGTGGCTACAATGTCTTGTTGGTTGATTTGATTTGTTTGGTGTGTTGTAGAAGTAACAGAGTACTAGATTATGATCAGATGTGGTAGGTTTACTTAGGCGGTCATTATTTTATCTGCCGTTACAATAAAATTCGACAATTAAAAGTTCTTGTAGCCTTTCTCAGTACCGTCTATCTTCTTTATTCAAAACTGAAATTGACAAAGCAAGCACTATTGTCCGCTATCTACAGCGGGGATGATGACATGTAGAGGTAAATTGCTAAAGATTTTAGCTATTGTCTACCACGCTGGCCTATCGCGGGTTAGCGGGCTTTGTACACCACGGAAATTTGTGTAAATGTCTCTATGGTATTCAGGTTTCTTTAATTTCTTATGCTTTGGACAACTAAAATTTTATTAGAAATAGAAAGTTACATACATACATAAATTCACGCCTTTATCCCAGAAGGGGTAGGCAGAGGACCTTGACACCCACGTTTCGCTGCGTGTGTTTCGTCCCCCGATGTGATGGGGGGTGACGCTATCGCTATATCGGCCACAAATTCCTGACTCTGGGCTGATACTAAATAGAAAAATACAATATAATTTGCCCATTCCGGGATGCGAACCCGAAACCTCAGCGTTGTAATCATACCGCAGTACAACTGCGCCACTAAAGTAGTCATAAAGTTCTTAGTAGACAATATAAAATTCTAAAATAGAACAATACGTTTATCAATTTTGAGTTATTTTAGAATTTTCGTAGAATGTAAATCGAAGATAAAAATTATTTTGACGATAAGATAGACAATGAAGTCTTAATTTGTATATTTTTCCGTTTTATAATTTTACGAGTATCATGATTGAGACGCTGGAGTGAGCGTGTTCTGGAGCGGAGACCATGCCTTGGCAAACGTAGCGTGGAACGTCCTCTGGCCAGATGGCGGGACGACTTGCACAGGAGGGCCGGCATCGACTGGATGCATAAAGCAGCAGACCGGGCTCTGTAGCGTACCTTGGGAGAGGCAGTGTGCAATGGACTGCAACGGGCTGATGATGATGATGATTGAGAATTTATACAATTAAATTAGTACCAAAAGTAACTTCAAAAACTGAAAGTTGAGTGTCGAGGATAGAACTTACGACATCCGTTTAGCATTCCATTCCGCTTGCAGCTAAATTATAGCGCACTTTATAAATGAAATATGTAGGTATGTGTATTATTAAATTATAAATCCGGCTGTACATTCAAACAATGGCAAACCATAAGCTCCAATAATAAACTCGATAAAACATTGTACATTTTTGTGGAATCTGTCGAATTTAATGCCATATTTTGTATTACGTGAACAGCTAAACGTCGAGTGGATACGATGAGCTGTTAGTTCTAATTATAATTCATGGTTTTGTTTGTGACGTCAATAAGCTGAAATTATTGGTAACCTTAGTTAATACTAGCCTTTGACTGCCTCGGTGGCGTAGTGGTACTACGGTATGATTGCAAAGCTGAGGTCTCGGGTTCGAATCCCGGGTCGGGCAAAGTGATATTGGATTTTTCTATTCATTATTAGCCCGGAGTCAGGAATTTGTGCCCGATATGGCGATAGGCTCGCCCCCTATCACATCGTGGGACGGAATATTCAAGGCGAAACGTGGGTGTTCTGGTAGCACCTCTGCCTACCCCTTCTGGGAAAAAGGCGTGTGGTTATGTATGTATGTATGTTTGTATACTAGCCTTTGTCCGCAAACTTCGTCTGCGTGATTTACTTTATTTGTAATTTTCTCTTCTCGTCCCGTCCCATTATTTGTCGGCTTGTCCCGTCTCATTCTCACTCAAGGCATGTAATCCAGTCCCATCCCATACCTTTGAGTATAAAAAAGTAACATATATATCCGAATTCCCTCGTCATCCCACGGGAACTCTGCATTATTCGGGATAAAAAGTAGCCTAAGTGATAATCCAGGGTGTCAGCTACCCTCGTGTCAAATTTCATCGAAATAAGTTAAACCGTTTCTGGGATCATCACGTCCAACCGCATAGATAAACAAACAAAGATTCTAAAAATCATTGTTTTGGGTTATATTCTGTTAATACAGTTCCCCATATTAGTTTTTCTCATTTGTTTTCCATTTATAAACATCGATCACTAACAAATTTATTATACATGTACATAGAAGATATAGAAGAGGATATAGATTTAGATAGAATAGAATAAGATACATAGAAGATGTGTAAGTGAAGAAGAATGGTGATGAAAATGCCTCAGAAGAATGAAATAGCCTCATGGCCATGAAATGCGAGGCCGTGGGTTCGATCCCCGCACCGAGACAAATATTTGTTAAGCCCACAAATATTTGTCTCGGGTCTGGGTGTTTGGGAGACCGAAAACTCACTCGTAGTTCTTGATACCTACAACACAAGACTTAATTAATTTTAATGTAGATTTAGGACTATGTATGTGACCGTTGGGTGCATTTATTTATTTATAAAGTTAATAAAATAGCTAACAGGAATTGGAACGGCTGGTATGAGGGCAGAAGTTTAAAAAAACTCAAATAAAATATTACAGTTGGTAAAAGTATTTCTGTAAAGTGATGTGCCGAAAGTGAAAATTGGTGCATGAAAACAAGATCGGGCGGTTCTTTTCTTCAGCCGGTGCCCTTCTATTTTAGTTCGGAAAACAATTACGCCATACGCCATTGCTTGGCCTTCGTGTAAGCAATTCGCACGCCAACGAACATTACGCGCCTCGCTCCCGAAATTACTAATGTAAAACTGGATTTGAAGACGAGCTCTGAAAGAATTTTCTTTGTATTAATCTCTAGGAGGTTTATTTGGAAAAAAGCAGATAAAAACTGTGTGACTTAAAAAAAATATAAAAATTAAATTATAAAAATTGATAATACAAATAACAAATTATATGAGTTGCGTGGAATTCATTTATGTAATTAATTTTCCTCTAATAATGTTTTTCTATTTTTAAAACTACTAATTATAATAAAAACAGATTAAATGTGGTTATTGTTTGTAAAATACAACTGCAAAACGCATGACGCGTTCTCTTACCCACGGACTTAACTCTCAGCGAAAATACATCACAAGTTCTCATCACATAAAAATTTACGCACACTCTAAACTATTACATGAATAATAAACAGCGTAAGAATCGTCATTAAGTGACGTAAGACGCAACTCGTATTTGAAATAAATAGCGCAATTAGCGGCTACGTACGCCCGGGGCTGGGACATGCGTGCGATAGCTCCGACAAATGTCCACAATTTGACCTATTGTACCCTGATTTATTATTCTTTATGGATACGAGACAAATTAACCATTATATCTCTTGTCTATTCGTGCTCTTGCATTAGGGTGGTAATCGAATTGTCTCGTTCTTCACTATGGAGCTTATTTTTTTAATAACTATTAAATAAATACACCCAACAGTCACATACATAATCTTGATCCCACATTAAGATCAACCGCGGCCTCTCTTTTCACAGCCGGTGTCTAACCAATTGCGCCACGGAGGCTGTCATGTCAATAACTGAATGCTCAGGCTGTATTGTTTTAGCCCATAAGCGTCCCCTGCTGAGTACGAATCTCCTTTGCAACTGAAAGTTCGATTGAGAAGGCTTAGGCTATAGTCCGCCGCGCTGGCCTGGAGCGGATTGATGGACCATATATTTTTTTGTTAAAACTATGGTAAGCAGATTTATATGCTATAACATTTAACACAGCTGCATTGTAATATATGGAGAGGTGATTGTTGCAGTGGGTGGGAAATAGCAATTATTGGCGCTTAACAGGCAATTAGCATAGCAGTAATCTGGTGCGAGCTCATTTCCTCTTGTGGCTTACAAGGGTATGGCTACACATCTCTTGCTGTGTATGTCGCGGATGAAACGCGAATCAGGAATAATTAATGCATTATAATTGTTATAGTAAATTAATAAATAGATACCCAACAGTCCTCATACGCAGTCCTAACTCCTAAGATATGAAAGTCCTGTGTCGTGGGTATCCGACACTACGAGAGACTTCAGTATCACAAACACCCAGGTGCAAAACAATTTTTTGTGGACCACTCGAACATTTGTGTATAATGCGCATAATGCTTTACATCGATATAATTTTCCTTTTAATAACACACCTAATGTTTTTGGACCAACATAGGCACGGCATGGCATCTTGTCCCATTCGGTCTAATGTCCCCACTACGCCTGTGGTGGAAGATACATTAGCATTTTATGATATAAGAGACAGACTTTTTAAAAAGTGCCTAAACTTTTGTGATCACTATCCTGTTTTGAAGATATACCACAATGAGAATTAATCAGCTAGGCAACCGCTTATCCTATACAGGTATCGGAATACAATTCCCTCGGAACTGGGAGCCGGTATAGTTCAACGGATTAGCAAGCTGAAGTGGCAATGAGTTCGCCATATTTGCCGGGAACCGATTATCGTTGGCATAAACTCGTTCTTAAGTGAAGATCGTGTTGGAGCGAACGGTGTGGGCCGACTCCTCGCCAGGATGTATGACAATGAGCCATAGGAATTTCTGTCAGTCTAAAGCATTGTCTTTTTTATACATTTTTTTTAGTAAGACATTTAACTGGTATGGCGTATTAATTCAACTAATTTTGTTGATAAAATAAATTAATAAATTGCATGTTAAACAATCACTAATTTAAAATAACTTTTATTTTGAAAATAACATTCTTTAACACGCTTTCGTTGAATGTTTTCTTCTCGTTTGTATTGATTTTATTATCATTGTTACGTTACGTTGTTTTCACGTCGTGAAAAAGCGTGCTCAGTGTGCGAGCAATGCTGGGCGCGTTCGAAAACTGCATCACGCGAGCTGTGTCGCAATTTCTACGGCGCACGTGTGAAAGTTGAAGTTTTTCCCGCGTCTCGGACGTTTTGGCGGGAATTATCCTATACCCGTTATGAGACGCCCACTCGCCGGAGCGCGCGAATGTGGCGCCACCTCTCGCGGCCGCAGACGAACGAAGTTCTTTGTTCAAACGAGTTTAAGTATTCAACCAAAAAGTTTTTAATATTCAATATCTATGGTCAGTTTTAAGATTTTGTACAAATATCTACGTGACATAAAGTGCTTTTATTATGCCCTGGAAGGCTATTATATTTCGGATTTTCCATGGGACTGAATTAGCAGAATACGCCACTAATATAAAGTGGTTAACGAATAAAGCTTACGCAAGCGTGTATAAATAACAAAAGGAGGAAAATTTCGTTGTTAATAAAGTCCGTATATATACCAATAATTAAAAACAATTTCTAGTTGTATTCCATTGGCCACAATAAATTTCATATGATTAAGTTGACGGAAGCATCACATTATTTTAGAATCTTTAATCACTGCGTGTATTCTGAGTGAAACAGTGTTTTTCAATAGACAAAGTAAGATGTATTATTAGTTAATAAATTGTGTTAATTTCGCATGTTTTCGTGGGGCTTCATTAGTGGTGTAGGATTTTTAGTAAAACCTCAAATGTTGTTAGATTAAAAAAATATATCGACTGAAAGTAAATTAAAAAAAAATACAAGACTGAAAAATTAAGATCACCTACATTAATTAAATATGCGTTATATCTGGGCTGATACAGTACTGTACAGTGCAGTATATTGAATTCATGACAAATGGCAACACATAAGGGCCGTGAACTTAACAGTTTGATTCCCAGGTCGGGCAATTTACTTTGTGTAGGTTTTTTTTAAATTTAAATCAAAGGAGTTGGCAGGTATGGGATTTCGTCTTTAGTACGCGGTAGGCTACCTATATAAATTATACAATTAAAAAAATACTCCAAACACAATTTAAATATTTATTTAAACCTACGTTACCATTCTTAATTAAGTATTTATAATATAGAGAGAGCGCGGCATACATTTGCGTCTTCAAAAACGTAGATATTTTGTTGTTCGTAATTTTGGTAGCATTTGCTATATTAGTGAAGATGAACAAATTATTTAACAACATATTTCTACAAATTCCGTTCGGTAACCGAAATTAAATTTAATTATTATCCGTATAAAACGAGTTTGAGTGGAATTTATTAGCCCTAAACTATTTTTTTTTATTTTGTCTTTCAAATAATTCGTGCGTGTTGGACAACCTGTCAAATGTAGCCAATAAAAAAAAAAAAGGATCTAACTTTTTGAAGTAACAATGCTCGCTCTTTAGTCTATATTATAAATACTCTTAGCTTGATTAGTATTTTTAAAATTTTCTAGTATACAACAATCAACACGAATATTAATGAAAATAACTGAACAAACACATTTTTGGACTTACCAAGGACGCCAGAAAACCAAGCGTTGGAACCGTGATGAGCCTAAAATCAATAGTAGCCACAGCGAGTATCTGACTCTATATTACAAGAATTCTACAATACTTTTTTTCATAGTGCGTGGTTAATACATAATAGACCTAGGTTTAACGACCTTCTAGCTTGGTAGGGTCAAGTTTGGTACATTCCGTGCACTTAGCGCGAAGGCAGCTTGCCGCCGAAATTAGAGTTCACGAGATTGTCGGGATCTGTCGGGACTCCTCCTGTTACAACCTGTTAGAAGAATTGATGCTTATCACCGCGTTTAGTTTTCTCCTTGGAATGCCAAGGAAATAGGAGCATTCATTCTGCAGATTGGATAGCGTCATATTATATTTTAGCTTTGAATATTTTTTTAATAGCCCGGAGTCAGAAATTTGAGCCCGATATGGCGATAGACTCGCCCCCTATCACATCACAACATACAAGACGAAACGTAGGTGTCCTGATTGCACCTCTGCCTACCCTTTTGGCAAAAGGCGTGAATTTATGTACGTATTTTAAAAAAAATTGTAATCATTATTATTTACTTCATTAAAAAGCGAGGTTTTAAACAAGGCTATCTTTCTCCTGTTATATTTCATAAGCTTTCTGGTGGTCATGCACCAACAGGCAGCATTTTTGTGCCCCGGGCCCGTAATATCCTGCTATGCCCGCGGGTAGTCATTCGACGCAATCGATAATGAACTTTATATTAACGTAGACAACGTTGTGTTTGATACAGCGTACGTCGCAATGTGAAACCGTTGTGCAGGCAAAGAACGACCCAGCATTGTAGTTCTTGGGAGTCACTACATGTAAAATAAAAATACTTTCTGTCCATAGAGGTTTTAATAATGCAATTATTTAATGCATTTGAGTCTTATTTTTAATTACGAGAGCCGTCGTAACAGCACTAGTTTCTTCAAAATATCCCTGATGATTTTATGCTCCGCTAGAGAATTACTTTAGTAATAAGCGCAAATAGCATGACAGTCTAAAGAATTACAGCGACGTAGAATTTATTCTAATATATACTTTATCCTTCACAACTTAGAGCGCAAATTCATTTAACTTGAAAACTAAAGAATCAATGGACAAAGGCGAGACTGGCATTCGTAAGTTGTGTGGACTATACGAAGTCTTCGCGATTTAATTCTAGAATGTTGTTAGCTCTGCAACACGCACAACAGAAGATAAAATTCATACAACATTATGTATACGTATGAATGTATGAAGACAACACACATATTTTCCTAGTAGACCTTTGTATTATATTATGTTCAATGAAATCAATTAAATATGGGACATGGACGAACACCCACTACCATGACATCATCCAGCTAAGGCTACCATTGAAGCCGCATTATATTCTATTTATACGCATCGTTTATCCCAAGAGGAAGTATAGTTCGCACGAAGTATAGCTTTAGTCCTTTTTCAACTCGGCCGCGTTTCGCCTTGATCTATTTAGGTCCTAGACATGACAGGTGGCAAACCTATCGCCGTGCCGGATACAAATAATGACATGCCGAGCCAGGTGCCGCCGGCCAATGAGCGCGCGGCGCAGCAGGTAGCGCCGAGCACGCCGCCGCCAGCACGCTGCGCCCGCGCCGCCGACAGTGCCGCGCAGCCGACCCGACGCGCTGTGCCCGCCTCGTGCTGCCAAAGGAAATTCCAACAATACCCATTTGCCAATCTCTACCATTTTCACTCTACCTCAAGCGTGAATCAAACTTTTAAAATATTGGTCGAAACGATTCCGTACCGCTTTCATACTAAATGGTTTGGCGTAGCTCAACAGACAACGTGAAACACTTTCCGATATATAAATAGCAGCGAGAATTTAAGTTTAATTTGGTATACGTATGCATCGAAATACCCTAGTTAGTGATAGTAATGAATTGGCAACGAAACGGTTGACGTGATCAAAGTCTTGTAGCCGCGAGAAGGATATTTTAAACAGTACCACAGCTTGCAAGTTAACCATTAATTATAATAAAATGACAGAAGTTGTATATTCTCCAACAATTAAAGCTTCATTGTGGTGCCAGTATTGTCACGTAACTGTATGCACCACGCGGAAAACATATTTGACGTGACACAAACGCAATAGGAAGCGCGACATCTATGAGCGGCACGACAAACTTCAGCGAGCTGAAATGCGTTTACGATCTTTATTATCGGCACCCGTAATACTACAAATTTAGTTCTTGCCCTACAAAAAGCGTTTCTCCTTTCATAATAATAAGAATACGTCGAGTCGGTCGGTTGGCGCGCTCGCTCGTTCGATACACACGGACGAGGAGGCGCGCGTGTGTGCGTGGGCGAGCGCGCGCGTGTGCCGCGAGCGCGCGGTGCTCGTCGCTCGGTCGCCCCTCGCCGCCCGCCGCCCGCCGCCCCGCCGCACCCCCGCCGCCCCGCGCCGCGCGCCCGTCCCGACCTCCGCCCGCAGCCGCGCGTCCACCGAACGTAGCTTTCTGTTCACTTATATAACGACATACATATATAAACGCGGTAAATAATATACACTGTGAATAGCGCGCTATGTGCTGCCACCTAGCGCGCCGGCTCCGCTCCACCACTATACACAGTACGTTGCGCTGTTTTCAGATTTCTTTTCACGCGACATGTTCACCTACCATTATCACGTGGTTTGCGCTTAATTGTTCATAGAGACGGGTTTTTCGTACTCGATGAAAATATAATATTGTCGGGTGTGCGTGGCCGCGACTTGCGCGCGACGCCGTACGTTCGAGTAAGCTCTAAATTTGTTAGAGTAGACCCCGACCTCAATTTGCTAGTTTCGTAGCGCGTAATTTCAATTCTCGTTGATGTCTTTTGTAAATTGGAAAGCATTAAAGTATTTGATTAAATTAATAAATGAAATATTTACAATCTTCATAAAATTAACGTGGACTAATGAACAGTTAAATATTAAACTATACGTTTCCAACGTCTTTTTGAGACAATAGTCACCCAATAGTCATGTGCCGTGGGTATCACAAAGAGTAACGTGTGAATTTTCAGTCTCACAAACACCCAGATTCTAGACAAATACTTTTGGGCCTCACAAACATTATTCTCGGTGCGGGGATCGAACCCGCCGTCTCTTGATTCAACGCCGGTATCTAACCAACTGCGCCACGGAGGCTATCACGGGGACAAATACATTTAATTTCGCACCCAATATATACAACGGTAGAAGTCAGAAGACTCTACCAACGTGAAGCAGAATGAAATATTTTTACCAAGAAATTGGTACAGAAAAGTGTACTAAAAAGTATAAGTTGCGAGATATTTATATCATTGCTCCGTGGAATCCACGGCGGCGCGGCGGCAGGCGGCAGCCGGCAGACGCTCGTCCACACGACGAGTGCGTTTTTTCGTCGCCATTACTGGTCGAGCTCTTGCTTCACTCTGGAGTGCTCGCATGCACCAACTTAGCTGACGCGACCTATGCCGACCCACTAATTTCGTGAAACTCAAGTTTTGGTCGTTCACCAACAGCAAGAATTTTAAGCCGAATGTGGTCAAGAGAAACCGACGCTCGCACTTGGCATGTTATAGTTGATTTTTCTTCTTTTTTATATAAAAGTGAGTGGTGGGTAGACCTTGATAAAAATTAAATGTTTTCCTCTTGGCGACGAGTTTCGTCGAAAATAAACCGTTGCTTCTGTACGCGAGGATTCAGCGCCCTACCCGCCAGGCGCACCTCGCGACTCTACCGACGTGTCTTTCCAATGCCGTGTTATTTGTTTTTGAACGTAACGTTACTGCGGCGGCCATTTTGACTTTGTCTCTTGAACATAGACAATTTTGCAAACGAGTTTTTTTCAATGCACGTCGCGGTTTTGTATCGACGTAAATGTTGTTGTTTATTGAAATTAGATGTATTTGTGATTTTATTGCTTAAATTCCTTCTATTTTACGGATAGCTTGTTGTGGACATGTAGTTGATACTGTGGTCTTTAGTTAACGATCTGCAAATAATTATATTATGATTATGTACTCGTTCTAAATGTGGCATCGGACTTTAAGGGTATCATTTAATTAGATCATTAGTATTATTAATTGGGCAGCTAATTTGTGTTTAAATAATAGTTTCCATCTGGTAGTACTTTCTTGGCCTGTATCCATGGTACGTGTATCGGAATGATGGTTGAGATCACTTGACGTGACTCATATTGTGAAGTGTGACTCAGAGGACTCTTGCTCCGTCCGATGTGTAACACACTAGAAACGATTGCCTTCACCGGATACTTTCTCACGGTCTGCATCCCACTTTATCCTGTCACTGTCCCACTGTTGGGCAATTTATTATATCAACTGGAAACAGTTATTTTACAGTTAATGATGATTATAGGATCAATATTTTAACGTAGAAATAATTTGAAGGTCCAAGATTGAATAAAAACGATTCCAAAATCGACACACATACATGTTGACATAATCTGTGGGTATATCATCCGTATTTGTTTGCGAAGCAGAGTTGTTTGTCAGCCGAGGTGGCAAAAGTTGGCAAGTCTCTTGCGTCAGGCCAACCCTTTCACTCGTGTCGGGAGCAACACAGCTCCGCCGGTACTACGTAACTACGCGATACCATATCGCGAGTCGCTTGCAAATTGCCACTTTGTTAATATTCCGCCTAAAAATTTGATACATATTAAGTGTTGACTGGCTGTGCCTTGGCTAGTTTTAGACACTGGCTGGTTTTTCAACATTACCTCTACGACTAGATGCGAATATGCTAATTCTTTTTTTAAATACATATATTTTTTCTTAAAATCGTTCCACTTTTAAACTTATTTGTAAAATTTCTTTAATTTGCAGCCAGAATTATTTATATATTTATTTTTTGAACAATTGAAATAAAAAGTTTTTTTCTTTCCTGCCTGTTTGATATAATGTAAAATGACCTGTTTAGTCTCAGATTTATCAGTTATACATAAATTCCATAAGCTCGGTATTTGGAAATCGAACTTATATCGTCACGGAGCGCAGATGTCCCGTTGTCACATGAACTAAGCTGCGAGTTTTGGTGAGAATCAACTTATTTCCTTTGTTTATATATAACCTGTTGGTTGTTTTTTTCCTAGTAAGCGCCACTGATTCAAATATTTGAATATCCGTGGCTACGTGTTGAATTTATGACATAGTATTACGCGCGGGCAATTTGATTTGAGAACCCGTGATAAGCAATTAAGTAGGCTGGCAAAATTGTGTCTATTGGCGAGCCGTAGTTATCCATTCCCATGTTATGCTTATTTTAAGGTGCAGTGCAGTCATTCTACCAACTGAATGTAAAAAGTAAACATATAATCATTAATGAACTCAATGCTTATGACATATATGATTAAAATAGAATACGTACTGTCCTTCTACAGATATCACATATAGGTTTAATGACGTCATGGGTAAGGCCAGTAACTACTAACCAGAAGCGTTTATATTGCAATAAGTGACCATTTTACATCCAGTAGTCAGTATTTTGAACTTTACTGTAAGCTATAGTTTTTTAACAGGACTGCTTCAGTGGCATATTTGTAGTACGGTACGATTACAACGCTGAGGGCCCGGGTTCGAATCCCAGGTCGGGCAAATGATATTGGATTTTTCTATTCATTATCAGCCCGGAGTTGGGAATTTGTGGCCGATACGGCGATAGGCTCGCCCCCTATCTCATCATGGGACGGAATTCACAAGGCGAAACGTGAGTGTCCTAGTAGCATTTCTGCCTACCCTTTCTGGAAAAAAGGCGTGAGTTTATGTATGTATTTTATACTAAATATTAATAATTATTTGTTCTAACTAAAATAATTGAAGTAATTACGCAGTGATAAAAGTAAATTTCTCATAAAAAAAATATTACATTATACATGTCTCAACTATCCCATCTATATTTTTCAGTCAAATACCAAAAATGAGGCTATATAACAAACAAACTTTTTTAAAGTATGCCTTAGAAAAAAATAGCATAGTTTAACCAATTCAAGAGTCATAAATCAATTGCGTTAGCCTAGAAAATGTGCCAGGCTGCGCGTAAGAGGCCATGCTCTTGTTGGCCTTTTATTTTGACGAACAGTTTTTTTTATCGTCTTCGGTTTAGTGGCAGTGTGGGTTGGGAATCGTAGGGTGCTAGGTTCGATTCTCAGGTCGGCCACTCCGAATTATTTTTTCGGGTAGAGAAATCTGAGTCAATTGGGATTGGATTTTGTTACCAGCACTTCTAGGTACTATGCTCGGCAAAATGTGTTACCATTAGTGGTTACCACATTATTCGCTATTGGTTTGATCGTATGTATATAAATAAAAATCGGTCGGTTCATATCTAGATGCAACAAGTTTTGTACGTCGAATTTTGAAGTGCCTTTTATCAAGAAGAACATTTGCAGTACAAAGTTCCGTGTCAAAGCTGATAAGTTTTTTTTCAGTCCACTGCAATATCACTATGACGCTTTTGACTTTTTATTTTGAATTTCACTCAGTTTAAGCGCCATCAGAAGTGATTAACACGGAAACTCGAAGGAATGTAGTTTCGAGAAATCTCGCGACATTGTACGCGATGTGATAGGTATGTCTGCGAACTCGCCGCAGTTAGAACGAGTTTTATCCAAATAAAGTGTTGTGTGTCGAGTTGCGAGCGAGGTGGCGGATGATGGTAGCGCGTTGTTTTGTTGTTCGACCGCGCGAACGGGCCGCGCTCGAGTGTCGACTTTGATACTTTGAATGATAGTTGGAGTCGAACCGAACGAAGGGGAATGACACCTTTTTCGGCCCAACATGTTGTTGCCAGATGGTTGGCAAAAAATATATCGTAGTGCATTGAACGCGCGGCTCCGACTCTACCAAAACACATCTCTACAATACGCGCAGTGTATTGAACATTGTGAGGTGGTTTTTGATTAGTCATCGGCCGACCTGGGTACAGCTGAGCACATGTTTTGTCATGTCTATTTCTTTGGCTGAAAATTCAAAACTGATTACAAATTGTGAAATGTATTTTTCCATTCGTATTTACGAACGTAATTTTAAAATTTGTGTTGTCATTTTTGTTTGTGTTCAATTAGTGTGTGGTAAGGTCTCTGGTAAAATAAACGAATGCGCAGCGACCAAGTGATCAGCGAGTACCATTGCCATGACCCCAGCGGCGCGCGTGGTCAGTCAATTCGCTAGCCATGGACTTGCGTCGCGATGGCTACGAGCGCGCCCGAGCGGAATTCTAAGCCCTAAGCAATCTGTCGATATAGTGGCATTCACGTTGTTATCAGCCGCGCGGTGATAACACGCGAGCGCGACGCGGCGTCCTCGCAATAAACATATGTTTACAGACGCGCCACGGCCCACAGCGCATTGACTCTCGCACATTACTGACATTACCGCCGCGCCGGCGTGTTTCCAACCCAAAAAATAGTTGTAAAACACCTAATAATCAGTAGGCGCGGCCAAACGTCGCCACGGTGTTGACGAAAAAGAGGCGTTATTTCAAAATACCTATTTCGGAATTTCAGGACCGAAATCAACTTCATAACAATTAACGATACGACCCCCGCCTCTAAATTCCTCGCCCCGAGCGTGCCCGCTATACGACGCCTTCGCATAGATAGAATAGAGAGCGGTTTCGGAACGCACCCGTACACGGGCTGGCAGTGTGCGCGCGCGCGCCTGTGTGCGCCGCGTCGGAACGCACCCACACAGCCGCCGCGCCGGTGAGCGCTGTTCACCGCACTCTGTGAGCGCAAACAACCATCTATAAGGCCACGCTATAGCTGACGGAGGGTCGCGCCGCGCCACGAGCCGGATCATTATTTATGTTTTTCTTTGTTCGACAAATTATTTAACATTGTCTTGTATGCAATGATTATTTTTTATGAATTATTTTTACTGAAAATTGTTGCTGACATGTACAGTACTAAACAAAACTGTGGATAGCATCGTTACAGCAATTTTAAAAAAAGTTTTAAGTTGATAAAAAAAACACGATGCACAATTTTATTGGATATTTATTTACTTATTCTGTAATCTTCTTCTCAAAAAATATCAATAAAAACAAATTTATATTTTTTAATAATAGTTCCGAGATGGTGATGTTGCTACTCATCATGCGTTTTGGTTATATTCAACTTTAATAAAGTCTTGTTATATTAACACGCTTTTATAATGTACTAGTAAAGTTTGATAATGTATTGTTTAATCAAAATATGTTTTAAAATTATATCGGACATAAACAAAAATAAAAAGACAAAAAAAAATATTTTTCTTAATATGAAGTAGTTAACTCAATGCTTTAAATTATGGATAATTGAACAACAAAATTGAATGTAAATCCTTAATCAAATGTAAAGGATTTGATTTATATTATCTTATTTTTTAGGTAGTGATGAATTCAATACCCTAGTGTTACTAGGTCAGTAACTCAAAATTAACTTCTGTTTCATGGTTATTATATTGTTACTTTGTACTATTCATTGTTATTGACTAAATGCTTGTTTGTTACCGCACTGTATACTTTACTAATAGATAATGTATGGCGTATACACCAAACAATGTTAATTTCTACTCATACGATGATTCCGTAGTAGCGAGTTAATCGATGTCCTTACCATCATTTTATAACACATTTTAATACAAACATAAGTAAAAACTTGAATGGTTAACACCTGATAAACTAATATTTTATTGAATATCTATTATAAGAGAGTCATTTATTATATTTAGGGGTTTAAAATAATGAATAATATTAGAAAAACAAAATAACGTATAGAGGGAACTGATTATATTATTTGACTTTTAGCGGTCTTTCTCCTTCTTTCTTTGCTTTCCTTACCAATTTTAAAAGGAGAATTGATATGTCCCTATTACTTTAAGCTTAAACTTGGTATAAGAAGTAAGTAAAATTATAATATGTAATTAAGAAGTAATGTTAAATAAAACCTGGCTTTTTGTTACATAATGGTAAAATAAAATGGGAAAAGTGAACTCTAAAGCGAATTACTTTTGGCCTAGCCTTATACAGAACAAATAAAACTATATTACATTCAAATAAAAAAATATACGCCAACAAAATAATTTTGAAAGTTGAAGTCATAGACCGACCCGATACAACTTTAAGGAAGGCTTCCCTAACGCTTTATATTTTACCGAAAGAACCAATTCAATAACTCTTTTCACTACGTTAAAAAATCAAAATTAAACTTTCCATACAAACTAAATAGCGAAACGGTGTATCGGCTTGAGGCGCGGCGCGGCCGGTATATTTCCGACATAATACCGCTGCGTCGAGCGATTACTACTATATATTCTATATACATTTAATAGCTATACAGGCGCGCATAGAACTGGCCGTACTTATGTGAGCGGTACGTGGCGCGCGCGGCCAGCGCTGCAGCGCTTCACAACTTTGACTGTCTAGTGATATAAAATTTTGAAGCGCTATACAGCGCAACCATTTCTAGGTAGCCGGCTTATTATTATCGTAGATTGGCGTCGGCGCAACTACACGGCGTTAGAAGGACGTTCCGTTTTAAATATCAGGTTTTATTATTATGAAGAGCGGCGCAGCGGAGTGCGGACGGCGCGGCGGACGGTTGCGTGCGATAACATTTGACATTCGTAATTACTCGAGCGCGGACAGTGGTGTGGCCGCGGCGCGGGCGAGCCGGGCCGGGCGAGGCCGGCTCCGCGGACATTCCGCCGGAGTCCGTGGGGCCGGACAAAGAGGTCGCGCGTTGCGTCAGCGGCCGCGAGCCACCGACCAGCGGTTTGACAATCACGAGCCGACGTCGACGCCGCGCCACCGCCGCCGCCGCGCCGTCCACGCCGCCAGCGCGACACCGCGCCGCCTTTCCGCCGTCGCACGCCCGCATTTCACATACACTGCCGAAATATACACTAGCCTTGACTACCATTGTCGAATGTTTCCAAATGCACGCTTCTACACATGTTTCCGTATTTTAGAAGCCGATTAGGCGTCCTCTATTAAATTCTGTATAACTAGATAACTGTTTTGGATTATTTAAAGAATTGTACCTACATGACTATAGAAGCGAATTCCACGCGAGAATTATCGGCCTAATGAGTCGGTCGATATTTTATCAATTAAAAATTATATAAAATAAAATGGTAGCTCATTTTGTATTCTCATTTCTTTCATTCTCTAAAATTCTGTTTACTAAATCCCAAATATTCAGATGCCGCTTAATGAGTC
Organism: Theretra japonica; assembly: GCA_033459515.1. Lineage (NCBI taxonomy): Eukaryota > Metazoa > Arthropoda > Insecta > Lepidoptera > Sphingidae > Theretra > Theretra japonica. Next base: position 5,993,789 of record CM065951.1, on the reverse strand, counting down.
CTAAAATTTGAGGGAGCGTGGGCGCCGCGCGAGTTGGGGCCTTACTGCGAGGGTGTAAGGTCGATATTAGCCGTTGGGGTGGAGCACGTCAGCCGATGTCAAAGAGCAGAGAGGCAGAGAGAGATAAAGCACTGGAGGAAAACATTGGGAGCGCTACGACGGTGCCGAACCTCGTCTCGACTCGATAAAAACACGTGAAATTATAACGAGATGAAAACGGCGCCTTTTGGCCCGTCGTAGGGGGTTACTCGAATGTCGCTGTAGCTTGCTGGCTCGTTACTTACCAATATAAGACGCCTATTCAAATGAAGCAATGAATCAAGCTTTGTTGCTACACGAGAAAGTATGGACGTTTTATATAGTTCTGGACATGTTCGCGGTTCGAATCCGATGATAGGGGAAACAATTATTTGTTCATTTACGGTATTTTTACTAGTAATCAATTATGATAGGTATCTAACGTTTATCATTTTATGTTGGATCTAATTTAGTTACAAAATACTTTCTAATTAAAAATATTCACGCTTGTGCTGACTTAACAATATGTTACTGTTAATAACATAACGAATTATTTCCACACAATTATCCTTTTCAGTATTAACTTATAGATTAATACCCCAGTCGGACTTCTGCGCATCTTTCTTTATATCTTCTGATATTTTGTTTTTAACTAGTTGCTTTTGTTTAATATAAAATTACACCGTTGGTGTGGACAGAAAGAGTAGAGAAAACTTCGCTTCTCGCTACTTTTAATCTATTAATTATTGTTTAATTTGAATGCCTGAAAATATAACTTTGTATAGACACATCGTATATAGAATATAGATAGGTATTTAATTATAAATTAATTTAGTAGAGCAAATTTTTGAAGCAGCCCTACGATCATTAGTAGGCTTTTTGTGACTGATGATGATGATGAATGATGACAGTCATACTCCACTCACATAGCTTACCACCATCAGGCTATACCTAAATAAAACTCTTTAGTCTCTTTTCGGTCGTGTCAGAAGCGTTTTACCACGTTGTTTATGCACTTTTAGGTATTTCCCCGTGAGCGAAACAAAGATGATTTGAGCGCCATCTACGTTAGCCGAGCGCGCTTCGAGATTCATTTTATTTCTCGGTATGATGCGGACTTCATGTCTCTTAGCTAATTAACTATGAAATGAAATTGTAATTTGCTTGGATTCGTATCCGAATAGCGCAGGCAGTGGTTAAGATTAAAAACCAGTTATTATTAGTGACCCTTCGTGTGTCACGTTTTGGTGAATATCCGGACGCAATCAGGCCGGCGTAATTATAACGACTGGCAAGGGATAACCATTTTACACTAGTGGATACTTCTTCACTGCATTTACAAATGCATTGCAGTCAATTTATCGGGCTAGAATAAAAAAGCGTACTTGATGCCTCTCAGCTAATTAGATATGAAATGAACCAACAGCGCATCTTTCCTCGTTTGCGTAAAACTCTATCGCAATGAATAAGTGTCTCGTTGCTTAGTTTGTTGACCGCTGAGTTAGCACTGCGGTGGAAGTGGGTTCGAATACCGTACAGAAAGTGACCAAGTTTAGAGCCAAATATTTATGGTCTCTCCGTGACTCGACAAGCCGCTGGTACCGGTTGCTGCCAGGAATGGCTGCAACTGTTAGATTGTCGGGTCCTGTGGTGTGATCGTTTGAGAAGCGAAGCTGTCCACTCATCACTAATGACGACACAAGACCTAATTGATCTTAATGTGGGGTCAGAACTATGTATGTGACTGTTGGGTGTATTTTTTTATAATGAGATCATTATTGACTTTTAAAACTAGGTAGCGCCATCCCAGAGCGGTTGGGTGGGAAAGGATTTGAGAAACGGAAGATTGTGTCCTGCGGCGTGCGTATAAAGAGATCTATGTGATGCCGCATTGGTCTAGTCGCAGTTTGTATGAAGAACTATGAAGTCCTAGATTTGAATAACAAGGCGGACAACTAGTTTCTGTGAGATTTTTATTTATCTTCATTGTACAACTTGGAGTTGAAGCTTGAGGCTACCGTGTAATTCTGTTTAATCATCATTGTCAATAATTAATAATTTGCCCAAGCGAGTTCAAACACGTTTGTTAGTTTTGCTGTTAGGCGTTTGGTTGTTGGTCGATACCATATATACATAGTACATAAACATCACGCCTTTTTCCCAGAAGGGGTAGGCAAGGATGCAACCAGGACACCCACGTTTCGCCGTATGTGTTCCGTCCCTTGATGTGATAGGGGGCGACCTCGATGTGATATGGCCTATCTCCATATCGGGCGCGAATTCCTAACCCCGGGCTGATAATGAATAGAAAAATCCAATATCACTTTGCTCGACCCGGGATTCGAACCCGAGACCTCAGCTTTGTGATCATACCGTAGTACAATTACGCCACCAAGGCAGTCAGCTAGTCGATACCAGGTGTGTGGTAGTAAGAAAACAAACGTAGAGCAACAATTTTCCTGTTGCGATTTTTTTGGTGGGTCAAGTTAACAAGAACCCAAAAAGTAGTGGTATAATTATCATCATCATCAGCCCGTTGCAGTCCACTGCTGGACATAGACCTCTCCCAAAGTACGCCACAGAGCTTGGTCTTTTTTATGCATAGTATAATTATGGTTGGTGGTTATATCCATTGGTACCCGGTCGGATAGTGACCTTGATACATAAAAACTCCGTATATACAGGCCGGCATTATTTTGTCGATCGGTGGATATTCTGTTTACTACAATTGCAATTATCATATGGTACATTTACGAGTAGTTCCTTTGTCGTGTCGGAATGAAATATCGCCTTATTTTTAGTAGCTTATCAAATGCGACGAATTGTGTCTAAAATTTCCTGTATTTTGTATTTAGTAATTAGTATTTTGGTTATAGTTTATAGAACTATACTATTTTACGTATACTGAGAGAGTGTTAAAATAAAAATGTTGTGCAAAATATTTGCTAGCCACACAATGAATCTCTGTGCAGAAAGATCCTTGGGTATGAACCCGCAACGTTTTACCGCAGAGAGCAAACTATTAACCGCTGCGCCGATCTGTCGTCTTTGTTTGCCGCATTTTGAACCTTGAAATAAAGGAAGTTCTCAATTCGGACATTTTGTATGTATGTTACGCGACGTCTCTGCTTATTCTGAATCGGTTTTGTTGGTATTCTTTTTAATTCCAAGATTAAAACCAAAAGTTATTTTTATAGTTGTATCCTACATCTGGTATTAATTGCAAATAATTCTTAACTACTGCCTAGGTGGCGCAGTTGTACTACAGTACTATTACAACGCCGAGGTCTCGGGTTCGAATCCTGGGTCGGACAAAGTGGTACTGGATTTTTTATCGGCCCGGAGTTCGGAATTTGTGCCCGATATGGTGATAGGTTCGCCCCCTCTCACATCGTGGGAAGAAACACACAAGGCGAAATGTGGGTGCCTTGGTAGCACTTCTGCCTACCCCCTCTGGGAAAAAGTCATGAGTTTATATACTTCTTAACTACTTCTATACTCTTAGTAGCAACTGTGCTCAATAATCCCACTCTTGGGCTTCAATTATATAATCGATAAAACTGTTCATGAACCATACTCCACCTTGTGCTTAATGTTAAAACGCATTATCGGTTCTGTATTTGGCACTCCGAGCGTGTTTCCCACTTCGCTCCTCTTATGACACCCAAACCCACGGAAAACCATTAAAAGCGCTACCAGCACTCCGGGCAAGCGCTCATTCGCGCTATACCAACCGCAACTTCTTTTATTGTAACAGTCCACAAGTATATAAACAGCTCACCTGATGGTAAGTGGTTACTGCTGCCCATGATATAAAACACTTGAGTACTCAACATTGGAGGGAAAAGAGAGAGGCAAAAGACTAAAAGGTATTGGGTAACTTAGTAACAGAATGAAGCACGACAGCAAAGTCATCGCCTAACTTTTCAGAGTGGCTGTACCACCCTGGGCTTACCGGCCTATTCCCACAGTTAACTGACGTATGGCTCTACCACTATTACCTCTAAGTATCTTATTCATAGACAATTTTGAAACCTATTTTAGCGATCGAATGTTTTGTCTTCTTCGCTCAAACTGAATTCAAATGTCGTTCGAATAGGTTTTATATCTGTCTATGAATAAGGCCATAATAGTTCCATTATGCATTCTATAGAACTTAGGTTGTTAAACAAAAGGCAGCACAAAAGAGATATGGGCGACGATACTATGGCTCCAAATCCTACCTGAGAAAATACTAAGTTAGTGGTTGCTTTTAATAAAAATGAAAAAACATAATCTCCTGTACTATTTGAAAACATCCCGGTAAACCCACAAGTGGCTAATTATGCATAGAAGAAAGTGCATGTATGAATCATTTCCGTATGTCTGTACTTTTCTGGTGTCACGGTTTTGGTTCATCAGAAGGGGCCGGCATAACTTTGTCGACTCGCAAGGATTGGTTACCTTTCTGATCCATACTTTACATGTACTGCAAATGACGTCAGGTGTTTTTGAGTCTCTTCGTCAGCCCAGTGAATAAATGTAATTTTGTATCTAAGCTATTTGTTTGTGTCCCTTTCAAATTCATGTTTCGCCAGGTTTTTTTACTATAAGATTGAAATGGGACATCAAATTTTACTCGTAGATGCGAAAAATCTAGGTCAGCTGGTGCAACATGTGAAAGGGTTTTGTTCATTATTTTTATTTTAGATCTCCAAGTTTTTGACTCTGACAAAAACAGTGAATATACGGTTTCTTAGTCGTATTTGCGCTACGTATTATAGAGAATGGCGGGAAACCCGAAACAGTGACTAGCGCAAATACGTCGCGGACGAGTTAAGTCTGTGGGTATACCCAGTTTATGCAGGCCGACATAATTGTGTCGACCGGCAAGGTTGTCATTGGTATTTTAAATCCCAGTTGTTTTGAGACTCAGGAGTACTAAAGGAACAGTTCGATTATTTACTTAAAGTTATTAGCACCTTTGGAACACTGTCAAAGCTAGGAAATTATAGGTGAATCGTTTTAAACATGTAGAACAGATGTAGTGATAGAGTTATTTAAAATATATTTAAAGTAGAATCAAAGTCGTATATTTCAAATTCAACTAGGACTATCAAAATCGTCAAGATCCTTTTTCCTATCAACCATCATCTAGCTTAAATAAATCCCGTACCTTCGGTATCTCATCCAGTTACCCGCTGCGCCGGGGCGGTGCTCACGTATTTGTCTTTAATTTTTTCCCTTAACATTTGTTGCATTTGAGGCGCATTGCAGTAAGAAATTTCTTCTGTATTTTTCAACTCGGATGATAAAATTGCTGGCCTGCGAATAACTTATAGATAATAAATAAAGCAAATTCACTTGTTACCTTTTGGAATTGTTAAGTAAAAGAGCAAAAAAAAACCGGAACAAAAAATAAAAATATGTATCACAGTAAAACGCATTGCCATAATAAGATTGGGAGTATTGTCAGTTCGAATCCAGAGTGGGGAAATCACACATGAGGCTCTGCGGAGAGTTGCGGAAAATACCTTATTATCCATGTATGTTAAGCTGTCGGCATAGGTAGTTTTAAATGGTTTGTAATGGCAGCAGTTTTAATGCCGCGTCAGAAACCCTACGTGTAGCTTAAAAACTATGGCGCAAGAATGGCCTAAAATGTACTATGTCGTCTGACTCGCAGCTTAAAGATATTTTGATTACTTCTTTTTTAGTATGCATTTAGAAAGGTCTATGCCCAGCAATGATATCTTATGAAGATTGTGACTCTCTTCTTGATATTTATTTATTTATCCATAAGCAATATTTATTTGAGAATAAAAAGAGTCTTATTTGCGTGGGTGAATTCTCTTAATAACCACGGCTAATATGTTGAAACGGAACGTGGTCCTCAAAATAATCGCAACAAAGTGAGTAATTTGTTGCGCGATAAGAACCAATGGAAGTGTGTACACTAATCAACATTAATATACTGTGATGAGCGATGTCGACGCTCTGTGTTGCCAAATGTAAATATTTACAGAATACTAGGGACAAAATACCTTGAACTGCAAGTAAATATTTTTTTTACTTTTTGGTATTTAAAGGGGTTTAAGAGGTGTTCCTAAAGTTCGTAAATGTAGATTTTTTACCATTTCTTGTGTGTTCCCTGGCAACTCTAACGCTAAGGATGTAAAGCACTTCACCCGTTGACAGTTTTGGTTGTTTATGATTTTAAGTATTTCGAATTAAGTGCGAAAGTTCGTAAGGGTCTTAAAAACTAAAAAAAACTCTGGTAGTGAGTACTTTTTATGATCAAAAACATGGTTAAGTTTTGTTTTAGAAATGTTTGTATGGCAGTCTATAATTTATCGTAACCCAGTAGGTGTGAAAACCGAAACAACTTACTAAATAATGCGTGGTGTAAAAGAATACTGCATTTCAATATTTATTTCAATGAGACATCTATAAAGACGGGAAAATAGGCTTTGGAAAGCATATAAGCAATTGCAACTTGTATTACCGTGGTCAACAGGAGTTGCAATATAAAAATCCACCAGCATTTTTGGCATAAAGAACGCCGCTTGCCCCGGACCACGCGATTTCACTCTCCTCAATATTGTACGAATACTAGACAATTTTAAAGAATTTCTACGGTATGTAAATTCCGCCAACACGCACTAGGCCAGCGTCTAGCAGTCTAATCCCACTGCAGGGTCCCAGCCTCCTCTGTAATCGAAAGTACGATTGAGTGTATAGGCCATATAGCCTACCACGCTGTCCTAATGCGGATTGGTGAACTTTACATACCATTATTTTTTTTTACAAATAGGTACGGTATGCAGGTTTCCTCACGATGTTTTCCTTCACCGTTATAATGAATGCGTGGTGATTGACTATCGACACACACATGTGACAAATATGTATGTATATTTTTGTTTATAAATAAGTATATCAATACTAAATGGAAAATTTGATAATGACTAGTCGATACACGACAAATAATGAATTTTATATCTATCGGAGATAATATGCCTTAAATAAAATAATATCGATAATGACTCATAGAGAGGTAATTTGATAATAATTCGTTTGTGGACTTATATTTACATACTAAAGGATATTCGCTGGCACGTGGCTTCCAACAGGACACTGTGATAATTCTTGGGCCTGATTCGGAAGTAGACTTCCTATAGCTGAAGATTACTACCCTGCTTGAGCAATGGCTGTCAGGGGATCAGTCATAGACAAGCAGTGCAAGAAATTATCGTCTATCTCTTGTCTCTACCGAATCAATCGCTTTGATTAATATTCTAGCACATGCTGAAGTAGGATTTTTTCTTATCATTTTCCGGCCAGCCTTTGTATATTTCCGATAAGGTAGGCGACCTTATCGAAAACATCTATATCAAACAAATCAAGCAGTTTTGACTCCAATGAATATAAACTTCCTGTTTCAATTCTCAATCTGGACAACATTGAAGTTACCAACGTGTGCTGTGTAGTGAATGATGGGGCAGAATAAAAAAAATAAAAGACGGACTGCCAGATACGTCATCGAACTCAGTAGCTCACGAAGCTAGTTCCCTGTAGCTACACTAAGGCGATGCAAATGTCTAACTAATGGATGCTAAATACATATTGAGGTGCTCGCACATACATTTATAAGCACCCTTTGTGACGCATTAGGCAAATAGGAACATGTACTAACAATAATAAATATACCCCATTCACATAGTTTAGTCCTAACCTCACAGTAAGAAAAGATACTACGAGAGACTTTGGGTTCTCTACAACACCCACAAAAAAATGGCGAGATACGCAAATACATATATGCCTCGGTGCGGGGATTGAACCGGCGGCCTCTCGTTTCACAGCGGTATTCTTAACGATGTTTATGGGCGGCATGATCACTTACCATCAGGTGACGTGAATGCTCATATGCTGAAATTATTATATAAAAAAAAACAATTCTATTTTAACATACTAGCTGGTATATACTAGCCATGAAAAATATTCTTCTGTGCTCCTAGTTATTGTCAAAACAATGATTATAAAGCAATTTCAAGTCAGTTCTGTAATTGTTAGGCTATCTTACAAGAGTCGAATGAAGGTGGATGTGGGGATTTTCAAATTCACAACAACTTATAGCTAATTTTGATTGTTTCGCCAGAAGTTTGGTAAGGTCGTTGATCTTTATCGACAGGAGACGTCCGCTCTCATTAGAATTCCGCGAAAAGATATTACTCTGATTAATTACTTTAACATATAATAAGGAAGCTTCGTAGATTAGTAAGAAAAACTTAACACATAGTGTTTTCAAGGGGGTAAAGATCGAGAAACATTTGACGGACACCTTAGATTGAAGCCAAGATCACTGAAATATCACAGAAATGGGATACTTCGACCCCAAAATGTTTTTGTGTTTGTGAGACCGAAAAGTCTCTCGTAGTTCCTGATACACGACACAAGACTCGATCTTAGTTTGGGTCAGAACTACGTACATATGTGACTGTTGAGTGTATTTATTTATCTATTATTTTATTATTTTATATTACACCAGTGCATGTTGACTACTATAGTTTCAATTAATATTTGCTATTGAAGAAAGCTGTAGCTACCTTTTACAAACTAAATAAATAAATACACCTAATAGACACATTTAGTCCTGACCCTCACAGTATTGTAGGCGTTAGAAATTACGTGGGACTTATCGACCCACACTTAAATTGGCTAATAATAATAAAAACCACGGCTCGCATAGCGAGGAGGTTCGTCACTTTGGATCCCTCACCACCGGTGCCTTGGGTCTTGAGCCTTGCCACCGAAAGATTATAATTTTTAAATATTTTTATATGTATATTCATCCAGCCATCCATCAGCCAAAGGAAGTCCACTGCTGAACATAGGCCTCTCCCAATGATTTCCACAGTGACCTGTATGTATATTGCTTTTTTTTAAATATGTAAAAAAGAAACTTACGAAATAAAGAGAAAATAACAATCCTAGAATTAGTAAGTTAACAATAATTAGCATATCTGCGTTGGGCGTTACAATATTATCAGAGGTCTCCAAACTAGGTCGTGCCTGTATCTTGGGGTACCTGATAGAGAGAGAGTTACAAAAGTAGCCGAAAATGCTTTAAAACAAGTAAAAATTTGTCAAAAAGATGATAATAAAAGGAAATTAACGTTCAATCTAAAACTAAACAAGGCAAGAAAAAAAAACACGAATTCTGAAAAATAAAATAACTCATAAATTAACAACATCAACGAATCCGGAATCCCGGGATCAATCAGCCGGTCCATTCTTTGGTTACAGGTCAGCGTCATGATTACGGCCACCACAGAGACATTCAAACTTGATTTTTTTTTAAATCTAAATTCATTAATTAAAAAAAAATTGCGCCTTAGTCTCGAATTCACGACCTCTGTCTTGTTACTCTCTCTCAACAACCTTACCACATATTTTATCTAAATACATACATACATAAACATCACAGTTTTTTCCCAGAAGGGGTAGGCAGAGTGTTACCAGGACACCCACGTTCCGCTTTATTTGTTCCGTCCCATGATGGGATACAGGGCGAGCCTATCGCCATATCAAATACAAGTTCCTGACTCCGGGCTGATAATGAATAGAAAAATCCAATATCAATTTACCTGACCAGAGATTCGAACCCGAGACCTCAGCTTTGTAATCATACCGTAGTACAACTACGCCACCGAAGCAGTTTATCTAAAACGCATTATTTAAAATCAACACAGTTTCACTATAACTTTGTTCACAATTAATTTGATCTGCATCCGTATCCCATCAACACAGTCTAGCACTAAAGAAGATTCCATTCGCCCCTTGGAAACCTCTGTGTCTCTGTATAAAGATTAGTACACACTACACACGGCAGCGGTCGGCGAACAAAGGCTGTGTCTGCTGATACAGCCGCCGAACAGCGAACAAACAGCGTGACTCGGCGAGGTGACTTTGGTTGTCCGTTTGATAGTGAGGTTGACTCAGCGCTGCGAGCAATGGCGCTGTTCGGGGCTCACTTCGAACTTGGAAACATATTTTTTGTATGTCTTTCGTAATACAGAACATTTACCTACAAGGATCTATGCACACTACATAGCGTGAACGGGCTATGAATGGCAAAAAAAAAATACTACGGAATATCACTGGGCGGTTACTCTATGATCCGAAATGAAACTCGAACGTTCGGACTTCAACGTTTGAAGTAAGTTATAAATGTTCTTTCCACTTCTAAACATCAACACTATTCTCTATGATTGTTATCATTTACTCCGAAATAAGTCTATAGTTATGACGTAAGGTAGAGTATTCGAACGTTTTGTGGAGTACCTAGGCACATTCGTACAGTTTTACGTGCGACGTCCGCACATTCGAGTTTCGTTTCCGATCGCAGAGTAACCCCCCTGATCAGAGACGCAAGGGTGTAGTAGGTAGCGTTCCATAGCAGTTAGATTTTGATTTGTATTTTATAGCACGGTCATAGTATGCTGCGTTGTAATAGGCAGGAAACTAAGGTTAAAATACCAGGTTTTTCTCGACTAAAATTTTCATAAACAAAATACTAAACGAGAGGCACACCCGTGGCTTCGCAGAGATTGTGAATGCTTGCTGTCCTTTGAAGGGTATTGGGCCTCCGGCTATGTCACTGCCAGAGTTCACAACAACAAAGCTGTCTATTTTAGTATATTTATGTGATTCATACGCTCATACCAAGTAAACAATAAAATTGTATGGTAAAATAAATATTACTCTGATTTTTTTTAAATTTCTTCTTTGCGTGATGGGAAGGAGCTGTATAAGGAATGCCCTGGACAGAACAACCTGGCGTGCATTACAAGAGGCCTACACTCAGCATTGGGTGGATACCTAGGCTGAAGAAGGCAGGAAGAAAGTAAAATAAATATGACTGGTGTAGATATAAAATACACACATAACCTCATGCCCGTATCACCGATAAGCCGAGATCGTACTTGTGCCTCCCATAGCTAACGGAGCTTATTTTAATGCTTAAATTTTACAGTTGGCATGGAGACATGTTCCAACCAAAAATAATACAAAATTAAATGTCCAATCTGGGTATCAAATCTAGGACCTTGTTCACAGTCCATCCGTTTAGGCGCTAAACCAACGTGGAAAATCAGAGCAAATAAAATAATTTTACGTGCACACAAATTAATAATTTTAAAATACGTGTAAAGGGAATGAATTATAAGGTTACAAATTAAGAATGCATTTATATAAACCGCAATCAGTGTATTAAAATGTAAGCATAAATTACGTGCAGCGGCCCGCGCGGTGCAGGGTGGCGCGCTCCGTTAGCGGACGCGGGTTCGACTCCGCGGGTTACACTCATCAAACCGTGAACGCTCAGGTATACAAGGAAATATAATTAAAAAATATATAACACTATTGCTATATTTATTTTTCTTTAATAGAGTCTTCAAAAGCTTAGCTATATCTGCAACCTTAGCAAGGTTATCTGTGTCTATGTAATTTACTTTGTAATTAATCCACATTTCCAATTTCCTTAACATTTAAATCTTTCCAAATATTTATCACACAAATATTTATCTTGGAGCGGAGATCGAACCTACAGTTTCCCGTTTCATAGTTTGTTTTCACCCTTAGCGCCACAAAGGTTGTCCTTTGATGTACAGAGGCATCGGCGTTATCAAGTAACAAAGGAAGGCGAATGGTAAACAATATAGACGTGCATAATATTATGTCACCCTTATACTAAACGAGGAACTAACACAGATTAACAACAAAAACTAAGCAAGAACTAAAATTCATTTAAATTTTCGTAAATACTAAAAACGGCAAAAGTCATCCGAACTCTTTGTTTGCAGATAAAATGTTGCCAAGGGCGCGCGGCAGTGGCGCCCTCTGGCCGAGCTTTGCTCCCGGGCTGCGAGGAAATATTTAATTAGTTTCCTTTGCGCTATTAATTTCTTTATTTACATGCTAAAAAATGGGCAGGAATTGAAAATATTAGAAATTTTGAGTCTCAAAATAGAAATAAGGGCATTTCGATTTTTATTTTTGTACTTGGCTTAAGTCTGCTCTATTGAAGTCGTTTGTAGAGGAACTTTCTCAGCACTTCAGCAATGGGCTTATATGGTTTATACATCTAAATATAAATAAATACACCCAACAGTCATGTACATAACTTTCACCCCACATTAAGATCAATTAAGCCTTGTGTCGTGGGTACCGGAAACCACGAGAGGCTTTTCGGTCTCCGAAACACCAAGACCCGACACAAACATATGTGGGCCACACAAACATTTGTTGGTGCGGGGATCGAACCCGCGGCGACTCGTTTCACACTCGGCGTCTAACTATAACTACGCCATGGCGGGTGATCTAATAATATTATTAAAGAGACAAAATGGATTTTAATTATATTACATTATTTCTCAATAAATATAGTTATTTTAAGATTTCCGTGCGATGTCGCTTTTATGGTGAAATCATTCCACAAACCCAGGATCTATCCGATTTTCATTAAATAATTTTTGACATAGTTTTACTCATTGATAAAACATAGCAGTAAAACGACATTAAAATAAAACATACCTGACACTTTATTTACTGCGTATTACGTAACGCGTTACACATTATAATGCAACATTTCAGTTTTGAAGGGTTTATTATGATTTGGCTTAGTAATAATAAAATATTTTACGTCACACCACACACGTATGTTTTACCCACAGAATTACCTAATATATAGTCTTATTCCCGTGGCATAGTGGGTAAAGCCGGTTGCCAAACGAGCGGCCACGACTTCGATGTCCCTAATGAGTAAGGCCAGTCAGAGTAGAATTTTATATTTTATCAAAATTGTAATGGGTATCCCTATTTAGATTTTTTTATCTTGGATATTTATTTTTAAATGAAGATCGATGGAAATTTTTGGGATGGAAAAAGCAAGGAGTATATAAATATACATAGCTTGTATTTTAGCGTATGACGCATTAAATTACACTTTGAATTAAAGTACCTTTATGAAAAGAAATGATCAAGTATGTGCGAGTATATACTTAGATTTTATTTTCATCTTTCATACCGTAATTATTTTGAAGTAGGACATAATAACCAAATTCTCTTCAAAATAAAACATTTAAAATGCACAGGAAAAATGGCGTTTGAATATTAATTTACTCGTTTATGTTTTAATAATAATGTTACCGCTTCCGTAGGCAATCGGCAGCCAATGCAATTTTCTTGGTTGGTAACATGGTTACCGCGTTTCTTCCTTTTGCCTAGCGACAACCTTACAATAATATTTTTATTTCACTTCTGTGACTACGGAAACTTTTTCTAATTGATATTAAATAATTATAGATTTCGTCGCAAATCAGAACGGGCTCGGGAAATGATTTGGATTTATTTGCAAAATATATTTTTATTTTGTGACTATTCAAAACATTATTAACTATATAATGTGCCACAGATAAGGGGACTGTGCAGTCACTGGTTTAACCATATTGACGTTGAACCACTGTCTCTAACTAAGCATTTGTGCACTTACAGCTAACTTCATGCCTTAAGCCTACGATGCTCATAAGATGTTCACTCCCATTCTGTCTGTATCAACCCATATATACGTCCCACTGCAGGACATGGGCCTCTTCTACAATCGAGAGTACGATTGAGAAGGATTAGGCTTTATAGTTCACCACGCTGGCCTAGTGCGGTTTGACGGACTTTAGATACCATAAAAATTCTTACAAATCGCTATGGTATGCAGGTTTCCTTCCCCATTACACTCCCATTAATCGATCATAATATTAAATTAAATGTTTTATTAACTAAAACATCGCTATGCTGCTTCAAACAATGTAAAACGATACGAATGCAGTGTCAGCTTCTGATGAAATCGTACTCAGTGTGCGTCACTGACGGTAGGTAACGTTGTACGCTCGTGTATAGTGTATGCGCGGGCGACTTGCATCGAATTGACGACCAATTGCGTTCCAGTTTTAGAATTGCATGATAAACAGCATGATAACTTTAACATTACTGTGATATTTTGCGTGCTAAATTTGATTTTGTATGCTAGATAAAACATTCTTTTTTTGAAAATTATGTGATGTTGAATTTGCAAACATGTTTTTTTTTTCTACTTTATGGTTATTGGTAGGATAAGAAAAATGAATATGTTCATACGATATCAGGACATTGACAGCTTTTGCAAAAACTGAAGCCAAAATGCACAAGTAAAGAAATATGATGTCACTGCCAAATGTATGGCTTTGGCATCGTCAAAGGAAATTATCGCCAAAGTTACGTGATGTAACCGACCTTAGTTTTATCTGTGTGAATTAGAAATCATTTATGATTATTAGTTTGCTTGTTGAAATATTTTAAAATAGAGAGGTGTATTCAAAATAATATATTTAGTTGTGTTCTTTATTGTATACCAGGAATTCACAAAGATGATATCTTTTAAAGTAAGTACAATCGGCGTCCTTATTGCACTAGGCAATCTCTTACTGGCAACTTTTGGATGGGTATAAAAGAAGAGAGAGAATAATGTTATTTTTGTAAAAGTAATCCTACGGCACTCCTGTATATTAATTTGTTAACAGCAACGGCGCCGCGTTAAAATTGAATTGATGTTTATTCTACCATAGAAGAACATAGACAAGAAAATATTTCGTTGGTATTAGGAAATTCGAATCCGGTGAACAGTGGCGATCGAACATCATATGATATAACCCATAAAGCAGACGGACGACCTGGTCAAGGTCGCAGAAAGTCGCTGGATGCAAGCCGCTTCCAACAGGTCTATATGACGATCTATAGGGGAGGCATATGTTCAGCAGTGGATTTCCTGTGGCTAAAGAGATAGACAGAGAATATCATATTAGACAAAATAAGTAACCTATATAAGTGTCCTTCTGTTCCGAGTTGTATATCTGGCTTTCAGTGTGCCGAATTTTGTCGACCGGTGGGGGTCAACCATTTTCACACCAGTAGATGGATACTGATTCGAATTGCAATCCATAGACCTGTTGCATTGTCCGTTTAAAACAAACATGCTATTCAGCGTCTTTGGATAAAAGAACCTCGAGAGCTCTGCCATAAACTCTATGTCAAAAATCTTTTCTTTCGCCATTGCTGCATATAACATAAAAAATGTTTTTGCAGTAATATTACGATAGCATGGCATTAATTATTATTTAGCAAGTGGGATGAACATAACTCGGCGCGGGGACACAGCCGCACTTGCACGAGGCATGCGTCCGAACACCTTGCGATTATAAATACGAGACTTGTCCGTCTACCATTGTACGGTTCATTCGAATTAAACTTTTTACAAACCGTAATCATTTATTACTTTCTATAAAAACGTGTTTTTTTCCGTTTTTAATAAGCTGGTAATGTGTTTTAGGCAGTATTATTTCTGCGATGTAGGCTTGATAATGTTAATCGATGTTTTAAAATTATCAGAACATGAATACATCTGACATGAGGATTTTGAGTTGAGAATTTTGGAAAAGACGTTGATTTATTGTTCTCTCATCTAAAACTCATTATTGCATGATTTGAATAGTACTGTAGATACAGTATAATTTAAATTCGAATACAGATAATTATGATACAGATGTAAGCCAATACACGTCCCACTGCAGGGCACTGGCCTTCTCTATAATCGAAAGTACGATTGAGAGGGGTTAGTCCATTTTATTCCACCACGCTGGCCTATAGCGGGATGGCAAATGATATTGTAATTTATATAAAGTCTTCTAGAAAATTCTAGAATAAATTTAATATCACTTGCAAGCCAGTTCTTTAGGGTACGTCCAACACATCGCCCTATTTTTGCTGTACTCACTATAGTGCTACTCACATTTATAATTACTGACCACTGTCGACGCCTGGCTACTTATAAACAACAGCCATTTTAATATAATGTTTTCCACAATTATTTCGTGCTTAATTGCCAATTAAAATAATATGTATCTACTACATATGTGTTATGATCAAAAAGTTGGTAATGCAATATTTATATCCGTGCGCCGTTTTGTTCAAAAAGTTAGTGGTATGGCTGGTGGTATTTATATCCGTCCGCCATATCCTGATGATAAATTCAGTGCAGGCCAAAATAGAGCCAAAATAGACATACTACAATGGCTATTCTTCATTGATCGATGCATTTACCCGCCTGTTTGAAACCGGATATACAGTAGGTAAATCCGAAATGCGACTGCCTCTGTGGCATAGTTGTGTTAAGGTATGATTACAAAATTGAGGTCTCGGGTTCGAATCCCGGGTCAAAGTGATATTGGATTTTTCTATTCATTATCAGCCCGGAGTCAGGAATTTGGGCCCGATATGGTGATAGGCTCGTCCCCTATCACATCCTGGGACGAAACAGACAAGGCGAAACGTGGGTGCCTGGTTACTACCAGGAGAACCTCTGCCTACCCCTTCTGGGAAAAAGGCGTGAGTTTATGTATGTATGTATGTAAATCCGAATTGCGACACAGCGTAATAAGCATCAAGTCTTATGGCTCGTATCATCTTGCTGAGTCCAACTGTATCTGTATCAGTTCATATACGTCCCACTGCAGGGCATAGATCTCCCCTAGAATCGAAGGTACTATGGAGAGGGAATAGGACATAATTAGTCTATTCCGTTATCAGTCCAGTTCAATACGGGTTGGTAGACGAAACAAATATATTCGTTTGATTATTGTATTATGTATTGTATCAGTCCATATACATACATACGTCCCACTGCAGGGCCCTCTTTACAATCGAGAGAACGATTGAGGGGGGGGGGGGTTAGGTCGTATAGTCCACCATGCTAGCCTAGGACGTGTTGGACCTAGGCCTAGGCGGGTTGGCTACTTTGATTAATTATATAATTATTTATTACTTTCCATATATTATAAATTATTATTATTACTTAAGGTTAGAGGCATCTACCAGTCTATACTGAGGTGATATAAAGATGATGAGTTGGAGTAGTGTATTGATATTCAATTATGAATTTATTTCATATATTTACAGTATTTACGGTGATGACCTAGGTAGTTACTTTGTGTAAAACAACGAGTTCCAGATTTGATTCCAATACCTGAAAGACTTCATTGTGTGCCGTATAGAAAAAACATTGACACTCGGTTATCTCCCGCCAATCGACATTATTATGCCGGCCCTTTATTTTCCTAATACATTATATATTATAAAAATAAATAAAGTAGATATTCTATAGCTGTAAATGTATTTTCGGTTTGACACATACTGGTTAATTTGTAATGCCTGATCGGGCCGCACAGTCGCTTCAGACAATGAAATGGCTTTTTATCCTTCACTTATAATATATTTATTTTTATCGACTTGTAATTATACGACAAGTTTTAAGAGTAGGGCTTATTCTTAATCACAATACGTTTTTGCAATAAGGTAAGTATGAATGTTCAAATTTGCTTGGTCATCTCCCCAAGCAATATATTTTTGTCCAGTGTAAAATCTTCACAAGTATCGCGCCACTGCTGTAGTTTCAGCATAACACCTAAATCACGGCGTCGAGTCATAATAGGATTGATTGTTCAAAATTACCGCCAAATGAATTTTCCCAGTGGTCGGCTTTGTCTGTAGCAACAGTATCGATCGGCACACGCCCCATTGCTGCGGGGCTATGGCGGACGCACGACTCAACTAGTACTGCACGCGTAATGGAACGTGACGCTTCAAACCTTTTTTTTAAGTTGATTTGCTAAACGTATCTAAACACGGTAAGGGCGCAGTAAGCTGACGACCAAGTGGCGCACTCTCGTGAGAGATGTATGAACAGATAAATCTGAGAACTATGAAATATAACGGTTGTTTTACACGTGCAATGTACATTGAGCTACGGCTTGTAGTACAAGGCGAAGATTGCTCGTCCGCGCGGCAATGTACAGCGAATATAATGCGCGTCGGTCGTCACAGCCTTGCGTGGCCGACTATAGTGCGGGGAGCAGGGTCGCAGAGCTAGTGCGGCCTCGCGGCCCTCTCTTCGCCGCAACGCAAATCGTTGAAATCAAAACTTTCACGCTACGAGAGCGCTACGAAGTTTTACTGCTACGAACTTCCTGCTACGCCGATCGTAGCGCGCCTCACTCAAAACTTTGTTCAGAAAGCTTTTTTATTTGTCACTTTCTGTTATCAGCAGCTTGAAAACTTGAGTTCTTTATGTACAAGTGTTAGGATTCACTATTCGGTACCCGTCGCCGCTATGGAAAGCTTATCAACTTAATGCCGTACAGCTGTCAGTTGTTTCTCTTGGTGTTTGTTTCGAAATTTTTAGCTTCTTAATACGAGTAATAACTAAACAAAAAAAATGTTGCATATGATGTTTGATGATGATGATATGGCCTGGCCGTGATACCGTGATGACCGTGATAGTGCTACATGGAACTGGAATTGGTATCGACGAGTAGATAAAGTGTTGTGAAAAACATGGGTATTTCCACGGGTAGATAGGAGGCATTGTGCTGGGCGAGCGGCAAACAAGGTTCGGTTTTGTTGTTCGTGGAAGCGAGTCGCAGGTGGGCGCTGCGCCGCCGAGTGCCGCCGAGCTCTGCCGAGCGGTGCCGAGCGCGGGCTGCGAGGCCGAACGTCGTATCCGCCAGCGGTCGGCTGCCGCTCGCCTCAGTCTGCGCTCGGCCTCCACTCTGCGTGCTCGTCACTGTGACGCCGTGCTGTGACATATTTGACAGTTGTTATCGTGTTCGTGTGATGTTTTCGTATTGGAACTATGGTGTATCCCCATGAAAATGTGGAGTGATTTCCAGGTAAGTGATCATGATATGAATAGTTTTAAGCAGTTCTACCCTGTTTCTGTTGTTTATTTAAAATTTTCGAGCAAATTTGTAATTTTTACAAAAGTTTTCATTCGGTGGTTGAAAGTGTTTTAGTTGATTTTGTTGATAAGTGAAATCCTTAATCCCGTTAAAATGATGCATCAAAACGTTTTTCTAACTTTTTGTATAAAGTTACACAAACATTTCACAACTCCAAATGAACTCATTTTTGAGGAGGTAGTATGAAATAAGTTTCTTAAAGGCGCCTTTATTAATAATTGTGCAGATTATTTTGTTTGAAAATATTTTTTCGCTCTTTAAGTAAATTCTACCGCTATTTCAATTTATGTATTGTTTGTGAAATAATGCTTTTATCAAATGGATCTTCGATTTGACTAATAATGTCGTGTAAATTCACAATATCTTTTGTACGGTGCGTATAAATAAAAATCGCAAAATAGTTGCATTTAAGAACACAGCAGTGTCGTATACGTGACCCACACCATACACAATGTATAAATTTCCATCAATATGTGCGTGTTTCCCACGAAAATATTTTCGAAAACAGATGCGCGCCTTTTTTCGAATCTGACAGTTCGGCTCGTTTCCGGCGACCTGTCAAACACCATGTGATAGATAGAAGGGCGCATTCGACTGAGTTTTAAATCAAAGCGCGGTATTCGGAATCTCGATAACTGCGCGACGCTCGAGGCGAGCGAGAACTCGTCACAGAAATACGTAGTTATTGCGGTCCCGCTCGCACGCGTAGCTCGGTCCCTGTCTGGCGACGGGTGTTTTTGTGTCGGAGCGGGTTTTTTGTCGCGGCGGCGAGGTTGGCGCGCGGGCCGCGGCGCCCGCTCGCTCGACTCCACTGACTCCACATTAATTATCGCAGAGTTGGCTCGCCATCGGCACTCAGCGCGAACGCACTTTACTTTCTATATTGCGCCGCTATTACTCACTATTTACTATTCCGTTTTGTTTCTGAACCAAAACAAACCTACCGCATTGTTGTATTTTATGAAAACTTTATAATTAGAGACAAAAAAAACTTTGATAAAATTTGACGTCACAGTAGTTTACGTCAAGAGTTTAGTCGAAGTAATAACGATATGTAGAGTTGTCGAATAAGTTTAGAGTTCGTGAACCGAGCGGCGGTGTCACACGAGGTTAGGTTTTCCTGTTGGCGGTTGCGCGGTGGAGGGCGCGTTGCCATGGCGACGGCTAGGGCGCCCCGCCCAGCACCAGCCCCGGCGCCTCCTCCGCGCAACTTATCGAGATTTAGTTTACTCCTCGACTGGAATCGCTAATGTTAACTCCACCTCTGAGGCGCTGCTCTTTTTTCATACCATTTTTGAGTTAGTTAGCGTGGGATTTTACGTCATTATCACATATTGTAACTGGAGCTATTTCTGTTGCATTATCTTGGGGAAATTTCCCAATGGAATGTACAGCACTTAAATCATTTAATATATGCCTATACACACAATGGATATTACAAGTTAAAATTTTAGTGTTAGATACATACACTGTACGACTTTCATCTTTTATAAATTTATAGTAACCAAACAAATATTTCTTTAAATCATACTGCATATATACTCTTACATGGACCTGTAGTCTTCTGGCAGACATAGAGAAAAATATTGATTTAAGGGATAAATTATCAGCATTTAATACTCCACTTTCGACATTCCACACAGCGACACAGTACCGTGAACAGAAAGACACAAGGGGCAAATATATTTTTAAAACCACATATCCCAATATGCTTTCAAGTATGGAACCTTATACCAAAACCTGTTTCTTTATATTACATGTCACAGACAAAAATAAACGTTGTTCGTCAGTATAGTAGCTTAATTGTAAGTTATATGGACTAGCGATAGTCACAGTTTAGATCTCAAGGCACACTCTTCAGACTTTTTGCAGTTATAAAGCTATCGCACATATATCACTAACAGCAGGAATAGAAGGCATAGTTAGGAAACCTACATAACAGTTCTTTACTAAGGTGTGAAATCTACCAACCCTCATTAGAGTAGCATCTGACCTATGTTGTTTCTATTATAGACTTGCGCTTAGCTATATTACATATTGCTTTTCCCGTCCTGTCCCGTTATATCCCGTTCTGTTCCATCTCATTCTGTCCTATGACGAAAAGAATGCAATCCTGCCCTGTCTCGTGCCATCCATTCGAATTTGAAAGAGTAGCAAATATGTATATTTGTAATGAATTGAGGACTCATGCCACGGGGATACTACATTTTTTTCGGGATAAAAAGTAGCCTATGTCCCGTCTCCATTGTCCAATATATCTCTATGTTAAACATCAAAATCGGTTCAGCCGTTTTAGCGTGAAAACGGGACATGCATACATACACACTATCGCATTTATATTATTAGTAGGTATAATAGTCATTCATAGATAATATAATTGCTATATCATAGATCTATTTCGATTGTAGATATTTCTACGTTTTATAAGTACGCAGCCGAATTCTTAAAATAATTTTTTGAAGTAACATACCAAGGCGTTTTGTTTTTATCATTATCTGAAAATCAGGCGTGATTGTACAATTATTTCGTTCTGTAATGTCATTGTGTATACGTGATACGTAATAGCTATACCTCTCCTTCCTTGCATTGACAAACCTTTGAAATCATACTATAAAATGTTATTAATGGTATAGATATGTTATTCCTTACTTTAAACATTTTAATGTGAAAACAAAGATATGACATACTACACAATTATCTGTTAAGTAACAATCAGTTTTAGACATTAGGAATAATGCTTATAACGATGTAACTGAAATAAATAAACAATTACATCGAACTAAACAAATTCCTGATATATATGGAACAAACACTTCCCCAATCTTAATGTCAATCAATAATAATATAACATCATAAACAAAGTTCCAAATGCAAAACACACATGAAGTTTAAAGTAAAACACCTGCAACACGTATTCTTGAAAGTTGAAAGTTATTCAGCAAAGTTAAAGTTCGCGGTAGGCCTACTCGCGAGTGGGGTGCAGGGAGGCGGGCGGCAAGACACTCGTGTGTGACTTGTTGCAGTCACGTGCATCTTACAAACTATTCCTAAACTATTCTCGTTTGCCGTCGAGTTTGTCACGTGACACTTTACTATTGATACGGAATACGCCTGTACCGTCGGCAAACTTGTACGATTTTATTTTAAACATATCGATGGGATTTAGAATTAAGGCCTATGTAGCAATAGATAAATGTGTCCAGTTTCGGGTTCTGTATATGTTTGATCAGGCTGGCTTTGACCAGGTCGGTACAATTATGTCGAATTGCGGGTGGTGACAATATTTTGCTTGTAGATACTCTATTCCACTTCCACTGCGCTTCCCAATAGACGCATTAAAAAGACACAACACTTGAATAACATAGGTTTGAATCCAAAATGAAGAAAGAGTAGATGTAAAAAATCGCGAGATTTTTCTTTATTCATAGAGAACTTCTAGCCGTCGGCAAAATATGTTCAGGATTCAAAATATGACTGTGTAGTTGTATCCAGATAAGCGACATCTACAATAGAATACATATAAGTAGTTTTGTGATTATTCGTTATATTACTATGGAATGATTTTACAAATAAATGTTTTGTATTAAACTTAATGTGAAGGAAATATAGCATTGTCGCATACAGGTATTACCCATTATAGTATTACGTGTAAAATACCCGTGATATTCATTTTACTTGTATTATAAAGTATTTGAATTTCAAATATTTTTTTTCTAACGTGAGGCCATTAACCACTTCACTTATACCAAAAAACATATTTAACGATATGCCTTAAAAAAACGCCGAAATAGACATATTTATAATTTATTTTAGCTTAAATATGAATAAGGTTCTATTCCTGATCAGTTTTAATATATAAAAGGAAAGGTTGTAGAAAACTGCGGTATACATTTCACGATAGTAGGTGTCATAGTCCAATGCCATGATATTTGCTCGGTATTTTCCTTAAAACCACTATAAAATGTGAATAAATTTAATAGAAACTGTTATTTACAAACCAAAGCTTACCGCATGAACATTCATTTATTTATAACTACAAAGGAAAAATCCAAGTTTATTTGTTCATAAAATATTTTAATTCTTTTTTCAAATCACTAGTTTTGATTTTTTTTTATTTATTGCTACGATATTTTGTGCCCATAGTTTCGTTCTTTATGATCTTCCAGAAAAACTAAGTCATTTTATACTTAAAAATTTTCAACCAGTTTCAAAATTATAAGAATGATTTGACCATCGTTTATATTTAAGCATAAAGATGTCTAAGTTAAAAAATTTCTAGTTGTTATATTCAATTAATTTGCTAAGCAGCGTGGCATTAATTACATTTATATGTTATATGTACGGGCAGTCATCACTATAACGGTAAATTTAAGTTCTATAAATTAATTGAATTAACTACGTGTTATCGCTAATAGTAATTTAATTCACACTCACAAAAAACATGAATGTATTACAAGTGTTATAATTATGCAAAATTTTATGTAACGATTTATGCATAATAGAGTAAACAAAGCTGTTGCCTTCAATCAATACAGTAATGATGTTATTGACCTTTGTAAGTGAATGATCTAACCCGCTATTAGTAATTGTTTCATACAAAAACACATTTACAATCTTTGCACAGTTTGTGATACAAGCTGCACAATGATGCGGCGATTTTTTGTTAACTCAATTTTGAAGGTCTGCGCAATGTGATAATGAGTCTGCGTTTTCTCTTAATACACTGTGAAAAAGAAAACTCTGGATATCTCATAATTAATTATGCTGTGATTGCAAATATAAGAGGTTTAAGTGGAATGCTTCGTTTATAATACGTGGGCAGAGTTCTGAACTAAACATTTTGATTGTCCGTCGGGCGAATAAAAGTGCCGCGAAGTCGGTACTCGGTAGCACATTGAACGTCACATTATAACAAGTTTTATTACACGTTTCGCCGTTAAATTAAAGCGCGCGTTGTAAACAATCGACCACGTGTAGTAAAAGTAATAGTAAACTCATAAACAAATGAATGAATTAGCCATAGCCAGTGCGGCGTCATCGGCGAAGACACGCATAATAATCGCTTATGCAAACGAGCCTAATTATGTAAAGCATTATGAACGGTGCCGACGTGTTTTGACATACGCTAACGACCAATTATATGCCCATTGTGTGACTCAATGAACTTGAGAGACATTACAATAATATAGGGCATCGACACGCGAGTGACGCGCTCGGCCCGCGAGCGACACCTGTTTAGAAAAAATATGCGCGCACCAATGTCAGGTGCACCCAATTCAATACGCTCCATTATATTTATAATACAGTTACGCGGAGACGCGTCTGTTTGCCTTTTTTGTCCGATGATGTACATAAAGCGTTTCATCCTCCTATTATGTCACTATCTGGCTCGTAGATAACTTGTAGACACAAATGTTTGTGTGATTATTCAGTTTGCTCAACATCTGATTGTGTTTATCTTGACATTATTAGCATTGCAATTTAACACACATGTTACAATTACGCTATTTTTTTATTTTGCGAGACGTGTACAATTGTCGCTAACCGTTTTTTATGAAAAAACGTATATGTGCCAAATGGCGAACGCCCACTCGGCAGTTATATTGAAAAGACACGAGGACGCGGCGGATGATAAAAGTGTACGTCGAAGTGTCTCCCGATTCGCTCTAAATATATTTCCCATGGCCTCAATGTCGCACGACCCAATTACGTCTGGCAATAAAACAATATATGAGTCGTTGAACCCTCAGTTTCGTGTACCGATGCCTATGTAAACATTGCATTCGGGTAAACACGCGTGGGTCCGGCTGCGGGGCGCACGACGCTCGTCGCCGCCCGCGGCCGAGGCGCCGCCGCCAATAATTTATGTAAATTCGCGTCATTGTATAAGAAGAGTGATGTTTTTATTGCAATCTCGTTTTGACGGTCAAGTTCGGCACGCGGCGAAAGTTAAACAACTACAATAACTCATAAACTTGCACGCCGCGCTCCCCTATTGAGGTTCCGTGCAAAAGTGACTTGGCCCAGCAGACGTCATTTCAATGGACCCGGGAACGTGTCGATCAGTAAAATGAACTTTCGATACCTTGCGTTTCAACGGAGGGTATAAATCAAGCCGTCACATTGAAAAGATACATTGTTTTAAAAAACCACACGTGCACCGAGCATAAAATGCAAAAAATAAGTAAGTTTAGAATTAGTTCCGGCGTCAATGTTTGTAAATACCATTTTACTACAGCGGCATGTAGCGTAAAATCTTGTTTATAATTATGATAATGGCTTTATTAAATACTACTACAAATCTATTTCGTAGGTAGTAACCATTAATCATTTATGAATGAATGAATGTTATTATTATACGGCAACCGGTCGACGATATCATAATGTTGCAAACGTCACTTTATAATCATAAGCTCATAAATAAACATGGTGACGTATCGCGGGTGATCAGTGATCGCACTCGGAAGCGGGAAATCGACGCGGAACGTAGGCGCGTACGCACACCTCGCGCCCGGCCGCCGCCCGCCCCGCGCACATAAACTACGGATCATTACGTAACAATGTTTTGACATTCGACAACAACGACACATTTAGCGCGGATATTAAGTGGATCAATGAACTTGAGCCGTTTGTTGTGTTCGCTATTACGCAACGATCGGCGTTTGAGTGAGATTAATGCGCGCGGATTATGGCACGCGATACATTTCAATTTACGTTCCGTTTCATTCATGACTTGAGATAATGACGACGTGCTCGTTCCGCTCGTTTGTTTGCTTTTGCTTGTCGCCGGCCGCCGGCCTCCGCGCCGATACATTGTGATGTACGCACTGCACACTGCAGCTGCCGCGGCACCGCCGCCCGCTCGCAGCTTCACCGCAAGCTAACCACCATCGTGATTAATCGACGACTGTTCTTTGCAATTACCAACGTTATTTATTATATATCTGATTTACCTTGGCCTAATATGATTGATCTGTGTTTACCATTACCTGTAAAAAACCACAAACAAGATCGGCTCGACTAAATCAAATTTTAAACGAAACGCGTGGTTCATATTTCGTCCGATAATAGTAAACATGTGTTCGCATCTCACAACACAAGGAAGATAGTACTATTATGTACAAGTTTGAGTACAAGACGAAGGGGTGAAGGGAGTACATCTTCACCCATTGACGGTTGAAGCGGCCCGCGACACTTTCACTGCTCCGTTATTGCAGTTACTACGCGCCTACTGTGCACCCGGGGGCAACGGGCCGAGGAGGGCCCGGCCACCCCATTGCATTCACCCCTCTAGCCACCCCGCGTAGGGCACAACTTACACGAGGGTACGCGCTTTACTAAATTAACACTAGTGTTCAGCGGGAACAATATCTCACCAAGTTTGCGAATGAAAACCATCAGAGAGGTCGCGGGTCGCGGGTGGCGATGGCGAGTGGCGAGTGGCTCGCTATCGATCTCGGTAATAGTGCAGAGAATGCAGCACTCGCGGCGTGGCAACAATGACTGTATCGGCGATCGTATCTCAAGTCTAGACGAGCGGCCAGTCATGTCGGCCCGAAGTGGGACAATGTCAACCGTGAGGGCTCGCTATTATTTGCGTAGACACACGTGAGCGTGTGTGTGTCGCCAGAGGAACGCCCGTCCGAGTGACAAGTGTTCGTGAGTCGTGACGGAAGTTTGTAAACACCGCCGGCCTTGCTCCCGGCCGCGGGCCGCTGCACCCGCCGCGCCCCGCACTCGCGCATAATCCACGACCACGTGTAACCGATATCCGATTTCTAACATCAACCGTTTATGAATGAAATTGATAACGTGCCTCCAGATCGAGCGTGACCATTGATTCGTTTCGCGCACTACGCCCGAAAATCTGATGTTTCATCGTAAATCGTAATCACCGGTTGCACGTGTACCTCTAACGGCCAACGCGAACACCTGACTGTCCGGAATGTATATTGTATGGGAATCTAACGCGTGGCTTTATTTGCACGAAGTTGATCTGCGCCAACAAGTTGAATAAAAAGTGTGATAGTGGTGGGTGGGCGGCGGGTCCCGAGTATCGAGTATCGAGCATGGAGTATGGTCGGTGATTGATGGGCGATAGATAGTCGCGGCTCGACATTGAACCCGGCGGTGCGGTGCGGCGCATGCAGTGCGCGCTGGCGGCTGTCGGCAGGCGGCGGTCGCCGGCGCTACAATAAATATATCTAGTGCGGACTTCCGCGGTGACGTCGCGCCCGTGACGTCCGCCCGCATTCCCTCTCTGACGTAGTGCCGCCTGCCGCCTACGTAACACATTTATTATACTTTTTTGTTTACACTATAAAACTGTATTTACATTGTTGTTTCGCGAGGTCGTTGTCTTATCTCTTTATTGCTTTATGAGTCGTTACCTTTTAGAGCTACCTGTCTAGTGTCTATTCACATTCTGTTGCGGCTGTTTAGAAAACAATAGAGCCGCGTCTCTGTGTGAAACGAATGAATATTTGGGTATTAATTAGGGAATAAAATAATAAGAATTTTATGTAATATTACCGTTTGTTTTAATTGCGAGATAGCTATAACAAAAATATAAATAAGCTCAGAATAGTATATGTATATATTTTTGCGGGTATTTGTAGAATTGAAATAAGCAGGGCAGTCGGTGTTTGGTTGTCGGTAATTGTGAGGCTCCCGGGACTAATCTTCTAAGTGCGTAGCGTTCGCAGGAGATAGGGTACGGCGGCGGCGGGCGGGCGCGGGCGGCGTTCATTAAAAATTCATTCTTATTTCGTAGCTCGGCGTCGTAATCAGCCACAAAAGGGGGTGGAGTGGAGAGGCACGTCCTCTACTCTTTTTATCTACTGATTTATTAGTTCCAAATACAATTTCAGATTTGCAGACATTGTTTAGAAAATCATAGTTGTATGTCTAGTGTCTACTTCACACAACGAAAAGAACATTTGCTATGACATGCGAAAAATCATATTATAAAACATATGTTGTTGTGTTCTTGCAACAAATATTGATACCATCGGCTATTGACAGTTCATTAACTCTGTCCAATATATCATCTGCAACTGTTATTGAATACTTGTTAATTATGTATTTATGCAAAACACGTTTGTTGATTTACGTGTCCATTTTTTTCTTTTTTCGGCGTAAAATGTCGTTAACCTCACGTGTTTAAATATTCGTGATGTCACAGAGTATTTTTGCCTATAATTGGATAATTACAGTAATGTCGGTGCAAGTGTGTGGGTCTCGACATATTTCCCCGTCAGAAGGCGACGGGAGACACCCCCCACCGTTCTACGCGGCGCGCCCGTCTCTGTGCTTTCCCCTACCGTGTGTTTCTCGGTATATATTCGCTTCTAATTTTACCCACGTTTTCTAGAAAACGTTTTTCACGTTTTTATTTGTTCGTTTCTAGTAGTTGTGAAAATTACCTGTACAGAATATTCCGAAAAACCTACATTTTCGTTCTAAAGTACATATATTATAGATGTAGATAATAACAAGTCGCACCAAACAGTCAGGAAAAGTTAAAACCATTTGATAAGATTTATAAAAAAAAAATAACTAAAATTTTCCTGAATGTATGAAAACGTTAATTTCTATTTCGTATTCGCCAAGTATATTGTCACGAGTAAGGTTGTCAACCATGTTTTCTCCATTACTGTAGACGTATTTGAAATGGTATTCCCGAGTCACAAGCATCTTACAATTTCAAACAATTAGTGTTAATAAGTGAAAATGTACGAATGTACGAAAATAAGCCAAGTGCGAATTTAGATCGAGTTCCTTGGGTAGGGTGGCGCGGGGGTGGGGCGGCCCCGCACACAAACATCCCCCTCGCCCAGTCCTAATCTCCTTTAGTTCCCCCGGCGGGCTCGAGTCCATGACGTCACCTCTACAGGGTTTTTTTGTTACTACGAAAGAAGTGATAAAGTTTTTCTTTTTCTGATTATTTATATGCACATCGTGTTTTATCCACGTACCCGATGGCTTATTTATAATTGAATACAAATCTCTTTTAAATACGTTTTCTACTAATTAACGAGCTTGTGTTTTGAATTCAGACACAGTGGCGCAAATTAAGTGTGTATTCCGGACCGAAAATAAAGTATAAATAATGATCGCGAGCACGCGACGGAGCGTCTGGCACGCGCGGAATGTGCTTCCGAGCCTTATTCGGCGTATCACCTTAAACTTAACATAATCGGTCATAAACAAGACAAGATGTTTTTATGATAACGGTACTAAACCGGTTAGTGAATAAGATGCGTGTGCGGGTGGAGCGGGGTGGCGGGGGTGCGGCGTGCGCGCCGAGTGCGACTGTTCACGCATCAATCACAAATCAGCTGATCGGCGCGGCCGTTTTCCTTTTCATCTTGCACTTCATTTAATTAATCGGTCGCCGCGGGCGGGCGCGCTCGTGCCTCACCTAGCCGCGCCGCTCTCTACACTCCGCACAACGCACGCTACATTGTACTACACTAAACCCTATGCACTCTGCAGTATGCGTAGTATTCACTATCGTCTATCGCTCGCGATCTCGGTCTGAATGGCTAATGTTTGCGATTCTGACTTAATACACTTTCGAGCGGCGTACAATACGAGTGTCATCAAATCGACTTCCACGCGCGCATTATCTTTTTATTTTCTATCTGCGTCTCTCTCTGCGATACAATGAAACATCTTTATTTATTTTTACACTATTATGCCTTCTGTTATTGTGATTGCGTGGGCTCGAGTCGTGTTATGTCATGTACCCCTAACGATTGTCATTTTCACTCGCAACAAATCGAGATCGACGACATCAATGATCCGCGACAGACTATCGCGTTTGTAGATCAGCCGGCCCTTTGTTCGGTACACGTGCCCTCGTCTAAACAGGTGTCCCATTTTATGGGTTTAAACGTCCTTTCGTCGGCATTCCGAGTTAAAACGGTTGGTAATTTGACCGTATCGGCAGCGCCACCGGCCCGCATTCATTAACAATACGCCCCTATAAGAACCAATTAGCGCGAGATTGGCGTTCGTTTCGCTGCGTCTAGCCGCAACCGGCGCAAGCGGCGTTTGTATGTAGGTGTCGAGAAGTGGCGTCTGTTGAGTAAGAGAACGTGTCGAGAGAGGCCGCGGCGTATCGCTCGGGCTGAGCGCTCGCTCGTCGCCGTATTTCTCATACGGACGGCGATGTTGCAACCGACTCCGTGTACTGTGCACTGTGTAGCAACACATCGGTAGGTATCGAGCACAGAGAGCGGCGCCGCTGCAGCCGCGCTGCGTTGCGTGGCTCGCTGCGCAGCCCGACGCGAGCGTATGAAACGCGCGTGTGTGAGTGACGTCAACGCGCCACTTTCTCCATACTTTCGTCGCTGCTGGTGCGCTAAAAAATAGCGCTCGACTAGACGACTGCTATTAATACGATGCGACGTCGCACGCTCTGTCGCGCGAAGTCATACGGAATGATAGCGGAGTGGTGTGGAGTGCGTGATGGCTCGCGTGTGCGGCGCCCGCGACTCTCCCTCGTGGTAGCGCGGCGGCCGCGGTGCCGACGTGGCTGCGCCGATCACTAATATTTTCGTGTGGTTTCGGCGAACGTTTATTTTTTAGCTAATATTCCACCTATTGATGGCAGTCGACGCGGCCGCTAACACGCCATGCAAACATGTAGCGTCAACACGGCGCTCACGCAGGCGAAGGCTGAACTGTTCGTCGCCCCACTAATTTAAACATTTATTTCTGCACTCGCAATGAGCGGTTAAATTTCCGCTAAAATATCAAACAAGTAAAATCCATCGGCTGGCGCGGCGCGCGGCTGTCTAATTAAGGTCTGTCATAGTCTTCGAAGGCTCTATTACGAGCCGCCTCCAAACTTAGAACGGACCAAAACGCATTTGGTTTTCAATCAGATTCAGCCGCCGGGCCATAGTGAATTTTATGCGGAGGCAGTAAGGTCGACAAAGAGAGGGTGGAGTGAAATTCAGTTCGCTCGGTGTGACAATTACGGCGATGCGACCCGCCCCGCGCCGCCGCAATCGATAGGCCTACGGGCGCGAGCCAGGGGCGGGGGCGGCAGCGGCACCAGCGCCGGCCATTACTTATGCAAAGCACCAGCGCTGCCGCCACCGCCGCCACCGCTGCCTCGACCCTCGCTCCACATTACGCTCTCCTCTGCTCGGCCGAGCCTCATCAGTCTCAGACGAGAGCATCTTAACTTTATGCCGTACTGCAGTACCGTCTATTGTGCCACAAAATTCTATTGACATAGATAGTTTCTCACAGAAATGCACAGAGCATCCTCTAACGTTGGATGGTTCTAACGGTTCAATTCAAAGGCTCCCCATTGTCGTGATGAAAGTAGAAAAGACCCTAATCTGCGAGCAGGCAGGGTGCCAGCGGAGCGGGCCCATTACTAAATTCGAGGGTCATTCTTTGTGCGCTCCCTTCGGCGCGGGCCCTTCAACTGCGGGACCCTTCCCCGCTGACTTTTGTCTTTTAGATTTATTCTACCGACTGCTATACGGTGACAATATTTTATACGTAGTCAGAGTGGCTGATTATTTTTACTTGTAACGTATGTTTTTTACTTTGCTATTTTTTGTAAAGGTAAAATCATCAGTTTGCGTGTAGGTTATCGTTTATTTGCATTAATAAGATTAACGTGTTTATGAAATGTGTACCTAAATTTAAAATGTATCGCAAAAGTATTTCAAATGCGAATCAAAATTTACTTCTGAGACAAAAGAAAATCATCGCAAGGAAATTTCCCCCTTTGATAACCATTAGAAAATTCTCCAATCCGTACTCGGCCTGCATGGTTGTTAAATCCCAATACCTCCCAATCCTAAAAGAACTGCTTTCTCAGTAATAGGCGAGAATAATTATGAGGCTAATATTTAAAAATAATATTAATCCATTCCGTATTCCAACCACAAACAATTATCCAGCCGTCACTCTAATCAATTTGTATGAGATAACACACAGAATTATAAAATCAAAGTTTACGTTCGAACTTGTTAAGCTCAGGAAAAAGCTCCGCGTCCTCAGTCAGGGCTTGCGATAAAGTTTGCGCGCGAAAATTCATTCCCGCGCTTTATAGCCTGTGAGTTTCCACAGGGGGGAGGGAGGGCTTTATATAAGGCTCACCCCGCGCTTCGTGAGCTCCGCACCCCCGCCCACCCTTCGCAAGGCTTTGTACATAATGTAATTGGCAGCAACGTCGGCTGTAGGAGGCCGACATTGTGGCCGCGCGCTCGAGCGCAGCTACACGTCCACGGCTCGCCTCCCACGATACTCTTATACTGTATGGACCGCTCTTTTGTGTTAGAAACCCTTTGTCGTAATCGTATATAACGCCAATAACTATCCTTTATTATTACTTATTTTTATTACACTTTTTCGGTCTGATATGGCGAAATGGCAGCCGTATTAGATGAAAATAGGTACACAAATGAAAGCGCTATGTTGCATTAATTAATTAATAATACTCTGTATTCGGAATCCGTTCTTTGTCCACTTTTAATAACAAATTGTAATACCGTTTTGACCATTAGTCTAAATTAAAAATGTCTTTTCAACGTGTTGTATCTTTGCACACACAAGACTCGATGTGTGTGTGGGCCAGGTCTATGTATATAACTGTTATTATAATTATTTACATGCTTTGAGACATATTTAACCATACTAAAAGCAACTTAAATGCAATCCATTAAGGTTCTGACGATGACAAAGCATGGCAAAGAGTAAAATCATTCATCGATATGACTTAAAAATCCCATAAAGTATACACTTATATAATTTATATATTGATCTGGGAATAAAGGATATACCGAAAATTTTTAACTCCGTATACGTTTTCCTAATCAACATAATTACAAAATTCAAGCATAATAAGAGCTTTGTTCAAGCTCCTGGCAATTGACTTCTACTCTATCCCTTTATTTACAAATAAATACCTTAATTAAATTAAATATTATTACCATCTATTTATTTTCTTTACCCATTTAAACATTTCATGGAAGTGACCCAGATTTAAAAAGATACATTTTGTATTTTGTAAAATAATGATAATAAGTGAAAGATGCTTATCAGCGTTCGTATCGTTTCTCGTGCATTATTTTTGTTAATAATTTATTATATTGTTGTAACTAGGAGTAGTATTTGTTACTATTAAAGGAACTATCCATAGAAGAAAACAAAGAGTATAGATATCATCAGTAACTTTTTGACGACAGTACAGTCTCTACCAAGTCTATAGGTATGTTTAGGCTGTAACATTATACACGGTCCACTCAGTGTATACATCGAAGTATCTCCAGTCTAAACGTACCTTAACAGTATCTACCTCATCAAAACGAAAAGCTTTCTGTAAACATCTGATAGGATCTCTTTTGTTTTGTCTAATGTTAAATACGTTATATGATACAAATGAATATTAAGATAAATAATCTTTTCTTATAGATCAACAACAGTTACCTTTTATTACAAGTCGCAGGTGTTCATTGGCTGTCTTAATTAACATCAGCTGAATATTGTTGGTGATAGGAAATTTTTCCCCGCTCGAAAATCAACTATTGAACACAATAGTAACCCCATAGTATGCAAATTGATGATCCATATCTTCATCCGAAACCTCTTCATTCTACCCCTTTAGGACATCGGCGTGATGGTCATATGTATATATGTATGTAGACATTTTAAATAATCGATACATGCAACAGTCACACAGTCCTAATCCCACACTAAGATCAAGTCTTGTGACATGGGTATCAGAAACTACGAGAGACTTTTCGGTCTCACTAAAACTCAGATCCGAAACAAAGTCCTGTGAATCACACAAACATTTGTCTCAATGCGGGGATGGAACCCGCGGCCTACCGTTTCACAGCCGGCCACTAACCAACTGCGCCACGGCGGCTGTCAAATTATAGCTTGTTAATTAGTTTATGAATATTACGTATAATATTTCCAACGATGGTTAGATAGATGCCGGCAGCGCGCGGGCGGCGAGCTTGCGACGCGCCGTATCTGCGCTTATCACTACACTGACGTTATCACGCGCCAAGGTGACGAAGCGAAGTAACGCGATTGCACGCTCGCAAGATATCGCCCACAATTATAGAGTTTCCACGATTCCTGCGTTTCAACATTTATTTGATAATCGAAATCGAAAATTATTTATTCATTTTTGTAATATTCATACGATTTTCTTTCCGTTATTCGTAAAAAACAAAGCGCGATGATTCTTTGTTGCCTTTTGGATTTTTGGAAAATTTATCAATAGTTTTCATGTTGTACGGATCAAAAATGTATTTTTCAATGTTGCTTAAACTATCTTGATAAACTTCACGACGACTTCACGAAATCATTTTAAAGCATCGCACGGATAGAACTGTCTCCTTATCGAGTTAATGAAAAAAACAAACTTTTATCAGTAATGTTTTCACAAGTGCTGGGCGGGAAACGCGTTCGCCAATTATGTATAATATCGGCAAGGCCACGTGCTCGGTTGACGTTAACAAAGTTTCCTGATGCGGAGAAAACTTTGTGACATGTGAGTGGTAGATACTTACAATATGTGATACCTCGCCCCGCGCCCCCGCCGCGCGCCCCCGGGCCGCCGGCGTCGTCACCGCCGCCGCCGTGACTCAGCGGCGCCCTCACGCGACGTCGCCCCGTCTGCCCCCATGGAAAATTTATACCCACCCTTTTTCCAAGATCATTACACTCGATTCCCCGAAACTCGACCTTATCACGTGGCCGTAGAGAATGCTTTTCATCACGGCCCACGAAACAAAGGAGCGTTACCAACTTTGCCGAAAATAAACTCTAACAAGAGAGGGGTAAAGCTTCAATTTAATTAAACAGCAGACCTCACGTGCCCTGAAAGCGCACCGGTGACGTCACCATACTCGTAGGCAATACATCAACGTAGGCAACTTTTTGAGCTGAAGTTGGACTGAAATGAGCATCGAATATATGTAAAACCACGTAGCGTGGATAGTTAAAAATGACATTTTCCTAGAGTTGGAATTCAGCGTGAATATAAGTATAGAGGCGGCGGCATCAGCGCAGTTCTCTGGGGTTCCTTTATTCCCTGGCTAGCTGGCGGCTGGCTGCGAGGTGGTGCGGCAGGAGCGTGTGCTCTCTCATCTCCTTAATTCGTCCTTCACCACAGCCCCCTTAATTCTCGTTTCTAGTATTGCCGCTAGGGAGGGCGCTCACTCTCTCGTTAACCCGAGTTCGCTCCCCCTTATTTATACCCGACACGTGGGGGCGGGCGGGGCCGAGGGCGGCGGGCGGCGTGGTGGCGGGCGAGGGAGGTTCTATCGACGTCCGTGTACAGCGCGTCCATGTGCTGGTGAATTAAGAGCGAGTCGGCTTTCATTTTGCTAAAGCTTCCACGCTCGTGTACTCTGCTTTGAGACGCGGTGGTGGTGTGCGCGCCGCCCACGCGAGCCGCTCTCGACTCTAAGACGGGGGGATAAGGTCACAATCCCGGCGGCCACCCCGCCCGCTTACCACGTTTTGTAACTTCACGGGGCGAGGAGGCGGCTGAGTTTTTGTGAGTGGAAGGACTTTTTTGACGTACGTTTTTTATGTTTTACTCGGTTGGGGTTCGCTAAGATAACGACATCTCGCATAGGGTGAAAAGCGCTCTCGCAGAGATACATATTGGATGGCGGCGTTGTTTAATACGACGCGATGTGTTTTTTGCTCTGAGGGAGTGCAGGTGACGTGTCGCCGAGGCGCGCTGCAGGTCGCGAGTGGCGAGTGGCGTGCATCTCGCACGGGATCCAATAAAGTTGTAAAGTAGGCAGAGTGGAAACTATTTTGCAAAGTTTCCAAGTGGTGGGGGCGCGGTGGGTGGCTAAGTCTACGCATAACGTCTTCAGAGAAAGTGAAATTTAGCACAAGTTCGGAGAAATACAACTGTGCCCGGCGCCACCCTCACCCCTCCAGAGTTTAGTTCGGGAGGAGGCAGTCGGCAAACGCGGCTTATAACAATTAAGTTTATTCGCGCGCAGGTTTTCTATTTAGTACAACAAAAAACCAGTCCAAGTTACAAATTGTAGAAAATAATCCCATTTATTTAGTTTGTGCGGCGTATCGTCGCGCGACCTCGCTCTGGCGCACTTGTACGCGATACGCTACCCACTGCTCACTACACTGTCTTCGAGTTACATTTCGGCACTATTGATCACATAATTACTCGTACACACTCGTACAACACAACCAAATAGATACACATAAGTTGTATTGCTCTTATTTTTACGCTAGAAACTAATTGAAATAATTAGTTAATTAGTCCTCGCAAAGATATCTGAGTATTGCGTTCCGCGGAACCCGGTTAATCAGTACTCGGTACTGAGTAGTGGGTTTAATTAGCGCCACAATGGCGTGGAGTTGGGTCGCCGGCCGCTAATGCTAAGTGTGCTTGCATGTCGAGCTTACAGATAATGCATCTAGATGAAAAACGCACAGAGCGAGTGTGTGACGGTTGAACGACCTTTGCTAAGGTGTCGGTTTCGGCAGGTTATTTAGTGCGGAGGCGTGGGGGTGGGGGCGGGCGGCCGGGCCGCGGCCCCGGGTCGCCAGGCAACGGCAACTGGGTCACTCCGGGCTGCCAGCGCCGGCCGCCGCCACCAGCCTCCCACCAATTATGTACACGCTCGTTACCGGACACGCGTTTTTCAATCACATCCATATTTAATTGGGCATCACGAAGCTGGAAAATGTGTTTGAACCGCTATGTTTTACGAGAACTTTATTTGTACTGCGTTACATATGTAGTGGCCATTACGTTTGATGATCGATAAACGGTTCATGCGAATTTTTGTTTGTAATTTATAAATGTACATTTTCGCTTGCAACTTGGTTTTTGTTTATGATACTATTCGTCACATTAGTTGAAGGAGGAAACTCGAGTTTACGTCTGAATAGGTCCGTGTGTGGCTTGTTTGCTCAGGTTGTTAAGAGCGCTCAGGAAGTGCACACACCACTGAAGTTAGTTTCGCGGCGGTGTCCTTCGAGCGATGTTTATGCGGCGTGTCGCGTGAAGTTAGGAGCGCGCGTTTACGGCACACACTAACTTGTCTTCCGGAACTCCTTCCAAGACGGAACCTGTGCCCTAACTTG
Source organism: Theretra japonica (assembly GCA_033459515.1). NCBI lineage: Eukaryota > Metazoa > Arthropoda > Insecta > Lepidoptera > Sphingidae > Theretra > Theretra japonica. Next base: position 5,956,791 of record CM065951.1, on the reverse strand, counting down.
TTGCATGGATGCACCGCGGAGGGTGCGGGGGTGAGGTGCGGGACGCGAGCGGGGGTGTCCGCGGGGCGGGGGCGCGGGGGTGCGCGAGGGGGCGTCTTCATAGTGAATGGGCGCGAGATGTCGTGGCCGGCCGCCACGTGCGCGTATGGAGATGCCTCCATTGATAACCGTGACCTCGCCCTTATCGCCACCTGTCGATGATGCGAGCCTACCGGCCCTTTTATCTATCTCTACAATGCATACACTTTTTCACTATCTCCTTGTCTTCCACTCATCGTAACAGTGCTCGCGAAATACACACTCACTTGTGTAAGGCAAAGAAAGTAAACTTGATTTGGACGCAAGCTAATTATACAACAGCGTGTTCGTAGCGCATACACTTTTCAGTTGTGTAAGCCTTCAAAGTGTATACCTGCTTTACTTTTAACAAAGTCTACATATAATAAGTGAACACACTTGGGCAGCCTTTGTGGCGCAGTCCGTTGAGAAATCGACTGTGAAACTAGAGGTTGCGTATTCGATCCCCGCACATAGTCAAATGTCTATGTGACAACCAAATATTTGTAAGACGAAAAAGTCTTTCATAGTTTGTACACCCACTACATAAGTCTTGGTATCTTTCTGTGGAGTGTGGGTTTGAGATATGCTTTGAAAACTAGAGCATTGTTTCATTATTCGTACAAGATTTGTAGGCAGTACATGAAAGTAAGAACAAGCGTAGCGTCATAAGCATGCCTAACAGCAAGGGTATTGAACAACAATGTCGCCGAGTAGCCGGTGGCCCCGGTAACGGGATCAGTAGTGGCAAGCAATTAGCATTGAGCGGAGACGAGCGGGCGTTCGCATAGCAAGTGCAACCTTGACATTGGCCGTCGCCCTAATGTCGCATCGATTGTCGGAATGCGAACAAAACCCATCTCCGTCGGACAAATAATAATAGTGTCGAAGCGATGAATGGGCACATTAGCGAGCGGCGCGGGCGGCGCGAACGGCGGCGGCAGCGCCCGGCGCCGAGTCATTACGCGCCCCCATTAATCACTGCAACAATCGGCCGATATCTCGCTATTTACAAACGCGGGAGCACGTGTTCGCCGCTCGTACTACGCAGAGTGTATTGACCCATTTAGATAGCTCGACCTTCGCGCGGTCATTGTGAGCGAAAAACATAAAAATAAGTTTTATTGCGGCGTCGTTATGCGTATCGGTGCGGCGCGGGCCCGCGCGGTGCGCCACCGCGGCCGTCACGCCCGCGCCGCCGCCACCGCCGCCCAACAGCTGATCGCTACGTGACATTTTTATTTTATTCGCTCTCTTCCGGGGATTCTCCGAGATACGTGCCAGTGACGTCATTATTTGCCCGCGTACGCCCGCCGCCCCTGATTTATTATCTTAAAAGCGCGCGGTGTAAACTCCACCCTGTGGATTGGTGTGATTTATGCGGCCGCGTTCGCCGCGTGGTGTGCACGCACCGCGCCCCGCCGTCTCACACTGTCACTCTTCAATATATCGCGGCTTCTTACACTCATTATGCGGTTTCTGTAATGTTACGTGCTCGCCGCGCCGCCCAGTGCATCGCACAAACACTTAGGATCGCTACTGCACTCATCGCGGTTATGTCACATCACTCATGATTCCTGACCTACCGTATTATGTCTGATAATGAATCATGGTGTTTTTATACTGTTAATAGTTAATAATTACATGTCGCACACTTATCTGATAGTCAGACACCGATCATTTCGTACTCAGTGCAGACTCTACACAAATTCTCGCAACGTTATTGCCACACTAATAGCAGAGAAACAATATAGCACAGCTGAGAGCGAACTTAATTTCCTCTCAACGTCCAGGGCTGGTTGCAAAAAGAGCGGCGGTGTAGCGAGGAAACATCCCGGCCGCGCTGGGCCGACATTCCGATAGTTCAGTAAGCGCGTCGTTCGGCGAACTGTGCGTCATCTCGCGCTCTACCGACAAAAAGCAAATTTTCCCTTTCGTTGCATGGCGTGGTGGTAGGTGGCAGCGCACTCGCCACTCATCATGATAAACGCATAGCGTACAGTCTCGCACGCGGCCGCACTCCGCACTCCGCGCATTGTAAACAATACGTTTCGGGAATTCCCTCTTTTTATGCGGGATCGCATTCCTCAGGGATACCTTTTGTTTGCTTTTCAACGGTTCGTTATTTTTTTTCCTCTTCCCCGAATCCTTTGACGCTCTATTGACACTTGCATAACTGTACGGCCGTAGATTATGAGCTTTTTATGAGGGATACTCCGACCACAATAAGGCTCAAAGCGACCAACATCTGTTTCTTTCTTTAACTGTTGTGCAACCTGTTATATAAATGTGAAGTCTCAATTTCTTTGTTATTTTAATTGGCGCCGCACCTTCGTCGTATATGATGCTTTTAATTTGCTTTTAAAAAGGTGCAGGTGTATATTAGAGACACATAGATGTTTAAAATGTTGTAGTTCTCTAATCATAGTTTTAAATAATTTAGATTCTACAGCTATATGGATAAAGAGGTAATAGGTACAGGCTGTTTATCCTAGCCAGCTCAATCTATTTTATAGAAGTAGAGTTGGTTGTGAATGATTTTTGACATTCAATTCCAATAACACTTCATAAAAGAAATGATGCCATAATTAATAGTATCTCCCACATTAAAATGCACCATATATCTAAATAGCGATGTGAAAACGTTTTTTGTGTTCCGAAATAATCAAGTTATTTGTAAGTACACCGTGAATACTAACATATCCATTTGGTGATATGACAGTGACGGCTTCCATCAGATGTCTACTACAAATATTATTGTATTAGTTCGACCTTATTCCAAAATACTGTTATAGGGGGTTCTATCGAACTGTAAAAACATACTAAAAATCAAGACCTAACCTCTAGAGGTTAGCTGCTAGCTACTAGTAGCTGTAGAGGCGTTGAAGCTAAGCATTGCAACTTTGGTTGATATTAATAGATATCATAGTGGCTAGATTTATATAATCCAGTGCATAACACTAGCAAATATTGATATGCGAACATTTGAAAATCAATGGAGCGCAGTAGCCAGAGGCGTGAAATAAAAAGCTCGACAGAAGCACGGCATGAGTGTGGTGCGGTGCGCTGCTCGGGCGGCCCACCAAACAGGATGTGGGACTGGTTGCGGCGCACACAGACATGCGCGTGCGCACAGCGCGCACACCAGCGCGCACGGCCTCGCCCGCTCGCCACTCGCCGCTCACGGAAATGTGCGTGCCACGTAGGGCTGCCCACTGCACAGCAGACTCACTACCTACCACTACAGATGGACATATTTGAGTTTAAAACTCGAATACCAGAGCAATATTAAGGTTATAAATTCAAATACTCTTATATAACAATACTTTTAGCCTTAAACAGACACGTTGACTTTAATTAATATATTTTATTACCAAAACAAATAGATAAAATGAACAGTTAAAAAGATTGGCTGCGAAAAGCCAATAACTAGGTTTTCGGTTCTAAATACGAATTAAACTAATTCGTGTGGGATTTCAATTTGATCTATAACAATGGCAATAACGTCTACTGAGTGTCTCTACCGCAGTATTAAACTAGAACTATATAAAAAACTAACTTATACTCTGTCTGGACGGCATTTGCGCTTAACATCAGGTGCAGTGCAGTCATCATGCCGTGCCAGAATAAAAAAAAAAAGAACTCTTTTCCAGATGCCGTGTCTCCTTTTCAATATAATAAAGAGTCATTTAAAATAAGTGTTAACAAGTACTTTTGGCAGATCGAAACAATTGTGTCCAGTAGCAAAAGATAAGTCTTTGGCCCTGTGCTCGATATCCTGCATAAAAGCACTAAACTTTGCATGAGACGCGGTATGAATTTTCCATGACAAAAAAGACACAGCACATATACACGAATAGGCTCGATAGGGAAACTTAACAAGTAAAATTAAATAAAATAAAAAAGAATAAAAAAAAGTATTAATATATCGTTAAAGAAATCTGTGATTGTGATATTTTACTTGCTTATTGCAGTTGGTTGAATATTTTTAGTCTAGAATAATGGTGTGTATTTTTTATAAAGTCCAGTTACTTTTAGATATAATATCTTTGAGGTAGTAAAAAGTAATGTGAGGTGGCCCTAAGTTGCCGTCGACCAGATACCACTGCCTTCGCGCTTGCTTCGCCCGCGTTGCGAATACTTAACCGCGCGCAGCGCTCTTTGCTAACTTTTGACAACATTTTGTAATTTTTTTATATTATGATAAAATTTATTTTTATCCTGCAATAGGTACTTATTTATGCGAGGGTCTTGTGAATGAAGTCTTTTAAAATGTAAAGTTACTTCAATTACAAATAGAATAATATGTAGATTTTAATATATTTAAAGTGACTAAAAATGAAGTAAAGTCACGACAAATATTTATTCGACTGCAAAATAATGTAATTCAGGCGTCTGAAGGCCTGCAGCAATAAGACAATAGGCAAGCAGTAACTAACGGTCCCTCCGATTGAATGAATGAAATATACCACCTCGCCGGTCACGTGGCCTATTGTACCAAAAGGAACTTAATCATTTAATCAGTCACTCAATCGCTTCTCGAAACCGCTGTGCAATAGTGCAGCCTCTCGTATGAATGAACTAAAAAAACTAAAACTGTACTGGCATCGCCGTGACACTCGTAAACATTCTTTATTTACAAAATAGAAATGTACAAATAAACTGCGTGGGTGTGGGAATTGTGACGCCCGCCGACTTCGGCGAAGAGAAATCGTAATATTTTATTCTAATACAATATTAGATTTTTGGCGTAGACATTTTAATGGAAATAACAGTAAGAACGATCTACTATAGAAGCATATTGGGATGGTAGAGCTAAAAGATAATGCAGTGAGATTTAGTTCCCCGCGCATAGTCCACAGCGTGTACCCCACGCTTTATGTTGGGCTATAATGTTGGTTATAATATGATACGTTGTCTGTGTGGCGCGTAGGTAGCTGTAGCGCAGAGCGCTAGATACAGGCGCCCGCTACGCGGTGTTATTATGGCGCGGCTGTGTGCGTGCGGCCTGTGCTGTACACGCGCACACCGGCGCACGCACGCACACCACCGCACCGCCCCGTCGCCTCGCCCGCGCCCCCTGCGCCGCACCCCGCGCCGCGCCGCCCTGCCGACCCGCGCTCGGCGCTCGCTCGACATGGCTTTAACGCGCTGTGAGGCAATGCCGTTGCCGCGCCGCGCCGCCATCCATTCGTTCTCCACAATGCCATAGAAAGTCTCCGTTTGACTCGCCTCGCCGACCGAACTTTTCCTACCTTCTCGAGCGAGAGGGGCCATTATTGCACCGCTATAATCGACTTCTCCTCGCATACGACTTCTCGACGCGCACGGTGGGATTCTTTATAGTTCTCATTTTGAATAAGAACGTAGCTCGGCTCGTTCGCCGTCGGAGCGCTCGGTACGGTTATAAAATACCGCATATCCGAGACTAGCGATAAAATAAACGTCTGACGTTTTCAAGTTTCGAGCGGAGAGAACGAGCGACGCGTTGCGCATCAGAAAAAGAACTTTACGACAAGATTAGAAAGAGCGGGCGGAGCGGCAACGTCGCGGAGCCGCGTTCCAGCGCGCGGAGCGGCAACGCCGAGCGCCAACGTCATTTACTAAATTTATTTTCATGAGCGCCGTGCCAGCGCTAGCGACGACACCGCTACACAGTACACAGTACACACATATAGAGGCGCGCGGCGGCGGACGGTCGACGGCAGTGCCGACTGCCGCGTGACACCGATACAGCCTCGTCGCACTCGCCACCACACTCGCTGTCTATTTCTGCATATTAACAACGCGGCCGCCGCCACCATCTCCGGCCCGCTCGTATTTTAACTATATGAGTGTCAGGGCGGCAGCGGACTGCAACAATCGCAGCGCACAATGGAGCGGCACGTTTTCCGCGGAGCGATAAAAGGGTGACGCAAAATGATTATTTGCAGCGTTGGTCGCTGAGTCAACGCAACGGCACGGCGGCCGCGGCCGGCGCACAACGTAATGCTTCACAATTATACTGGCTCGGCCCTGGCGGCTCCTTGCCGACGCCGCCTGCTCCTTCCAACTATTTATAATATATTCAACATTAAATTAATACGCAAGTCGACCTGTCCTCGGCGCTGGTCGCCAGTTGGAGTAGTCGGTCAGATGTATCGTAGCATTTACGATATTAAAGTGCGGACGGGCCATGTATGTAGGTAGTTCTGCGAAGACGCGTGTGCCACTTAATTGTGGTGGCAGGTGTAGAGGCATCTGCCGCCTGCTGGACTCCGCCTTTTACTATTTTTTATTCGCCGCTTGCGCCGCGCCGCCACGTACCTCGTTCGCTGCCTGGAATATTGCGCAAACCCGCTCCGGCCGCTAACAAACGTAGCAATGTACGACTATAATTATATTTCAATAAAATTGCAGTAGAAGTGGACGGGTCCTTGCGGCTCGGTGCCTCGCCTGTCGTCCGTCATTTAGTGGACGGAGCCGAATCGCCGCAGCTGCTAACACGATAGCTTGTTATTTAAAATTATTTTAAACTATTTCATAGGAATTAAAAAAACTAGAAACACAGAAAACATTTCGCATGCTCTACATAGTTAAAGAATGCGCTTTCTGAGAGTCGGTAAATCCCCAGGGCTTCATTATGGATCACGAAATTCTTTACCTGAGATGTGGCAACTGTAGGGGCTGCACCCCGAGAACGCATTGTATCCCAAAAAAAAAACGGAAGGGTCGCAACGAGCATAATAGAGCGCGGCGCTGCGGGCCACCCTACCAGGTACCCCAACCGGCATCCACCCGGGCCGGCGACGCACCGCCGAGCCATGGAGATACCACACGAACACAAGCATAACATCACTAGTGAACCTTCTTTGTTATCTTTAAAGTTTAATCCACAACGCCAAACATAAGCTATGGTAGGTCCTTCTAGGGATTTGTTTAGTTACATTTTCTAAAAGGGTCGAAAATGAAAATTATGATAAGCGCCAAAAATATATTAAGTTTTCCTTTTTTATAATTCACATAATTCCCTACTCTTCATAAATTCGATTATAACTTGTAACCATAATTAAAACAGACCAAATAATTTCGTTGAAAATATGTAAAATATTTTGGTAAGTGGTTTATTACGGTGAAATGTAATAAAGCGTAGTGTTGATAAAGTTTCCATGCTGATGCGTTGCTCAATGCTCATAGTGATGCAGCAGTGCATAGTTTACGGTACTTTCATCGGCGGCGGGCGGCGCGGCGTGCCCCGCTTCTACCATGCCCGAGTATTTTGGTGCCAACTGCCAACTCCGCCGGCCTACGCACCATTGTATGCGTTCTCTTCAATATTATATCGTTATCTCTTTATATAGCATAACATTATTAACACAACAGACTATAAATACATAATAAAATTATTATTACATGGATTTTGGATTTCACTGCATCACTGACTCACTTTTCTATTAACCGAATGATTATATGATGTAATTAAATACGTGAAATATTATATTATTCAAAAGAATGAAATAACCTGCTACAGTACAATAGACTGCAGAACATAAATTCATTTTAAATAAAGACTTGGAACGAGCCGTCAGTGTCAATGTGAATTCAATGGTGTCAACATTGGAACAGCATATTAATATCAGCTGTAATGGTATTTGCTTTATATTTATAGCCGACACAAGTATAGTTCGTTCTGCAGTCAGTATAGTGTGCAAATCTTAACTAACAGAAGTTAATCTTGAATTAGTAAAGATTTGCATATATCATGTAATTTGAAGAATTCCCTAGATGTGGTTGGAGCGACAACTGATGTGTGTTGTTCGGTGTTGCAGGGCTCGGGCGGCGGGTGCGGCGCCAAGCGGCGCGCCGGCTCCCCGTGCGAGGGCGGCGGCAAGGTCGCACGCTGGGAAGACTCGATAGCGCGGCTAGAGGCCGTGGCCGCCGGCGCCGGCGGCGGAGACTGCTGGCGCACGGAGGAGGAGGAGCGGCGCGCGTGCCGCCGGCGCTGGTGCGGCGGCTGGTGCGGCGCGCACGACACTATTCGCGCCGAGAACGGCAAGTCCTACTTAGAGCTGGGCGGCGCCGCGGCGCGCGCCTGCTGCGACGGCCGCGCCGCCGGCCGCTGCGCCTCGAGGCGCTGCTACCGCGAGAGGCGGTACAAGATGATGAACCTGTGCGCGGTGAAGCTGGCGCGACTACGGCAGACGGCCGACCCGTCGCTGCGGCGCTCCGTGCTGGTGTGCAACACGCTGCGCGGCATCGAGCGCGAGATGGAGCGCGAGAACGCGGAGGAGGCGCCGCTGGAGCCGGCTGCGTGCGTGGGTGGTGGACTAGCGCGCTGCGAGCTGCTGGGCGCGCGGGACCCGGCGGCGGGCCGCGCCACGCCATTCCCCGCGCCGCCGCCGCCGGACCGCGACTCCGGCTACGGCGACGAGGAGCAGCGCACCATCGACTGGGGCTCGGTGCTGAGCCTATCGTCGCGGTCGGCGCTGGACCCGGCCGAGGACGCGTGGCCCGACGACTGGGGCTGGAGCGAGGACAGTTTCGTGCGGCTGCTGGTGCCGACGAGTTAGTGCACGGCGCGCGGGCAGGAGTCGCCCGCGCCGCACTGAGCGCCTGTGATACGGCCCGCGGCCGCGCGAGGTGAGGGCGGCGCCGCGCGGCCGCGCGGCTCATCTAGTCGGAGGCGCCGCGCCGCCCGGCGCCCGGCTCTCCCTCAAGCGACGCCGAGGCGACGCGACGCGTACACGCAGTCAGTAGTTAGTATTATGTAATTGCTAAAGGGAAGGTGCTAGCTTCGGACGTGACGCAGGACTATACGCGAGCCGAGTTATTTTTGATAGTTTTATTTTCTTTAAGTGAATTCCAAACCGAAACTGAAGTGACTTAGCTAATGACGTTATCGTTTAAATTGAAACTCGGGTTTTTGAAATTTTGTTGAAATTATTATGTAATTAATTAGGTAAAATGCTATATTTATTATTTCGTTGAAACAGAAAAGTGATAGTTTGAAATTATTTCTGTCTTGATATTTTCATTCTGGTGTCTCCGAACAACGAGTATGTATTTTGATTTTGATCGGGTTATGTGTTATGTTGTGTGATGGAAATCCGTGTGGATGTGTGCTCGCATTTCCTCAACAATACTGCCTTTAGTTCCGCTCGTTGTGAGTAACGCGAAACTGAGCACATATCCAGCCGGCGGATTTCGCAAACCACGTCGGAACAATTAAACTATGTGTGGACATGTGCCGATCAATGGAATAAGCGCGCGGGTATTGTGAAGCTACCGTCGCGTCGACTGTAGCTGCACTTTGAAATGGCTCTGTTTAGCGAACAAATTGTAACTAGTACCTAAGTACTGAGTACTTAACATAACTGATGAACTTGCATTAGTGAACACGGGCGGCGTGCGGCGCGCGGCACACGTCAGGCCACGCCACGCCACGGCACGCGCGTGGCCGCCCGCCGCGCGCCTCTGGACGTCAATTAAACAAGCCTTACCAGCTGTCACTATGGAAGTTCCGCCAATGTCGACAGATATGCATTTGAACAATTGGAATTTGTAAAATACACGACTGATCGTGGCTGCAGGTACTTAACGTTATGTAATTGGAATTGAGTGATCTGTCCATTACTACCGGGAGCCTTCTGACTGACCGTCTTAATGTTTAAAAATAGATTAAGATTTGTTTTATAATTAGACATAAATACATGAAAATTGCAGTATATTTTCTCGCTATATTATTATTTTCTACGTGAATACTAACAGTGAAGTTCCTAATATGTAATAAACTAAACATTTAGACGCGGAGTAATTTATTTCTCGCATTCGATTCTAGTTTTCTACTGGCAGGTTTGTCAGAAGGCGCTCGGCGGGGTCGCATTAGTATTTGTCATAGCTCAAGAGACGGACGATGGCAACGCATTGAGATTTGACAGCCGATCCACTGAACTGTATAAATGACAACCCGTCGTTCCTAAATAGAGAGAGGCAACGACTACGGCGCTACCGGTACACGATTGAATATGTTGGAATATAAATGTTATTTTGATAATATGTTCTCTCATTAGTAACATCGGGTTGTGAGACACGCGCAGCGAGTAGGAACGCCTCGGCACCGGCCGCCGCCAGCGCGCTGCTGCGCCTGCCAGCCCCGCGCCCGGTTGTATATAAATAATGTTTGTGTTTACAAATGGACTGAATTAATTAAATGTACATTGTTTTGCTGCAATACACCCGGGTGACCGCATGGCTGGGCGCAGGCTGCGGCGGCGGCCGAGATCCGCGCGCATCTTGGAATTGGGACTGCATGGACCAAACATACCTAGCACGACATTTTAATAGAGCAAAGTACAAATTTCAATAATAAGATGCATTAGTGCTCCGGCGCATGTTTGTCCACCGTTGTCAATTACTCAAATATATGAATTGTGATTCGGTAGCTAATGAGAGAAAACTCTATGTTCTTAAATGTAGTGTACATATAATATACGGAGATGGGCATTATGGCGCGGCTCGTCGCGACCGTTGTAAATATATGATGTAATGTAATAATTTAATCGATATTGATGTGAAATGTCGCGTAGCAGCTGAGGCGGGCGGCGGCGGCGGAGTGGCCGCGTGCGCCGCCGCGCGTGCGCCGCCACGCCTGCGCCGTCGCGTTGTGTTGTATGATACGACCTCTATTCTGTCCAATACACTGGAGCCGAGCCCGCTGCCCCGGCGCCGCGCGCTCGGACCCTCTTTATATCTTACATACTAATGCATTTTAATATAAGATGTCACAAAATTTTATTGCCAGTACAGACCAATATACATGAACAATGTTTAGTTATAATTTTGGGTTCTAAACTCATAAGTGATGCACTGAGTAAACTGAATGATCAGCTCAATCTATTTTATTTTATGGTTTATTTCTCGTAGCATATTTTTGTTGAAGATGTCCGTATGGTTGGTTGTGATGGTTTACTTAAGTTAGTGAGTAAAGACTCTTCGGCAAACACTTCTGTATGACCTATACCTAATTACATTTCAATATATATATATATTTATACTAACATTTTTATGTCATACCTTTTGTGTGGTGTCGCTGTGGTGCTGTTGACGCGTGTGAATTTATTTAACGGTACTTACAGTAATTAGTGAAATTTCTTCTATTTTCTAAAATTTCTTATAAGTCGGCTATTGCACCAGAGCGACACGACGCCATCTGAATGCTTGCATTATAATGTACAAATATCTGTCTCATCCTGTCATTTGTGAAAATTACCTTCGACGGACATTCGTATTGCCAGATGGGAATGTTCTATGAGCTCAACACGTTTTTTTATTGTATCTAATTTACTCGATTGTAAAATTTTGTATAGAAGTAAGTGGTGGGCATTGGGCACTACTTTAAATTTGTATTTAATACTCTTATAATATGATTGTTTGTTGTCATGAGCGCGGGCCACGCTGTGTGAGTCCGCGAGTGGCGCGGGATGTGTTGTGATCCAGCAATAATAGTTGTTACTGACAAGACGTTCATCCTCGACGCATCCGTCTAGTGGCGTTGCGGACGTTTCCAAGAAATATTCGCAACTCTTTCATACGTAACTTTTCTACAACTTACAAGTGTACAACTTATTTCCCATAATGTTTTCATTGCCATTGGTTACCAAAAATGACAGGATTTTTATTAAAACAATTGTGAATATATTATATAAAGAATACTCCCGTTAGATAATTGTGAAATCAATTTTGAATGTACTCGTTTTGCACATCGAATTGTTGAAACGTTCCTCATGTTAGGAGTCCTTCAAAATTGTTTCTTTAATTGTCTAATGTAAGATAAAATTGTAATATATTATTGTTTAAGCCGTTGTGTCGAAAATAACAAGAACAGGAATAATTTTGTGAAACAATGGCACAAAGAATGAATATAAATATTATATATATTATAGAAACAGAAATGTGGCTATAAGAGCAATTTTTATAATAAATATTTACTGTTGAAGAAACTTTGCCTTTTATTTACACACAAGAAATATAAACAATATTCCGACACTTTAAATATTTGGATCGCCTGGCGAAGGATACCCATTTTTCGCCTGCCTACACTCATAACTAGATTTCATTTGCTATCAAACATTTTATCTAGCCAGTTCAAAAAAACAGTCATTACAATTCAATCAATCATTCAATTCAGCGACTGGATGCATAAAGCAGCACACTGGGCTCTGTGGCGTACCTTGGCTGAGGCCTATGTCCAGCTGTGGACTGCAACGGGCTGATGATAATGATCATGAATCATTCAATCCTCTTACCATTTTAGCAATCAATTTAGAAAAAAATATGACAAAATCTTACAAAGGCTTAGTGAATAAATTCAATAAGAAACACCCAACAATAATGCAGAATTCGTAAAATAAATAAATATAAACAAAATTACCATAAAATATTAAAAAAAAAACATTTCTAGTGAGTAACTATAAAACAACAATTAATTATATAGGTGAAACTCGTCACTAGCGAAGTTATTGATAAATGTATATTTGGAGCACGTGGGTAGAGCAATACGTAGGCAGACTGCAGTGGGTGCTTAATCGTATAATACATATAAAATCTTAGTGCAAGGGCCAGTTATAAAAATAGCAACAGTTATATTTATTCCGCATTTTATTGTCGGTGAAATGACCATCTATTTACCAATAAAAATATGCTGATTCAGAATTTTAAATGGTAATTAAAGTGCTGAAGTTAGTGGACAAATAGTTGCCCTAAAATTAGCTATCATTATTATATTTAGTCGAAGAAAGAACACAGCTGTTTTATTTTAATTAGAGGGTAAACGAGCATCCGGTTCATCTGATGGTAAGTGATCACCGTCACCCATCAACATCTGCAACACCATAGGGTGTACAGGGCATAGAGCATAAATCATCCCCTAAGAATTAATCAACATCATTTTCAACCTTCGGAAATCTCTTGCTGCATATAATCTTACGCACAGTATTACCACATCGACTTGGCAATATACCTGAAATATTACCGACTTTCTTGTTTCGTATCCGCCCGGATACCAGATATAATAGGTATAACCCGGTATATTGGCCTATATAAGTGCATCATATTCTAGGTTCAGCCAGTATATCCGGTTTTAGCAGGCCGCCATAAAAGCGTAGACACTGAGAGTAAGTTCACTTTCTGAGGGTAAGTTTGCATTTGCAGTAATAATAAAATAGCAAACGAGTGAAACGTGTAATTTGCTGTTCGATGATAAACAGTCAAGATTTCGTATTAATTCCGAAGATTAATTCAAATCATTTTGGGTGGAATTTAAGGAAAAAAGCTTTATATTGATAGGGTAAAATTGAGCCTTCTAAAGTACGTTGCAGAGCGTAGCAGGCCAAGTGTATCGACGGGGTTAAATCTGGTGAGTACTAAATATTTTTCAGCTATAGTTTTAATATCAGAGAAGAGTTTAATAATTAAAAGTATAATTGTGAGTAAGTTCACAATACAACAGAACGTTTATTTAAAGTTTTGTGAAAATATACACTCGTCCAATTGAAAATATGCGGAAAGTCGGCGGACATTAGCACCAAGAGGTTCCGTACTACTAAATAAGGACATAAGTGTAACAATCACTAGACTGGTTTTCATTATGTTTTGCAGTTTTGTTGTTGAGATAAAGTGTAATCGCTTGACGCTTTAAATTTAAATGAATAATTAATTAATCTTTTAATGTAGAGCAACTACAAAAATCTACATTTTAGTTACATTAGGAACCTAATTATTGTAGTTGGGTATGTTTTTATTACTTATTGAAATATCAAACATAATAATACAGTTTTAATAACAACCAAATTGTAAAACGTTTGCTTAATACAGTTCAAATGATAGAGCTCTTCATAATTAGGCCGTCACAAACAGCACGGAACCCTAAAAAACATTAGAGCCAGATTCGAACCCGGCCCATTTCCGACGAGTCTTTTCATAAGGTTTACAAAAAATAAAAGGTGAGTGTTTATGAAGGTGTATTTGTCGCCGCCTACCTGTCAATAAATAAGTTTCTTTACGACAGTTTGTTGAGGTCGGCTTCAATGCCCGCCTGGACCCCGTGGAGGGTTCGCTTGTGCTTCCACATGTCGCCTGAACGCCTGAAAAGGAACTTTGCCTTATTTAAAAGCATATTTTTAAGTGGTAGAGCAATTTGAAGGTTTTGATTGCTAATTCTTTTTGGACAGGATATATTGGTGGTAGGATTTTTATATGTGAGATGCCGCTTGTGTAGGTACCACCGCAATGTCTATTTCTCCTGCCAAACAGTAATGTAAACGCGTTGTTGTGTTCCGGTTTGAAGGACATAGATAGTAGCCAGCGTAACTACTGGACATAAGAGACTTAACTATTTATGTCTCAGGATGGCGAGGGCAGTGGAATGCCAAGCATTGCTTTGTAAATAGTGTTTTTTGGTTTTGCTACTGTCCATGAGCGGTTGTATCGCTTACCATCAGGCGAATGGCATGCTCGTCTCGCCATTCATAGCAATAAAAAACAAAGAGACAAATATTATTAAAATGTAGAGGCCTAAAATCAGGTTCGGTTTGTAATAACGGGAAAAAAATAAAAGTTTATTTCTGGATATGCTAAAATGCTATGAATGGCATAAAAATAACACCAGAATATCTATTAGCATCTAAGTATATAAATCATTATGGATACAAACACTAGGCTATGATGATTAAGCCTCAAAATTCCTTACAAATTGTGTGGAATCTATGATCAGCGAGACGTACATATGGGTCAATTTAAAATTAACAATTGTTTTCATGAGTATAGTATGTATTTTGGATAGTGAAGAATCATTAGTACCTGAAAGCAGTACCGCAGATGTCACACTCGTGGGGCTTCTCCCCAGTGTGGATGAGGGTATGAACGGTCCTGGCGTAGGGTCTTCGGAACGCCGCGCCGCAAATATCACAACGGTAGGGCCTGATATAAAATATACGTTTTTAAGGGATTTTTCATGGTACGTATAGATGTCATTTGAAATAAATATTAGCATGATTTTTTATTTTATTTGGGACTGGCAATCCGGCATAACTTTGCCCGGGTGCAGATATGCTATTACTCAACTCCATAACAGAAATCCCCGTTTTTGCAATATTTTTCATTAATGCGCCGCTCCTATTGGCCATAGCGTGATGAAATATAGCCTATAGCCATCCTCGTTAAATGGGCTGTCTAACAATTTTTTTTTTAATTCGATCCTGTAATTCGTGAGATTAACATGTACAAACAAACAAACTCTTAGGCTTTACGTATTAGTATAAAATATAGATTAAGATGGAAGCACAGAAGTATACATTTTATTATGGGGATTTCTTCTTACTGGCTGCATGACAGTAAAACTAATGTATTGTATCAGCCCATATACGACCCACTGCAGGGCACGGGCCTTCTCTACAATCGAGATTACGATTGAGAGTTAGGTCATATAATCCACCACGCTGTCCTAGTGCGGATTGGCGGACTTTTACATACCATAGAAATTTATACAAATCGCTATGGTATGCAAGTTTCCTCACGATGTTTTCCTTTGCCGTTATAGTGTGTGGTGATTGACTATCAACTATTACTATAGTTTTAAGTCCCATCCTCTATTTTGATTGTCCATGGTTGGATAATAATGTCCTATATGTGAACCACAGGGGCCTACCGAGCCGTGCAATAAGGGGGTAGGCTCATAAATATTTAGAGGGCATTTTATATTTGCAGTAAATAAGTCAGTTGTCCAATTGAGTGTCGAACAAAAATTGAGTCGATGTATGAAATTGAAGTCATACACCGGGATTGTTGTGAGGGATGTATAATTTCAATGTTCTCTTTGGTCGGAACTGGAGAAAACATTAGGTGCAATCACAGGTGCAATGCTGAATGCAGACAATACGCATTACGCAAAAAAATAAATTTTTAGTTACATTTTCATATTTCTAAGCCTTAACTCAGTTGTAATGTTTTTGTTATACGAGTAATACTTATATTTGGTTTAATTGCCACACAAACGACAAATAGTAGACGAGACATATAAAATCTACTTATATTAAAGTTATCAATATCAAGCAGTATTTGAAATATAGAAACGCTAATTACAAAAACGCCTTCCCTAGCGCCATCTAGCGCATTCTCCCACAAGACTGAAGTTACGGTAGTTAAGCTTTAGTATGAAAAAGTGTAAAGTGTATGAATATGAATAACCTTTGGTCGGTGTGTATGCGTGCGTGCTCGCGCAGGCGTGCGGCCGCGGTGAACGTCTTGGGGCAGGCGGCGCACGCGAAGGGCCGCTCTCCCGTGTGCGTCCGCCGGTGATCGTCGCGCTCCACCTGCCACCACACCACCAGGGCTGACACGGACCCAATCTACTGCCACCAGCTCGCATCATATAACCAGATAGTTGGATAGCAAGATGACTGACGAGATATTTGGGGTATGAACTGGGCTAAAGAGTGAGAGAAGAGTACTCTCCTAATGATTGGTGACCTAGTTGTACTACACCCTTAAGATTGCAAAAGTACATGAGCGGCGGTGACCGCTTACCATCAGGAGGTCTGCGTGCATGGGCAATGGAAAAATGTTTTAAAACTATGTTATATAGTGTCAGCTCATTATCGAGCGAGAGCACAGAACTCCTTTACAAGTTACCAAAGATGTTTATTGAGTGGACTTGGGCAATCCACTACCAGAACTCGAAAAACAGTGATGTTATTGGCAGCATATTCGTATCTGCCTGGATAACGGCATAAGCAAACAGAATGGGACACCCGCTATCGTGACCAATCGAAATGGGTCACTATGGCCATGAGCCTGAGTGTGTCATGTTTCGACCAGGCCGACATAATTGTGTCAACTGAGGGATGGATAGTCGTAAATGTTTCTCATGAGTCATTTTACTCTGCACTGCATCACATATGTTGGGCCATGGGTTACAGTCCCTATAAACTCTATTTTATATACAAAGCTATAAATAGTAAATTTTTGACAATCGCTCATCACCAGATACAATTTCCCGTTAAATGACTGCTCCCCTAAGATTTTTCAAACAATCTTTTTGAACCCTACATCCAGAAAATTAGTCTTATACTATATTTATATATACGAATGTACTTTTAATAAACCTGGCAACCCTATTAAAAAAAAGTAGTGGGAACTATGCGTCCTACACATACGTTCGCTGTAGTTATGGGAGCTTTTTTCAATCAGTTTCTTGTAGTCATAAACTTGGCGTTGTTAACCTGTAGATATGTATCTGTTGCGTGCGGGAAGGGTTGCTCGCTCTATGGCCTATTCGTAATTACTTGTGTCAAGTTTCAAGTAAGAATTACGGTTTTGGAGTTGAGGGAATAAAAAAAATGTCGGATTAGTAATTGTGGCACTGTCGATAATTTATCCTGTCGTCGTATATGTATTGTATAATTTTTATAAAACCCAGAACAGTGTTAAATGTTCATATTAAAAAATTAGAATTTGTAAGCATGTATCGCAATCAAAAATATATTCATAGAATATATCAACACCTAGTTGGGACAGAATATAAAAATAAGTATTAATCATAAGCTTTTGAAAAGCATATGATTCAATTAATAGTCACCTGAGGAGCTCATTATGCTCATTAAGATGTCACATGAGATTTGTGAAATCAAAAAATTCACGCGTGTTGATAGGTGGGTTGCCCGACTTGGACATCGAGTCTAGGACCTCACGAGTCACAGACCATATCTACTGTCACTAGGTACATAAGTTTAATTAAATAACTAAATTACCTTAACTTTGAACGCTTTAGGGCAAAGGTCACAAGGGTAGGGGCGTTCTCCCGTATGCATCCTCATGTGTATGGCCAAGTGTCCGGACTGGTTGAACCGACGACCGCACACGCGACATGGGTAGCCCTGGAAATAGTTACTTATTTGATATTTAGGAAGCATACATACTCGTATACACAGTCATAAATGATAATAAATAAATACACCCAATAATCACATAGTCCTGACCCCATAAGATCGAGTCTTGTGTCATGGGTATCAGGAACTACAAGAGACTTCTCGGTCTCACAAACACCTGCGCCTAACCTGCGCCACGGAGGATGCCACTGGGACTCTACTTTAGAACCAAAAATATTAATAGTATTAATTTTGTATCGATTTTGAAATATGTATATGAAGTCGGATTAAAACCTAATTTTCCACAAACCTACAGCCTACACACCAAACCCGCCGTTCTGGCGACACAGCCCGCCTGCACAACACGGCGGCCTACACGTATAAGAAAAACGTCATTTCGGTGGCAAGCGCACGCACGTGTTGCCCGCTGACATGACGTTTCCACAACGTAAACGCTATGCTCGTCATAACGTCAACAACGTCATAAAATGTTCCCCATTATATCGAGCCGCTGCCATGTCGCCGTCAAAGTTTTCTGACTTGCAATGACTGAAGCCGCCGGATACCCCGCCAACAAAATGTTGTCGATATATGACGGCGGGCTGGCGGCTTTGATGTGTAGTGGGTACCAAACCCGACGTGTGAATATGATCGTATACTCCTTCATCATCTCAAATGTTAAAGCACCGGAAACATTTTTGTGCCGAGCAGCATGACTTGGTACCAAAACAATAATTATCATTTCAATGACTCATAATCTATTGATAACAAATCGATAAATCGTACATTTGGGTGTTTTTAGTCATTCTCGCTATCAGGTGCAAGGTTGTTAACGCTTCTACTATATTTTTATTCTTGTATAGATTTAAAGGCAGTTGTGACCATTTACCATCCATTTCATATTTCTTCTTCGCGCTATATAGAAAAAGGATGCTGCTTCGCTAGAGCCACCTCATTAATGCTAGTGAGATATCTGTCACAATCTAATTTATGAATTGTCAGTGGTTATTCGTTAGTTACGCCTGGTGTTAGCCAGGTCTATACCAGTATCTGCCTTACTCAGTAAATCATTTTATTTGAAATAGAAAAATTAAATTCTAGAATTCTAGTCCTAATTAAATTATATCCATTATGTATCAGCATACTTAAAAATAGAATCATGGAGTCTACAAACCAGATCAAAATACTGGCAGTGTTTAAAATGAAAGTAAACTTACTGGTTTAGAAACTTTGTGCATTTTTTTATGTGTGTGCAGTGCGCACATGCTGCCTAATATTTTGTCGCATTCCTCGCACACGTACGCCGTCAGAGGCGCTCCGTCAGGACGGTCCTCCCCTCGCTTGTGGCGATACAACTCTCTACAATCGTTATTAAAAATATTGAGATAGAGCAACCACATAAGTCGCTCATATCGTGTTAAAGTTTGCTATTTTCATTGGCTGTCTTTCAATGACGTTACTATAAAAATATCTTAGCAGTCTTTGGATTTTTCCTAGAGTGCTACCGTTTGAATTTCACTGCAGCGCTGATAAGAACATGTATTGGAATTGTCCAATACATGTTCTTATCAGCGCTGCATGTATTGACATGCACCCTAAAATGGTGGAGTAGGGCTATATCGAATCGCAGATGCTCTGTTCAAGCGAAAATCATCATTAATTGAAGATAATGAGATCTTCGGATTTTATTTATAACCCAATGCCTATAAGGTGTAAAATGCTGGAAACCAGGGTCAATTTCTAGTTCATCTGCCTCTACCTTCAGATATACCTTTATACGAATATTAACGTACTTAGTAATTATTAAAAAAAAAGTGCAAAACATACCTGGCGGTGACAAACAGTTGATTGCAAGAGCCGCAGTTCCACATTTTGTTGTTAGCATTGTTCTTGTAGGAGCGCGGCGCACTCCTCGACATCATCGGTCGCTGACAATCAATCATGTGCGACTTTAATTCCTCCGTGGAGGAACATTGCTTGCTGCATTTGTCGCAGGAGAAACAAACTTCGGGGCATCGGAGAGGCTTGGCCGCGTGACTTACTTCCTGGAATGTTGGGTTCGACTGTAACATCGACCTATATACGCTCTACGACAGAGCTCGGATCCTCTACTATTCAAACGATCTGAGTCCTCCACGCTGACATATACATATTAACACATTAGTTTGTTGCTATTTATATAGTATATGTATGTGTATAAAATGTATATATTATTGTCTTCTTTTTTTTTCCTTTTGTTTTAACTTTTAAATAATTATTTATACGCCCACTTCAGCTCATCTCTGCATCACCCAAAGGTCGGCTGGTAGATAATGCCTCTGGCATTAAGTCCACCTTATATACAACGTATATGAAGTATAAATAAATAAATAAAATAAATATACAACGATATTTTTAGGGACCCAGCCCGCTGATAGTATCCGCAAGCGTCCACTTTAGAAGGCCGATATATTAGAATTCATCTTCAAAAATAGTTTCATATCATTATTGTCTTTTCCTCAAAGTGCAGAATATTCGACTGCACACGTAAATTTTTAAAAAATCAGAAGATTTGTTTTGCGAGCCCAGTCTAAAGCCAATTAAGCTATCGTTCGTCGCTGTAGGGATGTGTCTGCATGGAACGCGATAGTCTCCCGCGCGCCACGCGTGACGGAATTACCTCGTATGTCCCTCAAATTAGGATGCCCAGGTCAATTATAGGATTTATATCAAACTACCAATGGACGGGCACAACCTCTCCTGAATACGGTAATTATTATAGACGCTCTTGGTTTGAACTGACGTGTGAGTGGATTGAAAGTAGCGCTATTTGCATTAGATCTGGATGATGGGAAGAAACCTATGACTCTTTCACGTAATGTAAGAAGATGCTTAGATCTAGCCTTTAGAAATAAAGATAGTAATGTTTTGTATTTTATAAAGTCTTTAAACTGTGGAAGGCGGTGACAATTCGCCACTGAATCTGCAGAGCAGGTTGATGATGATGATGACGCTAAGATGACATGATCTTTTAATATATTTGGAACATGACCTTTTTTGTATTTCCCCCAATTAATTGTTAAATTATAAATTATTTTCTTCTTTAATTGATTTTTATGAACATTTCTCATTTGTTCTGCCGACTCTTGGTACCTGTACCACGTTTGAAATCGTTGTTTTGTCTTAATAATAAGCGTTATTACCATGTCTGTATAGGTCCTAGGTTCTCCGAAACACGTGAGCCGATGCTTGTCCAAGGCATCGCCCTCCGCGAACAACCCATTACAGGCGTCGCACACATACATGCTGTGCAGCTTTCGAGACAATACGCTGCTTTTCCCACTGCTGTCCACGCAACATAGCTGCTCTGTAACAACAGTTTATTGACATGACAGGCTCCGTAGCGCAGTAGGTTAGACATTGTGAAACGAGAGGCCGCGGGTTCATGCTCCGCACCAAAATAAACGTGTGTGTGAACCACATGTATTTGTTTCGGTTCTGGGTGCTTGTGAGAATAAAAAGTCGATCTATGACGGAAAAATGAAGTCATATAAATTAAAACTGAATTTGGTCGTTAAAAAAAATACACTGCAAGATATAATCATAACTACTTTTAAACAGGTATTCGATACTTGATAATAATAATACAAAAATAATTATTGCCAATTGGTTTCACAATTTCGCAATATACCATGCAAAGTGTTAAGTGGCGACATCTGTTGTCCATAAGATGCAAATTGTTTGTAGCGCTTAGAAATACTAAAAATAAGTTACTACAAAATACACAGTTCTTGACTAGATAATACAATAAGACAATTCTTTAGCTAATGATTTCTCTTTGCTATTTTACTACTACCATGTACTTTGTAATATTTTTGTTGTTACCGTTAGGCTCTACTTCTAAAGCAGTTGATAAGACACGCTCACAAACTCGGCAAATGAGCCATTCCGTTTCAAAATTGATGTTTCTGTTAGTACCTGTAAAAAAAACATTTACACAGTGCGACAACGGAGTAACTAGGTAAAGCTAGTGAATAAAATTGCTATATTAGCAATTAAAAAATATTAAAAGCGTCATTTCTGTAATCGAAGGACCAAAATCGTTTCAGATTTTTTAAATCTTTTTTTTTTGTTTCCACTCACTTTCCATATTTTAGTGTGGCTGGTTCAAAACAACAGTTGCACTGAGTCGGTTTACACATTTTTAAATGTTTACAAAAAAAACATTAGGGCAACAAAAGCGAATACAGAGGATAAAATGTATGTTACAGAAAACCTCCGAGCAATTTCTATTTCTATCTCTGTCACTTCGGAGTATTTCTACGCAGTAATAGTATCTTCCCTCTCACTCCTGTGTTTTCCCGCGTAACCTGATAGGTGCGCTCAGATTTTTTTCGCGATGTCCACTTGAAGACAATATAATTTAATAAGTAAAATAATGTAATCGCGATTCGCGACCAAATCTGTAGTTTTAATCAAAACTTTTATAAACAAGAAGAATGTGTACCTTCTGATTGAACAGTTTGCATTGGTTCATCAACGAAAGTAGGTGAAGAAACATTTTTGTTATTGTCCGAATTATCTGAAGCATGCAATAATATTGTATGATCGAGAAGATCTGCGTCCGTTGTAAATATCTCATGGCATATAAAACAAGAATGTAAGGCCAAAACATCGGGTCCTTGATTTTCCACATCCTAAAAAGCAATACGATAAAATGGTTGAAAACTATAACAGTAATAAAAGTAGCTATATAAAAAAATTAGAAACCATTTTTAAATCTACTAACTTTGTTTTTTTCTGTTGTATCGCGAAGCGGCAAAAGAAATTCATTAACTGTGTTTTCATCTAACAATGTAGGTTCATTCATGAATGTATTTTCTGATTCAACAACATATAATTCAGTGCCAGGAATTGTGGTATCATCAATGCCTTGCAAAAATATACTATCTACATTAAAATATCTCCCAGAATCATTGTTGAAAAATAATTGATTTTGAACATTATTCATCGATGTAGATACATCTAAATCTTTGTTATCGATCGTGATTGGTACTGGATCATTATTTACGAAAAAGTTATTTGATTCGTAAACTTCTGACAATTCTTTATATGGATAATCTGGTGGATCGAACATCATTTTTATATCTGTAACAATAAGATCTCATTTTAAATTGTAATTCAGACCATTAATAGGTTTTTAGACGAATTATTTATAGTAGCATGTTTGACAGATCTATTATCGATAAATTTTATAGCATTCGAGACAATCACTTAAACGATAAAGCTTTATTATCATCGACGTAATAAACTTCCATTTAATGTATATTGTCTTAATTGGTATAATGGTTATTATTGCAAAAAATATAACAATTATTCTCATAAACAAGAGCTAACTCATTTTATTTGCATAGCTTTTCTATAAATATTTTTTTTACATTTGTACTCTACGAATCGAGAATCGATCCACCATTTACTACAATCGATTACGTTGTCGTGTGAACATCTCTCTGTAATTCATAAACTTATTTTGACAGCAGTCAGCAACACTGACAGTTGCGAGTTCAATCAAACTTCAAGTTGTTTTGTATTTGTAGTGGATGTGTTTATTTTGATTCGGATAATTCCGTTTAATAAATAAAAGCATCTGAATAATTCATAAAAAATAAAAATGAAGGTCGACGTCGCACCGCCGGCCGATAAACCTAAAATTCCATTGCCGACAGTATCACAAATAAATGCCGATAGAATAACGCAAGTAAGTGAGGTTATGATTGTAATTTCATAACTTTAGGCAATATTTTTGGTAAAAGGCATCTTTAAATCATAGTAGAATTATTTTCAATATTGGGGATCAAATAACATTAAGGATATAATAAAATAGTCAGCGTAGGGACATAAGCACAACAATACCAATGAAACATTCATAGTTTATCATTGTTTTTAAATTAGTCTACAATAAAATGTACATTATTATTCTATTATGGTTACAAATCTAACAAAGACTGAGTCATAGTTAACAGTGTTATGGTCTATACTCTGTTAGAAATATATTTGCAAAACAAATGGAAACTCCTCATTCACAATAATTAGGTTAGAAATGTAAAATGGTCATTGTTACACACACTTCACCATTCTGATTTGAATTAGGAATTTAATATATTTAAAACAAAAGTTCAGATTAAATTTGAAGTTTACATTTTTTTTTTATATTAAGTATACCTTGCATTTTCGAAATGAGTTATCTAATTTTCCCCAGAAAATCCATTACTTCAAAGCTACTTAGTTACTACATAACGTTAAAGTATAAGTATAAGTAGTTATAGCTGGTAGATGTATAATCAATATAATATCATGATAACTTTAAGTTAAAATACATTTTGTTAAACTTAAGACCTATGACTTAAAGTGTGTGTGAAAAGGTGATTAAGATAATCACTAGGTACAATATAATTTTAAGCTGAACAATGACAATGCATACATATACACATGAGATTAATGACAGAAATAAACAATATCATAGTAATTGCCCAGATAGCCCCTTTCATAAGAGGGACCTGCCATCGAGATATATAGATATATATATCTCGACTCAGACTTTTAACTATTTTATAAGATTATAAAATAGTTAAAGTCTGTATGGAATTTCAGACTATAATGTAGGCAATAATAAAAAATATCAACATTCCATTACATCATGTAAATATAGTTCCATGTAGTTTTAAAACTGATCTATTTATTATGACTTTTTGAATCAAAACATCAAAACTACATATGGAAATAAAAGTTAAATCCGTTTTCTTCTCTCCATAATTATGGTAGATGGTAGACAGTGAGAAGTTAATTACAGATAATACAAAATACTAAGAAAAATCACTGAGGTCTACAAGTTGTGTGTTTTCAATATTTAATGTGCAAACATTGTTTATTAAAAGCCAACTGGTGTTTTATTTATAAATAGCCATTAAATCTATGTAACTTGGCTCATTGAATTGTGCTCTAAATCAACATGGTCACATATTTCAGCTCGCCAGTCAGTATTGGTCGCCACAAACTAAGGAAAATCACTTACCTTATGATGCCTCGATTGTGGAATCGATATATCAAGCAGAAATACTTGGCTCCAAGTAAGTGTTTAAATACTTTTTGTTAAAAAAAAATTCAATTAAATATTACTAAACTATCATTCACCAAATCAAAGCCTTACTGATTTTGAACAAATGAACATGTTCAAGTTCAATGGCCTAATAGAGTGGGTGCATTGACCTATTTATTTTTTTATTACTCTGCCAGCAAGATTGAGGGGTCATGGGGTTTTTATTTTAATAATGCATAAATGAAAGAAAATATAAATAAAGATATTTTAAATGGGGGATTTTTTATACCTACTAATTTTGTATTATATATTTATAGTAACTAATTAAATGATTTACTAAATATATTTAAAGGTCTAAAACAAATTTAGTGTTACAATTTGTTAGATTTTAAATTATTTGCAGTTAGAGATTTAAGTGTTATGAAAAAATTAAAAAAAAACCTATATTATTAGTAAAATACTAAGTCCTCATAATTAATAACGACAAGAATTCAATTAATATTGCACTTATGACAATGAAAACGAATTCTTTCGAGTTTTAATTGAAGATTAAAGATACAAATTACTTTTTTTATAGTATTAAAAATCGGATTCAACTCTTGACAGCCTCCGTGTTTCAGTTGATTAGACGTCGGCTGCAAAACGGAGGGTCGCGGGTTCGATCCCCGCACCGAGACAAATGCTTGTACGATCTACAAATATTTGTTTCTAGTCTGCGTGTTCGTGAAAACGAAATGTCTCTCGTAGTTTCTAACACCCATGATACAAGATTTGATCTTAGTTTGAGCTCAGGACTATCTATGTATGTGACCGTTGGGTTTATTTATTTATTTTATTTATTACGCTTTCTATTTAACCCAGTAAAATAATGAATATAATACTGAATCACTATTTAAATAATGTTTCAGTTACTCAGTGCGGCGTATCATGATGTTGGAGTTCTCACAGTACCTGGAGAATTACTTATGGCCACATTATGAATCTGACAAAGCCACGCAAGCGCACATGATGTCCATTGTTGTCATGATCAATGAAAAGTTTCGGGAGAGAGTGCCGGCTTGGCAGGTTTGTATATTTTATTTGATACTCATCATATTATGTTCTACGGAGTTGGCAACGCGCGAGTGACACCTCTCGTATTGTAAACGTCCATAGGCTACAGTGACTGCTTATTATCAAGCGCGCCGTACGCTTGTTTGCCTCCTTAGTAGTATAAAACAAACCATATAATATGTCCAACTGCTGAGCATATCTCTTCTGTGGATGAGAAGAGTTTCAGCTTTATTCAATCATGCTGTGGGTGCGTTTACTGTTTCCCCGCGTACCTGAAATGTGCGCGCAGATCGTGATGTAGATGCAGGCATTTCTTTATCCAGTTAATTTCAAATATTTTCTATTATCATATCAAAAAATCTTGCATAATCAATTATTTTATAATAAATTATTGATTTGTGATTTATTTGTATAATTTCAGGCCTTTCTAAAGAAGCCTGATCATTTTCCCGCGTTTTTCGAGCAAGTGCTGCGCACCAGTGTGTCAGACGACTTCGTACGACACAATATGCGCGAGCAAACTGCCTTGCTTCTGTTCCTCAACCATTGCTTCGGCAGCATGGAGGTGCAGTTGTGCCGGGACCAGGTCAAACGACTAGTGTCTCTGAGTATGTGGATTAGTTTACAAGAAGGTAAGCATCAACTGTATAAATTGTTATATTTAAATAATTTATATTAGACATGGGTGACATAACGATAAATTAAATATTTCATTTTAGGTAGAAGAAATCAAGAATTCAAAAAAGTGCCGAAGTGGAAGAAGTATTGGCGTGCAATCCAAAAGAAAGATAAGCCAGAGTTATTGGAGAAACTTAACTGGGAACGGCGGTACTTGCAGCGGTTGATGATCAAGTTTATGCGCATATTGGAGAGTGTACCTGAGACTGGGGACATAGATCCACATGTTGTAAGGTGAGTTTGGTATATGACCTCATTATAAATAATACATAGTATGAATAAATAAGGGCTCAGGGGCTCAAACCGTCATTTTCCGGCGTCCAAATAAATATATTATGCCCGCGTTGTGTACTGCTGGCTATTACATTGAGCTCTGGCGGCCGAACTTTGGCGATGAAACTGATTTGACTAACTAATGACGCACAACGTCATCACCGCGTGAAGCTATGCGTCTTGCGCCTGCCAAGCGCGGCAAGTATGGCTAAAGCCCAAAACAATAATGGAAGTACTTCTTGGGGACGCCTATATGATCAGTAGTAGGCTTACTGTAGCTAAAGATTTTAAGACAGTTACGAATATATTTGAAAGTCACACAAATGTATTATTCCCAACTTCGCATTATGATGTGTCTTATGCCAATTAATGACCGATTTTTTAATTGTAAAAAATTAAATTAAGCGCGTCGAACCGAAAATGTATATAAATCACAGTTACATGTCTTTATTGGAATCCCATCTACCGCTGTAGGCATCCTCTGTCTCCTTTGTATTTAGTGCCTTTCCGAATACTCCAGGCTTAGGCTTACACAATAATTCAATTATTTTATTTTTTGGTGCAGATACTGCGAGCGGTTCCTGGAGCTGATGATCGACTTGGAAGCATTGTTGCCGACACGTCGTTTCTTCAACACCGTCATGGACGACTGTCATCTGGTGGTGCGGTGCCAGATGTCAGCACTCGCGCAGAGACCGGAGGGCCAGCTCTTCTCACAGGTAGGATTTTTTAAAGATATTAATATAGTGTATTGGGTAGATAATGTACGTTTTGCGCCCATATATATATAGGACAAAGTCAAGGGATTGTTGGGGTAAATTCTGATTGTTTGAATATGGACGAGATTTCGTGAAAATCTAGGAGTAATTAGGATTATGGCCGGTTTTATCTTTACAAATACAATGTTTTACTATTCATGTTTAAAAGGTCCAACATCTGGTTTTGAGGCGGGAAATGTACGGTAAATGCCGTTTTATATGATCCCCCTATGGGATGTAAGGTGGTTTGGTTGCAATGTTTCTTTAAAATATTCACCATACATTTTAAAATTACTGAAGTTTACCCGTTTATCAGACCAAATAATGGGATAGATAATTCTAAATGAATTTTGTAGGTTTATGGTTTAACATTTACGTTTAATTAAATTATGCTAACGTGAATCTTAAGATAGTTTAAATTAAACACCTCATAGTTCACATTACATTTATTAAAAATAAATCCACTATAAAATAAAAAGTAAATGCTTAGCCTGCATACTGAGATTATACATAAATACTTTTTAGAGAACATTTTATAGGTATATATTTAGTAAAATCTATCATAATTTTTGTGTTGTTGTAAACGTGACAGTGCAGAGAGCGTAAATAGTAAAATCACTAACCACTACAAGCTTCGTTATAGAGAAAGGACGGCAAATAAGGCTCATTCACAGAATACGCTTACACAATAGTATACAGTCTTATTTTTATATCATAAGAACTAACTGATTCGTTATATTTTTGTTAGTAGTTTATAGTCAAATATTTTTAATACGTCGACTGCGGCGCCATTTTAGCAAAAAAACCGAACATATTGCCCGGGCGTATTAACTATGGAAATAGCCGCAATACGCGATCCATCCGAAAAAGCCTTTCAGTGAGCGACGCGGTAGACGTATTAACAAATTATGATAGTAATATTATTGTTAGTCAATTGTTAGTACTTAATAACTTTTCAAATTGAGTTTGAGTCATTAATTTCTTCATTCTTATACAAAATTAAGTATCTGACATGAGCATTCCGATTATTAAATCACATAAAATTTTATATCTCATATTCCTTACCCCGCTACAACATTTTGACTTTCAGTTAGTTCTAATTTCGTGAGGCAATATAAAGGCACTTCCGTTTATCATGTATACATTCGAAAAAAGGAAATAAAAATGTATAGAGCGAAGTGCACTATCTACATAAAAATACTACAACATTCCCAAAAAACTCTAGCATAAATACTTGCAATATAAACTAACATGTTACTGCAGATCAAAATACTTATATGTTTTATTGTTTATAATACAAATTGACATTCAACGCTGATATGATATTTTAATTACGCTTTGGAATGTAACATTTAATAAATGTCTGTATTTCTAGACTAATTTTAACACGTATATGAGCAATATAATACTTTACTCGCTATGCAATCAATACTGTGTATATTGAAAATACTTATAAATAATATGAATTATTCATTCCTTTAAATATAACGTACATTATCATGTCTGTTATTGGCATGATATGGTGTAAAACCCACTATGATGCAGCTCGCAACTGTTTCGCATTCTGGAATCTTTCTGTGTATATTCGATTTGAATATGTAGGCATAAATATGTCCAACTGACAGGAGATGAATCTCTAGCAGTCTCTTTGATTATACATGCACTTATAGAATCGCATAGCCATCTTAGATCCGCAATGAGATATCGTTACTATGTAACCGAGATTACTTACCTCACTAAAACTTACATTACTATTCGACGTTCGTCAATGTGCACCTATGGTCCTAGTCTTTGTTTCTATTTCTACCACACGTGTCACTGTTTTGATATAATATCGATTTAGGCATTTATAATTCGAGTTTCGTTAGTAATTTCCACCATTCATATGAGTCATTTCGTCGCCCCATTCGCCGGTGGGCACCGCTTCCGCATAACAACTCTTGCGCAATAAATCCGTGACGTGCGATTGGCGGATGACACACACGTAGAATATTAAGATGGCTTGGAATAAATTAACGAAGATATGTGTGTACAACAATTCGTCAAACTTGAGCCATGACATCAATAGGAACAGCCACGCCGTTGTCATTATTAGGAATAACTGCAGGAATAGATTGAAACTGAAAAAAAAAACATTGTTTAGAAAACAAATAACTAAAATATTTGATTACTCCATATAACTGTACATACCATCCTTTCAATTTATGGTGTATTCTGCCATAAATATTTATCCTTTTTATAATCTTCAATGTTGTTATGTAGAAAAACAAATTGAAAATTATCGTAAATGAGATTGGGGTGAAAAATACAGCTATTCCAAGTAATCCTGTAAAATATAATTTAATGTTTAATTTGAAGTTGAATTTTTGCTCATGTAGAATAGGTATAGAATAGGAATAGAGGCAGCCAAATGCACCATATTTATTCTACGTTTTTATGGTACCAAACAATAATTCTATGCTAGGTATTAGAATTATACATTTCTACTTTGAAACACTACAAGATTCTTAATAACTTAATACATAGTTTTAAAACCCGCTGGGTTAATTTTGGTGTTTCAAGTTCGTTTAACTTTAGATTATTAATTACTTTCCTTTTATATCATACAAGTAATACTGGCTATAGCTTTCCAGAGACTATGCTACCCTCCACCAACCCTAAATTAATTTTAGTCAGCTCAATAATTATAGGAAATATTTTTACCGATGGTTTCCTGCTCAGCGTCATCAACAAGAATAGATGAAGAAAATTGTGTTCGCATTTTACGGTAGGGGTTTGTACCTATGTCAAGTAGAAAGTGGGCGCAAATAGCCATAGCCGCCATGACAGTCACACAACACCACACCACACATGAATAGTAGCAGTATTTGCGCACATCCGTCACTCGGAGAAACACGTTCCTCGATCTATAAACCACATATCTATTAAATGTATGCGATCTCCAATGCTGGGAAAAAGTTCAATCAAATTATTACTTACTTAAATGTTTTCCAAATGTAAAAGCCAAAACTATTTAACCAGAAGAAAGCCGCCAAAAGACTTATGTACAGGATTATATCTGAAAAAATAAATTAATAGTGTGTAACATAAATGCTCATATTTTTGTTACTAATACAAAGTGTCACATTGCTTACCTGTTATCATGAAGCTGACATGATTGCTGAATTCTGTGAATATCCTTACTAAATCAGCAGCTTGACTCACAATCAAGCATACATTTATTGTTGTGATAATATTTCCAGGTAAATCCCTCAAAGTTGGTAAAACAAAGTATATTATAGCCACTGTTAGATATAATATCATTGCTAAAGCATGAAATATGGGATTAAGGACTTTTTTCATGAGAAAACTGAAATCTTTCCAGTTAACTTTTACTTCTGGTATACACACCCTGGCATAGATTCCAACCATACTTGCATTGGTAATTAAGATCTGAAAATAAGAAATAGTTTATAAATAAATATACAATATCAATTCAGTTATTTATGACTTTAGTTAGTTTTGTTTTTTAATGCTATTCGATAAAATTATTCATCATTGTGCCATAATTGTAGCCAGGGCTAAAAGTAGTCTCTGTAAGTTAATAAAATCCATACATAAAAATAAAAAAAAACGAATAAACCCCTACCTTGTCCATGCAATATTTATTTTGGACATGTATGTAAGAAGAGGGTTCCTTCTCTACTGGTATCGGAATACTTTCATGTAAGCTGAAGGAGCTGCCAGGTTGCGGTTCCTCTTTAATACTGTCTGTACTGTGTTCATGGTGTATTAGGTGTCTTAAACGGCCATCTGTTAATAAGTTTAGCCTGGAATTGGGAGCATCAGAAACTTTTAGGACAAAACAATAGTCATATTAAAGAGCACAGTATATTCACATAATATAAAATTACAATTAGTATTTTAGAAATAAACAGAAACGTTTTGGCTTACATTAAACACTGGCATTTCATTGTGGTATCAGCTTTCTTAAAATAATTAAATTAAGATAATTGTGTGTGGAACCAAAAACAATGAACTAACCAATGATCAAGCTTGTATTCATTATGTATAGAAATACCAAATTAAGCGACTGATAGCTGCACATAAATTGGGCCCGAAAATACACTGCATGAACCATATTTACTTTGTTACATGGTGTATGATTTGAAAAAATGAGATACATACTCATCCTCAGACTTTCCAAAATCCAATATTGATCTCCATTCTGTTGCTTTGCAGTCGGGTAATCCATATGTAAAATTATAAAATTTCAACTTTGAATCATTACCATCTTCAGTCTTGAATTGAGGCACCCATAAACCTTAAAAATATTTAAAATACAATTAAGCCTAATCATAAATGCGCATGTGGAGCTGGTCTGTAAGAAATTGTTAAATCAATAAATATACTCAACAATCATACATTGTCCTAACCCCACACTAATATTGAGTCTTGAGTCATGGATGTTAGAAACTATGAGACTTTTTGGTATCACAAACACCCAGATCCGTAACAAATACCTGTGGATCACACAAATATTTGTTTTGGTGTGGGGATCGAACTTGCAGCCTCACATTACAAAGCCAGCGTCTAAACAACTATGCCACAGAGGCTGTCTGAGTTGCACTTGTATTTCCCGTTATGGCTTGATAATTTTATAAAATTGGCGTTAACAATTGTTGGCTAATCTACTAACAAATAAAATAATAGATACAGTAATTTATCAATAATTCTTAAGACAGGATGTATGATTTCAATATTCTCAGATACTTCCTATTTGATACCATCATACACAATGGCCGATAATTATAGTGTTCTACCGAAGTTACCATCAGGTACATTGTACTCATTTTGCCGTGCCAATATAATAATATATTTTTATAGCTGTTTGTGGAACATGTTCGTTAGTTGACAATGTATGATAAAATCTGGCATTATGGCAGCTACAGGAAAATATTCTTAACAATGTTTAATTAATCCTGTATCCATGAATAATCTAAATACTGGCCATGTTTAATTAAAAATATCTTATTTGTTTTGCTTCCTCTTGTAGTATTTGGATTTTAACTAGAGTGAATTGTATTAGTCATACGTTTTTGAATTATAAATTCGTTATTTTTATTAAATTTCAATAGATACTTAAAGGTCACAGCATTTTCCATGTACACATAGTGCAGTTCAGCTATTATTGAAAGATTATCATTGGAGTGCAGGTTCGAGATTATTCAAAGCTTACACTTGAACCACTTACTCTGATTATACTTGTTAGCCAATCTGCACACCGAGTCGACCATTAGCTCGTTGTGTTCGCAACATTTATTTATCTTCACTGCGTATTGCCGTTCCGACACTTCGTTTAAATCGGAATCCGCGACTTTAGCTTCAATTCGTATTGTTATTAAACAAAGTACAAAATATATTATAAACATTTTGTTTGTAAAAAGTTGAAAAGAGTTCATCACCATTGTTGCTATTATTACCGACAGTTCAGAACACATCAACTCCAAATCTCAATTTTGCATAGTATATGTCGCACATGTCCGTACTTATTTTATAAAATACAAGAAAAATTGGTATTCTAAGAACAACTAATTTTTTGTTTTATGTAAAAGAGTTGCAAAGCACTTGTCGGTTTCCTGAGTTATTGACACTGACAAGCGTCTGACGTTTCGAAGCACGCCACAGATAAAACCATGTTACCGATAGCAACACTGTTTTGGCGGGAAATTCTAGCGTGCAGATGAAAGCCAACTAGAGTTACTTTATTATTTAATGAAACATTGACCCACACATACATTTTGCCAGTATTCATTTTTAGTCATTTACTAACAAACTATACATACATAATGCCGCAAGGAATATCATTTTCTAATCATCTATCCTTTGAGTTAAATACTTTCTAAAATTAAACTGTTATTTAATTTTGATTAAAGATGTAAAATATTCGCATTTTTATTTCTACTATTTTGTATTTTACGAGTATGTTTCAGTATTATGTGATCTATTTATACCAATAAATTATCACACCCGAATGACTGTTCAATCCTGGTGACCACCACATGTACAGGTTGCTTATTTAAATAAAAGCCAAACACAATTTCCAGCCCCGTTTAACAGTCGAAAGCAGATTTCTTCACTCACGGCCATCAACTAGTGCGTTGATTTTTTGCTAAAAACAGAACTCTACACTTGCAATAAAATTATTTAACACTTACATACCTACAAGAACTGTAATTTTAATTATGTTTTCTTTCCCCGTTGAAGAGCGTGGTAAGTAGATTCCAATCCGCGACCACAGTTTCGTAAGTTCACGTCCTTACGAACAGGCCACCGCGCACGTAGTAGTGAATGTGTATATTTAAAAAATATATAATCATAATAACGCCATCATAATTTGATTGATCGTTACACACTAAACAATTAATAAGCGTTTTGCCACCCATTACAAATTTATAGCTATAGGATAGGAACAAAATAATAAATAAGTACATAATATTAATTATTCCAGAGATTACACTTTAATCCTTCAGTTTATCGAACACTAGCGTGGAATGTTAACCTTCTATCCATTGTCCTATTGGTTGGCAAAATAAAACCACAATACTAATTATAAATTTAATTTATTATTATGCATTCGGAATAGAAACAATGAATTATATCATTATTGGACTTAATAATAATTTTGTTCTTAAACATAGGATTTATATTAAATTCTACTGTTTGGTAAAATTACATAAAAATAATTACATCTATAACATTTGGCGTTAGAAAAATAAAATATATGGCACCAATATTTAACGGAATAACAGTTATAAAATTATTACTTAATATTACTGGATCAATAAAAAATCGATTTTATACATTGTATTTTAAAACTACATCTGTTCATAAAACTGGTTGTGAGATTCTCATACTAAGTATTAGACAAACCGTCCATATGTATTATCTCTTCAGGATAACGTAGGAGGTTAATACTAATTAGAAATAAAATTTTCGTATCAACTGAAATAAAATTACAATTACACGCAGTGTAAGGTATGTAGGCAACGGAGCGGTACATCAGTTGAGTCTGACCTCCACGGTGTCGTCGGCCAATATTTGCTGGTCATCAGAGTCGTCGTGGGGACTTAACCTCGTGGCCAGGGGGCGGGTGATGAACAAACAACAATTCTCATCCGCCAGACATTGGATGACGCGTTTTCTTAAAACAACGAGAAGGAAGAATATGATGACGCCTTGAAGACAGTTGAAGGTGTCCATTATTTTCCTGGAAAATATAATCATTGTAACTTACTGTATTAACTATAGGTATTCAGTTTATAACAAATAAAGTAATTTATCATACGTATATTAATATCGATATTCTATTTATAGGTTCCAATTACAGATTTTGCGTAGCCTTTTTAATTTTTCGATTATGTGAGAAGGCATTGACCATGTCAACCACGCCGGCCCATTGCATATACACGTTTTTATGGATAGTTTTGACTAATTTTGTAAGAGGTCGAATAGTCCTTGCTTACCATATGATGTGCGCCTCTCCGTGTGCGAAGCTTGCGATTTCAAATATCCATGAAATGCCCATAACAAGAAAGAGTTTTAGTGATAGAAGAAATCTGAAAATTTCATACAAAATCATTAAATGCAAGTATAACTAAGTTTAGTCATTACTATTTATTAGTGGAGTGAATATAAAGAGAAATTTTAAATTTAGAAGAAGTATTGCAATACTTCTTCTAAATATAAATCTAAATACTTGTTCGTTTTTCCTACCTCGTTGGTGAATATTTATTATGTTCGAATTTAATTATTGAATAATCAGTCATGAATCCAGCATTCATATTTTTGTCATTGTTACAGTTAATTATAATTATTTATTGTGATTTCATTTATTTATTTAAATAGTTTTCCTTAACCTATATCTATCATTATAATTCTTTTGTGTTAATTTATGTTATCGGACAGAATGAGTAAAAAGTGTTGGCTGTTTGATAAACATTTAAACATGTAATTATAAACATATGAAATATACTATACTTGTGTTTGAGATTGTTCAAAATGCCGACTTCGTATTTCCTTTTTTGTTGAAATAAAATGTAAGATGAAAGACAGAACAAAAGAATGTTGGCTGTTATCAATATTGTTATGGGCCCGTAGAAATATATCCATGTTTCAGTACGTCCTGCAAAAAATTAAGTATTAAATGAAAATACTCTTTGCTCGAAATATAATAATTAACAATCAGAGTAATCTTTAAGGGTTTTCCAGATATAATTGAATATATATTTTTTAGATTGCATAATTCAAATTTTCAAATATCTAATAAACCCGACCGTTCTCCCAACCTTTACATGTTTACATACATACATAATCTCACGCCTTTATCCCTGAAGGGGTAGGTGGAGGTGCTACCAGGACACCCACATTTCTGCTTGTATATTCCGTCCCACGATGTGATAGGGGGCGAGCCTATCGCCATATCGGGCACAAATTCCTGACTCAGCACTTATAATGAATAGAAAAACCCCAATATCACTCACATTGCCCGACCCGGGATTCAACCAAATTCGACCTCAGTTTTGCAATCATACCGTAGTAATACTGCGCCACTGCTCAAGTATACTATAATATTTAGTCACCCTTACAAAATGTTACACATGCAATGCGGGTTGTAGGCAACTTACCGTTGAACCAGCAGCTTCCTTTTCCGAAATCAGGCTTGAAATGATCGCCTTCCACGAAGTTGGCAACGAGAGATACCATAAGCAATAACAAAGTGCATCCCCACGCGTAACAACTGTAGTATAGAAACTGCTTCCGAGCAGTCTTCTTCAAGTATGTCTCGTCCCTGAAACATCGCAAGGCATATACATACATATTTTTTTATAAATATAGCTTTTAAAGAAGGAAAATGTATTTATATTGATTTTCGTTGAGAATACTGTTGCCTGATTTTGATAAATGTTAAATAGGGGAGGCATATAACCCACTGCGTATGTATTATATACTAGAGATCATTATTTATTTTGTCTCAGTCGTGGGATCCTGGGGTCGGTCCTAGACAATAATTAAAATAAGTCAAGTTCTTTTAAGGCATGTAATTTTGTATGGGATATGATCAATTACAAGATATCAAATGTTAATACAGTACTTACAAAACAGTGCGGTATACGTTGATGCAAATGACGTTCATCCAAAAGAAGGTTGCTATCATCCATGTGTACACGAGGAACCCTGAAAGTATAAGAAAAATTAAAATAATAACAAATTCATAAATTATCTCCAACCGCTAAATAAAAAAGCTAGCAATACTCAAGATGTAAATGCTATTATTGCTTAATAATGCTAGTTATTTTAATTATCACATACCTGTCACAGTGCAGACTTCGTTCCTAAATCCAGGGCTCAATTGTAACACTCCAAGCGACAGAAATCCTAATGCCATGCTGATACACATGCACATGTAGCATAAACCTTGGAGATCTCTGAAAAATATGAATTAATGAATCTATAAGTGCACTTTGTAGTGCGTGGTGGCCTGTCGGTAACGGACCAGACGCGGCTGCCTACATGTTCACGGTGGTCGGGGGTTCAAATCACAAGGCACAACTCTGACTTTTCGGAGTCATGTGTGTATTGATAGTCAATCACCACGCACTATAACGGTGAAGGAAAACATCGCGAAGAAACCTGCATACCATAGTGATTTGAATAAATTTCTATGGTATGTTAAAATCCGCCAAACCACACTAGGCCAGCGTGGTGGGCTATATGGCCTAACCACTCTCAATCGTCATCGATTGTAGAGGTGGCCCGTCCCCTGCAATGGGACGTATATGAGCTGATACAATACAGTAATATATAAGTACACTTTGCAGTAAATACAGTAAAGACTAAGGAATCCGAGATCTTCCCAGGCATTTGCTCTTTTATAATGAATTAAATTTATTGTCATGAATTTTATCGTCCTAACATTTGGCCATTTAGTTCATATCGTCCCGGCTTTCCACAGCCATAATATTTTTAAAAAAGAAAAAAATTATAAATATTCAAATGTTTACATGAAAATCTGTTAGGATAATATTGGTTTGACATTTTAAAAACGTTGATAATTCAAGAATAATTAGTATTTACCTTAGTTTGGGAAGGTAGACGTATATTGCCAGTGTCGCCAGCAGAAACACCACCGACACCAGCGTGAGAATACCACTCGTCTCGATGTCATTGCTAGCCGTTTGCTTGATCTCCTCGAAGCACACAACGGCTATTGGTATAGTGCCCTCACTGGGATTTGACACGTTTTTGTACATACTGCCGAGGCAATATCTGTAAGCAATTTTACGGTTAAGTAATTCATACTTAATTAGTATTTTTATTGAACTCTACATTTACTATTGTCTTTCATAAATCACTGCTCGAAATCTTCCGAAAATTCAGGCCGTATTGCACCATATTTAAGTAAGTTTCATTTAGCTGTCACTATATTTACGTGATAAACTATTCCACACTTATCCGAGTGATGGAATCAAATCTAAAAATAAATTATTGCAATTTCATATGTTTTTATACACGCTGGTAATTAGCATGCGCTTCTATTGATAAGAGTACTCACATTAAACGATAATATTAAATAGAATCTGCGACTCAAATACTCACGAATTAGGATCTTCCGCGAACACGAATTTGGGCGAGTCCTGTGTTGAGACTTTGAATCCGTCCAGTATGACGTCTTTAAGCAGCATCTTGCCTATGGTGCAGTTCATTCTGACCATGGGCTGGTCGCCACACCTGCCCCTCGTGGTCATCACACCATCGTCCGGACAACATGGCTTTGCTGACTGCGCCGCCCCGCAGCTTAGCAGCAACATAAATATTAATAGTCTCTGTAACAAAGAAATCGATTAATAGTATTGTACAATTTTTGGATGTTTTGTAATTTGTATTGCTCGTGATTGGAACATGATGGAGTTTCTTAAGAACAGTAATAAATATATGAATAAATAAAATTAATAAATCAAACAGTCGCACACATAGTCAAAGCTTCATGGTATACCAAATCTTGTGTCGCAAGTATTAGAAACTACGAGAGACTTGTCGGTGTAAAAAACACCTAAACCCGAAGAAAATACCTGATTGACACAAATATTTATCTCGGTGCGGGTATCGATCACGCGGTTTATTGTTTCACAGCCGATGGCTAACCCACTGCGTCACGGAGGTTGTCAATATCAACACTTAACAGTGACGTTTAAAGTACTGTCCCCGAGATTAATATATATGTTTCGTTTCTTGGAAATTAGTTGTGAGGGACATTACCTCGGACTAAACCCGAAACAAACATTTGTGAATCACACGAACAGTAGCAGTTTTACATCTTCCAGCGCACGGGGCGATATTTCTGTGACTATATCTATTTATCATCCAAGAAAGGTATTAAAACCCAGCTTGTGATTTCATCCAGCGTCCTGGAAGGTCGCCCTACGCGATTACCTTACACCGGCCCTGCCGAGATAAACAGTTGTTTTGTAGTCCGTTCCTCAAACTCCCTGGCAATTCCCTTAAGATAAGGAAATACTTGTTGGCAAAATAGTTGAATCAGATTTTCATTCAAATAAGGATTATGTCTCAGTTTAATGAACGCAATGTTATCAATTTAGGGTCAACGATTCATAAGACGCTTATTAAAATGACCGCACTTGTTTTTGTAGTTATACAAAAATTGTTTACTTATTTGGAATCTATTTTATTGTGAAGAAAATGACACTTGGCAGCCCGACCTAATGTTGTTTATCATTGCATGGACCTTTGCACTTTTTTACATCATCACTTACATCATTCAATTAGATGTCATGGACTAGTCCTTTATTGCCTTTGGTCGTAAATTTCAAAAATGCAAAAGGTGCTAATAAGTTTTTAAATGTTAATCAACCTCTATACTACGAGTATATGTATAATTTGTTATATTTGATTATATTTATTTAATTGAAATACCTAAAATAAAATATTTGTAAATATACAAATAATAATTTTAACATGTTTTTATCAACCTGCGCAACTTGCTTAAAATAGTATAAATTTCGTAAACATGTTTAGGAAACATGAATAATTCTTTGTTATCAAATTTGGGAATTTTGAAATAGTGGGTGATATCCACCCATCTAATGCTTCATAAGTAATGATTCATCACCTTAATGATTAGAATGAAATAATTGTGTGATGGAAATATGTTTAATTATACATACTATCTTTATATGCCCCTGTAGGGAATTCGTCTTCCCCAATATTGTGGTGGAGGTTCTTGTTGCGTTGGTTTAAGTACCAAATTAACATACTAGTCCAATCTGTATTGGGAAACGTGTGGATTTTAATACATTAGTATCATATTTAGTCTCAGTATTTACCTTATCAATTAAAATATTAAATTCATATGAATAATTTATTATTGCTCATTAACAAAGATGCAATCGCGTGCACAACAATATGACACCTTCGTACTTAGTATTGTTTAATAAAACTTATCTTGCAAAAACGATATGCACTCGTTATTCTCGCCCACCAGCATGCTCAATGTGTTATCCAAGTGTCAATTATTTTGATTACATTAGCCGAGACATTGAAGGGTAGGCGAATAAAACATCACCTTGAATCAGTGCAATTATGTCGATCACAAAAATAGGTCACTCGACAATAACGGATCGGTAATGATATGTAAGGAGGGTAATCGGTAATTGGGTCTTAGTTGTGAGGTCACATCACACCTCATAGGATAGATGTATTGTATTGTATTGTATCAGCCCATATACGACCCACTGCAGGGCACGGGCCTCCTCTACAATCGAGAGTACGATTGAGAGTGGTTAGGCCATATAGTTCACCACGCTGGCCTAGTGCGGGTTGGCGGACTTACACACCGTAGAATTTTTTTAAAATCGCTACGGTATGCAGGTTTCCTCACGATGTTTTCCTTCACCGTTAAAGTGCGTGGTGATTGACTATCAATACACACATAACTCCGAAAAGTCAGAGGTGTGCCCTGGGATTTGAACCCGCGACCACCGTGAACATGTAGGCAGCCGAGTCTGGTCCGATACCACGAGGCCACCACGCACTTTTTGGGATAGATAGGATAGATGACTCGTGCGAAATATCAAAGAAATTGCGTAAACTTCTGTAATTAAACGCATCTATACGTTGCTATGTTTGTTGGCGTACTATTTACATAAATAAATACATATTTAAGTACATAAAAACGCGGCTTTATGATATTCGAATCTTGAATAAAATATTGAATAGGTACTAAGAATTTTTTATTTTACAAATGACAGAATAATAGGCAACCGGATTTACGAAAATAGCCGCAGCGGCCGTTACATAATACATACATACATAAGTGCGCTTAGACGTAAACGTATTTTGAAATCTTTTTATACAGATTATGGATGTTTATTTACAAGAAGTATGATTCAACATTTTAGTTGTTGTTGTTAGTATTATTTGTCTTATTATGTACCTGGATTGTTAGAATCCCTTCATTTACGTACGCT
This sequence comes from Theretra japonica, assembly GCA_033459515.1. Taxonomy (NCBI): domain Eukaryota; kingdom Metazoa; phylum Arthropoda; class Insecta; order Lepidoptera; family Sphingidae; genus Theretra; species Theretra japonica. Next base: position 5,915,471 of record CM065951.1, on the reverse strand, counting down.
GACTTATGTTAACAAAAAAAAGTAGTGATGAATGTTATTTTTAGTAGAAAGTTATTCCACGCATCTTTTTCGCTATAAGGAATTTATTATGTGAGCGATAACTCACACAACTGAGAAACGGACTGCCAAAATACTGGTCACGGGTTCAAATTCTGTGCACACAACATTGACGTTTTCAAATAATTTTTATATTATAAGTTGTTTATGGTTTGCTTTAACGGTAAAGAAAATACCGCAAAAAATCCATCTTACTTGCAAATTTTACTATAGAATTCTTGAGTTATGCGAAGTCTACCAAATCACAAGTCAAATTCTCCCTCAAACATGCCTGAAAAGTGAATTAGCGCCTAGTCCATGTATGAGTAAGTTTTGAATAATGGTAGGCAGAAGACATATCGTTTTATTAAACATACGTATTTATAATAGTAACGATACTCTTAAACTGGAATAACATCGCTTATTCGACAACACAACACTTGACAGTACAAGTGTATATCGGTACATGCTCATTACGTGCTCGATAACGAGTTATCAATGAATGCTGCGTTTCTAACTTGGCGATCAGTCGGTCGCGTTTGTTTGTCAACGTACAATACAATTCGTAGAATTCGCAAACAGCTGTATTTGTTAAATACAGGAAAGTATTGCTGTGAACGGAGTGTATCAAAGTATAAGATTGTCAAAAAATAAGTTTAATTTGTGTGTACCATTGCATTTTTCTTTGCAAATTGAAAACAACGAAGAAATAAATATGTATAAATATCGGTATTTACGCATCTATAGATGGATTTTAGGTATTTTTTATATTACCCTGAATCTGTATCGGACGCAGTGTTGAACAATTTCATGAATTCCTCGAATGGTCATTATTAACAACAAAACATTTTATCGCGATTCCTAGTCATCGTGTTATGTGTTGTTTTCAAATATAATGTACTCTCATACACAACTATGTTGATTTTTCGTAGTAGGTACCTATATTATCAGCTATCACCTACTATTGCCACACAGTAAATAATGACAGCCTCCTTGGTCATGTTGGTTAAATTCTCGACTGAGATACCAGCTGCCGAGGGTTCAATTTTCGCACCGAAATCAATGTTTCTGCGATTTACAAGTGTTTGTTTTAGCTATCGGTGTGGAGATACTGAAAAGTATCTTGTAGTTTCTGATATTTACAGCTCAAGACTTTTGTTTTCTTTGGGTGTGTTTTTATACCAAATGTTTGGGCATTAATTTGGTTAACAATGCCTTTTTCAGAAATAATATGAGAAATAATGAAAGTAATGCAATTAGTAATACGATAAAATGTTAATTGTTATATTCGGTTATTAGTTGGCGTCATGTCGTGTCTGGTTGCCGGTCTGTTTATGATATTTGATAATGTTTGAACTCTGTGACATCTATTACACCAAATATTTTGTACGAACGTGCCGGCATACAAGCATTAAAAACTTTAAAATGAAAATTAATCTTCACGGTCTGAGGTCACGTATATCTAATATTGTGAACCCGTTTTAGGATAAAGAAATGTTTATCACTTTTGTCTTCTAAAAATATCTAATTTTTGTATCTTAAGCTCTTATGTTTTCACTAATTAAATAAGACTAGTGATCATTATCTATACAGAAGTCACATTTTATATCGTTTGCTAAGTCCTACCAAAAATTCTGTGTATGGTAATAATTTGTCATATGTGATTGAATTGCTACTGGAAGAATTTCTTCTCTTTTTTTTCATTTAAGCATGGGTACGATGTCTGATATCGCTTGATAGTTGATACCTCAAACATTACATCCATAGCTCTTTCAATTCTGATTATAATTTGTTCTGTAGCTCTCCTATATTACTATGTATTCGTATGTATGTTTAGATTCAACGCCCATTTTACTAGAAAATAATATCACTTTCTCATTTATATTTAAAAGCCGATTGATTAATATTGGGGATCCGGACAAATGTTATGTCGATAACTGATAAAAGGGGGTCGTACTTTAACCATTGACTGCAGATAACAGTTATTCCTGAACGGAAGTTTTCGGTTTACACACATTTCCTATTGTAGTGACTGGTGATATAATATATTTTTGATATGGATATCTATTTACCGGGCATGGGTATATCCCATTGCTATTGGCACGTTAAACACATGTATCAAATATTTTCAGTATTCTCTACGGTTCTGAGGTGTTATACCCCAGTCTACTACGTCAGCTTAATGCTATTGCCAGATTGAAATGTGTATCTTTTACATTCTTCAGTACATGTAACTTAATCATTGTCATCAACGAGAAGTCTTGTGTTGGACATATTATTAAAGTAATCATTACTTAATATTATAAATGGGAAAGCGAGTTTGTTTGTGTCGCTTTCACACGGACACAAAATACTTATATAGGGTAGTTTCATCCATAAAAAAGTACCGTTCACGAGGCATAAACAGTAATTATTATACGGTAGACCAAAAGAAAAGAAACAAACATAAAAAACTAGTTCAATATAAAAAAACATCGGTCTGCCGACATAAACAAATTGCAACTGAATACTTGAATGACAAAAATTTACATTGTTGTAACTTGGTCGAAATCTGATGTCTAAAAAATCTTCTATTTCCGAGATATCTTAAACATGTGACTGAAGCCACCCGTAATTTATTAAAGCATATTAATACTTGCATTACTTCAATGAATCTGAATGGTTATAATCCAAGGTATTTATTTCACGTATATGATATTCGCAAAACTTTAAGTACACAATTCTTGACATTTGTTGGAAATACGTTACGTTTTTAATATGTTTATAGTAAGAGGAAATTTTGCAAAATGTCGAGGGCAACGTCCTGACAATAAGTAAAACAAACATTAACATAGTCACTCGTTAAAAAAAAACAGTAATTTGCACCAGAATGTGTTTCATGCATTACTGGAAAACTCTTATTCTAGGCTGGGTAAATGTCTACTGAAAACTAGATGTCGTCAATTAAATTCTAGTTAAAACAATGCCAAAATTAATTACAGAGTCCAAAAGAAAATAAGAGCTACCGCCTTTGTTGCACTAATATATTTTCAATTGACTTTTTATGTATTTAACATCATGATCAATTATTTTGTGGACTCATTAAAGTTGTATCGAAAAAAGGCTCAGCAAGTATTCTACTGACTACGCTATTTTTATATAAAGTAAATTACGGTCAGGCGATGCCCTCTGCGTCCGCGCGATTTTAAACTTAAAATTTAATAACCTAAGTTTATCGTTCAATGCACTTGGAAAGTATTAATTATTGTTATGTATTATTACTAATAATCGATGATTGTTTGTATAAACGCGCAATAAACTTATTATAAAATTTAAACGAAGCGAGCCCAGTGGGTAGCTTAGACAATGCTGTTAATATCGTAACTATCTAAATAGTAATATATGTGTATCAACATGAAAACATATCAAATGACGCAAATTATCCGTTGTTAATACAGTAACAATATTAAAGGCAAAATGAAATACAATATTAACGCGATTCAAGTTCGACGATCTACCCCCAAAAGTTTTTAAATTGTAAGCGTTTATAATCACGTTTTAATTATTGCACTACATATTGATTTTATTTATTGCGATGATGAGTGTTAAACACATACCTTCATATTTTCCAAAAAGGTTTTGCACAGCGCACAGGACAACACGCACCGGACACACTGGTCGCGTTCGAGTGTCGAATGAGTTAATAATTGTCTATCTCCCCGTACTAATTGTTATCGATTCTCGATTTGAATAAAACGCTTTAAAATTGAAACGTCTAGTTGTGCAATGTTTCAGTGTGATGGACGTCACTAACACGACGCGATGTATCGATTAAATCCGATATTGTCAATCGTAAAAAATGATGCATTGAATTGTATTGATGTTAGGTTTAATGTTATTTTTTTTATTTTTTTTGTTCTCCAAAGAAAGAATATCAATTAAAATATGTATTGCATAGAAATGCACTAGGCTATTGCTTACAGATAATCAGTGTAGTCGATGTATAAAAAAGAAGTATGTAAAAAGTTTATTGCAAAACGTTTGTTTGTTAAATGTAAAATGCTATTTGTATAATAATAAATGGCAATATAAGGATGTTTGTTGATAACGTTAGATATTAATCAAATTTCGCTTTAGACTCGTAGTCGAGTAAATTTTCATCTCGGAAAATATTATGCAACGATACTCGTGTGAAGTACGTTAAGTGCGTGGCCTGTTGGTAACGGACGAGACGCGACTGCCAACATGTTCACGGTGGCCACGGGTTCAAATCCCAGGGCACACCTCTGACTTTTCAGAGTTATGTGTGTATTGATAGACAATCATCACGCGCTATAACAGTGAAGGAAAATATCATGAGGAAACCTACATACCGTAGCAATTTTAAAGAACTTCTACGGTATGTCAAAGTCCGCCAATCCGCACTAGCCCAGTGTGGTGGACCATATGGCCTAACCCTTCTCAATCGTACTCTCAATTGTAGAAGAGGCTTGTGCCCCGCAGTGGAACGTATATGAGCTGATACAGACTCGTGTGAAAACTAGTACAGATTATACGATCACTATTCAATGTTAATAAAATAACAAACTAATAGTACTTACTAGTGTTGTTTTGTACCCATGATAGTAATGATACTGTATGTTTCTATATCGGCAATCTAATTATCTAATTAATGCAAGATCACTGCACAGAGATGCGTGACTTGCTTTATTATTGTCAGTCTGTACCAGTACAAGTGACAATAATTCGAAGTCTGAACATACGATATTTAAGACTTCATCTTACCTAATTGATTATTTAAGTAGTTGTATATAACTTCATATAGTAAATTAATTAGTAATGTATTTTAGTGTTACATTACGGGGATAATAAAAAGAACATTGAACTAGCGGTTCGACCCAGCTTCGCCAGGTGGCAGTGAGTCTATTCAATTCCTCTTTCCATTTGAATTTTAATAGTAAAGATTAGAAGGTATTATTTATTTATGGAAATAGCTGTATTTGACTGTTTATGTCGTAAAAACTACCTTGGGGCTTTCGGTTGTATCTTATCAATCCCGCGTTTAAGGGTATTTAATAGGTTACATTTTTTGTATCTATTCGATTATTTTGCACAGGGTCTGTTGCTGCGAAATTCGACGATTTTCCTGAACCAGGAACCTACGAGACCCTAAATCAATACAACTAAGGCTTATCTGTGTAGTATTAACTGTTAATGAGTTTATTTATTCTGATGCATCCACACCGCACTTACTTTTTGTTGAGCAAATTTTCTAAATGTCACTCAGCAACAAAATGTTAATTATTGTCAGTACATGTTACTGTCATAGTAATATGCTAAGTAATGTTGTCAATCGACACTATTGTTGCACAATGTTGTCCCACAAAAGGTAACTGCAGTGAGGATACACAATTATGCGCTGTGCATGAGTGGATTGTGGAGTGCTACTAATGTTTTATTGCTATAACTCTGAAGTAAGGCGCTGCATCCAAGTCTGTGTGCACAGTACAATCTCGCAGTGTTCTTCCAGGGGATTATTTTTCTTTCTCTCTCTCTCTTTAGCCACAGAAAGTTCACAGCTGAACATAGGCCGACCCCAAGGCCTCTCCCTCTTCTTTTTATGCTAGAGTGTATTTATCTCACGTAATTTATTTCTCGCTGATTTATATAAATCTAATAAATATTTTTATTTATATGCACAGTAACGCCATCTTGTAGAATATTACATTACTAGTGAGTTTAAACATGCCTGCTTGGTTGTGGCGCTTTTTTGTCACGAAATTATGCATGGTTGTACTAATCTAACGGTAGATGTCACTACATGTCGTTTTAATAGTTCTAATAAGAACATCAAATATGAAATAAGGTCAATAAACTGATTTCTATTCACATCTAACGTTAATCTAATAAGCCTTTCTTGACCAAGAACATCATCAGACAAAAAATATTATTATTATTAATTATGTACTATGATAAATTGTAACAGTCCGTAATCGCTCACTGCTTAGCACGAGACTCCTTCACAACAAATTGAAAGGGGTTAGGCCATAGTCACAGTCGGCCTTCACGTAGTATTGAAAATTTAGTTAAGATCTTTATCATCATCATCATCATCATCATTATCAATCCGTTGTAGTCCATTGCTGGACATAGACCTCTCCTAAAGTACGCCATAGAGCCTGGTGTACTGCTATAAGAATCCAGTCGCTGCCGGACCTCTTGTGCAAGTCGTCCTGCCGTCTGGCCGGAGGACGTCCCACGCTACGTTTGCCAAGACGCGGTCTACACTACAGAACACGCTTACTACACTGTTATTAGATCTCTATGATGCGCTGATTTACTTACGAAGGTTTCATTCACTGTTAAAATTCGTTTTAATTGACTTTTCAAATGTCAGTAGTGTGCTCTGATATTCAAACTCACGAACACCGTTTTTGTACCCGCGTCCCGACCGTTACCAACAGGCCATTGTGCACTATTATAAAACTATAATAAAACATCATGAAATGCATAATTATTTATTAAAAATACTTTGTATTAAAATTATACTAATACTAAAGTATTAGCAATTAGGCGGTGTTGCATCGTAGATGTGATGTAGATCCTATGTGATAAGGTGATTTTCTATACATATGTATCTGCTTCTCTCGTCTCCGTTTCAAAGGAAACACAGCTATAATAATATTACACAAGTGCTCTGTTAAATATTCTGACTTAACACTAGGTTGCCAACTTCTTAAAGTCCGTACTACGCAGCAACCACCAATTTTAAATAATACTTTTGCAATATAAAAAAACATCTAACCTAGATAGCTGCCTTTACTTCAGTAAAACTTAATATTTTGTCAATATTTTATTTTGTTGACTAGTTAATACCTACATGTAATTGTTATAAGTATGTGGGTAACTTAAATTGTAAATAACATTAGTACTACATATTTTACGAATAAATAATAATGTTGGTTCCTGCTGACTTGTTTTAGTCGGTAGTATTGGTGTTAAGCATAATCATGGATATAGAGAGGCGGTAAGGCCAAAGCCCTCACGGGCTTTATTTTAATCATATTAGTGTTATCAAGTAATCAGTAATCGCCAGCCGACTAGTCATTAGTTTTTACAAAAGAAATTAAATATTTTAAATATAAACATAAAGGCTATTTTTTGGTTTTTTGTTTTCGTCGAAGAACTTAAATTACAATCGTTCGTATCGACATTAATATACCATTATACAAATGCTGCGTGCTTACGTAATATATCATCGATCATACCTTAAAACAACTACGATTTTTATGTACTTATATCTAATGAATATAAAATATTTGTATGTACAACATAGGAGTAACTCTTCTGTAACTAGTAATTGTAACTTCTTTTTAAAACCCAATTGATATTTCTGAGTTCACACACAATAGGGGACGTACACAAAACTACGATGCGACGTCGCATCGCAAAAATTCGCGAATTGATTCGTATCGCGCATTCCTGCTTCATTGTTTGTTTTCGCATCGCACCGATTCGCAGTTTTGTGTACAAACCCATAATCTACGCCACCGCACTTTCTAGAGTGTTGCCAGTCCTGACTCTAAATTCAATTTCATTACACGGCTCTATAATAATATAAAATAGAGTCTCACAAAAGCTCTTCACTCATTAAGATACATATTATATACGTCTAAGGTTCTTTAGCCAGACCCGAAACAAAAATACTTGTTGATCTAATAAATATTCTTCTCGGTTCAGAGAAACTCTGAAAAGTCCAGCGGCAATAAACAAATAAAATCATTTTATCATTCATCTATCATCAAACTTCCTTGATAACCCAACTCACATTTCACGCTTTTTTAAAATGCAAATTGTCTGCCGTTTACTGCATAGTAATCAATGACGTGAAACCCACATTATTTTATTTACGTATAAAAAGCTATATTGGCATATTTGTATTTTTCTCCCACCCTATTCATAGTCCACAGTCATTTGAACAGTTTTGGTTTTGACAAATTATTTAGTAATTCATCTCCGTTCAACCCTCGGTATTAATAGAATTGATAGAAATACATTTTTTTTTGTCTAAGCAGATGAGCTCGCGGCCCGCTTGTTGGTAATTTTCCAACGCCTCACATAGGCTTCGGCAATGTTAGGGGCACATTTTGCCTGCCCTGTAGTGTGGACGACTAGCATAACTAGTATTGTATAAATAATACATGACTGTCTATGTATCCATGGTCGGTAGTTCGGTGTGTTGGACGACATTATCTTCATCGTCAGCCCTGGCCGCCAGGTGTTTGTCAAGCTGTTTCGACAAGCAGAAGAGCCAGCCACGCTTGTGCATTAGTTTCAATACGCGAAGCCGGAACACCACGAGCACTAAGAATGTTAACAGCCCTTGGAAAGTATTGAATACGTCGATGATAGTCCTGCAAATAAAATGTATTATAGTTATTGTTAAATTGAACTGAGTAAATTACTCATATATGCAAATATAAAATTAAATTAAATTACAACACATCACTACAAATCAATCACAATATTTTATATTTAATTAAGAAGGCTTCACATCAAAATTAAAAATGAGAAAACATTATATCCTAAGTTAATGTAGCTACTAGCTAGTAATAATATCTAGTGGTTACATCGTTGAATATAATTGAATGATATTTGGTGTAAAAACTGCAGACGCGATACCGTGTTGTGCACTTTCCTTCGATAACGAAGGTGATTATGTCACTGCTATTCAGTTTATTTAATTACCTTTATTTCGAACGCATTGCACGTTCCGTTTACTCGTAGTATAGTCAATTGTTCTTATTATAATAGTAAACAAACATTTTTGAATTAGCTTACCAGACTATGTGGCTCGGCATTAAGGAACTTATCATCTCCGTCACCCACGGCAGTCCCATGATCACGACCAACCTTATAGTCATTGTAAACCTGAAAAAAAAACATACATTATACTATCTGAAATAATGTAATTATTCCCAGTTCCACCGTTCGACTTTAGATAATTTTCCTGTTGTGTTGTGTTTATGAGTAGCGGTTGCTAAATGCTAAGCCGCTATTGATATTCTTGTGATTTATTAACTAGACCACTTTTGTCATAAACAACACTTTTTTATGTATGAAATGTACACGAAATATCGCACAGAGATTTTATATAAAGCGGTCCAAGTATAATGTATGTTTTAGGTGTAATTAAATATCTTTTAATATTTTTTTTATGCTTATGGTCTGATATTTGCCCTTGATCGGATGTTCATGTTTCGTTGCCATCAAGTATCCGTATCGACTAAGTTTTTTTTTTGGTTCTATATGCGCTTCTTAGATTTGTTGTATTTTGACAACATTTAAACGATTCAAACGTATATTTTCGGTTTTTAATTATCAATTTTTAATTTTACTTGCAAGCTACCTATACAATATTGTTTGAAGGTTTTGTATTTCACTTTTCTTATCATAACAGCTTCGTATACAAAACATGTTTTGGCTATAACAACAAGCAACATCCAACAAGGGAATGTCTTAATTTGTTATCATAATTTACATAAACCAAGACCAACAACACGTCATGTTTGCAAAATGATAAAAATAGTGTAAAAATATGCACGTGACTTAAAAAAACTTTGCGGGCATGACTCGTTACGTGTACTTACTTGTATCTGAGCACTTGTAAATGACGCGATGAGAATCTAGTCGTCCATATAATAGAAGATATGTAAATGAATATACAAATATTTGCCAGTATGAGTATTGTCATAACGCTGTACATGTAGTACCACTGGAGCTGTTTCGCTGAAAGACCACGATAAATGTTAAATAAGGCTGTGAGCTATGAATGAACAGCTCAAGTGGGAAATAGAGGAAATTTCATATAGTTTAAAAATTTATTGTAAATACATTTTAATCGATTACTCAAATGTGCACTTTGCAAATTGGCATCGTGGACCTGAAATTCGAATTCAGAACTTAACGGCCCCTAGTCCATATATATTCCCAATAGACTAACGTTGATACTGTTGATATAAAGTAAAATATAATTAACTTACTCAGGAACCAGCAGTGGTTTAAACCAATTCCAGGTTTCTCGTGATCTCCAGGATGGAAGTTGACGATAGCCATGGCAGAGGTCAGTACGACCGGACATCCCCATGCATATAATGCATAATAAATAAAATATTTCCATCTATAATCTGCGATAAGGTTGGGTTGTCTGAAATTTGATATAATGTATCACTTATAGTACAAATATTCAGAACAATTCATATAAATTTAAGAATATTGTTAACGTAAGACATTTTAATTAATTATAGTACGCTAAGATAATATACGTCTTAGTCTCGATGCATTCACGTTACACTATTATGCAAAACGGTGGGCTCATTTTTCCTGAACACCACCATAATGGGGATTTTTTGTACAAATATGTAATACTCCTAGTATTGCTTGGTTGGTACAAAATTGACCAGTATCAAAGAAAATTTTCTAATTAATTAATCTTGGATGATCATGAATAAGAACTATGCATCTTGTTGGAGAACATATTTGCGGAAATGCAAAAATATTAAAATGTAAAGTAATTTGGAAAATACGGTTGTATTTTCGAATGAAGGTGCTCAAAATAATGAACAGAGTAGACTGATGCAGAAAGGGAATAATTCATTGTCTCAGTATATAATAGTTGTTTGTTTCTCTCCGTACGTCCTACGTAGGCCTTATTGAGTGAGACTCCTCCAAAAACGCATTGTGTATCTTACTGTTAGAGGCAGATCATACAATTTATCAACACAACATATAAAAGTATTAAATAAAAAGAAGCTAACCTCGTTGTCATTAGAACTTGTATTGATATGGCATTGGTCCAGAAAAAACTGGCGATCAGGAAAAAGTAAGCTAAAAATCCTGAAAAAGAAAATTAATATTAAACATATGTAAATGCTAATTATATTAGTTTTGCCATCATCGTCTTGTACAATCTTACCTCTGGCTGCACAGAGGTCCATATTTGAATATGACATAGTCTTCATAATCGCCAGTATGCTTAAACCAATGGCCAGACTTCCGCAGAAGTTTATTATGCTCTTGCCTTGAAGATCTCTGAAAAAATAACACATAATTGTTAAGTTAAACATCACTTTAAAAGTTTATAGCGTGGCTTTGCTAATTTATTTGCCATATTTTTATAGACACGTCATAGATGCATGCAAGGACGGTTTATATGGAATCCATAAATAATATTTCATGTTTAAATGATATGAGACGGCATGTACGGCAGTTTCGAATACAAAATTATATTTTTGTTTATTACCGACTGCATCGGTGGCGTAGTTGTACTATAATACGATTGCAAAGATGAGGTCTCGGATTCGAATTCCAGGTCTGGCAAAGAGATATTGGATTTTTCCGTGCATTATCAGCCCGGAGTCAGGAATTTGTGCCCGATATGGCGATAGGCTCTCGCTCCCTATCATATCGTGGGACGGAACATATAAGGTGAAATGTGGATCTCCTGGTAGGACCTCTGCCTACCCTTTCTGGGAAAATGGCGTGAGTTTATCTATGTATATTGTGACGTTAGGACTATGTAAGTTACTCTTGGGTGTATATATTTATCTATGAATGAATGTAGGTTCTCTTACCTGAGCTCCTCTATCGTAGCGTAAATAATAACGGTGATTGCGAGGAATATAACAGATACGATCATGCAGTATCCTAGAATGCTGTCGTCTACAATTTCTGTTTCCTCGTCCCGGCATACCGCGGCTACATCTTTCACTTTAGTTGCATTTAGATTTTTCTTTAGCATAGCGACACAGCTGGAAATATATAATAGTATATAGAAACTATGTTTAAGTTTTAAAATGTACTTAGTATGTTAGGTGAGTTGGGCATAGCTTGAATTCCTTGTAAAATTCATTGCTATACAATACGTTTCTACTAGTTTTGAATTACACTTAAAATAACACATTAAATTGATTAATGTACCTATGTATAGTAAATTGGTTTATTGTTTAATTTTATTTCGTTTTTAATTATATCTGGCTAAATGTAATTGCAACAGTGGGAAGAAGGGATTTTTAGGGAAAATGCAGTGAACATTATTAGGTTCCCGCTTATCGGGAAATCGGGAATTGCCCAGTTTATATTGCTATATAGTTACTTCCACACGGTAATAAATACATCGCGGGAAATTTTCCCAATGTATTGCTTTTAAATTATAAACAACCTACTGCATGCAAAGGGACGGTTTTAGACTAATTTAGGTTATCTGTTAATATCAGTATGTGTGACAATATGTGTTAAGGGAAAGTTGTCAAGCTCCCCTTTCTATAGTTTACTGTGGTACTCAAATTGCTTTCGCACCGCTTTGTGCTGTAGTCAGACGGTAGCCTTAAACCCTACTCAGACAACCAAACCCCGGCGTGTTGAGGGCTTCAAAATTGCTTCTGGCCAGATCCAATAAAAAAATAGTGTGATATTTTAAATATCATAATAAATTACATTCACATTGTATTCTTAGTCGTAATTTTAATTATTCTATTCGTAAACAGATTTTGTTTCATTGTCAAAAGTTGCCTCACGCTTTTATTTTATAAATTAAATATTAAGAAGAATTGAAGACACTTACAAATCACCTGGATGTTCTATTTTCTGTGGTCCAATATTTAATATCAACGTTCCACTATCACTCACATTGTAATTACCCAATAGAACGTATGCTTTACATTTCAGAGTTGGCTCGCTTGTAATATTTTTCGCTTGGTTCCAGCATTTGTTTCCTAGGAGTTTAGATAATATCACTTCACCTTCTTCACAGCATTGTTTGGCACATGATACATTACAACTTAAAGCTAAGAGCACAAGTAAACACACTGTCCTCATCTTGAGAATGTTTTGAAACGATCTTATACTCGAACAACACACTGCAATGAAACGTATCAACGTAACGTCTGCCTTACGCGACTCGATTTGGCCTACTGACCGTCTCACTACAGAGAACTTTGTTTTAGACGGCGCTTGCTTCCACGCGTATATAAATTGTAATCATTATATATTTTGTACGTATATACGAGGTATATGTTTATACATATAGCCCACGCCCCCATCATCGCTGGACGAGACGATCACAATTCACCAAGCCTGTGGTTAACTTAAACAGTCCCGAGCAGTCTATCTCCATGTCAGGCACATGGTTAATTTTGTGTTCATTCATGGGTTAGGGCCAGAACACTGATTCAAATTGCCCTATGTGGGAACTGCAGACGGAATTTCACGGCTCACAGACCATATGTGATGCAGTAAACCACTGAGGCGGCAATATTTTTCACGTCGTTAAGCAGTATTTTTAATATCGCAATATAATTGTATTACAACAAATAATAAGGATTGTACTTGGGCTGATATATATATATGTGATTTTGTTTATTTTCTTGAAATTTAATAGAATATAAATGAACACTAGGTAGTAAAAATAGCGCGATAATAACACTTTAACTAGTATAAATTGTACAAACTAATTCATTACATTACCTTGTCCATTATCATCAAATAAAAAAATATATATTACGTCGTAACTTGTAGTTTGTGCCTGTATGACTTTTAATGTAAAAATGTAAACTTATAATACATATATATTATATACACTAGGTAAAAACTGTTTGTTTTACCTCAATAAAATAAAATAACTAAACGTCTAGAAAAGAGCAGCGGTTCAGGCATAGGTCTCCTGGTTTTAATTCATAATTATTTATTTCTTTTACAATTTTAACAAAATTAATAATCTACATTTTAGTTAACCTCGTAGTCTGAAATTCTAAAGACTCCAGACCGTCACAATGGAAGCTAAGCTTGATTTACATCCTTTCAAGGTTAGGTACCTACTATAATATGTATATAATAAAAATATGTGCATACTTGCTATGGAAATGTTTTTCATGATTAGGGAATGTTTTGTCTTTCGGATTTGAATGGCAGATTACATAGACTTAGTCGGCATGCAGTTTTTTAAAGCACGGAATATTTTAGGTGTTTTTTTCTCCACAAAAAGAGACATAGCTTCCTGCTAGAATATTGCCACAAACATCAAACTATATACATATTTTAATTGTTTGTCATCTAATTTATGGCGCATAGTAAGTTGATTAAATATATAAATGTGGTCTGGGCCAGACCGTAACCTGGCGCCTACACCGCATTCGCACAATCACCTCTTGATTCGAAGAAATATCACTTCCGGCTTTTAAATCATTACGCACGCAGCTCTGGGTTTTTTCTTCTATGATTCCTGGATGCTGCATATAGATGAAATCTGTTCTTGAAATACTGCTATTAATTTGATATAGTTCAAACGTCATCGAAATTAGTAATGAACTTGTTGGGACGTAGCGTACGCGAAGTAAATTTACACCTGTGAAGCCGGACATTGCAAGTTCATTGTCCGCGTCGATGTCATTATTAATTTTGCTATCAAAGTTTTTGGTAAGTACCAGAATAATCCGTTTTATATAAATGTCTGGTGCAATAGGTAGATAAGTCGCCAAAGGCCGCATAGGAACATTTTGTTGAAGGTTCCGGGTTGTAGCAACTATATCGGCCGCTTCAACTGGTTGCCATGAAAATATTTGGGGAGGCTTATTTCATTATCATCATTAAACTTCCTGTGACTGGAAGTGGTAATGATGACCATGTGTTTTATAAGTATAATGTGTATACAGTTTATACAGAGACGAGTATCTCTTGCCGATTGACATGATTATGCCACCATGATGGTTTCCGAATAAACTTAAGACCAATACTTTTTGTTACAGCTCTTGCAAATGTTGAAATTCTACGCAAGATTTGAAATCAATGACGAGACCGGAGACCCCATGGCAGACAGGGATATGACCTTGCTACATTATTCACGAATTACGTCACTTCAGGTACGTAATAACCGGTTTATTATCATTCCGCAGATAATTTATAAATACAGTCGTTTTAAACTTAAACCTTTCCATGAGTAACAGAATATTTCCACGATATTGACGTCAATTTAAGTTAATTTTTCGGTTTACAACCCAACGTTAAGGCACCCAAGAATTATTTTGCCCTCCAAGCGACCGTTGGGTGGAGTCCCCAACCAACCGTCATAAAAAACAAAACCTCGAAGCGAGTGTTCCGTAGCTTCCGCTGGGACCGTTCCTGTACATTGCCGCTATTTCGCGACCCTTTGTGGGGGAGAGGAGATAAAATCCCCACATTCGTAATGATGCCCTTGGCGGCCTCGGCAACACTTCATTTCATTCTTCGGTTCATCCCACTGGTTGGTCGCATTGCAACAATTATTTATAAACGGCGCTACGACGCCACGCACTTTGTGCAATGGTCGCTATCCGGGCGGAACGGAATACCCTACCATCAGGAAATAAATACAATTAGTGTCTATCATTTATATGACTGTCATTATAATTATTTTTTTTTGTTTGCAGAAAGCGGCATTCTCTAAGTTCCCAGATCTGCGTTTGTTTTCTTTGGCAAATGTGGCGAGTGTGGATACAAGAGAATCATTGCATAAACATTTCCGTAACCTGAGGTAAAATGCTTCATATTTATTCTATACAATATCCTTTTATAATTTTTATCTTTAGAAGTAAATTTAAAAGGCCCTAGACTGCGCCATTCACATTGCATATATTATTGTCCATGTCAATTTAACTTTTTTTATAATTAATTTATATTTGCGACAGTGAAAACGCTCTTCGTGCCATAGCGACGTACCTGAACCTTGTACCGCCAGAAGGCAAAGAAGACGAAGCGCCCTGGCATCGCCACGATAAAACATTCCTCAAAGAATTGTTGGTAAGTGATACTTACATATAAATATTAATAATAATAAATGCATACAGCGAGCATTAATTTACATAGTCCTGATTCCACACTAATCGATAAGACACACACCCTATTAGATCGAGTTTTGTGTCGTGGGTATTAAAAACTACGAGAGATTTGGTCTACCAACACCTAGACCCGAAACTAATATATTTGGGACATAAATATTAATTGTCTTGGTGCGGAATCGAAGCCTCAGCCTCTCGTTCCACAGCCGGCATCACGGAGAATAAAAAACAGTACATATTGCTATTTATTATACAGTCTCCTGTTATATTTTTTTGCTTAGAATTGTCATTTTATATTATTATTTTATTTTTTCCACGTCTTTCTACGTGCTTATAAAAGCAAGTATAATATAAAACGTTATAATATATCCTCATCATTGATAAACAATACTGGCTATAAGCATAACGAGATTTAAAATGAATTACTATTGCTTGCTTGTTTTTTCAATACTATAATAATCTTATTATTAATTTTAAAAAAATATTATATTTTTTTCCTACATCCAATAAATCGATTATTACAGAAAATAATTGTATAAAGAATCGTTACTTATACTTTTAGATATATTATGATATATATATATATATATATATATATACTCGTATGAGTTGGATTTGCGGGATCGCGGTTCAAATTCTATGCATCCAAAGACCAATGTGTCAGCTATGAATGTTTATGACAAAGTTAAAACATTCATGAGTCACATTCGTAATTGGTTAACAATATATTAATTGTTGTAAAGAGTTATAAACTGTTAATTAGCAATAATATTACTCATATTTGAAAAGGCCAGTACCTACAGGCTATACAATATCCGCTCGTATAGTGAGTAGTGACCACCATAATCGACGCGATGCCACGGTGTAAAATTCACTATAACGACCCACGTAAGTTTGTCGCGTTTTAGGTCCACCTTGTCTCCGCTTTTAAGTAGGCCCGGAGTCAGGAATTTGTGAATACAAGGCGAAATGAGGGTGTCCTGGTAGCACCTCTGCCTACCCCTTCTGGGAAAAAGGCGTGAGTTTATGTATGTATGTAAAACGTTTATAAGATAATAGTCAAATAGCCATTATAAATAATCCACCACCCAACGGAAAGCATTTTTAAATGCAACGAGATTAATGAACAGCGGACCAGTACCCTAATTCGCTTAAAGCCCTGATATACTTTAAAAGTAGCATAAGAACTCGTGAATGAGCACAAATATGCCGCCCACGTTATACAACTTATAGATTAAAGATAATAATACGTTCAGTCAGTTGAATCAGATAAACACGCTTCAATAAAGACTAATTAATGACGCCGTATTGATTAACCGCAATATCTGCGCCAACCTTGATGTGGTAGAGCCTTGCCATAACCAGTTACAGTATAAGTCCACCGGCTTGACCGACTACGTCACTACTCAGGCTGACCCCTAAACGCGACAGATATCCTTGCATGGGTCACAAAATTCATGGTTATATTGCTAATTTCCTAATTAAATATAGTTATATAATATAAGAACTGATACGTTATTGTTATTAGTAAAAATGTAAGTGCTAAGTAAGCCCTCCGAATTTGTTTTACCGGGTGTTCTTAGTACAAGGCTGCGTTGGACCCGATAGTAACTTTGAAATACCGCACCACGTTGTGGAAATACTATAAAAAAATATGGCAGTTACGAGTACATGTATTTACTTGAATAGACTTTAATAAAACAATGCTGAATAGAATATAGATTATAATCATTCTACGGATTATTTAACAATAGTAGAATATATCTAGCCTATTAATGATACTTGTAGGTATTATATGCCTATAGATAATGTATTGTTATTAAAATGATTAACCATAGGTTTTTAACTCCCTATATGATGAATAAACGTATTTCATTTAATTATGACTTTCGATCATTCACCAACCAATACACTTTCTAGGCTGATAATGCACTTATAGCCCTCAATTTATTGTGTTATTATTACTTGCGGTACATTGAATGTTATGTTCTAAAAAATTTACATACTAATATTTTTTGTTTGACCATCAGATATCCCGGCACGAGCGTCGTATATCGCAACTAGAAGAGCTCAATTCTATGCCTCTATACCCCACTGAAGAGATTATATGGGATGAAAACGTAGTCCCCACAGAGATATACAGCGGGGAGAACTGCCTCGCATTACCCAAGCTCAACTTGCAGTTCCTTACATTACATGACTATCTGCTGAGAAACTTCAACCTGTTTCGTCTGGAGAGTACATGTAAGTTTATCTCAAATAATTTTAAGACTGATGGAATAGTTTAATGGACGTGTTCTATATGTATATGTGTGCTTACTGATCTGACATACACACGACGTGGAATGAAGTGAATGGTAGTGTCGGTAGAAGACGGCCAAGGTGTCGAGAAAAGGACAGGACATAGGTGAAAAAGGTCAAATAAGTTATCGTCAAGGGATAAGAATTTGTAAAAGACTAATACCTGTTATAGAAGCGAACATTAAAAATATAAATCAATATGATTACGTATGCTAATAATCTTGAAGCTACGTCTAAGATTGGAGTTACCACCAAGATTTTATAAGACATCAATATAAAAATATGATAATGAAATATCGCAAAATACAACTAAAATTACGATTTTTGATAAAATAATCCAGTCGGATTTTTTCAAATTTTGTATAATTATATCTGGGGTGATGAGAAACATGTGGGTTATTTAACCCACATGTTTAGCAACATTTCATTATCATTCAATTGATGCACAATGCGCGACCCGAGATTGTGCAATAATAAATGATACGATTGTTTGCGCAGATGAAATACGTCAGGATATCGAAGATGCGGTCTACAGACTGGCGCCTTGGTAAGTACTATGCCACATCGTATTTTTGAAGCAAACGACTTGGATACTCATATACATTGTTGGTTGATTTTTTTATGCATATCGGACAATCGTCATTGAATTTCAAAGCAGACATTGCAAAAATAAAAGATACTATGGAGATTTGACTGTGAAAACTTAGGACTCGTTATTATAATCGAAATAATATTTACGACTCAAAAACAAATGCTTATTTAATCTGAAATTCATGTTTATAATTAAACCCTCCAAAATGTAATTCTGCAATTTGAATGTTTGCTGTGTGACTGTTTTTTCCTGTAGCTGTTTGTCTACAAAACTGTCTCAATATTGATTTGATACTAGGTTTTTCGAAGAAGGCTTCAGGAAGGATATTCAGTTTTTGCCAAATGCTGTAAATATAGTACAATATTTGGCAGAAAATGAATTTTATCTTGATATTAGTATTTTCAAAATCCATTATTCATGCCAATATCCTTCTCAATCGTTTTAACATTTTAACGTTTTAACATTTGTATTGATAACAAGATACCACCATGTGGTGTTGCACCAATTATTGTAACCCTCAAGCTTCTTAATTTCCAATAAATCTTTTTTATTGTCTTTATTGAATTAGTTTGGCCGTTCTGGTTTCCGTCATCCAACCAACATATTGTAAGCCTCTGATGTCACATAGCAAGAAACGATAATAATTAGAAGTTATTTGTCCAAATATTGAACAAACATTGGGTCGTTGGCGACCTTCAAAATATCGGGTAATAAAATATAAGCAATTTACATTAATCTACTTTTCCAACCAATGTAATTTACGTAAGGTCGCTTTAATGTTATTTTCCTATCATAAGCTATATTGGCGCGGCAAAGTGGCCGCAAAGAAACCTGATGGTATGTCGTGTAATGCGCTCCAAGTAGAGTATCTTCTAACAAGAAACATCGTTTAAACAATCGTTAGATAAAAATTGTTCATGAGATATTTAGTAGCGAAACCGGAATCTATGTACAAAACCACAATGTAATTTTTTTGCCAGGCGATCAGAAGATGACAGCGTATTCTTTGGTGGATGGGCGCGAATGGCGCATCCCATCAAGAGTTTTGCGGTAGTAGAGGTGGCCAAGCCAAATATTGGTGAAAAAGCACCGTCCAGAGTACGCGCCGATGTCACAGTCACTCTGAGTGTTAGAGATGAGATCAAACACGAATGGGAGAGCCTACGTAAGCATGACGTATGCTTTCTCATCACCGTTAGACCCACGCAGGGTATAGGTAAGTTACAACTAATATTTTCACGCATTTTCAAGATTAACTACACAGGCAGTAACTACGAGACAGAGAGGGAAAATTGATCACGCAATCAAGTAGAATACTAAATAGATTACCAAGATACCATATTACCAAATTGAACAAAATTGTCGTAATCGTGATTTTATCGTTTCTTTCCTTTTCTCCATTTTATTTTTACGAAGTAAAAATGAATCTTGAAATATTTGGAGTTTATTGTCAAGTTGGTCTTTAAAACTTTTTAATCGGAGGACATATTCACGGTATTCTAACTCGCATATTTTGGTTTAACGTAATAATTGTGCTTGCGTAGGTACCAAGTACGACTACAGAAGGAGCATGGTTGAACAAGCAGGGATAGTGTACGTAAGAGGATGTGAGGTGGAGGGCATGCTAGATGCATCTGGCAGGGTTATCGAGGAGGGTCCCGAGCCAAGACCCGATCTTGATGGAGATTCACGAACCTTCCGACTTTTATTGGACCCTAACCAGTACCGACTTGATTTGGACCGTGCCAGCAAAGGAAATGAAGTAAGTAATGATACAGAATACATAAATGATTTAAAAAGCAAAATAAATCATATTACTTCTTTCTGTGTAATTAAATTCTCGAACTTTAATTGGTATCATTTGATTGAAGTTATTTTATCAAACACAGATGAATTAGTAACATGTCAAAAATCGAAATGCATACTAAATTATTTGTAGAAATATATCTACTCCGTAGTCATTCAGCTACCCTTAGTTAATTTAATGACTTCAATAAACTAATTCCTATAAATCATTTTATCCAATAGTGCTGTAGTTAAAATTTAACGTTTACTAAACATTGCACAGGTGAGTTTCAAGGAAATAACAACCGCAATAGCCAGCTGTGTGCTATTTTGACGACTTTATAGCATTCTGACGTAAATATTTCCAAACAGGACGTATACGAAACGTTCAACATCGTGATGCGACGTAAGCCGAAAGAGAACAACTTCAAGGCTGTGTTGGAAACTATAAGGGAGCTGATGAATACTGAGTGTGTGGTGCCTGAATGGCTGCACGACATTGTGCTGGGCTATGGGGACCCTGGTCAAGCTCACTACACCAGGTAATCTATTATGTTAAAATGTTCTCGTTCTTTGTTTAAGATTAAAAAGGCATTTGGGTATTATGTCCTCGTATCTGTTTTTGGCTGTTCTTATCTCACGCTTATGTTACTGTTGTTGTTTTTCTCGTCCAGGTTATAAAGTGATTTGGCTTTGGCTAATAACTATACCTTCGGCCGCTTACCGATATCAAACTTTTTCAATATACCTAGGTTTGTTTGTCACGTTGGTGCTAAAAGCTATCAACCAGACTATTGCTCACTTACTTTATACCGCCATGTGTAAGCCCACATGCGGTTATAGATTAACTGATAAATACAACCTGTGATACTTCACTGAGCCTGATCTAATTTGTTTTCTTATAGCCTTGGCCAAATCATTGTTCCATCTGATTGCTAGACCGAATAACATCAACGTAATTTTAATTAGCGTTACCGTAACAAAGTATTCAGTACTATTTGTCAAATGCTGACGAATAACCATGACAGGAAGATTTATTGTAAATTAACGAGTTGTTTGATTGCCTTTATGCAATCATTTGTGTTTTGCCACCACAGTGTCTATGATGCATCTGATGATAAGTGCAGTACAAATTGTAATCCACAAATTGTAATACAAATTGTACTCAATTTGAGTATTAGAGAGATGGATATCTCATAGGTCTCATAGGTCTGCTCGGACCTGGGTATACACAGGCAGAACCTCAATCCTGAGACACATGCGTCGATCCCTTTAAGAGGTTTATCACCACTATGTATGGTGGTCGATATCAGAGCATTTACTCTATGCTACCACTATGGCTAACCAGTATTGAAATTTTAAATCTTGAACATCAATTAATTGTATTGTATTGTATCAGCCCATATACGACCCACTGCAGGGCACGAGCCTCCTCTACAATCGAGAGTACGATTGACAGTGGTTAGGCCATATAGTCCACCACGCTGGCCTAGTGCGGGTTGGCGGACTTTCACATACCATAGAAATTTATACAAATCGCTATGGTATGCAGGTTTCCTCACGATGTTTTCCTTCACCGTTATAGTGCGTGGTGATTGACTATCAATACACACATGACTCCGAAAAGTCAGAGGTGTGCCCTGGGATTTGAACCCGCGACCACCGTAAACATGTAGGCAGCCGCGTCTGGTCCGTTACCAACAGCCACCACGCACTTAATTAATTGTGATTTATTACAACAGAATGCCGAATGAAATTGCAACGTTGGACTTCAACGACACCTTCTTGGACATGGAACACCTGAGAAACAGCTTTACAGGATATGAAATTAAGGTTCAGACTGATGATCCTCGCAAACTGGTCCGGCCTTTCAAGTGAGTATTTTTTTATGATATTTTAATCGTGTATGCTCATATGCGTATGGGACAATAATCGGTGATAGTCAAAAATATTTGGCAGATACATCAGATTTTAATATGAACAGTTTTAAGCTTCTAAATTACTTGTTGAGATCATTAACAATAGTAGGGGAGCCCAAGCGGGGATTTCGGGATTTACTACAGCGCGGCAGATTAATATACAGGGGGATACCTTGTACCCGGTTAAGTTCCTCCACAAAACATGAGGCCCATATATAAGGCCGCCCGTGAAGGATACAGGATCAGATTATTAAAAAAAAATTGACCATCAGAAATTCTCGAGCGCGTCAGATTAAGGTAGGGTGAGTTAATTACATCCTAAAAAGTGTATATTCCACTAATCTGACAATTTGAGAGTGACGTAAAAAAAGGGGAGGCCAACAAAGTTGTAAAAAAAAAACGTCATCTCGACATTCTCGAGCGTAGCTAAATTTTTTTTTATTTTGAAGGAAATAATTCAAGAATAATGAAAAATATATAATCTGACGATTTCCGCAAGCCGATATAACAAAAATTCGTCGATAAAGTTAAATGCGTGCAGCTGCGTGATGCCAACATTTCCTTCTCCGCGTTTCTATTCCTCTCTCACTCTTTCTCTATCTATTACTCTCTCACTCCGTCCCCACTCTGGTTTCTGTTGCCATCTCAAAAAAAAATAAGAAAAAAATTTTTTTGAAAGTGTTTTTTTTGGAATAACTTTTAACCGGCTTTATCGATCAACTTCAAAAACTAATCCGCCTTTGAGCTTGAAAAACCACGTCGATCGCCACCAAGCTGGTCAAAAGCGGTTGATTCGTTCGAGAGATATCGTGAACGAAAGAAACCCGAAAAAGTGTTTTTTCGGGATTACTCCGAAATTTGTGGTTCGATGAATTAAAATTGCAAAATTACTTATGAGGATGATAAAACTGCGTCGAATGCCGCCAACCGCGTGAAAATTGGTTGATCCATTCAAAAGTTATTGCGGTTTGAAAATTCCAAAAATAGTGTTCTATGAAACTTCTATCAGACTTTCGAGCTGGGAGAGCTCAAATGCATAGAAATATTATTTCTTTATACTCAGCGAGCTCAAAATATCACATAAATTATATTTTGAGCTCAAAAATGTCATAAGTACAATTTTAAGCGCCCAGGAATGGAATTTTCAAATTTTTTTTTGTCAGATCAGGCGAATCCCTCTAGATAATCGTCAGATTATGAGACAGTACGTTTAGAACATAAAGATGAACCATATATATCTTAATCTGACGCGCTTGAGTATTTCAAAATGGCGAAAGTTTTTTGCACATTGTGAAAATGGCCGCGAGTTTGCGTCCCATCGAAATCGTCAGATTAGTGAATGAGAGCTTTTTTTTAGTGCACTTAACACTCCCTTAGAAAATCTGACGCGCTCGATAATTTTTTTTTTTTTTCATTTTCTACCCTTAAATACAACCACCCGCATCATGCAAACGATCAGATTAACATACGTACATTATTAAAAATACGTAGGGCATTGATGCTATCAATATCTGACGCGCTCGAGGATGTCCATGCAACAGTTTTTTTTTACATATTTAAAAATCTATAGCCGCTTCCCCCACCGATGTAAAGGTATATATCATATAAATTTTTTTCTTCTTATCATCTAAGCTTTGCATCCCAATAGGTCTCTACGACGCTCGAGTAAATCCCCATTTAGCATCGTGGGCTCCCCTACTACAAGTTATTTGATATTCGAATCCATACACAGTCAAACTTTAATTATGTATAAACTAGAACACATATGATCGCTCAAACTGAGCTGAAGCGCCATTTATACGGAGAGAGTTTCTCGCGGCGAGGATCGTATGCGATTATCGCATCACATAACCGCCATAGATTATCGTGTTCTAACAAACGTTTACACGATGCAACTTTTTTATATCCTTACGATAATCGTATCTTCGAGGCGAGGCGAGGAGATACTCTCCCCGTGTAAATGGGGCATTATGGTGTAGGGCGATGAACTGATAAAGAGTTTATAGGATACAGTTAAGACAGAACAATGCATATTTTAAAACTGTGGTGTAAATCAATGACGGTCTAAACCTATATTTTCAAAGTTTACTTCAAGTTATAGTGTAAATTAGTATGACTAAAATATTTTGTAATCAAATTCTCGTTTGAAATTCAATTCATTCTCGTATTATTGAAAATAAGCTTAAAAATATGTTGTAAATAGATTTTATGCGGTCCATGTATGGGTAATTAGTATGAATCATTTACCACATGGCGAGTTTACAGCTTTGAATGCCTTTGACCAAACTTCCTGATGTTAAAGCGCCACATTATTGTTTATTGTTGAAACTCAGTACCGTGATTTTGAACTCCTTCATTGGATTGCGTAACGTTTGTTAGAGTGCATACTGCATGATCATGGTATATACGTGTTATGATACTCTAAAGCAGTGTGTAGTCTGTACGTGCCGTTGTACTCGAAACTTCTTTCATACAAATAAATATACTTATACAATGGATTTCATGCAGCTGCGCCCAACTGAACCCGTTCATAGCACGTGCCCTTGGTGTTTGCAGTCGGCAACGTGGCTACTAATAAAATGTATATTTGCAATTCAAAATACTAATTTTGTTTAATACTTTAGAATTATTCATTGATTTTAAAAGTGCATTTGACACCTCATACGAATAGTAGCGTATCACTAGCGTATGTATCTATTTGATAATGAAATTGAAAGACTTTCCTGAACCTTTTACTACCGGTAAGAATTTTGAATTTTATTTTCCCTCCAATACTTTCTGTGACATCGTTATCAACTCCCGGACTATTTGCTCCAGTAGCATACCATATGCGCATATTTCAACAGCTGCGCGACATGCGTTACCCAACGCCTTTTGCATACTTACCTTCAACGACGCGACGGTTTGTTTTTTGTCGTTTTGGACAAGATTAATGGAAAACGTGAATACGCCACGCATAAATGTAATTAATTTATTGGGAAAACTGGCATTCCTTCTTAACATTTTATGTGATTTATTATTCATTAAGGTTTGGTGTCACCGTATACCTATACACCTAAACACAGGCGCTTTTAATTTTCAGTGAGCTATACGCGTTGTATTGGCCGATGAGAAAATGTCACTTGAGCGCATTTAGTTAGTTCCAGGGAAATGTTTGACTGGCCAATCGTTCCGGCATGAAGTCATGTTTACTACAGAAATAAATCCCTAAAATAGGTTTTGCGGAACCACGACCACCACGAATTACTGCTATCGCCCCACCCGAGTGGAGGGCAGAGCGGCTAGTGAGTTCACCGGTGTTACAACCTAACGTTAAGCCAGGAATGATGTTGTCAGCCAGGCAACCGTTGTGTTGAGTCTTTAACCAAATCTTACACTGACATAGCAACCAAAACCCCGCGGTGGCCCTATTCGGCGCGTTTAAAAACGTCCCGGGAACCCGAAGCAAGGAATGCGTTTGCTTGCGCCGGAACTAAACCCGACCATCACCTAAGTTTGGGATAACAATTATGGATAAATTATTACATAACATAATTTCCTGTAAAAGTTATCTTGAATTGCCAAATAGAAACCTTCAGATCCTTACTGCATAAATGCAGAAATTCGCAGAAGGCACGTATCCTGATAAGATTATCAGAAACACGTACCTACATTAAAAATACTTACCGGAAGGAAAACTCTTGAAATACTTCAATGCTTCAATATGAACTTAAATGTACGTAAAGGACACGTTGCCTCGAGTATAACTATTTTATCTGAAGCATTCATTAATAATATTATGAATGAAAAATAAAAGATCTCTAAAACATTCAGCTTTAGTTATTTTTTGTGTTATAGAAAATTTAAATTTAAATAACTCCGTTTTATATCTTAGGTTTCAATTTATATGTAAAAAATCGACCTAATGGAGTCTTCGGGTCGCTGGGCACACTGCGGGGTCCGTAAGACCTCAACGATAGCGACTGTAAGATGGCTGACGAAACGTGTGTTTTCGTATCAGTCATGGACGCCATGCACCATGAACCTGCGTCTAAAAACATTTCAGACAGGATGACATCGATCCCCTTCAATCAGAGAGACCAATTGTGTTTTTACGTCGGGTGGTTGTAAATCGAGGCTCTTCTTGCTACGTCAGATCTCGCCCAAATTGCGAGTGACGGACACCGAGGGGTCTTACTCTGTGTACAGGCGTAGGGTTTGTAAGGATCGCGGTCAAGCCGCAATATTCTAGCGTAGCGGGCTGAAAGGCCAGTGACAACGGTATAATCCTGTAGGGCTCTCCGGGGTACCGAAAAAGAACTTAAGAAGTCTCCTTATGCTGAACAAGTGTATTGTTAGGCGCTATACAAAAACAACGTTTGCGGACTCAGGTGTGTCAAGATCGTCGAATTCAATTTATACGTGTTGCTGAATAGCATGTATTAAAACAGAAATTGAAGAAGGTCGCATACCGAGGTGCTGATCACGTTCGTCATAAGTCCAATTTAAAATTCTCTCCAGTGGCGGGGCCCGTTTATTTTCACTCGTGAGCTATAGTGATATAAATCCGAGGTGTATTGTTGTGGTGTGAACTAACGTGGGTTTAAGCAGAAGTACCTGCGTTCCATCATCAGAGCGGACTATATTGTTATGCGATTCATTTCGATCATATTGGCGTCGTTCAGTCGATACATTTTTATATTAGAAGCTATAATAAGGTCGAGGTCGTACAGTCATATTTGCTTGACAGCCCCCGTTGCGCAGTTGGTTAGACGCCGGCTGTGAAAGGAATGGCGCCGCGATCGATCCCATCACCGAAACAAATGTTTATATTATGAACCACAAATATGTAATTGTTCCGTTCTGGGTGTTTGTGTGACTAAAAGTCTCATTCACCTTATACCCATCACACGAGACTCGTATCTTAATATGAAGTCAGAACAACGTATGGAACTGTTGAGAGTATTTATTTCTCGCTTGCACAAAAATACTGTATGAATGAAAATTCCTGCGCAGTATTTCGGGAGTAATAACACGATATTTTCGCAGAATTTTAATGTTTACTGCAGCTATTCCGGCCGCGCACATGGTTTTTCCCACTAAATTGAATTTATGTAATGTGTTTCAATTGCCAAAATTCAACTAGACCTACCTAAGTCAAAATTTGCTTAGAAACTTTTCACAATTATTGTTTTGCAATAAACAGAACCGCCCCGGTAAATTTATCGACGTGCTAAGGATAAATATCTTTATTCACTACATTAAAATTGTGGATCAACAACACCGCATCCGTAAAAAAAACAAGAACTGAAAGTTCAAACATTAAACCATAATAATATATAATAACATAATCTTCAAAATTCTGTTAATATATTACTCATATGTATACTCATGTGAAAGAGCTTGAACGATAGCTTATGCTGTCAATGGAACTGAGTTCAATATTTAAATTTGAAATATACCTCTTTTGTACTCCAATTATACTTGCAAAATATTGCAGCATTCCAGTTTATCTTGCCCCTCGATCTTACTGGGACAGCTGACGGCAACAACTGCCCATAATTTTGATAAGTCCATTGTCCTTGTCTTCATGACGAGTGTGTTCATGTAAACAATTTATAAAATTAACAGGTCTTTGTCGTATAAAAGTATGTCCTAGTATATTATGGATAACGGTAGTAGGTAAGAGCAAGCTATAGTGGAAAACTGTTGTTGTATATTGTACTACGAAAGCGTATCTTAATATCATTTATGTGACATTCTTTGGTATTGTTCGACGCAGTGTGACCCGCCCTCTGACCCCGCATCCGATAATCCAAGAAACGAGATAACGCCAATGCCTCATTGGTTAGATTAGCGCAATGTACTGTGTACTAGGGTACACAGTACATACTTATATGGGTATTAAATTATACGATATAGATCTGGTGTTTTATGGTTGCGTTCACGAAGATTATTTATGTGAAGAGATACATTTTTTATTTAAATATTGTTAATGCTATGAACTCAACTCAAGAAGCATATGTTGTAAATACAAAGCAAGTGGTAGAGCCACGCTGTTGTTAGTCATCGGCGTCAAACGACTGCTTTGCTGTCGCGTTTCGTTCGGTAAGGCTCTAGACAGATGGACTGCATTTCAACTGCAAATTTGCAGTTCGGATGCAGTTTGAATGCAGTTGACACGACTGCAATAGAACTGCAAACCAACCGTGCGGTCCAATTGCAGTCGGCGTGCAGTCGTGTGAACTGCACACCGACTGCAATCAAACTGCATCCGAACTGCAAATTTGCAGTTGGATTGCAGTTGAAATGCAGTCCGTCTGTCTAGAGCTTTAGTGAGATTGTTGGATGCCCAAATACCCCTTTCGTCTTCTCGTGCTTGTTCCTTCCCGCTCCCCATCCGATTTAATGGGCCGGCAACACATCCATGATCAAAGCGTTGTGGCTTTTCATGGGCGGCAGTGATCACTTACTATATAATGCAATAAAATAAATACAAAACATCGAATAAGCACACTGGCGGTAAGTTCGCCGAAAAGATTTCAAACGTAGCTGCTCCTAAAGAATTCCTTTTAATTTGAGAATGGCCATAAATTTCGACGATATTAACGGACAGATAGAATATTTTAGATTCTTACGAAGAAATCATTTCAAAAAACATAAAGGTGCGGTCTCATAAAAAATATAAGAATAAAAGTTTCCGTTGGTGCTCACATTTTATTTCTACGATATTTTTTATTAAAACCATATATTTAAGTTTTGAAATTTAAATCAGACAGAAAAGACAAATGTAAGGAATAAATGAATTATAATTTTCTATCATTTAAGATACATGCAAATTTTATATTTATTTATGCAATATTTAAATTAAAATTATTTACCTAATCTTTGCTAGGGACTAATATTTGTTAGGGCCACACTGTGTTACTTATGTAACTGCTGTCTATCTGTCGTTTTTGTGCACCAAAAGCATTACAGGCACGTAGTGGGCACAATATTGTTGTAGGATACCTCTGTGATGCTATTAAGAAATTTATAAATAAAAAAACATTCTATCTATTTTAAACCTAATTTAACTATCGAATGTTTTGTCTTCTCCGCTCAAACTGAATTCAAAAGTAGTTCGAAAGGGGCAAAACATGCGATAACTAAAATAGGTTTTTAAACTGTATGAATAAGTCCGTTAGATTACAGATTAACCACGTATCGCATAATAATTAAAATAGACATTACAAATAGGTTTGTATTTGTAACCCTACAATAATAATCAATAATTATTAATATACATTTATCGTAATTGCTCTTTGTAGCGCCGCCGTTGATAACATTCAATCTCGTTGATTTATGTGGCTGGTGCGGTGCATAATAACAAGCTATGTTTATTACACGGTATCAATATTGTAATGACACGTTATTTATAAAAATTCTATTGATATTTATACAAGTTGTGGTTTACTCAATTTACTTTATAACCCATTTATTAAAGGAATTGAATTATTCAGTGAGGTCCGATTTATGGCTTCATGTTATGATAATGTATTTACAAATCGTAAAGAGTTTATATTTACAGTCGTCATAATGGTCGAATATGGATTGGCGAATGGATAGATTTTTATAGCGTTGTCGACTCTACATAACGCATTATATTATTATTGATGGAATCAATGACTACATCGTTGGCGTAGTTGTACTACGGTACGATAGCAAAACTGAGGTTTCGGGCTCGAATCTCGGGTCGGGCAAAGCGATATTGGATTTTTCAATTAATTATCGGCTCGGAGTCAGAATTTTTGCCCAATATGGTGATAAGCTCGCCCCCTATCACATCGTGGGACGTAACATACAAGGTGAAATGTGGGTGTCATGATGGTGCCTTTGCCTACCTCTTCTAGAAAAATGCGTGAGTTTATGTATGTATGTATTTATGATGGAAACAACTTGAGCCAACTGCTTAATGTGCTCTTAAAGGCACGTGTATGCTCCAAATTTAGCTTTCCAAACGTTGCTCCCTATCCCGTATTTTAATTGAACTCAAGTGCAGTTTCAAACTGTATTTTACCCACTCAATACAACATCTCACAACCTTCATTGGGTCATATGACCACTTTGTGAACGGAAGTTCTGATACCAGCTCCCAACACGTTGCTCTGGAATCCTTAATAGAGGCCTACATTCATTATGGACCTTATTTACATGAATAAGATGATGATGATTCTATATTTTCACGAGTCCATTATCTTTTTATTCAAATCAAGAATAAAATATATTTCGAATAAAGAAATCTTACAACCTTTTTTTACTGATATGGTGCTATTAATAAGTAGGTTCTATAAGATTGGTTTCGAAGAAAAATATCTGATGAATGAATGGTAATATTTTGTGAACTCATCGAAGTGTTGCACAAGCAATGAGTCATCATAGGTCAGACATGACTATCTGAAAACAGGTTACTGACGTCATTTCACTACGTATTATTATCTATATATTATCTATATTGATTTCTTGTAAATCTATATTAAATGTCTTGTAAGAAAACTACTGTTCTTAAAGAACATTATTTTTAATTGGCGGTAAATAGCGGTTTAAAACTAGTCGCCCCTTCTCCTTAATTATGTATTAAAATGAACTGAAATGTAGTCGCCGAAGCAGTATTGTCACCCTATGTATAAGGTGCCTAAGCACTAAGTTGTGTCAAAGAAATTGTCTAGCCTTATATAAAGTTAAGTGATTTGCCTTAGTTCCACTAACATGGTGATGTAAATACATGGGCTTGCAACAATAAACAATTAACAAAGTTGTACTGTCGCTTTTTGGACTTGCTTCACATAAATGGGGTTTACTTCTAGTGGGGTGACTCAATTCCGGTTACTCATAGTTTCAATTTACCCGTTTTCCTTCATTATGTAGTTTGTTAACACTAAATGGAATTTGAAATGTTTGTATTACGGATTTGTTTAGGTTTACTGTTTACACGATGTAATCCAGATTTCTAATTTTTATTTACGCATTCTGTTCCACTTAATCCGTTCCTACTCGTGGAACAGTAACTCTTTGAAGAATAAGTATTTCAGTCCGCCACATTGGCCTGTTATGTTTTAATATCATCACATACTTTTGAAATTCCTGCTGAGATCTTTCAATTTTCACGATATTTACTTTGCTTTTAAAGAAATGGCAAAGTATGGTTATTAGCATATGTCTAATGCTTTGTTTACAACTAGACTACAAGGAGGCCACGAAGCGGAAAGCGCAGTGTGGGACGTCCACCCACTAGATGGTCAGACGACCTGGTGAAGGTCGCAGGACGTCGCTGGATGCAGGCTGCCTCCAACAGGTCACTGTGGAAATCATTAGGAGAGGCCTACGTTCAGCAGTGGACTTCCTTTGGCTGATGGATTGGATTGGATAAAAGCCTTAGTTTATACCGGAGCAGATTGAGAACGTATCAAAGCATCAACTTAAAAGTTTTTTTTTATTTTTTATTCTGGCACGGCATGATGACTGCACTGCACCTGATGTTAAGCGCAAATGCCGTCCAGACAGAGTATCGAATGGCATCAGACGGCGGTCCCATGCCATTCGACACAATTATGCCGGCCTGCTGAGATGCTTCTTCACACTACGGCGGAAGGACCCAGGATTATAGGAAGGAGGGAACACGTGTGACGGCAAACAATTCCACAGCTTCACATTGCGGCACAAAAAAGAATTTGCGAACTTTTTTGTTCGCGCCGAGATGGTTTGAACCGTCAAGCTGCGGCTTCGCAAGCCAGCACGCGTGGTTCTGTTAAGGAAAGGAGAGGAGGGGATCAAACTAAACAATTCCTCAGAGCATTCACCATGATACAGACGGTAGAACACGCTTAGAGAGGCAACATCCCTCCGCAACTGTAGCGACTCTAAGTTGCTCGTAACGTCTGCATCATTTACAATGCGGATGGCCCGCCGCTACAATCCATCCAAGGCATCGAGTAAGTACTGGGCGGATCCATCCCAGAGGTGCGAACAGTATTCCATACCCGGCCGAACCTGCGCTTTATACAAGCGGTATAGTTGACCGGGCGTGAAAAACCGACGCACCTTGTTCAGGATTCCGACCCTGCGCGATGTGGCAGATATTACGCCCTCGATGTGATTCCTTGGATTAAGATCACAGCGGATATCCACACCAAGGATACTCAGGTCATTCCGCATTGAGAGGGGAATACCCTGAAGATTAGGGAGGGGAGAGAACGGGGATTTTTTGCACGTGAACGCACACACCTGGGTTTTCCTGGCATTGAACTCAACCATATTCCTGGAACCCCATGTAGAAATGAGATCCAAGGACCGGTTGAGCTCAATGACAAGATCTTCGCGCCCGCTCACAGTGCCGTCACGGCAACCTGGGGGCCCATAGCAGTATCGCCCATGAACCGTGCTGTCATCTGCATAGCAATGAATGTTGCCGAGCGACAACATATCATTGATATGCAGAATAAACAGGGTGGGCGACAGTACCGAGCCCTGTGGAACTCCGGCATTTACCGACATGAGCGCCGAAGCGTGTCCGTCAACGACAACACGCATTCTACGCCCATGCAGAAAGCCAGAAATCCACGAACACAAGTTGCCGGGCAGACCGTATGCCGGAAGCTTGGAGAGAAGACCACGGTGCCAGACCCTATCAAACGCCTTGGCTATGTCGAGGCTCACAGCAAGAGCCTCGCCACGCCGGTCAATCGCTTCACCCCAGCGATGCAGGACAAACGCTAGAAGATCACCCGTTGATCGGTTGTGACGGAAACCGTATTGTCTGTCACTGATCAACGAGTGATCCTCCAGGTAGCGGACCAATTGAGCGTTATGATCCGCTCCATGACTTTGCACATCACTGAGGTGATAGCGATAGGGCGATAATTGGTAGGGTCTGACCGATTACCCTTTTTGGGGATCGGTTGCACATTGGCCTCCCTCCAAGATTCCGGCACAACACCTGTGCGATAAGACGCTCGGTAGAGGCGTGTCAGTGCAGGAGACAGCTCCGCTGCACAAGCCCTTAAAACCACCGCCGGTATTCCATCCGGACCACTGGCTTTCCGGACATCGAGGGATCGTAGCTCACGCTGCACATCACACTGCCTGATGCGAATATCAGCCATTGAGAAACCGCAATCAGGCAGCGTGGGCGGCGTCTGGGAACCACGGTCCTCGAGGCGGGAATTAGCCGCAAAAAGATTTGCCAGTAAAGTGGCTTTCTCTTGCGGCTTATGAGCCAGTGATCCTTCCGGGTACTTCAGTGGTGGCAATGTAGGACGGCAGAAGTTAGACTGGACGGCCCTGGCCAAACTCCAATAAGCACGACTGCTAGTTGGGTGATTGGCCAACGCACGCCCAATGCTACAAACGCGCTGGGCATCCGCTCTAACGTAGGCCTTCCTGCAGGCCTTGGTGGCTCGGTTATAAGCTTCCTTGAGGGAGCTGATATTGGGATCCTTCTTGGCGCGACTCCTGATCCAAGCGCGATACGCCGCTTGCTTGTCGCCGACAGCATCGGCGCATGCACGATTGAACCAGGAGCGTCCACGGCCCTTACTGGCGATCTCAGAGGAAGGAATGTAGTATTCCATACCTAGACTGATCTCGCCAGCAATAGCGTTGGCACTCGCTGAAGGATCTTTGCCCTCTAAGCAGCGCTGCCGCCAAGGGATGGATGCGAAATATTCCATCATACCATCCCAATCCGCCGACGAGTAGTGCCAGACCCTTCGCTTAACCTGCACGGGACGTGGAGGTGAAGCGAACGGTACTGACGACCCGACCAGGCAGTGATCGGAGGTGCCCAAAGGCGCTCTAACGGTCACACGATACCCGGCCGGGTGACTCGCCAGCAGAAGGTCCAGCAGTGAAGGCGCATGACTCGCCACATCCGTGATCCTGGTGGGCTGGTTCACCAGTTGTGTCAAGTCATGAGTCAGAGCGAATGCATGGGCAGCCCTGCCAGCATGATCAGTCTTAGAGGAGCCCAACCACAACTCGTGATGTGCGTTGAAATCCCCCAAGACCACCATTTCGGCTGACGGGAACTACACCTGCGCGTCATCTGTCGCCCGGCTAAGGTACCTGAACAGCCGAGTCGTCTCATCATCCCCATTGTGCGACCTGTAGAGGCACACGTAGATGCGGCTCAGGGAACCAAGATCCACGTGCACCCACAGAGCGGAGAAGGAAGGGTCCTCCATGCAGCGCAAACGGCGACAGCAGACGTCCGACCGAACATACAAGCATACCCCGGCTTTAGGCTTGAAGTTTTCTTCAAGCGAATAACCGGGGTACAGCAAGTAGGAATTGTCAGCCGGACAACGAATCTGCGTCTCCGTCAAGAAGAGCAAAGCAGGCCGGGCCGTCTCGAGATGGTGGTGGACGGCATTGAGGTTCGTATGGAGTCCGCGGATGTTGGCGAACTCCATAGTGAACGCGGTGGTGGGGTTATGCACCGCTGAAGGACCTGCTCTCTTGATTTGCACTGTCATGGGTTCGGGATGGGTTTGGTGAAGAAGCATCGAGAGAATTGAGTTCGGGCACTAAGAAGACCGAATGGGTACCGGGACGAAAGAGTCGACAGGAGGCGAATTGATCCGCCGGACGGAAGGGCCCCCGTACCCTCCCGGGATGGGCCGCCGGGACCCCACATCCGGTCACCAACCGGCACGACGTACCCACCCAAGATTATGCGCGGCATGGTGAGGCAGCCTCTCGTGGTGGTTAGCCACAATTGGGCCCCTGTACTGTACCGCGGGCGGCCAGCGGACAACCGTTTCTACGGGTCTCCCTGGCCGACGGGTCAACACTCCTCCCACCGACAACGAACCGAAAATACCCACACGGTGCAACCTCATGCCCGGACTCAAGCCCCTCGAGAAACCGGCGGAAAACGGGCTGATCCCGGAACGCGAACCCCCTGCGGGGATCACTATGGCGGTATTTACGCCACGTTGATGGTGGTCGCTACCCGGGCGATACACACATCCTACCACCGCGAACTGTGTCACTCATTTGGCACTACCCAGGGGTCCCGTGTAGGGAAACTAGAGTCAAAGCCTACGGACGCGAGTGACATTAACCCCCATAGTCATACCTAATAGGAAAATTGTCCTTAACTTCACAACGTAATAGACGTTTTGAATTACATTAGTTTGAGCCGACTCATAATCTTCTCTTTGTCACCAGGTTAACATTCGAGAACGTGGTACAGAAGCACAAGCGAGGCGAGAACGCGATGGAAGATGATAATCAGAAGAAAGTGATCATTGTGGAGCCGCACGTCATGCCCAAGAGGGGACCCTATCTGTACAATGAACCTAAAAAGTTTGTATTTTATTTATACTTTGATAGTATATCGTAGAAAAAACCGTACGGTTTTTCACGGACTGGTGTACGGAATCATAGTGTCTTGCTCAATATCACCGCGCCCCAAGCCAGAGAGACTCCACGTGGACAGCATTGTATACCGTCAGAAAGAGTCTTTGTCAGAAAGAGTTTTCAGTCTTTGTCGAGTAAAATTGGTTATGGGAAAAATTAACATATCTTATACGTTTAAAATATGGGAAGTTAATTGCTTTGTCACTTAAGTAAATATAACATTTGCTCACTAATGTGATTTCATGTTGATTCTTACGTAGAACGTATTTTCATTCGTTAGCTAATAATGTTGCGTAACCGATTTGATCATAATTTACAGGAAAATATGTGCGGTTTGTAATAATTTTGCTTATTTTATTATGTCTGAATTATTACATAATCAAAATGAAAAGAATAGGTGGAATATAGTAAAAAATATAGTTATTGATTTGAATGACAAAATATTGTGCTTATTTTTAAATCGTATGGCTTCGCTTTAGTATCGGTATAATATTGTTTGTTTCATAACTAATAAATGATGCATGCTTTGTTCTCAGGAATACAATACTATTTACTCCGACGCAAGTGGAGGCCATTCGTTCGGGAATGCAGCCGGGTTTGACGCTAGTAGTCGGACCGCCCGGTACAGGTGAGCACAATATCCAGCCAACAATACCATGTCTTGTGACCGTTGTCCTTCTTTGTGCCCTCAGTTTTTTTAACGTATTTAATAAAATGTATAATGTTGCTACCGCGGTTTCTGAGGACGTGTTTTGTTTATTTTTTTTTTCTCCTGAATCTAAAATTTGCGAACTAATTATACCCACTTAATTCATAACTTGAATAAGTCACGCTATACATATGCGATGATCATAACAACTCATTAAGTGAGCCTTTTATGGTTTCACCCACACGTTTTTGGGCACAACTTCTCATAGGATATGACTGTAAAGATAAGATAAGTAGGCCAAACAAATATAAATATTGCATGCATTATGCACATACATAGTCAAACTCGTTTCACTAACAATGGGTATAGTCATATGACGCAAGCACTAAGATATTTCGCGAAGTTTTGGCTATACAATTCATTTCATCAGCATTCATACTTTAATTCTCTGGTGCCTCTGTTGCGATCCAAAGTACATCAACTATCAAGTTTAATGCCGTCCCAAGATATAATACACTTAACCGAGAAGAATGCATCGAGAGATTAATGAAAGTGGACAAAGCGAGAGTGGTATTAATCTTTAAAAATGTAAGTTTACAAATTTTATTCCAACTATTAGCATTCTAATAAACTTTGGTATGTCAGTATTGAAGTGGAGATCCACAGTCTCTGCCTACCTTCATGAGATGCAGGCGTGATGTTTATGTTTTACGTGAGAAATAATTATATTATATATGCCGAACTTACCACCATTTCGGACACAATTTTCAGTACCGAGCCAAATATGATTTGTAAAAATGTAACCTGTGTATGCACAATATTAATGTGAAAAACTGTTAAATTTTGAATCATTCTATAAAATGGTAGGTATGCTAAAATCCTCGAGAATATAATATTTGCCATTCCCAGCGCTGATATTAGTTGAATCACTCGCTTGCACAGAATATTAAAGTGACTTCATTTCCTTGTTAGTAAAGTATCAAGTGCTTTAAATTCGTATCCGGTGTAAATCCAATACGCAACGTTCACTATGCTCCTTCATCATTGTTCCTCCTGTTTGACGTACCTGTTTGGATTGACTTGAACTGACCCTCAGAAGTCAGATGCAATTAGACTAGGACGGTGCGAGATGGGCCGCAAAAATGACTAGACTAGAGTCTGGACCAAGATTTAGTTGGCCAGGTGCGCGGCTATAGAAACTCGCTCAGTATAAAAGGCTCTAGTTACGATGCTGCATGTGTATGTAGACTTTGTCGTGTCACTACAAGAAAATAATTTCTTAAAAAAAATTTTTTTAGTATAAAATGTACTTTCTATCTTATGAAAAGTAGCATGTGGACATTCACCACAACTGGGGATGTGTAAAGACATTGATACTTTTTTGAGTATGACTTACTTATAGAAAATATATACAGTCTCCGTGGCGCAGTTGGTTGGCGTGAAACGACAGGCTGCGGGTTCGATTCCCACACCGAAACAAAATGTTTGTGTGAAACAGAATTATTTGTTTCGGGTCTGGGTGTTTCTGAGACCAAAACGTCTTTCGTAGTTCCTGATACCCACGACACAAGACTCAATCTTAGTGTGGGGTCATGTGACTGCTGGGTGTATTTATGTTGGTTGGTTGGTTGGTGAGGTTGGACAAGTTAGAAGATAAGGAATATATTTTTTTTTTGCAATACTGTATCAATGCATATTTACGTGACAGGTAAAACGGACGTTGCCGTGCAAATAATATCGAATTTGTACCACAACTTCCCGTGGCAACGCACCTTGGTGGTGACTCACAGCAATCAAGCGCTCAATCAGCTGTTCGAAAAAGTCGCCGAGCTGGACGTCGACGAAAGGCATCTGTTACGTCTCGGACACGGAGAAGAGGCCTTACAGACTGACAAAGACTTTTCCAGGTATATTGAACACTTCACATTATTCCATTGAGCAATCGACGTTTCGTCAGTTAAATCATCCATGGCTTGCACGCCTCATTGATGACGCCGTGTACAGCCAGCAACGATAATTATAATAGATAATAAAATTAATTTGGTGAGCTTAATATACATTAATCTCGGACTTCCTATATTATAACGCTCTTTATTGCGCCAACATTAACGAAAACACAAATGGTAACAATACACTTACTACAAAAAATATGTCAGTACAATGGGTGGTCTCAACGTTCCACCCGATTTCTGCAAAGCAACCTTTAGTTGGACTTTAGACTGAGATGTATGAAATAATTCTTGCATGCGGTAATCATATGTCACCCATAAGTAAGTTTGTTTTCTTACCCATACGACCCTACGTTAGGAATATTATATGGCCTTAATTAAAAAAATATATATGAAGTTATTTGGGGTAACAATATTTTTAACTCGAAGAAGCGTTAATGTTATTTACAAAACACAGTTAAATGAACTAATATGTAAATGTAGTTAATAATCTACAAAAGTATATTGTATTGTATTGTATCGGCCCATATACGACCCACTGCAGGGCACGGGCCTACTCTACAATCGAGAGTACGATTGTATAAAGTATATACTAATCTGAAATTTACATTCAAAGATATAAATATTCGTGTAACTTTACTTCTAAAAATAGCGTCCTTGTTTTGGGCAATCATAGTTCATGGGTCAAACAACGAGAGCAATTAATTTTAGTGTTTCCTACTAAATGTGTTAAACTAATTAGTTTGGTAGTGACCTATATTTAGTATCTACTCTGTGTAAAATGTTAAGGTGATAAAAATACAGGGTGGAAGAATAACGAGGAACTTACTGTATATTCGATTGTCGACACAAATATGTAACATACAAATGACCTTAATTTTTGAAAAAATTGTTAATTAAAATACTCTATCCAACATACATTTTAAACAAGTCCTTCCCCACAAACCTCGCCCATCAGCTTCGTTTCGCATACGACGGCCACCGACTGCGGGATGCGCGAAAGCATGTCATTTTTGTTTCAATTTAAATCTCTATACATTTTAATTAATAGGACCTATCTAGAATATGATTAAATACTCACAGAATTACCAACCAAGACTTCATCTTGCAATCGATCATTTTTTATTCAAAATTTGCGCTATTGTCTGAATATGTCAGATCTAAATGTGAATTAATGGAACTCTTTTAGCTCGCGAATTTGTCAAATTGCTACAATACAAGTACTAAGAACTGTTATTGTATGATTGAAACAGATTACTCCGATTGTGCTGAGTTGGAAAACCCCACAATGACGAAACTGTTTAGTTTATTCACTCATTCATCTTTTCATATTGTTTCTAAGAAGTAAGAATGGTTTGTGATAAGATATTGGTATCCGGCCGGATAGTTGTGTATGGTGATATACACAACAGTTAAGGACCAGTTATAGGGAACCATAAGTGTGTCGCGTTTCGAGTTCATTCTGTGCATATCGGGCTGGCATAAGAGTGTCGATCGGCTAGAGATAGTCATATCGCGTCGGGGGTTACTCCTTTTGGGTCGCATTGCCCTAACAATCAGACATTATGTAATCTAATATATATCTCGATTTATACTTAAAATTTTATATTATATTTAATTGATATAGAATTTATTGCATCACTTATTTATTGGTTTCTTGATAAATTTCATCTTATTAATATTTCTAATCTGTTGGTCAAATTATGCCATCATTTTGATGATACCAATTAGATTAAATATGAACATATGATATTTTGTTTACACGGAAATTTCTCGGCCGTGGGAATGAGGATAACAGGTGTTTATTGCCGATACGCATGATGTGTCACGGGACCCCCAACGGTTACTCGAAACTACATCCTGTTTACTTTACTTTCATGTACCAACTCATTATATTCCGCAGTGTTCCAAAATAATTAAGAAGGCTTTTGCCCAGCGAATCACACTTGCATGTCGAAATTTAAATACCAAATCGGTATTGAAAATTGCAGTTGGAGTGTGACAAAAAACAAAACCACAAACTATAGAATGTCCAACGGCCGTGAACAACACTAAATAATGCGAATTAGTAATAATCAGTGATCAAGCTGAGGTCAGATCAATACCGGTCCGACGTAACTGCAATCGTTGCTTGTGATCGCCAATAGCACAAAAAATGATTCAAGCTTCGGCGAATCGTTTCTTGAAGGAATGAAATTCTTATAGGTACCGTAACTTTCTTCTGAAGGTTTTTATTCATTCGTCATATAATAACTGTATAGACTTCGATTTGGTTTGTGCGGAATAGACCGGACGCGAACTGTCTAGACGGTGGCCGCAAGTTCGAATTCCATGAAATTCGACTCCGACTTTTTAAAGCCATTTCCGTATTTTTATTCGGTTATTACGTAGTACCCACTATTATTAAAACGAAGGAAAACATCGTGTCGAAACTTCATTGCTTGTACATTTTGTGCAAGAATTTCTATATGTGAAGTTCCCCTAACGTCCAATGGGCAAATGTTATAAACCAAGATATAACCACCTCAATCGTATATGAGATCAATGCTCAACACTTCAGTAGTGGGAAATATACATATAGTCTTATTGATTTATGTATAACATATAGGTACTTCCTTTTAACGCAGAAAATGTTGAGGATAAATTATGAATGGCGCCTGTCGTGACTTCGTTAATGGATTGTAAAATTATCTCATGCATATTGCATTAATTCCAAGATTACATATGTTACATTATTAATTATGTATATTGTTCGGTCGCCGGCATTGCGTTTACCTCTAAGAAACTACGTATTTGCAAAAATCCTACCTGTTATTATATTTTATACATGTTGCGTATTTTTATTAGCTATAAAAGTATTTAGGGGGTATAAATCAACGATAATAAAGACGTCAACCTTGGTCTCATTTATCACACATTTAAAATTGTTTTATTAAAATACCAGTGGTTCGACCTAGCTTTGTCCGAAAGCGCTGCACTCACTATTGGTACTTAAAAGAATTTAAAAAAATACAATACCATATGAGGTGCGTAAAAAAGAAGTATTAGCGATTAAGTTTGAACGAATATTAATTCTAGATTATTTACTACAATAGAAATAATACTGACATGTGAAGTACCGCTTCCGCAGTATTTGCAGTTCGAGTTGTAAGGTCAATGACGCCGGTACAACACTTTCGGCTTTCCCCGAAGTTCCGGAAGGGTAGGCGAACTTTCCTCTCGTCACATTAAATTACTGTTATTATACTGTTTCCATTCGTTTATTTTATTTTTGACAGTTCACGCCTATAAAGTACGACATTACAGTAGAACAATATTTTGAAATAAAAGTAGATACTTTCTTGACGGGTAACGCCCACTTAGAGTTGTGCCATTCGTAACGAATGACCACAGATAACAAAAACGATTTTGAATAGAATCAATCAATCGGAATCATTTGAAATAAAATTACATTAAAATGCTAATGAAAACAGTTAAACGTAATATAGTACCCAATATTAGGATCGAATGTATTTGCTGCAAATTAATTAATATGAATAAAGGTATACGTATTGAAGTGACTTTTAATAAGAGTTTAATTTAAAATAATTACAATGATTACAACGAAAATAAATGTTTAGTACCTACTTGTAATAAACAGTTAAACCATGTTGGAATTCATAGTACTTTAAGGATTAAATAATTAAAACAACTAATTTGTTAATATTTTTATTTATAAACAATCGTCTGTTTCGTCGGAATCGGCGTCGTCGTCACTCGTATCCCCAGTAACACTAATTATTAATGAGTGCATGGGTAAGTTGTCAAATGCGACATCGCGATCCCAATCAGACATTATTTCTTTCTTCGTCTTATCTACGACACTCGCCCAGTTATGAGGCGTCACATTTTCACACGCATTTTTAAGCAACTCCAGCATTTTGTTTGCGGTGAAAGGAGGAGTTGTATTTATTCTCGCAGCATATCCTTTCACTTGCGCCCATATTAGCTCTATGGCATTATACTGGCAATGATATGGAGGAATTCTAAGGACGGTGTGCCCGTCGGCAATAGTAACAACATTACTATTGCCGACGGAAGTGATAAGAATATTAACTTAACATGAGTAAATGGTTTATTTT
Organism: Theretra japonica; assembly: GCA_033459515.1. NCBI lineage: Eukaryota > Metazoa > Arthropoda > Insecta > Lepidoptera > Sphingidae > Theretra > Theretra japonica. Next base: position 5,872,891 of record CM065951.1, on the reverse strand, counting down.
AATATAATTATTAAATCAAGTAACTTAAATATCCCTGAAGTTTTATAAAACAATGCATGGAGCAAAAAATAAAATATGTATTAAATCGATTAAAACTTGTTCAAAAATAAAATCGTTTGTTATAAAAAATTGATTCGATAACGCATCAGGCCATCACTATTTGATTCAGTACTCGATGTGTCAAAAATAAAATAAACGAATGGAAACAGTATAGATATTTATAGTGTACCTAATATGTCTTACCTTGATCTCGTAGTATTACTTATTTAAATTGACACGTTTCTCAAAACATTTGCGGTTGCGTTTAGAATGCATTTTTGCGGTTCTTATAATCCTAAGCGTAATTTAGCTTACGGACGACGTCACAAACCGACAGACGTCAATGTTTTTTATTATCTGTTTCCACGTGAAATGACGCTGCAGTAATGTGACGATAAGGTGTATTTTGCCAGCATGTTTTTTTTTAATTAGGATATGTAAACGCTATTTACTATTATTATTTCAATTATTAATTTAATAATTCGCAGGCAAGAATTCATGAGCAAAAACCCTAGATATCTATGAACCAAGAATATGAAAGTTGTAAAGTTTGCTGGAAGTCACTACATGCAAACCGCGCCACGAGTCACAGTTGAAATCCCTAGGAGAGGCCTATGTTTAGCAATGGACATCTTGTGGCTTAATTTAAACGGAGATAGTTTCTCGCCTGATTTTAAATCGTATGCCAGTAGAATAAAAAATGCCTGAATCTAAATGATGTTTTATTTAATGGGTTTATTGAATGATTGTAATTGTTGAATGGAAACAATAATGTTGTGTCGGTGTGTGGTGCAGGTACGGGCGCGTGAACTACGTGCTGGCCAAGCGGCTGGAGCTGCTGGAGCTGGTGGCGCGGCTGCAGGCCACGCTGGACGCGGGCGGCGACGCGGGCGCCACGTGCGAGCTGGCGCACCACTTCCACGTCTACCACGTCAAGCCCCGGTGGCGCAGCTTCTGCGACAAGTGCGCCGCCGAACAGGTCGGGACGCACTTCTCTAGTTTTATTAACCATGCTGCCATTTATACTTAGCACTGGTTATCATAAAGTGTAATAACATTTAAATAAGTGTAGTAAAATAAAAAAAACAAACATGAAGTAATAGATAGTAATTACTACTACGCGACCAAAACAATTAGGCGCCTGACAGTTAAGACGACATAAGGATTAGGGAGAAGAACACATTATTAGACTTTTCCAATCCTTACACATTTCCTTAAAGTTAGATCTTTTCTCAGACGGTTTCGTCGCCTTAAGAAGATAGATAGGTCTCTTATAAGTAAGAGGCCGCATGGATAGGTACCACCGCAATGCCTATTTCTTCCGTCAAACAGCAGTGTAAATTCGGTGTTGTGTTCCGGTAAGGACATGGTATTCAGAGTCACTATTAGACATAATGAGACAACATCTTATGGTTTCGGATTGCGAGCCTAGTGGAATGCCAAGCATTACTTTGTAATTCACAGTGTAGTTTGGTTTTGATACTGTCCATGAGCGGTCCTATCGCTTACTATCAGGCGAATCGCACGCTCGTTTCGTCATTCATGGCAAGAAAAAAAAACTTCTCATCCACTTTCACATTTGCAGGGTACAGTAGGTACTTGTATTAAATTTACGCATAATATGTATAAATATATATGTATGTTTGGAAATCAACGGTGCTTTTTGCAAACTACCAAAAAAATGGTATCCGGGCCATGTGGTATCATTTTAGGTGCTGCGAGTCATCGCACAATAATTTCTTACTTTACCATATGCCATACTGCCACTTATACCCCGGTACATCGTTACATCCCACACTCACTTTAGTGGGCGTTCATTGCTATTTTGAATTTCGTCTGATTGCCAATTGAAATACAACCCATCATAATTATCTGGGGGCAATAACCTCACTTGAACAAATAAATCCGAATTGCACAACTATTTTCTTTATTATGACAGAAGTTAGAACAGAAAGAGTTGCAAAATATTTTAGTTTAAAAGACATAATATATAATTTAATTTTGTTTTCCAAAGAACATTGTTCTCTCAAGGCATATTAATTTACTTATCTTATCTTTCCTGTATGAAGACCACTGGTTTTCAATTAGTGATCAAAGTAAAATTTGCCTCACTTTTGAAGTACAAAAGGTGCTTCAGTTATTTTTTGCGCTCGGTACCGTTCTGGAACGTACAAAGCGCCTTTTGTAATGGTGGCCGACAATGCAGATCCTGTTTAACCGAAAATAACCGTTGCGGTATGATTCAGTAGTTTGTCACTATACTATGACTTAGAAAATTATGCAATACTATTGTTTTTCAGATTCAGTTTAAATTATATAATTCGTGTTATTCCTTGTCATGCTCTATCAATATTACGACAAACCTGTCGAATAATAATGAGCTGACACAATTTTGGTATTCTCCTTTGCATTATCTGCCTATTTTTTTTATAAATAAATAAATACACCCAACAATCACATACATCGTCCTGACCACACACTAAGATCGAGTCTTGTATCGTGGGTATTAGACACTACGAGAAACTTTTCGGCCTCACAAACACCCAGACGGAACAAATCCCTATGGATCATACAGCTATTTGTCTCTGTGCGGGGATCGAACCCGCGGCCTTTCGTTTCACAGCCGGCATCTATGCAACTGCACCACGGAGGCTGTCTATACATGGCCGATACGTAAATAATTATATCGGCATACTCTGCGCCAGGTTGGATAAGTTAATAATTTAAGTTTTTTTCAGGCTAAGACAGTCGAGACAATCAGCAAAGAGTTTCCATTCCACGAGTTTTTCCAAGATGCGCCCAAGCCATTGTTTCCTGGCAAATCTTATGAGGAAGATATGGAGATAGCAAAAAGCTGTTACAGGTAAAAAAATATATTATTTCATCCAGTATTCTGTGTTGTATAAAAAGGGAATTTTATTCATGATTTATATGGTTGGAAACATCTCATTTGTTCCGATAAAAAAAAAGAAAATGTAAGTCACAAAGTGGGTGGCTGAATTTACCCGGTCGAGCTGACCCATTTGGCATTTAGTTCTGTAGCCCTCGCTGCAGCGAGGCTTTAGCAGTTTAGATTTTAATTCTCTTACCTCAACTCTCTTACCTCTTACCCTCAAAACTAAAGATTTGGTCCTAGCGTTCCTGTAACCGAGTGCGTAAGTTTTGGTTAGATGAGCACTTTAATGGGTAATTTGTTCGTTACTATGATTTGCTTTAAACTATTATATTTTACTTCATAATCATGACAAGTCTTAAGGTCGTGGTGAAGGAATTTGCTCGGTTTATTTTTTTTTTCAGCTCGTGTTTTTACTCTGATCTACATAATGTATGAGATACATAAAATAATTATTTAAATCACCGCTGTCTATCATGACTTATTATTATTCATAGGTCAAAAAGTTCGTTGCCGCCTCCATACAATTTAGTTTTTGCTTGACAATCAAGATGGATGAATAGTTTCGACGTTTTGTCATCATATTCGAGTTTATTTATAGTCGACAGAATTTTTACAGATAACGACTCAGCATTGAAATATATCCCGCATTAAATGTCTTGGATATACAGGGTGTATGTAAACGCGACGATGGCATAGCAACGGAAGAAAGACTAAATTATGACGAGACAGTAATAAAAAATCAGAGTCCTGTCGTCGATAGTTCTCGATTAACGGCCTTATTGTGAAAATTATAAAATATCTACCTTAACAAACATTTAATGGGAAAATGATTTCTAAAACCAAATATTTCGATTGCCATGATAAATAATTAAACTTAGAAGTACGCACCAAATTATATCTAAACAAGTTACTCAACACAAGTAAGTTCAAGGGAATTTATAAAAGTCCTCGTAAAGGCTTTTTAAATTATTTATTGGTCTACACTCTACTCTGGCGCCACATACTGAAGAAAATGTTCTGTAGCCGTTGTGTATAGCTTCTTTCAATAAAACTCTCATTTAACCTTCAACCCTGTATACTGTTATTAAACCAATCAAACTCATTTATATTCGCGATGATGCTTTTTTTATTTTTATGAAGCTTATAGTCGTCGTCTCTTATTTATGGTTGGTAGAAACAATTGATATTGGAGTGTTCTATTCATTATCAGCCCGGAGTCAGGAATGTGTGCCCGATATGACGATAGGCTCGCCCCATTGTGGAATAGAAAATAAAAGGCGAAAGGTGTGCGTCCTGGTTGCACCTCTGCCTACCTCTTCTGGGAAAAAGGCCTGAGTTTATGTATGTATGTAGAAACAATGATGTAATGGTTATAATGTGGTAGGTCATCGCCCTAAATACAATATGATTATTGTATTACAATATCAAGGCGGATATGTAGTTCGGTTCATTAAAAGCTTTTGATGACGAAACTCCAGCGAATATTCTCATATCGACCTCACTGTTTATAAATAAACATCGTGCAGAATGTTTTGCAAGACGACACGATCAAAATACTTTAAATATATTAAATTATGCGTCACATCAATATTTTAAACTCAATGACATCGTAATTTATCTCTAATATGTAATCAGTGATGATTTTTGGTATTCGAACTTCTGCTACTCTGTTTGCGGTTTCGACTAATGTCATATCGAGACGAAGTGTGTGGTGGCCTGTTGGTAACGGACCAGACGCAGCTGCCTACATATTCACGGTGGTCGCGGGTTCAAATCCGAGGGCACATCTCTGACTTTTCGGAGTCATGTGTGTATTAATAGTAAATCACCACGCACTATAACGGTGAAGGAAAACATCGTGAGGAACCTGCACATCATAACGATTTCTATAAATTTCTATGGTATGTAAAAGTCCGCCAATCCTCACTAGGCCAGCTTGGTGGTTTATATTGCCTAACAACTCTCAATCGTACTCTCCAATGTAGAGGAGGCCCGTGCCCCGCAGTAGGACGTATATGGGCTGATACAATAAATATCGAGACCAGATAGAATTCATAATTTCACGATGTCTTCGACTATTTCATAAAATAGTTGATTTTTTTAATACCTCCAGCTAAAATATATCCTCTGAACGTTAACATTCAACGATATAGTATTTGGCTATATCATTAATGTCGACATCGTTTTGTTTAACGGTATGTACACCCTAAGGTAAGCTACGGCTGGGGTATCTCCTAAGTTAGTTTGATAACTCTCGACGTTGTTTCAGATATATCGATCACATATTCGAAGAGCTGGAAGAGTTCCGTGCCTTCGAGCTGCTGCGCTCTGGCCTGGACCGCTCCAAGTATCTGCTCGTGAAGGAAGCGAAGATAATAGCCATGACATGTACTCATGCTGCGTTGAAACGATCAGAGCTCGTGCAAATGGGTAAATTCATAAGGAATTGTATATTCAGAAAGGATATTTCAAACCGCACATGTGCAGGAGATATCTATTGATTTATTATAGGCTCCGGGGCCCAGTAGGTAAGACGCTACCGTGAAACGAAAGACTGTGGGTCCGATTCCCGCACCGAGAGAAATGTTTTTGTGAATCACTAATATTTGTTTCGGGTCTGGGGGTTTGTGAGACACAACAGTCTCTCGTAGTTCCCGCCACGAGAATCGATCTTAGTGAAGTTTTAGGGCTAGTTTGTGTGTATTGGGTGTATTTATTATTATTTATTATTTAGTTTCACTTAATTTCACCGTAACGTATACGAAGAATAAAAAGCTTTAAAATAAAGTTGTTAAAAAAGAAAAATGAAGATAAAAATATACATGACATTACATCTAAATATTTATTCAAAAAACAGGTTTCAAATATGACAACATACTGATGGAAGAATCCGCTCAAATCCTCGAAATAGAGACGTTCATACCGCTCCTGCTTCAAAACCCTCAAGATGGTAGGTCGCGGTTGAAGCGGTGGATCATGATCGGAGACCACCACCAGCTGCCGCCCGTGGTGAAGAACATGGCGTTCCAGAAGTACTGCAACATGGAGCAGAGCCTGTTCACCAGGATGGTCAGGCTCGGAGTGCCTTACGTGGAGTTGGATGCACAGGGCCGTGCCAGACCAAGGTAACATTAATTTTCTACACCAATAATCGACTTTTGAATCTCACACGAATTTATTGAAGCAAAACCTTCGCTATGTACTAATGTAGAAGATAAATAGATGCGTCTTAAAAATGAATATGGTTAGATGCATCACTATTTTTCATTTATTTTCATTTTAACATTATATAAAAATACACAATGGAATTTTATATTTACACCAAACTACTCACATTACGAGAATACCAAGCAAATTTTTCGACAATGCTTGTATAAACTGCAAATATTGACGTCAGATATCGGAGCCATTTAAAAACTCTCGAAAATATTTGTTTTTATTCGAGCAGTCAACAGCGATTTTTTTACGATGTAATATAATATAAATAACTAAAGCAGATGTAGTGAACTGTTCTGGCAAAACCCACAGACATTTGGCATTGACTACGATCATCTGGACCAGAGAACTGTGCAGATTTTGATGATATCATGCTCAGATGATGTCAGATGATGCCATCAGGCGCCATATTAGGTTTTTGTATATCTAGTTCCAATCTGCTTCCAACGGATCGTGGAAATTCTCTGGAGAAGCTCGTATTCAGCAGTGGAATATCTAAAGCTAAAACTGATGCTTAAACAATCTGAATTTCGATATTTTACACGAAAATTAGGCGATTGTTGATACCTCTATGACTATGTGGTAAAATGACATTGAAAACCTTTGTGGTTCGGAATGCATTTAAAACTGTAGATTGCGATTATTTCTATTTGCAAATAGGAAGTCGTTCTGAAAGTCGTAAATTCCTAACGCCGCTTGAAGTCATAAAATCCATTCGAGCATTAAGCTGTTTAAAATCCACCTGCTGGAAGGCCTGAAACGAGTTATTAACTAACTTAACCGTTTGCACCCCATTGAGCTAGACAAAAACTGCCGATCTCCACTTTGCTCGATCCTGCCGCATCACTTGCCTTGTCTACTTTCAGCAACATTTCCATGCATTTTGTATTTCGGAGATCTTATTATAACGTTATAAAATTTTGAAATAGTGCGTGGTGGCCTGTCGGTAAACGGACAAGACGCGGCTGCCTACATGTTCACAGTGGCCGCGGTTTTAAATCCCAGGCCACATCTCTGACTTTTCGGAGTCATGTGTGTATTGATATTCAATCACCACGCACTATAACGGTGAAGGAAAACATCGTCAGGAAACCTGCGTACCAATGTTTATGGTATGTAAAGTCTGTCGAGGCCAGATTGGTAGACTATTTGGTCTAAACCCACTCAATCGTACTCTCGATTGTAGAGCAGGTTCGTGCCCTGCAGTGGGACGTATCTGGGCCGATACAGTACAATATGAAAACTTTAGATTAAGAAAAATCGATTAATCATTCCTCCACTATAAGAAAGTTTTAGTCCAATATGTAAGTAAGTTTGTTCAGTCTAGACTGTACTGTTTCGGTCAAAGACCTGCGCGCCGCGTGATTCAATTCACAGCGCAATGGGACCGTTACAGCGACTTACTTTTTTACAGGTCGTTGATTCAACTGCTCTAATATTTTTTCACCGTCTGTCAGTTGTATGTGTGCCAAAGACAAGTGAATTGAACTATGCAATAAATCTTTCTACGTCGATATTTTTGCAATACACGTGTATTATTTAACCATGTGTGTCCATTTCGAGCTCCGGTCAATATCTCAATTCCCAGTCACTTCGTAGGAGTAACATCTAAAAATAATTCTGGGAATTCGATGGAAAAACCCGTTGGGTATTTTTTTTTCTGAAATATAGATCGACTTGTAAACACGCTCGATATACGCTGGAGTTTACCACGCGCGTCTGGCACAGGCGCCACTCTAAAAAACAACATTACGAGTGTATGGCGGTTTTGCGATTAAAATAATGTGTTTGTATAGTCGTACTAGTTCGTTAACACAAGTATTATTTCAGTGCGTATTTTAATCCAAAGAAACAGTACCCTAATGAGGTTATAAGTAGTGTTAAGTATGATGTACGTTGTATAAAAATGCAAATGTTGTGCTGGGTACACAGACAAAGTTTTAAACTCATTAAAGAAATAACGATATCATTAAAGTCTGCAAGGAGAGTCTTAATGCATTAAAAATCATCATTTTCACATTCGTGAGCTTAGATGTGCACATATGACTAACTCATTTCAGACTTACGTCGGATTTCACCTGAATTCAACGTATTCTACAGATGTTCATAATAATAACGGCTGTTCTCATCGGCGATCCGCATCACAAAAAACTGTAGACACAACATCAACTCGAGAATATTGCATGAGCCAAACGATATTTACAATGCGAAACGTGTTTTGTGCCACAACAATGTGCTAATACCGGCAGCTGAAATTCAAATATTGGCAAAACATGTTTATTTTAACACTCCATCGCACAGGAACTTATTCGTATTTATTAATGGATAATTTTCTGAGAAATTATATGGTATTTTTTTTCATAGGAATGAAACAGTCTGATATCTCATGCCCCATCTCATGTGTCTGCAATAAGAGCACTGAAGTACGACCAGTCTCGTAAGAGCACTTTATTCTAATCCACAACGAAATAAATGAAACAGGAAACAAAATAGAAGGAGTCGGTGACAAAAATTGTCGTATTGCCTTCGTATCAAAGGGTAAAACAAATTATTTGGTTAAGACACATTATCCTATAATAATAATAATAAATACACACATCGTTCTGACCCCACATATAGATTCATTAAGTCCTGAGTCGTGGGTATCAGAAACTACGAGAGACGTTTCGGTTTCACAAACACCTAGACCCGAGACAAATACCTGTTGTTTACACAATTTGTCTCGGTGCTCACGAACCCGCGGCCTCCCGTTTCACAGTAGGCGTCTAACCCACTGAGCCACGTAGGCTGTCAAAACGGATATAGACATACAATAGTGTATTAAGCATCACGGATAGATTATTAATACTTTTAAACTCCGACATTCCGTCCTTACAGTTTAATGGTGAAGTGATGTAATATTTAACATCGACACGTGCAAGTAGGCCCGTATCGCCCAATCTGTGTACGTGTGCTGTGTCGCGACTGCAAAGTTGTTTCTTAATCATAATTTAGGTGCGTGGGCACGGTCTAAAAAGGATGTTTACAAAAAATTTACAGCATAATTTCAATTGACAGTACAATGCTGCCAATCAACACTGGTACTTATCATCATCCTTATTCTAATTGGTATCGATATATTATTCATAATAGATGCTGGTATCAACGACCTATTATTACTGGAGTGTGGACAGAATTCACATCGACTGATATAATTTATTTTTTCATTGATTTTATAGGTTTAATTATCCCTTGCCGACATTCACTTCTTTAAAGTTGTCTTAAACAGTTTTTTTTATTTAATTCAAGCATTAATGTTTCATCCCTGGTATTCCCTGGTATTTATTGGTTTAAAAAATTATTGATTTAATTTATATCCATTGTGTGTCAACTTAAATGGAAGGCTAAAATATATATATATATATAAAAGCGTTCAAATTGAATTCATAATATTATTCAATAATTCTGGAAGTTCGAATATTAAGAGTTTTATTAACTGAGCATTCAATTATCCAAAATCTATAACAAATTTCTTGTTTCCGTTATTCGAACCAGATGAAAACGATCCACACGTCAACACATATCTTCAGCTAAACCGACGGAATTGGATCAAATTGAACAATTATGTTTATTTAATTGTGTTAATTTATAGTTCGATTAATCCAATTTCGCCCAATTGGCTCAACCCTGTATAATCAGTTTATCGATGTCTTCAATAGAAAGGTTACCTCAAGGACGCACAAAACAATCCCTGTCTCCTGAATCCATTGGGATCCCGCCTTATTTAATATCGTAGGTCCAACCTGAAAACTTAGCACTCTACATTGCGTCTGCCCAAGCGCGATCTACTCCAACACTTGTATCGTCCGACCATCTGTCTAGCAGCAGATAATATGACGGGTCTCACTTCCATTTCACAATTTTTAGCCTTCGTACCAGACATCATCTCGGTAGAATTCATGCGTTTAATCTGGTGACAACCCAGCTTCGGTTTACCCAAAGCGCTATCACATATTCTTCTTTACCACGGTTTAAAGAAGGTAGTCATCACTGTAAGCAGCGGCTTGCCTGTGCCCCTCATATTGTAAAAGGTTTATCAGCAGCTGTGACCGTTTACCATCAAGCAATTGCTATCTCGTCTGTAAGCAATGTCTATGGTCGTCTACAACCCAGTATATTTTTCAGCATATGCAACTTGTACCGGTGGCGCTACCTGGCGCTGGGCGACCTGGGCCACGTGACTCGCCTGCCGGAGTACCGCGCCGCCAACGCCGGCCTCCGATACGACTTCCAGCTCGTCAACGTGGACGACTTCAACGGCGTCGGGGAGACTGAACCAAGCCCTTATTTCTACCAGGTATTTATTCTGCTCTGGATGTGATTTAATCCAAATTGATATTGATACCTAAGGTGTAACAAGTGATATGCATTCATTTATTTTGTTCATTATGCTTTGAAAGGTAAGCATATAGATGTGGTGGCTATAATTGAGTGACAAGTGCAGAATTGAAAAACAGTAGAATATTTCGAGAAAGAGACCGTTATCAATTATTTGTGTCTTCTTTGTTAATCTGTTTTAATAGTTGTGAAACCGCAAAGTTTTTTATCATGTATCACAAACATAATATCCATAATTTTTCGTTATATCTGCGATCCAAATCACTTCAATTATGTATGTGACTGTTGGGTGTATTTATTTATTATTTAATTATGTCTATTGTATTAACATCTTTTTTGAAATGTTGCCCATATACGCTGGCCATATTTTGTTGCTACTTTTCCTTATTTTAAAAGATCACAAATTTGCATTAAATGAACAACAATACTAAGAATCCAAAGAGATTATTAATTATAATATGGTACAAAAATTGTTTTGCATAAGCTGTACGCTTAATCTCAACACTCAAACAAAACCATACTGATGTTAAAAAGAAATATTGAAATCGTAAAATCTGACTGACCGTGACTGTCTTAATGGTGTTTGCCATACATTAAGATCAATTAATTCATTGCGAGTTCTCAGAATAACCACACCATTAATAAGTATCATCAAGGAGTCGTTCTGATTTGTTGGGAATTGAGGTTAGCAGGTCGATGCTGCATATGAGTTCTCCTTTGATAGGCAGATGTATTGCTGAAAAAGGTTCAAGCGAATGAGGACGCTTTGCGTAGCCACGATACTGAATATATTGTCATCGCCTTTTTTCATCGTGTTCTCAATACCAAAGGTATATCTATAAGATCAAGATTTTTCCACAAAATAAAATACTAATACCATTATATTATAAAAATCAGGTCACATGTGCCGTAAAGGTTACGTTAACATGGACCTTTATGTGGTGAATTGCAAAGTAAATGGAAAAGACTCGAGGCTATAAAATCTGAGATATTTCATAAACCATGTAATCAAGGTATAGTGAATCCTAGCTGTGAAGCTCTCACTCGTTAGTCGTAGCTAAAATCAGATTTCGGAAATCTGCTGCTTCAATTACAGTCCTCAACAGAAACGCGTGAATAAATCGAGAAGGAATCTTCGTCTTCGACTGTATAAACAATTTCTGACACGAAGGCTTAATTAAAAGTCTTTATAATTATTCTGAGCTAACTTCAGTAATGATCTGTTACATCCTTTTTGTGATTCGTTTTTTTTATTCTCAGGTTTCTCTTTGGCATAAATGAGTACGGTCCTTTCTCGACCTCCCGACGGGCGACGACAGCTAATTAATATATTTGAGCAACCTACATGTTTTTGGCGCCAAAATATACTAACCATTTTTGCCTCAAACATTATGTCCATATTTATAACAAATAATAGGACATATTAAACTAAATAAAGGATTTACTAAAATACAATGTCTCAAAGTTTTAATTCATGATAAAATCAAGATGTGACTACGTTTCTAATGAATGCTGATTAAAATCTGCATGTATATTTCATGATTTTAAGAAGGATTTTATTGAACGTGTAATGAAGGTTAGTGGCCGATCTTTGTAACCTATCTATCATTTACAAGAAGTAAAGATATCTTCCACAAAATGTAAAAAAATCTTAATCAAAATTTGAAATCAAAAATGACAGCTTGGTTGAGGTATTTGAATTAAATCAACGAAGTATCTTCATTTCTAAATCTTGTAGAAGTTTTAGTTCTTAAAAACTAACCCATGATTTTTAGCACATTGTAAATAGTTAAATCCAAGTAGCGTCTACTAATTGTATTTGTAGGTATTTTTGAATAACCTACTGCGATAAACAAAATAGTATTGATTCAAAGAGCCGCTCAATTGGCATGTATTGACCGTCATAGTATTTGCATGCGTCTGGCGCGTAGATAAACCGAGCCATGTGCTGATTTTACACCGCTTGACGCCGCGGCGACAACATTATACATTCTACACGTCGTGCGATACGCCCAATACAATTTATTGCCATTACAGTTGATGCGTACTTGAATGGAGAAGAATGTGAACAAAATAAAACGTTTTACAACGACGTAGAGCTACTACAAGGCACTTCTCGTTAGTGTCAATGTTTTTATAAGCATTTGTCGCCGTACGAATTTCAAATATGCGGCTTTGTTATTTTTATGGCGGTTTATTTTTACTTTTTAGGGTAAATATAGTAAGAAGGCATTTGCCATAATTAACAACCCTAATGGGTAGTTGTATGTATGAATTTCAACAATAATTGACACAATCTACAGATAACTTTAAGCTATTTATCATTGTAGAGTTCCGTTGTCTGCCTTTGTAGCTCACGTCCTGTACCATATTGAGCTGTCTACGTTGTTGGGAATGTCCTAAGCTCTCATTAACTTAATAATTTTTGGTATTGTAAAATGGCTGCTATGTTACCATGATCCTTCATGATCCTTAACCAATGCAATCAAAAACGGACCATCTTAAAGCTGCACTGATCCACGTGCATAAATAATGCATCATAAAAGTATTGAAATAAAACCAATTCTTACGGATTTTATCGCGACTTTGATTTAATTCGAATCAAATTCGTAAGAATTCGTTTTATTTCTATCTGTAACATTCCTGTAAACCCAAGACACCATTATTCGTCATAAAAGTAGTAAATTAATGTTATGCAGTTGAATCTGTAGTTATACAGGAAGGGACTCATAATTAACTTCCTGTCAAAAAAAGGCCTGTCTGAACTCTAACCACCTCATATGGCAATAAGTAATTACTGGTATACCGTTGCGAGATAAATGAGAAATGACGATTGTATATTTCATCACAACTCCTGACCATTAAATAAAATATGAATATAGTATTCATTCACCTCATGTAATACCGATTCTCAGACCAATTAATTTTAATTGAGTTACCAACCTGCTGTATTATATTATTTTACTATTAGTAAAAAATTACTAATATATATTTGTATAAAAACTTTAAATCTCTTAAACTTTATAACTCTTTAAGTAATATATTGCCACAAAAGCAATCAGAACGTCCAAAATATTGAATGTGACGTTAATAGTGTCTCGTCACCCGTTACAATATTGCTATGCTCTCCGGCGTGCCTTGAGAGAGGTCTATGTCCAGCAGTGGTCTGCAAGAGGCTGATGATGTTGATGCTTTATAGAACTTGGCGGAAGCGGAGTACGTGGTGGCGGTGTTCATGTACATGCGGCTGGTGGGCTGGCCGGCCGAGCGCATCTCCATCCTCACCACCTACAACGGACAGAAGCACCTCATCCGCGATGTCATCGACAAACGATGCGCCGACAACCCGCTCATCGGACGACCGCACAAGGTAACTATATCATCACCATATAAAAATTATATTTAATCAATATGTTTATAGTGGAAACTGGTAGGATAATGCGACCAGGCAAAGTTATCGCTAAAATCGCTTTCGGTCCGCACGGGTCTTCGTGCGCTATTGTTACAATTAATTAAATCGGTTACGGCTCGAAACACGTGTTGGAGCGAGCATCGATTGCAATAGTTGCGCAAATGATGAACCTTATATGTGATGGCGGACGCTATTATTTTGAGTGATAATGACGACGGAGATTACACCAGTAAACAAGTTGAAGATAACGATATGCAGTGGGATTGTGACGAGCGTACACATTTAAATGAAAGAAATAATACAACAAGAAATAGCAAACGTGGAAGGGAACAAACGAGTAGTGAAATTTGGCAGAAAGTACAAAGAAAAATGAACAAACCAGCTCGCCAAAACCGAGGAGAGGTGTTTAATTTTGAAGGAGAAAGTATCCAGGTTCGAGTGACAAGTAAAGAAAAATTTCCCAAGCAGTTTGGATTGACAAAAATTTTGACATCACACGATATCGCTGATGTACTTAAAGTGAAATACGTCAATCCGTACAAAATTATCATTCATTTTAAAACTGAGCTCAGTGTAGATCAATTCATGGCATGCGAAGATATAAAATAATTGGGATGGAGCTGTCACAAAACTTGGGAGGTAGGTACTTCATACGGGGTGGTGAAAGACATCGATATGGACTTGTCGGAAAATGATTTTATTATGAACGTGATGAGCTCAGCAGAAATTTTAAATGTCAAAAGCCTTAACCGAAAAAGCGAAAAGGGTTGGTGTCCTAGCGAAGCAATGAAAATTGGTTTTATTGGGCCAAGTTTACCGTCACATATATACCTCTTTGAATTACGTATTAAAGTTGAACCTTTTGCGTTTCCGGTAACTCAATGCTCAAGTTGTTGGAGGTTTGGCCACACAAAGAAAATGTGCCCATCATATAAAATTATCTGCCCTAAGTGTACAAATTTTCATGTAAACTGTGAGATAGAGGCCTCCTTATATAAATGTGTCAATTGCAAGGGGAATCATATGGCGCTATCCAAGACATGTCCTATTTATATAAAAGAAAAGAAGATTAGAAGTATTATGACCGAATTTAATGTTAGCTTTCGTAAAGCAGTCTCAATATATGTTCCACCATCACCGCGTCCTTCGAGTAATCTTGAATGTATTCAAGAATTCGATGGCGGTTCGCCTACCCGTTCTACTAGACAACCTGAAGCACAGCAAGAAGATACTAATTGCAATGTTTTTACATCAGCGGAGGAATCAACGTATGCAAATGCAACTATTAAAACTACAAAAAATAGAAATAGAAGACCTAAAAATGACAGAAATAGAATAAGTTCCGCAGTACCTTCGGAAACAGATGAGGACACTTGTCATCATTTGGACGAGGAACTCCACTCACAACCTAAAGGTTCCAATTCACCCAAGTCTCTTCAAAATCTGCTCGATAGACTCAAAGATATTTTATTTCTGAAGCATTATAGTTTGGACGATAAAATAAGAAATTCTATTAAAATTATTCTAGATTATGTTATATCCACCATTTTTAATTTTGTATCTGATATGTCTGTTGTAAAAACATTGTCGAATTTAATAATGGGTAGTAACAATATACGTTTCTCATTGAATGTGTTACAATGGAATGCAAGTAGTATTAAACCTAAATTACAAGCATTGGGGCAGTTGCTAATCCAAGAGAAAATTCATATCGCGGCTATCTCGGAAACATGGCTAGATTCGAACACTTCTTTAAACATTTCAGAATATAATGTATATCGACAAGACCGTGATCGTTCATATGGGGGCGTAGCCATTTTTATGCATAAGAAGACTATTAAATCTCAATTATATGTAATCCCAAACTTTTCGTTTAGTTTCGAAGTAATGTGTGTTAAAATTGATAACTGTATTGATATTGAAAATATAATTTGTATTTATTGTCCAACTTCCGTCCATGTTCAAAATTCAGAGTGGGATTGTCTGTTTTCCATATTTACACAAAAAACTATAACTATTGACAAAAATACAGTCAGTCTTCTCCTTCATGATTTATGTCCAGATATATATGTTATACAACCAGACACTGCAGTTTCTTCGTCTAACGTCATTCTAGAAAAATGTATATTACTTAATGAATTGGATAATTACATTAAAGCTAAGGACACAGCACCAGGCGATGATGAAATAACATTTTCCATGATTAAGAATCTACCACTCAATGCTAAAGTTTATCTCGTGAAGCTTTATAAAAACATTCTTCAGTCAGGCATCGTTCCCCTACAGTGGCGCAATATTTGTGTCATTTCTATTCCGAAACCAGGACGTGATCCTAAATCTGTTTCATCTCTACGTCCTATATCATTAATATCATGTATCTGCAAAATATTTCATTCAATTTTAAATAAAAGACTTGAATGATTCCTAGAAAATAAGAATGTGTTCTCGCAAAATACCCTAAGTTTTAGGAAGACAAAGTCGAGCGTGGAATGCCTCACTCAATTAATTACGCACATTCAGCTTGGTTTTACAAATAATTCGTCAACAGTCGGTTGCTTTCTCGACATCGATAACGCATACAATAACGTTGATCTTTCCACTCTTATTAAGTATATGGATCGTCTGGATGTAGAATCTTAAATTTGTCTATAAGTCTGGAATTTTCTCAAACAGAGACACATTTCTGTAAAAATCGATTCCTTTTCTCTGACAAGAGCTACAAGTAGAGGTTTGGCTCAAGGGGATCCACTTTCACCATTATTATTTAATATCGTTTCTATGGATGTTTGCAAAATGATCGATCGAGTTATGATTTGCTAATATGCCGATGACTTTGTTTTATATTCATTCATCCATCAGCCAAAGGAAGTCCACTGCTGAACATAGGCCATTGGGAGAGCCCAATGATTTCCACAGTGACCTGTTGGAGGCAGCCTGCATCCAGCGACGTCCCGATGCTTTTATATTCAACTAACAGTAAATTCGCCGATTCAGTTGTCCAGCTTCAAATTTCATTAAATATAGTGTCCAATATATTCTACAATCTGGGACTCAATGTGTCAAGTAGTAAAAGTAAAGTATGCGTATTTAAGAAGAGGGCTTTTGGAGGACCTATAGATCTTAAAATCAACAATGTAGCGTGAGAAGTTGTAGATAAAGTCAAATATTTGGGAATGTGGTTGGATTGTACGTTACGATGGGGAGCACACTTTAATGACATTCAACAGAAGTGCCTCAAATTTTTAAATCCATTAAAAGCTTTAGCATCTTCTGGATGGGGTATGCACCCTGTTCACTTAAGACGAATATACATAGCACTAATACGGAGTCGTATGGATTACGCTAGTTTTCTTTACAATACTAGTTCTTTGTGTAACTTAAAAAAGTTAGATAACATTCAAAATCAAGCACTCCGAGTTATAGGTGGTTTTATACGTAGCACTCCTATTCATGTAATGGAGAGTGAGTTAGCTTTAGCACCTTTAAAAATTAGAAGACAATATTTGGGATCTAAATTTTGGCTTAAAATGAAATCTATCGAATCCAATAATATTCTAAATACTATTAATAATTTACTCCAAGAGTGTAGAGAAAATAGTTGGCACCGTAATTCCATTCCTTTATTAGTCGGAATACATGAGACAGTTAATGAAATACCTGTGTACATTAGTCACAGCCTTCAAATGTTTTCATTAGATATTTGGGTTAGGTGCATAAACGTGAACAAAGTAATTAAACTTAATCTACCATCAATTGACAAAGCAAAACGCAAACATTTTTTTTTTTTAAAACAATGTTTCAGCCAATTTTGTAATGAAAACTAAGGCTCATTTCATAAAATATTTACGGATGGATGGTTCGAAGAATTTCGGTAACAATGGGGCTGCAATATTCGATCACTCTTTGAATATAAGTATTAAATTCCAAATTATTCACAAGTTATCGATAATGCATATAGAGATATTGGCCATTGCTGAACCTCTCTCATATATCGAATTTTTGCAACACGACAAGTTTGTTATTTTTACAGACTCGAGAAGTGGGTTGCAACATCTGGCTCGGTGTACCTCAACTATTCGAGGAATACCGAAAGTTTACACTATTTTGAGATTAATATGGAATATTCAAAATCAAAACAAAGAGGTGATTTTACAGTGGAGGGAATCCACTGTAAAATCACTCATTGTAATATCGAAGGAAATGAGAAGGTTGACCAATTAGCAAATTCCGGTTGTTCTGAGGGTATACATTTAAATACCAAACCCTTTTATACTGAATTACTTCCGTTAGCCAGGAATATATGTTTTGATTTATGGAGATTATATTTCGATGCAAGATCTAGATAAGTAGGAATCTGGTATAAAACTATACAACCCGAGCCTATGTGTATTTCTTGGATCAGCAACTGTACACTAAATCGAATTGATACTAGCAATGCGTCTTCGTTCTGGACATGTACCCTTGAACAAATTTGCATATTTGATGGGCAAGGCCCCATCACCTCTTTGCTCCGAGTGCAATAAATTAGAAGATGTATTCCACATTGTAATGGAATGTGTTCGTAATGAGGAATTACGTATACATTACCAAAATATAATTGAATGTATCGGTAGATGTAATAGCGTCTTAGCTAATCCGCTATCTACGGAAGCTAAAATAATTTACAAACTAGTTAAATTAGCATTAAGGCGGAGATGTTTGCTTTTCTAGTGGCTGTAAAGAGCGACGTAGTCTTAAGTTAGACTAAGCTCTTTAAATAAAGAAAAAAAAATGCTACTTTTTTTTCTTACACGAGGAAATCACTTTACGGATTCATATAGGTAGGTCAGACTCACCGTTCTAATACAAAATAGATCGTCCTACCGACTAAAACCCCGTGATATACCGCTATCTCTTTTAAAATAGGGGACGCGGGATACGCGTGAGCATGCAACCGCAAGCCAGGGTAATGCGACTGCAATGGATCTTAAGATAAGCACAGTGTATGAAAAATATAGTGTCTACTGGTTAAAAGATTGTCGTCTGTCGCTGTTTGACACAAATATGGCGGCCTGATTAAATTAATTGCTTGTAAGGTACATAGTGTTTGTGAACATTTTTGTTATTATTTGTAAAAAAATTAAATCAAGTACATAATTTATATTGGAGAAGTCGGACTCATTCTAGAACGGATTAGTTATAACTAGTCGGATTAGTTAGAACTGCACGCTATCGCTTGTAATGAGCGCTCTTCACTAACTTAACTTTTTGTTTCTCGTGTTAATTACTAAAAGTCCCAACTTAAATGAGTTAAAAAGTTTTGGTGACTAGACCCATTCCAGCTTGCCTTGGTTTTATCCAAAGGCAAAAACGAAAGTAAGTTCGGTGATCGGTTAAGGCCTTTCAACTGATCAACATGTGGGACTTGCGCGGGTGGTCTCATTCACTTGCAAAACATTTCAGCAATTCCCAAAGCACATCACTGATATTATCTCTCTCATTTAGTTGCACAGTACACATGCAGCGGGACATGAATATGTGTTCCGTATTCGGTATACTTGCCAGAGTCAAGGAACACTCGTGTCCGTGGGCAGATTTCACAATCGGCTTAATATAAAAGAGAAAAGTTATATTTGAGAACTAGTGTTTTAATTTTCTACCATATATAAGAATTTCAGTCGCTTATGTAAAAAAGTTAAAAAAAAGTTCATAAATAAAAACAATAAAAAAATGTTACATAAGAAAGCCTTGGATAGGGAGGGGCGGAAGAAGGAATGGAAGGCAATCGGCCTGCAGTGAGACAGTCAGACTAAAAATAATAAGAATAAAAATTGTAATATAAGTATTTCTATAAGCATCCATTAAAAGCTATTTCCCGTGCCGATTCACAGATAAAACATAGCATCGCGATTTTGCCTTCATTGAGGTCTGGCGTCTGTCATTAAAGGCATTTAACAGACCTACGCTTATTATCTGTACCTTGTCTAGACTTCAAAAGGAATCCTAGCTATTTCAACGCATGACGTGATTGTCCCACAAAGCTGCCGACATTGCAACTTTTAAACAGCCTTTATTGAGGAATTACAACTCTATTTTTTAAACAGTAGAGTACAAAATTACTTGGTATCGACCACATTGCTGCAAGATATGATTGAGTACGTTCTAAAATGTTCAAAGGCTACATTCCTCTGCGAACTCCTAAAGCGCTCAGGCGCAGTTTGTTTATTGATTGTCCTAGAAATGTGACAGGTATTGCTAACATAGGTATAGTCTAACAATAATCTTTTGCGGACAATGACTTTTGGAATTTGTTCTGTAGTCCCAAATAAAAACTATCGTGATCATTTTCCATATACTTACATGTTTTCCTGATAGCAATAAGAATAAGGTAAATTAATTAACCTATGTGGGGACACCTATTATGATACAAAAAATAAATAATGTCATTTTTTATTATTTCATCTAATTTTGTAAATATTATTGACGTCAATTTGTTGATAATGTTTTAGAGAATGTGTGAACTGCTGGCGTAAAGTTTGAAATAAATAGGATATACATACATTACACGCATGGAAATACACAAAATCATTACAGTAAAACAATCACCGTTTAGTAATTAGTTTATGGCAGAAGATATATTTTACACACCCATCGGGTTTATCAAATAACTCGTTTTTATCTTCATAACGCGGAGTGTAGTAAATACAATATGCCGTAATGTACATAATATATTGTTACTGAGTAGGTCCGAGAGCGGTGGTGACTGCTTACTATCATGCGGGCCGCACGCTTAAAGGCCATCAAAATATACTGTAAATCATAAAGGTATTAGCACATTTATAAATAAAATTAATATTACTCGTACTATCATGAATGTCTCCAAGTCGTCATCACACTGAAATAGAATACATCACATTACCCAGAGCCATTCTTAATAATGGCGTCTGTATCTTACATTTACATATTTATAGAGAAGCGATAAAACCACGCCTGTCTTAGGTCATGTTTAATGTTACACTCGATGTCTGATTTCACACATAACAAAGGTAAATCATCTATTGTTAAAATGCAATTGCCGGATTACAACCAGTCTCACAAAAAAATCTACGCTCTAGTCACTACGCACCAGAAATTGGGTTTATGAAACTCATTAAGGTTGGTATTTAAGCCGGACAAGAAATTCTTACAACATCCCTCTGGAATCGGCTTTTTCTGTGATATTAGCAAAACAATTCGACATAAGGACGGACGTTCACGAAAAGATCCTATGCTTTCCATAAACAAAGAAATAAAAGCAGCCGACGTCGACCGACAAGTCGTCTGGCGGTTTAGGTGTTCAGATGGTAGGTACTCAGGGTCCATTTACTCGCTAGACTACTAATTTCTAACATTTGGTGTGATTATCAAATTGAAATAAAACGAATTCTTAGGGATTTTATCGCGAAGTTAATTTATTTTTTTCATTTTTAAATTTCCCGAAGTTCGTGGTCACTGGACAGACTCTTACAGGCGAAAACTGTAGTGATTGAAACGTCGGGAAATTAAAAAATGAAAAAATTTAATTTAATTCGCGATAAAATGCATAACAATTCGTTTTATTTCAATGTGTAACATTCGCGTAAATCCAACCATTGTGATTATCAAAATTTATATTCCCACTTCCTACCGTCCCATCTACGAACCTCTTAACAACTAGCAGTGAGTCTATTCCGGGGATAAGTATGATAATATATTTTAGCAGTTAGTGCTGACTAATAAGAATGTAGACTACATTTTCTTTTTTGTAATGCTTCGATAAATTTTAAAATATTTCATAGAAATTGTCATTATATAATTTTGTAAGGTCTATTTTTTTATTGTATAAATCGAATGATGGTACAATTAATTTGACAAATCAAATAAATTATTCGTAAACTACCTTCGTAAGTTATATTGTTTAGATAGTGGTATATAATAAAGTCCAATTGCGTTGGTCGGGCATTTTGTGACGAGCGCTCGAACTGAAACAACCTCCTGAAGTGCGGACGTTGGGTGAGTTTTACTATAACCTTCGATTAGTTTTATGGTGGTAGAAAAAAAAAATAGTTCATTCGTCTTACTATTTTTATACAATTTCGAATGATTTTTCCGTAATTGTGTTCTTAAAATTCAGAATTTGCAAAAATCATAATCTCAAACGTTTCCTAAAGGATTATTAGATGAGTTGATGATGAAGAAAATGACACAATCCGGAACCGTAACCATCTCATTATAATATTATTCACGGGGAGTGACACAAACTAGTGAATCAACTTATAATTAGACCGTAAAAATCGCATAATTTATAAATATTGGCTATGACTGCAATCCTGGAATTAATAGGCACACAAGCCATAAATATACCTACGATTTAATTCCATGTGCGCGAGCTATAACGAATAATAGTGCATGACATACTACAGCCGTAGTCCGCGAAAAAAAAAAGATTTATTCATTTAAATATATACATTCAATACAATTTTATGACTATTTCCACGCGAAATAGAAAGATTTTTTGCTGGTGTTATGTTTGTCTGCACCTCGATACAAGCACAAAGGGCAGAAACCTTGATACATCTAGTGGTTTTACTTAGCTGAAAACGGCGGACCCTTGATAATTATTTTTGAAATTGCTCGACTACAATGGTTACGCAATTCAATAAATCATTTTTAGTATTTTTATTTTATTTACCCACCAACCGCTATTTATCTCTGCGGCACCTAGGTTCGATTGGTAGAGAATGTCGGACATTAAGTCAAACTATACATAGTTTGTATATGTAAATCTATACTAATATACAAAGCTGAAGAGTTTGCTTATTTGAACGCGCTAGTCTCAAAAGCTACTGTTTCGAATCGAAAAATATTTGTTGGATCCACGGAGTATCTAAATGGTCTCCTATTTGGATACTACCAGGACTATGTATGTGACTGTTGAGTGTTTTTATTTATTATTTTATTTATTTATCAAGGCTACAGGGAACTTTTTATCCAGGGATATTATATAGCAGGACGTTTATACTGGAAAATCTTTTACACGCGAGCGACGCTGCTAGGAATACTAGTACATATGAATTAATGTTATTCCTATGCAGGTGACGACGGTAGACAAGTACCAGGGTCAGCAGAACGACATCGCGCTTATCTCGCTGGTGCGCACCAAGGCGGTGGGCCACGTGCGCGACCTGCGCCGCCTCATCGTGGCCGCCTCGCGCGCGCGCCTTGGACTCTACATCTTCGCGCGCGCCAACCTCTTCAGGAACTGCTTTGAACTGCAACCTACTTTCAACCAGGTATGTGGCTTTATAACTATTAGTTACAATCTTTTAAACGCTTACTCAGATTTTTATACAGGCTAGGATCGCATGAAACTAAGCCAAATGACGAAGAAATAATTTTGTGGATTGTTGTTTAAAAATGTTTTTTTTTTTATTGCTGTAAACGGCGAGACGAGCATGCCATTCGCCTGATGGTAAGCGATATGACCGCTCGTGTACAGTAGCAAAACCAAACACCATGAATTAAGTCAATGCTTGGCATTCGACTGCGCTAGCCATCCAGAGACATAAGTGGTTCAAGTCTCATTACTTACTTATAATCTCCTTCAAACCGGAACACAACAATGTATTTACACTGCTGTTTGGCGGGAGAAATAGACATTGCGGTGGTTCACAACCAGGCGGCCTCACGTATGAAACCTACCACTAGTAAAACTACATGTTCACAAATTAAGATTTATAACTTTGATAAGCGTGTCGCATTTGGAATAAGGGGGTAATAAAATATTTTACCGCCTCCGTGGTGAAATTAAGACGCACGCCGACTGTGATGGAGCTGGTTCGATCATCTCATTGAGACAAATGTTAATATATTCTGCCATTTTTGTTGATAATTTTGAAAGCAAGACAGTGTTTGACTGTTCGACGTATCTTTGTATTTGGTAAAGTACTCGTATAATTAATATTAATATTAGGCGTATAAAATTCACAATTATTAAGCAAATGTTAGTGAACATTGCAAAAGAAAATTTATAAGGAGATATTTAAAGGCTTTAATATAATTATACAGAAGTGTAAAAAATAAAAAAAACTGTCATTTACATTATTTTTTTATGCTGTGTGAGTGGTCAGCTGTATTTAAACATCTGTTGCATATAAGAAAGTTATCTTTGAAATAAGGCGCGAACAATAATGCAATTTATATCGAGCTGCATTAACGCTAAGCGATCGGTCTTTAAGTGGCAATATTGAGCTCCCGTGCCTTATCTTGTTGTGATATCGGCAGGTTAATAAGTAAATGAGTTGAACCAATTAGATGAGGTTAGACGTGTTCAATACCAGGAACGTAAGGCCATCCATACACGTGGACAAAAAAAAATATTTAAGCATAACAAATAGTGCCACGCTTTAAAGTAGGTACCCGTGAAAGGTAACCACTAAGAGTGCATTAAAGTCCCGCCAAAAAAAAAAAAAAAAAAACTACGGTATGTAAGTCCGCCAACCCGCACTAGGCCAGCGTGGTGGACTATATGGCCTAACCACTCTCAATCGTACTCTCGATTGTAGAGGAGGCCCGTGCCCTGCAGTGGGTCGTATATGGGCTGATACAATACAATACAATACAAAAGTCCCGCCAAACAGCAGTGTAAATGCACTGTTGTGTTCCGGTTTGAAGGACATTGCAGCCAGAGTAACTACTAGACATAAGAGACTTAACATCTTATGTCAGGATGGCGAACGCAGTGGAATGCCAAATATTGCTTAGTAATTCATGGTTTGGTTTTGCGGTCCATGAGCGGTCGTATCGCTTGCCATCAAGCGAATGATATGCTCGTCTTGCAATAAAAATACAAGTTTTTGATATAAAAAATAATCAATATTGAAGGTAGTTACACTTTGTGGTACTCTACGCCTGCGAACCGGGAATTAGTAATCCGTACATCAACTTCTTATATATGCGGGTTGGGTCGATAAATGGCAAACAAGTTGGAATACCTAAGTGCGGTCGATATTTTATGTACTGGTTAATGGTTTTCGAGACGAGGCGAAATGCTTTTTACGCATACATGTAAGCTGGACCTATATTATACAATGTAACATGAGTGCATAAAAAATAAAAATACATGGCGAATCTTATATCTTATAGTGTATTAAAACGGAAAAAATACTCGAATTGACAACTTCCTTTTTTGATCTGTTTTTGGTCGGTTCAATATTAACTATTACTATGGTAGTTGTAGGTGTAGAAAAATATTAAAGTAAAAACAATATTTCGAAATATTTTGGCGTTTTATTTTACGTGAAATTGTCGTGTAGTACATCAGCAGAACCCGAACAAATATCCCCTTTACATATTCTAAACCACAAACAAAAACAACTCTGTAATTGGACATTGGCTACTACAATAGCAATTAATTGCGATGTGACAATTATCTAGTAATTAACCATATTTTCTAATTTGAATGTGGTAAATTTGGCACAAATATTATTGTTCGATAGTTCAGAATGACTCAATTGACCAAAGTATAGGAATGCGTATGTACATACTCGTAATATAAATTAATTAACCACTCGGCGTCAATTCGGTCTATTACGGTACAAATAAGAAGAAGCGGTAATGGCTACCATTAGCGATACATTTAAAATTGATTTTACGATGTCATTAAGAAATCAATGGTTTTTGCACTTACTCGTATAAATACTCTTTACTTTAAAAGTTACTGCGCATTAGCTGACGTAAGTTCGATGTAAAATCGAAGGTAATAGCTGTGTGATAATTCAGTAGATAATTTGCATAATATTCCTTTATTTTATCCTCCTAGGTAGTCGTGATCGATAATAACACTTCATCCCGACTTCATGATACATATCGTGCCTTGTCTACATATTATTTATCTACTTCATTTCCATATGGTCCAAACACACATTTTTTTTATTAGGAATTTAAAATTGATTCAGGGCGATCAATTTAGTATCTTGTCTATGCGTTTTTAGACCTAGAACCCATGAGCGCCTTATCTTCATTTTATAAAAACTGAAAGTTTGTCTGCACATGCCTCTAACATAGGCATCACATATCCAGCAATTATGAATTTTAGATTGAAGTTTGAATCTTAAGCTTTAGAAACACCATCATAACATGTAATTTTGCCATCGTTACAGTATAAAAGCTGAATTTTGTGTATGTTTTTAGGCAACTATCAAAGGGTGTCCTTGGTACACGGATACTTACTACCAAAGTAACAATGATCTAGACTTTATAATCGCTGATCATGTGACGCCAATGTTAGGACTTAGGAGGCATGCTCAGAAAATCTTGCAGCTTTTATATAATGGCGTAGGTTTGGCGTTCACGGACTCTAGGTCTATTCCCTTGTCAATCCCTTACTGTTAAACAGAGTTAAAGAATAGTTTGAAGAAATAACTAATTCTAATGAGATCTGCCTAATGCAACTATCCTTTGGCGAGTTTTCCATGGCGACTGGGCTGTGTATTGAGTGAGCGTGGTGTTTGTTGGCAGCTGGTGGAGCGGCCGCTGCAGCTGGAGCTGGTGCCGGGCGAGCGCTACCCGGCGCAGCGCCGCGCCGACGCCGCCGTGCCCGACGCGCTGCTGCTGCGCGCCGCGGACATGCCGCACATGGCGCGCTACGTGTACGACATGTACATCGACAAGGTGCGCGACTGCACCAAGCAGTTCGAGGTCGGTACACGCCACTTTTCTACATCGATGATATTTGTAGTGGCCTTTTGGTAATAGTGGACGGAACTGCCGCTAACATCGCAGGTTCGAATCTCAGGACATAATAAATTTTTCAGAAACGTGTTTATAGTCATGTTCACTATAATGGTGAAGGAAAACTTTGTGAAAAATTCTATGGTATGTAAATTCCGCCGACACGCATAGTCTAGTGTAGTAATAGATTATATATGGCCTAACCCCTCTCAAACGCACATGCGGTTGTAGATTTCATCCCCGTACTCTGCTAGTGTATAAGCACTGCTGAGCACAGGAGACCCTTACAACTAGTTTAGGCCTTGGTCTACTTGGTCACATGACTCCTAAGATTCGAACCTCGAACCTGTAACCAGGGTCGCAGTGGCTGTGTCCGGTCTATTGCCCACAGGCCACCGCGCACTTTCGTAACAGATGTATAACTGAGTTGTTGTTGCAGAGTGCTCAGCGCTCGTGGACGGCGCCGGGCTCGGAGCGCGCGGCTCGCTCGCAGCAGGCGCGCGCGCTCGTGGCCGCGCACCCCGGCGCCGCGCCCGACAGCGACGACGACGAGCCGCCGCCCACGCACGCCTTCACGCCCACCGACATTGTCAACGAGCTCGAGCACAACGACTGAACTACGCAGCAGCATGGACAGACCAGAAAGAGTTTCATAAATATTAAGGGAACAAGAACTATAACTACTGTGTATTAAATCAAATAAAATAAGTACTTGAAAATCTATTTATTTTATTTCGGCTTATTTCGGGTTTACACATTTAATCCCTCGGAGCCTTATGTCAACCCCACCACCGGCATGGCGTGACCACCCCTCTAGTAGGTAGCTCACCGCCGCCCACTACCACCATCGTCCCGCCACCGCGGCGTCGCGTCGCGTCGCTCTCCTAGCGCAGCGTCGCGTCGCTCTCCTAGCGCAGCGTCGCGTCGCTCTCCTAGCGCAGCGTCGCGTCGCTCTCCTAGCGCAGCGTCGCGTCGCTCTCCTAGCGCAGCGTCGCGTCGCGTCGCGTCGCTCTCCTAGCGCAGCGTCGCGTCGCTCTCCTAGCGCAGCGTCGCGTCGCTCTCCTAGCGCAGCGTCGCGTCGCGTCGCGTCGCTCTCCTAGCGCAGCGTCGCGTCGCTCTCCTAGCGCAGCGTCGCGTCGCTCTCCTAGCGCAGCGTCGCGTCGCTCTCCTAGCGCAGCGTCGCGTCGCGTCGCGTCGCTCTCCTAGCGCAGCGTCGCGTCGCTCTCCTAGCGCAGCGTCGCGTCGCTCTCCTAGCGCAGCGTCGCGTCGCTCTCCTAGCGCAGCGTCGCGTCGCTCTCCTAGCGCAGCGTCGCGTCGCTCTCCTAGCGCAGCGTCGCGTCGCTCTCCTAGCGCAGCGTCGCGTCGCGTCGCGTCGCTCTCCTAGCGCAGCGTCGCGTCGCTCTCCTAGCGCAGCGTCGCGTCGCTCTCCTAGCGCAGCGTCGCGTCGCGTCGCGTCGCTCTCCTAGCGCAGCGTCGCGTCGCTCTCCTAGCGCAGCGTCGCGTCGCTCTCCTAGCGCAGCGTCGCGTCGCTCTCCTAGCGCAGCGTCGCGTCGCTCTCCTAGCGCAGCGTCGCGTCGCTCTCCTAGCGCAGCGTCGCGTCGCTCTCCTAGCGCAGCGTCGCGTCGCTCTCCTAGCGCAGCGTCGCGTCGCTCTCCTAGCGCAGCGTCGCGTCGCGTCGCGTCGCTCTCCTAGCGCAGCGTCGCGTCGCTCTCCTAGCGCAGCGTCGCGTCGCTCTCCTAGCGCAGCGTCGCGTCGCTCTCCTAGCGCAGCGTCGCGTCGCTCTCCTAGCGCAGCGTCGCGTCGCTCTCCTAGCGCAGCGTCGCGTCGCTCTCCTAGCGCAGCGTCGCGTCGCTCTCCTAGCGCAGCGTCGCGTCGCTCTCCTAGCGCAGCGTCGCGTCGCGTCGTCCTCACCGTCCCACCTCCGCGGCGTCGCGTCGCGCTCGCCGTCCCGCAAGCGCGACGTCGCACTCACCATCCCGCTAGCGTCGCGTCGCCCTCATGCCAGCGTGGCCGCGCCGTCCTGTTAGGCGTGCGCTTTGGTGTGACTTTGAAGCACATCAGCGTCGAGCATATCCGCAGTTGCTTGCGCCGAATTACTGCCAGACTTCTATTTGTGTTACCTGAAATAATAAAACAAAGTATTAATGTCGTATAATGATCAGCAAACTCAGACCAAAATTAACAAAGAACACACAGGCTCGTGATTAAAGTGTGCGCGGATGGCCAAACCCGTAACAGATATAGCCCATTTATCGAGGAAGATTACAAGGCTATATACAGTGGAGCAATAGTGAAAAAAGGTTGCAAAACGGGAAAATCCTTTTGAAGTTCTTCCCTTGCATGCGCTGTGTAAACAGTTAAAATTACGCAACAATCATGTGAGATGTGATTGTTCCTTTTAAAGAGGTCTAAAAAAGTCCAGGATAGCTTGTGTATCTTTTTGGTTGGCTTTATAACCTTTCAGATTTGTTTTAAATAAATGGATTATTTGCGAATGGGTTTTATTCTCATGGTATTTGGCTCCTTATCCTAATAAAAAAGACATGTCACAATTATTTAAGTTTGACATTTGATTTCAATTAATATTTTAGATTAATAATTTTAAAATATGTCCATAACAAAATAATGAAGTATGGTGCACGCATTTTTATTACGAGGAAAGAAAAAGACGGGAGAGGACGGGTTGTGACAGGACGGAATGGGAAAAGCAGATAGGAAAGTCATGTTGAGTTTAAATATAAAACATACGTGAAAATAACTAAAATGTTGATGTGGACTGAACTCAAAAACTACACCGGGGTGAAGCTGGGCCCAATCGCTAGTTTATGCATAAGAAAAAGTCCAAAATAAAAGAATACTATAAAATATAATGCACTAGATATAAGATTTCCTCGTTTGTACCAACTTAAGTTGTTTTACTGCTATGTACTACTTTTACAAAAATGGACGACGAAATTTGACGTCCATTTTGGCAATTATACAAAAACAAAATTTTTATCTTTTTAATTCCAGTCTCTTAATTATTCATTATCACATATCTATATATACAGGGTATATGTATCCGCGTATCTGCCTGCGAGCGAAAACGAAGCCGACTTCAGATACAATGCAACTAAAAATGTCGCAAAAAAAGAAAGCCATTTTTTTTTGTTGTACTTGGGTTACTTGTATTTGGGTAGTAAATACATCGTTTTTTTAAGATAACAATGTACACCTTTTTATTAAAGAAAATGGTACGCAAGGGTTTCAATTATAGTTTTAGCAAACCCTAAGGATTTACTATCTAAACACGATGATATTTCAACGATTGCGAAAAAAACTCGCTTTTTTGAAAAAATTGTAGTTGCATTGTGTCTGTAATTACTAAGACTACCACCTGGCTTCATTTTCGTTCGCAGTCTTTATATACCCTGTATAATAAATTGGGTAATCGATCTAGGTCTGTACATGGAAGATAAATGTGAAAAACTGATATGGGAGTATGCACATTATTACAACTTATTTATTTTTCGCTAATGTTATATTCTGATATATATGTCGCAGCAACTAGCAAATGCATCATTTGCCTAGCTGTTTGGACTAAATGGCTAAATATCATTCACACTAGTTGAACCGGCGCTGTTTAGTAAAGAGGCTAGGCTGTTTATTGAACCGCTAATTAAACTAGTTGGCTGCGACATATATACCACTTTAAGGAGTACACAGTATTAACCTAATTATGTTTGTCAGTACGGTTGGGCACAATGATCTCGGAAATGGACTGATAAAATTTGGTATGGTGGTAGACTTTATACCGAAAAACGTAGTCCCGTGAGATTAGCAAAGAATTCAAGTGTATTCGTAACTTTTTTAAACTTTATAGGGGTGGGACAGGATTATATATATACCTTTAATGAGAATGACAGGACAGGGCGGGATATAACGGAACGGAAAAAGCAATACAAAGGACGGCAATGGGTTTGAATATACATATAACGGTACGGGATATATGTTGCTGATCAAACATGACCCAAAAAGCATCTGCGCACCCGGGCGGTGCCGGGCCGGCCCCTAGTGATCATATAAAACTTTCACATTAGGAGACTGGCAATGTTTACGACAAGTTTTCAATCACATTTTTTGATGTATTCACCCTAAGGATAATAGGTTTTTAAAGTAATTCAACAATTTAATAAATCAGGACTGTTGAAAATAATGGAAAAAATATTTTTACATTTATATATAAACTCACGCCGCTCAAGGCGTAGGCAGAAGTGCTACCAGGACACTCCACGTCTCACGTTGCGTGTTCGTCCACGTTGTGATCCTATCGCCTGTCTTTCCTTGTATTTTTTTACACAATCTCCTGCCTCGGTAGCATAGTTGTACTACGGTACGTTTACAAAGCCGAGGTCTAGAGTCAAGAATTCGTGCCAGATATGGCGATAGGCTCACCCTATCACATCGTGGGACGGAACACACAAGGCAATTTCTAGCTGTGGGGTTAGTACAGTAACCCGGTACTGTGTGAAAGTAGTTTTATAGCGGGTAGTTAAAAATAAGGAATAGGGGAGACCAGGGATGAACGTAATATTTTTTTTGTAATGTCTTATTAGACGATTTTAATTACTACACATGTAGGTATGTTATATTGGATTTTCGGCTATTATGTATAGACATCAATATGATTGCAACTGCTATGACAGATTGAGAAAAAGAACCAATTAAATCTTTTTTTCGAAATCATCCCTATCTCCCTGGGGCTGGTTCTAAAAGTAAAGGGATGGTTGTAAGATCGTAATTAATAAAAATCGCTTTCATTAATTAATACACCTTAAAATTACAGAAATGCTTTAGCTATAAACATTTTTTGTTTGAATTTAGAGCTTGTAAGGAGTATCAGTCTGCTGGTTTTTTTGGCTTATCTTTCCTTTCAAATAAAACAAAAAATCATGAATATAATTGAGATAATTGAGGGTATTGTATCGTGGGGATAATTTGCTAGTTTCATCACTAATTTCTCCTGGTTTTGATTTTGAAAGCGGAGTAGGTACCTTGTTATATTACTGACGACACGCAAGATTAAACCCACCATAATAAAAATGAACGTTGTTGACAAAAAAAACGGCGACAACTTACTTTGGGGTACCTATTTTAGCATGGACTTGCTACAACCAATACCGGATAGCACAGCATTGTGAGCTTTACTTAGAATATCGGGAGTACAAAATAACTTACGTCCGTCATAATATATCAGTGTAAATAACATTTTACATAAATTCATTGGTTACGTTCATACCTGGACTCCCCCTCACACTGTTTCCACGACATTGAAACAAAGTGAACAAATATCTGAACTCCATTTGAATAGTCAAATAGGGTGCAGTCGACAGATCCGAACAAAAATTATATTTGAAACGAAGGTATTCTCTATTTTTTTCTTGTCTGGATATGAACCAATGTATTTTATCCATTTAACCATAGTCTATACATGAATAAAAGACCAACTCATGCATATTACCAATATAATAAATACCTACACAAAACACATTGAAAACTGAAATAAAGCAACAAAAACTTACCAACAAGGAACATTGTGCAGGCGTCACGAAGAGTAGATTATTGATAAGATACGAAGCAAGACCGAACGAAGACTGAGTCACCAGTGACCGTAGAACCAGCTTTTATAACCTTTAGCTGCTCCCACTTCAGTCACAATTAGAAGCAACTACCCGCATTTATTGAATAAAACTATGATAAGAAAACCTTCCTATTTCATCTGCGCCCTTAATAGAAATATTACTTCGTTTATTTGTCAATAAATGTTTATGTGCTAAGCTTTGTTCTAAATTTGAAGAAAAACGTAATTTTCCTGTCTATGTTTAATAAATGGTGATACATTATCTATTGTTGTCACTTAAATGGAAAAGTAAATACTCTGCTACTATGGACTTTTTATTAATAATTTCGCGCACCAAGACTTCATCCGTAGTTGTTCGTAACCTCTTATGGCGCAATACTTATTTGTCAAGACAAGTAATCAATATAACTAGGTAGTTACCTTGAATGGAGTATCTACATAAATGATACACTGTGTCTGTACTTATACGAAAGCCATCTGTGCGCCTCACATGTTATCTTTGATACGTTGTATTTTCTACAAAACTCATATCGGTTTCTCCTTTTGAACACTTTCTATTGCTCCGTAATTACAAAAAAAATGTATTCGGACACTTAAAACTAACATTTTAAAAATAATTTAATAGAGGATATAATCACTGAAAAACTGTTATTAATATCGTCAATGAAATTATAAATAAATAAAAATACAATATAAACAAAAATATATAATTCCAATAAAAATAACAATTTTAAATATGTAAATTGTTCCCGATTTTTTTATTTTGCACAAAAATAATATATTCTTAAGTGATAAATACGAGAATCCGTGTTTAAAAGAGTCCTTCGATCTCCCCGGTCTTGGTATTGAGGTCGATGTCGTAGATGCTGGGCCGCGTGGGCAGGCCGGGCATCTTGGAGATCTCGCCCACCATGGGCACCACGAAGCCAGCGCCCACGGACGCGAAGATGCCGTTGATCTTCAACGTAAAGCCAGTGGGCGCTCCCTTGATGGCCGGGTCACCGGTGAGCGAGTTAGAGGTCTTCGCCATGCAAATCGGCAACTTGTCGTAGCCCTGGATAATATAAATATTAAAATTTTATACATGATACAACAACAATTTACCAATAATTTGAGTTTAATTATTACTAAAAAGTGAGCTATCCTCTAGTTATTATAATTTGATGTACCAGCTACAATACTGCGAAGCTTCTTTAAAATCAATTATTTAGTTGCATGTAAAAATTTAGAGGATCAAGCTTTATAAACTTCCACTAGTAATATTAAATCCCCATTTACACGGGGAGTTTCTCGCCTCGAAGATAAGATTATCGTTAAGATATTAAAAAAGTTGCATCGTGTAAATATTTGTCAGAACACGATTATCTATGGCGGTTATGTCATGCGATAATCGCATACGATTCTTGCCGCAAGAAACTCTCTCCGTGTAAATAGGGCTTAACAGCGCATGACAATTGTCTCACCTTCTCTGTGAAGATCTTGATCTTCTCCAACACTTCGTCGGTGTACTCGATGTCTCCAGCGCCGTACATCTGCCTGGCGATAGTCGCGATCTTGTCTTGTATGGAGAGGTGCAGAGGGTACAAGAAGTCGAACTTGGAGGCGGCGTCGCAGGCGTCGATGACAGCGTCGGCGAGCTCGAGCGCGCCCGCGCCGCCCTTCGCCCAGTGGTCGCAGAGAACGGCTCTAAACGCACCGTTCTTCAGGGCAAACTCCTTCACTAAGTTCAGCTCGGCCAGTGTATCGTTTCTAAAAATATACAACAAATCATATATTTTTTTACAAATTTAGCTTTTTTTTATGTGATAGGATAGTATAGGAATATGTATAGGGAAAATCATTCTAAGTGTAATATTAACAAATATAAATCTTCTTGTCTTCTATTCTTTACACTTTAGACTGCCCTCTGTTTATCCTTTTCCAATATCCATACCATGGTTGTCTGTAAGACATTGCCTTTGAGCGATAAGACCGCCAATTGTACTTTTTTTTAATGATTTCTGACTGTACTTATTTCATTTTTTGTGTGCAATTAAGTGTATAAATAAATAAATCACCGGTAACAAGGCTGTTATGCCTTAGTAATTAGTATCGAATAGCAGAATTTAGAACATCAATTTGCAGTTAATATTTTTTCAATAAGATCAGTAATACAGATATAATTGACTAAATTATAAATGTTGAAACAGTGTTCAAGTGACCAACATACCCATGCTTGTTGATGGCGACCACCACGGGGACACCGAACTTGTTTCCGTTGCTGATGTGCTTGCCCAGGTTACATAAACCTTTGCTCAACAACTCCAAGTTTTCCTGTTACCACATATAACGATTACTGTTTTATTCGGCCGTCACATAAATTATGTGCTAAGTGTTGAATTTATCACGCTATAAATATTTCAATAACAAGTTTAAAATTGAATATTAAGTTGATTTTATTTGGCATCATTCCGGTTTTATATCTACATCGACATACATGTTTTAAGTTATATTTTTATCACAATCGCCATATTACGATGTATTGATCAAAGATTTATTAGTGTCTTTATTAATTAATGAATTAATATTATTATACAATAAAATGCTATCATTACTCATTAGCTATTGACGCTGCTCACAAGACAATTCGCTCTCATTGGCCGGTAACGTTCCCTAATACTTCATACAAAGTTCCTTGTAATAAACATAGATGATACTCCAGTCTACATGCATAACTATCAAGCATGCATAGCACAGGAGTAAGCGGAGATTATAGTTTTCCACTTTGTTCGATCCTGACACATCACATTCAAATATCCATTTTTAAATCAAATTTCAGCAATTTCCTCATGCATTCTCGTCAGTTCAGGGTAATTTTGATACACATTCTTAAATATCGAAAACTGAAGGCTGCTACACAAAATTCCGGATATATCCCCAACCGAAGGTATGTAGTTGAGACTACAGACCTGTACATATACATCGTGTAGCGGCAGTCCGGGCGACACAGCGGGGCCGCCGCCGTGCATCTTGAGGGCACGCACCGTCGCCACGATCACGGCGCAGTGCGGCGTATCCCCACTCGCACGGCACTTGATATCGAAGAACTTCTCCATGCCTGCAATCATCATCATCAACATCATCATGCTCATCGTCATACTCGTCATCATCGTCATACATAGCCACTACAAGTCCACTGACAAACAGTAACATCGTCCTATTAATATCATGTGTCATTTTCTACACTTAAATGATTGGGTTTTCTATTCAAATAAATACCTAACGATGTGTTTACGAAAAATCATATATTTTTTAAATAACTTTAAACAAACGTTTAAGTGTTTCGATGACACTACACGAAAATACGCGTTTTCTGAGATGTTTCGTTAAATTTAGAAACATTTTTTTTTTCGATATTGCACCTAGCCATGAACTAAATATTATCTATCTCGGGGTGGGAAAAACCCGCGACCTCTCGCATCAACGCGGGTAGACGATCTAACCCAAATGTTCCACGAAGGCCGCCAAAATCATAATGTGTTTATAAAAGGGTACAGTTTATAGTTATTTTGACTATGAAATGTTGATTTATAGCTTAATCGCTGATCGCATTTTGGCATAATTCCAAGACACTAATGCTTAACAAACAACACAGAATAATATCTATTGAAATATAATTATTGGAGTTTAATACCTAATAGTGTTCTATATTCTGACAAATTACAAGACGGTCAAATCAATCGGCTACGATCTTCTGTCGCCGAAAGTATTGTTGTCAAAATAAAAATAATAGTATTTCTCGCTTCACATTCTATGAAACTGGACATGTTAACACTATTATATTACAATTATAAATGATTGGTGTTTAAATTATGAAAACATATCTCAAACAAAATGTTAAGTAAATATTTTTAAAATTAGTTTTCTAGTTCCAAATTTCGCCATACGCCAATAGATTTTAGATGATCTGTAGCAAATATTGCAAGAAGTCATTCGACGAGGACGCTTCAAAACACGCTATGTATAATAACAGTGACTTCCTGTGGCTGAAAAATAATTTTATTCTTATCTCATAGGTACATTTTTGTAAACCGATCGTCTCTTGATTTTTCACTAAGTACCTCTTCTAGCTATGGGCAATTTCAATTTAGATGCAAAATATTGCTCCTTATAAACACGTACATATGACTTATCAAATTTAATTATCATTGGAACAACAATCCATTATGTGATGGTAAATAAATAATTCATTAAAGTTTTACAACATATCCTCACTAATATAAATCCGAAACTGAATATGTTTGTTCGTTTAGTATCTACGCTTCACGTCCGAAGACCAACTATAACAGATGATCATGAAATATTGCATTTAGTTAGGCAGACGTAAAGAAAAGGTATTTTTACTAAAGAAAAATCACAAATGGTCGTCCAAAAATATATAGTAGCCTGACATAAAATCGGCCTACTGACATGAATAAATCGGAACTTAATAGTAAATCTCTGTTCCCGAGTTATCATAAGTACGCAAGCGAAGCCACGAGCAAAATCTACTTTGTTTGTATTCATTTGATGTATTTTCAACGGGTCGCACACAATTGCCGACGTGATTCGAATTGCTACTGGAGAGTGGCGCCGTGAAGGATGCGTTCCGGAATCAATAATTCGGATAATGAATCATAAATACATTTAACGCGATATTTAGCTAGCAAGATTAATTTTCAATTTAATTTGAAAATAAATTACAAAATACACTTAAAAACTCCGAATTAGCGACGCGAAGAGTCTGAAATGTGACTCCGTGCCAAATTGAGTAACTAAATTGCGGAAGGTATGTACCTACTCCAACCACAGACTTACAATAATTTCATAATATGGTCAAATAACCTTACTTATGTGTACTGACAACAAACCAAAATATTTTTCAAAGTCATTCAAAACTTTCAAATCCATTGTATTATTTTTTTACTCACCGATGTCAGAGCCGAAGCCGGCTTCAGTGGCGACGTATCCTCTCTCCCCGGCAAGTTTCATGGCGATCTTATCTGCGAGGATGGAGGAGCAGCCGTGCGCGATGTTAGCGAAGGGACCCGCGTGGACTAGCACAGGAGTACCTTCCAAGGTCTGCATCAAGGTCGGCTCGAAAGCGTCCTTAAGGAGCACTAGCAGAGCTCCGGTCATGCCCTAGAAGTGTAAGAATGGTGAAATAAGTAAAAACAATCACAATAAAGTTAATGTTCAATTTTCAAATGTGGGTAAAATATAATGTGGAGGAACTACCAACGCCATCTATAATGTGCAGGTTTTTAACTAGTGGTGGGCAAAATTAATCTCTTGATTTCCTTTTTAGACTCCCTACCATAGCGTCATGTCACTATACTCACTAAGTATGTGCACTAATATTACTGGAGGTCACAGAAATTTTCGATACACTACTATTTACTACCACCTTCTCCAAGTTATTTGTTCCTTAAATGACTAATTGAAATAGTCTGCATGGTAACATAAATGTAAAAAAGTCTGCATTACCTATGGCTATAAATCGACATAACGCCGAGCTCATATTAATGTGGCAAATGGGCAAGCACAAGACAAAAAATATATTATGCACTCCACTACTATTTCTTAGCCCAAAAGTTATACAATAGATATCATACCAGGTCGTCAGCGGTGACGGGGTTGCCGCTCTTGTCGAGCGCGACGACCATGTTGGCGAGGCGCTCCTTGATGTCCTCCACGTCGTTGCCGAGAGCCAGGATGGCCATGATCTCCGACGCCACCGAGATGTCGAACGCTGTTTCGCGCGTGAAACCTTTCTCGGTGGGTGACTGGCCTATCGTGATCTTACGCAGGTATCTGTCGTTCAAGTCCACCACTGAAAGAGCATTGGTGGTTAGAAATGTTTCATTTTTCATTTAACATAAGTAAGGTATGGATGTATAAGGTATACGAATAGCAAAATAAGACATGCGGATCATTGATAATTTCAAAGAATATTATTAAAAATATATCCTCAGGCAAATAACATAGCTTTTTAATCCATTATAAATATTAAGCAAGCAAAAAGAAATGTAAGTGGGTATTGAAAGTATTAACTTAAATATAGCCGACATACTTTAACAAATGATACAGGTATTGCTTATAATCTAAACTCAACCAAACCAGACTACACCAACCTCTGTTCCACATAATCTTCGAAACGTCAATATCCAATCTGGCGAACTTGGTCTTCTCTTCAGCGGTGAGGGAATCGGGGTCGGTCTTGGTGATACCGAGCCTCTTGAGTCTGCGCAGCTGGATGGCGGAGAACTTCCTCACGCCCTTGATCTTGGGCACGAGGCGGTCGTACAGAGGGCCGTCCTTCTGGGTGAGCTCGTGGAAGATGCGCGCGTCCATCTGTGCGGCCAGCAGGTTGTTGGCGGCCGTAACCGCGTGGATGTCGCCCGTCATGTGCAAGTTGAATTCTTCCATTGGGATTACCTGAGAATTTTAAATAACAATTCGATTACCAATATGTAATTATCAATTCAGTCTAATTTTAATGACATAATTATGTGGATCATAGTGTTATAACTTGTAGTTGAAAGTGATTACAGTAATATAGATTCTAAGGGGCATATTAGTATTTTAAGTTTAAGCTACATTTTAGTTACTTTTTTATGTCATGTCGTGTTTGTTTCTGCCTATTTACGTTACACTTCACATAGAAATGTTCTAAACCTCTGTCCATAATGATGTAACAGCCTTTCTTTCTTCAGTATTACCCCGTAACCGTAACAATATGTTGGTATTTCCTGATACTATTCGAAGTAAAGTACCTGCGAGTATCCGCCGCCGGCCGCGCCGCCCTTGACTCCGAAGGTGGGTCCCTGGCTGGGCTGGCGCATGCACGCGAACGCGTTGCGCTGCCGGTGCGCCGTGAGCGCCTGCACTAAGCCTATCAGCGTGGTGCTCTTGCCCTCGCCCAGCGGAGTCGGGGTTATACTGAAATATTACGTACAAATATATTAAGAAACCTAATGGATTACGCTCTATATTTGCCTTTAAAGAAGGTGCTAATAAAACTTTACTTCAATACACTTCACGGTAATGTCGTGCAATCAAAATATATCAATGAGAAACTATTTTTGAAAGAAGATTATCTCTTGCCGATACAAATAATTATACTAGCCTGCTCTAATCTGGATATACATGGGCTCAACACAAAAACCACACACTTGATAAGACATTCTGCTTTTCCACCATCAAGCACGTTCACAGACAACGCCGAATGTAACCTCACATTAAACCTTCCACGACAATTTTACATGACATGACCACCCTGGTCGAAAGGAGTCATTGGTACTATAACTTTAATAACTGCAGCAAGACTCTACTAGCATTATCACTATAAATTTAACAAGTCGGCTGCCCAATACCCCTTTTCTCTTCCTATCCTTTTTTCCTTCCCGCTCCCTTCCCAATTGAGCCAGCAACACATCCATGATCCAGCGTTGTGGATGTTCATGGGCGGCAGTGATCACTTACCATCAGGTGACCTTTTTGTTTGTTTATCGGATGTACGCAATAAAAAAAAAGAGCTATAAAATCGCCTCTATTTTAAACACACTTACCCAGCAACAACGATGTACTTCCCGGAGCGCTGGTTCTGCAACCTGTCGAGCACGGAGAGCGATATCTTGGCCTTGGTGCGGCCGTACTGCGACACCTCACTGGGACACAGGCCGATCTCCGTCGCCAGCTCACTGATGTCTTTTGGCTTCTGAGAGCGAGCTATTACGATGTCACTGTAAAAATACAAGTACCGTCAATAATATAAATAAAGCCAAAAAAGAGTTAATTTAATTTTATATAAGCTGTTCATAAAATATGAAGTGAAAAACTTGTTTCTTGTGCAATACAGCATATAACAGAAAATTTAAGTTCATTCAGAGAATTGCAATGACTTATTAAAACATAAGCAATAACTATACATATGCAGTACTATATTTATGAATAATAGTATAATGCAAAAATATATCTAATAACCTTTCAATTTAGTGCTTCTTACTAAGCGGACAAGAAAAACTTGAAGATCTTTTCATAACAATACACAGTAAAGTAATTTAAATTACCTTGGTGGTGGAGACAACGGAGTCAACCTGAGCGGCTTAAGCGGCCAGGTGGGCATGAGCAGACGGTCGAGCTGCCGGCGCGCGGCCAGCACGGTGTTGCGCATGAGCATCGCCACGGTCATGGGGCCCACGCCGCCCGGCACCGGTGTCACGGCGCCGGCCACCTGCGTCGCTTCTTCGAACGCGACGTCGCCCACCAGACGCTGACCGGATTTCTTCGTCGAATCTATAAGCAAATTAGATTGTCAGCTGTTTTTTAGTATACGAGTGCATAGGTCGAAATTGCGGGTTGATTGCATTATACAGGGTTAGTCAAAAAGGGTATGTAAAGCTGAAAGGGGGAAGCTATACTCATCATAATAACCAACTTTTAGAAGAAAATCAGCTGTTCTATTCAAACGATTATATTTTTATGGAACAGATGATTTTTTTCGATATTTCAGGGTTGGCCCCATAATAAAAGTTGTTAATTATGATCAGTATAGTATCATAATTATTCTATAACTAAAACTTATTCTATATACCCCTTTCAGCTTTATATACCCTTTACGAACTAACCTTGTATAATTTTATTTTAAATAATTGCCGGTATGTGTGTTTACCAAAGGATCACCCCATGGGGCCACCCGAGCAACACCATAATACGGACAAAATAAAACACCTTAGTTATACTCGTATTTAAAAAAAACGTTTCAAACGTTCGTCTCACACCTAAAGTTTTTAAAGCAAACTTAGAAGCACTATGCAACAAAATTTGTGGAAATCTATTAATTAAATCTGAAATAATCTATCTTCATCATCAGTTATAGTATTCCTCTGATTGATACAGCCTATCCAAACATGCACGCAATTAAACACGACGCTTGTCTTCTCTTATCAAATTCATTTCTCACTTCTATTTAAACATTTAAATGAATGTTGTATTTCTTACTTTCTTATTTTAAGATGTATCAAGTCTTCAAAATCCATGATATGATATCATAATTATTGCTTGTGTCCTGTTGCATGGTCACTTGATGACAAAGGCTGCGCGTGGCTCCAACGTCTAAAGTCGGAGAGTGTTGATATGCTATGTTATGTCAATATGTGGCGTGTGGTTCCGTCTATTGTTATATTTTCGAGTTCAAACGCGGTGTATTAGGCTTAGTATATGCTACAGGTGTGACATTATTAGCATTTACATTTAGGAAGTAACGAAATTGGCACAAAGGAAAATATAAGCTAATGCTGGTCTTTGTTTCGTGTTTCCTATTAGTTTCTTTTGTATATGCAGTAACGATTATGCCCAATCCGAGGATTGGGTGATCCTATTCTTAAATATTATATTATCGTACTCCTATGTTTTACCGTACTGCTGGAAACTGTATTTTTTTGAATAAATGTAAGCAAAGTAAATATAAACAGGAATCATACCATCGACAGGGTTGATGCCGCAGTCGATCACAATCGCTCCAGGCTTGATCCACGACCCGCGCACCATCTCTGCACGACCGATAGCAACTACCAGGATATCAGCTGTCTTCGTCTATGTTAACAACAAGCAAATATTTATTTTAAAAATTACATTAAAAATCTAAAAGAATCGATTCAGAGGTTTGAGCCTAAAGCATACGACTCTGGTATTTCAAAATTGGGAAGGAAAACATCGTTAGTATCTACTGAGGAATCCGGCACACCTGAAAAAACCTCATAAGAATTTTAAAAAGTGAATTTCATGTGATGGACACGGGACAACAGTGTAAACTCCTCTTAACAGTAGAGCCCGTGCCACGCAGTAGGACGTATTTGGGCTGATGTTATTGTAATACTGTATAATAACTTATGTATAATAAGTTAAGATCTTTTATAACTATGAATTGTTTGTATAAAGTGCGTGGTGGTCTGTTGGCAACGTACTAGACGCGGCTGCCGCCATGTTTACGATGGTCGCGGGTTCAAATCCCAGGGCACACCTCTGAATTTCTGAGTCATGTGTGTATTGATAGTCAATCACCACGTACTATAACGGTGATAGAAAACATCGTGAGGAAACCTGCATACCACAGTGATTTGTATTAATTTCTATGGTATGTAAAGTCCGCTAAACCGCACTAGGCCAGCGTGGAGGACTATATGGCCTTACTATTCTCAATCATATTGTCGGTTGTAGATAAGGCCCGTGCCCTGCAGTGAGACGTATATATGGGCTGATACAATACAAAAAAGTATCCCAATAGGCATGGTAGATGTTATTTGAAGTCGAACAGCTGCTATTTCAATAACACTATCTCTGCACATACTACAGATGTAACATGTGTTTGCATTGTACTCGAACTTTC
Source organism: Theretra japonica (assembly GCA_033459515.1). Lineage (NCBI taxonomy): Eukaryota > Metazoa > Arthropoda > Insecta > Lepidoptera > Sphingidae > Theretra > Theretra japonica. The sequence goes on along the minus strand of CM065951.1, from coordinate 5,830,194 downwards.
GATCTGTGATTTGATGACCTGATCCCTTACCGATCTGGCCTTCACTCATTAGAGTAATTTAACGTTATATTAATGTTATGTTAGGCATAAAGTAAAGGTTTTTGTTGTAAAGGCATTGACAACAACTCGGGAAAGCCTGTTGCGTTCACAAAGCAGTCACAGACCTGACCAAATATTTCCTGATGTTCTCGTCCAAACCGTCCTGAAACTTACAATCTCGTTGACGAAACAGAAATAGAAAAAATTGGAAATCACTTACAATTTCACTCAAATTCTTGGTCTTGGAGTGGCATACGGTGACGGTTCCATGCTCCCATTTCAGCAGCTCCGCGACAGGGGTGCCCACGATGCGGCTGCGGCCCAGCACCACCACGTTCTTGCCAGCTATCGTGACTCCTGTGCGCTTGATCAGTTCAACACATCCCGCGGGAGTGCATGGAATGAACCCTGTGAAATCGCCCACTGCCACTCGACCTTCGTTTATAGTGTTTAATCTGAAAAAAATACGACCAATTAAATGAGCTAATAAAAACAATCGAAAATCAAAAGAATACAAAAGCGATTCAGTCGTAGCGGCCAGTATCCACCATGAGGGTTGGTACCTACTTGAAAGCTATCAATTATAGCAAAACAACCTCTTTTCTCAAATTGAAAAAATTTACATACCTACATATAATTTTTTTGTGAATAATGGAAGTATTTCAATAAACATATCTAGTGCAACGTTACATGTACGCAAATCAATTTTGGCATGTAAGTTTAAATGAGATAAGTCAATAATAGCTATAGCCTAGATATAAATGGCGCCAAATATGACATAATAAGCATGAAACGCGGCAAGGAAACTAGTTTAAAAAAATAAGGCATACCCGTCTACATCCTTGTCAGGAGAAACAGCGTCGGTGACTTTATGCGAGTCGATGGTGTAGTCGGAGTCAAGAGGCATCTGCACGATGATGCCGTGGACTGATGGCGTCTCGTTCAGGTACGTGATCTTCGCCAGCAACTGCACACAATAACCAAAATTTGAACCTAAATTAAATTGAATTTAATAATAGTTTAATACGACACTAAAATAATTACATTATGGTCTATTCACGTAAGTCTGAATGTCAGGGAATTCTGATAATCACCAAATTCTCATAAAGAATATTTTTCTCACATTCATCTAACCGCCGGGCCATGCTATTTGGCTCGCCCTCTTCGATTGGCTCAGATTCCTTTAAAGATTGAAGGAATTAGTGATAACCTAAGATGTTTTTACAGCATAACAATTTAGTGATTATCGGATTTCCCGAATTTCGGATTTAGCCGAATAGACCACCTATAAATCAATTATTCATTTCAAACGAGTAAGTAAATTACTGACATGCGAATTTGACTCTTACAATATCGCCAATGTAATTCTGTACGCGTATAAATCTGTCAACTGCCAATTAAATAAGTTACATAGATAATTTCTGTACAAGTAGAAACCGGTACTTAAGTTCTTGCCAAATTATAACTATTGTAAACGGCGATTAAATACCTATATGGCCATATGTTAAAAGAAATTAACCAGCAACAGATCCAATTTCATGATATTAGACCATCTGCGCTACGAAAGTATAAATAATATTCTAATATGCATTTGTACCTTGTCCAAAATTAGTTATTTTGTTCTTTATTAAAATTTACTTTCGATAAATTCGGAACATTTTAACAAACAATATAGCTTTTATTTAAAGATAACAATATGTTTGTTATTTCAAGTCAGTTACATCAGAAACAGATGAGCGTAAACAAATATTATTGATGTTACGTGTTATCGGAGCAGAGTCGCGGGTTCAAGGGGATGACGATCACAATATAATATTTACGACAATGGTATAATTTTAACACCACTTCAAATTATTATTCTCTTATGGCGTGAATTACCAAAATTATACCTAAACCAACAAAACAACATTAAAGTTTTTTACAGTATTTTATATATTAAATATAGAATGATAAAAGTACCACCGAATTAAGAAGAATTTTGTTAATCATATGGTCAATCTAATCATATTATCTAAAATAAAATTGAGTATTTTCGCATGGTGACAAAATCTTAATGTAGCTTTTCGTATGGCAGATGCAAAATATCTCATATTAAAGGTAAATTTAAATTTTCATCACGTAACAGGCACTGAATAAACATTGCCATAAATAATTACGTCATAACACTATCTCATACCCCATACGTGTTTATTTTACGATTTTTGATGCCTTGGTCCAAGGCTTCATGCTACAAAGGACGACGCATTAGTTTTCATTCTTTATTGAATTTATACGAGAAGGGCATTCTTACAGACCATAGCAGAACCAGGTTTAAGTTCTAGCAGGGTCAAGCTACCATCTAGAGCAACAACAATAAATGTGCACCATGCTGGAGGTTTATTTTTACTGGTTTAGGCATAGGTTTGTACAGCAGACATGGGATACCAACTGCCGTTAATGTTTAAACCACTACTGGTGTCCAAAATAGCAAATCTCAAAAGATTGGGGTGCGAAATGTTAAAATACCACAATGTCACAATTCACACCTCAGCTTCAGTGATGTCCCTGGGCAGGCGAATGTGTTCGGCCTTGATGCCGATGTTCTCCGCCGCCTTCAGCTTCATGCGGATGTACACGTTGGAGTCCTCGCGGCCGCCCACCTGCACGATTGCCAGTCGCGGCTCGAAGTTCGACCATTTTGAACGAAGCTCTGACACTTGTTGACGGAGCTCGTCCTCTATGGACCTGAAGGAGATGATTGATTATTTTCAAATTGTGCCTAATAACTAGCTGAAAATTACACGATACTACGAATATAGAGTTATTTTTTGTCCCTGGAATGGAACTTTTAGTATTTAAATAAGTAGTTTCAATTCGGTCTTGTCTACTAAAAGCTTGTGGTGTAGAATACCTGCAACATTTCAGCACGTCATTTCAGCACGAACGGCAAGGTTATTTTTACAATGAAAGTTTTATCTTTAAAGAAGACACCTAAAACATTAACTTTAAGGAAGGACTAATTGTTGTAATTATAACAAAATTCCAAATTAATTCCCGCTAAATTAAATGCATGAATAATAAGGTAGTATTCCACAAAAAGGTGTAATAAAAGACAGGCCATGAAATTTCAAATTGCTTTTGGAACCAAAAAAAGGTCGCAAAAATAGAAAATAAATATAAATAATCCTTTACACCGAATCGCACTAACTAATAATCAGTAAGACAGGACTTATGCCAAAATAAAATACCTAGCCACTTGAGTCCCTGATATTAGTTTGGCCACCATCCTTGATACCAGCAGACTTTCCCGCTGTTGGTCCACTACTAACCGCTCAAGTTGGCGAAACCAACATGCAAACGACTATCTGATAACCCCGACAGGAGATCACAATAATAACCAGTTTTGATAGGTACCCGCTAATTACTTCTTATCATTATTCTGTCCGTCACAATCATTGTTTTTCTAAAATGTATTTCTATCATAAATTCTATTTCCAAGCCATTGTTTTCAAGTTTCATAAATCTGAAGACAAATACCCTGTTATAAATGGGATGGTGTATGTGTTGTCTGTCGGTTTGTTGTAATTTCACGCATCAGTATAATTACATTATTGAACAACATTCTTTTGTAATTTGTACAAAACTATGCTTGTCAAAAATTATATTATGAACTCATTTTTGTTTTGGGAAATAGTACATCGTTCCCGTGGTTTCAATTTGGACAATTATATTAGTAAAATATGATGAACATTATAACATAAAGGTGTTTAAACATTAACGGTGTAATTCAATATGTCAATGTTGCAATCATACGACGCATATAAACATAATTAACATGAACCATATAAGACATCGGACCTACCTTAATACATCACAACAGAATCGCTTCGCAGGAACGTGAATCAATCTTCTGAACAAATTCATCATTTTGAATCCACTACATTATAATAATACGTTAAAAGTCGAAAAGCACATTTTAAATAACTTTAACTGTATAAAAGTATAAATATAACGTCCGACTCCTCTCAATATGGCTGCTTAAAGATAATATTCAAATGTCGATCAATGTTCGGTCCATTCTTGATAATAAGCTCTTTCTTTTGCGATAAGTAATTAGAGTAAATTACTGCATACAGATATATTGTGTTTTAGGGAACATCGTGTCTAGTAGATTGATAAGGGGGTGAATTTTGTATGGAGTAATGAACTATGACTCTAAAGAACATTCTATGAACATTTTACTGATAAATACATAATATGTTTACGTTCTTTATCTATCAGAAGAAATTACTTTCAGTTTCCATTGTTTATTAAACAAAAAAAAGATACATTTAACATAAGACATATACATATATACGTATTACATATTACGTAAATGTGCTATTTAAACAAAGGACGTACCTATGTATAATAATTATAAAACGTAAATAAAATGATGGTCTTCCGATATTTTAAGTAAAATGTCAAGTTATCATGGTGACCTGTAATCGTAATTGTACCAAATTACATAATGCTATTATGTAAGCTCATATTCCACGCGTCTATGTATTAAATAAACCATATGTATTTCTCAACGAGTAATTCAATCATGTGAGAAATAACTTATCTACCTGATTAAACACACATGGTTGTCTTAGCTGTTTTGTGGTTTTTGGAAGTAAATATTACCTATGTACCTTAAAATAGTCAAATTACAGCTGTTATTTTTTACCTTCGACACATTTTTTTAAATATTGTATTGTGACTTTAATTATTTACTTCTATAGTAAACTTCGTAACTGCGGATTAGCAAGTTGAAGTGGCAATGGGCGGGGCACATAGCACGGAGAACTGATGGCCGAAGGGGCTAAAAAGTTCTCGAATGGAGGCCACGAAGCGGAAAACGCAGCGTGGGACGTCCACCCACTAGGTGGTCAGACGACCTAGTAAAGGTCGCGGGACGTCGCTGGATGCAGGCTGCCTCCAACAGGTCACTGTGGAAATCATTAGGAGAGGCCTATGTTCAGCAGTGGACTTCCTTTGGCTGGTGGATGGATGATGGATGATAGTAAACTTCATTACATAGCCCAGCAATGCTATAGTATGTACTCTGGTGTACCTTAGTATCCGCCTGTGAATCAGCACCATCACTTACCTACCGGCTGTAAACGAAGAGCGCGTTCGATTCTAGTGTGAGGTACAAATGCGGGATAAATGTAGGTATGTCATAATTTTATTCTGTTGAAAGATCCAATCGTCTGGCGAAATATTGTATATTTACAGAATTAGTATGGATGAGTCAGGTTGATAAGTGGACAATTTATTAAACGGAATCGGAATTTGGTCTATATACTTGATTTTAAGAAGGTACAAGAATTAACATCTACGTTAAGTAAATTTAAGACATTTATATGTATAGAGATTATTATCCGTGAGTAACGAAACCAATTAAACCAATAGAGGCAATTTGAAATAAATAGTATTACAACTCCCCGATTGTATAATGGACAAAATCAGGAGACCAGTACAATAATTGCACTATATTATGGTACCTGGTAAATAGGATAGAAATAGAAAAAAATAACAAAACCAATAAATGCGGAAATGACAACTTTTTACCTGTATTAGAGTCCGTACATAAAAATAATGCTTGGTAAAAATATTTGGTAGAGCCCAGGCGTCATAAGAAATATACTTACAGAATTTTAATAACACGTGCCTGTATTTGCCCTTGAGTTAACAATAGACCATTTATTCAATTTTTGTAAGAACTAACTGAATTCAACGCTACCTAAAATAGGAAAAATATCTCAAGATCTAAATTATTGCATAAATATACTGCAGGTATGTAGCTACATTTATTTACTTAGTCCAGTTTCCTATTTCATAAATCTTAACATTAGGTTTAGTTATGTCAATTTTAAACCATCATGGGAAGGATATCTAGTCCCGTGCTTATTCCCGCAATGTCAACGAACTTATCAACCAGTTAAACCCGCTGCATAACTGATAGAGATGAAAATATATAACTACCAATTAAAATAGTCCTTTTTAATCGTAATTTTTACTTCAGTACAATCTCCATACAAACTGTAATAATGTAATAATACACTACTACTATATTTCTTACCAACACAATAAAAAAATTGCATTTGCTCAAAATTCAAGGTAACGTTTAGAATAAAAATAAATACTCGTATTACCACTACGCACAAAATATTCATAAAATATAGTTTATTTAAAATGTTACTTATTATTTATTTAAATTCAAAACTACGTTGAAGAACGTTAAATTATATATTTAACGTTTTCAAAAACCAATAAAAAAAATATTAAAGATACTCACTCAATAATTGAATCGATGTCCTGTACGCTCCACATTGTTATGCAACCTGTTCGCTGTTATCAACACATCCAAACAAACACGCGACTAAATCGGACTTGGACTACGTACTACTCATTGATGAATACAAATGAACACTAAAATGGTGTGTTAGCGACTCTTCGACAAACTTGTTCAACAGGTTTGAGCCGGTAATGTTAGTATAGATACGCTTTAGATAAAATATGTTTTGTAAGTTTTTTAAACAACTCATGTTAGCAAAACAGCCGATATCAGTTATGGTTTATGAAAAAACGCCTTAATTAAGATATGGAATGGCCAATGATGATATATTTTTTTATGTTTGCGCGATCTGTTTGTGCCTATTTTAAACTTTATTAAAAGCCTATGGCCATATCCATTGTATATAGTGTATTTTAAGTCCTTGCGATTGGTCATCGTATCGAACGCCCCCACAAGATGATATAACCTTGACTAGAAAGTTAAAAGTAAGTGAAAAAAAGAGAAAGGGGTGTTATTTTTTTATCATAGAGTTAAATACGAAATACGAAAGGTGTTACCAACGATATAAGCATTGTCGAGGTAACAGAAAAGAGATAATACGAAGGTATTAATTATGTCTTTTCTATTCTAATCTTTAACATATTTTATGAAACTTATGACTTTAATATGTGGATTACATATTATACATATAATAGTTACTCATAACTCAATAGATATATTTCTTAATTTTATAAGTCGTCGCGTTAGTCTAGTGGCACAGTGTATATTAAGTATGTAAGTTGTAAACCGTGTGGTCCTAGTTTCGTTTTTAGAAATCTGATATGAATTGTCAAGGACTTGAATTTAAGTCTGACGTGCGTCCTGCTGTGTCTAGTATGCCGCATGCGGTAAGCTTACCTTCAACAAATCTCGGGAAGGAAATCAGCTCGGTTAAACGTAGAGGCCACTAATGTCACCAATATCACCGCTGAAGATATATGTGTGAGGGTGAGTACAGTTTCTTCATAAAATATTTAAAGTAGCCCAATAGACTATGGCAGACACTTATACACCGTATACATAAAGATTGTCCTCTACGAACACTCAAGGATATCGGACAAAGGCCTATTTAAAACATGTGTTTTGTCAATGTTACTTATACAATATCAGTGGTACACTAGCATTACGACGCATATTTTGTTCTTATGTAATTATATAATACATATTTCGTTTTATCGTTTCACTTAGTCATAATTGCATGCAATTAACTTAATGGTTTTATAATGAAATATTGCAATTCTATTAGTGGCTTATCCATATGTTTTCTATGGAAAGGAAAAATGTCATGTCACTTAATAAGCCATAATGAGGAGAATTTGATACTATTTTATCCTGACATGCAATGTCTAGTAATATTGAGTAATGGTACTTAAGAAAGGAACAATAAAGTTGACTTTTCATTTCTATTGAACTCACGTAGTCTCCAAGTTGTACAATATTATACAAAATGCACCTATAATACTAGTAGTACTTTTGTCCCATCACATGATAGAAGTCCTATTATAATTCGCTGTAATAATATTTACGGTAATTTATTGTAATTCTGTAAATAATACAACAATATTTTAATTATATTTTTATTAAAGAAATATGTTTTTATAACTAATTATAATCTAATTTATCTTTGTCATAACCTTAGGAAATCTAATAAAAAATGAAAACGCTGGGAGTTATATTTTGCATATAACTCTGTTATACGCAGTCAACGTAGCAACAAAACTAATCAATAGTTAGATCTATCACAGGCCGTATTGGCGGGAGTTACATATTAATTCTTTTGGATATCTTTAATCAACAGTTTACAGTTTTCTTATGATTGGAATATGAGGAAATCTTCTTCTTTTTCCATGTGCGCGTTGGAGTAGAGATGTATGCGCATGGCGTGAGTGGGCATCGGCGCGGTGTTGCATAGAGTGCAAGTCATCTCCGCATTCGACGATACAGACGCCCTGGGGATAGAGACAATGTTGTAAGGGTTTATACATGAAAAAATGCGGGTTAGAGTGTCAAGCAGACGACAATAGGTCTTAAATCACAATGTGTATTTTTATAAATAATTAAATCTTAAAACCAAAGTTTTAAATATCGTGAAATTGAATCTTATGCAAATCAGGCAAATTTGTGTATAATTGTGTATATAAAATTTTATGAAATTCTCACATACAGGGTACATTAAGACAGTGACCGAAAACGAAGCCAGGTCTAGTCAGTTTTAGTGATTACAGACACAATGCAACCAAAAAATTCTCATTAAAAGCTACCGGTATTTTTAATTCATCGTTTTTGGATGGTAAATATATAGTTGTTTCTAAAATTATAATTTAAATTCTTACGTACCATTGTATCTTTGAAAACAAAAAGGTGTAAATAATATCGCGTAACATACGTACAAAAACAAACAAAACAAAAATTAAACAGTAGATTAAGTAAACAGTCTCATTTTTTAACGTGATGTAATGACAGTGTTGACAGTTTGTTGTCAGTTATGACTCTGCATGAATGGGTAGGCTCATCCGGGGCGGTACCACTGTCTCACAGGAAATCGACGTGAAGCGATAGCTTTGCAAGGCTATAGCGTTTCGTTCGGTTAGTTCGACTGCCGGATGCCCAATACCCTATTCCTCTTCTCATCCTTTTTCCTTCCTGCTCCCCCCCCTCCCCCAATCAGGCCGGCAACACATCCTTGATCCAGCGTTGTGGATATTCACTGGCGGTAGTGATCACTTCTATCATCAAGTGACCTGTTTGCTCGTTCGCCGGACCCATGCAATAAAAAGAAGTATGTACCTGGAGACCTGCAGTTTGAGCTGGTCGTTCTGTCGCTTGAGCTGCAGCAGGTGTTCCTTGGCGACGGGCTGCAGGTCGAGCGGCGCGTGCAGCGGGTACACGGGCGGCGCGGGCGCCAGGTGCGGCGCGCACATCTCCAGCAGCTCGTCCTCGCACACGGAGCGCCACTCCCACGCGCGCGCCATCGCCTCCACGCCGCGGTGACGCCGACGCTTTGTCACCAGGCTAATGAAACACTCACAGACTGTAGTATTTCATAGTAATCGTAGTAAGCACTGCGCAACATAGAAATAAGAAACTCACGACGAGAAACGGTTATCCTTCGCTTGGATTGTCACAAGACACAACAAAGCAGTCCATGTTCTATTTCTACGCATTCACATGCTCGAATATTGCAAAAGTAATGTATCAATAATTATTTTACCTTCCTTTCGTTTCAAAAACGTATAGACTAGTACGTAACAAGTGGAGACGGCAATTTTCTAGTGATGTAGTATCACGTACCAAGTAGGTAAGTATTTAAATTTATCTGGTTGATGTATGACATAAATTCCAATATTTAAATTGATGCTGCGGCATCAAGAAATCCCATTCGAAACCGATTCGATGATGAACATCCTTTGGTAAAAAATTAAATCTCTTGCCATTCCGTTTCCATCTGCGTGGTACCTAAGTAAGCAGTATATTAACATTTGTATTTTACTATAATATCAATAACAATTTTCTTCTAATGTCAGTCTCTTAAAGACATGACAAACTAGTTAATCATATTAATTAAAATCTATGACGTACTGCATGAAGTTCTTCCGTATGATGCCGGGTATCTGCGGCTTGAACTCGTTGTCAGTGCTCAGGACCTCGCCGTCCGAGCAGTACATCATGTAGTCAGTCAGGTGGCGGATTTGATTGATCTGTACAAAAAAAGAGAATTATATTCCATTATTGACCACCACTATTTTTTTATATAACGAGCCCCTATCCTCGTAGATATAATATTTATTAGTGTTAGGTACGTATTATTTTTGAGAAATTCCATTTCACCATAATTTCCAAAACAAAGTATTTTATCGTATTAATTCAAGTACCAATAATTCAGTGAAATAGTCGAGATTCTAAAATGTTTACTTCCCCACATAAGACCCAACCTTTTTCTCATGAATTTTAATTACAGGTGGTCAAGGTACGAGAGCATATCGCTAGTAGAAGGCAAGTGTCTCACGAGTCCGATGTCGTCGACGTCGAGGTCCGCGTCGATGTGCAGCAGCAGGTCGTGCTCGGGGAAGTGCGGCGCGCCGCGCTCCGTGCTGCCCAGCCCGCACAGCGCGCCCGCGTAGCGACTGCACGCCGCGCCGCGCCGCAGCTCCGCGCTGGACACATACACTCACATACACTTGTCGCCGCCTAGCCTCTACTAAATTACGTTCATTTGCCTAGCTGTTTGATCAAATGACTGAGTACCATTCAGCCCACTAGTTGTACCGGCGCTGTTTAGTAAGAGGCTAGGCTGTTGATTGAACGGCTAATTAAGCTAGTTGGCTGCGACAGATACACACGCAACAAACACAAACGGATTATGTTTGTGATATGCTTGTGAAATACTTATGGGTCACACAACAGCTGGGGTCAACCAACTGCCCCGAAGAGGCCAAAAATATCCAATTAACCTCCAATGCGGCGCGAGCATTATATGGAGAAATAATACGCCCTGTGGCAACAATTATAACACAGCTCCAGAATAACCTATAATGGTGCAAGCCGCAGTTAACGTGTTAAATAAGCTTCAACTATGTACTTGCACAGAAAACCAATTTTTAAATTTTCGCGAGAATATATTCTAACATTTGCTTGCCAGGTAGCCATGAACAGAGATAAGTAAGCAAGCCTACTTAGACATATTATTCTCTGTGTTAAAAACTGTCAGTTGAGATGAAATTCATTCGATTATCAAAAGAGTGAATGATGAAAGAAAATTGATTAAAAATTAATTCAATTAAAAATAGTTATGAACACTTTTCGATAGGCAAGTTATCATAGGCATGTTTGTTAATCAATAATATTTAATTAAAAATATATCCTATCTGGTTATTAGATGGGTGAAGGTCGATCTTCCACATTTCCCCTATATTACTATTATTTTTCATGTTTGCTAGGCTGTACAATCTAAATTATCATTTCGTGTGATGAATAAAAAGTGGTAAGTAACTCACACGGGGCAGAAGACGAGTGCGATGATGGCGGGCAGCGCGGGGATGTTGGGCAGCAGCGTGGTGTGGCGCAGCGTCAGTCTGCTGGAATTCTCGTTCTGACTCACCTCCGCCGCCACCAGCAACCTGTGCATATGTACTTCAACATTAATAAAAAATTAAAACCGACTTAAAAAAACCACTACAAAGTAAAAAAAATAATATAAAAAAACACTAAAAAGTAAAAAATAAAATATATTTCATTGTAATTGTATATGTTGATTAGTTGGCTTATTGACTTTACTAGCCAACAATCAAAATATATGCGTAACATTTTGAAGGCGGGTCGCCAAGTACCAAACATGTAGAAATTTAAATTGATACATATGTATAAGGAATAGGACAGACGACCTAGTAAAGGTCGTGAGACGTCGCTGGATGCAGGCTGCCTCCAACAGGTCACTGTGGAAAACATTGGAGGAGCCTTATGTGCAGCAGTGGACTTCCTTTGGCTGATGGATGGATGGATAAGGCATATGTCCTACATGACGCCTAAAAAGCTATATTTCGCTCGGAATCATGAAATGCAAATATGCATCACAAAATAATATGACCTATTATTTTGTTTATTTACCGAGTAAACCATTATCTCACTGATTACATAATATACTTACCTTTCATATGTAAGCTGCGGATCGGTATCCAACAGTACGGAATTCACCGAGGTCCATTCGATATGCACTTGTTTCTCACGACTCGCGTACATCAACGGGTGTGACGTTGTTTCCAACGGACTGGGAACAAGATACATAAAAAGTATATTAATTATATTCATTCTACAAATTTTAATTTGAATTCCAACGAACTGGTGACAAAGTATTGATAATAAATATTAAATATACATTCTTTTAATTAAGGGTAAAATTAAAGATATGGTTATATAAAGGTATACAATGGTTTTTATTTTTAAATGATACTAACATATATTTTTTTTATTGTATCAGCCCATATACGTCACACTGCAGGGCACGGGCCTCCTCACAATCGAGAGTACGATTGAGAGTGGTTAGACCATACAGTCCTCCACGCTGGCCTAGTGCGGGTTGGCGGACTTACATACCGTAGAAATTCTTTAAGATCGCTACGGTATGCAGGTGTCCTCACGATGTTTTCCTTCACCGTTAAAGTGCGTGGTGATTGACTATCAATACACACATAACTCCGAAAAGTCAGAGGTGTGCCCTGGAATTTGGACCCGTGACCACCGTGAACATGAAGGCAGCCGAGTGTGGTCCGTTACCAACAGGCCACCACGCACTTTTTACTAACACGTTACTAACATAGCACTAACGCGATTCAGTTTTCAGTGTATGCTGTATTATTGACCGTAGTTTATAAGAATTAGCATTGCTAATTTATCTGCGAAACTTTTAAAACATTTCGCCTACGCTAATATTTGTAAGTGTTACCTGAATGGTCCTTTAAGGCTGACACTAGCGACGCATTCTTTGGTGTTGGGTGGGTCCAGTTCTCGCAGCTGGTCGAACGCTAGTTCAGTTTGTTCCTTGTTGTACGCACGGATTTGAGCCAAGTCCAAGCTATGTGCTGTTTCACGCAGATCGTGATTCAACTGGAAAAGATAACTGGGGTAAAGTGTACTATAAAATACAAATATTAAAACATATATGAGACAATCACCAACAGTCTGCTAATATATTCAATTAAGATAGCAAACAAACCATGTAATTGTTAACGTGCTAACATCCATTTATTTTTACGGAATCTCATTGACCGGATAACATTAACATGGGTTTCATACAATCGCAAGATTGTTGTTGACTTATCAAAATATGACATCTTCGTTTCCATTTCACGCAATACATAAGGAACGCAAATTTGTAATTGGTAAATATTTATCATTTATATTACACATTATTATTATTTATCATCCTAATATAATAAAATCATATTTTAAAACACTAAAATGTAAATGTATCTTATTTTACATAAATAAATATATAATATTTAAGTTTTCAAATAGCAATCGTTTGCATCGTTGTAATCAAAAAGTACAGTACTGTCGTAACTAAACGCAAAAAGCGACGTTGCCATTTCGTGAAACAAGAAGAGACGGCAAACTTTATCTGTCAGCTATTTTATCCTGGAGTCTAACGGTAAACAAATAATATATAAGTACCAGATCGTGTTAGAGGACAAATAACTGTCTGAAACTTTATCAGGGACTGGTGAATCCTAAGACACCTACAAGATGAGCGTAAACTAAAATTAAATTTATATTTTTTATTATATATTTAATAAAACCACCTTTCCTTAATGTACTTTAGTTAAAGTACATTTACAATAATACTCACTTTAGATTCGTAGCTTTCTTCACATGCGACCGCGTAGCCTTTTTTGATGAGTTCCTGATTCACGTTGAGTTGTCCACCTTCCGCGAGCAGTTCAATTGACACAACACCGTGCACCACGGAGTATACCTATTATTTATACAAATACACATTAAATATTATTTATCGAAAAGAAAGAATAATCTAAATCGGGTCACCCATTTCAGTTATGAGGTAACAAACATACAGTCGAATTTAGAACTCGAACTTTTTTTGAACTCGGTTAAAAAATAGAAGGTAATTCGGTTTATAATTTTCTATTTGCAATATTGTTAGAAATAATTTAAAGCACTTAATTATGAGCGATATTTCATAAATAGGACATTGTAGCTAAAGTATCTAGTAGACATAATAAGACTTAACATTTTATGTCTCAGGATAGCGAGCGCAGTGGAATGCCAAGCATTGTTTTGTAATTCATGGTTTTGTTGGGTTTTGCTACTGCCCATGAGTTTATCATTAGGCGAATGGCATGCGCGTGTCGTCATTAATCGCTAAAAAAAATAGTATATAACATTTTGATTAGATGATATATATAGAATGTACAATATACAAGTGCAGTGGTGAGGTGTACCTTGGCGAGCAGGCGTCCCTTGGCCACGAGCGCGTTGAAGTAGTGGTGTGCGGCGGGCGAGTAGCGCGCGCGCGCGGTGGCGTGGTGCGCGGGCGCCAGCGCGGCGAGGCGCGCCTGCATGGCGAGCGGCGGCGCGGCGCGGCACGGCCCGCCCGGCAACACGCGCACGTTGCCGCCGCACACGCGCGCCAGCGAGCCCCAGTCGATGTACACCACCTGCCACACACCAACTCACTTCACTCACCTACACGGAGTATAGAGGCGGCAGGATATCAGTGGACCAGGGGTAGTGGCTTTCATTGTGGCCTACATGGTGAAGTTGCATGTCAATGTTATAATAATGTTATTGTAGTATATGGGATACATTATGTAAAATAGATATTTCATTTGGAATGCACTGCAATTACTATCAGGTGTAATAGTTTCTATACTATAAAGGGAATATAAAAAAGAACATGATTATATTTTGTTCAAGTGGATCTTTTACCTTTTACCTAAAATGGCAGGATACAAAGAGAGTGTAGGTTGTAATTGAGGAGTTGTCTGTAACTAGCAGTAGTGTGTACCTCGAGCATGTCGTGTGGCAGCAGCTTGAGTAGTCTGACGCGGTGCATGACGGTGCCGTTGGCGTCCACGTAGGGCGCCGCGTACAGCGCGCCCACACTCAGCGGCTCCGTGCACGCCTGCAACTGGCTCTGGTTCAACGCCGCGGTTATACTGCGCAATTCACTCGCTGTGGAAGAATCATCGTACTGAACCCAGAACTTGCCCACTTCGATCATCTGAAACAACAACACTTGTAAAGGACTTGTACACAACACTGCGATCGGCGCGATACAAATTCGCAACATAATATGATGCGATGCGATTTCATGCGGCAAGGCGTCTCCCTTTCACGATTGCGCACTTATGTTTACTAAGGAGATACAGGAAAAACAAACAAAGAAGAAGGAATGCGAATTAATTCGCAGTTGCATCGCAGCTTTGTGTACAAGCCCATAATAAATACGCCCAACAGTTACATACACAGCGTGAGTATCAGAAACTACGACAGACTCTGGTCTGACAAATACCCACACACGAAACAAATAACTGTGGATGACATCAATTTGCAATATATAAACCATAATAATAAAAAATTACAATATATAATGATTCGAAAGTCTGTCGAGTTTACTTCTGTCGTGGCGAGATCGTAGATAAGGATTTTATGAAATTATCAAATATTTCATAAAATATTAACACAGAGCAAATCAGCTTCAGCGCTTTAAATGGTGGATAACGTATGATATGATTGCTCGCATATTGACCATTTCATGATAGAGTCATGCTGTACGGTGTCAGCCCAAATACGTCCTACTGCAGGGCACGAGTCTCCTCTACAATCGAGAGGACGATTGAGAGTGGTTAGGCCATATAGTCCACCACGCTGCGTATAGTCATGGTGGCCATATAGTCGTGCGTTTGCTATTTATATCTTAAAACAGTTAATTAATGATCTGACCATCAGACACTGTTTTATATTTTGAAATAACACCTTTTCATAAAATATTAATTAATAAATGTACTATAAATACTTGTAAATCGCACTTACGTGTGAAATCTTGAGCGGGAAGTGAGTATCGTTTATGTCGGGAAGGCGCGGCACCATGTTCTCCACGTTCAAATTCATGTTCTCCATTTTCAAGGCGGCGGCTAGAGCGTGCGCTTTTTCTTGTCTGAATGATTCACATAGTTTTTTTATAAATCAAGGGCTTTTTTCGTCTTTACAAGACAACAAAACAATTATAACTGAGAAGTATTACGATTTCTTTATATTTGCGTCTGATGTCTCGTTAAAAACTGCTTATACGGAATGTAAACGAGGAAAGTTTGCTTGTCATTTATCCCTGCTTTTTTTGTTCGTATAATTTTGCAACTTACTTTCAAGCTGACCTATGGCTTGTTTAAATAAATTCGAAGTTTAATATAAGATACCTAAATACATACATACATAAACTCACGCCTTTTTCCCAGAAGGGCAGAGGTTTAACCAGGAGATATAAGAATAATATAGGATTCTATTGGTCTATATAGTTTACGTATAAGTTCAATTATTCAACGAAATAAACTGTATCTGTGGTGGGCGCAATTAAATAAAATATTTCGTAAAATATTTAAAAATGTAGAAACGTAATACTCACGGTAACAACGGGATTCTGATTTCCAATCGCAGCTGTCTGGCTTTGATGCTCTTGTAGACTGGTAGGGCGACTTGTCCGGGTATGGTGGGGTCCTAGTGGTAATTAATTCATCAAATATGGATTGCTAGCTATGCTGTATTGGAATGCACATAGAATCTCGTAAGACATTTTATATACGTAATTAAATTCATCATCAGCTCGTTGCAGTCCCCTGCTGGACATAGGCCTCTCCCAAGGTACGCCACAGAGCCCGGTCTGTTGCTTTATGCATGCAGTCGCCGGCCCTCTTGTGCAAGTATCCCACCTTCTAACCAGAGGACGTCCCACGCTACGTTGTAAATTACGTTAAATCAATTATCAATATATTTTTTTAATTTGTTTTCTATTATTGTAATATTATGTTGTACTTACTCCGCTATTCTCTCGGTCGCGCCTCGACAAATGAGAGCCAGCGTCGAACGTCAGGAACGCTTTTCTAAAACACACAATTAAAAATCGTACAAACTTACAATATTGAACATAATTATTTGTGCTTACCCTGATATCAACAATCATATTATTTTTTTATTTATATATTATGTATATTATATTGCATAATTGTCAATGTGTATATATGCAAATGTATATGTATGTATATGTGTATGTATGTATATTTATGTGTATGTAAGTGTCTCGTATATACTATGTATATTATTTTTGTTTTCTTTTGTTAATGTACTCTTGTTGCACGTCGAGCCCTATTTATCAATCCAACAATTCCTATTCATCCAAAGGTTGCCAGGAAGAAATCGCTCAATGCGATATGGCCGCCCATTGTACTACTTTAATGTTATTTCTTTATTTAATTTTATGTAACTTGAGAGTACAATAAAGAGTATAAATAAATAAATAAATAAAATAACAACGGTATACAACCAGCCATAAACAGGCAAATGTATCACGTTTCATTACAAGAGTGTTCACAAAGTTTACATAAGTGTATCATATCAATACTCTGTCCCATCACTTCCCTTACAATATAACGACATATACGCGACAGGCCGGCATGGCAATTTTCTAGTGATATAGTATCCAAGTATGTTCCAAGTATTTTATATCGACATTTTTTTTGAAACGCAATGACATAAGAGCAAAAATAATTACGTCAAATTTATTATATGCAACATGACAAAATATTTTATCTATAATTTGTAACTGATCGATGTCAGCACATGGAAATTATGTGAAAAACTATTATGGGGGACTGTATGAACGTAACTTAATAATAAAACCGTAAAAAATAGAATGAATTATTGTTTTTCTTTTTAGCTTTAAAAGTAACCGCAGTAATTTTAATACACAACAATATAATACACAAAGAACAATGTGAGCGAGATCTCAATCGATAACCGCGGTGTATGCGGATTCGTGCAGTACGTTACTAGGAGGGCGCGGGCGGTGTGCGGGGTGTGCGTCCCCTCCCCCACGCGTCATGTCGTACCGCGATTGCCATCTCGACCCGTCGCCTACTATACACTCGTTTTATTGCACCAGTATAGTATATTATTCAGCGTATATAAAGACTGCGACCGAATACGAAGCCAGGTGGTAGTTTTAGTGACTACAGACACTAGGCATTTAAAAACTTTGCAAAAATTCGCGATGATTTTTTTTGTTATGTATTAAATATCATTATGTTTGGGTGGTAAATCCATAGATTTTGCTTATATTATAATTTAAAGCCTTGCGTGCTATAGTGTCTCTAAAAATAAAAGGGTGTACATTATTTTTTTATAAAAATGTATGTATTTACCACCCAAATACGATGATAGGAAAAAAAATCGTCGCTTTTTTTTGCAAAAATTTTAGTTGCATTATGTCTAGTCGCTAAAACTACCACTTAGCTTCATTTTCGGTCGCAGTCTTGATATACCCTGCATGTATGTAACCTGCTATTGTTGTCGAAGGTGACGCGCGGCTCGTCGCCGATCTGCTGTCGGATGGCTCTCTTGATGCTGGTGGCGTAGATCTCGCCCGGCTGCTCGTCCGGGAAGTTGCTCAGGTACACCTGCCAGATACCAAACATATAAAATGGACTTAACCATACTATACACATAAGTTACGCTCTAGATATTAGTGACACTAAGAAGGTACTAACTGTTCCTTATTTCCCTACTATGTATATTGTTTCAGATTCAAATCGTTTGTAGCTGGTTTTGTCCAAAGAACCATTATTGTTTTTGACCCGACGAGACATGGTTATTGCTTTATTGCCATAGTATATATACTAAACACTAAACAATTTAGATCGCATTCGTTATAACGAATGCGATCTAAATTGTTATTATTAAAATAATCTCCACATCTTTTAAATTTTAATTTATAAATGTACTTTAATTTATTAAGTTTTTGTTCATATATTTTTCTATTATTTATTACGTACCATCCTAACATTAATGAAAACCAATTTACTGAAAATATTTGCACGTCATTTATGACAGATTGTGAGGCAACAGAATAAACATGTAAACATCTTTATGTAACCACATTCTTGCAATTAAATTTTCATTTCATTTCATTGCACTGCACTCACCACTGGTATGTTTTGGTCATCTTTATATGTCAGTAAGAAATATATATAATTGATTACAATTAGTTATATAGATATGACTGCTGACCACACTATCATATTTTCCTTACATTTGCTACATAGATATAGTAAAGTCATAATGCACTCAGTACCGTGTTCCTGGGGTCGAGTCCGCTGAGGGTTTTAACAGCTTCTCGCTCGCGGTCCTCGTCCTGCGACACTTGCACGAAGTACTGCGGGTAGAACGCGCCCGCCAGGATTATCTGAACACAAAACATTCACGTTTATAATACAAGTTGACAAATAACTTAGTAAATATTTCAACCAGTATTATCACTTGAATATATAAAACAATAATAATTAAAAGAAATTATTTTATTATACTTCATAATACCGTGTTTTACATTTTGTACTTTTTAACCCTATTTATTTTTAATCAAGTCTAAATCAGACCAAAGTAGAGTATTGTATCTACATAAATATTCCTAACTCTACAAAGCTTTTGTAAGATTATATGACTGTCCAAAGCAGCAAATATTTTTTTACAAGCAGAAATTTAGCATCACCATACTTAATGTAAGAGAAAGATATAAGAGATCGTTATAGTGATGTACCTTGAGCGCGAGCGGCAGTTCGTGCTTGGCCCAGGGCGCGGCGGGGCCGGCGGGCGCGGCGTCGAGGCCGGCGCGCGCCGCGCGGGCGCGCACGTCGCGCACCAGCACGTCCAGCTCCCGCAGCGCGCGCGCCTGCACGTAGAAGCGCCGCGCCCACTGCGCCTCGCTGCCCGCCGCGCGGAACTGCTGCTGCTGCCGCAGGTGGCGCCACACCTGCACGCACACATTGCACAACACTATACTCACCACACATGTCCACAATCTAAACACTTATTCAATCAGTCCACAGCACCCTGTATTACGTTGTAAAAACAAAAATGACAAAAAACACAATTTGTTTTGCTTAAGGATTTTTTCTTCTCAGCTACAACATGTTTTGAAGCGACGGTAGTTTAAATGAATAATTCACATGACCTCGTAATAATGGAATAAAGAATATATCAATTTTGTAATAAAGAATACCAAACGAAAGACAAAATATTGGCAAAACGATAAACATTTTTTAAATGTACGTACCTTATACACGTTCAGCGAGGCGATGCTGTCGCTAGTAGAACCGTCTGCCCATGTCAATTTTGAATTGTAAGCGTTCAGACGCTCACGAAACGGCGTGTTAAAAATACTTTTAACAGACATTGATGAGGCTGCAGAAAAAAAAATGTTTTTTTACTGGTTATAGAGTTATCGACTACTCTCAAACAATCACCTTTTGCCATTCAACAAAATTGTACCAGCAAAATATGCCACCCACTAACCGTTTAAAATTGTTCTATTTTTATACCACTACTGCCTATAGAAAATTTGTCACCTTTTCTCTTCACAAGTAGGGATATAAAGTTACTCCGTCGTTTTCTAGATCGCATACTACACCTTAGTCGTACGTTTAATTTTAAACAAAATTATCAAAATTGTACTGACTGTTACAATATTATGGATATACTACTTACCCATAATAACAGCTTCATCCAAGCACCCGTATATGTATCCAAGTACAATAAGCTTCGAGGCTTGTACATGTAGCGGCAGTTTAGCCATAATACGACCGAGGTATGTGATGTCACCGTCTAATGGACACCATTCGTCTTCAATAGTTTTTGTGAGAGCTCCAATCTGTCAAATTTGTTGATGCTTTAATATCTTTTTGTATACTTGTAGTGGAGTTCATATACACACGTCATAATATCTAAATTGTTAATTAAAGCAAACTTAAATTAAAATGCTATGTAGTGATTTAAACTAAATATTTAATTTTAAAAAAGTTCATCAGCTTTTTACAACGAAAAAACATATATGGACATTCATAAATATTTTTGTACTTCCATTTAATTTATTTGTATTTCCTTTTCAGGGATGAACATTTAGTACCATTAGAAAGTGTGTTTCTGTCCAGCTATATAATTATTCAAAATAGTAGAAATATGTCACCTCTTTGAGCACGAGTATGGTGCGGTGTATGTTGGTGAGGTCGGGCGGGTCCATGGCGAGCGCCAGTACATCGGTGGGCGTGCCCATGTCCAGCATCTTGGCCAGCAGCACCAGCTGCTCCAGCGGACACCGCACAATCTCCGGGTCGCACTCGTCCTTCAGATCTTCCTGGAGTGTGTATTTTATTTTCTTTAGAGGTGTGATACATGTGGCAAGTCGTCATGGTTAAGACTTGGAGGTAATAACAATTTTCACATATTTTTTTTACTAATACATGAGTGTTTAAGATAATGTCTATTCAGTTTAAAAATAACAGTAATTCTAAGACAGTAAAGTATCTTTATCATCTAATATTCTCCAACTTCCACTATTATTGTAACATTTCGAAGATTGTTGCATACTATTTATTAATTTGTGCATAAAAGTTATCTAGATCTAGAGACGGCGCTACGTACGAGTAATTTTATGCGACCACAAACATGCGGCGATAATTAATCGACTCGCGTTTCGGACTAAAACAACGTCCTTTTGTACTATCAAAGGGATTCACAATAAGATATGATTTTTGACAGGATAGCACATGCTAGACATAAGAATGAACCAGTATGGCTTACGTAGAAGGTGTCGCTGACGAGTCTGTAGACGCGTCCGTCCCGCACGCGGCCCGCGCGGCCGGCGCGCTGCTCGCAGTTGCTCTTGGAGGCCCAGCACGTGCGCAGCGTCGTGAAGTTCGTCTCCTCGTCCGCCACCAGCACTTTCATCAGGCAGAAGTCGATAACTGGACACATAAACATATATTTTTCATACATTGTATCTGTAATGTGTATTTCAATCAGCTCTTATACGTCTGAATGCAGAGCACGGGTTTACAATCGAAAGTTCGATTGAGAGAGGTTAGGCTATATAATCCACCACGCTGGCCTAGTTCCGGTTGGCGGACTTTACATACGATAGAAATCAGGTGCAGGTGCAGGTGCAGTGCAAGGTGCAGATTTTCCCATAGTGTGGCGAAATGCTTAATAAAATATGTTTGTTGTATTTGTTCCGCGGCACTCATTGTCACCGTGTAATCTCGAAGCATCCATCATATTTTCCTCCGACCAACTTTCAGCTACTTTTTCCTATGATTATGAGTTGAAAGAGCACTTAGCTGTCATGCCTATTACTATTTCGCCTCGCAACAGACAAGGAATTGTATGATGACCTGACGGCCTATCTATACTTAGTTTGAGAGACCCTACAAGAAGGGATACTAAATATTTTCATTTTACTTAAAGAGATAAGAACGTGAGAACGTAAAGTCGATCGTTGCTGATAGTGGTTATTTGTAGGCTGTATATTTTTATCGAGCAGAAGCTGTGACAGACTTTTCTGTTTTTGCAAATACCAAAATACAAATATTCATTTGCGACAGTAAAAGATAACGAATTTGCTGTAGCATTGTAATTGTAATTGAGATGTCACAATTTAATTTTAATACTACTTTCATATTGCCTAATTATTCCGCAGTTCTTATCCTATGCAATGAATTAGTTACCTTCAAAGTACTTCAAAAATCATACTGAAATTCCACACTCACCATACTTAATATCGGGCACAGTGATGGAGCTCTCGGCGATGTTGGTGGAGAGGATGATCTTACGGTGTCCGGGCGGCGCGCGCTGGAACACGCGCACCTGCTCGTCGGCCGTGATGCTGGAGTGGAGCGGCAGCACCCACCACTTGAGGCGCGCACACTCAGGGTCCACCAGCTGGGCACTACGGATACATATTTACATCATCCACCATCCATCCATCAGCCAAAGGAAGCCCACTGCTGAACATAGGCCTCCCCCAATGATTTCCACAGTTACTTGTTGGAAACAGCCTGCATCCATATTTAAACACTCTGTACAAAATATACACTATACGCACTAAACTACCCTTTCTTTCTCCTTTCTTTTGTCTATCCAAAGGTTGCCTGGAAGAGATTGGCTTGTGCAATAAGGTCACCGATTGTAATTATTTTAAATTTAGTTGTAATCACTGTGTCTTTTCCTAGTGTACAATAAAGAATATAAATAAATAAATAATATTATAGGGATTGTACAGTTTCGACTATACATATTTGCTGATGAGGCGCGGTGAGTGTATACGTCACGCCACGCGCCGATATGAATATTATTTCAATCAATAAAACACTAAGGCCCTTATTAATAAACTCGGATGAGCGAAGGATTAACTTTAGTCCAAGGCTTTAGAATTGGCTCGATTATTTTGACAGCCTCCGTGGCGCAGTTGGTTAGACGCCGACTGTGAAACGAGAGGCCGCGGGTTCGATCCACGCACCAACATAAATGTTTGTGTGGCCCACAAATATTTGTGTTGGGTCTGGGAGTTTGTGAGACCGAAAAGTCTCTCGTAGCTTCTGATTCCCACGACACAAGACTCTATCTTAATATGGGGTCAGGACTATGTGTATGTATGTGACTGTTGGGTGTATTTATTATTATTATTTTGAATAGCGAGGTATTCACGACTTTATTAATAAACACGGAATTGCATAGAGGGCTAGGCAACTATCGTATTGTAGTTACATTATTCAATATTATAGTCAAATTAATAGACAAAATAATCAAGTCAATTTTAAAGCCTTGGACTAAAGTTAATCCTTCGCTCACCCGAGTTTATTAATAAGGCCCCTTGTGCTATTATAACTGCATACTAAAAACATACATAGCGGAACGAATCGTCAAAAATAACTTTTAATACTTTACGTATTAAAATTAATAAATTCAGTGATTATTTCCTTGAACAATTCTACGAACTATAGTCATTCAAATGTACAAACTGTACTGGGATAAGTATTTACAATAGTACCTGTACACTTTTTACAATGTCACAGAAAACACTGGAAAATATTCACGAACTATTTACTTTTCAAACTTTTGTAACTCAAAATGCAAATAGAAAACCCATCTATCTGTCAGTACTGCTTTCTCAACAATATACGAGTAATATTTTAAGTATTTTGAAATACGCAAGTAGCTCTACGGGCTTTTGAAGCTAACGTGGAAAAATATCAACACAATAATTAATATGTACTACACTTTTGACACTAATATGTGCCTAATATAATGAATATAGGCACTTTTTTGTTACATAAATAAGTTGAATTAATCGAAGCTTACCGCAACTTGAGATCGGTGAGGCACGTGTACAAATCCTCTATTTCGTTAATGCCGGGCAGAAATATTAACACAGAAGGCAGGTCTGCCTGCGAGCTATCCGTGATGTTGTCCTCCTGCTTGTCTATGTTCTCGAATGCATTCACCAGTTTAATTACCAGGTGGTGCAACTCTTGGCTGATTGGCTCCCCGTCCTTGGGTATTATGTCTCTGACAAACTGTAAAACAAAGGATTTGTCAAAGGAAACACTAAGTTTCTGTGTAGTGTGGGCAGCCTCCGTGGCGCGGATTCGATCCTCGCACCAAGACAAATATTTGAACCCACAGGATTTGTTTCGGGTTTGGGTGTTTGTGAGACCAAAAAAGTCTCCCATAGACTCACATCACAAGACTCGATCTTAGTGTGGCTTCAAGACTATGTATGTGACTGTTGGGTGTATTTATTTATTTAGTGTTGGCACCAATACAATAGCAGACTTCAAGTATAATATAGAGAAAAAGACAATACAGTTATAAATAACTAATAAATTATATTTAAATTATATTGACTGCCTCGGTGGCGTAGTGGCACTACGGTATGATTGCAAAGCTGAGGTCTCGGGTTCGAATCCCGGGTCGGGCAAAGTGATATTGGATTTTTCTATTCATTATTAGCCCGGAGTCAGGAATTTGTGCCCGATATGGCGATAGGCTTGCCCCCTATCACATCGTGGGACGGAATATACAAGGCGAAACGTGGGTGTTCTAGTAGCACCTCTGCCTACCCCTTCTGGGAAAAAGGCGTGTGGTTATGTATGTATTATATTTAAAAACACTAAAAACACTGTGTACAGCAAAATAAGATGAAATATGACAAGCCACAAAATTGGAAACAAGGAAAAAAGATACATATTTGACACTTACAGCACCAAACTTGCTTAAATGGTTCAAATAAAATGTCTTCACTGTGAACATGGGATTCTTCCTCACTATATTGACACACACTGATTTCTGCATCCCATCGGGAGTGTATGCTTTGAAATAGCTAGAGAATGCATCACTATTGAATGTAGCCGACATCAGTATAATCCTAACACGAGGTGACGCTGTATTCAGCAACTTCTTCACCACTATAAGCAGGAAGTCCATGTCTTGACCTCTTTCATGGACTTCGTCAAGAATTATATGGGTGTATTCATTGAGAGTTTTAGCACCAACTGAAAGTATTAAAAGGCAAATTGTAAATGAAAACCTACAGGCTTAGAATGGGAAATCAGATACGTCTGGAATGGACGCAAACCTTTCTCCCTACTGAAACAAATCTATGCTATTTGATTTTTTTGCATGGCATTTGTGCATAAAATGAATGATATCGTAGCAAAAATTACTTGATAAGTATAAATTATAAATGAAATGATTGAGACCATCAATACTTACCTAATTTCTGTAGTAAAACTCCAGTAGTTACATAATGAATGCGTGTGTCGGGTGAGGCTTTACTCTCCAAACTGACCTGAGAAGCAAAATTTTCAAATTAAGCTGGGTACACACGGCGCGGCCAGTGAAACGTTACGAATACGTGGTAGCAACGCTGCGATGATACAGTGCCTGTCTGGGAGAAAATGCGTCAAAGTTAGTACGCTGCGTCGACGCAACGCGCCGCGCCGTGTGGACTTAGTCCTTTTTATATGTAAAACTATGCCGCGACAGTGCTGCGTCTACGTAATGCTGACACAACTACTGATCTCGAAACTCTTCTACCATTGCAAGTTCACAATCGACCTTTTGCCTTACCTGAGATTGAAAGCCAGAACTTTACAATTAACAGCTATAAATATATTACCTGATACCCAACAAGTCCTCCAACATCCCAACCTCTTTCTTGAGCAACTCTCTTAGATATGGATATGGCAGCAATCCTCCTCGGCTGGGTCACAACTATCTTGCAAGGAAGACGTTTTTGATAGCAATCATCAAGGATCCATTGCGGTACTTGAGTTGTTTTACCACATCCTGTGGGTCCTTCAATAATGACCACTGGGAAGGATTCCACCCGCTTCAGGATCTGCAATTTAATTAAGCAATTAAAGAAAGTAATTGAAAGCTAAAAAAATATATTGAGTGATGCAGCATAATCTATATTCAGAATGTAACAGGACCTTTCCTAAAATAGTTGCTGGTATTTGTAGAATATGGACAATATGGAATAAAATGAAATAAAAAAAAACAATATTATTAATATTGCACGCCATACCGGTACATGGATACACTGAATAAAATGAATTGGACCTGCAGCTTAATAATATTAACCATTACATGGCATTACACTGCTTGTCTCTCCAAGACATTAAGTATTAACAGCCTTATTCATAGACAGTTTTAAAACTTATAATAGTTATCAAACATTTTGTCTTCTTCCCTCAAACTGAATTCAGAAATCCAAAAGGGACAAAACATACAAAAACTAAAATATGTCTCAAAACGGTCAATTAATAAGGCTGTATGTCCCTTAAAGCCCACAGTCATGATACAACAGTGATTACAATCTTGAAATTACTTTACCTCTTTTTTAAATGCATTAATAGGCAAATTATTAGTGTCCTCCTTCATCTGGAACGAGTATTTGTTGTACACTTCTGTCATAGCTTCATCTGTCAACTGTTCAACATTCTGTTGCGAGGAGTGCCAATTAGAGAGCTGCTCCAGCGACTCCATACCACTAACCATACTAACACCTTCATGGCGGTGTGCCTCATTCTGAAACAAGCAATTTATATATACTTTACTCATTTTTACACCTATCTGAATTAATCCTTTCAAGAGCATAGACATGTTTGAAAGATTTTAAAATGTTACATTACACAATAAATTTCATAAATACATCCAATATTTAACAATGTTTTAGTTAAACTGTTTATCTGTCGATATAATATCCATTGATTCAAGAAATAAATTAAATTTTGTATCACATAATATGTAGCCTCTTGAAGGGTATAATGCTTGTATTGTCGAAATATTAGCAACTTAATCAGTCTTAAAAAATAATCGAAGGTATATCAACAAAATTAATTTCGTAATTTACCTTCATGTATAAATCTGATTCTCGATTCTTCGCTTCTTGAACATAGTCCTTGCCCCTAGCAAATGCAGAGTAGCGGTGCTCCTGCCTCCGGTCCAACTCCAGCGAAGGATCGTCTTTAGTTATCCTAAAGCCTCCAGTAAGAGGCCCACGAAGTTTCACCACTTGGGCCCTCGAAGGGCAAGGATTGTTCATAAAAGCACGCAGCTCATCCATCTCGCATTCAAATATTTATCTCAATGGTATTGTCGCCTTTGATAATTGAAATTCAACTAAACTAAATTAATGAACTTGTAACATAATCTCATCGTTTGCTAAGTTGCACTTTTCTCATAGACCGTAATGCAAATAATAATTATAATGTCGTGCGCCGAACGAAATATTGTTGTTTTCAGTTTTACGAATTAGTGATGTGCCCATTTTTGATAAGTTGACAAATAATGATCGAGTGTAATTAAATCGATTATTCGTTTCTTCTTTATTTATTGGTCCGTGTTAGATAATTTATAATCTGATTTTAATTTATGATAATTGTTTTAACTGTATTTGTAATTGATGCAATTAAAAATCATGAAACGTGAGTTTTAAACGTTATGTGATTTTTATTGGCCGCCACACATGTAACGAGATGACTGTGCAAGTCTGAGTTGACACCAGTGTACTTGGACGTGAATGAGCAAATACCTGCGAATACTTTATACCACGCATCATATTACGGCTCTCTTTTTATTGAAATAAATGATATTTGAACCAGACTTGCACCGTTATATGGCGTTCTTATGAAATAATTGAAAAAAAAACTGAAACAATTAAACCAGAAGTATATATTTGAATTCTATTTAAAGAATATAATTGAAATAAGATATGTTAAATGAGCTCAATAAAGTAAACACAAACCAATAATCAATTAACCGTTGTCCATACTACGACATGTAAACAGATTGTACTTAATGGCTATTTAGCGACTGATGCTGTTTTATCATCAACATCCCCATAAATAATAAATTCAGACGTTATTGGACATTTAGCTCCTCCAACATTAACTGAACCACTATTTTACTGTTTAATAAATATTTTTTATAGCTACATAAGCACATAAATAACAATATGCGTACGAGTTATCGTTGACAATAGTTTAAAATATTAATCGATCGCAAATTAATAATATGATACTACGTTTTAATCGATGAAAATCTTTTGTTCGCTATTCCTTAATTCAAGCCTATGACATTTCGCGACAGGCGTGAACTCCCGTCTTCCGGCAGGAAAATGTTGCCAATAGTTTACTAATAATAATAAATACTTTAAAAGGAATAAATTTTCATTATTTTCTTCTTACCCTCTCATTTCTTTGAACTCATTTATCTGTGGTTGGTCTTAATCATTGGAAGAATGAGATAAAAGGGCAGAGAGAGAAAGACCATAAGAGACAAAGAGAAAAAATGCAGGGAAATATTGTGGATCACATAAGTTTTATTTTATCTTTTTAAAGGGCTGTTGTAAAATTATTTTTCTAAGAAATCTGGTGTAGAATATGCCGAGTTGTTTTATAGGTTACCTACAAGAAGTTTTAATTAACACATTCACTTGATAATTTTCCCTAGTTGTAGCCAAACCTTTGCAAATAGCGTTAATATGGTTTGGTTTGATATGGTTTAATGAAGTACATTTCAGGGGCGAGGGGAATTAATGAATAATAAATACAAAATTTTATTTATATTATGTATTTCCATACCACATTCGGCATAACAAAAATATTCAGATCATTTATAGATGATTTATCCAACAACTGATAACTTTACGATAATTATACAATAATACTAAGTTATATTCATTACAATATGTTTGATACATAACAGATATCTTGAGTACATTTTACACCATATCCCTTTAGAATCACGCATAAAGGATGCATTTTAAAAGTATTAGTTATTGTTTATTACCACTAAACACTGTGTCAAACAATCACTAAAAAGCTATTCAGATAATAATAAAAAAATATGTTTAACCGCTTGGCAGATGTTTTCTTATTATGGGTAATTAACCCAATATATGTTCAGAATATTACGTCGAATACTCAATATACGAATATATTATACAATTATTATATTATTCATCAAGTTATAATTTAAACTATTAACAAATAAAGAATAAAATTAATCATTATTTACAATATATTTGTGCCAATGTTATTTACAACATATTTTCATGTTCAAAAGGAATTTAAGCATTTGTGTAATGAGACCAAAAGCGCGCTGCAATATTAAGACACCCAAAATTTTTTTATAATTAAAGTAGATATGATGGACCGAATGATCAAATCATTGACATTGAGTTAAAAATATTATCATTATTTTAAAAATCGGATACACACCCTATGCATAATGCGATATACTTGCGAGTCACTGAAGCCAATAATTACATGAATATCGCTGTCTTACACTCAATTGAATGTAATCTCTTTTAATTTAAAGAAGCATAAATATTCATGTAAAACAAAGTTTCGCAGCGCCTGTGGTCTCAACTCTCTGAAGACAATTGCCCTGATGGTATTTGCTACTATATAATTTATAGTTTCTAAAAACAAACCACTACATTTTCAGATATGAATAGTAGAATACATATGAATATAGCATGTCGGTTAACTCTATAAAATCATTCTTCTAAGGCTGATTAATAACAAAATGCAGTTCTAAATATATTTTCAAAGATTTCGCTTGGATAGTTTTCATAAAAAAAAATTTTTTTTATAATACTGTGTGAGCAGCAGGATTAATTAAACATACACACATAAACACCTCGTCTTTTTCCCAGAAAGGATAGGCAGACGTGCAACCAGGAGAGCCTTGTTTCGCCTTACGTGTTCCGTCCCATGATGTGAAAGGGGGCGAGCTTATCGCCATATAGGATTAATTAAAAGACAAAAAATGATGAAAGGTATGGTATGGTATAATCTTACATAAATATTTAGATAATTTTTGCTAACCAATCTGATATGTAATGTACTTATTAAGTACAGAGCCATTAGCGGTTAAGTTTTTAAATATGACATGTAATTTAGGCTGTATGATTTTGTTCTTTGGTTTAAAAACAATATTGTGATTGACTAGGTGTATTGCAGATATTTAAATTATGCCCGCAGATATACCTAAAGATATGTCACAATATAGATTAAATACACTATAGTTACAACCTCTACACACAAACCAGGCATAGAAATATATCATTTACTTGCCAAATCTGAATTTGAATAGTATGGGGTCGACATAGAAAACCATAACATTTATTAATGAAAAAACCCATAAAATTGAAAATTTATTACCAGAAAATATCTGTAGATTTTGAGGGAATAAAATAATTAGTAATTTATTCCCTCAATCACATCAGATTTGACAAGTTTTGTGATGACATATTGCACAATTACAACAACATTATTTATTTTCATATGTAATGTATGCAAATGTAGGCAGTAGCTTTATCAAACTAACATGTATTTTAATAGCCGGGGCGTATATCTGTTCATATGTTAAGAATACAAATCTCACAAACATACAACTGTAACCAGGAAAATTGTTGATCTCAAATGATATTCAAATCGCTTCAAAGTGCCAATATGCGAGGTCCAAACAAAAAAAAAACAACATACAGGGTGTAAGTTCTGACGAAGGAATTATTTAAAGAGAGAGAATTAAAGAAGAAAAAACACTGATAAACAAAGAAAATGTTGATTGCTTTGATGCAAAAAGTCACAATATGTGGACAGCGAGTGTTAGCGAACTGCTTAATTTTTATTATCTCATTGCCCGTAACAATATATATATTGAGCTAATATACTTCTTCAATATGTCCCTCGTCTAACCATATTATCCTTTATATCCTTTGCATTACGGTGTTCCGAGATTGTTATGTATTTATAGGCATGTACATAGTTTTTTTTAAAGCGATATGGTTTTATTTACTGAAACTGGAAAAATACAATTTAATTTTGTTTTATTCGTACAATACGGAACTCTGCTTGACATTCTAAATCCAGGTTTATCAAAATAATGAAATCCTGGAGTTGTATCATAAATGCTAATTTATATAGTATCAGAATATACACCCAGTGCCATTTAAATACGGTTACACTACACCGAAAACGAATTTTTTTTAATCGAATGTTTACAATGAACTAGAGCTAAGTATGCAAACTTCAACAATTACACACTATTATTTCTAATCGATGTATCGTATTGACACAACATCGATAATTCCAAGGCTATAAAAATACACACTCTAGTATCTGAAGCCGTATTTTTTCTACTATTCCGAATCGATAGACATTCCATAATGGAGTGACGATTGTCTACTTTTCCACACAATTTATTGTTATATTTATCACCATATCATTTACTATTAATCAACTATTTTAAAATTGTTTGGGGCCTAGTACTTACTGTGTAGTATATATTAATTTTACAGGGGATTACTACACAGTTACATACACATATGCATCCGTTACTAATTCACAAAATGGATGATCACACCTAAATATCTTAGGGCTAAGAACGGAATCCGTCACCTATTGATTTTGATCATTATATTCGAGATAAAAATAAAAATTTAAATGTAACACTAACATACGTAAAAAAAATCATTTGCTGAAGTGACTAACCCACTTTTTTTTACAGTTTTATCAGCAGTTATTACCATCAAAGGTTATGTAATGTATGTGTGTAAAAAATTAGTACATTCAGTATTTAGACATAACTCTACATATAAAAGAAGATTATTTATTGAAAGTGAAAATCTTATTCTCTGGCCAACACCATTCATCTGTTTATTAATTTGCATTACCATACAGTTGCTTACCAAAACCTCTATTACTCATGCGACAGTAATGCCATATTAACAATATAAATAAAATAGTTATTGGACGAACAAATCTAAAGCTAATAAACTAATGAAAAACCAACAAGACACACGTTACTTAAACCACTTAATTATCTATTTGTGCTTGAATTAAATAATTAAAGCAGTGTTCACCGAAGCATTGTTTTTGGAATCGAAAAACACCAAGTCCATTCCCTAATCCCTACTCAATAGAAATCCAAAGACAATGTATTTTACTACGAGTTGTTAAAGCGATGGTTAATGTGTAACCATAGATTATCTACCAACACAC
Organism: Theretra japonica; assembly: GCA_033459515.1. Lineage (NCBI taxonomy): Eukaryota > Metazoa > Arthropoda > Insecta > Lepidoptera > Sphingidae > Theretra > Theretra japonica. The sequence continues at coordinate 5,797,680 of CM065951.1, read as the reverse complement.
AAAATATTAACATTTTACATAGTAAATTATGCCATAAAAATAGTTGAGATATATTTATGGATAATTATATTTATTATTGATTAATTAACCCTCTGTGTATTAGCTACAGTAGCATGATGATAACTTTAACGACAAATTACAATACATTTACAAATGTTAATAACAAATATGTTTTTCATGTCATTCTCGACAATTATCTGTTTATCCAAGAACCATTGACTAAGAACTTATTTTTTTATATAAAACCCACTTAGAAATAACATTTCAAGTAATGTAGAAATCAAGAAGATTTTTATGAACAGTAAAAATATACTATGGTATTAGTATGTACGAGTATATAAATAAATAAGCAGTACATATGTAGCTATAGATATACACAAAGAGTTACATCACCATATTAAAACGAGGACAACACACATACTCCTCAATCAACGAATTCACGACCACTTCCAATATACTTTTAATACACAAAACAATCACATCAAGACAATTTCGACGAAATCACTTATCAACTAGTACGCTAACCTCTTCATACGGGGTTGACCAACATAGGGACATTAAATCAAGCGGTAATTAATAACCGTATTCTACGAAAATTGACAATAGTAAAAAAAAAATGCGTGAAAAAATACGCTTCTCAAACCAATTATAAACCTTTTTCGTCAACGTATAATGCATAAATGCGATATACCAAATAATTTCAAATGGCAACGTGTCTTATACGTCGATTAGAGTAAGGACCTTACATGTAGACGTGTGATAAAGCGCACTACACACCAAAGCCGCCAGGCCGCCGGCTTATGTCGGCGGACTAGCTGGCAGCTTCGGTCATTGCGAGTCGGAAAGCTTTGACGGCGACATGGCAGCGGCTCGACATAATAAGGAACATTTTATGACGTTGACTCGCAGTGCGCTTGCGTTGTAGAAATGTCATGTCGGCAGGCAACACGTGCGGGCGCTTGCCGCCGACATGATGCTTTTCTTAAAGGCCGCCAGGTTCTGCCAGCGGCTTGTGTCGCCGGGCCGGCGGGTTTAGTGTGTAGAGCGCATGACAGGTGCATAATGTTTAAAATGTACCAAAAATAAAAACCTAATTAGCGACTAAACTACAGCTCCGATTTGACTGATTTTTTTTAACCGCTGCTTAGATATGATGTATAGTGCATGTGGTTTTATTTAATGTCCCTATGGTGTACCCACCCCGTATATGTTATTGATACCTGTGCGGAGAGTTCAGTTCTCTTTAGAGGGTTGTATGGACCAGCCCAGGATGCGGCGGTCGAAGCCGCAACTGAAGAAGTTGATGTTGGACGATATGTCTTCAGCCCATGCCACGGAGGTCACCATGCGCCGGTGGCCCTGGGAAATTATAGGAAATTTATAGGGATAAATATTTTGACTGTTGGTATGATATTAAGGGTAAGGATTATGGAACACAATGTTATGAGCTATGAGCATCAATGACGGATAAAAATTTCTCGCTAGATAGACTTAATTGCACTACTCTTATCATTATATGCATCACATTGTAGTGTCAGTATAAAACAATATTTATGATTTTACTTTGAAACTAAAACTGGTAATTATACCGAGATAAGTCTTTTAATTTTTTTTTATAAATATTCCATACATTTTATTGCACATGTTTCACAAGCCCCTACTAAATTTAAATAATTGCTCCGGAAAAAATAAATAGCTACAGCCATTTTCCACATAGACGCACATGCAACTGACACTCAAAAGATTCTATCATATCCATTGATATCTCACTGGTCACTGTAATAAAAAAAATCACCTGTCGGCTAGACCGGGGCAGTCTCGCCAGCCGTTGCCCCTGCAGGTCGAAGAGGCGCACTTGTCTATTGTCGTGCGGGATGGCGATGAGTCCGCCGCCGCTGACTCCCACGCGGTTGACGGAGGAGTCGGAGCGGATGGTGGCCAGCGCCGAGCGCATGTTGCGCACGTCCCACACCTTCACCGAGCGGTCGTCCGAGCCCGACACCACTTTGTCTTCCCGAGTGAACACTGCTGAGGTTACACTCCTGAAACAAACAAAAAAAAAACATAATTAACATGTATGTACCTACTATAAGCCTTTGGACCTCTGTCGGAGTTGATATTATTATATAACAGAAAGGTGTGAACCAATACCTTTGCTTACATATTATTTTAAAGAGTTAAAGATTGCAAGTTCTTTTAATGGTGCACATTTTATCCCTGGCTTCAATTAAATAAACTAACGGCCCGTCCCAGGTGTTACTCTATGATCCGAAACGAAACTCGAAACTTCGGACGTAGTACGTAAAACTGTACGAATGTTCCTGGGAGCTCCACAAAATGATCCACGAATCACGGATCACGGATCCTCTATCGTACGCCCGAACTATACGCATAGTTCGGAGTGAATGATAAGTATCATAGAGAATAGAGAAGTGGAAAATTAAAAACGTACTGCAGAAATCGAACGTTCGAACATTCGAGTTTCGTTTCTGATCACAGAGGAACCCCCCAGCTTCACCTGGGTGCAGATTTTTTTTTATTCCCCTTCACACCATTTTTTTTTCAAGAGGAAAAGCTATTAAGCTCCCCTTTCGTTGCCCCGGGGGAGATGGAAAGGGGTATGTCAGTGTCTCTGGCCTTCCAGCCTGGCACAACGCGGATTTGTGGCCAAGCTGGGTCCCTACCAAGCCTACGCCAGCATACTGACTAAAAACCTCTTGAAAACCATCACACGCATTGTGGCCGGTACTGGACATCCCAGGGTAAAGGCACCTCGATTTACGTCCGCGTAACCGCCTCGCGCATAACCATTGCTGGTCCTTCTTTGATGTGGGGCCCGGATGAACCCCACTTTCGGCTATTTTGGACGCCCTTTTAGGTCTTATGGGCGTCCATGACAGAGACGAGGCACTGTCGTTCGCCTCAGAGCCGTTACAAGTCAGGGCATACCGACCCCGCAGTGTTCACAGTGACTCTGATGACCCCTTTAGGTCGGCTCTTACGACGAGCAGGGGATACCGTGGCAGAATTCTTACACCCCCGGGCCACAGGGCGAGAGATTCCACTTCACACCAGATACGTGATATTTTTCGTACAAACTCGGACATCCTGTTTATGTAATATGTATAATACATTTAATCCTTCCTCTTGAATCACTTTATCTATTAAAAAAAACCGCATCAAAATGCAAAATCTAAGCATACATAGGCAGACAGACAGCGGGAGGCGACTTTATTTTATAGTTTATACTATGTGAAGACTGACAAAGTATGTACTAAAAGTTAAAACTAAATAATAATTTATAAACAACAGTAAGAAAATCCAATACACTGCTTATTGTTGACAACAACTACCAAAACTGAGTACATCACATGTCTGTCAGCATTATCTCTATAAAGCCATCACAATAGATGCATCACACAAGCTGACTACTCACTCGGTATGTCCCTGGAACACGGAGACGGAGTGTATGGGCTCCCGGAAGTCCCACAGGCGGAACGTGGTGTCCCGCGACGCCGTCACCACGAGCCGCGCGTTATGGTGCGCCGACGCGTGCGTTAACTCGTGGTCGTGGCCTACATATATTAATAAAATTGTATACACTAATGATTAAACATATTTGTGGAATAATTTATTTTAAAAATAAGGTTAATTGTAATGATCTTTTTTTCTGTGATGGGTAGGTTGTTCAATAAATAATTATGAACTTAATGAACGAAGAAAACTTTCGACCTTATTCATAGACAGATTTAAAATCTATTTTAGCTATCGAATGTTTTGTCTTCTTCGGTCAAACTGAATTCAAAAGTCATTCGAAAGGGAGAAAACATTCCATAACTATAATAGGTTTTAAATCTGTCTATGATTAAGGCTGTTAAAATATAAACTGAAAAATCTTTTGTGAATAGACAATATAGAAATACCGATACAAAAATAACTATTCGCATATAGGCTCATGCACTGCAGTGGGACGTTTATGGATAGATATAGAGGATACAGATAGATAGCATTAAATAAATTAAGCTACAATAGTCATCATTATATTAAATGAATAATTAATTTAGTAATAAAATTATTCTACTGACCAGTAAGAACCTGCAAGCAGTCCCCAGTCTCGACGTCATACAGGTTAGCAGTCCTGTCCCAGGAAGCAGTGATCACGTGGTCGCCACCAGTCAGCCAATCAGCAGCCACCACCACGCCTTGGTGTCCAATGAGCTCTGTCAGCGGTGTACGGAGCACCTCGGGTCTGTCTCCCCCGTCGCCCAAGCTCTCTTCACCTGCGCCTTCCAGCTCTTCCTCTGATGACTGACCGCGCTGTTTGAAAAGAACGCCACAAAAAAATATATATCATAGGTTTTATTGAAGCTTTGAAAACTTCCGTGGCGCAGTTACTTAGACGCCCGCTGTGAAACGAGAGATCGCGGGTTCGATCCCCGCACTGAGACAAATATTTGTCTCGAGTCTGTATGTTTGTGAGACCGACAAGTTTGTCGTAGTACCTGATACCCACGATACACAACTTAATTGATCATCATGTGGGGTCAGACCTATGTATGTGACTGTTGGGTGTATTTATTTATTTATGATAAACGCAGTAAACTTTAAAGCAGCATAAGGCCGAGACCACGATAGCAGCGAGACATGAACGTCGAGCGGGACTGCCGTGGCAGCGCGGATAAGGCGGCACGGTTGACGCCTGAGGACCTCGCCCCCCAAACCGCACTGCCGCTACCGTCTCGCTCGACGCTCGTGTCTCGCTGCCATTGTGGGCTCCGCCTTAAATCTTGTCCGTGACGTAGTTTTATAAAAGTCGGCTGCAAAACGAAAGCTTGGTTCGATCTCCGAACCTAGACAAATGTTGGTGTGTAACACAAACTTTCGTTTCAGGTCTGGGCGTTTATGGGACTTTAAAGATTCTTAGTAGTTTCTGACATCCACGACAAAGAACTCGTAAATATGTTAGTGTTTAATCAGGCCTATGTGTGTTTCTGTTCAGCAGATTTAGTGATTCTAAAGATTACCTGACGTCTAAAACGCGCGCATCGGCAGAATCTAGTCGAAGAATCCCAAAGTAGATTTCAATATACGTTTTCTCTCATTACCTATTAATTATCTCCGACGTTTGTAGCAGGTATTTATTATGTTTTTAAACCAAAATCACAAAAAAAATGATTTAATTATCTAAAAATCTATGTAAATCTATCCATTAATCGTTATCGCTTTAAACTATCTGTCCAAATAGAAGATTTGTCGAGGACGCAAGTAAGTATCTTGATGCGCGATTGTAAAGCCGTCAACGTCATATTAGAATAATCATATTAATAGTGGCTTTTATTTCTGTATAATATCAATACTATGAACAAAAAAAAACTATAAGGTGTAGAAAAATCAATAAACAATAAAACATATCAATCATTAATAGCTCATTTAATAATTACAAGTTACAAGCAGGATGTAGAAAATAGAATATGTAATTATAGATTATGAATAATTACTGTCTGTTTAGTATTCTAATGCAATAATAATTAATGCTAAGGTATTTGTTAGTTTGTCCTTTGTGCATGCAATAACAGATCAACACGATTTTTTTACTTCTAATGTAAGGGCATGAGAATGAAATAGGACTAGAGAAATGTATTATAATTTTCTATATAATACACATGTGATATTTTATGCTAATATCCTTGAAAACTAAGGTCAAATGTAGAGTGTGGATGCAATCATCTTACATATGTATGTATGCATATAAAATCATTAATTATTACATTTACATTCCAATGTTGTAATGATGTGAATATGTCACACAAAAACTCTTTGATCTGCAATAAATTCATAACATTTACTCAATATTCACTCAGTAGTCTCATACATAGTTCCGACGCACACTAAGATTGAGTCTTGTGTTGTGGGCTTCAGAAAGTATTAACACTTTTCAGTCGCACAGACACTCAGATCCAAAACAAATACCTGTGGATCACGCATATAATTGTTTTGGTGTGGGGATTGAACAGTGGTCTCATGTTTTACAGCTAGCATCAAAGAAACTGCACCATGGGGCTGTGTAGATTATTTGATTGCTATTTACTCAAAATATTTCATGACTTCCTGACATTTAGATAAAGTGTAAAATGCACCACATCTCATCAAAACGTTTTGATGATTTCAACTTCAACATTTCCTGGAAATATACACTTGAATTGCTCATGTAAATATTTATCAAGGTTTAGATGAGCAATTCACCACTATTAGAAATAAGGATACTTACAGGCAGATCCCAGTTGACCGCAGCCTGCCACACATGAGCTGTATTATCACCGCTACTGGTAAGAGCAATGTCTCTGCTCGGATGGAATCTGATGGAGTTCACTGACCCGGAATGACCGGTGTACTGGAGCAGGCACTTGCCCCACTCCACACTCCAGACACAGGCAGTGTGATCTGTGTGGACAACAATACTCAAGTCTCAAATATGTATTATTTTTATCTTTCACATAGAAACATATACGATTTTATGTATGTACATGTTTATAGATCAGAGTTGGAACATAATATTATGTTCCATTTGCACAGAATCAGGCATGATATCCTTACAATAAGTATTGACTCTGATTTAACATTAATACATTTTTAAGAATAAAAATCTTTGTTTCCTTTATATCTGTGAAAATTCATGTTTTTATAGATTTAGGTTTAAAGAAATTTATTCTCATTAGAAATTTACATTTCACTTATAATGAGATACAATAAGGTTTAAGGTACACAGTAAGGTTATAAGGAATACAACATACCTGCAGATGCAGTTCCAATGAGTGCCTGCCCCGGTCTAGCTGATGTAACATCCCAGATGCCATCCTTGTGTCCAGTAAACTCCCTCACCAGTTGACAATTATAAGTTGGAGCCTTAAAACTTGACACTATTTTGCTTGTCTGAACTCTCAGCTTGTGGCTTGCTTTTACTTTTTGAGAGTTGCTTTGTGTCACTGATAAAATTAGGAATGCATTAAAAATTGGTAATTAATGCTTAATTTTAATAAATAAACATAGTGATATATATTACTGGCCACTTCGGCTCATACTCTATTATCATAGTCTATTATTGTACTCTATATTATACTTTATACTTCATGTAATGTTTTAGTGGAATAAAGCCATATTTCTCTGTGGTATTATTTCTGTCATTTATGTATCACATAGCATAATGTTGCATGCGACTGCAGTTGTATATTATAGTCATGTCACATAACATAATAACTAAAACAAAGTATGCAGATATAAACACTTCAAAGCACTAAAATAAGCAGTAGAAAATGTATTTATAGGAATGAGCACAAGATATTAACTTACTTAACATTTAATAAGAACACAATACTAATTAATTACAAATATGACTTATGAAATGATAAACATAATATTCTTGCAAATTGTAAAAGCAATATCACTTATAGATAAAATAATAAATAAATAAGAGTAAAATACTTACATTTAACTTTAGAGTTCTTGCCAGAAGCTTCAAACTCTATGTAGTCCACGTTTTGTTTGTCGCCCACATAGCTCTCACGTTCAAGTTTTTCACTCAGAATATCTATTTTTTCTTGCACTAAAACGAAAAGGAAATCATAGCAAATATTGATTTTCGATCTGTTATCAACAGATACATTGTTTATTGTATGATTCTGATTGCAGTATAGATTATGTATTAGTCAACATGATTCTTATAAGTAAATACGACAACGTTTACTTACAGTTCAAGTTTTCAGTGTACAAAAGGTCAAATTCCTTCTCGATTTGAGAAAAAAGGTCATGTAACCGAGATCTGAAAACTGGTGGTATCGAGGTTTCAGAATCTTCCATTTTAAGATAATTCGGCAGTCCATCAGAGCCTTCGGTGAGGGCTTGGAGCCTCCTCTTGCTAGATTTCATGGTCGAAAGCAGATTGCACCGCTAAGTAACGTTTAATATTCCATTCCGTAGCACACGTGCCTTGGATTTTCTACATTAACGTCGCGCAATATTTCTTCAGATAAACAAACGAGGTGCATGTAAATTACACGAAATACAATCAAAATATTTGACGAAAAACATAACTCATGATTGACATTTATGATGACATTTGATTTTTTTATTGCAGTAACATAGCAATGAAAAGGCGATTATACACAGTGATGTGCCGCAGTTTTCAAGAAGTCGATAATGTCATCTCTTAACTCTTATTTTGACTTGCTTTAGTTGTCTATGAAAAACAAACCAGTTTTTCTAAGTTGGCAATATTTATGACCTTGTCTATGGTACTCGAAACGGAAAAAAATGGCTGGTGAGTCCATAAAGCTTGCCAACGTATGTATTAAATTAATTGTTTTATTGAGATTTTAATCATGTCATTTTCAGATCTTTATGCCAAATATAACTGCACATATTGCCAAGAAGAAATTAATGGAGTACGCGTAAAATGCACAGAATGTGTTGATTTCGATATTTGTTTGCAGGTAAAGTAGTTACGCTGCCATTTTTGTTTATAGTTTTGGCGCAAATTTTGAAAATGTCTAGAAAATATTGAACACACTTTTCAATTTCAGTGTTTTTCTTTTGGTGCTGAAATTGGACCTCATAAAAATGACCATTCCTATCAGTTTGTGGTAAGTATTCACATGGTTAATGCGAATTTATATAATTTATTTCACTCGTGTTATTTATTAAAACATTTTTTTGCTGTTTTTAGGACTCTGGAGCATTTGGCATATTTTTAGGACGTAGTAGTTGGTCTGCAAATGAAGAAGTTAGATTATTAGATGCCATAGAACAGTTTGGCTTTGGAAATTGGGAAGATATAGCTAAACATATCGAAACAAGATCACCAGAAGGTATGTAAAGTGATATTTCGTTAAATTTATACATTGAATTTAAGTACAAAACAACACTGGCACCATTTACTATGCATATATTGTATTCACAATCTATAAATTACTTGTATTATGTTTTTATTCTAAGATTACATCTAAAATTTTGTTTAAGTATTTTTGTATTTACCTAATTACAGAAGCAAAAGATGAGTATATCACGAGATATTTGGAAGGCACAATCGGCAGGGCAACTTGGGGCAATGTGGAGAGCACATCACGGCCGTCTCTGCACTGTGCTGACCGGGACGAGGGTCCTCTTGGCCCAACGGCTGTATCAAGACTACCACACCTTGCTATCACGGTGGATGAGGCTGCACAACTTGGCTATATGCCTAATAGGGATGACTTTGAAAGGGTAAATTTCTTCACCTCTATTTTTCCACCCATTATTAACTATAGGACCCTTATAAAGTGTATTATTTTGTCTCGTGCTGTTATTTTTCCTGATCACCTAGTGTAGCATCTGTATTTCACTGGAAACTTGTTTTTAAATTTTTGTTAATGTATAATTTGTTTACTCACAAATCTTAACTGTGATTATGTTATGATTATAACTTCTGTTTTTTCCTCATTATAATTGAGTAAGTCAGTATTAAGTAACAACATGATGAGTTTCTCTCTTATTTCCTCTTAATTTGAATTGTTGGATTGAGTATTGTGAGTGTGGTTTTTGATTGAGTATGACAATGACTTTTATGATTTCATTGTTTTTCATATTATTCATGGCTTTATATACTTTTAACATTGATTCAATACATTGTGTGGAAACCTGCATACCATACAGACTGTTACCAGAATTTCTATAATATGACATATGTTTGCTGATTTATTTATTTGTTATCAAAGTAGAAAGTGAGTATTTGTTTTGAAGAACAAAGGAATTATAAAAATATGTATTATCTTTATGTGATAGATTGATAACGATTATAACTTTCACATTATCTCGCACTATAAGGATGCAAACAAAACATTTGTAGATGAGCAAGATTGATTAAGTTTGACTTTTTTTATCCCACTTTGACAAAATGATTTCATTGCACCTGATCATATATGGAGTAGAATACTAATAATGTATCCACCATCACAAAGAATCATAAAATATTTGCTACCAGTTACAATTTTTTTGTTTTTATTGCATAGGTCTGACAAACAAGCAAACAGGTCTTATGATGGTTAGTGATCACTGCCACCCATGAACATCCACAATGCTGGATCATGGATGTGTTTTGCCGCCCCATCAAATTACGATGAGAGTGGGAAGGAAAAAGGATGGGTAGAAGGGGGTATTGGGCAACTGGCAATCTCACTCACCAAATGATTTGAAATTAAAGTACAGCAATAAAGATTTTGAATATGTATATGTGTATACATTTTTCATATAAGTATGTTATAACTTTATTTCAGGAGCATGATCATGAGGCTGAACAGTTGATATCAACACTATCCCTCAACACTGATGATGATGAACTGGATGTTGGTGAGTATATATTTAATACTATTTTGTAGGACTCAACGCAGACATGAGCACAAAAAAAAATGAAGTTTTTTTAAATAATTATGTTCTTTTCAGCATTCATTTTTTAATTATATGAGAGTCTAAAATTATAAATAAATCTCTGTCTGTTAACTTTAACTTTTCATTTTCTTCAACATGCTTTCAACATACCAATAAACCATACATTACCCATGCTCCATTAATTAGCATGCCACAAACTTCGCTCCCCCTCTAGGCTGTCAGTTGGTCAATGCTATTGGGCGATAATTTTAAATATGTAAATATACATTTCAGCACTAAAGTTATCACAAGTCGACATCTACATAAGAAGACTGCGCGAAAGGACGAGAAGAAAAAGGCTGGTACGCGACTACCAACTTGTATCAGTATTCTTCAACATTCAGAGGAACAAACAAAAGACACTCGGAAAACTTGCCAAAGAGAAAAAGTACGTATTTCCTTCCAATTGTAGCAAATGTTGCACTTGGTTCGTATGAATGGACCATATAGTGTGAAATTGATAATGATTACTTCTAACTAAATTTGAATAAAATGCAAATTGTATAAAATATTTCTAAATAATAAAAGTAGAAGTATTCGTGATTAAACTACATAATGCAATATTATGTAGTTTAATCCCGAATAGCCAATAGGCAAATGACATTGTGACTAGCACTGGCTCTGAAAATTGTGTAATAAGGAACAGGCTTACATGCATGATGAATAAATACTCAGTATGATGTAAGAGGAAACCCACAGCACGAGAACCAAAGTACATTAGGCCGCGGTTTCCCGTAGCGTATTATTTTTCTATTATTTATGGCTAATTTGGCAATGTTGTATATTACACTTATAGCTGTTTTAGCATTAACAATGTCTATTGTCCACCAAGGTGGGATTTCCATGGCACCTTCTAATCACTATTCAAATTCAAGTGATTCCCTCATTCGGCGCTCATCCGTAGTTTATCCTAACCCTGGTACTAAGTAAAATGAATAAGAAATGATTAAAGTAAAATAAATAAATACAACCAACAGTCACATACATAGTCCTGACCCCACATTTCACAATGAAGAGTATGAGCTGTGTACAGAGTGTATATATGTGCAGGGAGTTCACGGAGCGGCTGCGCTGGACGGCGCAGTTCTACGGGCGCGTGGAGCAGGCGGGCGTGGTGGCGGCGCTGTGGCGCGAGCGCGAGCTGCGCGTGCGCCTGGCCGAGCTGCACCGCTACCGCCTGGCCGGCGTCACGCGCCTCGAGGAGTGCGCGCACTACGACCAGCACGCCACGCACCGCCGCCACCCGCACACCCTCGACGTGAGCACCCACCAACACTACCGCCGCTACACGCTTGTCATGCTTGCCCGTGCGTAGTACCTCCTTACACACTATACACTACTACACACTACTGCACACTTCATATTGTCTCTGCTTTCATTCAATATTGAAAAAACTATTGTGCGTTTAAAGTTAATATCGGTGGCCCAAGAATCTCACTAGGGATTGGGGTATAACATGACATTCATTCAGAAGTTAAAAAAAGGTTTTGAGTATTTTCTGGTAATAATCATCCCTATATTACTTATTTTATTTTGGACATGAATATTGAATAATAAATCATATTTTCTTTCATACATTTAGATCAAGGTTATATTCCTATTTTGCAAACGAATACAACATATATTACACAATGGCTTATGTAACAAAATAAAAAAATATAATTATTAAAAAAAAATCGAAATGGCGCTCTGATCTTGAGTGCACAACTCTAGGTATTTTTGGCTTAACGCGCATTGTTCTCATCACATATTCTTTCACAAAGAGATCGATCGATCGTGCGTCATACTCATACATAAAACGAAACATTTAAATTCAACTCATAATACAATAGTTTCAGGCCTTGAAAACAATATTGTGGCATTGATGTCAATTTAATTTTTAAATTTTGGGTAGTTTTCATTTTCATTTGTGCAAATAAAATATTGTGTCATATGCATGACTTGTTTGAATAAGCTGTAGCTAATGCTTTGGGCGGTTTAAAATTCATTTATATTTGTAGCCATTTGATTGCATGAGTAGTATTTGTTTCTACGTGACCACTATGCTATTATGGAACACCCATCATCGTGACCCACGCAAGTGCCGCGTTTTGTTTCACCCTGGGGTTTATCTGGTTTCATTGTATCTATTGGGGAGATGCGACCATCTATCGTTGGTGGGCACGATTTAAATTACACTATACGTACTATCATTTGGATTCTTGTCACTTTAAAAACTGCCGTATAAACAAAAAAAAAAAAATAGGCTGCCTCTTCGCCACACTTGTCGAATCATAAAAAAAAACATACCAAATTGTGTAACTCCACGCATCTAACCAACACACTAACGTCATCTGATTTTGCTCCTACTAAAATATGTGATTCCATGTCCTATGAATACTGTGGTGGAATGGAATGAGATGACGTCAGCTTGGTAGTTTGGGTTTGATACCGTATAACGATTGTTTTCGCCAGGGCAGCAGTGGGTGCCTGGAAACCAACCAGACAAAAGATCTAATGCAGATCAACACGCAGCAGCAAAGAAAAAGGTATGTTATTAGGACATTGTATACAACATAAAATTGATTTGTATGGGACAATTTTAGTATGGACGCCTATTATATTTTATATTTAAAGATTAGTTAATTTAATATTAACATTAACTCCCGTAATTCGACTAATCTCTATGAACCAGTGTTTACAACTCTTCTATGCATGACATTATTTTTTTCTTCGTTTTTTAATATTAATCCGCCATTTTGTCCTATCCTTAACCTTACTTACTATTTGAATAAGTAGGCAATTAATTATTACTTTAATAAATTGTGATTATAGCTTTATTCATAATAACTACTAATAATTATAATTTATTATCTTACAGCTTATTGCTTACAGGAGGAAGGATTATGTTTATTTTTACCTTATTATTACAATTCGCATTTTATACCACTTCTTATAATATATTTTGATTGTGTAAATGCGTACAACAGAGACGGCGAAAGCGGCTCAAGTTCCACCAGCCCAAGGTGCACACGGGACGGAAGTACCGCATGTGGATGCTCCAAAAAGAACTCATGCAGCAACAACAGCGCAGGATGCTCGAGGCATCTGCTGACCAATAACGAGATACAGGTGCGCATTACACCATTTCCATGCATAACTATTAATTAAACATTCATTTCGAATACAATTCATGGTTTTCCTCTAACTACCATGCCATCTACCGACTATTTATATAAAAATGCGGTTATTTCCACACATTCAAAAATTTGTAAGAGAAACTGTTGATGCAGTGCGCATTTTATGTCTGTGCTATCTGTGATTCTGACACAGTTTTATCTCACCTGATGGCCCACTAATTACTTTCGCAAACAGCGGTTATTATTTTCGAACTTTGCAATCATTCCTAAAATCACAATCAAAATTAGTGAATGGTAAGCTTACCTTGTGTAGTTTATTATACAAAATTTATCATTTGTACACAGTTGTGCTCAGCACTAAGCTTGCCGGCGGCGCAGTACGTGACGCTGAAGGGCGTGCTGCTGCGGCGCGCCGGCGACGGCGACGCGGACGCGGCCGTGCGCCACTACCTCGCCGCTGCCGGCTGGCTGCGACACTAGCACCGCCACGCCATCCTCCACAGCCTGCTGCTGCGACCCAACACGTGACACACCCCGTCACCGAGGGCCTACACATGCTGAGAAGCTACTAGCGCAAATTGGAACTGGAAAAAATTGTGAACATCTGGCTGTAAAGCAAGCCCAAAGTTATAACATCCTAGTATCGCAATTGCAAAACAGAAGCACAGGCAGACAAGTGGCAAGAATATAAACAAAATCTACTGAGTGTTTCACAATTCCTACAGTTCTGGTGTTAAAAACTATAAAATCTAGTGCAATGAACTTTCAAAACAAGTGCTGTGTAGTGCCAAACCAAATTATGTGCAGTGTAAAACACCAAGCAATACTAAGAGCATAAGCCATAAACACTCCTTGTTGTCAGTGAAAAGTGGTACAACAGTGCAGCAAAAGGCAGACAGTTGTAAGGAGGGTGTCCTCTCTTGAAAAAGAAATATGCACAGTATAGTATAAAGCAATAAAGGTGGGGCGCATCAACGAATATACACAGTATAGTGTATAAAATGTTGTTCATTATATGTAGTGAATAGTCTGACTGGGAATCTATTTGTTTGCCAAAATCCCCCAACTGGTATCATAATATGTTGCTGACAATAGTTATCCTTTGTGATAAAGTTTATTGTCACTATGATGCTAATATTTCATAGTATTTAAAAATATAATTTCTCAATTGCTCCTGCAGAATTGCTTTAATAACTTTGGCCATCTTTAAATTCCCCTGTCTGACTAGAATGTAATGTTTCTGTTGTGAGTGGAGACCTTCGAAAGCTTTCTACAGTGGCGGTTGTGAATCACATTAATTTGCAGAATATTTAGAAGATTATCGGACCACACATGCATACATTTTTATAATTATATAACAATGTTGCATACATTACTTATAGCATGGAATGCTATTGATCTATATTTTGACTCCAATCATGCATTGGCAATTTTGGTTTCTATGACTTCGAGCACAGGCCAAGCAATAAACACATTCAATTTGTGTAATTAATGTATATTGCATATCCTCTAACAAACAAACATAAACATGGATTTTCTTAATTCAGGTTAAAACAATTAAATTCAGTCTGTATTTCTTTCAATGAAAAACTTTAAAAAAGTAAAAAAAAAGGACTATAATGACAAGAAGTTGAATTAAAACAAAAATGTAAATTCTTTTTCTATGATATGACATTTTTTTAGAGGATGTGTGATGTCAAATGCTGTATCCCAGAAATGGTGTTTATAGAAATTAATATTTAAGGTGCTTCTCTAAATGTAATAGTAATAGAGATGCCGCTTGCTAATTATTTAACGCTGCTCCAATATGAAAAGTCTAGGTAGGATGTAACATAGTTTTTGGTACAGATAACAGCCTGAAAATAATTGGTTGAGACAGACATGAAACTGAATAGTTGCTAATAGAATACTTGTCTGCACAGGTAGCCAGCACCATAGATGGTGTTGTACACACTGTCAGTTAGCTACGTAATTGTGATGCGTTTCATGCTTGACGTGAGTATATTTAATTCTGAGCAAATGGCTTTGGATGGATTACTATATTTCACTAGTGAATATTTCATAAGTGAATACACTATTTAGATTGCAATTACAATTAGAACCATTGCAGTTATTTTGCCATGTCACTGACTGTCTTGATAATTACTCTGACTTTCTCGTAAAAAACTCCAAATTTCTTGATAATGAGCGTCATTAATTAATTGACCAGCGACATAATATCTACAAGCCCTGTAAGTTGACCATAAGTCAATGCACTAAAATAGTTTTACCTCACTCAAATAAGACTGCTCTTATAGAGCATTGTATATATTATTTGTATATAATGTAGGATAGATTTGTTGCTTTCCCAATGTATGATGGTGTGACGACTGCAAAGTTGAGGATTCTATTGTATTACCAAATAATTTGTGTAGATGTAAGCGGTTCTGAACTCTCGGTACAAAGGTTATGTTGGTATGTCTGGCATTTATGTGGTATGTTAGGAAATTTAAAAAAATATTATTATTTATTAGTTGTATTAACTTATGTATAATAGTAAAGGACATTCATTTAATAAATTAGTTAAGAATTTAGGCAAGTATTTGTAGATGACTACTCAACATCCAGTATGTTGACATAAGAGTACCTAATGAAAATTTTATAAAATTATTATTTAAATTCCTAAAATAATCCTAGTTTCTATTCTTTTGGTTTGGTAAATTTTTGTTAAATATATACTGTCAATTAAATTATACTTTGCTCATAATTAAATGTCCAAATAGATATGATTTTGATTAAGCCTTGTTGCACCCAATTATGACAAAATCTACCAACCTACAAATTATTAAAAAAACGATTGTATTGAAGTATTATATGTTACTCCTTATCAAAACAGCCAAAGAATTATTCACATCTGTCTTAAACAAATATGTAATCCCACCCACAGATGGAATATTAAACTTCATAATTTTCCCTGAATTATTATGATGTTACTGGTATTTGGTGAATTTTGGCATAATTAGGTCCAATTATGGTACAAACAATAAATTAATCAATTCTCAAGATACATAGGGGCCTTTATGTCTTGTGACAAGTATAACTGGCAATAATTTGACTTATTATTTGGCAATAACTTGAAGAAGTATCTTAAGCAGTGCTATTATTCCTAGAAATATATTAAGAAATGGTGTTAGATGTATAGCATTGAAACGCTGTTGAAGGTAAAACAGAAATGTCCCAATTTGGTTGAACTCTCAACCAAAATTGGTTTGTTTGGAGGAGGGTCCACATTGTCCATTGAATTTGAGGTCAGTCTGTAGCAATAAGTGTTAAATGTTGTGGATAGTAAAAAGTATTGCTTAAAATGCAGAAATATAAGTGTATAGTTTATTTAGAATATTTTCTTGGTCATGTATTACTATGGACCAAGCTTTGTTGGACAAGGTTATTGCTTTTATTTCACTACAATTAGTAAATTTAATATGAGTGGAATTGTTTATTACACACAAGGTATTCTTACAGAACTTTCAGGTGTCGGACCTAGATTTTATTCAAATGTCTGGCCCAATCAAAGTTGAAGACGATTTTTCCCTATGTAAAGCTACTGTCAATAATCTGAGAAGTGTGAATAAAATAACCGGGCGAAAACCGACAAAATTACATAGAAAATCATTCGGCAATACCTGTCGGATCCGATAAAAAATCGTAATCCTATAACTGTGATGTTTATACAAAATACTAACAATACAAATTACAGCGCTCGAAAATTTATCCGGTTCGATATCTGACAAAAGGGAACAGGGCATCAGGCACCCTAAATAATGGGTTCAAAGAAAAACTTAATATAAAAATAACGAAGTTCTTTTACTTTCTTATCTTTTATTTCCTAATTATAGTTATGCCTACAATTCTTTTGCAAGTTATTTGTTACAATATACCGAAAATAACCAAAAACAACGAAGTCCAATGTTACTTAAACATTTAATTATAAGTAACAGTGGCTGTGGTTAGCACTTATTTTCTTGTAAATAATCTAGTTAATAAAATTCTAGTATTAATAGGAAGATTTTGAGCTTACGTCATTGTGGGTGTTGATTTATTCAAAAATCTATATTTAAAGACAAAATGTGCATATTCAAATTACATTTTCTGTTTATTGATAGTTGGGTTGATTTTAATCTGATCTCTTAATTTAATGTCTGCATTTTATATTTATTAACGGTACAAGGTTAACCCAAATTATTCCGAAATCGTACGAATGTTCTGATTTAAAATAAAATATTAACATTTGTATTATTGCAGAGTGCCTCCACCTCGCGACTTAGTGTGTAGAGGGACTATTGTTGTACCATAAATTTATTTCTGGTTAGTAAATGTTATATTACCATAGTTCCCACTAGGGTATTCTTTTTTAATGTTTATTAGTTTTTATTGTTAAGGCACGTGGTTGAGGCACTATTCGTGTTGTATCGTAAGGCAAAGTTTACCATATTTCAGGCTCAAATAAATATATGGTATAATCTTTAAAAAAGTACAAGTAATATTGTTAATTGTAACTGGTAATGTATCAATTTAATTCCAGAATAAAAATACATTTCAACAATTCTTCTATTTTGATTTTGGTTGCGGCATGTCTTCTAATGATGCTGGAGCGGGCTTGTTCAAAAACCATTGATGTTTAACTGCCTGATGGGAAATGCAAGGGATTTTAAAATTTTTATTATTTTAAATTTTCGATATAGATAAAAAAGCGACAACTATAAAGCACAATCTTAAACCCTTTGTGATAAACGATCAATTGATTTTTATCTATGTATTTGTACTATTACGAGTATATCTAATTGGTCTCATATTTATAAAGCAGTGCAATCGCTTTACAATGCCCGTGAACTTTTGACAGCCTTCGTGGCGCAGATGGTTAGACGCCGGCTGTGAAACGAGATGCCGCGGGTTCAATCCCCGTATCGAAACGAATATTTGTGAGGCCCACAAGTATTTGTCTCGAATCTGGGTGTTTGTGAGAGTGAAAAGTCCCTGATACCCACGACACAAGACTTAATTGATCTTAATGTGGGGTCAGAACTATGTATGTGACTGTTGGGTGTATTTATTTAAAAAGTCACGTCGATATTACTTACATCCTTAGCAGATATTCTTCGGTCAGCATCATACATGATGAAGGATTTCACGAGATGCACTGCGTCCATATCCACTCCCGGCAGCAACTCCGGCCAAGGCGTGGGAGATGAATCCGGAAACGTGATTTTATGGAAGTCTGGTAGTTCTGCGTGTCGAGGCCAACTCTCTTCCGTGGGAGTACCGAGATGCTGAAGAACTATTGCCAATTGCTCGATGTCCGATTCACCCTACGCAAAAATAAGCTTTGAAATAAATCGATAGGAAAACTACCTACAATTAGTATTTATTTAGGCTTACCGCAAAAAGAGGCTGCTTGGTTATCATTTCAGCAATAATGCAACCAACCGACCATAAATCGACTTTTTCATTGTAAAACCTTGCCCCGTACAATAGTTCTGGTGCACGGTACCACCTGAACAAATACATGGGTTCCTTTACAAAACTTGAAAAACCTAAAGTTATTGAACTGTGTCAAATGCTGTTACCGCGTGGCCACTTGGTGGGAGTATGGTCTGCCGCCGTCGGGCCAATATAGCCTTGCTAAACCAAGATCAGCAATTTTCAATATTCCCTCGTGATTTATCAACAGATTTGCGGGTTTCAAGTCCTTAAACAATATTGTTATAATACATTTACAGTAGGTAGTAAGCGTGGGGAAGACATGAAACAAAACTACAACATTATCGCTCTCAGGTTCCTCTAAAATTCAACATTAAAACCGACAACAAAATAAATATATACAATATTAATACTGTCAGGTTTCCACAACGTACCTAAATCAGTCTAAAAGAAACACGTAATTGATATTTGAATGTTATACGTATTTATTAAATAACATTTTTGATTTTATTACACAAGTGGTTACTGCTTAATGCTTACCCTGTGCATGACGTAATGTGCGTGCATGTACCTCGTCCCTTTGAGCAGCATCTGCGCGTATGTCTTAACTCGGGGTAAAGTCAATTCTTGTTGATTGTGGTGTAGCATCTCCCACAAACCGGAACACATGTACTCCAGCACAAGAACCAGACTCATGCCGCGGGGAAACATATTGTACAGTTTTATTATCTGCAACAACAATAATTATACCGGTTTTTATGTGTCAGAATACTAGTACCTATATTGTGTAGGTATTTTGTTTTTTTGTTCTTTTGAAATCTGTCCGATGCCGTCTAGCAGCATGCGTTTTACATTAGCCCAACTGCACCCTACTCTATTTTCACTATTGTGGATTACAATGCTTGTAAGTTGTAAGACAGATCACTTCTAGATACCAGGGATCCTAGGTAGACTACTCTTAGGAGTCACTTACTTTATTACATACTTTGTGTACCTTTATCAAATAAATAAATAAACTTTTTTTTCCCATACTTACATATTTACATCGAAGCAATTGTAAAGCCTTTATTTCTCTCATCACATTAACCGGTATGCCGTCTTCTAAGTTCTTTATGAGGATTTTTTTAAGTGCTACCTCTCGACCTGTCGGATCGTGGCGTGCTTTGAACACTAATCCATGGGCACCCTCACCTATGCGTCCCACGACAGTGTAGTTACTCACTTCGTTGTCCATTGTCAATAAGTACCGCCAATTTATTTGCTAATTTAAGTAGCAATGTTCTTCGACATTATCAGACACAGACAAATAAACAATAATGAGAGGGGATGTTTGTAACAAACTGTTGTCATGGCAACTCAATACAATACCATAAAACAAATAAGTATTTTGTACAACAGGTTATTCACTGAGTATTTTTATAATTAATTTTTATTTTAGCGCCTAATGTGGTTATAGTTTATGACCTGAATAATTTTGGGAGCGGGGGCGTAGATCTTCTCGGTATCATTGTTATAAAGGGTGGAATCTTAATGGCCCTTATTATCTATTAATGTTTCCTGGGACTCAAAATTCAAATAGGTACCTGTTATGGTTTTTCTTAATTATTTAATGATAGCTGTATAGTTCGCACGTGGCACCTTAATGTATTATGTAATTATGTAGGTATTGAAAAAATATATCTAGGTATATTTGGAGTACATACGAGACTGTTTTTTTAATACCTACTTCAGATAGGCACACTCGTTGTTTATAAACTATTGTATGTAGGTATCGCTTTGCTTACGTGATAAAAAACATAACGAAAATAAACAAAGATTATAATGTATGTGTTGTTTATTAAAAACAACATTTAAATAAACTTTACGCATGTGGTTTTCTATGCATTTCATATTAAACTTCTGCGTTATTATTCAGCTACAAAATAACACCATACCTATTGAATTTGACTACACACCTACTGGCTACTGTCTACTACTATTTTTGGTAGGCTACAGAGATTGAGATTGCGGGATTTAAATTGTTCAATAGGTAGTACCCATTTCCTCTTCCCATCATTTTTCCGTCCCGCTCTTTTCCCGATTTCATGGACCGGCAATCTATCTATTATTCAAGGGTTGTGGACGTTCTTGTCGACAATAATGACTTACCACCACGTGACCTGTTTGCTCATTTGCTGGACTTATTGTGTGTACAAAAAAATTAGAATGAATTTGAAGGGTACCGGGTGTTTCCATCAGTACTTGAACTGATTAAAAGAAAAAACAATGGAACATTATACGATGTCTTTCTATAAAAATTATCTTTGACCTGTGTCAAGTAATCGTGTTTAGCAATTTATATACGCTCAGACAGACTCAAAGTGTTTTTTTTCATACTTGTTATTTCTTCAGATATAAATTTATTCAAAGTAGATATACTTAGGTACTTATTCTAGAGCTCGTCGTCATAAACGTAGCTGTTGTTTACACTAACTCAATGTTTGTACAGCTGACAATATTTCTTATTAATTGTTGTATCGCTACATCGTCGTCTGTATAAAATTATTTCTTTTACAAATCTGCCACAGTGTCGTGTAGTTCCTTTCTTTGGTGCTTGCTTTCCTCAGGTTCCATCATGGAATCGTGTAGGATTTGTTTTGTGTTTTTATTAATAGGACTAAGTTGTGCGGTTGAAGGGGCGTCAATACTCGCTCTATTTTCATCTCTATCATATTCGGATCACTTGGTGTTCAGAGGATATGTGTCACTTCTAGCGCGAAATGGTCATTCTCTAGTCGTTATGACACCGTATCCAGGCCAATTTACGTATCCAGACAAGGAGAATATTGTGGAGCTAGACGTTGGTCAAGAATCCGCACCATTTTGGGAAGAATATAAAAAGTTGATGACGAATACAAACGACTTTTATCCACGACTGAGAAATATGAACGAGTTGTCTCTAAAAATTGCCATAGCGCAGCTGAAGTCTATGCAGATGACCGCTTTGTTCATCAACCCGAATATTAAATTTGACTTAGTTATAACTGAAGCCGACGTGCCTGTTTTATATGCTGTAGCGGATAAGTACGAAGCTCCACATATTTCGATCACCACATCAAGTGGAAAAATACATCAATATGAAGCTAAGGGTAATCCAATTCACCCGATTTTGTATCCGGATGTTAATACACTCAATTATAGAAACTTGACTCGCTGGCAAAAGGTGGTAGAATTTTATCGACATATCCAAACCAAGAACGAATTTTATAATAATTACTTGCCTCTGTGTGATTTGGCGGCTAAGAAAATATTGGGGTTAAAAAGAGATTTGCAAGAAGTAGAGTACGATATAGATTTGCTATTCATTGCCAGCAACCCGCTGTTAATTGGAAATAGACCGGTGGTTCCAGCCCTAACTTTTGTTGACCGCATGCATATCACGCCCGGGTTAAGTTTGCCACAGGTAAAAGAACTGATAATATTTAAATTCCTCATTAATTCAAAAGTGCCAGTACCTACTTAAAGTTTTTCCTTTCAGAATTTACAAGCTTTCTTGGACTCGCAGACAAAAGGTGTTGTGTACTTTAGCGTGGGAGCTATTCAAGATGCTGAACAACTTTCCCCTCAATTGCTTCAAACATTCGCCGATGCTTTTAAAGAACTACCTTTTACAGTTTTGTGGAAAATCGGTAATGCAACTATGATAAATAAGTCCGATAATATAGTAACACAAGCATGGTTTCCACAGCAACAAGTTTTAGGTAAGCAAAAATTTAAATGACTAACGATATTTTGCTTTTATGGTTTTTATTTTAGCAAATTATTTAGGGAGGTAACTGTAAATTTCGTGAAGTTCAGATATCATTAAATCTAATTTTAGTATAATGTAACTAAAATCTTCAAATTGAGTAATTTTGTATGATAAAGCCCTATTTCCACACCACTCTCAATCGATTCTCTCGATTGTAGAGTAGGCCCGTGCCCAGCAGTGGGACGTATATGGACTGATAAAAAAAAAGCCCCATTTACACAGGGCGAGTTTTTCGCGCCGAGAATCGTATGCCATTATCGCAGACATAACCGTCATAGATTATCGTGTTCTGAAAAATGTTTAAACGATGCAAGTTTTTTATATCCTTACGATAATCGTATCGTCGAGGCAAGAACTCTCTTCGTGTAAACGGGGCTTAATACCTGGTTAAATTTAGGTACTTTGATAACTAACTACCTAATTTTCTTTTCTTGCAGCACATCGAAATGTAAAAGCCTTCATAACACATGGCGGAGCGCGTTCTTTGGAAGAAGCTCTGTTTTATGAAGTGCCAATAATAGGTTTACCTCTGGTAAAGTCTAGGAAAATATTCATCAGAGAATATACCAAATACGGCGCTGGAGAAATTCTAGATCCAAATGATTTGGACAAAGAAAACCTTAAAGATATCATAACAGCTGTGGTTAATGATGATAAGTATGTTACAAAATCTGTAATTAACTGTCTTATACTTATTTATGCTTTAACTGTAAAATTGTTTAAAAATAGCGTTATTTTTTGCTATACCATTAATATAACTACCTACATCGTTTTAGGTATAAGAAGTCGATAGTGAAATTAAAGGATATGGTGGTTGACCCTGTCATATCGGGTCCAGAGCATGCTGTTTGGTGGACGGAGTACGTTCTTCGTAATGGAGGTGCAAGACATCTGCGCTCACCAGCTGTCGGCGTAACCTTCGTGAAATATTACATGCTGGATCTCCTTAGTTATCTACTCGCTGCTGTTTTCCTGGTTCTTTACTTGGCATATCGCATCATAAAATATATTGTGAAGCGATTACGAAACCGTTACATTTTCGGAAGAGGCATGGGTCCCTCGGGGAAATTTAAAGCACTGTAATTTTATTTTCATTTATTTATGTAGTGTAATATTTATAAATGTGTTTTATAGTTTCAATTAATTAAATAAATATGCTAGATTTTGAGAATAACGATTTGTTTCTTTACGAGCTGATGATATGTCCTAGCGAAATCGTGTGCAGATGTGTCAGGTAGGTAAGTAAGTATTTAATATTATTTGTACCATGCAGTGAGTACGTAGTTGATGATTTTACGCCCAGGGTGTCAGTAGTAGCTAGTAGGTATCTACCTACCGTTTAACGGAACCGAAACTTTTAATGAACGGGTCAATTATCAAGCTTTATCATTCTTCGCTTTTTACTTCAGCTTTGGCATACGTGATCCCGTCAACGCGTCGGGATACCCTCAGAACAATGACTAAACTCTGTTATAATAACGGTAATGACTGACAGAGTAATAAAGTTCAAAAAGGCCTTAGGACTTACAGGCATAGGTAGCGATAAGCGTAGGACGTTCATCCACAAGGTGTACACACAGACGACCTCATAAAGGTTGTAGAAAGGCGCTGGATGCAAATCGCTCCCAACAGTTCGTTATGGAAAGTTTAGGAAATGACTTACAATCAACAATTACCAGAACACTGCTTGTGGCTAAGAAAGAATATACCTATTTGACTAGGTAGTTATTAGTTATCAAGCTTACCACTTACGAGATTTTACAATTATTAATTATTCTAAATGGAACTTTTTTTCTGAACAGTTTCATTAATTTGAGGGTTCTTTGTATTATCCTAGGTTTTAATGGGAAAATGCATGATTTGGCTGTACATTAAAGTCTGCCCTACCGTTTATAATTTAAAAAAATATTTTGACGTTAGACATGTCAAAAGCGAATGACAGCATAACAGAGACTTGGCAAAATATTGTTTATAATTTACAATTTAATAGCAATTACGCATTAATACGTGATTTATAGTGTAGGGAATGGTTTAATATATAATTTATTAGTATACGGCAGACATGTCTATAGTGAGGTCGTGTCCTGGGCTGTACTGTGGCCGTACAGAGTTGGAGGATGGAGTGTGGAGCGACTGCGGCGCTTGTCCCCGGGGCTACAGGACTAATACCTCTAGTTATTGCATGCCCTGTACTGATGAACCTACCTTGTACGACTGGCAGTACCTGGGCTTTATGGTACTCCTGCCCATGGTGCTGCATTGGTTCTTTATTGACATGGTGACCATAGGGAAAGGGTAAGTCAAAGTAGTTATAAATAACAATATCGACTGGTCATAATAATAGGAGACACTTTTATCCGCGTATTAAATCCCACACTTAGTTCAATGTTTAACTTTGGGCTAAGTTATTCTAAATTTAATTTTATGGGGTAAGCCATTTAACTGGTATAGATAATCTGACTAGGCGCATAGTTTAACTAGAAACTACGAGCTTTCAGTTGGCAGTCCTTTTACACTGCCGTTAGATCAGTATTTGGGTGTCAAAAACCGAGGCTAGCAACTAAAGTGAATGTTCATTAATTTTTTCAGAAGGGAAGGAGTGTTGATTCAACATGTCTGTTCATTTGTGGAAGTGGTGTCTGGGACACTAGCTGCATTATTAGTACTGCCACCGACTGGCTCTATTGCATTGTATGTCTGCTCTCCGAAGGCATTGTCAGATTGGTACACATTGCTGCACAATCCACAACCTGATTATAAGGAAACTTTACATTGTACACAAGAAGCTGTTTATCCATTGTAAGTTTTATGTTTTAATCTAGTACAGTCTGGAAATGAAATATTAACAGTTTTATTTAATGGACATTTTGCAATGGTTTAGTCAATTTGAAATTAAGAGCAAATAAAGTAAAGCATACTAGCATGATAGCAATAGGGTTCAAAATTATATTCAAAGAAATTTGGGTCAGCATGATAAAACAATGTAATATTTATCTCAGCACCTTGCCACATGCCAGGTGTATTATTCTGTGTATAGTAAAACATGTTTTTAATGGGCGATAGTAAAATGTGTATCTACCACAATCAATGTGTATTAATATTTAAAAAATCTTAAACAATTTAATTCTCTGTCAGTCCTCAGATGGCCTCCATGGCGCAGTAGTTAGATACCGCCTGGGAAATTAGTGACTGCAGGTTCAATCCCCATACCAAGACAAATGTTTGTGTGAATCACAAGTATATGTTTTAAGTCCGACTGTTTGTGATACCGAAAAGTCACTCGTAGTTTCTGATACCCAGGACACAAGGCTCCATCTTAGTGTGGAGTCAGCGCTATGTATGTGACTGTTGGGTGTATTTAAAAAAAAAATCTCAGCAACTTGCCACATGCTCGGGCTATTATCCTGTGTATAGTTAAATATGTATTAATATAAAAATCTTAAATTATTTCATTAAAGCTAACTTGTGTTTCCATAATTCCAGATACACAATAGTTCTTCTAATCTACGCATTTAGTTTGCTGATGACAATCACATTGAGGCCATGGATCCTTACTTGGAACACCTCAATGCCAGGCAGGAAGGCCATTTACTGCGCACTCTACTTTTACCCCATCTTAGTACTCATACATACTGTTGCTGCGGGGTTAATTTGTAAGTATAGTTTGATAACTGTGTATTACAGTTTTGTTATTTTAACTCCATGGCATTTAATAATTTGGATTATGTGAACTGCAAAATATATTAGCTATATCAAAGTATCTTGTTTTTTTGAGATTGTAGAAATACATGATATGTTAAGAGTGCTAGACTGACTTTAGACACAGGGCAACTAAAATTTTTGCAAAAAAAGGGACGATTTTTTTATTATTTTTTCCCTATCGTATTTAGGTGGTAAATACATACATACATACAGTACATACATTTTCCTGAAAAAATAATGTATACCCTTTTATTTTTAAAAACGCTATAGTACGCAAGGCTTTAAATTATAATTTCAGTGAAAACTATGGATTTACCACCCAAACACAATGATATAAATAAGAAAAAATTTTAAACTTTATAAAATAAAAGGGTATGCGACCATTCTTGCAAAATTTTTAGTTGCATTATTTCCGTAGTCACTAAAACTACCACCTGACTTCGTTTTCAGTAGCAGTCTTGATATACCCTGTATAATGTATTTGATTTACGAAAAAAAATTTTTCATGTAAGTAATAAGCATTCTTTTTATTTTTTCAGACTGCTCTTTCCCGTACATAGTGATAATAATATCAATGATGACGTCGGCATCACACTTCTCTGTCAAGATTGAGCAGTCGGCCCCTGCTTTACTCCTATCTTCGATCACAAACACAAGGAACTTGATAATATTGTTGGGCCACTGGCTGGTCCATGCTTATGGGATACTGTCACTGACTGGGTTCAAAGAGCTATGGTACTTGTCTTTGGTTCCCGCCCCAGCTGTGTTCTACATCCTGACTGCACAGTTCACAGACCCGCTGAAGATTCACAGTGATTGACACAACCAGAAAGCATTTGTTAAGTTGGTTTTGAATTGATTTGAGAAATCAAAAGACTTGGTGTTGTACATAGTGATATATTCTTTAGTGTAATATAAACTTTTAAAATCATATTGTTGTTGCTATAGCAATTGAAATATCGTGTTTATTTATAGGTACGTGTTGCTAGTTGAAAATATATATTTATGTAAAATTTGTTTATGGAAAAAAGAGGATAAGGATATAAATAAATACTACCAAGTCACATACACAGTCCTCACTCCACGCTAAGATCTAGTCTTGTCTTGATTTTAAACAAATGCATGTGGTTCACACTAACCTTTATCTCGGTGCGGGAATCGAACCTGCGGCCTCAAGTTTCACAGTTAGTATCTAACCAACTGCGCCACGGAGGCTGTGCGAAATTCGAGGCTGGTGGAATTTGTTGGGTGATGTCAATTTCCATGAATGGACTTCCTGCGGCTGGGAATAGTGATGGAGAAAATGTATTAATCACGAAATAGAGTGTTTAATACTGATTTAGTGTTGTATTATAAAGTTTTTAGGTGTAATATTAAGGAAGTAAAATTGTAATGCTATTGAAAGTTGTCTTTGGCTGCAATAAAAAATATATTATCAAAAGAATTTAAATTTTTGTCTGATTCTGTCCAACTTATGTATAAGTAGTGGTAATATCATCTTGTCTTTAGATATTGTATATGATGGATTTTGCGTATTTTCAATTTTCCGGCAATCGAGCAAGCAGGTCACGTAATGGCAAGTGATCACTGCCGCCCATGAACATCCACAACGCTTGGATCATGGTTGTATTGTCGGCCCATCAGATCGGGAGGGGAGCGGGATGGAAAAAGGATGGGAACAGGAAGGGGTATTGAATTTGAACCGACTGCGGTTATAATTGGTAACACAAGTAGATTAATGGATAGGTAGTACGAAATGTTTTAATATCAAGGATAATGTGCTATTATCCCACGGTGAGTGGCTTCTTGATCCTGTCGAGTACATATAATATATAAGGGAATAAGGGTCGTAATGCATACCATAGCGATTTGTATAAATTTCTATGGTATGTAAAAGTCTGCCAACCCGCACTGGGCCAGCGTGGTGGACTATATGGCCTAACCACTCTCAATCGTACTCTCGATTGTAGAGGAGGCTCGTGCCCTGCAGTGGGTCGTGTATGGGCTGATACAGTAAGGGTCGTAAACTCTTGTGACTTCTTAATCAATTGGTCATAATTCTAGAAAAATTAATGAGAAATGTATCTATTAATTATTAATCAAGAATAGATTTTGTAAAATTTAAACGTAGTAATTAGATTAAAGATCAAATGTTATTTGTTTCTATAGTTCAGGGCGGCAAATGAGCGAAAAGCTGACCTGTTAGTAATAGACTTCTTCCGCCCATGAGCAACGATAAAAGTCGATGCATTTATCTTAAGTAAATGTATACCTTGGATACAGCACAGGAAAAAATATTAAAATATAATATTAAATAGGACACATATTGCATTTAAGTACATTCAAATTTAAATCCCCTGAAAGTGAAATTGTACTTACAACCAAACAAATAACATAGGAATATACTTATTGAAATAATTTTATAACTTAACGAAATGACCAAAACCGCCTTACAAAAGTTCTGTGGTGGAAATTGCTTGCCAACTTTCTGTCAGATAAAGAAGAGTATTTTATCTTTAAATTTCCTGGCCGAGTCGGTTTGTGGCAAAACAACGTGAAAATAGCCACGTATACATAGATATGGTTTAATACAAAGCTCGAGACAAAGGCCGAGGAGGCAAAATAAAAAGAAACGGCCGCGTTTATAGTCGTCTCATTATTAAACGCTTTCATCCCTCGGTTCGCGAAAAAACCGACGACGTTTCCAACCGCATTATTCGCTTATTTGTTTACTTATCTTTTTACATGTATCTCGTTAGGATGAGAACTCAAGCGTATTCTGTGTAAGCGAGTTTTTCCGTCTTATGGCAAATGGCTGCGTCATTAATATGAGATACAGGCTTTTGTGTCATTCTAATTTCCTCGAGCTTTCACTTTTGCAAAATCCGAACATTTATTAGGTTTTTGTCTGTACATTTGCATTAGAGATCAGTTCAGTCAGCAGACTTATTTCAGGAAAAAACAAAGTCCTAATGAAATTAAAATGTGTTAGGTACTTTTTGGGCTTAGTGGTTATTTGTATTATAATGGGTTTGAAACGTAAAAATTAATTGCTGTTTGGTTAACCTGTCTAATTTTACGGTTACTGATAAGATAGATCACCTAAATAAACGTTTTAACAAAAATATGACACATATGTTCATTCTACGGTAATACAGAGGCAAAGGCAGCGAGTTGGGTTCATGTTTAAAACCGGCAACAAAGTCATTGCAATATTTTGGGCATCGTCGCGGCGAGGCGCGGCGTCTGCTCGCGGCACTAGAAAATGAACGTTTCGTTCGTTTGTGGTTTGAATGAAGCACAGACAATGAGAACGCGGGCCGGCCTTTGTGTCCACACCTGTTATTAAAACTCCCGTGAAGCGAGCGCCGGGACGCCGCGCCGCCCGCCGGCTTTATCATGTGTTTTCTTCTTGTTTACATACGTTTTGCATTCCCATAACACCGTTTGTACAAACCGATCAATACCGCGCAAGGGATTTTAAAAACTAAAGGATGCTCGGGCATAAAATTGAATTCGAAACTCCGTTGTTCTGTGGGATGTAGGTAGGTATCTATATGTCTGTAGATATCTAACAATTAACAAGATTTAAGTAGTTCTAACAATCCTTAAAAATAGGGTTTTATGAAGTATTATTGATAGATTAATCTGTTGTTAATTACATGCCCTTAATGGGTACCTGCCTACCGCTTGGGTTTCTATTTTCTAAACACTTGATTCTTATGTAAGCATCAAGTGTACATACAAATTGACAATTGATCTTACATAAGTAGGTAAACTGCACCACCTACGAGGAATTGAATGTTAATGACTACAATGAAACCCCACATTATATTACCTGCCTAGTGTCTGGTAAATATTATAAGCAAACATGTTGCAATGCCTGTACAACGGAAGGGGTGGCCGGTAGGCAATTGAACAGTCAGTGAATCTACTTAGCCACATTAATGTACATACCTACTTACCTACTTGAGTAATTTTAGGCTACTGATGCGATCAAATAAATCAAAGATATGAAATGTTAATGTGTATACGGCAGCTTTCGTGGCGCAGTTGGTAAAGAAGCCGGTTGTAAAACGACAGGACGCGGGTTCGGTCCACGTACCGAGACAAATGTAAGTGTGTTTCACAAATACCTATTTGCCTGGGGTCTGGGTGAAATACCACCGAAAGACTCTTAATCTCCGACACGAAGATGTGGCTTGATATTGGAGTGTGAGCTTAGGGCTATGTGTGTGATGACTGATGAAGTGTACGTATTTAGGTAGGTAATATTTTTCGATGTATCTACAAACTACAGACGCGATACTCTGTGGTTTCAATTAATGTTATCATGCCACTACCCGTATAATGTCATACGTTTATGTAAACAAAAATCCGAGTAAAATCGTTACCATTGGTAAATATAAAATACGTTTATTGCGAATAATAGTTTAGCTGAAACCGGCAAGCGCATAAACCCGTACAAACACTCGTTCATATTTGTTCAAAAGCGTTACGATATTGCAAAAATCGAGATAGTATCGGAACTAACATTCGTATCGAAATAGTTTTTCGTAAAAATGCTTCGCAGCAGATTGCACGCTGGGAACGCTGCATAAAATGAGACGATGCACTGCACTGAAAGCAAAATCGTGAACTGGAAACAGGTGAACATTCTGGAACATTGAATATGAGAAATAACGAGTGGGGCCCAGTTGTCGGTGAGTTGGCGGGTAGTGGGCGTGTGCAGCCTGCACAACACTCTACGCTCTGCCGTACACAGGCATCTGTATGTATATGTACCGGCTTACACACGTCGCCGACAGCACACCATCCAAAATCTATTACGTAATATCATCCCGGTTTTTATGGATATTTCACGTTATAGCGTATGCTGTTATTGTATTGGAGCGTTTATGCATATCGGCTACGTCACGGCTGGCTAACACAATTTGTGGTATGGCAAACACATATTTTTGACTTCGTTCCACTTAACTACGGCGCGTACATCTATCTATAACATGTTATGTGAAACAACATCGAGCCAAGTAATGAAAATGCGAAAACACAAAATGCAATTTACCGTTTACAACTCGAAATAAAACGCTCCCCGGCGTTAAACAATAAAAACTTTGATGTTTTCATCGAGGCATAGATTTATATAAGTGTCGGTACATTTTACTTGTATTGTAGCTTACTTTGTTTGCGCGTAATAAAGATTGTTATAAGGTCTTATCGACACCTAAGTACACACTGTAATTTATGTTCCATACGTTGCTTACAATTTATAGAATGTAGAACAAAAACAATATTACGAAAACTACGCGTCACAAGAAACCTAGATTGGCAGACCACACAATGTCTATAGTTTACATTAGTAAATCAAGTGGAACGGAATAGTTTCGAAGTGCCCCTGACGCATCGCTAACAACAAAGACTTCCAACTGGATATTGTATATTTGCTATCTGGGTATGCAAAAGCTTTGCTTAAAACTCGTCTGATTTTTAACCCAGTTTTATAAAACTACGAAAACAAAACAAGTTTTTGTGCTTCAGTCGAATTTAAAGCGAGTGCCAGGGAGCCAGCACACATTGCCGACTCTGCAAAGAGAATTTAGGCGTGTAAGTGGGGGATAGTAGTGACTTCGGCGACTGTTGTTCCAACACACAACATATTTGAATGTTTGCTCTTTGCCATATCTGCGTTTGTTCATTAAAAGAAAGCTATTTGTATTATTTTTACAATAGTTTGGAAATTAATGCGTTGATATAAAAATTAAACTTTCCACGACGCTTACTGCTTACATTTAAACCATTTATCACAGATGGATGCTAGATGTAATTAGTAAATAGAGCCACAAATGATAAAGGTCTTTTTTATAATGTACCAATACGTAAAACATATTTTTAATAATAATCTATGCATATGACTAATAAGTTATTTAAATTAATCTAAACTTCTAAAGCAACTATAACTAAGAATATGTACGATAACACTTTTCTTATTGTCTCTAATAAGGAGAAGAGAAAATGATCGCGTATTCTTTTATATTATAACTATTCTTTTAATTAATATTGTTATACCTACGTTTGTGTTAATTTACTATAAATCATGACATTCAAAAATCTACTGCACCTTATTCATAATTCTAAATTGATAGATCAAGGCAGGGCAGAAAAAGCGTCTATTACAAACCACTGATTAGCGGCCAGCCACGCAGAGCTTAGCTTCGGTTCACGGCAAAAATATTCAATATTCGCAGCCAATACAGTGGACAGAGTGGGGGTGGAGGGCGGTGGGGGTGGCCCACTCGGCCGGTCCATTAAACCCCCCCTGCTGGCGCGTTTATTCGGCGGAATAGTGTGCAATAAAACGCGAGCGCCGACCGGCCACTAGCCACAGCAAAAAATACACCCTAAAATTATTATTCTTTTGATCAAAGCTTCTTAAACTTTACCGCCGTTACTTATGCAACACATTCTGAAAAAGGATAGGTTGCTGTGTGGAGGGAAGAGTATATGTAATTAATGAATTCTATGAATGCTGTGTTGTAATATACTTTTAATTAATTACGAATAATTCAGTATTATAATAATGCTGAATTACAGGACGTCGCTGGATGCAGGCTGCCTCCAACAGGTCACTGTGGAAATCATTGGGAGAGGCCTTTGTTCAGCAGTGGACTTCCTTTGGCTGGATTGGATAATAATAGAGCTGCATGGAATCAACGATCACTTTGTTGGTTCTTACAAAAGTTCAAAAGTGCTATTAGTGGTTATTTTACAACACTTATTCGTAATAATGTATGTTTAATTGGTATGTAGGTTTACAAGGCACATTTTAAACAAATTTACACGTGGTATATATCAAGTATGGATTTTTGGGATATCTTTTGGAAGCAGTTGCGTACCAGATAGACAACTAAGTACACCTGCTCTATATTCATTTTCAAGAATAAAAGTTGGAGCTGAAAGCTGAGTTTGACGTGCAGTCGTTCATTAGATTTTCATCTGTTTTTTTTAATTCTTTAAAGTTTGGTGTGCATTTTAAAGCGTCTATTGCCAGAGGTTTTTCATACGGTGCATATTACATTTTCACAGAGCTCTAAATTCAACTTTATTAAAATATATTATATGATTACTTGTGGTTGTGGTTGGTAGACATTGACATTTTTGGAAGTGGGTTTCGTTATCTGCAATTTGTTATAGATAAAGCTAAGTCATTAATCTCTATTTTTTCTGTAAATGTTATCATACATTTTATAGTACCTAACGAAAAAAATGCATATATTTTTTAGTTATAACCGTTATATAAATATACTCGTAATTCGCTGTGGGCTGAATTACTAAACTATAGGACACTCTCAGACCACATACTACGGACTGCAAGTTCCTGGTGGGTTTTTGTGAAACCTCAATACCTTTAAGATCACAACAATAAATAATATAAATTCTACTAATGGTATTAGAACAACGTGGGAGACTAAAAGGACTAACCCTGTTGGTAAGGGTTTATGCCACATAGGCAGTCGGTTATAGAGTTCTAAGCTAAATTAAAATTCAATATAGCTGAAACGTCATGAGGCGCCTATGATAGGTAAGTGTGGGAAAGGAAAAAGATAAAAAAATAAATAAGAGGAACATACATTTACATAGTGTTATCTATGTTTTAGTTTGTGTATTAATTTAGGTTATTGGTAATATTTCAGCCCCGCTCCACGTTACGTTATACAATAAATTATGATATATTATTGACCCGGTTGTCCAAATCAAGCGGCTAACTATGCAATGATGAGGCCCAGTAATCGATTACTAATTCAACCATCGATTCAAGCCATAATTGGATCTAACTCCTAAACGTTAGAGTACATTTTTCTACTATGAATTTTCCGGGCTTAACGGAATTTGCAACAAAGTATTTTTCCAATGGTTCAGCAACGTTTGCAACTAGCTTTTTTAACTGCGACGGTGTGTGTTCGGCGTTTTTTCGAAAAAAAAAGGACTTGGCATGGCCGCGTTAGTCCGACCTGTCACACACATGCAATGAAGTTGTGAGAATGTGCTACTATAGGTGTTTTGTGAGATATGCGCTCAATAAACAACTTTGAATAACTGAACATTCATTTACTGCTGCTGTGTTTGTAGGACGTGTGCTCTATAATTTAAATACTATTACATGCTTTATATTTATCCCTTTTACAGTCTTTAATGTGTTTAACAGTCTATGTCTGCTTTTTATTAAACAATGTATCTCGAAGTCATTGTCGGACAAGTTGCACCATACTATCACAGTGAATGGTCGAGGGATCAAAACGGCACCTAAGGGCAGTTTGAAAATAACCGTGTAATAAAAGAAAGCGTTTTTAAAAATCAGACGCTAGTTCCTACTGCCATTTCATCTCCTCGTTGTAAGATTAAATGGAATAACAATTAATTTACCGATTCCTGTAATTTATTTTTAAAATTCGTCCATACATTGCATCCATTTCGGGTATGGCGTTTTAAAGTCAGATGGAATCGTTCGATTTGTACACATTCAGTTAAATGTTGACCGAGCCATCCCCTGGATTTTAACTGGACTGTCGATACAGTATACACCACTTTCAGATATTACATTGCCTAGTCAATTGCTGTTCGTGAAAAACCGACATAAATAATAAACTCGAGTTAGGCCAAAGTATATTTCATCGTATAAAATATTTTCATATATTTTTTATTAGCTTTCGCTACAAAATCAACTTTTTATGTTGTATACGGTTCAGAAATATTCAGAATGAAAATGTTATTAAAAAGCGAACTAAATCTAGATGAACATAAAACATCATCTCCCTGTGCTAGGATTTTTCTGGGTTACGAGATGTTAGATAGAGCAGAAATATAACATCAAAAATATCGCGAGGCATTTTTACTCACAGTTCGAAGCGCGTGTAAACATGTACTTCATAAAAATAATCGTGAAAAACTTGCTTACCTTCATAAACTGTTCCATATTCACTTTGCATTCTTTACTGTTACTACACAAGATATTAAACTTAAGACGAGACAGCTTAATGTTAGATCTTTTCCGAACAATCTTTGGTTGCACTGGAATGGAGATAAAATAAACCGAAGGTAGATTACCAATTGAAAAAGGTAGGAAGGCACATATTAAATTGCGGATTAATTATTATATTGATAACAATATGTATCGAAATAAGAACACAAGATTAAGACAAAGTGTAGATATTTTTCTTGTAAAATCTTTGACATTTTCTTAATTTCTATCAAAGGTAATCCGGTAAGGTAAGGTAAGCTGTAGGATAAATTCTGACGATAGTTCAACCGCTAGCCTTTGAGCTATTAAAGAGAAGGCTTTGAAAGTACTGGCTTTCATCGTTATTTTGTGAGGATCTGGGTTAATTTATAGCACATAAATTAAAGCTGTGTTGTGGGGAGTTGCCCAAGGGATAAATTAAATAAAAAATGTCATATTATTAATTAATTGAGGTTTGCTCTTTTCTGCTGTGTTGGTCAATTATAAGAACAAGTTAGCTAGATCCTGAGTATTTATAATATAGAGGGAGTGTTGGTACTTCAAACATGTAGATAAAAATGGTGGTGCCGGGCCACTTTCTTCTGCCCTCCTATTGGCTGACATTTGACAGGTAGTCCAACATGCACGAATTATTTGAAAACGAAAAGCGAAAATAAATTGTTTAGAGCTATAAAATTCCACTCAAACTCGTTTTAGATGGATAATAATATAATTTAATTTCAATTACCAAAGGAATTTGTAGAAACTTGTTAAATTAACGTCAGTTGATGAAGCGAAAGAGGTATATATGGGCCGTGGCACTTGGCGCTCAATAGTCTGTGCCTGGCCCAATGGGACATAAGCGTGAGTTTATGAATGTATGTTGTAAATAATTAGTTCAATTTTCACTTATATAGCAGTGCTACCAAAATTACGAGCAAGAAAATATCTACCTTTTTGAAGACGCATATGTATGAAAGCGCTCCCTCTATATTATAAATACCTACACTAAGGATAGATCACTCTTCGTATAAGTAGGAGTTTATTCTTTAACGTAGTGTCCCTGATGACAAGTGCAGAGGTATCTGAATAGAATGTCTGTCGGTAAGAAAGGGTCTTTTGCCGATGCATATTCTATTTGGGTTGAACTATTGCACTTTCGATATAAAATCCCTGATCATGTTAACAGCAACGTTCTGTTGTGAAGTTGAGTCATATCTCCGCGGGTAAGAATTATAAGTTGAACTGCACTAGTAAAATTAATTGTTACATCTTCGTTATATTTCCTAATGATCTGTTTGTAGTGTTTATCTTTGAACTTATATTTAGTTACCTACAAAAGTCTCACTGGATACTTAGGAAAAGCGCTGTGGAGTCTTTAATACGAAGTTATTTAAACAAATAATATTCGCTTATTTTTTCCTTCAACTTATACAAATATTATATTGTAGATGACAAGTTTTTGTATGTTTAGAAAAAGATATTCTCTACTTATCAGTAAACCTTAGTTCCCACTTCCCACTGGATGTCGGTTGTTCTCCATGGTGTTCTCCACATAATTAACTAATTGGCATGTATGAACAATGTTTCTTCATGTTAAACTGTCGAGATTGGTCGCAGTTCCTGGTGTCCTTAATATCTTAATGCACGCGTCAATTTAAAGGTTTGCCTGCATCCAAACACGAGCGGTGGTTAAACAATATGCAAGTAATTATTCATCTTTCTATTCGGCCCGAGCCCGTCGGTTTGAGTTACGCGGTAGTAATTTCGCTGCGTTACCAAGTCAAATTAAAACAGTGAGAATTTAATTAAATGTGGTAATGGGTGCTCTTGTAAAAATCGTGGCGGCGGGCTGGAGCGTAGTCAAGTGCTCACTGCATCTGACTTAATTCGTTATAGATGGAATAAATGCTTAGTGTAAATGTAAATTGCCTTAGCGATTTAAATGCAAAATTGTTTTATTTATTTTTTGCTATGTGCGAGTGGCATGCGAATATTTTAAAAAGATTTCACCAGAGTGAAAAGGATTGCATTCAGTGGCTAACTTGATGCTTGACGCTCAGTATAAAAACATGTTATTAAGAACGTGTCCTGAAAATTCTTAGTAAAGAAAAACGAATTACGGAGTAGCGACGGTTGATAATAATAGCACTTATAGTTATGTACATTGTACATTACTTATAAACCATGGAAAACGTGGTAATATTGCATTTATATTTTTTTATACTTATTTAGTGTATTTTAAGAAAACTTAAGAACTACGTCTACTAACACTTACGCAGTGTGAAGTAAATTGCGAAAGTACACTACATTACTGTATGAAACCCACCGTACGCATTTATCAAATTTACCAGTATAACACTTAGATAAGAAAATTTTAACCCAAACTGAGCGAGAGAACATATTTTCATTATGATTAAAGATGTTTTTAAAGAGCACACGTACGAAATACCCGAGTAAACCAGCAATAAATAAACAAGATACACGACGGCTTTAAACTGCGGATCTCGACTCCATCAATTATCTGCAGTGGACATGAAATTGAACGAGCACAGTTTCCCGCGCGCTCCTCTTTCAATTTCTGCATGCAATCTCTCGGAGAGTGCAAAACACGTAATTTATTTTAAAGTGTCAACATTATTGCGAGTGTGGATCGGGGCAGGGCCAAAGATTACACGGTAGAAATATTAAACTCGCCGAAGAATAAGGTGTCGCGTAAACCGAGTCTGTGTGCCCGCCCTGGGGAAATGAAATTGCAAAATATGTCCCCGAGATGGAGTGAACGTGTCTGCCGCGAGTACATGCGCGGGTTCAATCACGGCTTGTGAACATGTACCTTATTTAATAAAGCAACAACGCCTTTTTAATATTACTGTTACTTTCACAATGAGACTTGTATAGAGAATGCGAAGAATGTTATTAACTATTACTGTGTATTTTATAGGTAGAGTTTAGCGGTAGCGTTTCTGCAACTAAGGCTCGATTGCACACTGCCTTAGCATTCTTAGGGCCAATTGCACAAACTAACTTTCCCTATCACTTTGACTTTGACAATGTTATCGCCATACATTTGAGACGTATTTGACATATAATACTAATGTACAGAGCCACCAACTTATCTGTTCAGGTGGCCATAATTGGAACTAAACCAGTGTTATCAGATATACGGTAATTACTGCAGATGTACATTATTTTTTTCACCAAAAACACTGCCAACGGTAATGTTATATTACCGTGTTGTTTCTACAGTATATTATAAGATACATAACTGTGTATATAATTCTCTTATTTACTCTAATCTAATTCAAGATTTTTTTAAAGTGGCCATCCTCAATTCCTCACTAGCGACGATTCCGAACTTCCGACTGAACAGATAACTTGGTGGCTCTATACGAGTATGGGATTGATGCTTTCAAAGTTATTATGGGCAAGTTAGTTTGTGCAATTGGCCCTAAGAATGCTCAGGCAGTGTGTACGGTAGATACAATTCAAAATATTTACATGTATTTATTTATTGAATAGAACGGTTATAGATACCACTTACACTATTCACTATTCAACACTAAGTTTATTTTGTCATGTAACATTTCATTATTAATTTAAATATATCATAATTTAAATACGTATTCCAAATTCTATTTTTAAATCTAAAGGGGCTGATTGATAAATGTAATAATTTATTCATCCATATCTATATATGGTAATCCACAAGAAGCTGTCAATTCGAACATTAGTCTTTACTGTAATATATTTATGCTGAACTTAAACGGACGTGTGACATTATATCTATTTGTTAATTTAATTATTAAATGACTATAAGGAATTAGTCTGTGTCATCAACAAAGCATCATGTTTTCTTTTAGCTAGTTACGCAGTATATAGGTATTTATAGTTATTGATGGGAATTAAGACGGTTTTATTACGAGTGCGGGAACATAGTTCAATAATTCATGGAACCAAGAACCTCAGAATTGAAAAACTCTCGTCGAGGGTGCTTTCAAGAGGGACATATAATCCCCTTCCTCAAAGAGTAGGAAAAAATGTAGGGTAATGTGTCACGATTGTGGCGAAATTATTTTTCGTTCTAATTTGTAAGGTCAAATTGATTTTAAACTGGCTTATTTTTTATGTAATGTCAATAACTGTATTATATACATATTAATTATTAACTGATTTATTTAATAGCGAAAATGTTGAAGTAAATATATTTAATTTCAATGAATTGATCTTTTACATTAATTATTCCGTAATAATAAAATTATGTTAAATAAGAAATAGATCTTTAAAAAAGTAACAAAACAAACCCCTTTCCGATGTACCAATAGATGACAAAAATCTTTCACGCGTCTCGGAATCACGCTGATCCGTCGCGTCGGCTCACGTACACAATTTATTGGCCTCTCTAATAAAACAGAACACATTTTCTGCATTCTGACGTGACGGACGCCCCGAGGCACTGTGTCCCCTTCAACTTGACCCGTCAACCCGCCAGGCCTTCGGGACAATCGCCATACTTCCAATTAGTAATACACCGGCTTGTGCAAATATTAGTGCGGAATGATTTCTTTTGATATTTTTTTATTGGCAGTAACGATATATTGTGAGGTGACGCATTTATATGTATGCAGAAGAAAAGCAAAACCTTTTTTTGTATTTTGTCCCTCTAACATTATTATTGGACTTAAGGGTAACTACCCATCTATGGAGTATCGACTGAAGATTGTCGATCATGGTCTCACCATTCGGTATTAACTACGGTCTTAATAGTGATCCTATAAGAAATGGAGTAATTAGTTATTAAATCAGCCATACATATATATCATCTATACGCGTGTGGCGAAATTTGCAACTACATCGATCCATCATCCATCCATCCATCAGCCAAAGGAAGTCCACTGCTGAACATAGGCCTCTTCCAATGATTTCCACAGTGACCTGTTGGAGGCAGCCTGCATTCAGCGACGTCCCGCGACCTTTACCAGGTCGTCTGACCACCTAGTGGGTGGACGTCCCACGCTGAAGCGGAAAGGGCAGCAACTACAAATAAAATAAAATAAATATCTATTAGCAAATTGTTTGAGATATGTTTTTTAAATTTAAACAACAAGCTGAATAGACCTTGGCGTCAAAGCCCGTATAGGCGCTGCCTGGTCAAAGCGGAGAGAGGTCGTAGGCATACTTTGTGATAGCCGGATGCCGAGGCTCAAGGGTCGCATCTAGTCATAAAAGCATCGTGCGGCCAGTGCTCCTGTATGGGTCTGAGTGTGGCTTGCCCTCAGGCGACATGTCCAGGGGGTCCACGTTGCGGAGATGAAGATGCTGCGGTGGATGTGCAACGTTACACGTCTGGACAGCATCCGTAACGAGCACATCCGCGGCAGCCTTGGTGTCCGCGATGTGGCAGATAAACTTCAGGAGTGTCGCTTGAGATGGTATGGTCACGTCCTAAAAAAGCCGGAGGAGTACGACGGCAATGTGAGTCTATATTCTCAGATCTTGGCCGAGGGGTAGACCAAAGAAGCGCTGGCTAGATGTCATCAAGGGAGATATGAGAGTCAATGGCCTTACTATTGAGGATGTCGAAGACCGGGCGAAGTGGAAGAGACTCAGCCGAAAGGTGGACCCTGCCATCGGCCGGGATAACGCCAAGTAGAAGAAGACTGGTGGTAGGTCTCTCATATGTGAGAGGCCGCCTGCGTAGGTTATGTACCACCGCAATGTCTATTTCTCCCACCAAACATCAGTGTAAGTGCACTGTTGTATTTTGTTTGAAGGACATTGTAGCCAGAGTAACTACTGGACATAATGAGACTTAACATCTTATGTGTGACGATGGCGAGCACAGTGGAATGCTAAGCATTGCTTTATAATACATGGTGTTGTTTGGTTTTGCTACTGTCCATGAGCGGCCGTATCACTTACCATCAGGGGAATGGTATGTGCGTCACGCCAAACATTGCAATAAAAAGAAACCTATAATTTTACAAAGACTACAAAATACCTATTTTCACATTTCTTTTTATACATATTTGTCCCTGTTCTACAGTGACATAAAAGATTTTGTTACAAAAAAAATTAGGCCAGTTTGCCAAACCGCTCAAACTTTTCCCCGCAGCGTTCTTTGTGATTCGGAATTCACACTAAAAGCGAAATAAAAAATATTACGTAAAAACGTATAGATATTCTTTTGTCGTATGGCTAAAGCCTCGTGCTATTTCGTGGCGTGACGTAATATGTTGCTGGTGGCAAAAACAAAGGCACTCTGTAAGCCACATTCAGCATAGGATATGTTATGGATAATTGATGTATTTATTTATCCCTTGATCGAAGCTCCTACTAGCTATTAACGTAATGAATAAAGCTTTAAATCTGCTTTAAATAACCGTGTAAATATCACAGTGCAGCGGTGTTTTACAATGAGAGAAAAATTGTACGTTGTAGGTGAATTGATTAAGAGGTAGAAGGGATGTCATTCTAGTTTCTGAATGACATCTTTATGTTTAGATATTATGATACAATGTATATTTTTTGCTCTAAATTATATGATTATGTATAAGGTTTACAGGCTTAATTAAGGCGTTGAAAAGTCTCAACTTCTCATAACTATGAGAATACATGATCTAACTTTTGTTCAAAATTTCTAGATGTTTTAAAAATTTTAAAGGTTGGTTTTTGCTACATTCATTTTCAATTTAATAAATATAAAACTAACCAAACCTACCAACTGCACCAATACTAAATTGCTTGGGTATTTTACCTC
The DNA here is from genome assembly GCA_033459515.1 of Theretra japonica. Classification (NCBI taxonomy): domain Eukaryota; kingdom Metazoa; phylum Arthropoda; class Insecta; order Lepidoptera; family Sphingidae; genus Theretra; species Theretra japonica. Next base: position 5,755,402 of record CM065951.1, on the reverse strand, counting down.
TAATTTCTATAAACAAAAGCACTTTGAGAAATTTAAACAATACCATAGAGAAAAGCGTCGATTTTTTTCTTTTCATTAGACCTATTGTTTTAGAATCTGGCCGCGGCGGTATGTATCTGCTATAATGACTGGATGACGTGAGTGCAAGGCGAGCTATCTCCCGGCTCAGACGCATTTGAAATCATATTCCCCCAGCTTATCTCAATCTAGATTTCTACCGCTGTCGGTTTATAATTTCATGTGAGTTTCGTAAGTTTTAATGACGCTTGCTCATCTTTGATGTGTGGAAAATACGTTTGCAAATTAGTTGTAACTATCAGAATTATTCTCGTTGGGGCCTATTGCACTTCAATGGTAAACTCTGAAAATATTCAAAGGGTGCCAGGAAGAAATCGCTCAATGCGTTCACCCATTGTCACCCAGTATTATTTGTTATGTAATTCCTATCTTACTTGGTATGTAAAATAAAGAGTATGACTAAATAAATAATGAACAATAAATATTGGAATGAACGTTGGATTCGGTTTTTTTGGTCGTACTGTACAAACACTTTGTTATCGCTTTGATTTTATGATACCTTTAAAAAACTTAATTAAACTATGACTTACCTCAACTACTTTCTAGTAAGACCCCGCAGGTTACTTCCGAGTCGTTGTGAAAATATTTCGGAGAGATGATCCCAATGATGAGGTAACTTGAAAAAAAAAAAATACTTGGCTATTATGAAAACTTATCACATCTTATTCACTCTTTCATACCTCAAACATCAAAGACGTTTCATGTAGAAATTATACTATACCACTCGCATTACATGTAGAAAATGTACGAAACGTTCACATCAAAATGGGCTTTGAAATAAAATTTTATCGACATTTAGCCGAAGTTTAATCGAACTTGGAGGAAATTTGGTTTGAAGTGTTCGCCAAACAGCTCAAAATCATTTCACTTACTTTCCTTTCCGATTCGCAGCAAACGAATATTGTGTTTACTCGTATTTACTTACGTCCTCGAATAAAATAACTTTTACATCTGTTCAATGATTAAGTTGTTAATCAGAATATTTCTCGTTGTATGTTTACATGTTTTTCGGTGAGAAAATGATGTCTTGTTAGATGTAAATGTGAAAATACTTTTTGGAAAAAGTTTACCTACCTAAACTAAACTACCTTTAATTTGTACGCAAAAAAACGATGGTATATAACAAATAAACCATATAATTAATTAACTTGTATCATAGACTAAGGGCGTCTTCTCTAACATTACAGAATCATCTAGTCTATATACGTTACAAAGTTCTTCCTTACGATTGTCAGAAGATTAATCCTTAGTCATTTCAGAATATTTAAATAATTTTAGATATCAATATCTTAGAATTTGGTATTATTCAAACAATTTTGTCTACGCCTTATAGTGAGGACGCTATTAAAATTTATAAATTTGTAATGAACTTAGAATGAGAGAATGAAAATTGTTTTTCTGTTTAGGGAATAAATATTTATAAGGTATGATGAGGCTAACACGATCGTGTAAATTAAAAGCGTTTAAATTAATAAATAAAGAGAAAAAAAAGACATTTTGTCACACGTCAATATATTTTTTAAGTTCAAATGATATTCCATTATTAAGATGTTTATTTGACTGTTTATTCTTGTAAAATCGAATAAAAATTAATTCATGTGTGATTGATATACAATTCTACGTAAGCAAAATAACAAAGATTGTTTTGTGAATATTTTATTAAATCTCCAAGAAGAATATGTAAAATTTTAATTCTGTTTCGCGTGAGTTTGATTAAATTAATATTTTGTTTACAAGAAACTTTTGCTTTATTCCGATAGATACGTAAATATGTTAACTCGGTGATGTAAGATTAGTGAACCTTGGCATCTTTATAAAAAATACAAGTCTCTTGGGACGTCGTCGAAGAAAGTTTTACTTACAGAATATTTTGTTGCAATCACGTTAATGGTTTTTGCTTATCACTCTTTCTCTGTCGTGGCCGTCCGCCATGTTGAATTATTCAGATAAGAAAAAACGCGAATAATGTAATGGAAACGTCTCAAAGTTCCATGAGAATGTAATAATAGAGGATTTTTTTCGTGTTGCTATTAAAATACCAGCCGGAGAACACGCGGTGGTGAATGTTCGGAATGACGCAGAGATAGAGCCAGTTGGCGAATTTCCAGACAATATTGCATATTTCAAAAAAAGTAACCGAAAGTGTTTACTGTTATCTAAAATATATTTTGATAGGGATTTTTAATTTTTTTAGGTGTATCTTTACTTATATCAATTTGAATCCCCCATAATAATATTAAGCCTTTTGTGACTCTTCATTGTTATGTGCGAGTAGTAAAGCAGCCTATTCTATCATGACGATGTTGCTGGCAGTTATGTTAAGAAGAACAGAATAAGAGTTTGAATATAGAACTGAGTTGTCAACGGCTGATGTGAAGGATGGTCGAGTCGGGAGATTATTACGTGTGATAGTTCAAAAGTAAACATTGTAGGCATTAAAATAGACGAGTTACATATTGTGGAGAGCCTTGTGTTAATGTACATACATGATGTTGGAAAAGAATAGAGGAATCATGACTACACAACCGTCGTATTATTTTATACTTTTAATAAAACACCACATAACACGAAATATCGCAAACAGACCCATAGGTTTCTCTTTGTATATAAACAATAGGTCTTGGTAATTTAACGGAGGTGTTGGCAAATATAAGTACCTTAAATTATGATATACACAATATTTAATAGTACCTATTGTTTATTGTCGTATAAATATTACACCCTTGAAAAAATCTGAATAGTCGTTCACAAAAGAAATTGTGCGGGAATCGAACCGGCTTATTGTCTTATGAATCAGTGATCGGATTCCGTGCCACAGAGAATGTTTATTAATTTTGTATTTATACAATTATGTAACAGTAATTTAAAATTTCAAAAAAGTCAATTTCTTTTAACATGTTCTATACAAAAAAAAAACAAATGCTTTAAAGATCAATTTCCATATTGGTTTATGTTGGTAAGTTCAACAAAGATGGCGAAATACGAATAAATTTATTCAGCGTCGCAAAATTGAAATCTCAGGTGGTCGGCTAGCACGTCTGGTGAGGAGACCAGTTTAACTGGACCCCTATCGTTTTCAATATTTTTATTTTTGATGAATCTCGAAAGAAGTTTCGTGAGTTCTCTATATGTTGGACAAACACCAACATTAGATTTGTATTCTGAGCATAGCCTCACTCCCGGCTAGCGATCCGGTGTGATTTGATCAAAATCCCGGCTGTAAATCATTGTATCTTACGGTTTTTCTATGACGCTCATACGCGACTTTAAAGAGGTTTCATATTTTGCACCGGTAAGAAAATGAAATCCATTTTGTATCACAAAATCCGACTCATGCTTCAGGTATAAATTATTTGAAACATGGAAAAATATATTTATTTTTGCGAAATGCGATTCAATATTTCAAATGCAACAATAGTAAAGTACAATAGTAAAGCTTGTAATGTGTGTTTTTTGTTAGAGATCGTAATAAGTAAAAATAAAATAAATTATGTACATCTATAAAACATATATTTATAATGTGCATATAATAAATGAACCTCTTTGTTTTTAGGTTACTGTAGGATTAAATGGTCTGGTTGTACTATTGTCTTGGAGAAACCGATAGACGACTTAGCTGTCTTGTTTCGTTCTGAGAGTGAGATTGCAGGAGGCGCAACACTCCTTTCTTTTTTCTTCCTCTGCCCCTTAAGAGGCGTGCGGTATACCTCCGATTCAAGTGTTAAGTACTATTTTAAGCGGCGGTAACAACCAGAGGAGCCACTCGCATGTTTGTCGGACTAATGCAATAAAAATCTAGTTACATTATTTTTTCTTTTTCTAACCTATGTTTATGCCCGGCCTAGATCCATGTCGTTTTATAGCCGTCCTAAAACATTGTGTATGTACGTATTTGACAGTGTGTAGTAAAAGGTGAAATGTTATAGGTGTAGGTAATAAAGGTGCCGATACTGACGCGAAACGAATTCCTCTCAGAACGAGCACAAATAAGATTTGTAAGCGTGTAAGTGCGGAGGTGGCGGGGACGAGCCTTCACCTCGCCTTACAGCCTTACATATGTAGTGCACCAGGATCTACGAAATGGAAACAAACGTGACCCGCTTAAATGTAATAAAATAATGCGTTTGGTTTTATTTTATAGAATATCTAATTTGTTTACATAACACTTAATTTTCTGATCTCATAACATTGAAATAAAAGGAATTGTTACGGATTTTATCACGAATTTGGTTTAATTTTTTTTATTTAACTTCCCGACGTTTCCGTCACTTTAAAGCTTTCGTTGTCACGGGGCGGAACATCAGGAAGTTCAGAAATATAAAAATTAAATCCAATTCGCGATAAAATCCGCAAGAATTCATTTTATATCAACGTGTAACAGTCATGTATGTACATCTAAGAAACCATTATCTCTTAATATGTTATAGTAGATATATGACATACGATTAAAACATAGGTATCTGTAACCCAAATACTTAACAACTCAAATAGGTAACGTGTTATGCCGATTCCACGTAGGGGTAGAATATATAAAATATGAAAGAAGTGTGTCACTTGATGGTTATCACAATTACTACTCGTAGCAGGTTAAGGAACGACGTGCAATAGGAACAGGGTGTGAATGCCACACGGGCTGCGACTCACGATACAAACAAAATATTAAAGAATGATGTATTCAAAGATATAACATTACTAAATTTGTAAAATCTATAGAGTGTTTAAAATTGGTTACTATCCGCATGAAGGTATCGACAATATTTAATTAAACCCTTGCACGTCATTTGCTTTATTCGACGCAATATTTTATGCCTTAAAATCACACAATTTAAAAAAATATATATACGATCCTTTAAAAGTATTGAAGTAGGTTAACAAAATACGGTTGAATGTATTATTTATTTACAAAATAAAGTTGCCATAACAGATTTTGTGGCTTTATTATATTAATAAACGTCAGATTGTAAATGCTTCTGTTGGATATCAGCCTTCTTTTCGTTTGAGATAATTTAAACCTTAGCTCCGCTTGGTAGAGTTTGTTTGAAATTCATGCAGATAACTCAAAAAAAAACGCTAGTTTACTTACGATGTATTTCCTCACCAAAGCAAGTGATATTCTACTGTGAAAATACAAAAATATGTGTGTACTCTGAGTCACTACATAATTAGAATATGTCACATCATATTTAATTGCAAAGCATATTTTCCAGCCCAGCTTACTACATCTACGAAAAACATTTGTCACGTATAAAAACGTGTTTGTTTACTGGTAGTTTCTAAGCTCTGTGTATCGACAGTATATTTTATTACTGCAACATGTATCTGGCGAGTGTTGGTATATGTCTGCGGCGTCTCGCCGGATATTGGGATATTGGGAATAACTTGTGGATTTGACGCCGCGCACCCACCGAACGAATCGGATGTTACGCCCAACGTGTACCTACGTTTCTACATTAGAATTTCAATTTTGCCAGTTTATTACCACACAGCGCATTCGAATATATTTCCAATGAAATTGTCTGCGCGCGTTGTATTCGGTTGTCGTTCAAATTTGTTTGGTTTGATTTATTGTTTCCGCGGATGAATTAGTCTAATAAACGTATGAAAGAATAAATTGTGGAAGCCATACTGTAAGTAGTTTTGTATTTATAAAAGAAGGATTGATCGGGATGATATTACTAATTCATAAAAGTCGACGTAAAGTACTTCGAACTTCGCAATCGTCTTTTGTTTGTCTGATGCTCATGAACTATTTCCATCTTCGTTTAACGTTAAAGGCTGTAAATGGCCTATTGTTATGGATGAGAGTGTTTTACTATTGTTATGAAGTTACTTGTTCTCTCGCCTTAGCTAAAAAAAGTATATGTGTTTTAATGATTTTCATCATCATCATCATCAGCCTATACTGTTGTTCAATGCTGAACATAGGCCCCCTCCAAATTGCGCTATTTAACCCTGTCTTCGGCTTGTCGCATCCAGCATTTGCCAGCGACCTTTTGCAAATCGTCAATCCACCTAGCTGATGATGAACCTAGCCTTATTGATGCATAACAAATTAATTAATGTCAAGAAAAAGTGACTTTAATGAATCTAAAGATCAGTGCAGGGCCATCTAAATAAAGGATCCTCAGTAACAGCTAGATAGTTCTTCCTCACTTCTCTATACAGTTAAATCGCCTTGATCGAACCGGATAAAAATAAGCTAAACCTGAAACACGGTTCTCTAACACGTTCGAGGTTTTTTTTTATCAGCCCATATACGTCCCACTACTGGGCACGGGTCTACTCTACAATCGAGAGAACCGATTGAGAGAGGTTAGGCCATATAGTCCACCACGCTGGCCTAGTGCGGGTTGGCAGACTTACATACCGTAGAAATTCTTTAAAATCGCTACGGTATGCAGGTTTCCTCACGATGTTTTCCTTCACCGTTAAAGTGGTTCCAGGGTTTGTACAAATTGAAAATTCACTATACATCTTTCTGTCTCTCTTCAGCCACAAGAAGTCGACTGCTGAACATAGGCTTCCCCTAAGGATCTCCATATCGACATGTTGGAAGCGTTCTGCATCCAGCGACTTCCTGCAACCTTAACCAGGTCGTCCGTCCACCTTGTCGGCAGGCGTGCGACCCTATGCGCCTGTACGTGGCTTCCACTCCAGAACCTTTCACCATACATACCAAAACCTAATTTACACGTGGAAAATACAACGAAATAGACACAAACAAAAACATGAAGGTGAAGCATTTGACAGCACAAATAACATCGTGGATCGAAGGGATACGACGAAAGATTTATTATTGTGCGTGGAATAAGGCAGGTGGGCTTCGGTAAAAATAGTTGTACGTACCGTAATCTGTTTATTTATGTGGCGGGTGAAAAAGTACGCATTCTCCTTGCTTCTGGGCGAGTTTACAAATGAAATGGAGGGTACATTGAATAACTAGGAAAAGTAAGACTGTTTATAAATCTGTTGCTGTCATTTGCGTATTGGAAATGTGCATTATTTTTTGAACTACACACAAATGGCTTTAATTACAATATTAATTACCCAATTAAATATAGCTGCTAATGTACTTTTTTAAGTCCATTAATCAATAGTGTGGACAGTATTCTTAAAAGTAATAATCGAAATTTTCACACCGATAGCCCTCTTTCCGCACTAAGACATAAGATATCAGAAATAACGCGAAATTTTTCCGTCTTCCAACACCCAGGTTCAAACGAATATTTGACCCCCTTTGTTTCTAATAAATTAATAAAACAAATGAAATACGCGCACAAACCAGATTTTCAATATCTATTTTATTGTATTTAATTTGCCTTATACGGTGCACTTTGTGGCCGATTGTTTAAAAAATCAATTTGCATGCTGGTTGGCCGCTCCAGACTTATCATGTAAGGTACGTCACAAAAAATCGACCTTCCATGTAGAGGTGTTCGGGCTCTCACACAGGCCGGAGGACTGAAGGAAGTCAGTAGAAGTACGATGTTATTACTGGGACCGCAATAATTTCGCCACACTGACATTAAGCATCACACAGCATAAGCTCCGTCAAAAATGTTATACAAGAATCGGGTTAAAAGGGCTTTGAAGAGCGGAGTATGCGTCCTAGAGGTTTTGTGAGTTTAGTAAACATATTTTATTTTATTTTCTATGATAAAGTTAAGAAAGGTATGAAGGTCAATGGTCTTACTATGGAGGATGCCGAAGATCCGGCGAAATGGAGGAGAATTAGCTGGAAGGCGGACCGGCACCGGCAGGGATAACGCCAGGCAGAAGAAGAAGATTTTCTATGATAAAGTTGTATCATTTTTTGATACGGCATTAATTGTCCCCTACTTCTGCCTGTATACTTGGGTCCAACTGCTTGGGCCTCCTCATACTGTCAGGTGTTTGAGAATTTATTAAAGCGGGCTGATGTGGTGAATGCGGATTATTTGACTTATAGCCAGGCACTATGCAGAATTTTCAAAACCTTTATATGATTTTGGATGTGGTTTAACAGTTTTGGGGTTATCCCAAGGCAACAGATAAATATAAAGGTTCTAAAACAAAATACAGGTGCTTTATTAAACTAAGAGAATACAGAGGTTTATAATGAAAGAGAAAATGTACATGTCGAGCCAATCCTAAATATACCTTAAAAATAATGAGCTATTAACAACAAAAACGATTGCAATGTAATTTGTTAAGTAACCAAAATGACTTCTCAAGAGCACTTGAGAGGCGAAGCAGTGATAATAACGAAAGTCCTCATTTCGGTTTGAGGGTAGTGAAAGATTTATTCACGCTTAGAAACTCATTTGATGACGAAACCCGAAATAAAAAGCAACTCAACAGCTTGAAAAATATTATGGCCGTAAACGAGAGAGGGCGTATCGCGTAATGTCCCCTAATGTGCGCGCATAAAAACCTCGCCCGCTGGCCGCGAATTCTCTTTAAATATACTAAATTTTATGCAAATTTCCTTTATGATCTTTTGGCGTTTGACGAGGATTAACACAATGAGGATTCGACGGTTTTATCTCTTCAATGAGGGCGCTAAAACGGTCTGTTGATTCAAACGCGCCTTGTCAAGAGCAACATTTTCATTCAATTAATTCGTTCTATCAATGATGTTAATTGTGTTTTTATATCGGTTCTTACGGTATAAGTACCTAACCTTTCTGAGAAGGTTTTGTTATTACAGGAATCGCTAAAGGTATAATATCTGATAAAGCTAAACATTACCTACTACAACACCGAGAAAATATATGAAAAGAAAGAATTTGGTTAATTGGTCTGTGTCATCTTGTCTTTGCCTAAATACATAAACTTTTTTATACGTGATTTTGTTTGATTATGCCCTAATATTGGAACACAAAAACAAGTTGCCTGTATTATTTTACAACAATCGAATAATAAAAAGCGTGGGAGTCAGATATTTTCGATTTTTCGCAACACCGCGGCCGTTCACATCAATATGCCAATAATACAATTTTATCCCACCATGCAAAGCTATACCGCGCCGTCTCGTATTTCAGCTGCGGGATATATCAAGGGACAATATTTCGTTCAGTGAAAACGGTAAGAAACGCTGGATAAATAAACAATAAGTGTAATAAGTTCCGCCGGCACTTCATGAAGTGTAAAGTGAAACAAATAGAGGGCAACATCGACATCCCAGCTACGCGCGCGGAATTCATTTAAAAACTAATATCTCACAGTCACGTAAGTAATGTTATAAGCTGTCGATCGCGCCGCTGCTAACAGCTTCCATCCGAAGCGTAAACAACCTATAATACCTGCTCCTCATGTCACGATTTTGCCAATAATTTTATTTCTACGAATTATTTTGCTTTGACATAAAATCGATAGAATTTTCGCTTATACAAGCAATGGAAAGTGGAAAGATTAGGTCCATGGTAGAGCTGGTAAGTGCAATCTGTACTGAAGCTATACCACCGAAATCAGCGACATTGTCAACAAAGACAGATAAAATTATCTTGAAATAATTATGGCATTATTCATAGACAGTTTTAAAACCTATTTTAGTCATCAAATGTTTTGTCCCTTTCAAACATCTTTTGAATTCAGTTTGAGCGACGAAGACAAAACATTCGACAGCTTAACTATATTTTAAAACTGTCTACGAATAAGGCTGTTATAATTGAAACTGCATGGAATTTGCATTATAATGAAACCATTTGTTTACCACACATTATTGATTATATCGTGGTTCCAGTATTCATAAATTAAAAAGCCATAAAGGTTTTTCGTTCACACCTTCAAGAGTAACTAATTGTCCGCCAGCCTCTCCGAAAATAATTCGTATATGTATTAAAATTCTCCAAACATTTTATGAGGCCGCAATATACTCGGGCTGGCAAGAAAATGTGCAAGTTCGCTGTTTGTGGGGAAAATCGTAAATAGCTGTAAAACAGGGGTACGTAAGAGCCATTCGGATACTTTGTTCTCGAAACTTTTAACGTACATACATCGCGCAATTACAACTCCAACTTGGCGTTAAACTTACGTGCTTTATGTGTTTCGATGCTCATAAATATAAACGAATAACTTAGCTGATAACTTTGTAATTATAAGTATTATAAGTTACATATTTCATATTTGTTAGAGGAGTCTGTAATTCAGGTAGAATTATTTCTTTCAGTTTGCTAAAGTAATATGGGCTTGAATATTCACTACGAAAATTTATCTATACTTTATACACGCACGACAGTTACTTCCAACGCATTCAATTATTAAACCCGTTTATCGTACATGTTCAAATTAAACTCGAATCTAAAAGAGCCGTATCAGAAAATCGAAATCAATCGGCCGCCAGTCGTGGATGTTTGTGTAAATGATCAGTTTTGAGCATTAATCGTCACCAAATAGCGTTTGCGGCGCCTCGTTTCAAATGAACTGGAGGTGAGCTGGGGCTGCTAATTTCCGCGACTGCATCACCTTCTGCCGCGTGCCGGCATTATTGATTCTGCCACTTGATTATTTAGAGATGCTGACTGTACGTCCTTTACGTACGATTTAACGTTGGTGATTGACATTCGATGTTATTAATTTAGATTAGCTCGTCGAATAATCGATGATTCAAATCTCACGGACAAATTGGAACGTTAGGGCTGGGGAGAGACTTCGGTTCTTTCAGCGTGTTCTATCGTTTGTTCCATGGGGAGTGCTCCGAGGAATTGTTTGAGATGGTACCAACGTCGCCTTTCAACCATCGCACCACCCGTCGCCGCAGTGGAATTCATTCCTACCACCTGGAAGCGTTCCCGAACATTATGTTTCCCGCGTTCTTTCTTACCACGCACGTGCAGGCTCTGGAATGAACTCTCTACATCGGTGTTTCCTGAGCGGTATGACCTGTCCTTCAAACGAGGCTTAAAGACAGTCTCCGTAAGGTAAGCTCCGACTTTGTTGTGCTGGACCCCTGGCACTGCGAAGGTCTATGGACAGCGGTATCCGCTTTTTATCAGGCGGGCTGCTAGCTCGTCTACCGAACGGCAATAAAAAAAAACGATGTATAGATGATAGAGGTTGTCAATAATATCTGCGTTGTTGTGGCTTGCTTTTATGGGTTTTCAATTTGCAGTGTAAAATAGTTAGTTGGATTAATTTTATTAATATTCATTAACATTGTTTATCGGTTTAGTTGCGGCTTTTAAATCAAGTTGCTAATCAGGTAAAAATTTACTCCCCTTGCAGTCGGGTCAGTCCAACCAACTAATCTACATTCTAAATCATATGACATGAAAAACTTTATGCGACTGAAATAATGGTGATGTAATTAAGATGTGACCATTGTCTTCCCTGCTTACCCAAGAGAAAAAACATAGTACTTTTATCGGTAGAAGGCGAAAGCTGTTAGTTTAACACCATTGTCAAGTGATATAAAAATGTTAAGCCATGCATTCAAAATTTGTTATCTTGCGGCTCCACCACTAATTATGAATCGCGTACGTCTAATTAAATTGTACATGTAGCTATCAATCCGATGACAACCGAACAGATGGATGGCCGTATTAAAGTCATACAAAAACCATATGAAGTAGATGAGAGTTTAATGAAGAGCGCTCATCAGTCAGTGTCACGTCCTGGGCAAGCTATTAATGCATGACACACATCGCGTATAGCGCTTCAAATAATTCCTGGTATCACTACGCTCTCATGATCTATGTTAGTAGGTCAGGTTTACAAGATTTAGTAGACTGCATTAGAGATTAGTGAGTTCGAATCTAAGACAAAGAGAGACAAAAGACGGAATTTAGTCCCAGAACTTATACAACATTGTTTACATTGACAGCCGCCATGGTGAAGTTGAAAACTGGTTGTGAAACGAGAGACCTCGGGTTCGATTCTAGCATTGAGACAATTTTTTGTAAAACCCCATTTACATGGGGAGAGTTTCTTGCCTCAAACATACGATTGTCGTAAGGATATAAAAAAGTTGCATCGTGTAAACATTTGTTAACACACGATAATCCTATGGCGGTAATGGCATGCGATAATTCATAATGGTATACGACTACGATTCTAGACGCTAGAAACTCTCCCCGGGTAACTGGGTCTTTAGGCCTTCAAATATCTGTTTTGGATCTGTGTGTTGTGACATAGAAGAGCTTTCGTAGTTTTTGATTTCTATGATACTTGACTTGTATTTTATTGGGGTTAATTATGTGTATGCATGTTGAGTGTAAGTGTTTATTTATTGTAATTTTACCTCAATTTAATATACTAAGTTATCGCAGTCGCTGTGTTACCTAAGAATTGTGTATGTTATGTTTTCAGTAGTGACTCTCTCATTGCGACGTCATATTTTTCGTATTGCTTCGGGCGTGTTTGCAAACGTGTAGGTATGTCGGGGTTTTCTATGCAACCATGCGTAAGAAAATCCTCTCTTTAGTGCTGGGTGTGCGAGCAAAGCAACGTAATCCTCAAAATGATAGAAAATATACTGGAGCTTTTCGTATTCAGCTCATCATAGAATTTTTTGTGAGATGTTTTTAGGAATTTCATTTTATATTTTGTTCTAATTTAAACTTATAATTAATGTGTAATCTATCAAGTCTTAAATACTTTAAGAGTAGATAATAAATATACTTCCAGTAGCACCGCGGAATAAATTATCATAATTAGTCATAATTTGTATGACTGCCTCGGTGGCGTAGTGGTACTACGGTACGATTGCAAAGCTGAGGTCTCGGGTTCGAATCCCGGGTCGGGCAAAGTGATATTGGATTTTTCTATTCATTATCAGCCCGGAGTCAGGAATTTGTGCCCGATATGGCGATAGGCTCGCCCCCTATCACATAGTGGAACGGAATATACAAGGCGAAACGTGGGTGTTCTGGTAGCACCTCTGCCTACCCCTTCTGGGAAAAAGGCGTGTGTTTATGTTGTATGACAATGACCACGACGTTAAAATTAAATTATTAATACAGAGTAAATGTACTCTTAAGTTCAATTATTCTATATGTTATTGGAAATGCATAACCTTTGTCAACAGCCGCATACTTGATTAAGAGCATTCAACGAGCCCTTTGAACAAACGAGGACTTTATATAATGAAAATTAACACTGATATGTAGGTTATAATTGATTGTATGATAGAGACCGTATCCAGTAGTGATCGATGCTTATTTCTAAAGAAAACTCATTATTCTGAACGATTGTAGACATTCAGTACTCGGTTGTGTTACCCCTAATGACTATCACAGCTGAATCAATGAAGGCAGGCTGCATACATCGACTTCATATGAGTAGTGTTTATTTTATTTAGTTATCACTTAATAATTACATGTACAAAAAGAAACTTTAAATTAGAGTCTTAAATTTAAAAAATATTTTATAGAAAAGCAAACTTTATTAACTATATTTCGAGAAATAAATGCCACAAAAAAATACAGAAAAGACATAATTTTTTACCTCAAAACGTGCATTTCCTTCAAGGTGTATTTCAAATTTCAATCTCCAAGCATTTCCTTCCTCTAATACCTTTTTAGTATTACGCAAAATCCCGAAGCGATTAAACGCTTTAACCCAGAATAAAAATGTACGGAATGCAATTTCGTATACGGCAGTATTCTTTTTACTTTGTTTAACGAGCGAGTTTAGTAGGTCAACATGTTTTTAAACGATACACGCTGGGTAAAGATGGAAATGATGAAGATCAATAAACTGAAATTAATTGATTTTCTGCCTCAGTGACGCGCTTTTGAAGAGCCAAATGTTAAACATTGCTTTAAAACAGACTGGCGATATTTATTTTTCCGTTTATTGCTCATCATTTTGCAGTTTGCGAATAAAATTGATGTTGAAACTGTCATGTTAATAAAAATCTCAGCTTACTTGGTATGGCGCGATTCGTGACCATATTTCGCAAGATGGGCATAATTATTACTTTAGAAAGGGTAGTCTAAGTTTAACAGTGGAAATCTTCAGTTATCGGTCTTCATTATCGTTGTTTAGAGATGTAACAACAGATAGAATACTGCCTCGGTGGCGTAGTTGTACTACGATACGATTGCAAAACTGAAGTCTCGGATTTGAATCCCAGGTCGTGCAAAGTGATAATGGATTTTTCAATTCATTATCAGTCCAGAGTCAGGAATTTGTGCCCGATATGGCGATGGGCTCGCCCCCCAATCACATGGTGGGACGGAACATACAATGCGAATTGTGGGTGTTATGATGGCGCCTTTGCCTACCCCTTCAGAAAAAAGCGTGAGTTTATGTGTGTATAAATTACAATAGAGATCATGTGGTTTCCTTCGAAGTAAATGCCATTAGTCATTAACACATTAAAATCATGTCAGCTTATTGGACTAAGACGCAAAAGGCCCCTGTATGTGGACTGAAATGGATAGATTGACAAAGTAACATTCTCGCGCCCCAGTAAAAGGAATCGGATATTTATGTGATTCCAACTTCTTTTATTTATGTGGGTACCTCCAGGGAATCGCGGAGCTTCAATTTTATGTATTTTAATGTCCCATCGTCGTATTGGCACAAAAGATATGCGGTTATAGATGTGTGGAATTGAAAGTGTGACGAAAAATCAACGATTAAATTGAAATTAAAATGTATAAACTATATTTTACTCGCCGATTACGCCGGCTGACTGCCTCGGTGGCGTAGTGGTATTACGGTATGATTGCAAAGCTGAGGTCTCGGGCTCGAATCCCGGGTCGGGCAAAGTGATATTGGATTTTTCTATTAATTATCAGCCCAGAGTCAGAAATTTGTGGCCGATATGGCGATAGGCTCGCCCCCTATCACATCGTGGGACGGAATATACAAGGCGAAACGTGGGTGTTCTAGTAGCACCTCTGCCTACCCCTTCTGGGAAAAAGGCGTGTGTTTATGTATGTATGTTATGATTACGCCGGCTTCGTTTTACTTTCCCAAAGAACGTAGAAATCTTACATTTTTAGCGTAAGAGTATCAATCTGCCACAAACTCAATCAAAATTATTAATACTCCCTTGCGTTTACAACATTAACGTGCAGCGTACTCACTATTCCATAAATCAAACAGCCTTAATAACCTCAAAGCAGTGCGGATTGTAAGTAACGAACCGTCAGTTAATTAGTGCGTTAATCAAGCATGGAGCGCTGTGTGTCGTGCGTTGCCGATCACAATACCCTGTGCACGAGTTCCCAAAGTGTGCACTGCCCCTGTAGAAAGTGAAGGAGGGCGCAGCGCCGTGAAGCAATTCTTTCAAATTTTAATTTTTATGCCTATCTACGTAACTGATAGACAGACAGCCCGACAGCATCCGCGGCACAGTTGATTAGAGGCTGCCAGTGAAAGAAGAAGCTACGGATTCGCTCCCCGCACTGAGACAAGTGTCTGTGTGATTGTGTGCTTGTGTGATGTGTGATCCACAGACACCTATTGGTTTCGGGTCTGGGTGTTTAACCGAAAAGTCTCTCATATTTTCTGATACCCACGACATAAGACTTGAACTTAGTATGGGGTCAGGATTATATATTATGTGACTGTTCGGTGTATTTGTTTAACTAGTATCATTGTACCTATTTATTTCGACCAGATAGATAGGTTAGGGCGCTGAGATAAAATACTAAACATGCATGTACGCGGACTGAAAAAGATTGAGAACCCGACCCTATTGACTGCAAACTGCGGCTTTATCGCGCTGTGAATACATGTCCTTCGCGTCATGCATACCCGCTACCCGCCAGGATGTCCAACTCGATTGTAATCTATTGATTCTTGCAGGTAGGAAATAAAATGCCAGCCAGCCTGCTTTATAACGGCTTAATGAAACTATTATGCAGGCGATGACGATGAGTAGTGGAGATAAGCTCAGAGAATGTGGCATGTGGGATTATTAATATAATACTCGTAGATACCTATATAGTTTGGTAGTCACTTATCAGAAAGGATTGCATCATTAGTTCGAGTATTCTTATTAATGCATGTGGCATAGAGAGATCAAGAGGTCTCAAGTTAAACTGCAATAATATAGAAGGTATGTAAAGTCTTAAAGTCTAATAATATTTTTATGGCATGTAAAGTCCGCCATCTCGCACTAAGCCACCGTGGTAGACTATAAGGTAGACCATCGAGAGTACGATTGAGAATGGTTCTAACCATTCTCAATCGTATTCTCTATTGTAGAGGAGGCTCATGCCCTGCAGTGGGACGTATCTGGGCTGATACAGAATATAGAAGGTAAGTTGAGAGGAATTTTCAGCAACAAAAATATTATTGTCTTTGCATGAATATGCTTACAAAAACTAATATATTTTAACGGTCTTAGTTATAAATCGTCGCATTGCGTAATATGCTTGTAAAATTGACAATCCCTAAGAAAGAAGGACAGATAAATTAAGGTGAAAAAATAAGAAATAGTATGACAAATTTGGAATGCAATGCTACTGCAACTATTTGCAATATTTTTTTTCACAAAGACAATCACTTTTTAACTCTGTACTGGATTCATCGTATTTATCAGAGGAGTAAAAAATACGTGTCTTTCCGCCAGTGTAGTCGCGAGATCCCACTCGATGATAATCGCTTTCTTGCACGTGAGATATCTGTAGAGGTAATCGCGCCGCTCGAAAGGATTGCTTTACTTCGAGTCACATTGGTTTACTCCCACATTAGTATAAACTAATGTGGGTGTGATTTTATTCCTTTAAAAACAAAGATTCCGACGAATTCAAAACCTCCTCCTTTTTTGAAGTCGGTTAAAAATACTAGTAATTTATGCAAGACTTATTGAGTCGTTGTTAGATAAACTATTTTGTTCAGTAATGCAACAAGAGGTAATTATTTTCAGAAGCTTGTGAAGATTTATATAAACTATTATAGAATCATTTTGGAGTCGTGCATTACTTGGACTATTTAAAAAAATGGTCCTGTGTAAATATAATATTAATTTCTTGATTAACAGCGACTTTTTAACATTTTACAATATACAGGGTATATCAAGACTGCTACCCAAAACGAAGCCAGGTAGGTTAAGTGACTACAGACACGATGCAACTAAAAATGTTGCACAAAAACGCGACGATTTTTTTTTGTGATGTTTTAAATATGGGCACAAAGTGTTTGGGTGGTAAGTCCATAGTTTTTGCTAAAATTGTAATTTAAAGCCTTGCGTACTATGAGTATAGCGTCTCTCTAAAAAGGTGTACATTATTTTTTTAGGAAAATGTATGTATTTACCACCCAAATACGATGATAGGAAAAAATGACAAAAAATAGTCTCTTTGTTTTGGAAAACATTTGCTGCATTGTGTCTAAAGTCACTAAAACCACCACCTGGCTTCGTTTTCGGTAACAGTCTTGATATACCCTGTATGTCACGTCTTGTATTATTGCATGAAATACCTCTACCTTAAACCTTTTCTAATTATATTTTATTCAGTTTTAAACTGATTTTTTGTTAAGGCCGGAACGTGAACAGCGAAAAAGGCACTCAAACGGTAGTCGGAAACTTATTAATTAGTCTCAATAGGGAAGTTGTAAGTTGTATAAAGCGTAGACTCTTAAGTCCGTAAAAATGTGCTTCAACTAGCTGGAGTTTAATTAAAACCGTGAGAGTGCCGTATTAAAATACATAGGCGGTAAAAGAAGTGTGCGTGTTCTGGCCATTTCTTTGGCCGGTCGGCACTCGGCGCCAGCCCGCACCAACAGTTTGTAATTTACTCGCTTATATTAAGGGCATGTCGTACTCGTCACTCATTACTGGAATCAGATGAAGGGTTTAAAAAGTTATTAGAGTTCTTTTTTGGTAACAAGATTTATTATGGTTCTTTTTTTCTTCAGCCGCAGGAAGTCCACTGCTGAACATAGGCTTCCCCCAAGGATCTCAATATCGACCTGTTTGAAGTGGCCTATATCTAGCGACTTGCAATCTTCACTAGGTCAAACAGTAAGACCTAAGCCTTGAAGACAAAAGACCTGACACTAATATTTCTTTGGGTGCTAGGATCAAAGGTGCGTCCTTTTGATTTACAACCGGTTCTTTTAATCAACTGCGAAACGGATGCGTGGGTGGGCGTGCGTGGGGATGAGGAAATAAAAGGTCCCTGTTGATATCTATCCGTCAAACTTTAATCTCTATTTTTTCAGTGACCAAATTTCGGTTATTAAAATGGTTCCCATGGTTGCCTGTGAGAAATTGCCCAGTGTGAAAAGACCGCCTTGTGTACCTTTACATACATACATAAATATCACGTCTTTAACCCAGAAGGGGTAGGTAGAAATGCAACCAGGATACCTACGTTTTGTCTTGTGTGTTCCATCCCACGATGTGATAGCGGGAAAACTATCTTTGTACCTTTATTATTATGTAATTTCTTTATTGCTTCTCTGTACGATGCAAAAAAAGGATTAAAGAAATAATATAACATCCCTATATCCTATTTCAGACATTCAGTCGCTGCCAAATCATAGTATAGAGTAGGACAGGAGTATATAGTGTGGAGTAGGTTCTGGTTTTCACTGTGAAACCGCGTAATTAGGGTTTACAAACTAAGACTTGTCAGGCTGGCGTCGGTTGAATATGAATCCACTTTACTTGGACTGCGTATGAGTAAATATTACGCTATTAGCGTTTATGCCTTGTTTATTTTGCAGAATGTAAATGTGTTTTGTAATTAATAGAATTTCAATGTGTATTGTGAGTAAACGCGTGTTGGTTAATTAAAGTAACGCGGTTTGGTATTGCATGTTGTTTATTTTCTGAAAGTTATTTGTTGATTGTCTCGAGATTGCGAAATATAAGGTTTTAGTAGTGTTTATTTTATTTAGTTTTGGTACAATAATTAAATTAATAATGTTTGCCAAAATTAAAAATATATTTGTGAAACAAGCGTGCTAGGTTTAATAATTACAATTGTATGCAAAATTTAGGGATAAGTTATAGCAGTAATGTTAAAATAGGCAATAGTTTTATATAAATTTAAAATACCTACATATTTACCACAGAAACGTAACTTATAAACAAATAAAATTAGCAAGAATACATAACCTAAATCAACTCAGCGCGCCAAGTAATTAAAAGGTAAACACATAATTTAAAAAACCGCAGTTTGCAACGGTCTGCTCCAAACTTGTGGGAAACTAGAAGTTTTATAGCAAGAGAACAAAAGTAAGGTTTTATTAGCGCTGTGTTTCAGTGCCGTGTTGGCAACTTATCACGTTTGCTTAATTTGTCTAGTTTTTGCTACTTCCACTTTCTCGGGAGATGCATTAGGTGCTCAAAGGAATGCTCGTTCACGTGAACCGAAACGATCGCCATGATTAAGTTGTGCACGCTCTTATTTCACTTGTTTGTATGGCGAGTTCTTTTGTGTAGTGAGTGCAAATGGTATTGATAAGTACTTTGTACGATATACAAGGTATATCAAGACTGCTACCGAAAACTGTTAGTAATATTGTGGTTTATCGACTAAGTGCGGATTTGCCGATATTAAACAAACATTGTCTATGCTAGTTGTCTATTAGTTGTACTTCCGTTCCTCTCTTGACACTGTCTGTGAACTGTATATTATTTGCATACGAGTATTAAATCTTTGTTAATCCTGTTTACCTCTGCATATTATTTGGCCAAAACCTAATAGGTTATGGGCCCAGCACGCCATGCAAGCATAAATATTAATATATTCTAAAAACAAGAAAATACGAATATAAAATAAAAATATGGCGTGCTCTCCAGCAACGAACAATTTTTCCATCGAGAAATTAAAGGGTATAGAGAACTTCAGCTCGTGGAAATTTATGATGAAGATGTTATTAATACAGGAAGAACTATGGGAATGCGTAGAAACGGATGATGGTAATAGCAAGAAGCAACAAAAAGCGTTGGCAAGAATCGCATTAGCTGTTCAACCGTCAGTAATACCGCATATCAGGAATGCAAAAACAGCACACGAAGCTTGGACAAACTTGTCCAAAGCCTATGAAGACAGTGGACTTTGTCGCAGACTAGGGCTCCTGCGAACATTGTTTGGAACAAAACTGAATGAGAGTGAGAGTATGGAAACTTACATCAATAAAATTACCGAATTATCACAACAGCTTAGTGAAATAGGATCGCCTTTGGAGGACGACTTTGTAGCAGTAATCATGTTGAGCGGATTGACGCCTGATTATGATCCTCTTATAATGGCAATTGAGAGTTCGAATATTAAACTCACCAGCGAAAAAGTCAAAGGCAAACTATTACAAGAAAATATTCGGAGAAGTCACAAAAATGATCCCGGTACATCTGCTTTATTGATTCAAAAACAACAAAGATGCTACAGATGCAAGAAAATCGGGCATTATATCAAAGATTGTCCTAAGTCTGGACATAAGAAGTTCATGAAGACTAATACAGACAAATCAAAGGCCTTATTAACTGCACTGTCAGCGAACACACATAGTGGAGTTTGGTATATTGATAGTGGTGCCGCTGCACATATGTGTGGAGATAAAAGTATTATGAGTTGTTTTGTAAGTGATGGAAAGTCCTTGGAGGTGAATATAGCCAATGGTGATAAATTATATACAGCTGGACAAGGTTCTGTGAATGTTCATTTGAAAAATGGTAATGTAAAGACAATAAGTAATGTTTACTATGTACCTAAGTTAACCGCAAACTTATTATCTGTAAGTGCCATGGTCCAAAAAGGTTATAAAGTAGTGTTTAGTTCTGGTATGTGTCACATCTATGACAATAAAACTGTGACAGCTACAGCTACGCTGTGTGACAATGTATTTTTATTGGATACCAGAACAACACCTATTTCAAATTTTAATAATATGAAATATGATAACCTAGTTGTAGATAATGCAGGATTAATGTCTCGTGGAATGCGTGATGTCACCGAGAAGGGAGAAAGTACTTCTCAGCAGGTATGGCATCGTCGTCTTGCACACCTCAACCATCGAAGTATGGAATTGTTGAGAAAAGGTATGGTTCTAGGAATTTCTTATAGTAATACTAGTTTTGATAAATGTGTATCTTGTATTGAAGGAAAGCAAACTCGTGTAACCTTTCCAAAGAATTCTTTCAATAGAGCCAAAGCTATCTTAGAGTTGGTGCACACTGACTTGTGTGGTCCGATGCCCACTACATCATTCAGTGGCGCAAAATATTTTCTAACTTTTATAGATGATTTTTCTAGAAAAACTTTTGTTTATTTCTTAAAAGGAAAAGATGAAGTTTTTAATGTTTTTAAAGGTTGGAAAGCTCTCGTGGAAAACCAAACTAATAAGAAAATTAAAATAATACGCAGTGATAATGGCACTGAATATATTAATAATAAATTTCAGGAATACCTGAAAGAGTACGGCATTGTACATCAAACGACTGTGCCGTATTCGCCTCAACAAAATGGAGTCGCAGAGAGAGCAAACAGAACTATAATGGAGAAAACGCGCTGCATGCTGTATGAAGCAGGCCTGAATCAGAAGTATTGGGCTGAAGCTGTCAATACAGCAGTTTATTTGAAAAACCGTTCGCCGTCATTAGCTGTTAAAGGTTGTACTCCAGAGGAGAAGTGGACCAATAACAAGGTATCAATTTCTCATTTACGTGTTTTTGGTTGTATAGCATATTGTCATATACACAAACGGACCAAGCTAGAAGCAAAAGCGAAGAAATATATCTTTGTTGGATATTGTGAAAATTCTAAGGGCTATAGATTACTAGACCCTGAAAATCCGAGAACTTGCGTGAAGGCTCGAGATGTAACGTTTTTAGAGGATAAGTTTATTAAAAGTCATAATGTTTCAATTAATGTTAATGAAGTGAATACTAATGATAATAAAACATCTACAGAACCATCTACTGTGGAATATATCCTCAATGAGGTTAATACTGATAATACTACTGTAACTCAACCTGAACAGAGATGTAGTGTTATAACAGTTAATGATTCTGATGAAGAAGAGTTATTCACGTGATTCTGCGGATGAAACTTATGTTCCAGATTTAGAAGAACAGTCATCATCCAGCTCAAGCTTAGAAAATGAAACTGCTTCAGACTCCTTGATGGCTCATTTTGTCAATGAAGTTTCTTACACCAACGACATTGGTGACCCATTGACAGTGAAGGAGGCGCTGAATGGTCCAGACGCAGAGAGCTGGAAACAGGCAATGCAAGATGAATATAATTCTTTTATTATTAATAAGTGCTGGACACTTACTGATAGATCTTGTGATCAAACACCTGTAAAATGTAAATGGATTTTTAAAAAGAAACGAGGTGTTGATGGTAAAGTCTGTAAATATAGGGCTAGATTAGTAGCTAAAGGATTCACACAGAGATTTGGAATTGATTATAATGAGACTTTTGCTCCAGTTGTTCGACTGTCGACTATACGAACATTGTTAGCCGTTGCTTCAGCATATGATATGGATATACATCACTTAGATGTAAAGACTGCCTTTCTTAATGGTGATCTCGAAGAACTAGTATTCATGGAACAACCTGAAGGTTTCATAGTAAAAGGTGAAGAAAGGAAAGTCTATAAGCTGAACAAAGCAATTTATGGCTTGAAACAAGCGGCTAAGGCATGGAATGAGAAAATCAACAAAGTTTTGTGTAGTAAATTGAACTTTAAGAAATCTTCATTAGAAGCATGTGTTTACTATAGACACAATGAAGATAAATTGATACTGATAGCATTGTATGTGGATGATATATTTATAATGTCAACACCGAATGCATCTAAAGAGATGGTTGACATAAAACAAAAACTCAAAAGTGAGTTTCAAATCACAGATTTAGGGCCAGCCAGGCATATCCTAGGAATGAGAATCTGTAAACAAAGGGACAAGATTACTTTAGACCAAACAAGTTACATAGAAAAGGTATTAAAAAGGTTTAAAATGGAGGATTGTAAGCCAGCAGTAACTTCAATGGAAACTGGCTTAAAACTCGAAAAATCTAGTGAAAAAGGATATGAAAAATTAGAATATAGAACTTTAATAGGGTCATTGATGTATATCGCCATAGCAACACGACCAGATATAACTCATGCAGTCAGCTACCTGAGCCAATTTAATGATTGCTATTGTCAAACGCATTGGAAAGCAGCGAAGAGAGTACTTCGTTATTTAAAAGGAACAAAACATTATTGTTTAAAGTTTCCAAGAGACAAATTAGTAATTTCAGGATATGCAGATGCTGACTGGGGAAGAAACGAGACAGATAGGAAGTCCTACACTGGATATGTATTTCAGGTGGGTAAGTCTATAGTATCTTGGGAGAGTAGAAAGCAGCGTACTGTTGCATTGTCAAGCACCGAGGCTGAATATATGAGTCTATCTGATGCGTGTAAGGAGGCTATTTTTATTAAGAACTTTTTACATGAAGTTTTAGGTGTATTGCTTAAAGTTACAATTTTTAATGATAACCAATCAGCACAGAAGTTATGTAAAACTACTGTGTTTCATGCCAGAACTAAACACATTGATATTCGGCACCATTTCATTAGGGAACATATTGATAATGGTTCAATTAATATTAAGTATTTATGTTCAAATGAAATGTTAGCTGATTTGTTGACTAAGCCTTTAACAAGTTATTTACACAGTAAATTAGTAATGAAATTAATGTTAACTTAAAAGGGCAAAGTTTGTTTTTATAGAAAATGTTTTTATTTCTATTATGTTTAGTGTTAAAGTTTTGATGGAAGTTAATGTGAGTATTATTTGTTTGTAGACAATATTTGTTTAAGGGCCAGTGTTAGTAATATTGTGGTTTATCGACTAAGTGCGGATTTGCCGATATTAAACAAACATTGTCTATGCTAGTTGTCTATTAGTTGTACTTCCGTTCCTCTCTTGACACTGTCTGTGAACTGTATATTATTTGCATACGAGTATTAAATCTTTGTTAATCCTGTTTACCTCTGCATATTATTTGGCCAAAACCTAATAAAAACGAAGCCAGGTGGTAATTTTAGTGACTACAGACACAATGCCACTAAAAATTTTGCAAAAAACGCGACGATTTTTTTGTAATGTTTTAACTATCATTGTGTTTGGGTGGTAAATCCTTAGCTTTGCTAAAATTGTAATTTAAAGCCTTGCGTACTATAGCGTCTTTAAAATGTCAGTTTTTACCACCCAAATACGATAATATGCAAATAAAAATTACAAAAAAAAGTCGCTTTTTTTTTGCAAAAATTTTAGTTGCATTGTGTCTAAAGTTACTAAAACTACCACCTGGCTTCGTTTTCGGTAGCAGTCTTGATAAACCCTGTATATGCACATAAAGCTGCTGCACTAGGTGGTGGTCAGTTCATATATCAAAAACTATTAAATGATATCAATGTTTATACAGTGGTAGTAATTTATTAGTAGATTATTATACAAATGTTTATTTTAGTTGAAATGAAAGTACAGGTTTCTAAATTTTGATATGACATCTAATTTGATGATTTGAAAGTATATCAGACTCGAAAGCCATCATATTGTAGTTCAATATCGTCATGTCTTCGCTCTGTTTATTGTGCAATGAACATCGCCTCAGTGGTGTAATAACACCATGTATGGCTGGTAGCCATAGTCCCAAACCTGCAATCGAAGTCAAAACCTCATACACAGAATTGCCAGGCGACCAATAATCCGACAAGTCATAAACAAAGCATTACAGTATTTACGAAAATATGAATAAATATTCAGCAACATTTATATGTTTTGTGTAACAACATTTTGGTTTTAATAAATCACATACTTTCATTAAATTGGTGTTTGGATGTGGCACGATAAATTCGTTGACAAAAACACTTTTGTACCGAATGAAAACAATAACAGCGAATGTGAAGTGAAAATATTTATAGCTGCTGCGATCAATCGTTTGTGCGCTCGCATAAAATTTTATTGAAATCGATTATCGTATTACGCGAACATTTTAGAATGTATCTGTATCATAATTTGCATAGTTGGATAATGGCATATCATTTTGTATAAGCCGATATGGGCTTTGGTTTGTTACTTTCTCTTGGGAGTCATTTTCTTTGACTACTACAAATCTGTGGAACCAATTGCCAACAGCAGCACTATCAGACTTGACGGCTTTCATAAAAGAACCTATTCCCACCTTAAAAGCCAGCAACGCTTTTTTATACCCTGTGGACTATGATGTTGCAGATGTTCATGGGCGGCGCTGATCACTTACCACCAGGTGGGCCGTATGCTCTCGTAACCATTGAACAGTATAACATAAAAAAGGTGGTTGACAAATGGACTTTATTAGACTTAGTTTGTGGTAAAGAAGTAAAAGTAAAGAGATTTTTGCCTTCACTACACATTCTAACAACAATAAGAAACAAAATTCACACTCACAGCTATGCTTCCCAAGCCTCGCAGACTCAAAATAATTTCTATCACCCAAGATCCATTAGATCGAAACTCGCAACACTTCAGCACTAACTTACACCGCTCTACAGCCACTACCAGATCAAATAATTCAATTAATTGGATTCAGAACCCAGTGGTTGAAGTGCGGTACAATAGATAGTGTCCACGTTGGTACAAACTCAATAAGTCTGCAAGAAATCGCCTTCTCCCGGGACAGTGTAAACAGAGCTGTACGAGATTACACCGGGTACAGTGAAAAATTTAGTGCCGAGGAGAGCGTCTTCGGTGCGCAGGAAATTGTGAAAATGCACTTAACTCGATACTAATGTATGGGGGTTTGCAAGGTAAAGTTTTTGCGAGTTTTTAAACAAGGTAGTTGATGGCGTCGGCGTCAGAGGAAAGTATTGGTTTAAAGGTTTTTGTGTTGCGGTGAATGACGAGAGCATGTCATTTGACTGATGGTTAGCGATATGACCGCTTATGGACAGTAGCAAAAACCAAACAACATCATGAATTACAAAGCAATGCTTAACATTCTACTACGCTTGCCATCCTGAGACATAAAAGTCTTATTGTATCCAGTAGTTCAAACCGGAACACAACAGTGCATTTACACTGATGTTTCGCGGGAAAAGCGACCTCTCACATATTAGAGACCAACCATTAGTAAATATTATGTTTTAAGATTTTCATATATAACAGTATATTTCTAGCTTTTGCTTGACATTAAGACTGTATATGCATGTAACAAATAGATATTTAGCTTTTTTTTCGAACCTATCTCATTATAATTTTATAAATTAAAACAAAGAGAACGACTAATAAATTTGTATTTTTTTTATATTTCTACATGTATATATATATTTTATAATGTATATGTAAAAATAAAGAAAGCTGTAAATAAAATAAAGAGAACTAATAAATAAATGAAGCTATACAGCTTCATTGTGGCACGATAATATAAAAAAGAGCCAATAAAAGAGCATCAGATGGCTTACCCGACGGCAAGTTACCATTACCACCTACGAATCCTTCTCTCCGCGCCCCAGAAAGCATGTTAAGCCATTAATCACGATTCTTATCATTCGCCAAAGGTAGCGTAATTTAGTCGCGTCATGGTTGGCTTATTTTTTGTTATTACTGGCCCCTATTACCTTTAGAAATACTCATTAGCCCAACATCTATAGTCCCTAACATAAGTCTAGACGTATTGAAATGTATAAAACGAATATATGAGTTGAGTCACCTCCTTTTGCTTTTGTGTCATGATTTTTTATAATATAGTTATGTTTTAATATTGTAATTAGAAATTGCATTGAAAATATGTATTTTAAAGAAAACCAAAAACATATATAGGTATTTGAATAACCTCAAAGGTGAAAAAAAAAAACAAAAGAAAAACTAGCGGAATAAAACATGACGTTCGAAGAACCCGATCATTTTGCTAGTCAGTTCTAGGTGAGCTGTAAAACCGAAAGGTTGTTTACAGGAATTCTATCTACTGTATGTATTGTACATTATTGTCAGTGTGAAGAAACTGGAAATATACTACCAAGTTGTTACCTAGAAGGAGTTTTTATTACAAATTTAGTCTAATAGACTGCCTCGGTGGCGCTGTTGTATTACGGAATGATTGCAAAGCTCAGTAGGGTAATTCACGTAATTAAATAAGTTCAGTTGCAGTGCAGTTGCAGTTAAGTTTCGATCAAAACAGACCTTTTCGTATTCTCGTAATTTTGACAACCGCTGTCAGATACGCTCGCGTCAAGTCCACGTCACGCGAGAAGTTTAGCGTATTCTACTGCTACGTGTTTTATGTGCGTGATTCAGATCGCAACTTGATCGGTATTCACGTGTAAGCTTTTTGCATACGACTGACGTACGTTGACGCGCAGCACCCGCGCAGTTTACGCATAGCTTAGGTGCAGTTCACGCGCAGCTAAACAATTACAAGAATACCATTTTGCACTAAGACGTAAACTTCATTGCAACTGCACCGCAACTTGATCGGCGCGTCAAAAAATTACGTGAATTACCCTACTGGTCTCAGGTTCGAATCTCAGGTCGGGCTAGATTTTTCTATTCATTATCAGCCAGGAGTCGGGAATCTGTGCCCGATATGGCGATAGACTATATCACATCATGGGACGAAAAATACCTGTGAAAAATACAAAGCGAAACGCGGGTGTCTTGTTACCACCTTCTGGGAAAAGGCGTGAGTTTATGTATGTTTGTATGTAGATTAATAACAAAAATTTATATGTTAAGTAATATAAATGTACGATTTTTTTATATGAAACAAAATATTTTACCTCAAAAATTTTCAAGCCGTCCAGTGCTGGACATGTCACCTGACCCATATATTCAAATTGCAAGCGAAGGATTTGCCTCGTGTGCATACAATGGCTCAGTGTATAGCACTTAGCTTCATCGTCGAGATGAAACATGCCCTACATCGCTCCTGGGACAGTAAACAACTTACAAACACGTTACAATAAATTCTCAGATTGTATCTCTGAAATTCCGACTAGACACGGGTAAATATTATAAATCATTCGAAATATTCTAATCTGTTTAAAAAATAGAGATTTGTTCGCCGTTTAAGCACAGATATATTTTAGATGAATTGTTTTATTTTTTGCGGTTAGGTTATTAATTTCGGGATATTTTATTATTGGTTTATGTAATGGATTTCGTAAATTGTGCGGTAATATATTAGAAATAGGAACAATATCTACATTTAATCTAACGCGCCAACACGTAGTAGGCCAGCGTGGTGGACTATATGGCCTAACCCGTCTCAATCCTCTCGATTATAGAGGAGGCTAGTGCAGTGGGACGTATTTAATGGGCTGATACACCAGTTTTACTTTCTTGTTTTCTATACAACCACGTAAAATAACGTACAAAAATAAATTATTTGCTTAAGACACATGCAATTTATCTGAGCACGCCTCTTACTCTTTTAGTATCCAACGTTTTTATGTAATGATTCTTGATTTTCACTTAGCCAAACTGTTTTTAATCTACGAGTATATACTAATTTATTCGGTGCCTCGATGGCGTAGTTGTATTACGGTACGATTGCAAAGCTGAGGTTTCGGGTTCGAATCCCGGGTCGGGCAAATTGATATTGGATTTTTCTATTCATTGTGAGCCTGGAGTCAGGAATTTGTGCTCGATGTGGCGATAGACTCGCCCCCTATCACATCGTGAGACGGAACATACAAGGCGAAATGTGGATGTTCTGGTAGCACCTCTGCCTAGCCCTTATGAGAAAAAGGCGTATGTTTATATATATACTAATTTATATCTATAAATATGTAAATCATATGAATTATTCGTGCAAACATCGGCTTAGCTGAGTTAATTTCTGTAACGTATACAAGAATGTAATCCCCGTACAGTGAAGTTGTATTAAGTTGAGCATGCCCTTATTTCGAAATCTATTAATGACTTAGTGGCAGTGTATGGAAAAATTGGAAAACATAAAAATCTACGATTACTTTACTGTTGGATATATTTTTTTGGAATTCTTTTTCTTATTTGACCAATATAATAAAGTGCCTCAAGTGGTGTCACAGGCATGAATCTAAATTTAGATTTATTTATTAAGATTCATTTCGTGAGTGGCATGATATCATGAAGAATCTAAATAAAATATTTGAAATTATCTAACGTACCCATACAAAAAAACCCACTATGTAACTATTTTTGACTTATTTTGTACTGTATCACACTATATACAATTTTCTCATAAGTTCACCCAAAGTACCAACAAAGAAACATTCAATATAAAAATATATACTCGTTTTACATTTAATTTAACAAATGGAAGCGTATAGTTGCCTCAGGAGCAGTTGGAAGCGTATCGGCTGTTATCCCCGGTAATAAATGCCAAAGCCTGGCTACGGTAATGCGCGGGCTAACATTTCCTAGACTTCCGCGCACTTAACCGATATTATTTTATAAACTATGACAGAGAGCTTATCCGCACGAACTGTCCTCCAACTATTATACGCGTAATAGATACTTCGGTTGTTATTACAGAGATCAGACGTGAAAAATCTATACATTTTTATAAATTAAGTAGGTTGAGTCGAGAAATTTAACCTTCGTAGTCTGTATTTGTTGTTAAACCTCTATTTAACATTGATAAATGTGCTTTGCAATGTTTGAAACAATTCTATATCTTTAATTGATTTTAATACTTTGATATATTTATTTAATTTTGTAACAGTTCAGTGTTGTTTTATTTTGACATAAGTACATATATACATACATAAACCGACGCCTTTTTCCCAGAAGGGGTAGGCAGAGGTTCTCCTGATAGTAACCAGGTACTCACGTTGCGCCTTGTCTGTTTCGTCCCAGGATGTGATAAGGGGCGAGCCAATCGCCATATCGGGCACAAATTCCTGACTCCGGGCTGATAATGAATAAAAAAATCCAATATCAAATTGCCTGACCCAGGATTCGAATTCGAGACCTCAGTTTTTTAATCATACCTTAGTGCAACTACGCCACCGAGCAGTCGATAAGATAAGTCCAGATATAAGTACTTTATTAATAAATCCCTTTATTGTTTCTACTTTCGTTTTTTGTGCGTCGCCATTTCTTCTATTTCTGATTTTGTTCATTGAAAAGTTTCTTCGAAGAGATAGCTATTAAAGCCGGCTTTTGTGGAACCATGAGCAAAGGGATTGTTCGTCTGTTTGATGTCTTGTTTTTGTCAATTACGCCTTTAGTACTGTATTGTATTGAAATATTAATAAAATTAATTTATTTAATTGTGGTATTTATAATCTTTTATTTTTTATTGTATTTTAACGGCAAAATTACTACAATGTATCTGAAATGATGTGTAAACTAAATGGAATAATTATGCAGTTATACCACTAAGTCCGAAAACGATGTATTTTTCCGCTCCCCTCCTGATTTTACGGGTCGGCAATACATATATGAACCAAGCGTTGTGGATAGTCATGGGCGGCAGTGAACAGTTACCATCAGGTGACCTCTTAGCTCGTGTGCCGGACCTATGCAATAAAAAAAAAACTTTAAAAAGTGGAACGTGGAGTTACTGCACTATTTTTATAGCCTTAACTCCCACTACAGGATTTAAAACGTTACTAATTTATTTAACTCTGAGTAAACTTACAAAATTCTTAATGTGCTCGATTTTGGATATGGATGCCTTTTGATAAATCAATAAAAAAATTAGTCAAACACCCTATTAAACACACTAATAAAGTATGCGAAATTGGATGTTAATTGGCATTCTTTTTCACTTAGCATATTGCTGTTATTTTCGGAGCATTGGATGTGTGTTGTAAACACGGTGCTCTTAAAGTTGGAAGTTTGCAACATAAAACAACAGGAAGCGCAACTCGGCAAATTGGGTGTATTCAACTCACCACCCTGGCTTTGTAAATTGGACGGGTCGGATCCAATCGAGGCCGCATTTTATCATAACGCAATTTGCATGGGTTTTTGTATGATATATTTGAAAAGTGCTGAATTCATGCAGTTTTTTTAATAACAATGCAGATGAAGATATCAATCGATTTTGTTTGCATCAAACCAAACATTGGTAATTATGATCGTCCGCAAGTTGCAAAATTCAAATCGTTTAGATACCAACAGTAAAATTTTTCTTTTTCAATCGTTATGCAAATGTAAACGTTTTATTGTTGCTAATGTTCGCAATGCTTAACAACGCTACTAAAAATACGTACACATTTGAGTTTTATATTTGTAGATTTACATATTTCTTTTTAATAAATATAGTGATCGCAACATTTAATCATGTGGTATTCATGCATAACCTCCCTTTCTAAAGTTGACTGACATCTTGAAATCATAATACACCATAAGCTACTTTCATGTCAATGTCCCAAGCAAGCGAAGGCTGATAGAAAAAATATTCAAAGATGCAAACAAAACCACGCCGCTTCATTCGGATTATTTACCTGGTTACAATGTAAATCCAGGTGTTTTGAAGGTCTGCTATGGATTACAGGATCAGTCACGAGAGCCCTTATTAATTTGTAATCATGACGAGGCTATAACACGGATTAAATAATTTTGCTGTGTGTAGGAAACACACAGCAAAATTATTTAATATAGAATTTAAAGTACTAAAAATAGAAGAGTTTTTTAGATTTAAGTGAATGTTACACATTGAAATAAAATTAATTTTTACGGATTTTATCGCGAATTTGTTTTAATTTTCACATTTTTAACTTCCCGACGTATCAATAAAATCCCTAAGAATTCGTTTTATTTCAACTAAAAATATTTTTAAAACTAACTTCCTCCAACATACATTTACTACTGACCATTGTTGACGATGAGAAGAATAATAAAACTCAGTTTCCTTTTTCAAATAAAACCCTTTTATTATGTGTTGCTACTTAATTTTATGTACAAGTGTATGTACGTTCGTCGGTTTGTAAAGCCCTAGGAGGCAATA
This sequence comes from Theretra japonica, assembly GCA_033459515.1. NCBI lineage: Eukaryota > Metazoa > Arthropoda > Insecta > Lepidoptera > Sphingidae > Theretra > Theretra japonica. The sequence goes on along the minus strand of CM065951.1, from coordinate 5,723,516 downwards.
AAATTCCTTTTTCTTTTATTTTACTACAGTGCAAGTGATAAAGTTTTTCCACGAAGCTTGTTTGCTAATAAATTTCTATTTACTTACACCGCAGTCCGCTTGAACACTGTATCTTAGTGCTTTTATTATTATTAAGTGAATCTCCATTACTATTAAAGTCTGTCAACATTATATTTGTGCTTTGTTCGTGGAACAAAGAAATACATTGGTCATCATTGTTTTAGAATGTCATAGTCTCTTCATTGGTTTAGTAGCAGCGTGTGCAGGCTATGAACGGTAAGCTCCTGGGTTCTATTCCCGGAACGGGCAATTCACTCTGTCCACCAACCCGCACTAGGCCAGCGTGGTGCACTATATGGCCTAACCACTCTCAATCGTCCTCTCGATTGTAGAGGAGGTTCGTGCCCTGCAGTAGAAAGTATACGGGCTAATACATGGAATTTGGCTCAATACGGCAAGATTACCTATGAAATCTCCCATCCCCTCTTGAGAGGGAATAAGATCGACGAACATTGAATACTATAATAGCATTACCGACCACGTCTTCGCATGACTATAGGGTCGCAAGGTAGGTAGGCAGAGACCTCCTCGAAGAAACAAAGGCGAGAGTATGTAATGTAATAAAGGCAGAAATGTAACCTAGTCCCATTTGCTCAGCACTAGAAAAAATGTACGTGCGCCTTTTGTTCGGGAAGCACTTCACCTCAAATTGAACCCATTAGTGAGTACCGCGCTCTATGAGGTACACACACGCGTCGCTGCGGCTACTGCTGTATTTCTCACACGGTTTTGTATATTGGAGAATTGTTAGTTTTTTTTTTAATGCAGGCATCTTGGAACATTTCACGGAAATCATTGGGTAAGCCGATTTAATTGTGGAGGTTTTGTGGCTGAGGATAATGAATTTTTTATTGAATAAATTGATATGAGATGAGTCGTGTTTTACGAGTATCAAATAGTTTGTATAATAGGAAATATGCGACCTAGAAATAAAATTATTAGTAATAAAAGTATTAGTATCTTTAAAGCTGCTTGAAAACTATCGTGATATTAATGTACTAAAATTAAGGTCTGATGAAGAACTCCAAAAATTAGAAAGTTAAAAAAAATAGTTTAATAAATTAGTGACCAAAGTATGTTGCCCATTAAGAATCACTGTCATTGTTTCCGTAAAATAATTAAGATCTTGACGTTGTATAGTAGAAAGTCGTAGTAATTGATGGGGAATTAGAAACATTAATGATTGTGACAGGACGAAATATATTTCCAGTATATCTTTTAAATTGCTAAATTTGTCACCCTTAAGCAAACTAATTAATTCAAAAATAATTGGTTTATGTTTTTTACATTGATACAAAAAGGCAGAAACATCAAAATACTGTAAATTTATTACATTTTACATACATTCATAGACTCATGCCTTTTTCCCAGAAGGGCTGGGCAAAGGTGTAACCAGGACACCCACGTTTCGCTTTGTCTTTTCCGTCCCACGATATTATAGGGGGCGAGCCTATCGCCATATCAGCCTAAAATTCTTGACTCCGGGCTTTCTTTTCTTTCAATCCATTATGACTGTGCCTGACCCGGCATTCGAACCCGAGATCTTAGTTTTGCAATCGTACCATAGTACAACTACGCCACCCAGGTGTGATATACATGTTTGTAATGTAATTGCACCTCCTCAGCATCATATCAGGTAACAGCTATCAGTAACATGTGTGGTCATGCATTTCGTTCATTGAGTGAGATTGCTGACGACCCAGAAGCCGGTGGTAAGATATACGTATCTCACTGACAGCATAGTACACGAAACATCGTGTACTATACTGTCACCACCATGCTGTTTCCACCAGAAATCCGGTCAAAATTTTATTTAATTTTAAGAAAACTTACAACTAGCATAAAATACAAAATAATAATTAAAACTAAATAGAGGTCAATTGAACGTTTCCACAAATATATTAAAATAATAAACACGCAACACACAGAGTGCTCCGCGTTTCGAGTTGATTCTGTGAATGTCTGATTTCTATCAGAGCATCATAATTGTAGCGATACGTAAAAGATAACTACCGCCGCTTTTTCGAATGCCTTTAATTTATAACCAGGTGCACTGCTATCACTATGTTGCGCCAATGTAAACAAATAAAAAAAAAAAACCCTGATGAAATTCCTATTTTAAAGATAACTGGCAAATCATATATGTATAAGATTTTGGGATGCGACGGGAAACATGATAAATACGAGTAGATGGTTATTTTTACGTATAATCGTGCAGGTATTTAATAAAATAAATAATTGTGTCAGTTAATAAAAAGTTATAGTAAGTAATCTAAAAACAAATTGTTAGCTTACACAATATTGATCATTTGAATAACATTAATATATCTGTGGTATTGAAAAATAATTGTAGCACTACGTAGCGCCATGTACTACGGCCGTAGTATATCTATTTCAACACGGCGTAGCGGCTTCATTTCTTTCTGTGCCCTTTATTATTATTGCTTTATTATGCGCCATTTTTATAATTGGGGATAGATTAAGCGGCTTATCTCGAAAGTGATTAGTGTCGGGCATAAAACTGTGAACCCGCAGCTGCGCAGGTGCGGTTCCTGCTTTTCAAGTTGGTAGATTATTACATCCTCGGTCAGGTTTACCATAGTACCTAATCCGCCTACAAAAGTGTTATTCCACCTTTTTTTATTAATAAAAAACAAGGAAACATCCCCAGTTGTAGTTCACACTGTAGATAAGAAAGGTTAGAACGTGGCTCCAACATTATGACACGAAAAAATCAGTGTCAGTGTTTTTCCGTGAACATTTTCTAACAAATGTTTTTGTTTAGAAAGAAGTTAAACAATTTTTGCATAGTAAGAAAAATAACTAAAAGTTATTTACATAAAAATCGGGAAAAGAAGGTTTGTAATGTGGAAGTTTTTCAGACAATCTTTGAACTTTTGTATAAATGAATAAAATTACTTACTTTCCGGTAAATTATTACATTGTATTTTTCGCTTCATTTCTTTGTGAGGATTTGAATTGGAGAATGGAGTTGTTCAGTCGAGTTTTGAGTTTCATTGACGTGCGTTTTGTTCTTTTGAGTAATGTTTTTCGACTTCTTATACTTTAAGACGGTCGAATGAGGAGGATTCGAAATCTCTCCTCAACTTTTGCGAACTTTGACTGACTGCGGTTATTAATTACTATTAACAAGAGCTTGCGGAACTATGTTATTATAAATTAATATAAAAATACACTCAATAATCATTTACACAGACACGATTCCACATTAGGATCAATCAAGTCTGTGTCGTGAATAAAAGACCTTTAGTCAAGTGTCCAGACGTGATACAAATCTTTGTAGACATTTATTTTCGAGTGGAAATCGAACCCACCGCCTCTCATTTCATAACCGCCCTCTTACTAAACGTATTTGAGAGGAGAGTGAACCAACGTTTTTCTTCTTTAAATTCACGCCAGGAAGTTTGTTATAGTAGTGGTGTTTAAAATTGTATCCGCATTATTCCACAGAGAGGGAAATGCGCAATAGAATTAAAAAGAACTAGCCAAGTGAGCAATTCAAGGCGTTAATGTCAAGTGTTCGGCGGAGGAAGTATTTTATTTATAGTACTTGCGTTCCGTCGACGGTGCGCCCGCCTGCTTTGAGTGTGACGTCATTATTTTTGCTCCAAAACAATGACGTCATTGTAAACGATAGCTGTGGAATGGCGGAGTATAGCAGGCAAGCTTTGTGACTAGGGTTTGAGTTTGAACCCAGTTTTGTTTTCAATGCAGGACAGTGTGATTGATGTTTTGGTCAATTGTTCTCCTTCCGTCAATATGCGACTGAATTTGGCCACTATAGGCGCAAAGGTTAAGAAGTTTATTTTCTGGGCCCGAGGTTAAGGGTTCGATTCCCGGACGGATAAATATTTGCATGGTCTACATATTTTTTTTTTCTGTGGCTTGAAATTCATGCGTATGAATTTTGGAATTATAAACACACCAACGATAAGGAATAATTCGGGTGTGAGGCTACATTTAGCATTAAAAAGATAATGTTCAATTAATAAACAAGACTATTCATTATTAGCCCGGAGTCAGGAATTTGTGCCCGATATGGCGATAGGCTCGCCCCCTATCACATCGTGGGACGGAATATACAAGGCGAAACGTGGGTGTTCTAGTAGCACCTCTGCCTACCCCTTCTGGGAAAAAGGCGTGTGGTTATGTATGTATGTAAACAAGATCGTTTTTAAACCATATATCAAGACATTTTCATCTTAACACAGAAACACACTACAATTAAAATATTTCCAACGAACATTTGTAAAGCTTGTGATTTCAAGTTGCCATATTTCATAATAACCACAATGCATTTCCTCAAAAATAGAAGGTAATAAATTTAAACAATAAGTACAGTAAGCCTGTTCATCTCACAATAAGTACGCTTCGCTGTGTTTCCTCTTACAAAGCAACTGAACAAGACGCGGACGCTGCCAAAACCGCGACCGACATCCGATGATTCAGTCTTGCGATGTTAAACATGTTCTCTTCTCTTTGTTATAAGAAACTGTCATTTTGTTTCGATACAGTTTTGAGACATAATTCGACAATCTAAGTGGCTTACTCGATTACACTACATGAACAGTAAATGCATTTTGACAACTGGCTGTGAAAAGTGCAGCGTGGGACGTCCACCCACTAGGTGGTCAGACGACCTGGAAAAGGTCGCGGGACGTCGCTGGATGCAGGCTGCCTCCAACAGGTCACTGTGGAAATCATTAGAAGAGGCCTATGTTCAGCAGTGGGCTTCCTTTGGCTGATGGACGGATGGATGATGTGAAACATGAGGCCGCGCGTTCGATCCCCGCATCGAAACAAATATTTGTGTGATCCAGGTATTTGTTTTGGGTCTGGGTGTTTGTGAGACCGAAAAGTCTCTGGTAGCTTCTGATACCCACGACATAAGGCTCGATCTCAGTGTGGGGTCAGGACTATGTATGTGACTGTCGGTGTATTTATTTATTTATTATTATTATTTTCAAAATGATAATATTTAGGAAAGAAACTAGAAAGAGAGAACCAAATGAGGGAAGAGGAGGTTGAAGGATTGTCTGGTCTCTATTAACGTTTCTCACTAATTAATATCCTCTGATTTTTCAGAGTCATGTGTGTATTGATAGTGAATCACTACGAACTATGACGGTGAAGGAAAAAATCGTGAGGAAACCTACATACCATAGCGATTTGTAAAAAAATCCGTAAAAGTCCGCCAACCCGCAGTAGGCCAGCGTGGACTTTATGGTCTAAGCTCTCTCAATTGTACTCTCGATTGTAGAGGAGGCCCGTGCTTTGCAGTTTATTTGACAAATTGTATCGATAACTTTTTACCCGATAAATCTATTTTCGGGATCCTTGTATCGTTTAAGATTGTTTAACAATTTCGGCCGTAAATAGACTAGAGCAGGGCTTTAGCCCTTTGAAACTTGAAACTGAAACGAGACAGAATCTCATATAATACATTGACGGATGTGTTACTAACGATTGAACCGATTAAGATGAAATTGCGGCGCGAGTGATCCCTGAATTAACATATGGGCCCGTTGTGATCACGGAAACCGAGGGTATTAAATGTTATCTGTTTGTATGCCATATTAAACAACATTACAAATTTATCTTTTTGTGTCTTTTGTGTCTTTGGTAGTCCACAGCTGAACATAGGCTTCCCCCATGGATCGCTACATAGACTTGTTAGAAGCGGCCAAAAAATCTAGGGAGTTTAATTCTTATAATAAATAATAAAGCTATAATAACGACGGGTTAACATGTCATTTACACACGCCGGTGTAAGAGGAAGTTTGTGTTATGTACCATTTCACGAGAGTTAAGACTCTACTGTGCAGTAATAAGATATACATTCCATCTACAATGCTATCAAACAAATAAATAATATTCAGATTATTAACAAACACAACTCTAATTCGACAGTGGTATACACATCTTATATCTCGTGCAACTATAAACGACTTTAGGAGAGTGTCCTGTCCTCACACCTGCTACTGCTACTCCTGTAAGTCAGGATCAACAGTGGCACGCATTACATAATACCGAGCATTGAAGCTCAGCGCCTCTCCGGGAATGTCTAACTTGTCTTTAAAACTATAAACGACTTGTTGGTCTAAGGCCCTGGTTCGAAACAAATATTTGTTAGCCACACAGACATTAGCTGTCCATTCAGCTAGCTTGGTTTTACTTGGCCAAGCAGGCATAATATATTCTACAGGGTGATATTGCAATATGGAGTTTAATTTAACCCACATATATCTAATCACCCTAGGTGACATGAGACCACGACATCTGTAAAGTGATCGAAACGTCGGGAAATTAAAAAATTAAAATAATAAATCAAATTCGCGATAAAATCCTTAAGAATTCGTTTTATTTCAACAAATTACAATGTTATCTTGGGTGGTTAGGATAATGTGGTTTAATTTTAATTATCATATGTCAATATCACCCGTAATTTTAATTATCATATGTCAATATAAAAGTGCGTGGTGGCCTGTTGGTAAACGGACCAGACGCGGCTGCCTACATGTTCACGGTGGTCGCGGGTTCAAATCCCAGGGCACATCTCTGACTTTTCGGAGTCATGTGTGTATTGATAGTCAATCACCACGCACTAAAACGGTGAAGGAAAACATCGTGGGGAAACCTGCATACCATAGCGATTTGTATAAATTTCTATGGTATGTAAAAGTCCACCAACCCGCATTAGGCCAGCGTGGTAGACTATATGGCCTAACCACTCTCAATCGTACTCGCGATTGTAGAGGAGGCCCGTGCCCTGCAGTGGGTCGTATATGGGCTGATACAATACAATACAATACAAAAATTCTGGGCTGCACAGGGGAACATGATAAATAGAGTTTGTTTTTACTTTTAATCGTATAGGTATCTAATTAAATAAAGAATATTGTGTCAGTCAAAAAATGTTATTTAAACACAAATTGTTAGCTTACACAATATTGAACATTTGAATAACATTAATTTATCTGTAGTATTGTACTGTCGTATATGGGCTGATACAATACAATACAATACAATATCATCCTGTTTATTAAATAATAAATTACTCTTTTACAATTTAATTTCAATATTACTTAGTGTTGGTTCTGTTAATATGTATACCCCTTATATTGTTTACAAATCAATCGCAAGTTTTATTGACGCAATGTCGTTGAACTCGTCGATTTAATTCAAAATAATTAATTAAAGGGTACGTTTATGAGACTGACATATCAGAGACTTCGTTGTAGGCACGTTTATCTTAGTAAACTTTTCTTGAAATATGCTAATTTAAAGTCCAAAGTTTTAAATATTTAAAGAGATTCCTTTATTTTAACAACTCAAATTGATACACCCGCGTCACATAGAAAATAATCTTCAGCAGTTCACGATGCAACTTTGTCAGGATTCTGATTAAGCCATAGGTGTATATTTGGAATGACCAAGGTTTAATTGTGTTGGCTGGTGGATACTCTTTACTACTTTCCTTACTACGCTAATGTAAATCGATTGTAAAATGAAATGTTTTATGTTGCAGTCATTAAATTAAAAAACGATCACACGCCCTTTATAATTCAATTTCGCAATGGAATACTGCATACTTAATTTGATATATTTATTACATGTGTAAAGCTGAAATTTCGTGAATTACTATATGTGATTATTTCGCAATAATCATATTCTGTACGGCGCAGCGGAATATATTGCGTAATTAATCATCCAGTGCTAATTAATTTTATTGGTAAAATTAATTAAGAAATAACAGGAATTTAAATACTCGGTAATATTCAGTGGGCACAATATGTATCGAATTCATTACATGTCACATAAATGTATATTGTAGAATATGGTGATAAGAGAATACGTATCGTAACGAGGATTTTTTATAAATTAGTTGTAATTTAAAATCTGTATGTGTTAATTGATTTAATATTTCATTTAGTCAGTCAAAGGAATATTTCTATTAATGTATTTTAGGATTATATTTAAATGAAAACTATATTCATTTAAAACAGTGCTTTTGGGGACATTTGTTTTATGCTAAAACCTTAATTTTATTCTTAATATTTTTTTATCCGCTTCATTCCAATTGGTCAGGTCCTTTTATAAATGAGCAAACAGTTAATGATTAAATAACTTTAATTTCTGATCTAGAATATTATATTACTTGTGACGTCATGGATATTAATCTGCGCGCAAAACAAGATACGCCAGTCATCGATATGAATAATGCGCACACCGAGCGGCTACTTAACATAATGTGATATTGATAGTACCAGAAGTAAGTTTAAAAACTGCGATCAAATGTGCATTAACAGGATGATGTAGTTACTGAGATTAATCAGTATCAGCCTACATACGTCCCACTGCAGGACACGAGCCTCTTCTACAACCCAGAGTGCGAATCAGAAGTGGTAGAGCCACGCTGTTGTCAGTCATGATTCAGCATGAATGAAATGAAATGTAATCCCAATAGAGTATTCAGAAATGCAAATAGAGAAGGTTGTTTCAAGCATGTCGACAAAAATATAACGGCCGGTGAACCCGCGGCCTTTCGTTTTACAAATAACGCTTCGCTCTCCATGTCAAAGAGGAAATAAGTTTATATTGGCCTTTACCATTTTAGCCTAAAGCGTATTAAGAACATATTTGTCATGAGGCAGCCTCCGTGGCGCAGGTTAGACGCCGGCTGTGAAACGCGAGGTCGCGGGTTCGATGCCCGCATCGAGACAAATGTTTGTGTGATCCACAGGTATTTGCTTCGAGTCAAGGTGTTTGTGAGACCGAAAAGTTTTTCGTAGTTCTTGATACCCACGACACAAGACTCGATCTTATTTTTTTTTTTTTATTCTGGCAAGGCATGATGACTGCACTGCACCTGATGTTAAGCGCAAATCCCATCCAGACAGAGTAACGAATGGCATCAGACGGCGGTCCCATGCCATTCGACACAATTATGCTGGCCTGCTGAGATGCTTCTGCTTCTTAGTGTGGTGTCAGAACGATGTATGTGACTGTTGGATGTATTTATTTATTTATTAAATTCTCATTTAGAGTGAAAATTCGTAATATTATAAAAATATGACGAAACAATATTGTTTAAGACATAAAACTTTAGAAAATTCTTCATAAGAGTTGAACTAAGTTTTATGCAAAACATCAGTTATACTCAATTTTTGTGACGTCAACCGCGGGCACCCGAGTATAAGTGTGTACTGTAGGTAGGTACACAATAATGTAAAATTAATAAATTTCGCGTGGGCGATCGATTGCTGGCAGAGGCGGTGTGTTCGAGTGGGGCCGTCGATCTACTAATAAAGAGTGATCGATGCGTTTGGCCGCCGTGTCTGTTATGAGCTGCGATATACCCGGTACCCGCGCCGTGCTCTGCGCTACCCGCCATACTCGCCATACTCACTATACCCGCTATACCCGGTCAGTATGCACCTATCACGCTCCGACCACAACCGTCGTAAATTTGAAATGATGCCACCGTCCACGTCTCTGTGAACTATTAAGCATAAATTTTATTATCTACATTGTTTATCGGCTCCCCCATTGAAGTATGAGCGGTGAATCATTGTCGTGTGATGCATGTCTTCGTGCGAAATGGACGTTAGACGTTATTTATTGCGTAGAACCAACGTGAGCTTAGCGCACAAACAAATTTGATTAAGATGCCACTCGTAATCCCCTCAATCATTGCGAATGGCGTACATCCAGAAAGAATATGATTTTTCCACGTATATTTTTACTGCGAACATTTGAACATAATCAAACGTGTGAATAGGGCGCTAACAATGGCGTCGGTGGGAACTGATATAACATTCCGGCGGGAAAAAAATATAACACGAAAAAAATGAAACACATAAATCGAAGCGAAATATTTCGTTGCCGGCATTCATGGCATTGCGTCCAACTACACAGCGAAATAGTATAAAGGAAAGGTATAAAAGCTTACCCTTTCTGAAAACACGTAAATAGGAGCGCGGGGCGTTCGTTCGGTTCGGATGGCGAGCACACACGCGCACCTACGCTGCCCGCCGACTTACATACGGGGAATAAACGACGTGAAATGGGAAAAAAGTTAAATATGTATGAGTGCGGGTAAATATATAAATCGGTATATAGAGGCGTTTATATAAAATAGATGGAGAGCGCGCGGGCGCTCGGCTCAGTCGCGGCCGATCCTCGGGCTCGCAGCATCCTGCCGCGCCGCGCCGCCGCCGCCTCTCTCCGGAGTTTTGGCGCGCGAGGCGATATTACATTGCAAAGTATACAATATACTCAAAATGTACCAAAACTTTTCTAACACGCTGTACTGCGAGGACTGTGTATTTGTGTCGCTTATTCAAGTTGCCGCTGATTTTTGGACATTCGAGAACAAGTTTTTCGAACTCAAGTAAGTGTTTGAAACTTTTTAAAGTTCGTATTAAAATTGATTTTGGGTTTCTAAGCTTAAACTGGAAATTGAAAAAATAAAAGATAATAGATTTAATAGAAGTGCGTTGGTTTATTTTCGGGGAATAAAATATAAATGACTTAAACAACTTATTCATTAGTATTCACCGTATATCATATTATCAGAAAATATCTCCGAGATTCCGTAATTTATTTTTAAATTACTATTATAATTTGTTATTTTAAAAATTAATGTGTGAAATATTAAAAAAAATATTTAATGTCAAAAGCTTATATCCTAAATTTAGAGGAATAATATAATATTTTAAAATTTTAAATGAATTTTTGCGATGATATTTTTAAATAATTATTGAATAAAATATTGCGTTTGAATATTTCACTATTTCCATATTTAGTGTAAGTGTAACATAATTTAACTATTCACAAACACGGTTACGCATAAAGTTTAAGCTTCAATTTTGATTTACAACTGTACGACGTATTTCGTAGCAACTACGTAGGCCGTAGCAATATTCGTAGACCTGCCGTATGTTACTGACTGTTACCAAATTAATATGGTACTCAAGTATTAAGTGCGGGCCTGGTACATACTACCCACATTCGAGTTAATTAATCAGATGAATATTATGCCGGGTATTAGAAGTGGCGATATATTGAAACAATTTACTTTTCCCGCACTGTACGACTGACAGTTAAATTAGAGCCGCAAATAAATGAAGCGTCGCGGTGCCATAATAGGCTTGCTTTACATTACCCGCTTACATAAAAGGAATTTACAAGTATTACATTCTGAAAATGTAAAATAATTTTTGCATAACGCTTTCTGATCGACGATAATGGAAACTGGTTATATATATAAAAATATATGGAGCGTTAAACTGGTTAGCGTAAAAGAAAAGAAAATCGAATATAAAAAGGATTTATAGTGTTACAGTGAGATGAAATTCGCAAGAAAAGTGCCGAAAGGTTGTTCAAGATCATATGAAATTCAATTGCGGTAGCCATAGTTACAAATGACGCGCTCCCGGGGGCGTCGCTCGGCTTTGATATTTTATTTTAATGTGCCTTGTTGGGCTCAATAAAGGGGATAAATTTTCTAATGGCGACATTACGCGTGTCTACACGTCGCGTCGTTTAAAATTTCCACGAATGTATCATTGAACGGGAAAAATATTTCATAAAATTTCCTTTGTGTTAAATTATTTTTTCTTTTTATGAAAACTCTTTTGTTATGATGAATCGGTAGTCTCTTGGAAATGTAATTTAAATGTTAGCTTAGATTTTTGTGTTTTATAAAATGTCCATCTTCGGAAGTAATATTTTTGTTTTATATAAAGCTTTTTTGAAAGTTTCATCCTAAATAATTACGCTGTTAGGTTAAAATAAACAAATGGGAATATTTACGGCGCGATAAACTCGGCAATCGGCAATTAACAGTAATCAGCCAATTAAAATCCATAAAGTCGATATTTTTGCGTCAGTCGCTTTGAAACGTTTATAATAAAATTTAAGATGTCCCGAGACATTAATTAATTCGAATCGACTTCGAATTTTCATTTGATGATAATAATAAACTGAAATTTAATTAAATAAAGGAATCTTGTGTTTTCACTGAATACTGCTGTGAGGTCGAATTTGAGGGAATATTACCAACTCGACATCGCTAATGTTTGTTGTTCATACGTTTATTGTTTTGTTAATAGTTTATTTAGTTTCATTCTTTTTGGTAATATTGACCTTCCAAGATTTCGTGGAGATGGTGCGACTTTATGATTTTAACTATAAATAATTACATGAAGTGGAAAAATAGTTTTTTTTCTGTATTGGATATTTGTGGATATGCTGTGTCGGGTTGGAAGTTTTAATTATAGCCATTATGCAGGAGATCTTATGGGCTGCAGACACTTTAAAAAAATTGAATCTCTTTTGTATCTATTCCATCTTCGTGATTATTGTTTACTCTTAGAAACAGGATTTTACGGGGATAATAAAAAATTAAAGTAAATATATTAGAAAATTTTATCCAAGCCGGCAAGTAAAACAGGTTTTTAATCAAAGAAATACGCTCAGTTTCCATAAGATGTATATTACTTATGCTATTATATACGCTAATCATTGACAAAAAACAATAAATACTCCATTTCCAGAAACCACTGATTCAACAATCGAATATCAGACGACAGTTCTCAGACGTTACAAAACATTCACAGTTCGGTGTGTCTGTAAGCAACGAACCACGACGAAGTTTGTTGAATAAGTATTACATTATTCAAATGCGTAGACTTGAGTACGGGCGGGCTCTGGCGGATAAAAATAAAACCTTATGTCTCACAAGGCACTAGACGACTGCCCACTGCTCTTTGTTGGATTTTAAACTTATTTTTTGTCGATAGAAGCACTATACTTTGGATTAATTTTTAATTCTAGTAATAGTAGAGCACTTCAATATTGAATATACGGGTTTTAGCTTGTTGTTTTTGTATTTCTTATTCTTCCATCAGTAATATTCTTTAATAAGTAATAATAATAAAATATACACCCAACAGTCACATACATAGTCCTGGCCAAACACTAAGATCGAGTCTTGTGTCGTGGATTTCAGGAGCTATGAGAGACTTTTCGGTCGCACTAACACCCAGACCCGAAACAAATTTTTGTGGTTCACACAAAAAATTGTCTCGGTGCGGGGATCGAATCCACGGGCTCTCATTAAACAGCCGGCGTCTAACCAACTGCGCTACGGAGGCTGTATACGATTATATTTTTCGGACCGTTTTCTTAAAAGAAATCTTCAGCTCGTCAATTTCAAGTATAGGGGAAAAATATCGACCGCCTAAAATCATGTAGGTTGTTCTCATCCAATTTTTTACATCTCGGACGTTTTCCAAAAATAAAAACATAAAATTCGTTCGTGAATCTAAAAATCTATGTAACACTAGAGGTTAAGGAGAGGGCCAGTCGCAAGTCTATACGCCAGTCGTTCTGCACCATGCATTAAAACTATACTAAAGTGCAAACTCCGCTAACTTTGAGATAATATTAGTCAAAGATCAATGGGCATACTAATAAGATATTGTATTATAAGCTAAAAACTGTATTAATTACCCTAGCGGCAAAATGACCGCACTGATACCCGATGGCAAGTACTAAGTAGGTACTAAGTGCAGTGTGTTTCAGTGGCGAAAAGTCATTTTTTTTTAAACGGCAAGAAGAAGTCCCTTATGACGTGTCATACTAAATTACGATAATTCGTGTTTTGTACTTTTAACAAAGCATCATGTTCGTCCTCAATGGTAGCTATTATTTTCGAAACGATATCTTCTAATTTCTCCATGGCATTGTAAGGGATATAAGTTTTAAGACACATATTATGATATAAAAGGGAAGTCGGTTAGAATCGGGACGCTTCGCCACCGGTGTGGTCCAAGTTAAGTATCCACTGGCGCGACACATTGTGGACTGACTCTCGTCTGTCCATAATTATGCCTCTTTAGACATAATAAAGTTGTAATTGTATAAGGAAATTAATTAGCGAAGGGAATCTAATTGAGTCTTTTGTTTTACAGATAATAAAAGATGATGACCATCCTATTCATCGCTATTCTTGGTGAGTATGTGTTTTACTTACTTAAAGTTTAATTTTTAATTTATTTTAATACATTGTGTGCTATTAATCCTTATCTCCTCTCGTATCTCACACGATTTCTACTCATTTTCGGGGAACTGCGACATATAGAGGTCATTGGTGATTGTACAGCCACGAGCATCACTTTCTTTCAACTTAACTGCCTGATGTCCTGTTGGACTTTTTCTCTCTATTTTATATATTTTTTTGCACTTCTATCAAACTTTGCCGCAATTTTAATTAAAATTAAAGTAATCATATATTTATCCTAAAATTTTATGGGATTAAAGATAAATAATTGAATATATAATGAAGTTATGTAGAAGTTCACACGATTAACACATTTCCTGTTGTTAATGATGTAATTTTCGACAGCCCGGCGGCGCTGCAACTTCTCGGAGTTCAGTGTATGCTCAATACTCCGCTCATGAGAATATTGGCGTATCACATTGGCGCGAAGGAGTTTAATTGCAATGCCAAATAAACGTGTTAATGTTTTTGTATGTACTTAAAGAGACAGGGAAATTATATTTGATTTTTAAATAAATAATAATAAATAAATAAATAAAGAGACAGGGAAATTATATTTGAGATTGCAAATAAATTTATCAAAAAATATAATATAATATAATGAGTTTAATTTATTATGGTAAAAGCTACCTACAATATTATTTGTTCATAATGTATTGTTCTTGTTTTGGTCTCATAAAATTTCAAATGTACACCAAAACACTTTGGTGGCTTGTTGTGAGGGATTTTTTAGAACTTTCTAGAAGTTAACTTAGTGATAGTTCAATATCGCAGCTATCTATAAGAGTCTGAGTCAGTGGATAAATGTTTATGGCTTATTATGACATTTAAACGATATTTATAATTTAATAGTTTTGAAACAAGGCCGATGAGGAAACATAGAATTCAGGAGAAACATGGGTTTCCTGGTTGCAACTCTACCTACCCCTTCTGGGTAAAAGGCGTGATGTTTATGTATGTAGGTATGTAGGTGTGTATTATTTTATTCATTAATATACGACTATTAAATTAAGGTCTTCTATAAAATACTTCAAAAACATTTTTATTGTACGCGTGATAATTCTCTTTATGTTCGAATAACATACTTGTCAAAAGCAGAGTCTGCGCATAAAAGTTAAAAACGTTTTTAATGAAATTTAATTTTAAAAATATATTCGTTCATGGATTCTATGTAACAGAGATACCTATCTGAGCGGGCTCCGCTTAAAGCTATATAAATATTTTACATTTTAATTTTGTGGTAGTGGCAAACTTTTTCCTCTATTACAAAAATTACTTCAAAGACATTTTCTTTTTCCCTTTATGGCACGATATGAATTGAATTTTAAAAACTTCTAGTTTTTTAGTAACCACTAAAACTGGAGCAAGCTTATAATATATATTTATATGTGTATTTATTACAGCATCTAAGCCATCTATATATTAATTCTTAATTCTATTTTCACTTTTTCGGTTTAGTTATGGTTTACGCAACTATCTCACTTTATCTCTGCATTATCTTAGATACGACTATGGGAGAAAGCTTTGAGCATTGAGCCCATCTATAAACGTTAATGTAAAATATGCAAATGGACAAACACAATCGCACATGCCACGTACAGTAACTAAAAATAAAAGAAAATCGCAATCACAAATTATTCTTCTGTTTGTTTTAGTTTTCCTACAACATTAATTATAGCATATTAAAAAGAGAGTTAAAACTGGTTTTTAATTAAACCGGTCGCCTGTGTTGTGGACACGACATGACACAGAAAATATCTCATGAAGTCGTTTGCAGGAACCAGCCTTTATAACATGCAGA
Organism: Theretra japonica; assembly: GCA_033459515.1. Lineage (NCBI taxonomy): Eukaryota > Metazoa > Arthropoda > Insecta > Lepidoptera > Sphingidae > Theretra > Theretra japonica. The sequence continues at coordinate 5,707,566 of CM065951.1, read as the reverse complement.
TGTTATTAAAAAATATAAAACAACACGATTTTATAATATTATAACAGTATTATTACGTATCGGGAATTCTAAAATCTTTTTGGATTTGTAAATATAGATAGCTTATTTGGCTGCTGGGTATAATGGTGCTGTAAGGAAAGATCATAGATAGATAGCAGTGATAGTCCTTCTTGCATCTTCGTTTTTATTTATTTAATAGCGCATTGGCAGGAGTTTATGTATGTACATATATGTATATTAATATATTATGAAAACTTTTATGTTCTTTAAACTAGTAACTATCACATCTTTATAAATAACTAGTGGTTCGGCCCGGCTTCACCCGGGTGCAAATACTGTTTGAGTCCAGTCCACATCACTAACATATTATAACGCGTACTAACTTTTTTATATTTAAACGCAACATGACTTCCGTCGTTTATAAGGTAGGCCTTCGCCGTCCGTCTCATCATCTCCCATAATCCAAGGCATGCAAGCCTGTCCTCTCCTGTCCTAATTCACCCGCCTCATACTCCATTCCATCCCTTCCCTTGAAGTTTAAAAGAGTAGCAAATATACAAATTCTTTGTTCATCCCACGGGAACATATATTTCGGGATAAAAAGTAGCCTATGTGTTAATTCGGGGTATCAGCTACGCCCACACCAAATTTCAATAAAATTGGTTCAGACGTTTAAGTATGAAGAAGTAACAAACACACAAATTTTCGCATATATAATATTAGTAGGAAGTAGGATGTCCGGTACTGCTTATAAAAGTCCATCAATTTAAAGAATTGTGCAATTATCTTACACTATTACTTCCTCATTTATTATTCATACCTATTATTATCGACTCATTTTTCATTCAAAAAACATTAAATCGGAACATATTTCCCATAAATGAGTTTGGTAACGCCACATACACATTCCAGGTGTTTATATATGTATAGTAAGGATAGACCAGCTAACTTGAACTTCACTAGTGTATTTTGGATTTGACACTGAGCGGCATTGCCTCCAACAACTGCCCTGTAGTGTTAACTTTTGCGACCTTACTCAGCTGAAGTTACACTTGAAGCCCTCAGGAGTTGTAGGCGAGTTGGTATTTGGTACACTCGTGACTGTCTACAGTGAATTAGAAGGTATAGGAAGCGCCAATGCAAACGTGATAATTAAGGATATTTAATCAGGAATATCCTTATGAAGTGGTGGCCTGTAGGTAAACGGGCCAGACGTGGCTGCCAATATTTACATGGTGGTCGCGGGTTCAAATTCCATGGCACTATTCTAACTTTTCGGATTAATGTGTGTATGGATAGTCAATCACCACGCACTATAACGGTGAAGGAGAACATAGTGAGGAAACATGCATACCATAGCGATTTGCAAGAATTTCTACGGTATGTAAAGTCCGCCAACCCGCACTAGGCCAGCATGCTGGACTGTATGGCTTTACGACTCTCAATTGTACTCTCGATTGTAGAGGAGGCCCGTGCCCTGCAGTGGGACGTACATATATGGGCTGATACGATACTTTACGAATCAGGGATATTTTTCTTCGATGATATAACAGCTTCTACCGAGGGTAGACCAAAGAAGCGCTGGCTAGATGTCGTTAAGGGGGATGTGATAATCAATAGTTTTGCAATTGAGGATGCCGAAGACCGGACGAAATGAAGGAGACTCAGTCGGAAGGCGGACCCTAGCCGCGGCCGGGATAACGCAAAATAGTATAAAGGAAGGTCTACCAGCTTTTAGTTGAAACAAAATTAATAGTGTTTGCTATAAAATGCTGGTATACACAAGGATTTAAGTATCTTAATAGTTTACACATAGTAAGTTTTAAGTTTCCGACAAAACCCAGTGGTTTCACAAGTTGAAGTGGTTGTGGGCAGGGCACATAGCGCTGATAGTACTACCTCATGGCTGATGAAATGTTCCAAGACCGCTCTTTATATATCCAATCAATCCAATCCATCAGCCAAAGGAAGTTCACTGCTGAATATAGGCCTCTCCTAATGATTTCCACAGTGACCTGTTGGAGGCAGCCTGCATCCAGCGACGTCCTGCATAATATGAATAATAATATAACGACAAGAAAAAAGAATATCTACACAACCAACGCGCAGAAAATAATGACTGCGGTTTACGTACTAATTTCCCCCTTTCTTTAATAAAATCCGAATAATACTCGGTCAGTTTGCTAAACGCAATGTTGTTGAAGCCACCTCACTCGCCCACTCCCAGCACATCGGTTAATTGTTTGTTATCTGCTAACCTCGCCCGCACTTGCTGGATGTGTCCACAGCTTCATTATCCATTTGTAAAAGAGCCTATCCTGGATAATCGATTTAATTTCAAATTTAGAATTAGGATCGAAAAGTTGTTGTTTTATGACTATTGAACGGTACAGTAGCGCACAGTTTACTCGGATTGGTGACCTTTAACGGAGCTAAATTAAATCTTGTATGAAGCGTCTATAGCTAGATCATAATTATTCATTGGAAAATCTATGCTCAAAAGCTAAAGCATTTTTAATATACAGGGACCACTGGTTGTTCAAAAGCGTAGATTAAAATGATGGTGCCGTACCATCTCTTTCTGTCCTCCTATTGGCTTACATTTGACAGGTTGTCCAACATTAACGAATTATTAAAAAAAAATAGTTTAGGGCTATTGAATTCCATTCAAACTTGCTTTAGACTGATAACAACTAAATATATTTTTGGTTGCCAACGGAATTTGTAGCAATTTGTTGTGTAAATAATTAGTTAAATTTTCACTAATATAGCGTTGCTACCAGCATTATGAACAAAAAACAACTACGTTTTTGATGACGCAAATGTATGACAGCGCTCCCTTTATATTATAAATACTTTAAGGCTTAAAAAAAGACAGTATTGGAATGTCGGACGCGAGTTTTGCTTCTGATTTTTTCCTGTTCTCGGATGATAAAGCATATATCTTTATGGAAATAAGTTTCATGATTGTTGTGGTTTCCGTATCCATTTCATTTATTTTTATACCGAAAATTTCCAAGAAAAAATACTACTAACAACGTAAACTTTTCTTTTTGAATTTATATCGACGAGCAAACACTGGAAGTTATATGTACCTAATCTCAAAATGTATATTGAAAACAAAACAATTTATTCTTACAACAATGTCGAGTCGGAACAACAAAGACTTTCCAACTATTGTCTTTCAAGCGGTGTCTCTTTAAGTGAGAGCTGTAACAAGTTAATTGCATTCTTAATTAGCTAGTTAGGTAATCGCTGTAAGCTCTTCCAGTCACTTTATCTATACTACAACACGTACAGTAGCGAGTCTTTGGTTAGTTTAACGAGACGGCGGGTAACCACAAATGCCGAAGGTTGAACGCTTTGTGCGATTCAATCAAAGCCGCTTCTGACCTATGTAGGTATACAAATATTCCTTTAATCCACGCTCACATAAAAATCAATCAATAAATAAATGGAATTTGTAAAATCGCGTCTATTTCCTTTCCTATTCCGACGGGATTACGTTTGAATGACGCAATTTAAATTACGAAACGGACTTTCTACCTACATTTTAATTTAAATTGAATTTTTTCGTGTCGTTTATTTTAATTTGTGACGGAGTCGCCTTAAAACGGCGTGACCCGGAGCTTTTTTGCGCAATAGAGGAGCGCTATTAAAATGTTTAATTTTTAGTGAAAACCACGTCTAATTTTTAGAGATTGCTCTCTTGCAATTTATATGTAATTAGTTTGTTTTTCGCACTCGCGTATATTTATTAAAATTTTAAAATAAATACTTGTTTAAAAATTATTTTCAACGTTATCAATCTACAAGTAAGTCGAAACCTACTTCAATGTCAAATCATATCATTTTGACTTCTATACCTACACTATCTGGTATTTAAAAAAAAACATTAAAACAACAAAGTAGAAGGAGCGATGGCATTAAATTAGAGCACGAGCGATCAGTGCGGACAAATTGGCCCTTCACGGCGAGCCGCCGCGTCATATTCTGAACGAGGAAACAATTTAGCCGCGAGAACGATTTTATGCTGATTTTTTATCTTAGCCCTCGAGCTAAATATAACGATGAATACATATTGGATAATTTGCATTAGTTGTGCTTTATTGAATATTACACAGAATACTAATCAATAGTTTTTAGTATAACATTTTCTTTAACATTATGAGTTTTTGTATAACCGTTATATATGGCAATAGGAGGATAAGTTACTGCGTTATTTAAGAATAAATATACCCGATAGACATTTAAGTATTTAAATATACATCCCAATACCAAGAATCCAAACATAATTTCATTGACAGCCTCCGTGGCGTAGTTGGTTAGACGCTGACTGTGAAACGAGAGGCCGCGGGTTCGATCCCCGCACCAACACAAATGTTTGTGTGGCCCACAAATATTCGTGTTGGGTCTGGGTGTTTGTGAGACCGAAAAGTCTCTCGTAGTTTCTAATACCCACGACACAAGACTTAATTGATCTTAATGTGGGGTCAGAACTATGTATGTGACTGTTGGGTGTATTTATTTATTTAGAGATATAATACGTCGCGTCGATCTGGCAGTCCCGTGATTTCCATATTATACGTCGTCAATCTGCTTTCATATTAATCAAATAAGAAGTTTGAGACTAATAATAACTGTATATTAATATCCAACGAAGCATTTTATTTATATTCCAGACTTTGCTAATTTAAACTTTTCTTTGAAGGAGTAAACATGTCGTATTCTGAAATTACATGTCTCGAGAAACCCCACCGTTTCTGTTTATTATAATACTTTTAGCCGTATTTCTCATTTGTAGCTATTTTACAAGGACAGTAATTATGATAAAATGCCGTATAAACTACATACATGCATATATAAACATCACGCCTTTTTCCCAGAAGGGGTAGGCAGAGGTGCATTTAGGACACCCACTTTTCGCCTTGTGTGTTCCTTCCCACGATGTGATAGGGGGCGAGCCTAAAGCCATATCGGGCACAAATTCCTGACTCCGGGCTGATAATGAGTAGAAAAATCCATTATCTCTTTGCCTGACCCGGGATTCGAACCTGAGACCTCAGCTTTGTAATTATACTGTCGGACAACTACGCCACCAATGCAGCTTTAAAAACTGTAAAAAAAAAATGTATTTGTACACTAAACTGTGTTACGCCAGCGCTGTGAATTAGCGCCCATATCACCTCTCTTGATGGGCGACTTACAGCGACTCTCCCGCCCACACACTCGGGACTGGCTCCTGAAAGTTTTACTGGCTGACAGCTCTTTAACTTGGAAAATTATGTGTAGTAAATATAAGAATACCTCCATGTGACATTAAAAGTAGGTATATTAATGTTGTTGTCCTTAGAATTAAAGACATATCTAGAGAAGTAAGAAAAGATAAAATAAATAAATACACCCAAGAGTCACATACATACTCTTGACCCCACACTAAGATCGACTCTTGAGTCGTGTGTGTCAGGAACTACGAGAGAATTTTCGGTTTCACAAACACCCAGACGGGAGACAAACCCTGTGGTTCACATAAACATTTGTTTCTGTGCGGGAATCGAACCCGCGGCCTCTCGTCTCACAGCCGGCGTCTAATCAACTGCGCCACAAAAGTCTGTCATATAAGCTATATACTCGTATAATGTTAATAGATGGGGTTCTTAGCGAGATACAAAGTATATTTCAGTTATACCGCAAACATGACGGAAAAATTTGAAGTAAACTAATTCAGTAGACAAGTCCCAATAATACTTGAATATCGTTCGATACAATAAGAGAAGTTTGTGCAAAATAGATAAATCAGGTTGAGATTGCAAGGAGTCGTTAGATGCAGGACTCTTCCAACAGGTCAATGTGGAGATCGTTGTGGGAGGCCTATGTTCAGCAGTGGACTTTCTGCGGCTGAAGAGAGAGAGAGAGAGAGTTAAATCAGTGGTATTGCCCTTACAAAACTGAGGGACAACATATTATGCTATGGCATAACAGTTCTAATATTATTTTATATAATGTTGTTTTCAAATTGCGAATTTTAAATATTATATTTTTGTATAAAATTAATCTTTTACGTTTAAACTTTATTCGAAAACATTTTATATTACTTTATTACTTATTCAGAAAATATTGGAAAATTCATCAAAGCAATTTTGCGATTGGAGTGATTCCGACTGGATTTATTGTAGTAGGAAAAATAACTGGAAATGAAATTATCAGTACATTTAGCGGAGTATTTCACTTGTGATAACAAATTTCCAATAATAAAATGTTTTTTATCACGCGATTTGCGGATATTATAAAGACAAATATTTCAAATACCTAGACCCGAATATCTTTTCGCCTGTGAATTTTTATATAGTAACAAGATAGTGAATCTCGTTGGTCGCAGTAGTTCTCCCGCCCGCCAAGGCAACTCAATGTAATAGACAGTTGCAAGTTTCTGTAACAACAGACTCAAGGTGGTAACTTCTGGTGTGGTAGGATTAAGTAAGAAGGTACTAATGTCCTTTATCAATACACAAGTATATGATTAAAGAAAAAGTAAATATTATATAAAAATCACAAGCTTTCCTTTATTGACAATCAATACTGCATTATATCGGTGAAGGAAATCATCGCGAGTAAACCTGCATACCATAGCGATTCGAAAGTATTTCTATAGTATGTAAAAGTTTGCCAACAGGTACTAGGTCAGTGTGCCTAACCCCTCTCAATCGTATTCTCGTTTGTATTAATAAACAAAACCCGTGCTCTGAAGTGGAACTTGTATGGGCTGATAAAATAAGTTTTCGTAAGCAACAACCTCCTGTTCTATGCCACCCACTCATCCAACTTCTGAGTGTTGGATGGGTAACCAGAGCAACTGAAGTTACGGTCGATATCGGAGAGTGATTATTAAAAATATCATATTTATAGTCACGTATTTTTGCGTATGAAAATGTCACGTTTGGTGGATTTAGGCCGAAGACAGGCCTTCAGACGTCCCTCCGAGTGAATAAAGATGTTATATTTACATGTAAGTGGTCTTCGGGTCGTTTGCTTACCGCCGTCGGCCGCTCACGTACCCGTGATTTGCGTCCGATATTAATAATAGTCTGCGGAAGCCGTGCAGTCAATACCAATAAGCGAGGTCCGAAGCACCGAATAGTTTATTACTCCGCTTTGTATGGGAATTGATTACTTTCAATTGGCGAATATCGTAATATGTAAGCTAATATTTGGTTATGGAGTAATAATAGTGCTCATTTGTTCGGATTTGAATAATTTATGAGTCCTCTGTTTCTATTATTCGCAAGTAACGTCGACTGGGGGCCTATTCCCAACCACTTTAGGCCAATTGAACTAGCTACCGAAAATAATAAAACATATTGCGACAACCCCATGTTAGTGTAGCATAGGACCATATAGAAGAAGATAAAATTACATTACCATTACCGCAACCAAATATTCATTTTTTTTAACCTTACTGCTGGTAGGTCTCTCATATGTGCGAGGTCGCCTGGGTAGGTACCACCGCAATGTCTATTTCTCCAGCCAAACAGCAGTGTAAAAGCACTGTTGTATTCCGGTTTGAAGAACATTGTAGTCAGAGTAACTACTGGACATAATGAGACTTAACATGTTATGTCTTAGGATATCGAGCGCAGTAGAAGCCAAGCATAAGTTTATTATTCATGGTTTTGTTTGGTTTAGCTACTGTCCATGAGCGGTCGTATCGCTTACCATCGGGCGAATGGTATGCTCGTCTCGCCATACATTGCAATAAAAGAAATATCAGCGTATCAGTAATTTTAAGGAGCATTATTTTATAGCATAGGTGCGCCAAACGAGCGAGCAGGTCATCTGATGGTAAGTGACCACTGGTGCCCATGAACATCCACAACGCTTGGATCATGGATGTATTGACGGGCCATCAGATCGGGAAGGGAGCGGGAAGGAAAAAGGATGGGAAGAAGAAAGGAGTATGCACAAGAAACATAGCTCGTTATAAAACCAATAAGGGATATCTTTATTAAAATATGCAAATATGTCCTAAGCTTGCATAGTGGGATGATACCGGGGATATGCACACGAGTGTACGTCCAGGTTGAGAGGCTCTTACATAGAAATGTTTTAGTTGTATTAAATCCGTCCGGTTGTGAGTGGTGTTCGAGTGTAATCGCGAATACACTCGTGTGCGTGTAGTATTATAATTACCCGCCAGTTCTGTGTGTTATAAAGTGAATGTATGTTACGCCGGTGTTTTTATTTATTATTATGTTTTATTATTTTTATCGGGTATTCTGCCTGTATTTATAATTCAGAATATAGGCTATCTTCAAGTTGCAATAGTTGATATACGAGTAAAGGTTTAAAATGGTCCAGATTTTAATAAAGCAGTAAATTGTATTTTACCAGTTTTTTGAATTCGCAATTTGCTAATAGTACTTTCGTTAATGATATTTACAGAGATCAATAAGCCAAACAGAAATTACCTCACCTCGATATTTTCGTCGTGGCGGGGCTATATGCCGGCTGTAAAACGAAAGATCGTGGGATCGATACCCGCACTGAAACAAAGACTCGATGGACTCTACTGGACTCTTAGTGCGAGGACAGGACATTTATTTATCTAACAAATATGATTGCAATTGCGAGAGTTCATTTAATTATTTATCATCATTGTGTAGGTACTCTATCTCGCATTGCCCATAAGGGCAATGACAACCAACCTAGCCAACCCGTCCTATAAAGGTCGGGTTGGCTATTTCACACTGAAGTCAAAATTATCTCTACCAAAAAGTTAGTATTGCTCGGCCACATTCAACGCGACAGTTTAAACCAAAAACGTCGTAGATAGTATTAATGGCAATTAACAATCTCTAGGTGCCTAAATATACTAGTCGTAATAACAATTAATTATTATTAACAGTCCTAGCCACCTAAATGTAGGTACTAGGTTGGGTCCGGAAATGCGACTTAGAGAAATGAGTTATTACGACAGGATAATCCAGAGTAGAGGTTCTGTACCGTCACACTGAGTCGTTTAATATCCCTTGCATCTTCCAGTTGCGGCGACTAGTTCAATCGTGCTTATCATTGTTAACAAAGTACATAAGATAATAGCCAGATAGCCTCCGTGGCGCAGTTGGTTAGACGCCGCCTGTGAAACGAGAAGCCGCTGGTTCGGTTCCCGCACCGAGATAAATGTTTGTGAGGCCCACAAGTATTTGTGTCGGGTCTGGGTGTTTGTGAGACCGAAAAGTCTCTCGTAGCTTGTGATACCCACGATACAAGACTTAATTGATCTTAATATGGGGTCAGGACTATGTATATGACTTTTGGGTGTATTTATTTATTAATTTATTTAATAAATATAACCCAGAATGGGTAGGCAGAGGTGCTAAAGTTCGCCGAATTTATTTTTGCCCTAAGATGTGGTTTGAGCGAGCCTGTAACCATGGCGAGTGCAAATTCTAGTCTCAGATTACTAATATTATGTCTCTCACTTTGTTTCAAAGTGATTTTCATAACACCATCGGGAGACAAGAGTGGCTGAAAATCAGCGCTTTTCGGTACTAAGTTGCGATCAGTATAAGCTGAATCATTTCTTATTGCACTACAGTTCATTCTTAATTATTTGGCCTTTGTAACAAATTTGAAGCAATAAATTGTTTTTTTCGACCTGAAAAATCGAAGTCAAGACCTCGACTACAATGCCAAAAGACCAATCTTTAACTGATACGTAAGCAATTGCATATCCAAAACGTATTTACAATATAATATTACAAGAATAATATTTCAGTGTAACGATGCAACAAAAAAACTAAATGAGTTTGGGTAAGCAGCAGATACTCAGCATGTAGGCACTCTTGAGGTAAACACGCGCGGTATTTAATGTCGTGTATGATTCAAACGTACACCTTTTACGTCCGTAATCCCCCCGAATGAGAAGGGGCGCGTATCTCGCGCGGTAATGTGCAATGCACGTCTGTTACATCAGCTGTTTTACGCAGAAGGTCTGACAATTACCAAGAGTTTAATGTTTTGATTTTATAATGGTTTATTAATCAAATTTGTGTGGATAGGAGGTGTAAAGTCGGAATAGGTAGTGTCTTTGGTGATAAGCAAAATAGTTTTTTCGTGGCTTAATAAGTACCTACCAAAATTCAAAATACTCTAACAAATAGAAGTATCTTTATTATAGTCAGCGTCAGTTTTATAAAATTAAATGCGATATTTATAATATTTTATAATTAATATTCAGAGACTCAGAGACAACTTATTTGGTCTTAAATAATAACGAGATATGTCTTTCCAAGTAACCACATCGATTTCTTTTCTTTTATAACCACTGAAAAGACTTTTATGAATAAATAAAAGATACATTTCAATAACAGTCTGGGAGTCCTTTTACTTTATGTTTTATTACTAAAGGTCTATTTTTGTCCAACTTTATCTAGTAAACTTCATAACTGTGTAACAGCCGAATATAAAAATCCTTTTATTGACAGTCCGCAGAGTTATTTAATATTTTTAACGCAGATAATGTTATTAAAGTATTTTACAGTTTTCGGTTTGCATTAAACTCGTTTACGTTAATATTTTTCAAAATTACTGATTATTAGAGTCATTTTTTTAACATAGTTCCCACTCATTTATTCCCAATGGACGTGGAACCAGCGCTTAAACGGAATAGCTTCGCGATCAATCTACCCTGACGCTGAGAGATTACGCCAAACATGCCTGATTTTATCTGCTTTTGTGGGTAATGTATTGGCCAAATTAAATGGACGATAGATTAAAAAAGTTCAAGCGAATCGCGTTGACGGGCGAACGGCATACTGATGCTACTAACATATTAAAAGTTCAGTATGTATGGATATTTGTTACTCTTTCACACAAAAACGACTGAACCGATTTCAATGAAACTACAGTAGGTATTGTATGATTATACAGCAGAATAAAATACATAGGCAATCATATAGCTGATGACGCAAACGAAGCTGTGGGTAAACGCTAGTAGTTATACAGTCGTACGAGAAACAAGTAGCCAATCATTTAATGAAAGGTGGTCACTGCGGCCCCAAAATATCCTCGCCACGTGGGGATCGTTGCTGGATGTCCGATTTTTGAAAATCGTTTGAACAACCTTCCCCTCCTTTTTTTCTAAGCGGGTGAAAAAAATAGAAGCAAGAATTGATAAACTTCGGAGTATAGAATAACTATGCAAATTAAACTATGAAAATATAAAACTTTTTATTAACAGGGCATTATACATTTTGGTAGTGTTGAAAACGAAGCCAGGCGGTAGTATAAGTGATTTCAGACACCATGCAACAAAATTTTCGCAAAAAAAGCGTTTTATTGTTATTGTTATTTTTTACTTATCGTCGTATTTGGATTGTCGTTTTCCTAAAATAATAAAGTACACCTTTTTATTAAGACACAATGGTACGTAAGAGTTCAGATTATAATTTTACCAAACACTAGGTATTTACCACCCAAACACGATGATATTTATAAAAATTGCAATAAAACCCTGTCGCTTATTTTGAGAAAATCTCAGTTGCACTGTGTCTGTAATCACTAAAACTACCACTTCGTTTTCGGTCGCAATATTGATATATAATAATACCCAAAATAGTCTAAACCTCTAATATTTCATTGTTTACTTAAGTCACAAGCACCGGATAGTAATCTGACGTTGACTTGGCTGCGACTGATGACAAATTAGCCGCCGGCCCGTCTCGCTCCGTCACTTTCCACAAAACTGCTTGCCCATTATTTGTTCATTTGTTTTGTTCCCTCACCGACAGCTGCCCGTGATGGCGGGTAACGAGTTCCCCAACAACTACATCGATATTAATGCCTACACGGAATTACTTATCATGTTTCATCGAACAATTAATATGGTGATAGATGCCAAATAATCCCTTGAAAAAGGATGTTGTATTGTAATGTCTTTATTTCATATTAGTATTTGAAAATGATATTCAAATTCATAAGTAATATAACACGAGTGAGGGAGGGACATTGCTTCACTTATGACTACTTTCGAGGTCGTTTTTCGTTGACGTGTGCCGGTGATGCAAAATCAACTATATTTCTAAAGGTTAAAGTGTATTTTGGTTATTTTTCCCATAGTAAACATTCCATTTATTCGATACGTAATGATTCCATGATTGGTTACACTTCCTATTCAATCTGAATACTTCAGTTGCATTTTGCTTGCTTCCAGCTAATTGGATGCGATGAGTGTTGCGTGGCTCATACTCTGTTTATTGCTCCTGACTCGATGTTAAGAGTTTTTGAAGCGGTTCAATTAAAATGTGATTATTTTTAGAACAAAAGTGAGCGTAGGTAGGTCTTGTGCCCGTAATCAATTATTAAAATTGATTAAGTTTTCATATTTAATGACGTCGACGCGACCTTAACTCCTACGCAATGTGATTTAATTTTTTCAATGCTTTGGGGAAACAATCCAGTATACTTAAGGCAAAATAATGAAAATACTTGGCTGTCTAAAGATCAGCTATAATTTTTTTATAATAGAATAATAGACATTCCGATTGTTTTAATACACGTTATCTGTTGATAGAATTTTTGGTGGCTAATTTTATTACAATCTATAAAAATGTTGTTCGTATTTCGAACGTACGCTACCAATGTAAGGCAAAAAAGAAATTAAAATTACACGTGCCTTTATAAAATGCATGCGTTCGATCTCACATCCTTTGTAAATAAATATAATGTTTACAGTTCTTGATATTATCTCTGCAAAAGTAATACATATATTCTGGGATAATTATTAATTATTCAAGATGTACATATAATGCAAACATCCACATGTTGAAAACCTGATTCCGATTAATAAAAAACGATAATATCTAATTAATTCATATTTCTTCTGAGTTTTCTTTCCTTTATTCCTTTATTGTTTCATGCTGTATATTATCAGCTTATATATTTAGAGCCTTATTAATAAACTCGGACGAGCGAGGGATTAATTTTAGTCCAAGGCTTTAGAATTGACTCGATTATTTTGGCTATTAATTTGACTACAATATTTAATAATGTAACTACAACACGATGGTTGCCTAGCCCTCTATGCAATTCCGTGTTTATTAATAAATTCATGAATCTTCTCTATTGAAAATAATCGAGTCAATTCTAAAGCCTTGGAATAAAGTTAATCTTTCACTCATCCGAGTTTATTAATAATGCCCCTACTGTTCTGCATGTCGTAAAATTATTATCACTCTTTAGCCTAACTAACAGTTCCCTATTAGTTCATAGAGCATATTTTTATGATGCTACTGCATTCGGATTATGTTTTCAGTAGAAGTTGAAGTCAATAAATCTAGCTGCCTTGTCAGTATGGGTGTATTTTGGGTGACATTTTGAAATAAGCTACCTCTATTATATAGAATACTAAAAGTGCTAGAAGCCAATGCATAAATCTGCTGCAATGGAAACTGCGTTTTCATTGTTGCGCATTATACTCCCAAGTTAATTGTTTCAAGACGACAAAAGTTGTACCTGAACTTGGCACTTTCTAGAAAGCACTTCTCACTTTGTAAAGGAAGTTTATCAACCATTAGATTTCAAGTGCTCTTGTAAAATAAAACTACACACGTAAGATCACGTCTTTATCCCCAAAGGGTTAGACAGCGACACTAGTTCCACACACATTTCATCGAGCTCACTTTCATCTCAAGATATCAAGCAATCTAATCAATCCATCAGCCAAAGGAAGTCCACTGCTGAACATAGGCCTGTCCCAATGATTTCCACAGTGACCTGTAGGAGGCAGCCTGCATCCAGTAACGTCCTGCGACCTTTACCAGGTCGTCTGACTACCTAGTTTTTTTTTATCAGCCCATATACGTCCCACTGCTAGTCACGGGCCTACTCTACAAACGATAGACTCGATAGAGAGTGGTTAGGCCATTATAGACCACCTAGTGGGTGGACGAAATATATAAATCGTCATATCCCAAGATATTATAGGGGATAATTCTATCGACATACCAGACATCTTATAAGAGAATTTCAAAACGAACAATTCACAATATTTGCAATGCCCGACTCGGAATCTAAATCCAGAACTTCACTGTATAGAGCCCATACATAGCACAAGGCTATATTTTCCATTTAAAACGTATTTTAGTGCTAAGCACAGATATTTCTTGCACGAAGCCGACAATGCGGATGCTTACAGCATTTGTGTCAAGTACTGTATCGTCGCTAACTTGACGCGGCTCGGCGTCCCCGGCCCTAATGGAAACGTAATAACTAAACAGCTATCACTAAACGCCAACCCAGTGGTGACTCGATCAGACTCCGTTTTGTTTCAAAAGGATTATGTCGTGTAAAGTTGGAGAGTAGTGTTAAGTAGTCTATTTTGGGATTCGGTTTGGTCTGACAAATATTAGGGAAAATTTTAGCGTATATGTTTGGGAAATATTATGTTAATGAGTAAGTTGTCTGGCGTTTGTAAATAAATAGTAAAAAAGATTAATTTCACCACTTACTTGGCATATGCATCTACGTCAACTAACATATGAAATATGCCCCACTATTTAGTACAACTTACTCTACAAAACGCCATTAAAATATTAAAACAACAAATGTTCAATTACTATATTAAATAATAAAATAAATACAAAGTAGAGATGATTAGAATTTTGGTCGCCTCAATTATTAACATAAATAATAATTCGTGGGAATAAGTTCGGAAATAATTAAATGTAATTGCTAATTTAATAAACACTCATGAAGTTCGGTCTATGACAACAACAAAAGCCGCAAAACAATTGTTAAGAGGCTTACCGGATAGCAAATTATTATGACGATTGAAACATGGCGACATCATTATATTATATTGTAATTCCGTGACGTTTACAAACCGCAACCAATTTGGGCCGCGCAATCTGGATGTCAACTTCGGCTTATAGTCACCATTTCACAAAATTTCATTTCCTCTTGTTGCAAATGTTGCTTCTCATTTCCCTCCTTTCTCATTAAAGTTTTAATTGCTTAAATGTTTCGACGTTTCTTTTTGTAAAGTAGGAATTTTGGGTCTTACCGAAATTATTCTAGGTTGCAATGTTGCATTTGGTATATTTCCTAAAATAATTAGTTTTGTTAATTATTTCTATTTAAGTCTTCTTGAGGGCTGAAGTTGGTAATTTTGAGTGTTCGTTGGACTTTCGGTACTAGCCTATATGCTAATTAGTGTCCGACCGAAACTAGTTTTTCAGCCGAAACCGAAACTGAAATTTATTTAAAATTACGATTATTTACTAATATTCACTGGTTCTTTTTACATTTATTTAATGAATTTGTTTAGTAAATGTAAAAAAAACAGTGAATTTTAGTAAATAATCGTAATTTTAAATAATTTTAATAAGTTTCGGTTTCGGTTTCCGTTGAAAAACTAGTTTCGGTCGGACACTAATGCTAATTGCTAGCAACTTTCTGTCGTAAGTTTAACTTCCAAACTGTATCACAATGAAACTAATTGCTATCAAAACATGGAATTGTTTTTGTATGTTCCTCAATTATGTAATTGCCAGCCAAAGTTTTTGACTGCACATGGGCAGTAATTGAATAAAGTTCACACGCGAAGCGTTCGGATAAATGAGAATTTCCGTAGTTAAAATTATGAAGGTACCTCCTAGCCGTGCCGTTAAACAAATTTGAGCAAAATATAAAATTTAATACGATGTGGAATATGTATTGCGTTGCAAATCCAATTTATGTGTGCAATAAAAGAGCGAGTTGCAAGGGGAATGTACATAATTTTTCCTCCGACCACCGCGGCACATAATTTCAACGTAATGCTTTATGTTTTTACGTCTGTTCCGCTCAATGTAATCTATATTTTATGGTTTTGCGAGCTCTGAATTAGCAATCATGTTAAAATGTTCCGCGGGATATAATTATTGCGTATGCTACAAAGTGCATTATATAATTTCATTAAATCTCTAATCTATATTAACTATTTCTATGTTACTATAAAATTAGTTTTACGTTGTAATAAATATTTGAAACGATTCTCAAACACAACATGAAATACAAGAGTCCTCTTTGTATATTAAAATTCATTACATGACATGTAAGAAAAACTTTTTAGACAGCTCTAAATAAATATAAAAATGTCTGCGAGTTTCTGCGAAGGTCTAAGGATTGAAAACGCTAGACGGGTGGTATTAGGCGAGCTTTTGTTTTTATCCAGTTTGTGTGTTGTCATCATTATCGCGGTGGTCGTTTGTACCGCGGCGTCGCGTCGCGCCGACTTTTACTTCATTCCTCTTTGCTGGTTTTAAATATGACGTCTCATACGTTAATGAATCGTGTACGTTTTTTTATATTATAGGAGGCAAACGAGCATACGGCTCACCTGATCGTAAGTGATCACCGCCGCCCATGAACATCAGCAACACCATAGGGCATGGAGATGCGTAAAGTAAATAATTCTAATTGATATTATACGGGATATATCCAGACTGCGACCGAGTACAAAGCCAGGTGGTAGTTTTAGCGACTTCGGACTTAATGCAACTAAATATTTCGCAAAAAAAGCGAGGTATTTTTTGTATTTTTGTAATTATCGTCGTGTTTGGGCGGTAAATATGTTGTTACTAAGAAAATAAGAATAATATAACTACCATTAATCTAAAACTTGGCACTAGATTTATGACTTTATAGGATACACCAAAAAAAGAAATAAATTATTTGCATAAATTTTATTATTGCAAATCACTTGATCATCAAGTAGTCTTAACAGCAACTCCTGTAAATAAATATACGGGGGACGAAACAGACTATTGAAAAACTCTGCTCGGCACTTTGCTGACTCCAACTTTTTCTACACAGCCATCTCACCGTAAAAACAGTATAGCAAATGAATTTGCCCCTGTTTTTTTTATTGCGATGAATGGCGAGACGAGCATGCCATTCGCCTGATGGTAAGCGATACGACCGCTCATGGACAGTAGCAAAACCAAACACCATGAATTACAAAGCAATGCTCGGCATGTCACTGCGCTCGCCATCCTGAGACATAAGACGTTAAGCCTTAATAGGTCCAGTAGTTACCCTGCCTACGATGTCCTTCAAACCGGCACACAACAGTGCATTAACACTGCTGTTTGGGGGTAGAAATAGACATTGCAGAGATACCTACCCAAACCGCCTCTCACGTATGACTTACCACCAGTAAAAGCTTCTGCGTTATCATTCTCGCTGATACTATAAAAATACTATACACAAAAGAGTTCGTTCATCGCGCACATTCGGCATATAAAAGCAGCGTTTAGAAAAATGTCACGTTCTGTAAAGCTAAGGCATAATATGTAGTCGTTAAAAGTAAATAAATAATATAGCTGGCGCGTGTAAACCTCCGGTATTATGACATGTTGCTTTTTCACATCTAAATAAATAAAAGCAGAAAAGAAAATTTATTTCACGTCAGGCCGAGGACTCGGTATATCATTTGTGAAGGCAAGTTTTATATAAACCGCTGCATAAACCACCGCGCTGCTCTTACTTCCTGAGATTTTATTAAAAATGTCAAGGGTATATCCATCGTTATTGTGGACGGATTTCTGCGCGATTTCATTAAATTTGTATCAGCAACTTCCTTAATTAACATTACTGTGAACTGCTGTTTTGTTTGTGTCGAAATATTTCGTATTAATTATTTTTTTTTATATCAATGTTCGAAATTCTGGTGATTTAAAAAAATATATTGTATTTATCTAAACCAAATGTGACGTAAATCCCTGAGGAGCGGTAGCCGGCTGCCGCAGCGCAAACACAATGGTTTGTATAAGTTTATCCACATAAATAAACATAGAGATGTCTTTTTTCTAGTTGGCGTGATGTAAACAGATGACCGCGGGTTCAAAGCTCTCGTTTCCGTACGGGGCGCGGGGATGGAAACAAAAGATGCTCGTTTCCTCCGCTGTACCATGGCAGGGGTCGCGGGGCGGAGCGCGGGGCGCGGACCGCAGCCCTACAATGGAGGCATTGTTTGTGCCCGGTGACAGGAAAAACTCCGACCTCCGTGTTTCTGTGCATTTTTTATTTCTTTCTTTCTTTAGTCGCTTTTATTTTTCTCGGTAGGTAAGCTCCTTTGACTGTGCTGAGAGGAAATCAAACTTGTTTTGAAAGCAGTCACTATCTCGCGGCTTTTTGTATTAATCTCAAGTTTTTTCTCACTGTTTCATTTCTTATGTTAGAGATTAAAAATACGTTCCTTGCTTTGCTAATATTTACAAGATGTTGCTTATAAATATAATAAATATTTTATTAATCGGAGCGCAAAGCTTAATAGTGCATTATATTTAAAAAAACGTATAGTTAAAATATTTGCTATCTATTCAAAGTATCAATCGCGGCAGATAATATTTAAATTAAATTTATACTTATAAAAGATCTTTAGGTCAGCATATCCGAGGTGTGCGAGTAAGCGCTCCGCAATTATTTACTCGGGGAAAAATCTCATTGAAACCCTTTGTCTCCGTTGCTCCATAAACGACATTGGAAGTGTCAGCAAATGTTATAAATCTTAGAATACTCGGCTAAAAATATCGAAATCCCGCCAAAGCATATTTAATAATAATAAAATACCGTATAGTATGTAAGCAGGATGCAACGCCAGTTATTAGACTAGCTTTTATTAAAACTTATGTTAGCGGCGAGCGAAGTTGCTTATTGTCAACAATTTCTGTGTTTTATAAAAGTGCGACCTAGCCTGCTCATACACAGTGGTCGGCGGCCGGCCACCGGCTGGATATCCGGATACACCCCCCTCCCGACCACCCCGCTACCCTCTCGAACCTTCCGGACCTGCCCGTCTCTCCGGATTCCTTATTTACCCGTTTTTCCTTATCAACCCGTACCATTCGCAACACATTACCGGGAATCTTGTTGGTGAAATTGAGGTTGTACGGCGTAAGATGTGTATGGGTTTTGTTTGGTAAATCCATTTCATCTTACCAATTTACGGGTTTCACGAGCCGTTGGGACCTCCTATGTGATTTCAAACGACTCGGCTTTGTTACAGTAAATCAGTGGATTTAGGTGGCTCGTGATCTACCATTAAATGATAAATAAATACACAAAACAAAGCAAAATGGCGTTTATACGGATTTATTTCATCGTAATAGTGTTACATATCTAGAAATAATGTAATTGAAATACTTGACGCTCCTAATATTCAAAAAGCGTATCATTTAAAGATCGTTACAGCTATCTTCAATGTCTATGAAAATAATCTATATCGAGTAGATTAAAGTGACTTTGAATGTGAATTATACAATTAAAAACACCTCAATTGATAAGCTACCTTCAACACTGACTAAATCTGAAATTGCGCGACAAAATCTCCAACATTTCAATCATTTTGTTGTTACAGCATACAATTTCGATACTTCGCAAGAGTGCATACGGGTGCTCGACATTTCTGCGACTAAAATGCACCACTTG
The DNA here is from genome assembly GCA_033459515.1 of Theretra japonica. Classification (NCBI taxonomy): domain Eukaryota; kingdom Metazoa; phylum Arthropoda; class Insecta; order Lepidoptera; family Sphingidae; genus Theretra; species Theretra japonica. Next base: position 5,688,096 of record CM065951.1, on the reverse strand, counting down.
AGCCGACGTAGTGCGGCGGAGACCTATTGTTTTCGGAATCCAGCCCCTGTGACATGAATACCGCGTTAAGTGCGTCTTTTAGCGCACTAATTGTGTTAGTTGATGTTTGTAAGTTTGAGGTTCGGTTTTAACTTGGTGTCTGCTTTACTATGCAGAAGTAGCATAGCAGCATATCAGTTCTAAATTTAAAACACCTATTTTAGATTTTACCAGAGATTGCATAGACCTAGAGTCGTAGCCGCCAAACTTTCGTCATTTCATAAGAAGAAAGTTTGTCTGCGTATGTGACATAGGCAGCAAACGATCAGCTTTTATGAAGTTCCAATCGTCGTGGCTTTGGAAGTTATCAGCTTTAAGGTGTCTGGCAAGGTGAAAGAACCATCAAAAGTGTTCGGTTGGCAAAGGAAATACATTTTCATGCTTGTATTAACACCATATATAAAATTCAGCTTTTATACTGTAATGATCACAAAATTTATTTTATTAAAGTTTGAAGAAATCGTAACACAATATAATAATACTCCTAAATAAACTATGCTGTCGCAACACAGTCCACAGTATGATACAGATCTCAAGTCGTAGCTATTGGTAATATAAAGAAATACTTTTGATCTCACAACACCCAGAATATTTGAATATTTGTTGATCTCGCTAGACATAAAGAGCTTATGTTTTTTTATTGCATAGGACTGGCAATAGAACAAACATCTCACCTGATGATAAATGATCATTGCCGCCCATGAACATCCACAACATTGGATCATGGATGTGTTGCCGGCCCAATTGGGAGGGGAGCGGGAAGGAAACAAGAATAAGAAAAGGAAAGAGATTTTGGGTATCCGGCTATCTCACTCACCGAACGAAACGCGACAGCCAAGCTGTCGCTTCACGATCTCCTGTGTGACCGTGGTACCCCCCGGACGAGCCTGCCCATTCAAGCTGAGTCATGGCTGACAACAGCGTTCCTGTACCACTTTTGAAATGGAAAGAATCAAGTTTCGTTGAATGAGCCATGTAAATGTATACTTACTGAACCCGCATTACGACAGTGATGTGCCAATTTGTAAATCCACTGTCGTGGCGGTCATAAATCAAGTTTAATGATGTTTGTCCTTATCACACGTTCGCATGGGGCCGACACAACATGTTTTTCCGCATACGGAAACATTTGACATGTGCTTTTTCAGTCGCCAGTCTGATGTTGGTCTTCCGGGAAACCTTACAATCAGGGGCAAGTCAAGATGGCATGGAAAAACTTTCAAAAGTATTTTTTTTTATTTTAGTGGATCAAATCAGTGCAAATGGGGTTGGCGTGTGGGATCATATTTAAGACTTAACGATAGGGATACTGATTTACAACTGGTGGTAGAGACATGAGGACCTTAATTAAAACCACATATTACAGGGTATCGTTAACAGGTCGTACACCATACATCATTAATTATATTTAGCAGTATACATTTGGATGTCTTTACGAGAAAATTATGGAAGATATTAGTATTTTCGAGTATTTTCTCCTTTAGTGTTTATTTCAACGTGTTATTATATACATTTTTATGTGACATTTTATTTTAATCGTTTTAAAGTATTTTTGGAAATGAGGTAGGTATCACTGCAATATCTATTTCTCCCGCCAAATGACAGTGTAAATGCTCTGTTGTGTTCCGGCTTCAAGGAAATTGTAGCCAGAGTAACTACTGGACATAATGAGACTTAACATCTTATTTCACAGGATGGCGAGCGCAGTGGAACGCCAAGTATTGCTTTATAAATGTGTTTTTTAGTTTTGCTACTGCCCATGAGCGGTCGTATCGTTTACCATTATACGAATGGTATGCTCGTCTCACCATACATACATAACCACACGCCTTTTTCCCAGAAGGGGTAGGCAGAGGTGCTACTAGAACACACACGTTTCGCCTTGTATATTCCGTCCCACGATGTGATAGGGGGCGAGCCTATCGCCATATCGGGCACAAATTCCTGACTCCAGGCTAATAATGAATAGAAAAATCCAACATCACTTTGCCCGACCCGGGATTCGAACCCGAGACCTCAGCTTTGCAATCATACCGTAGTACCACTACGCCACCGAGGCAGTCTCACCATTCATCTCAATAAAAAATCCTTGAATGGGGCTCGTTACGAGGTTGCTGTAATTTAACGGAGTACCATAGTTGATAGTTACTATGTATTTCATTACAAGAACCCATAGTATTTAAAACATATTTAATAAATTATTCATCTAAATTTTATAGATGCCTAAAGCAAGAATTTCTCGATATTCGAGCGAATAAATAAACACTACCGGTAAACAGTTTTTCATGAAATAAAACTAACAGGGCTACTCTATGTACTTAGCAATAAAATTGCTTTCATAATAAACATCATTGTCTTTTTGCCGTGCTATTCCACTCAAGTATAATGGGTGCTTTTAAAATAAACAATTGTATTGTAGGCCGCGCCGTAGGAGCATGGTAAACGCAGCCAGCCGTACATCTACTCAATATAATTATATATTACGAAGATTCTAAAGTATTATGTTTGAATGCTTTTTGTGTACTTTATGGAATAGGACGTAAACGTGCCGGCTAGTATACGGATAGTGGGTCAGGAGCGATAACACATTGAACATTTGCAACATCAGAGGAATTGTCGAACTGGTTTCCAAGAAAATTGTAGGCTCTTTTATTAAACGTCGTATTGACTTGGAAATGCCCTATTTTTACTTAATAGAGTCTTGCTCAGCTTAGATTATATTATGACAAGTTCGCAGATATAGGCATACATACATAAACTCACGCCTTTTCTCCCAGAAGGTGTAGGCTGAGGTTCTCATAGTTACTACTACTAGATCATCCTCATTTCGCCTTGTCTGTTCCGGCTCAGGACGTGATACGGGGCGAACCTATCGCCATATCGGGCACAAATTCCTGATTCCGGGCTAATAATGATTAAAAAAATCCAATATCACTTTGCCCGATCCGGAATTCGAACCCGAGACCTCAACGTTGTAACCGTACCTACGCATATAGGCATACTTTCACGTATATATCTATAGTAGCAAGTCTAATGTGTGGATGCATTTTACAAGTAACCAAGCAAATTTTATTGTGGCTGAATTTAAACCTCGTATGAATAAATATCAACACGGCACCTTCGGCGTGAAAAACAAGGCCTTGTTACATATTTCATGCAGGACCTGCGTTTTAAGTAGCACTTAACCTACAAACACACACCATGTTTTTATTAGCCCTGCTATTACTCTCTACGTCTTCGGCCAAAGGTTCACCATTTCAAATAGGCTATCTTACAAATAAGTATATTTTACTATTATAATTTTTACATCATACTTTGTTACTAACAAATGGAACGTTATTCTATTATTTTATATTTTACTATAAGGGCCTTATTCACCATCTTTGAGTAAACCGTTGATTAGTTAATTTTTGATTAACGTTAATTCTCGAGTAAAAGTGGCGAGTATATTTCGTCGATTTCACAAGTGGAAACAAAGTATCAAGTAACAACGTGAATGAACATAAGAAATTGAACGAATCATTCGTTTAATATTACGTTAAATGCAAAGATTACATTTCTTTATAAATTACATTTCTATAATCATTGGTCTAATGTCCCCGCCAGCCTCCCCCTGAAGTGTCAACATATTTTTTTCTTAAAAAATTAAAAAGGAGGTTGACATTTGAACATTATTTTAACCACTAAGTAAATACGCTAATTGGCAGATGATGTGGCCAGTAAGGTAATGATTAGTGTAATTTATAGGAGTGTTACTGGAACATCGTGAAATCGACACGTGGTGTTACGTGTGACTTTAATTGATGACTAGCCTACTTGAAGATTTACTTGAGGGTGGTGAATGAGGCCCTTATAAAATGAAAATGAAAATGAAAATAATTTATTGAATCCATTAAAATGTTTAACATTATTTAGATTCAGTCATTTTTTTTTCTACCACCCGGTTCGGAAAGCGGTTTTCACTAGAGAAGAACGGGCAAGAAACTCTAGTGTTGCTCTTTTCAAAACCAGTTTACAATATCGTGATTATTACAAAAATTTTATTATTATATAATTATAGTTTAGATGTCATATTTTCTTATTAACACATAGAACTTTATTCTTTTATTTTATTTGAGATAGAAATGAATAGTACTATAAATCAGAGCAAAGGAAAGGCTACTAAATCACGCTCAAGTTATAGATCAAATAAAAAGTTACGTCTGGCGGTGATATTAAACGTTCAAGCATTGGGTGGGGATAAAAGGATTGAAGTGGAGGAAGCTAAAGAAGCGTGCAAGATCCGACGGAATACTGGAATATCTTTTACCTATTCATTAATTGAATGGTCTTTATGTATTTCAGCGGAGTACGGTATACTTGATATCAAGGATTTTTTACTGAAATTCGCAATGAAGTAATGCATATAAGCACTATACGTTAAATATTTGCTATCGATTTGGACCGTGTTGTATCTATTTGTAACAGTTGCGCTTTAAAATATAAAAAATATGTTCTCAAATCGTTTTTTGGTTCTTCGTTCCTAATAATTAATAATATTATGATAAATTAGGTAAATAGTATCTTAACAACGATGCAAAGAACTGATCGTCATCATAAGTCCGTTGCAGTCCACTGCTGGACATAGGCCTCTCCCGCGGTACGCCACAGAGTCCGGTCTACTGCTTTATGTCGGCCATCTTGCCCTATTGATCGTATAATACTTATCGCTTACTTTATATAAGTATATTATAAAGTAAGCGATCTAATGTATTATGCTATTGGTGTACCATTTTTAAATAAATAAAAATAAATAAATAATATTAATACATACATAATTAGAAACGTAAATTATTGTATAAAAATTGTCAAAACGATAAGAGTTAGCCTAGTATTAAAAAAGTCTGTTTTGGCAATGAACCCACCGGCGATTAATATACAGTTGATATTGCCGCAGGTCCATGACGCAACAGTTTAATTTCCAATACATTATCAGAAAATATATCATTTTCTCCATGAAAAAATATGTGGGGGCTCAAACCGGAGCGGAAATGACTCGGCTCGCTTGCCACGTCATTGAATATAGCGTAAAATTGCGAATAAAGGAAGTAGAATTCACTAAGCCTCCAGATAAGGGAGCGCTTAGCAACGCGGCGCTTAGGAAATGAAATCCACCAACAGTTGCGACTAGCGATTGTTCTCGCAATTATAAGAAAACTTTAAGCGTGAGTATTGGATGTGATAATTTGGTGCAAAGTTTGGTCCAATGTTTGTATATGGTAATGTGCAAAATTCCTTCATGGTTCGGTATGAAAATTGTTTGGTTATACGAACTTTGTGTTTTCAATTTTGCTGTGTCGATGCGTTCACAGATAATTGTACGATATTGAGAACAGGGATTTTTTTGCGGAATAGAAAAACAAACCAATGCACATTATTTATTAGTTTTGAGTAACTCGACTAGCCGGGTAACAAATACATACATACCTAAACACACGCCTTTCTCCCAGAAGGGGTAGGCAGTGTAGTCCCATGATGTGATAGGGGGTGAGCCTATAGATGGCGACAGGCTTTGGCACAAATTCCTGACTCCGGCTGATAATTAATAGAAAAATCCAATATCACTTTGCCCGACCCGGGATTCACACCCGAGACGTCAGTTTTGCAATCATATCGTAGTACGACTGCGCCACCGAGGCAGTCATTAAAAATAAAGGTACCGATTTCGAAATTACCATGACAAAGAGCAATTCATAAATATGTCTATATTAATAATAATTATTTACGTCTTATTTCAACCTCTATCATCCATCCATCAGCCAAAGGAAGTCCACTGCTAAACATAGGCCTCCCCCAATAATTTCCACAGTGATCTGTTGGAGGCAGCCTGCATCCAGCGACGTCCCGCGACCTTCAACCTTCAACCTCTATCATCCATCCATCAGCCAAAGGAAGTCCACTGCTAAACATAGGCCTCCCCCAATAATTTCCACAGTGATCTGTTGGAGGCAGCCTGCATCCAGCGACGTCCCGCGACCTTCAACCTTCAACCTCTATCATCCATCCATCAGCCAAAGGAAGTCCACTGCTAAACATAGGCCTCCCCCAATAATTTCCACAGTGATCTGTTGGAGGCAGCCTGCATCCAGCGACGTCCCGCGACCTTCAACCTTCAACCTCTATCAGATAGGAGCAAAAGCCTATTCTTTAAAAAATAAAATACATATCTGTGTATATTAAAATAACTTAAAGTAATTATCTAGAAACAAAAAGGCAGTCGGGAAAGAAGCTCGATGTGTATCCTTCATAAGAAAAAGCATATCCTTCACAAATATTCAATTAAATGATCACAATACATTACAAACTTAAAGTCTCCAAGTTTTTCCCAGACCCCCAATGCAACTATTTCACACCTACATATTTAGAGTAAAACTTTTTCTCGCACCAAAACCAAGTATCGATATTGTAAGTTATTTTGGGGCGCACGTGCAAAATCTAATAGTATTCATTTAAAACATGTTCGGTTCCTGCACGCCGTATGAAATATGTGTAGCATATCCCGAGCAGACTGTATTTCCTGTGGATCGGGAGTAGTCACCCCCCTTCCTGCCCCTCCCCTCGCCTCTACACCCTTCTCCACACGCCCCCGTGATTTCCAATGGATCTCTCGTTCGTTTTTTCGCCTCTTGTCCTCACTCACGCGGAACACATTACGTATGTACTTGTCACACAATTTATATTTTATATAAATAGTCGTGTTTGAACTCGTAAATTACCTCCAACGTAAATATAATAATTTGCTCTTGCGAAATATTTTTATGGGACAATCAAGGCTTTAGATGTTTTTTAGATTTAAATATAATAACGTGCTTTAGAATTATATTTTAATATTATGATAGTATATTAAAAAACACCCATTCATAAATCATGTATGTGTCGAAGTGGTGGGCAGAGGCAAAGGTAACGACAGTTCGCCGTGCTTATTTCTATCTCAATATGTAATAGGAGGCGAGTCCATCGCCATGACGTGCACAAATTCGCACACGACGTGTCACTACACGTCAGACCGCCATCGCCCAGACCTCTGTCTGGGCAACGCGTATTAAAATTTCCAAACTAAAGAACTCTTACAATTTACATTGCCCAGCCTAGAAATCAAACGCATCTCATGGCTCACAGCCCATACAATCTGCTCATAGACCAAAGAGGTGACTACAATAACTTGGATTTAGTAAACTGTCAAATTAAGCCATGAAAATCACTTCAGCCATCATCGCTCTTAGTTAAACCATCTGCGTTAAGGCTCCAACAACCTCTTTGATCAAGTGAATTGGAACTTAAAAGTGGACAAACATTTAGACAATCCCATGTTTTGGTAAACAACTTTGGGAATTGTGATTACCTCGGTGGCGCAGTTGTACTACGGTATGGTTACAAAGATGAGGTCGAGGTTTGAATCCCGGGTCGGGCAAATTGATATTCGATTTTTTATAAATTATCAGCCCGGGGCCAGGAATTTGTGCCCGATACGGCGATAAGCTTGTCGCCTATCACATCGTGGGACAGAAAATACAAGGCGAAATGTGGATGCCCTGGTTGCACCTCTGACTACCTCTATTGGGAAAATTTTACTAACCACAAGAAGTCCAGTGCTCCACCCAATACAAAGTAGGATAAAAATAAGCAAGCAAACAAACAAAACGATGTTATGATTATATAAATAGTATATTATAATTCACTCGCTGTCTCAGTTATAGAGGTAACTGTGAGGATACATCGAAAGAACGAATCCCAGGTATTTAATGCCAAAGAGTTGGGACCTCAGCATGAGTTACAGTTACGGAGTTTTCTCACGTATCCAGTAGGGCAATTCAAGTATTTTTGTAACGCGCCGATCAAGTTGCGGTGCACTTGCAATTAAGTTTACGTTTTAGTGTTCTTGTAATTGTTTAGCTGCACGTGAGATGCACCTAAGCTATGCGTAAACTGCGCGGGTATTGTGCGTCAATTGTACGTCAGTGTTTTCACTGTATTTACACAGCGATCTTTTGGTAGCAGTCTCTGTGCAGCGACTTCTTGCAACCTTATTTAAGTCATCTATTCACCTTATGGAAGGTCTAGACGTTGGACTTTCAGTTACGAGACCTTACTCGAAAATCTTTAGGCGCAGTCGGCAATTAGTTCTCCGTACTATGGAGTCAACCCACTGCCACTTCTATTTAATAATTCGCTGTGATCGTCGTCTGTGAATAAATTGCCGAAAGGGTAGATGTCAGATTGGTGGGCGTTTTTGTAAGGCAAATATTTTCATTATAACATATAAAATATTATGTTGCCCCTCTGCCCAGTCTGCATTAGGAAAATGTCTTGAAGTAATTATTTTTAGCTAATGTTAGGAAATAACAACGGTTTTTTTTGCTCTTATTACTACAATAATTGGTAATAAAATATCTTATAGTATAAAATATATTATTAAATAAATAATAAAATTATTATTGCATATTTATTTATTGCAGACGAGGCTCGTGTCCTGTAGTAGGACGTAAATGGGACTGGATTGTTTCATATTATCATAAAAAAATGTACTTCTAATTCAGAAAATCTACATTTAATATGATTTTAACATCGAGTATAACCTAATTTATAAAGAGAAATATATCTTATGTTGGGCGAGCGCAGTGGAATACCAAGCATTGCTTTGTCATTCATGGTGTTGTTTGGTTTTCTTAATGTCCATGAGCGGTCGTATCGCGTACTATCAGGCGATTGGCATGCTTGTCTCGTCAGTCAATGCAACAAAAAAATGAAATATGTTTCTTACTTTATGTTCATGTTTCTTCTGTTTTTAAAACAATTAAATCTATCATTTGGTTATGCTACATGATTAAGTAATAGACTGTTTAACAGCAAAAATATATCAGAAGGAAGTTTATGTTCATCTTCATCCGTGTATATAATCATATATCATCGCTGAAAGCATGCCACCTTCTTCAGTACAAGCACATAATGGCTCGCTGCTGAGCACAAGACTTCTCTCCAACCAACAATCTTATTGAGAAGGCTTAGGCCCGCCGTGCTAGCTATTGAGACTGGAAGGACTTCACATCTCAAAGAAATTCTTGTAAAGAATATTTTTTTGCTTTCTATCGTAATATGTGTTTCCTCACGATGTTTTCCTTCACCTTTTCAATATATGAAAGGGTTTTAAATTTTAAGTTCTCTACACTGCTCCAATGCATTTGTGTAGTTGAAGTAATTTCAAACTGGAATTTCTTACGAATGGTCAGTTTAGTGGTTCAATTTGTAAGGCTCCAGCCGGATTGCTATTGAGGTTTGCTGCCATTGCGCGTTTAAATCGGACCAAAAGGTTTGAAATTTTCTCGGCTTTTGGATTAAAATGTCCACGTCATTTCAGGAACTATGCCTTGTTTTTATATAGTTGCAAGAACGACAGTGAAAACTGGAGCAACAACACTAGAAAGTTATAATTATTATGAAGAACTGCATGGTACTGCTCTGCGCTCATCACCCCAAGACATTAAATAAATAAATACAGCCAACAGTCACGTACATAGTCCTAACCCCACACTAAGATCGAGTCTTGTATCGTGGGTATCAGGAAGTACGAGGGTCTTTTCGGTCTCACAAACACTCAGACTCAAAACAAATACTAGTGCTTTACTTAAACATTTGTCTCGGTGCGGGGATCGAACCCGCGACCTCTGGTTTCGCAGCCGGGGTCTACTACGCCACGGAGGCTGTCCAATTAGGTGTTAGTATGTAGTCAGTTTGTTGTAAGTCTCATAATACACAGTGATTTCACTAGCTGCACTGAATGATTCGTCTATCAAATAAAATATAAAAAATAACTAATTTTTAGAGTTTGAAATGTAACATGTGGTAATGTAACATTCTATAAATATTTGAGTTGATAGCAGCCACTTTAAGCAGCTTATTAAAATCCTTCCACTACTTTTAGGCGCTGTTCGAGGCGAGAACAGGTTGGCTTTTTACTTTCATTTTGGAATTTATATTCAACGTCGTATCTTGCTGTCGCCGTCTTAAATAAGAAATAAGAGCTCAATTTTTCCCAGGAAAGACGTAGGATTTAGGACTAAGTTAGGTATATGTGTCCTTTCATAACTTTCTCCCTTTTAAAAGGGACCAGTAAAGTAGTTACTGCTAATTGCACATGATGTAAATATGAAATAACATGCATCTCTGCATATGCATTATTTATTATCGACACGAATTATTCCTTATCATCGTATCGCCCGTACTTTATTTTTATGCGATAATAAAAAGATTGTAAATAAATACTACTGCTCCTATCACTAAAAAAGGAAATACTGTAAGAACGCACACCTTCATATTGCACGTCTTTAATATTACACATTAGAGGAATAACTCCAAAGCAATATCTAGCGGAGCTTTTGCATTTCCCTCGGAAATCGATTTCTGAGATTTCTTTCCTTATATTATTATCTATTATCGAAGCGTCTCGTTGAATGAGCTCTCGAGAATGTAAATATTGCACAATGATATTGTAGGCGGGCGCGGCACAGCAATACACAGGTACCGAGGAAGGGGTAAAAATGTCTACGATTTTCTTATAAGTTTCTTTATATTAATAAATATACAAGGGTATTTCAGGCTATAAGTTTAAGATGATAAATTAAATGTGTAAGTGGTTTACAAGTAATGTGACGAAACAAATGCATGTTTAAATCTTAGATCTACAATACGCCGTCCTCAATGATTAGAAACGATCAAGACATTTTGGTGTTAAATTGAGGCGTGAGATATGCGAGTCGGTTTCGAGTAGTTAAATAACATTATTGGAGTGTGGGAGACAATAGTGTGATTAACGAACGGTGGACGCGCGCCGGCGACCAGGCGCCCCACCGAACAAAGAACTTAACGAACATGAAACCGACGTGGAGGAGCGTGTAACTCGGGCTCGCTTCTCATGCTCACGTCAATAATTGGAGCGGTTGTTCATGTGTATTTTTTTATTTTCGCAGCGGTGCTCTCGCCAGGGCCGCATTGTTCGTGCTCGCCCTCCGCGGGCGCGCGGCCCACCCTGACCTCCCCACCGCCCAACGTGAAACGGTTCGTATTTTTCATTGCTGCTTTAAAGCCTTATAGGTTTTGCTTTATTTATGCCCTTTATAACTCTTCGTGGAAGATAAATGCTCGCGGGGCGATGTTCTGTTTTTGTCACAGTTTAATGGTTGAGCTATGGCGGGGTAAAACTGTTATAGTATAAAAGCACCTGCCTGGGGCATTGGTATAAATGAGAAACTATTAGAGCCCCTTCGATAGATATCTGTTGCGGAAACAGACGGTTGAACAATGCCTATTCTCTGCCCATTGCGGGCCTCTAGGACATTTGTCATTGATTTTATTTTTATTAAACAAAAAGTTTTAAAAACAGTGACAAAAACTATAAACTACTGCGTCGCAATACGGGGTATGGATGTAACGATTGAATAAGGGAGAAAAATAAATCTGATCTTAGATTTTACAACCTTTATACGTTATTATCTTAACCTACATAATTAAATAATAGAATCTGTTTCAATGATATTTTCTTTAAATGTACTCTTTCACTTTATGTCCTTAGAAGTATACAAATGTAATGTTTTACGTGTATAAAAAAAATCCTTCGAAATTACTGAATCCAGACCGAACTTACAGTTGATAATTAAAACAATATTTACCCATCCAGATAAAACAAAAGCAAGAATATTTTAGCATCAAAAGTTCCCTCCATAAACCCTTACGTTTCGTACGAATTACTAAATAAAACAAAGTAACCGTCCCTTATTTGCTGTTTTGCATAAAGTACACAAATAAAGGGATGAGAGTTGACGCGTGCCTGATACGTATAACATTTTGTGATACTTTGTTTTCGCAAAATCATTGTTATATATCCCATTGACATTTGTTCCCACCAAAAATGATTTCATTTCGTTTAAAATCATTGCGGACGGTTGACCTAATTAATTTAACAAGGGATGCAAATTAACATCTGTCTATTCGAAATCATTTTGCATGTTTGCATATCTGAATTAATAAAGCTTGTCACGTGATTTAATATTCAATTCAATGCCTGCTGCCTGGTGGAATGTACCTGTATTGTAAGGAATTTTGGGACCTCATTATTTAATACTTTCCTGAATTGGAAAGGCATGTTTTGTTTGCTAGGCTAACAAAGTGCGCACGAAAAAATTGTAGAGTTTAGGAATAAAAGCTTTATTGACTAGGCCTTTGGTTATTTATTTGGGCATAACTGTAATTTTAAGATAGGCTTTTCTTTAATGTTCTTTCCATAAAAATAAGAATGGTAGGTAATATTATAAGGCCGTATAACTTATTATTCTGTACTTAATATTCTGAATAACTTATATATGAATCCTTTTGAAGTCAGGCTGTTTAGTACTGAAGAGCTATTGAACAACCGTCTATTGTAATTGATCGGGTATGAAACAATTTACCAGGATCAACTCTGGTTAACATACAATTAATAAAAAAAAATTGCGACATAATATTGTATTGTATCAGCCCATATACGACCCACTGCAGGGCACGGGCCTCCTCTACAATCGAGAGTACGATTGAGAGTGGTTAGGCCATATAGTCCACCACGCTGGCCTAGTGCGGGTTGGCGGACTTTTACATACCATAGAAATTTATACAAATCGCTATGGTATGCAGGTTTCCTCACGATGTTTTCCTTCACCGTTATAGTGCGTGGTGATTGACTATCAATACACACATGACTCCGAAAAGTCAGGTGTGCCCTGGGATTTGAACCCGCGACCACCGTGAACATGTAGGCAGCCGCGTCTGGTCCGTTAGCAACAGGCCACCACGCACTTAACACATAATATAATATAATAATAGCGACATAATATGACAACTGTGAACTGTGCTTTCGGAACAGTTATTTTTCATTATTTATATATTTTGTACTGAATAGTAAAACTACAGTGAAGTTTAAAAGGAAATCCTCACTAATTCGTTGCATTTAATTAAATAAATTCTATCGAACTGGCGAGTGTATTCAATACTGAAAAAGTAATCAACTCAGGATTTAAAATGTAGATAACCAAACGCAATATACATCCCCTGTTCCAATACGGAAGCCATTACGAACAACAAATACTAGTTCGTATTTAAACAGGACATGGCTTTTGAAGTACCAGCCCAGAGCCGAAACGCAGCTCCGGAAACGGAATCAACGCAATGCAAACAGACCTCACGTACCTACATTGTGAACCTTCTATTGTACTATGTTTCTAATTACTTTTTACGTTGGATTTCACTCGTGTCAACTACAATAGGAGTATTAAATAAACAACGCAGTCCGTTCATTATTCTTTCAAAGTTTTTGCGCATTAAATTGTCTCCGCATATGTTAGTGCAGTCAAAAGAAAATGTCTACAAACGAGATGCATGAGCGTCTCTTGACGGTGGCCATAATTATGCCGGCTTAATTGCTTTTTGACGTAGGATATATTGTAGTGGGATTTGTAAGGTAGACTGTTTCACAGATTGCGCTCCGTACGCGAATTTTTGGTTAGCTATGTGATGTTATTTTTCTGGTAATTAAAATTCGTGAACGGTGTTACCAACAGGAGATTAAAATACTTTGGGAAGTTCGCTGACTATTTTTGGGCTATAATCCACTGGTCTTTCTTTTTATAATAATACTAGGTATATCTAGGCTGAGACCCAAAACGAAGCCAGGTGGCAGTTTTAGTTACTGTAGACACAATGAAAGTAGAAATTTCACAAAAAAAACCGACAATATTTTTGAGTGTAATATGTTGAAATAATTATAATTTATACCCTTACATACCAAAATATCTTCAAAAATAAATGGGTGGATATTATTATTTTACGAAAAACTACGTTTATACCACCAAAACACAATGATAAATACTGTACTGCACTGTATCAGCCCATACACGACCCACTGCAGGGCACGAGCCTCCTCTACAATCGAGAGTACGATTGAGAGTGGTACCACCCTCAATGATAGATAAAAATGGTAAAAAAAATAAACTTGCTTTTTTTCGACATTTTTAATTGCATTCTCTGAAGTCACTAAAACTACGTCCTGGCTTCGTTTTCGGTTGCAGTTTGGATATACCCGGTAATCGGTATATTCGTTGCTACTATTTTTTTCCTTCCCTGGAAAATGCGTCGAAATCTTCCTTAACCACACTTTCTTGTTGCAAGCAGCCAGATTAGTATTACAATTTTAGAACCGTTGATGCTGAAACCTGATGTTTTGTCGACAAGTTTGCGGCAAGACTATTTTTTCTATGTAGTACTAGGTAACATGAAATTGTCTTTCAGCGACAAGTTAAGTCTATAGATAATGTTAATTGAGGTAATGTCCGCACGTATTTAACAGCTCTAAAATAAATGTCCGCTTTAAATGGCGTTCTGAGGCCTATTAAGGGTTGAGGAAAATTATATATTCTTTAATTCTCGGGGCGTAATAATATTGTTACAAGCTCCTATACTCGTAGTAAGTACAATGTTCGTGGCAGTATAAAAACGGCATGTGTCACTGTAATAACAAACTCCCTGAAATAAACTAACCGCTTACGGAGTTATATCGTTCTGTAAGTATATGCAATTTTAAAACATGTCATTATTTTTAATCGACTTCAAATAAAATATAATTTAAAAAAAATCTGACTACAAAATTGTAATAAAAAGAGAAAAATAAAACTAATATTTTCAAAAAAACTAAGATACCTAAACATGCCAAAAAAAATTGAGGTCGGTGCCAGCTGGCCGGTTATAAGCTATATAACATCATACTACGAGCTATGCGGGTAAAACCGCGGGGCATATAGCTGGTCGGCTGGCACCGAGCTCAAAACATCGTTGGCATATTTAGGTATTTTAGATTTACTAAAAGATTAATTTTATTTCTTTCTTTATTATTACAATTTTGAATTCGGTTTTTTTTTATATTATCAAGCTAATAAACTCTATTCTTTAAAAATGAATAAACATATTAAAAAGAATAATATATTTACATTAAAAAAAGTGGAAAATGAATTGGAGTTTCTGGGAATTTTGCTTTTGCGAGTTATTAACGTAGAACTAATTAAGAATTCCGAAGCTGAATATTAATTATGTTTTCGCATATTAAAATAAAATTTCGACCTTCGTTAAGCGAATATGATTAAAGTATTAATGTTATCCTAATCGACAATAGACATATCCCAAAGCCCCACAGCTTATAATTAATCCTACTAACATATGCGCGACGTAATTTTGTCTGTGTACGTACGTTCTAATAGAAATTATTATAAATTCAATAACTGACCCATTTTCGGTCAATCCGCAAAGTGAAAATTTCGCAGCTCAGTCGGTCAAACGGGAGAAAGTAAACAGTCCGCGTTACATCCAGTATGCTAGTTGGCGATTGAATTTGAGCCGCCATGTGCAAATATTAATTAAATCCACTTTCATACACATTCACTGGTTATTAGTAATCGTGTTTATGGAACATTTTAGGGTAATAGGGTTTTTATTGAGTGCTTTTATAAAGTAAATATTAATTAGCGACAATATACTTGGGCGAAATATAGGTTCTTAAACTGGACGACGCGGGTTCAAGCTCTGGGAATGCACCAAAGGTTTTTTTAAGTTCTATACGTATAGGGACTGCTACAATTACAAGCGGATTTTTAATACTTCAGTCCGCCCCGTGATGATGTAAAGAAACTACAAGAATTCTCTCATCTTCTTGTGCATCGTGTTTTTTATAACTTACATGCAAACGTAAGCTATCTAGTGATGTAAAAAGTCCTTAGTTCAACTGTACATGTCGAATATTTGTATAATCACTACGTGTTAGGGACTCAGACAACGTGTAGGAGGGTTCGAGTACATACTCATATGTACTAAAAATACGATGAATAAGTGCGCACTACCGCACTCAAGTAGAATGCTGACCCAAGAGAGCCAAATTAAATTCCAAGATAAAAGGTATTCTCTTTCCAGGGTCTCGCCCTAAATCGAAGCTTTTTAACTCTCCAAATACATGCTCTAACAGGCTGACCATTCGCACGTAATGGAAGGGTGGAGTGAAAAACTAAATTGAAAACTGATGTTTGCGCTGAAAGATCAAATGTTTGGCCCGGGCAAACGTTGAAATAATTGAGAACAAAATGCTCACTTTGGACAAAAGTTTTTTATTATTTTTCAAAATTTGAATATCCTTAAATATAATGTAATTTTAGGTATTGAATATTTTATATTATAATTAAAAGATGGTAAACCTTTTCCTGCTCTAAACGGAATTTCAAGAGCCGCATCCACTTAACAAAGGCAGCGTTAGTTCGCGTAAATTTATGGTTAATGTGGAGACAACACACGGGCTATCTGAGGTCAACAAAACAGCGACACACATTTATTTGACCAAAATACGTTACATTCCGCTTAAGCCATTTCAAGCGTAATTGTTACTGAAATAATTTCTGCGCAAATATTTTGAGATTCTCAAAGTGTTATCACGTTACCTAAAATAATGACTGACCCAATTTTGATTTATAAATAGGGACGATGTTTTGTTTCTGTTAATTAATCAAATAGCTTCGTAGACACTTTTACTCGTAGTAATTGGGTGTGTTTACAAAGCAAATTTTAAATATAAAAATGTAAATAACTTTACAAATCGCATGTCACTTTGGTAAAACCATACGGTAAAAAATTCAATATCGTATGGTTATTATAAATTGCGCGCTAGGCCAGCTGTTTAGCACATAAATATGTATGCGGGCGTTGTTGGTCCGTGATAAATTGGAATAAGTTAGCCATTATTCTAGCTCGTCCATCTATCATCGCTGTCTTTGCCGATATGGAGCTACTGCACGTAGCGAAGGTCCGAGCCAATGTGTTATGTTGTACGTATAATGTATAAGTTATAAACTTTCATATAAATATCCATTGTTTATAAGTATGTTATGTCTATTTTTATATTTTAAGGGGTGGTTTAATGTATTGATGGGATATACTGGGTGATAAAAAACTCTGTCCGATCGATAAACGTGTTATCAGCCTTCATGTGTTCTATTTTAAAGATCCGTTTCATATAATATGATAGAAAATATCTACTTTACACTGTTAACAACCGCGTTTGTAACAAGCATCGTGCGGCATTGTTTTAGAATTGTCAGTAGGGTAATTCACGTAATTAAACAAGTTTGGTTGCAGTGCAGTTGCAGTTAAGTTTCGATCAAAACAGACCTTTTTGTATTCTCGTAATTTTGACAACCGCTGTCAGATACGCTCGCGTCAAGTCCGCGTCACGCGAGTTGTTTAGTGTATTCTACTGCTGTGTGTTTTATGTGCGTGATTCAAATCGCAACTTGATCGGTATTCACGTATAAGCTTCTTGCATACGACTGACGTACAGTTGACGCGCAGCACACGCGCAGTTTACGCATAGCTTAGGTGCAGTTCACGCGCAGCTAAACAATTACAAGAATACCATTTGACACTAAGACCTAAACTTCATTGCAACTGCACCGCAACTTGATCGGCACGTCAAAAAATTACGTGAATTAGCCCGCAGTAGTGTGTTGTTGTTGTCAGAATTTAAATCTTTGTTAGATTTTATGGTAATATTTATTAAATATTTTTTTAATACGACGAATGAGATACACAAATGCTCGTCTCGTATCGGACAAGGTTTTTTACCACGATGAGGGTTGAGTTAAATATTTCAAAATAAACAATATCAATATTTAATAAAAAAACAAATGCTAAAATTAATACTCCCTCTTCCTTGCATCGTATTCCTCAGTATCAAAGGTCGTGACCTCCCTTCTGTATCACTTTCTGTCGGACGAGATTTCTCCATTAGATTCTGACCCTGGCGGTGTGAAAATGAATACTAGATGCTGCATATGTCCTGATTTGTGTAATCTTGGTTTCAACAAAGTCAAAAATTAAGTGATATCTAGATAATATTCCTGACTGCGCAAGAGACAATAGACAGCACAGCACAATTACACAGCTATACAAAAAATATCGTTGTTATTTTTTCATTAAATAATTAACTACTCTAGTTACGAAAATAAATACCAAAGGTGCTTTTTGGAAGTGTCAAGAGTGACTATGTTTCAACGTAGAGGAAAACTGCCAAAAAATTGCGCGAATTTTTCATAATGTTATTGAATGTTGTTTTAACGCCTTGATAATTTTTTCACTGCTAGAATAACTCAGTAAATTGTCACAAAACGTGTCTGTATTTACGTCCCTGGAAATATTGTTCCATAAATCTTCCTCCGTTGTCATTATAAGGAGAAATTCTTTTTTCTTCCCCGTAATACCGCTTTTGATGTTGGTGTTTATTCAAAGTAAAATATAGGACCATTTATAAGTACTTACTCTCGTTTATTTATTTGTTTGTGAGTGTGCAGAAATCTTTAAGTCTAATGGCTTTTTACAAGATTAGTCTATATTCAATTTACTGCACATAGTAATGATTGTCCAACGTTAGAATATATGGCTTCTGTAATACGCTCGAAATTAATCTTCTTATTTATGGAACTCATTTTGTCTGGCTGGTTGAAGATAATTTCAAGATTGTAGACATTCGCTGGTGCTTCGAGTAATTTCAGGTTGTGTAATAGTGTTGACCACACAGAGATTTTTTGACTAGCCTTATTTATACGACGTATCACGATTTCGTGGCACGTTTACTACTAGACATGGGTCCCCTTTAATAAATAATATTTTATTCATAAATATAAATTTATTCGTAATAATACACTTATATTTATGAATAAGATAGTCGATAACATAAATAAACAGTGTAACGCGTGAATTTTAAGTAATAAGTTTGTTTTTTTATTTGTAAGTAATAATTAGAAGTAATAGTTTTGTTTTTAATTATTTAAATTTAGTATCCCAAGAAACAGGCTTAGCCTAGTTTCGGTGCCTTTAGAAAAGTGTTTTAGCTTAGTTCAATAAATTTCCTGTTATAGTTTAAGTATGTTTTATCTAGTTAAATGTAACTTGTAACTGAATTCTGTTGTTTATAATGCGAAAAATGGTGTGTGTTGGTGGAAGCCTATACCCGGCAGTGGGTTTGAGTGGACCGAAGAAGAATACTATAAACTATTTATGTAAGCACCATATTATTTACAGCTATTGTATTGTTAAATATAAATGAAGGATCTCAGTGATCGGCATGTTGGATCAGAGCTCACTGTTAATCTCTTACACCCGATTGGTTGACGATTGATTAGATGAACAACGTATCTAAAATAGCTAGTTGTTCCGGAGAGAACTATTGTTCCGGAGAGAACAAATTTGAGCCAAATGTCAGCAGCGTGAGGAACGGCTTACGCTATCCTGGAGCGAGGAAATTTATGAGTCTCTCTTGAAGCTACCTCCACAATATATTTCAAGATTAAAAATTGATAAAATCGAAATTAAACGCTAGGTTATCGTCTGGTAAAACAAGACTTGTGATAATAGTTAATAGGTCCTAGCCAAAGTTAATCTAGATTTTAATTCTGTGTTATTGTTTGTACACATAAATATGCTATTTCAAAAAAAAAAGGTACGCATATACCAAGTATTTTTAGTAATACAGTCTAAAATAAGTTTTGTTAGTTGTAAGTCAGGGTTGCTGCGGTTTATATAAGTTATATAATATAAGCACATAAGCCATAATTTTTAAATAGGTCATGGATAGATAAATACACATCCAACAATCACACAAATAGTCTTGAGTCCACATTAAAATAATTACATTTATTAATAATATTATTTATTAATTCGAGATTTCATTTTCTTTTTTTTACTCTGCTCTTTTTTTCTCCTTCTCATATATCCATTCCATGGTTGTCTGGTAGAAATTGCCTTAGCGATAAGACCGCAATTCGTACTTTGTTGTTCTTGTATTGTCACTTTAAGCTGTTATTTTTTTTATTGTTTAATAAAGAATAAAATAAATTTTAAATAAATAATTATACAAGTTTGGGTCGCGAGCATTTTTCGTCCCACAATAATCAGGTCCAAAACTTATGCCTGTGAATCACACAAATATTTGTCTTAGCGCAATATCTTTCTATATTAAAACTTATAAATCAAATATCCAAGTAATAAAATATTCAGATACACAGAAAGAAATAACGTATAATGGCGTATAATCAACGTGTGATGAATTGCCGTGTCGACGCCATTAAGTATTCCAATGTACCATGGATACCCCAGCCTGCGTCATCAATCATATCTGTCGATACATTCGATGCCTTCGCTCGCGAACAATGCATAATGTTTTATGTAGTTTAGAATTTACGGTTTTAAATACAACATTGAATGTTTGACTACCCATATAAGTAGAAATTCTGCGGAAGTCTTGAACGTTATACCGATATCTGGATATTTTCAAAATATTGATCACTTACAATCAAATGAACCGTATGCTCGTTTGCCTCTGTTTGATATAAATAAACAAATGTGCTATAATCGGGGATTAATTCTTGGGCTTTTAAATACCATTAGAGGTTATAATTAGAAGTATATTTAAATTAGGTAATTACTTTTGAAAATCATCATCATAATCTTAAGTCATAACAAGTAAAATGTACCTATTATACGTAGGAATTTAGCATTTTATTTATAGATCTATTTAGGGTCTTAAGATATCTTATACTTTATAGGATTGCGGATAGAGTGTTATAATTAGATTCTTAATACGCATAAACGAACAAAACTTTTGATTCCATGATCGCTTTTTGCCTATAGACGGATCGATATACGCTAAAAGAATGTCCCTAAGATCGATCGGAAGGTACGTATGGGTTTCAAAAGTGCTCTCGACAACAATGTCGTTTTTATGGGGCGGACTGTAACTACAACTCAAGGTGCTTGAGTACGGCGACGACGTACTCTCATTGTTTGACGAGGTGACAATGTATTGTGCTCAAAAAGCGCATTTCCTGAGACTCTTCGAGTGGCCGGGTAATGCTAACCCCTGTGAAGTTGCTTCAGAAATATCTTGATTACAATACCATCTTGTCTGAAGTGAGCGGATTTTGTAGCTACCTATATATTGCAAATAGGAAATTGGCTTTTGGATCAATTGTATGAAAATAAGTAGGTATACCTGCTTTCGTTATCTTTTGTTTTTTTTAAGGTGGAAAATGTACCTTATTTACCTAACAATTAACATGTCAAAATGAGAACTAAAAATAAAGAAAACATAAAGGGGCATAAGCTTAATTGCAATGTAAGGTTTCATAGAGGAAACGCTCGAAGTTATTAGACTTACTGACCCAGTAATATTTTGTTTCCAAACAAGATTTCAACGTGTAACATTTTTAAATTTAAAACTCCGCTTGTAGTAACAAAAGGAGCATTTTTCCTTTATGAATACTCCAACTCGTTCAAAGAGCTATATCCTCAAAGAAAACCGTTTTATAAGAACGGCAACAACAAATTCCGCGCTCACGACATCTTTGGGCAACGGTCACTTAACTACCATTACGCGGGTCGAGAGCCTTCCCTACTTTTATTTTAAAAGTACAGAACCTTTTTGAATAATCTAATACTCTGTAAATAGTAAGCAAAGACGTTTCTGCATTTACAAGTCTATTAGATAGACAAAACAATAATCAAGTTGCTAAATTAAAAAAAAAAATCTTTTAATTTTGTTATTTCATGTTACATGTTTAACTACAATAGCAACAATACTGTATTTACACACTGATGACTTACATGTCACAACTATTTAAACATTACATTTTTGTAGAACAAATCTACATTACTGTTCCAATATTAAAAAAAGGCAGAGGTAAAAATGCGTCAAGGCAGTTTGGTTAAGATTCCTTTGTACACCTTAAATTAAAAAAGAAAGTGTTTCGCGCCTTGCGGGAATAACAACAATGCCAACTGCCGCTCAAGTATTTTGGTTGCACCTAATAAATGAAATAGTTTAAGATATTTTGGCGGGAATTCTGAAGGTTTGCTTGGCTACATATTTTAATTGTTTCTTGAACTAGTTTTAATGTTCGTTTGCCATTTAAATAAGTTATGGCCGTATGGATCACCAGCGTTAAATTATTGAAATGAGTGGATTAATACATAAAAAATATTTAAATAGATGGTTTACGACAAATTCAAAGAGAAATACAACTCTGGATAACCAAATACATTGTTTTCCAAGATTTACCCTAATGAAAATTGTCGGGACACGACCCACTGCTTGTAGCTGTAATGAAAAAATCTCGTTGGTACACTCTTTGGCGTGACTTATCAGTTTAATCATGAATATTCATATATTATACAGCTTGAGCACGTAAAATTACCGATTTTATCAAAAGTTGGAACATTTTCGAGTTATTTATATTATGGATTCTACTTTGTGATTTTGTAATAAGCTACAATGAATTTATTTAACATAAATTAATAAGAAGACGTAAGTTAATAATTAACATATTTCCACGAACAAATTCTTATACGAGACAGCGTAACTTTTTGGCATTGATTAATATTCACGATATTATACGCCTCCTACACACTGTTCAACTTATTAATTTGTTACAAAAATATTTTACATATTTGTGATGTAACAATCTATACCAATATCATAAAGCTGAAGAGTTTGTTTGTTTGCGTTTATGTCGTTTAACAAAAAGTTAGATATGAAAAAATATTTTTGAGTTAATTGATTTGTCAATCCTTGAGAAAGGTTTAGGCTATTTAACATCACTCTTGAAATATTAGAAGTAGAGCAAAAAAAAAAGATTTTTGTTAATACTATGCAAAATGTGTGTCTGATCGTATTTATTTCAAGCATTATGTAAGCATTTTTGAGGAAGAGCAGAGCATTTGCACTCGGACAAAGCCGGGTTGGGCTGCTATTGTAATCAATAATCAGGTGTACTGTATCAGTGAAATGAAGGGCTTCTACGTCCATCGAACATAATATGCTCACCGTGACTTCTCAATTAGAATTTCTGTTTCCATTACAAAATTACACATTATATTTTAATGAATTGCGTATGTGTGCCATTAAGCGCTGAATGTAAAAACGTAACAAATTATTTTCTTTCACAGATGTCGAAGACTGGGAGTAGATGAAGTAAAAATGTTCGAGGAGCAGAACGGTGAGAACTTTATTTATATTATTACTTTTACATTTATAAGTTATAAATGTATAAAAAACATTGTAATAATTAATCAGGACGAATAAACAGCACCTCAAAATGTTCATCAGGACGAGAATGAAATCCGCGAACTTTTAGAATTTTAGGTACTTTACTGTATTGGAAATTAATTATTCAGGCACTAATTATGTTCTGTCAAAATAACAATCAATAAGTCTGGTAAATAATTCCACGAAGCTTGACAATTTTGTCCTTTTAAAATAAACATAACAGTCACTAAAAGCAACGACGTATCCAAAATACCTTTGTAAATCTTTTGATGTTCATGTTTATTTTCAATTAGAGCAAAGCCGGCAGTCTGTTTTCCGGCAATTACCTACAAGTTATCAAGTTGTTCCTTTACAAATTATTTCCTATGGTTAAACACCACCTAATATTTATCATTTCAATCAAAATTACCTGTGAAATTATGCTAAAAATACGACTTGTTTATCGTAAGCTGTTAGACAAAACACAAAATAAATTAATGTTTATTTTTCTGCTAAGATGACTCATAACATTGTACTTTCTTATATCACCTTTAATAAAAAACAAATCCATAACGTGTCCATCAGATAAAAATAATCTTCTGTTATTACTTCACCTGTGCCGTAATGTAACGTCAAAATTGACAGCTGACAAGATAAAAGAAATCTCGGCGAAAATCTATCTGAGAGATTTATATTTTCCAACGAATCTCCGGGTTTTTTTTATCGCGAAAACGATTTTCTGTAGTGGCCACTTCACGATCGCTGTATTACGCAACAACATGAAAATTAAAGAGCGTTTTGTGCGATTCGTATAGGTTGGGAAACGTATCTCATTATACGCGATGGAAATAAATTGGAACAGAATATTTGTCGAACACTTGGTTGCGAACGCTCCCGATCCGATTCGATTCAATTTGCCCCAAATTTAATTGCAATTGAAATGGTTGAGTGAAACGAAAGCCGCTTGTGGAGATTATCCTTTAGGCGCCGCTATCAAAAAGGTTAATTACCTGATTAATTTTAATTGTCTTGAATTAATTTTCATAATGTGTTACATTTGTGCGTTTTGTGTTTTTCTCTGGGGTCAGATTACTGTATTAAAATATTCTCTTAATTTTTTTATTGATAAATTTGTATAATTGCAACGTACTGTGTATTGAAGAAATCTTTGGATATTGATGTATATTTTTATAATAAAACAGACAATTATAGATAGTGACTGTCGAGAGTAGTATGTTCTTCAAAAAGGTTTTAACACCGATTGAACGGATGTAAGCAGATGAATGAATGAATTGTAACTTATAATTAACATACATATCAATCACTTCGAGATTACTGGATACTCAACGGTTTTGATCATTTTTTGTCGATTCATTTTAAAACTTAAGCAATTTTTTTATCTTTGTGGGTGTTGTTACGAATTACACAATAAATGAATAGAAAATATCGATGCATATTGTAGGTATATTGTTTGCTACAGTATAAGATTAGATTTTGTGGAGAAGAGGGTTGGCCGGGCGAGTTCGACTAATAAATACTCGTCTCACAGAGCCAGTAATTTTTCACGGATTAAATACCTCGGGAAAAATAGGCCCTCGTATATTATAGGAAATTGTTTACAGTCTCTAGTTAATTTACTGATGTTGTGTAGTATTTAAGGAATTCACAATTAATTATTTAAATCATCACAAGTGTCAGAAAAGAATTAGCTTAAAAACAAGAGTTAAGCACGAACTTACTAGTAGGTATCGATTTGACAAATTAATATTTAATTATGAAGTCAAAAAGAGGCAACAAATGTATGTGCAATAACTACCTGTGTTGCGGAATAATACTATTATTAGGTAACTTACTTACTTATACATATTATGTTACTAGTATTTTTAACTAGCATAATGAAGATAATGATGCTACCAAAAAACAAATTTAGCACTCTATACTATGTAGGTATTAGCCCATATACGTCCCACTGCAGAGCACAGGCCTCCTCTACAATCGGGAGTACGATTGAGAGTGGTTAGGCCATATAGTCAGTCCTCCACGCTGGCCTTGTGCCGGTTGACGGACTTTTATATACCATAGAAATTTATGCAAATCGCTATGGTATGCAGGTTTAGTCACAATGTTTTCCTTCACCATTATAGTGCGTGGTGATTGACTATCAATACACACATGACTTCGAAAAGTCAGAGGTGTGCTCTGGGATTTGAACCTGCGACCATCGTGAGCATGTAGACAGCCGCGTCTGGT
Source organism: Theretra japonica (assembly GCA_033459515.1). Taxonomy (NCBI): domain Eukaryota; kingdom Metazoa; phylum Arthropoda; class Insecta; order Lepidoptera; family Sphingidae; genus Theretra; species Theretra japonica. Next base: position 5,662,637 of record CM065951.1, on the reverse strand, counting down.
CCGTTGAGAGTACTATCTATGTAGGTACTCTAAGGTTAATTTAATACGCAATTAATATTATGAAACCAACTAATAAATTTCATTTTCCCACGACCGTGTTACCGTGCTAATTAATTACAATTACTAAAATACGCATATGAGCAAAATATATTCTAAACTCGCCGGTTTCGCAGTACCATGGCAACTCTTGTTTAGTTTCAGTGGGTTTTGTGTCAAAGAGCTTTGCTTAGACTAGCCTTCATAATGACATTATCAGAATATACGATATACGTCCCGACAGGTGGTATCCGTCAGTATTATACCGATTGGGGAATTTAGAGACACAGTACATCTCAAAGGAATGCTCACTAATTTAATAGTACTAGTATTAATTGTGAGTAAGGCTGCAGCTACTTAATAGCTTTCGACTATCGTAAAAAATCTTTTGTGGGTATATTTAATTACGTTCAGTGTGAATATAAAATTCCATTAAAACTGATATTGTTAGCAAAATGGAATCGACGTCAATAAGAAATTCGTTAAAAAGTAATAGAAAATTAAACTATTCATTATATTTTACGCATTCTAAAGCTGATTTTTATCTGTTATGGTATATGCTTTATCGTTTAGAAAATACCCTATGTGAACTTTGGGTTTCCTAATGACACTTCTGCCTATTACTACAGTGGTGTCAATGAGGTTATGTTCGTTCGCAGTTATATTAAGGCTAATTAATAAATATACAATACCGATGAATTACCAATACATACAGTTGACCTGAAAATCCACAAAGTGTGTGCGTTTCAATAAACACTCACTTATATAAGAATCAGAAAAAAGTCGGTCTGAAAAAACAGTGGCACAAAAATGACAATGTGTATGTCAAAGATGAGGAGGGTGCAGCCAAGTGTATTGGAGAGCGAAGTGTCGCTGGCTCGGATAATAGGTCACAGTTGAACGGCATCCGCGTTACGTCACCACATTAACGTTCGACCAAGGTGGAAAATATATGTACGATTTTTTAAAGCGATTTCGATGTAATTTGACTTTTAGGGTAGATTCGTTGGCTCTTGTTTTTAGAAACATTAATACACATCGATTTATGTCAGGTGTTAGATTACAATGTATAGAGCCACCAAGTTATCTGTTCAGTCGGAAGTTCAGAATCGTCGCTAGTGGGAAATTGAGTATTGCCACTTTAAAAAAAATCTTGAATTACATTAGAGTAAATTAGAGAATTATATTCACAGTTATGTATCTTATAAAATACGGTCGAAACGACACGGTAATATAACATTACCGTTGGCAGTGTTTTGGTAAAAAAAATAATGTGCATCTGCAGTAATTACCGTATATCTGATAACACTGGTTTAGTTCCAATTATGGCCACCTGAACAGATAAGTTGGTGGCTCTATACTATACTATTTGAAAGAAAGAAAGTATAATATAGATGTGAATCGATTTATCGAACGTAAAAAATGACTACGTTTGATGGCAAAAACTCTGGAGTATTTTGTAACTTATAACAGTCAGATCCCAATTGAAACTGACATTTGGCAGTAGGATCAGTGCCATTCGACTTGAATATCCTGACTCAAGCGATTCTGATACCTAACATTTCTCCAGCAAACAGTCTTAGTACAAAGTGTACGACTTAGCTGCCACATGTAAAATGTAGAAAGAACTTTGTGTCGTGACATGCAAAGGTACAATGGAAATTATTAATAAACATAACAATGACATTTGTTTGTCACAAAAACGGCTATACTCAGTGTTTGCTGATATAATATCGTCCTGGTTTTTTGTATGGCCCTTAGTATACGTTTATTTCTGTACGATTTCCCTTCTTTAGCCAATAAGCCTGTTTCTACTTTACAAAAAAAATATTGAAAGTAATCAGTCACGTTTGTATTTTTATTAAATAATTTATTTCAACGCAGGTATCGAGAACGAAGTCGGCCGAGGCACGTGGAGTTTGCCGCGCGGCGGCGGAAAACTTTACTTTCTTTGTTTACGTTACGAGAATGCACGAGACTTGAATAAGATCCACGAGAAATTCTTCAGGTATGAAACTTTCCATATTTGTTCCTGTCTACTCGTATTATACATGTTTTGTTCGTAAGTCTTCTGATCGTGTGTTAATACATTTTTTATAAGATTGGAATTGAACTAATTATATTGCTATAAAAAATATTTCCTTTCATACTAGAAAAACTATTCCTAGCAATTTCACTTGTCCCATCCTGAGTGCAGGCGTAATAGCATGCATGAAACAAAGATATTTAACTTGAAATATGATTATGAATCCAACTTGTCCTTAAGATTATCTCTTAGAAGCCAACAAATGAACGTCTAAAGTATTTTCCAAAACAAACTTTCTTATTTATAGCACAATTTCCGGCGCAAACGTCAGCGAAAGCGAATCGGCGAGGGATACTCAAAACATCGGTAAGTTCTAATACAAAGTTCACTTAAACATCGCTATATCATCGTCACGCCGCCGCTGCCCACCGAGGGAAATTTTAACAGCGAAAACATCTTCCAACTTTATTTTCTCTTATATCTTTATCTACTCTTGCTAACTTTGTGAAGTGAAAACACTGATTTACCTATCATATCTACCCTTGCTCTTGATATTTCAAAAATATACCAAACATTCCACTCATGTTTCACTGTAAAACTTTCTGAATACGACGTACGATAAAGTAAGTTCCGCTTGCTCAAAGGCGCGTTGGCTTTTCAGTATTTTCACAATAGGGCAAATTGTGTGCCTAATTCAATCCATTGCTCCCTAATGTCTGTTCATAAAACATCTTGTTTGCGCGACATCAAGCACAATAGACAAACCTCGAGCCTGTGACATTAGCGACAACCGAGCAATTTCTTTCTACTTTGTCTCTATTGCCAGTTCCTCTACGGTCAGGGAACAAATGAGAGATAAAAGCAGCAGCGTGGCGTTTTGTTTTTCATTGTTACCGGCTCACATCCCGGCCGGCACTGTCATTAGTCACGACTGAGGAACAGCTGCCAGACACAATTACCTACATCGTGGTAAAAAGTTACTGATTAAAACCTACTGCCGGCTATTGATTTAGCCTGTACAGTGTGTAGATTGAATCACGTAAACTTACTAAAGAATTTATTGCATCGGATCTTTCTACACTCCAATCTCCCAAAACAATTTTAAACATTCAACGCTGAGAGATTTAACTCAAGATAAAATAATTACGAAGCTGTACACAATTTTCTCACGTAGCACACTAAAATAAAAAGGCAAATGTAGCAGCATTCCGGGCTTGTCTGCTTATGTGTTTCGCTAGTTTTCAAAGGGAGAGATATTGCGCTCGGCGCTCGTATTTGAAGAACAAGAGTGTAATTCCCCGAGGTTTTGTCTTGCGGCAACACATCCTACAAATGAAAAGATACCGACGTTCAAAGAGAGCTGGTGCATTTTTAAATTCTACGGCCGTGGCCTGTCCGTTCGTAAAACACATACGGGGTTATCGAGTAATGCGCTATTTAGAGGCGGAAGTCTTTGTTCACGCCTTGTACATTTACATTGTGAATTGAAATCGCAGCCAAGTATTCGGTTGACGCGGGCGCGGGGCGGAGTGTCGGCGGCAGTGTTGCGCGGTCCGTAGATTCACTGGCGATTAGTTTTAATTTCGCTCCGGGGACAGTGAAACTATGTTGTGCCCGACACCGAGTCTCTGTGTCCCCTCATAAGATTTATTGCGAAAGTTCCACACCCACACATTCAGACACGTTTTAAAATCGCACTGGCGTAAATTTATTGAATTTGCTCGGGAAGTCGCGCTGTGTTGTCATCATTCAGTATGTTACACGAACAAGTTTTAATGTAGTTTTACATCACGGTTTCACAATTTTATGTCACTATATTTTTCACAAATTGACAATATTTCCCCAGAGCGCAACTTGTAGAGAGGGAAATGCATCGTTCTTCGTGTGCTGTGGTACATAGTGTGATTTCGCACATTTTGCGCGGGCAGGGTGCCGATTATTGAAATTCAGCTTCAGCCATTGTAGAATATTCAGCCAGGTTAGATAACGTAGGCGAAAAATGAAAATGTATAAAAATAAAGACTATTTTTAAGTCAACATAAAGAGTGTAATGAAAATGCGCAAAAAGCTTGCCTGTGTTAGGATTTATTAAGAAAGCGCAGAATTTTATATTAAAATATTTCATAGTCTACATTATTTTAAGAAATGTATTAACTAAAGGAAGACTTTTACAGCTTCAGAATTATTGCCTGCCTTTAAATACGACTCTCTTAAGTAGGAGTTAAAATGCTTTGATAAATGAAATGTAATATAATCGTTTTTATTAGATGTAGGATACAGGGTGATAGTCAATTACCACGCTCTATAACGGTGAAGGAAAACATAGTGGGGAAACCTGCATACCATAGCAATTTGTATAAATTTGAATGTATGTAGTATGTAAAAGTCCGCCATCCCGCACTAGGCCATTGTAGTGGACTATTTGGCCTACCCACTCTCAATCGTACTCTCGACTGCAGTGGGACGTATATGGTCTGATACAGTACAGTACAGGTTAAAAAGCGATTAAATAGTGTTATAACTTGGTACATTCAAACGTTAAACAGACTGAAAATTTGTCCTACATTTGTCAGGCCTTTAATGCTGTTTATTTAACCAAGCCACAAAAACAATTTTGTTTCATGTTTGGATGTCAAAACAATTATGCAAAATATTTTATACATTGTTTATCTTATCAACATATTTAAATGAAATGTAAATTACTTTACACCAATGCATAACTATGCATGTTTAATACAGTCGCATTAATAAGGTTCGCATACAACTGATAACTTATTTTATCATAAATATTAATTTATAGTTAACCGTACAACTAATCAAATTTCAAACCTAACAAAGAGGCTCTACAAGCCCTCAAATACTTAGCATTTCAGCTGTAATGTTTAAATACCAAACGAGCATTTAAATAATATAACAAGAACGTTTGCGTAAAAGCTTACGCCCTATAATCCACGACGTAAAAGATAGTAATTAACGCAGTCCTTTAAATAGATACTTATTTGCAAAGGCTACTGTGTACTCAACAACAGCGGAGGCTCCGCGCCGCTTTCCACAACGGAATCGCAAAGCTTTGAGGGGATGAGACATTGCGATTCATTCTCGCATTTAAAAGCAAGACTGTAATTTCACAGGCCTTTGTCTCGAGCCCGCACGGGACGCCGGCTTGCAGAAAAATATGCGCATTCAAAATGGATTTTTATCGCTTTTCAAGTGGTAGGCTTTGGCCGTGTTGTCTGCTCGGAATTCTTTAACGGCCTATTTTAATGCTATTTCGTCAGCTGAGTCCGACCGCCCTTATATATCACCGCGAGAAAATACGAGCTAGTCGCTTTGCATATACTAGATACAGGGTGATGTGACCGGAAAACCGGAACAACTGTAAAACATAAGGGTAAATGCCGCCACGCTGCCGCAGCGAGTGTCTAGTAATTTGTCACTGTTACGCGGCATCCTTTTCCATTATCCTTTTTATGTTTGAATTCGAAAAGCTGACACTAACGGTCTTATATTCACGCGAGAGTTCTCGTTTAATAACCACGTAAAAGTGGTATTGCTGCACCTCTCTCGCACCTTCCTCGTTTCATATACGAGCACACATTAAGCGCAACCATTACATAAATTGAATAAGAGGCAATTGTTAAACTGCGTCCACATTGCCGACCCGATTTCAAAGGACTGGGCCTTGTTAGCTTAGGATTTCTTACCTTTACAAATGATGTAAATGCTAAGGCTCCTACGAAACGGCGCAATGAGGGTCGTGTTTGAAGTAATTAAATTTGTAACAATGCTTTATTTGTTTTGATGAATTATGCACGCATTTTAACGAGGTATTTTATCTCGGCAGAAGATATTCACACTACGTGTAGGTACGGACTCGAACAACGCTAATTGGGTGATGTTGTTGGTTGTGCACGTTGGGATTGTGTTATTTTACGTCACAAATAGTTTATGCAACGTGTGGCCTTATTCAGATGGAGCGCATGACTAGGTCACTGTACTCTTGGAAAGTTCACAGTATTGATTTTATTGCGCACGCCCGAAAATATAAATGGAATCTGGTGGCGCACGGAAGTGGCCGGTGGTTTAATAGCCGCGAATAGCCTCGTAGGATAATCACCTCGGCTGCCTACAAATGCTGCAGCTACGACACTCAATTACTTTTATTTGCACCTTTTTTTTAGCGTAAAATATTAAGAGACTAATTTGTTATTTACTCATTATACACAATCATTACGCCTTTATCACCAAAGGGGTAGGCACAGGTGCAACGAGGCCACCCAAGATTTGCCTTGTGTGTTCCGTCCCACGATGTGATAGGGGACGAGCCTATCGCCTTATCGGGCACAAATTCCTGATTCCGGGCTGATAATTAATAGAAAAATCCAATATTACTTTGCCCGACCCGGGATTGGAACCCGACACCTCAGCTTTGTAATTGTACCGTAGTAAAACCACGCCACCGACGCAGTCAGTTATTTACTCGCGTTAATATATTAATTCAAGTCGACTATACGCAAAATAAAACAAAATGAATTGTGTCTTTCTAATATTTGCTTTCTGACACTTGTTATTCGTTCGCAGATTTCATCAACACGAGGGAGAATAAACATGGACACGAGAATGAAATTTTGTTGGAGTGCAATCTCGTTCCTTCCAAGAGAAAGTAAGTTAATCTTGAACTCTTACAAAGGACATAATATTTTACTATCTAAGTATATAAACACACGAACTGGCTGACATTTGTTTTGTGCCGGATGAAGTTTATCCTTCCACGGCAAGTTCATATTTTCTCGGAAAACTCGCCGCCAGTCATAGCGCGAAGTTTATCAAGATTTGTCTCAGAGGAGTCCCGACATTTTGAACCTAAAGCGCTGCGTTGTAGATAACAAAATGACATGGAAGCGGTTGTATCGTCGCGACATCCTCGTTACGTAATTATTATTAGACACTCCACGCCGGCGGGCCGACGACCCCGTCTCGACTTTGACCCACTTCTTACTCTAATTTTCGCGTCTCAACGTAGACAACTTTGGCTCTGTCTGCAAGCTCTCGCATAGGCTTTGCTAGTGTGTAACTCGCCCGCGATAATACCTTTTCATGAGCGTAAGTAATAACTTTTGCAGAATATATTTTTGTGTTATCACATTCATTGCTTTAAGCAACGTAATATTATAATTGAGTTGTTTTTAAATCAGTTATATTATACGCCGTAATACGTAATTAATAATTCAAAAATAACGTTTGTTAGGTTGTTTTGGGGCTCGTAGACGTATTAAATGGGTCGTTGCGCGATTCTGGCTACAAAAATATTTTGAAAGGCTCTAGTACAATTGAAGTTGAAGCGATACCTACACCCCGCATGCAGATGTTATCACGAGCCGAGTATCCACTAAAATTTTATCCCACTTGTAATGTTTTCTTTCCATTACCAATGATTTGAAACATATTCCTGTAGGGCTGAATAAAACAACTTTATGCGGTCGTGGTAAAAGGATACGTTTCCATATTTTCCTGAGTTACGACCGTAGATATATCATTTAGGTATAGCGTCATAAATATTAAATTTTTGTTTATCCTGTACACTATTTCCCCAAGTCGAGATATTATGGAAGTTGCCGAATGAATAATACAAAAAGTCTTTTACTCGTAAATGAGGTTACACAAAATGGAGAAATATACGGAGCGTCAACCAACGCCTTATGAAAATATATTGTGAAAATCTTTTTTACTTTCTTTAGTGCGGCTCTATTTTACTTTTGAATTAAAAACATAAAATTCACACTGGCAAATAAACATACATTAATGAAGAAATAAGTTATCATTAACGCTATGTGGGTATAAGCAACCTGCCCTCTCCCGCTGGATTGGCAATTTATTTACTACAAAATTACACACACAACAAGCCATACATTAAACCAAATATCGTTGATTCAACACGTGCATGAAACATTGAAATTCAGTGAGATTTACACGTTTTCCGAAGGGAATATTACTAGAAAAGTTTCTCGCTGGGGAATATTTTGGTGTGCATGTATAATGCCGCCGCGCCGCCGAGCTATGAGTTGCAAAGTGATGCATCGAGACGCCGCGTATAGATAGTTAGGCAAATGTTTACTAACTTGCACTATTGGGGATTGAGAAATTCAATTTTCCATTTTACACCAACTATAATGAATTTTGATATTGCTCGGCTAAGAGGCTTAAAAGTTAATAATGCTTTCATAGATCCCTTATGTTTAAAGTATAGCTTCACATATAAATACTGTGACGTTACTTATAGGATTCAATTCTGTGTTAGGAAAAAAAAGCTCATGTATTCTTGCTAGATACTAAACGTGCTCCACACTCTTTAACACTTTACGTATCAAACGAGTAATTTAAAAATATAGTTTTCCTCTAGCTTTCATAAAGAGACGTCATATCCGTTTAGTTTAATTATTAAGCAATTTACACAAAAAAAATTGTTAATTTACGGGAATTGAAGAGTTGAAGTGTCAATGTGCATGTAATATAACGCGGAAATGCGATGGCGGAGGGGGTCGAAAACTTAAAATTAAGAAACTCACCGGCAAGCGCATTGTCGGAACTCCATTTACGGCATGGTTTCATATCCCTGAAGAAGAAATAGAAGAAAAATCAATTTCAATAATAATTACGCAATGTAAAATCAGAAATATGCAAAAGTAAAAGAAATCTTGAATAATTTATTCAAACAAAAAGCGTGTATCGCAATTATTTACGGTTCCAAGGAAAAGCGAACTGAAGCAATATAATTTCGTTCATTACGGGATTCCAGCGGGAGGTAATTGTCGGGTTCGTGTGTCCCGACGCGCTGCTCCCGCCTCCGCAATGTGCAATGGTTTGACATCAAACAGAGCGGCGAGAGAGAATGCCTTTTAATTTGAAACAATTGACGAATTTCATATATTTTTCAGTCAACATACGTGACGCCAATTTAATTTTTGTGCTTTGTACTCGTACAGTTTTACGTTTGAACATTAAAATGGATTTTATTTCAATCAACGCTGTGTGGAGGTGCTTTATTGTACCATTGTAACGCTTAAAAGTGACGGCACATTAAATAAATACATTCGTTCATTTTAAAACTTTTTTTTTAGTCTATTAAATGTTTTATGGACTCCACAAAGTCTTGTCAGTGCGGATATCGAACCCACAGCCCATCGTTTCACATACGGCTTTTTACCCACCTGCGCTGCGGAGGCAAACAAAATATAATCTATATCTGATACTTCAAAGGAATCGAATCATAATATGATTTCTTTCAGACAGTTATCTAATACTATTTGTGCGTTCATCTGAGCCAAAAAAATATTTACCTCTGTACTAGATTTATACGATAAAATCACAGAAAATAAGTGTATTGATAACATCCGAGACAACAGATTGATGGATTTTATTTCCAATCTCTTTCTTTCCGATTAATAGCTATCAATTTACTGATAACGTAATTAAGGCGACGTCTTTGTTACATGATATTTCCAATTAAAATATATTTATTGCTCACGAAATTGCGTGTACATTTTCAATTTGTAATTTTGTGGTGTTTTATATTCCGTTTTATGAGGGTTTATTTTTTCAGAGTGAATCGAGTTGTGAAGATCAAAAGCGAGGGAGTGCTGTTCCTCTGCGTAATGTTAAATTACAAGGATCCTAAATCTCTTTGTAGCGACGGTACGTACAGTATTTACAGGGGTTTACACGTCATCGTTTTATTTCATGTTAGTGATGTTGATTCATGGCTTTTAATACTCACATGTTTTTATGCGCGAAGATAATTATCATGTTCAAAGTATGAAAATCAAAATATGTATCTATTTTATTAATTATAAAGGTTAAAATAACTGATATCGGTGACATTAGAAATATATTTGATTTGGATAATAAGTTTTGTATGCCAATCAAATTGGAAGCGCAAAGTCTACATGTACAGATAAAATACAACTACATGTGTATGTACCTATACTTGTAAGGTCCCGAAGTTGTTAATATATGTCCTTTTATTGACTACGTAAATGAAAATATCACAGATTCAAATTGTGTATTACATTTACAAGAACACTTTAATTTGTTGACGTATTTACTTTGACAAAATATTACGGTGACCAAGAGCGGGAAAAATATAGATCCCAGATAATCACTATCTGTTTCTAACCTTGTATTCTCTAGCCTTGTATCGTTTCACCACACGCTGTGGGTGATAACGTATACCGTAAATAAAAAATAAAAAAAATCACGGGTGTTCCGACACCCCAATCACTTTAGCAGTTTGTCGTTTCTGTACTTAAAAAAAGCGATTTTATTAAAATAGCACCCCATTCGCTTGCGTGTAAAGTGCTCAAGATACAGGCACGTTAACAAGATGACACTCGCCTCATAATATATTTGATGCTTCGTATGAAAAACGAGTTAGCGTGAGATAAAGATATCCGACACAAAGGAGCCTATTTATTTTTATGAGATCAAGAATAATTTGGGAATAAGTTTTCGGGTTCCTATCTCGTTTTCATGGAACAGTTTTCATACTAGGGGTGCTTTTCCACGCAAAATGTTTACCTAACTTTGAAGTAATAATACACGGGTTTTGATCAAATCTTTTTTTGGAAGTACTTTTATGTCTTGTTATGTAATATTTTACCAAGCAATAATTGGAAAATATTGAGCGTAACTAGAGTAAGTACAAACAAGCTTACCGTATGCCTGAAGGGGGTAGGCAAAGATGTTACTGGTCCCAGAGATTGATAACCATTTTTTTGTCCCAACATGTGATGAGAGACGATCATATCCTACCGAATACAAATTTAACTTCCGAGCAAATTATATTATAATTTTAAAATGCAAAAACACACAAAACGATTTGTAATCGAAACCATTAAACACAGCCGGTACGCGCTGTTACTAAACCAACCATGTAACTAGATTCTTGAAGGAAGTGTCATTATTATTTTTGTTGGTGCGTTATAGGTAATAATTACAACTTAGAAAAGTTCATTATCATATAGATAAAGTATCTTGCAATGATATGCTATGCTCTTGATTGTCTCTTATATGTATGTATATTATTTAATGAAATTTCTTCGCAATAAAACCACTTTTCAAGAATTTAATCGCAGATTTTTCTTTTACATTTTTTAACTTCCCGAATAATTTCTCACGGACAATCCGCCTCGTGACCACGAAAGCTGTAATCTGTAATCCGTGAAATGGACTTTTATTTCGCAATCTTCTAAAAATAACAAACAAATAAGATTTCTATTACTGTTTTAGTTGAATGCAAGTAATGAAGGTATTTAGACTATTTTATTACACGTCCACAAATAAAAGGTTTAATGGAAGTAGTATTAGAGAGCTGAGTTAAGTCTAACAGTAAATATAAAGATACCGATCGGACGAATCGTCTATTCCTTACACTAACTCTTTTATATCCCCTGAAATTTAATTCTTATGCAACTGCAAATGAATTTTATATTCTGCTTATTGCAATCCTATCACTCTGTGTTCTTGTATCTTTGTAGAAAAGTTACGGTGTCTAGAATATCGTAAGGTAATCTTGTGATCGATGCGTCTTGTCTACCGTAACATCAAAGAAACTTCTGCGAGCTAACTCAAAGCTGGGAAATAACACCGGGGTCTTTTGATGTACTCGGGTTTCTAAATGATTTTAAATTTTAAAGTGATTTCGTGCTTTGAGATTTTCGTTCAGTTACTGATAAACATGTACAGTATTTCTGTATATGTAGTTTAAAAAAACACTTCTATTCGAAAGGTATTTATTGCAAATACCTTGTGACGATAAAAAATGTATCTTTTTCTCATATACAATTTTATTTGCAAAAATAAGACTGTGAATGCGATTTTTTTACTATGTCTTGAATATTTATTTTTAAATGTAAGTAAACATGACATATATTTAATACCTACGGAAATCGTGGTCCGGCGCCTGGCATAATAAAATAAATAATGCATAAGATTCAAAGAGGCACGAGATAGGACAAGTTGCTTCGATTCAAAGGAAGGCCAGATATTCCGTAATAACTCAAATCGCCCATCAAATATTCAAGATGGGAATGCTAAATTCGGGCTTCCTATATTTATAAACATAGACAATTATATACAAGTTTGTTCCCTTATTTATGTTAGGACTTTGTTTTAGAGTGTTTATAATATAGAGGTAGCGTTGGTACTTCAAAAACGTAGATAAAAATGGTGGTGCTCTCCTATTGGCTGACATTTGACAGGTTGTCCAACATGCAGGAATTATTTGAAAATAAAATAAACAATAATAGTTTAGGGCTATTAAATTCCGCTCAAATTATGTACTTTAAGGCTAGTTTTAGTTTTAGTTTATATTAATTAAATTTAATTTCGATTTCCAACGGAATTTGTAGAAATATGTTGTTAAATATAAAATATTAGTATAATTTTCATTACTACAAGAAAATATCTACGTTTTCGAAGACGCAATTGTATGACAGCGCCGTCTCTGTATCATAAATACACCAAGGACTTTACATAACAATTAAACTAGGTTTTATTAAGCATCGCGTTCCGTGGGAGCTCCTCCATTAATCAATTACGTCGTTACGCGGGTTCGCGAATGTTACAATAATATTCACTACTTTTATCCAATGTAAACTTGTCATACACAAATCGTTTCCAATATCAGGGCATTTGCTAAAATTGTGGTGTTAATAAAAACCTTCCAAAATATGTTTTGGGCAATATCCGCAGAAAACAATATAAAACATCACCAAAAAAAACATGATTTACGTAACAAATTATTCGTTTACGCTGTCTTTATGATAAAAATGTAATAAATGGACTTCATAAGACATAGTGCAGACCCATAAAATATATTTCTACCCGCAGATGGCTAAAATGGTTTCCCTCTAGCCACCAAGAAACAAATATATTGCGATTTGCTCCTTCATTTTCTCGCAAGGTATTTTATTGCTTTGGGGTCTCTCATAAATTCCGCACTCACTCACAGAGAAAAATAAGCTCTAGCCGAGACTTAGAGAAATTGGTGCGAAAAATTCTTATTAGTTTACTCTTATCACATAAGCCCACGGACCATGTGGGCTCGGTCCACTTGAACCATCCATCGAATGTATTTAATGTTGTGGGATTTTGGTACATAAGCGAGTCGGCACATTGAGATTGTGATGTCAATGAAGGTTGAGTGATTAAAGAACTCATTCAAAGGCTTGTTTAGAGACACGTGTTATGATAGGAATAGCCGTAGCACACGTTACTTATAAAAGTCAAAGGAGATATAACATTAACAAAATATTCTGTAACATTTTATTTTGTTTCGTTTACAAGCCATGAAATACGTGTAATTTGTAAAGTTTTGTATCACGTTGTTAAAACAAGCTTAATTGTGATTCAAAATCACTTTACAGCCAATTACAAGAGCAATATGCAAAACAATTCACGACTGTAGTATGGATTTAAACATTCTGTTTGTTGGCCGATAATAGGAATTCCAATTGTTCCAACCTATTAACTCTCAGGCATTCCGAAATAGAAGCAATCAAATCGCCGTCAGTTCTAAATAGCTGAACGGCACGACGCGACACCCAGTCAGGAACTTGCAAACGAAACAGGGTATTTCTAATTAAAGCCCTGGTGTCAACCCTGTACTTCAAACCTCCATATCATCTGCAGATAACATCGTTTATGATGGTTCATAACAGCCACGAGTGGCTTTTTAATTATTAGTTTTGCAATAGAGTTGTGTGTTGGAAAGAAATGGTAAATGCCTTTTGAAATTCGAAAATTATGAAACTGAATATATTTTTAAAATACTTGAATTACCGACTTAGTAAGTACTTATATAAAGGTAAAGTAATCTTCAACACTTTTAATATAAGGAAACCGACCGCATTCAAACCGCGATCCGAGGTAGACTTTTCACGAGTATGAGTGCCAAATGTTAAATAGAGCGTGGCCATAATGCATCCAAAGTCAGATATATGCCTTGATTAATACAAAGGTACGATGTAGAAATCGAATACAGACGCCTAGATTTAAGTCAATGGCCTGTGAACGTTGATTTAATGTAGATTCTGTAGAATAGTGTGTTTTCGGCCTCAAAAAATTGTTGATAAAGGCGTACAGCGGCAAAGGAAGCCATATGCGAGATCAATACGAATACAAATAGCAGACATTGGTTCCGAACGTCCCCAAATTTGTGTGATTTGTGTAGAATCGCACCAAAACGTAGGCGCTCTCATTCGCTGACCTACAAACACGGACGATTGGACGGCGAAATTTTTTATGTGCGGACCCTCTGTGCCGTATTTTAGCATATTCACTGAATGTGGAGATATCTAGCTATTTGTTTGGAGCCAGTGACAATTTGATTTTCATTCTATTCTCAATAGTTTTGCGTCCACAGAAGTCTTTTATGGAAATGCGAGAATAAAGTAGAGGACACGTATTCTCATTTTTGAGTTTAATTGGTATTTTACGTTCGCCTTGCTCCAAGATAGTGCTGCGTAAACTTAAATGTAGAAACCCTAGTTTTTTTTAACAGATTATTTTATATAGTAGGAATTGGCATAGACTTTCTGTCCGTGAGGCAACTCGGCACATTTAAACTATCAACGTTGTGCACCATTAGTGTTAAATTCTATAATTAGTGGAGACGGCTTCCTCTTTGACCCTTTGTTTGGAGTTCATTTCTGGGTGACCAAGTACGGTGGCTTTTGCAAAAGGAAACTTCGAATTGGAATAGTTGTTGGATATTCGCACGTCGGCATCCATCTTTGTGGGGGCGGGTGTGAGGGGGTGTGTGGTAGCGGTTTTTTTCGCATGCCAATATCAGCTCGCTTTGTGAATAACCTATTTGTTTTGAGCTTTGACGGAATGCTACGAATGCTGTGTAATCTGCATGTTAAATTGGAAACTGTTTTCGTGTTGATTAAGCTTTTCAGCTAAAATTGTATTGTAAATAGTATTAATACATCGTTTTGGGCTCGTAAATACGTTACAAAACATTTTGTATTGTTCGCGAGTGGAATGTACAATTTCAAATTAATATAAAGTTTTGTACGAATATGCATGTTAAATATCAACCGTTTTATGACAGTGTTTACATTTAAAATAGGTCGGATAACATATTGCTCTGAATTAATTTTCAATACTCGACAAGTAGTTCTTCTAAGAGGTAGACCTATAAGATATTACACGTAAGATTTGAGTTGAACTTGCTCAATTTATGCACACAAATGCATCGAAGGCGAACTATTAAGAGATATATCCCGTGTTTATGAGTAAAGATAAGACGCAGCCATTGGTCCTTCAGTTTATCTCACCAATTCAGGATTCTGTACAGTTGTAAATTTTTTACCGTGTTTTACGATTTACGGTGTTATAAATTCTGAACGAATGCGGATAGTAAAACGCGGGGCTGAGTGAATTTTTTAAGGGCGCCTCTATTTCGTGTCGGCGGTATAACGTACCTATATGCTTTTGGCAAACTGTGTCTCTTACAATTTGCTTTTCTATATCATGTAAAGGAATACTTGATGTAAGTAATGTTTGTTCCGTTCCGTTCCATTTTATTTTGAGATTAAAATGTATCGACGTTAAAATACTTAAAAACATATATCATTATGTTCCCCGCTTATATCAAATGACACAATTTTTACCAAACAATTAAAACATTGGCATTTGAATTTGATCTTAGAATATCTAAAGCATATTTTCTACGCTCTTTTAAAACATTTTGGTACTCTATTTTTACAACAATCTTTAGAGAAAAACCTAATAGCATCAGAAGTAATTAGCGACTCACTGTAGTCAAATTAAGTCCATTGATAAGCTATCGTCCCTCAGTTTCAACTTAACAGCTCTCTATAATCGATCTACCAACGCCTAACAGACAGTTAACATTAATATTTATTTCTCGTCTTATCAATGTTTATTTTATTATAAAATATAAAAGACTTTCCTCAAAGTAACCCATTTTACCTCAAACCTAAAGTAAATACATATCCATCTAGTATCTTCAAACAAAAATAAGTTGGCTCGAGAAAGTCTCACAGCTATGAATCAACATCAAAAACATTCCGCACAAATAGACTCTGTGTCAACTGCGTCAAAGGCTTTCCGGCATATACGAGTACATAAGTTTACCTAGTTATTTTTTTCAGTTACACCGTGCTCGTTAGTGAAGAAAACGAGCATAGTACGTCCGTTCAAACGAAAACGGTTAAAACGGTCTCCAGGTGAGCGTGTTTCCTTCGTTTTTTTTTGTTCCCGCCGAGTTTTTTCTAAGCTGAATAATTTATGCAGATTCTCGACCGGAATTGGTGTACACATTTATCGAGCAAGCGGTGCAGCCGGGGGCGCAGGTGGCGCTCAAATGTTCGGCCGTGGGCGAGCCGCCGCCGCGGTTCCGCTGGACTCTCGATGGACAGTCGATACCGTCTCATCACGGGTGGGTTTTTGTTCCCTCATTTATTTCAAGCTGATCTACATGCTCTTTGCTTCTGATTTTAGTAGAACACTTATTATTTGCGATTAATATTAGGTGAGGTATTAGGATTATGCGGTTGAAGATAAAATATTTCATAAGCTAGGGGAATGTTCGATGAATAAAAATATCAAGTCTATTTAAGTATTTTAACTATTTGGACATCATTATTATCCGTAGAAAGATACCCTTGTCTAAAATAGTTGTTAATGTAATTGCGACGGAATAGGAAAACTAGATAACGAAAATAACATGAAACAAGTAAGACAAAAGCTTTTAACAAATATTTTTAGAGCGCATAAATCACGTCACAGTAGAGTTACGTGGCACACGGGAGTGGCATTAGGAAATATACATTTTAGACTAGGTTTAGCGATAGCCGTAACAAGCATTTGAACGTATGTTGTGGTCCAAATCGTTTCGTGTAAGCCCGCGCGCCCTGTCACGTAAGATTTGTCCGCATAATGTATGAGAGTCCCCTAGCATCTTGGTTGTACTGAGGCGAAATACTCTCGTGTCCCAATTCTTCAAACTATCCGCTTATCTGTGAATCATTGAAGCATCCACACACAAAGGTAAAATTACACGATTTAATAATTCGCTTTATAGGATTTATAGTCTGAACAAATTGGAACGTCAAAAACTTTTTATTTATGGGCACCGCGCGCGAATTAATCATTCATCCGAAAGCTTGACATGTGTGGTTACAAAATGTATTTTTACCTGTTTCATATTGGCTTTTGGAAACACGTTTATCACTCTAAAATGTATCTCAACTTCAATAATTACTTCAAAATATTTAACTAACAATTTGTCACCAATAAAGGGTATATTTTCCTTGTTGGCGTCGAGCCATCGCACAATGAAGTAGATCCCAATAAACAGTTTAATTCAGTAAAGCTCTGAACATAAGACACCTTATGAGTTACGACACATAAAGTTGAGGATATTTGTAGGGCTATAATAACGGAAGGGCGGGAGAGCAGTCCCTCGGGCATCGGGTCGAGCGGGAACTACGTGCTGTCCACGCTGTCGCTGAGCAGCGCGCGCGTCGAGCACGGCGGGCGGTACGAGTGCCGCGCCACTAACTCACACGGAACTGTGTTTCACGCCGCGAGACTCAATGTGTATGGTGAGTAAAAGTTAACTTATTGAAATACTAAATTTTCTATTATTTTTATGAAGTATAAGAATTTTTGTTTTATTTATTTTTGCAAGAACCCATCTAGGTTCTATTGGTGTTTTTAACAGTGTCTCTCTACATTCTTCATAAACGTCTAGATTTGCAATATTTTTTATGACAGGTATTAAGATTTAAGATATAATAAAGTAGGATGGGATAAATAATGAAGAAGGTAATCTAAGTACTTATCTAAATCTAATATTATCCTCTTGAAAAAATGAGGACGAAATTGGTAAGGTACTGAAGTAAACAAACCTAACTCCTAAAATAAGTCATTCCCTATTGGCTATTACCTTATTTATATTACTCTCGCTACCACGTGTAAACAAACTGTTTTCGTATGTTTTCCATACATGTGTGTAACATAAATATGAGGTACATACATAGTACATCAGAAACAAAATCAGCTTAATAAAATTTAACAAAGTAATTAATATCTCTTGCTGTTAATATATTTGATCGAAGCTTGCTGTCTATAATAAATTATGGAATTACTAAACTACGTACGGATGTTAACGACATCTTACAAAGTCTACTAGGACAAATTTGCTTAAGATATAAATAAAAGGAGAAATCCTAGACGCGGTCTAGACTGCCGGCTGCATAAAAGTCTAGATAGTTATTTAAGGTTATCGTGAAATAAAAGAAGGAAGAAAACAGAAATATCAAATATCCATATGAAACATACCTACTTTAGGTAAATTTGAATCGAAAAAATACACTCGTAATATAGTTAAGATTTATTTTATTACACACAAATTGCTTATTTCGCGTAAACTGTAATTTTCAATAACCACTATATCAGTCCAGGCGCCACATAAAATGATATATTTTTATTAGCAAGAATTTTCTATTAAAATAAATGTACCAAGTTCGTAAAACTACATCACGGGGTCACGCTTCAACTCGTATATATTCATACCACTTTGTAGATTCAATATTTTATGTGTTCTCACATAAACTATCATATATTACTCGAGTCTTGTATAATATACACGAAATGTTTGGTTTACATGTTAGAAATTGATATGAATAACGACAAATCCATTTTAATTAAATCTATTTCATGATTAAAGTTTAGTTGTAAAAGAAATTCGTATTCTTCGTCCAAGATTTAATTTGTTTGCAAATTCCAGCTGTTAACTTTTTAATGAAATGTGTAAATATTTCGTCAATAGTGTTAGAAGTCAATAGCTTTAAGTTTTTTATTGTAATGAAAAAAATATGGCTCAATAATGTATTGTTCATAATTTAGTACACTGAATTAATCAAACGGAAGATATATCTTAATCATATAAATCGTGATTTTACTAATAGATACGAACGTGCTTTAATAAATACTTTTGTTACAAACTATTCTCAATTTACTGGAAGGAAAGCATTCTTGAGAGGACTAACTTCAAGCTGATTCAAGGCACAAAGTAATCCTTTACATTGTTGTCTTGTTTAACATAATGTAAAAGTCTTTAGCTTAATCACAGAACAAATTGTTTACAGACTACACTAGGCATATTTTCTGCTTGTTCGCAATGAATATTAATTTCAGAAAACATCTGTCCTACACATTTGAAGCACACAAAACATGTTATTTAACATGAATTATTTCAGAAGCAGGATACAGCGATTGCTTTGTAAATATTGTTGTGTCATTTGCATAGGTCCTCCGTACATACGAGCAATGAATCCCGTGAAAGCGGTCGCCGGTTCCGATGTCACAATATGGTGCCCGTACTACGGATTCCCTATAGAGTACGTATTTTGTTCTATTTATATCATAATCACCGCGCCAAACGAGCTATTGTTCACCCTTATTATTTCTACTTTATCCTCTATCCTATTCACAAAGAAGAGGAAAACATTATGTGGCCTATAGTATATACAATTCATTTCGAGATAGTTAAACAGATTGCGTGAACAATTAAACTTATTCCGGTCGTAATCTACTCCTAAGGGCAAAACCTCTTACAGTAATCCCTTTAGTTTGGTCCGACTTTATCGTTTTCTCGGATTGAGTGTGCCGAGCTTTTTAATTAATCACACGTGTTTTATTGTAACAATACGTCGCTTTTATGACTCAATAAAAAATTCACTTACGACATCTCCTTGTTACACTATGTATGAAAATCCATTAGGAAACTGAGCACGAAGCAAGATCGAGCGGAGGCGCGCGCCCGGGCTTGGTCCCTAGGTTATTATTATCATTACTGCGGAATATGTGAACAGCTATATTGCAAGCGTGATATACAAACCAAAATAACTTTTAATAAGTAAAATATGTATCGAAAATCTTTTGTTTGCGAAGTTCTGTGAAGTGGGAAGGAGGCGCCGGGACCGATCCCCGATACCAACAATCGGACGGGCAGCTGACAATTATGAATGTTGATCGGAATCGAGACAAAGGCGCGTGGATCTGTTCAGTTCTTACTCCCGGCGGAGAGCTGGCTCGGAGGGAGGTGAGTTTTAATTTTTAACCGTCAGATACAATGCACCGCTTTAATGCTCCTTTCTTTTCTTAGCAAGATATTTAGAGCCTTTTTCTTCTTTAAAAAATCGTATCAGCAGTGAGGAGATCCGTAAGAGAACGCAAGTTTAATATATAGCTCAGCGGTTTTGTAAGTTTGTGTAACTACGAATAGAGCAAATAGCGTCGAGAACTGATGGTCTATGAGGCTGAAAAGTTAGATTTGGAGCCAAATACCGCGCAGCGTCATAAAAAATGCAGAAAAGTCGCTGGATACAACCTGCCTTCTATAAATGGCTGTTTGCATTTGATTAGCCGTGTGCAATTTCAGTGGCTAGAATGGCAAAGGATCCACAGAAAGAATGAGCAGATTACCCGATAGAAATCAATCAACGAAAGTCAAAAACACTTGGGCATAATACCTGGAAAATTTTAGGTGGCGGTACATGTTATAAATTAACTTTTTTGGTTTCGTCGCTATCAACAGTACCTAAATATTGTCTTGAATAATGTGAAATATTACGATATAGGTATTCAAAAAGCGGTAGAAATTGATTCAATATTTTGTATTGTATCCTTAACAAAGGAATATTGGATGGGGAGAACTGCTACGTGAAATATATGCGAATGTGAATAAAAGAATAAGCCGAGCTTTGAAAATTGCATTAAAATTCCTCGGAGTTGAGAAAGAAAGTCGCCGTTGGAGTAAATGCATTTATAAGGAAAAAATAGAACCCTCACTGAAATCAATCTATTTGAAAATGATATTGTTAGTTTCATAGCATCCTAGTCTTGTGTTGTGTATATCTATAAATTGTGTTGTATATAATTCAATGACACCGTTTTAGGTACAAGTTTCAGTAGTATCACCGCCGGTGTTATCGCCTATTGTGTTCCCTCCCGGGCTCCGTTCGGGCGACCGAGCCCAGCTCACGTGCACAGTTACATCGGGAGACATGCCTGTTTATTTCTCATGGCTGAAGGACCAAATGCCTATTTCCAGTTCTTTACAAGTAAGTACTATAGAATTTTTGACTACTTCTAAGGATCAAAAAGATTTTTAAACATTTCTGCAATTATGGCAGATGTTACTACTTTCAGAGTACTTATTGTTCATAAATTTCAGGTGGATGAACGCGGAGCTGAATTTTTTAGCATGCTCCTATTCAAAAGTTTGACGGCGGCTCATAGCGGAGTTTACACTTGTGTTGTTACCAATACTGCGGGGAAGGCTAACGCTTCTGTTGAGCTGGCTATTAAAGGTAGATCAAGTTACATTTATTTCTGCACGTCAAATATTAAGCTTATTTGTGAATATGCTCGGTTGTACAATTTAGAGAAATCTATAGTTGCTCGCTTAAAATAGTAGTCGATTTCCATTTAACAACAGAATTCCGGCTTTTGTGTTGAAAATTTAATATAAAGTTGTGTTTGCGTTGCTTTATCCTCGTTGGAAATGAAATTCACGAATTCTATTTTTGCAGTGCCACCCTACTGGCAAATCGAGCCTTCCGACACTTCGGTGTTACTAAACGGATCATTGACAGTAAGCTGCGAAGCTCGCGGCTATCCTCCACCTACAATTTATTGGACTAAGTTTTCTGGTAAGATTAACTAAAGATTTGCATTGATCAAATAGGTATTCGAACATCCATGTTTGGTATAGGTTTCAATAGTCAGTACAGAGGAGAATCTCAAGTTCTTGTTTATGTTTTGCAGGGAGTACGGAAACTACTTTAGGTGGTGTGTCGGATCCAGTGATTCTAAGTAATGGATCGCTAAGACTTGAATCAGCGCGTGCGGAACATTCAGGGAAGTATCGATGTAGAGCCGACAATGGCGTCGCTCCTGCGCTGTCGAAGACATTGAGCATACACGTTAATGGTACGGCACATATTTGTTCGCTTTGAGTGTCATGTCGGGAACGATTTATTGACTACGGTTCGTTTCAGAGCCGGCGAGGTTTGAGACGCAGTCGGCTAATGTCACGGCGAAATTGGGAGATACAGTGAGGCTAGCGTGTGTCGCTCGCGGTGATAGCCCATTATCTACAGCTTGGAGTCATTCGGGACGGGCCTTGCCCAATTCTGACTATAGGTATGTATGAAATCTATAATACTTAGGTCCAATTACTATCAGGCGATAACGATGTTTGAATTCTTAGAATGAGTATATCAGAAACTCGAAGCTCCGAAGGCTTGAGAAGTGAAATGGTGATAGAACGCGCTGATCGGAGGGACTCTGGAGTCTACAGATGTCAAGCTTCAAATCCTTACGGGCGCTCGGATCATTTCGTGCATTTGGCAGTACAAGGTAATGACTTTATATCAACTTACATATTCCAAGTTGTGGTAAGTGAGTTAGTAAATATTATTTATTTAATCTTAGAACCACCGGAGCCGCCGGCAAATTTCCGAGTGCTTGAGACGACGTCTCGGTCAGTGAAGCTGCAATGGCGTCGGCCATATGATGGGAACTCTCCAGTCCTGGGCTACGTCGTTCAGTACCGACGACATGATTCCACCAGTACCGACTCTTGGAGGGATGCCGAAACTTACAACGTCACTGTTTCTGCCCATCCAGCTGATTCATTCACAGAGTGAGTTTTTATTATTTTCATTTGCGTCGATCTGGGTACATGAATATGCAAATGCAAAATTTTCTGGCTTGTGATTTTACGTACGGTTGGGCTGCCGGCAGCTTTGCCTGAGCTTCGATTCAATCATAGTATTCATAGAATAAATTTAATTAATAACTTTTAAAAAGAGAAACTATATTTAAAAATATGTGCTTTGCTAAAGAAATGTAAAGGAAACCAACTCTCAGTTGACTTTTCTAGATGAAGCGTCATTTATATACCTTCATTAATTCAACACAACATAAAATGTTAATAATATAGCTTCCATTTCTATAATTAGTGGTTGCCGAGTACATGACTAATGTTTAATTCAGTGCAAAACGAGTCGAGATTTGTCCCTGTCTACTCTACTGCTTTATAAATTACGGGGATGTATCTACGTACTTACATAAATATCTTCTCTATAAATCTTGCTTTTACTCTAGAAAGTCGCGACCGATCCATTCTTTACTCTGTATTAGGGATGTCCCGAATATTCCTGTATACTGTATAAGTGTGCATACCATTAGTTATTTTGTCTAGAATATATTTCATTTGCATAGAAGTTCAATTTTATACTATTCATTCTGAATAACAAATACGAGAAACATTGAAAAACTCTAATGAGGAAAATACTTGCCGATTCGGAATTTAATTAAAAATTTGTTGCATGAAGTTGAACTAGTTTGAAATTTGTTTTGTTTCGTGAACTAACAGAACTTTTATTGTAATTAAGTCAATACCATTACAAGAGAATACTATATTGAAATACTGTTTTAAATAAAGAAGGGTTAACGCTCCACGTGGGAATTTAATTACAATTTATTTAGTTCATAGACACACAAGATGCTTTGTTTGTGAAACATTATTATAAATACAAAACAAGCGAATAGTTCAATTATAAGGTAATAAAGCGACCGAGTCGTGTTTAGCCTTTGTGGCATCAACATTTTAATATTTTTTTACATTACTCATTTCATTAGTTAAATTACAAAACCTGCATATTTGACAGCACTGAGGCGTAGTTGGTTAGACGCCGGCTGTGAGACAAGGGATTTGGGTCTTTGTGAGACCGAAAAGTCTGTCATAGTTTCTGATACCCACGACAGCAGCACTTGATCGATAGGGTTAGAACTATGTACTGTTGGGTGTATTTATTTATAATATTATGCCTATATCCACGAAAGAGTAGGTTGTCACAAATGTCAACAACAGTTCGCCGAGCTCATTCCATCTCAAGATGTAAAAGAGGCAAGCTTATCCCGCAGCGAGCACTCAGCTTATTTATCATTTCAATTTCAATATACTAGAGTGTTTTGCGATTAAAAAAATATCCCTAGTCAATACGCCGGTATAGAATCGATTCGCCTTTGACAACTTCTCTGTATAATTCCTCGAACTCCAGTACTAATAGAGCTCCGAGATTATATTCTGTTGCAAGTGGGTCAAACCCTTACCATTTCTTCCGTGTATAGTGAGCTTTCATTATTATTAAAAGAGTTTTTTTTAACACAAAATACGCTACTTCGCTTTTCGTTCTCTTTCGATCTTGCATGATTTTATTCAGAATTTTAAACTTGGAAGTTTATAAAGCGAACTTAAACCAAGGTTCAAAGTTAACTAGGCAAAGGCTCACATGAACAAGTCTTAACGAAAGTCGAGAAATCTGTATTTTAGTTGAACTTTCAGCTATTAGATACGTATACTTGGATAGTTTAAGAAAAAGTTGGTTAAAAATTTTATGTTAAAAATACATTCAATAATTTTAATTCACTTACCTCAAATATTAATATTGAATAGAAATAATAGTGAAGAGAACAAATCACCGAAATTGTACAAACAACCGACTGCTTGAATAAAATGTATGCAATGAACCACGAACCATCGCGAACTGGTATCTATTGGCAAAGTAGGGACGATGTTCAAAAAGCGGGTACTTGTACTTAAATTATTTTTATATTTACTTATCTACCTTTTACGTATCGAAAATAAATTGGCACATTTTTTACACTTTTGCTTAAAACTACCTTGTGGTTCTTAGGTTCTACTCTCCAATATTGATATGTTAAAAAATCATATCAATTCGAAGTTAATACATAAATGAATACTAGAACAGGAATTCATAATTACAAGATTGTTTCTTATTTTGTATCAAAAGTAAGGTTTTAAACTGTTTCAAGTATCAAGGCGTCTATTTGCTAACGCCCGGGGTACGGTAGTCGAAGTTAAAGTTTGATTAACTGGGCTCTTGACCTAGACGCCTAGCATCTCGGTGACGTCCTAGGAGTTCAAAATGTAGGATTGAAGCTGAAAGTTTCACTTCGCTTTGCTTGTACACAGCCTAAAGTTATATGACGCGATGTTCAAACTGGGACGAAAATAGTAATAATTTGATCATATACGTGACATGGAGACCGAATGCTGGGGAATAGAATCACTCGATACATATGTAAGAATATTGAGTCGTACTTCCGGGGTTTGCTTCCGAGTTTGATATTATGGGTTGTGTTATCTTGTAACTTCTGTTTTTTTTATGCGCAATATCAATATGAGAGGGGTACCGCACTAGGCCAGCGTGGTGGACTATATGGCCTAACCACTCTCAATCGTACTCTCGATTGTAGAGGAGGCCCGTGCCCTGCAGGGCGTCGTATATGGGCTGATATAATACAAAAAAAAAATAGGACGACTTCAAACTTTCATCAATAAGTTGTAGCTATAATACAGTACATAATAATATTTAAAATATTAGACGTAACATGCTGGCACACTGTCACATCTTGGAACGTAGATCAACTCAGCGAACGGTGGTTCTAACCTAACATCAGCTTATTTCGTTAGGGACAGGTGTGGTTTTACGTAAGCTATATATTCAAACTCAGGTCTCAAATCTGACTAACTGGGATGACTGACTAATGGGATCGATACATCAAACCCCAATGGGATTCTTAGTTCTTACCGGTATATGCATTATATAGGACGGAAGGAGCTATAATAACCGGTCTGGAGCCGGCCACAGCATACTTGGTGCGAGCTAGAACCGTAACAGCTCAGTTCGCGTCGGCGCACACGCGTGCTCTCCTCGCGTTGACGCTGCATGAGCCACCTTCACGAGCGCCCATCAGTCTCCGAGCCTCTGCACCCAGGACCTCCACTATTGAACTGGCTTGGCAGGTGAGTAGCTCTGAAAACTTCTCTCCCCCTTTCTCTCCTCAGCCACAGGAATAGGACTAACCCAAGGTGCAAAGAGGCCGGCTGGAGCGGTCTACTTCTGCAGTGATTTCTGTAATCTTAACCAAAAAGCTAATGTAAAACTAATATTTTTATAGCAACGCTAAGTTTTTTGTAAGAATTACGATTTGCATTTATACTTGGATAATGTTGAGTTGTACTCGTCTTGGTTTTTTTTAATAAAAAGTTAAGGAATATTTCTATTCAATTATAATTTATCTGAGTTTAGAATAGTACAATTATAATACAGTTCGTTTATTTCTATTGTATTCATCATTTATATTTTATAAAATATTTTTGTCATCATTAACACATGGTAAGTGCAAAAGAGAAATGTTGCAAGATATTAAACCAAGTTGATGTTTCAAGGCGCCACCAGCATCGTCATGGAACGGGGAACTACTCGGGTACACGGTGTGGTGGTGGGCTTCTGCAGACGGATCACTAGCAGGGGGAGCCAACGTGGGCATGGAATTTGCCACCGTCCGAGGACAAATCACAAAATACACGATTGAAGGACTCGAACATTACACGCGGTCAGTACTCAAATACCATCCGTGCCAACTGCCGTTCATTTGAATTTCTTGAAAGGAATTAATCGCGAAATTTAATTTATAAATTCCATTCCTTAATGTTTTATTTGCAGATATTCAGTAAGCGTTCGGGCATTTAATAGCGCCGGGGCGGGGCCCGCGTCAGCCCCCGTTAATACTCTGACACAAGAAAGCGGTAAGTAAAAAACAATATTGTTATCAGCAACTTATGTAAATTAATCAACAGCAAATTCAATTATATATTGATTTTATCCTCTTAGTGCCATCAGAAGGACCTCGAGGAGTGAGGTGTCGAGCCGTGTCACCGCAGAGTCTGAAGGTAGAATGGTCACCCCCGCCCGCCCACGCTCACCACGGAGCTCTATTAGGGTACAAACTGCTTTACCGACCTGAACATAGTGAGTTAAATATTTCTACCACTGGCCACAATTAAGATAATGTAAAGGAGTAATGCTTTTTCCAAAACCAAGCTGAGTGATGGCAGTTGTTTGTCGGCAGCGGCAGAGTGGCTGGAATGGGAAGTGCGAGGAGGCGGTGGTGCGAGTGCAGGGGCGGGAGCGGAAGTCAAGCGTGTGGCTGGTGTAGAAACGCTCCTGCTTGCACTCAGACCACATACCAACTACACTATACAAGCGTTGGCTTACACCGCCGCTGGCGACGGCGTCCCTGCTCATCCGATACATTGCACCACTCAACAAGATGGTATGTGCTTATTATGAAGGGCCAATGTGATCGCCCAAAAAATCACAATAACTTTGGAACCCGCTTTAGTCCAACAACTTCTACATAATAAGTGTCTATTCTATGCATAGAAAGATTCTTTGTTAATCAAAGTTTGTTTTCAGCACCTGGTCCGCCGGCCGCTGTGAAAGTTATAGCAACTTCAGTGACATCTTTGGCTGTGAGCTGGTTACCTCCAACTAGGCCGAATGGACCACTGCTCTATTACACTGTGTTCTATCGAGAACTTGGCAGGTATTATATTCAAATCCTGTAATTAATTTCATAATTCTAAAAATGCAATTTTTGTACAATTCATGAGTTCTGTATTATTTAGGGAACGGCCTCCTCAAACTGCCACTGTGCAAGCGGAAGATGACAGTACCTCAGTTGGTCTCGGAGGGTCGGCAGAACTGCGATCGTTATCAGAAGGGGCTACGTATGAAGCCTGGGTCGCCGCACATTCAGCAGCTGGCGAAGGAGAGCCTTCAGCGCCACAACCGGCAACTACCACTGCTAGAGGTATAAACACTGTTTAGCAGTTAAATTATTATGGATATAATTCATTTTTTATGCTACGTTCATGAGAACACTAATTACTGCGACTGGTAAGTGGAGCATTTTTCTAACTTTCTTAATTACCTCCTAGTTCCTTACTTCATATTTTTGTAAAACGATATCGTTCGTAAATAAAACTGCCAATATACTATTTCTGTCATGTTTGTTCGTATGTTAGTGGGAGCGCGGTTACTGTCGTTCGGTGTGTGGGCTCGTGTACAATGTGGCCATTCCCTGCGACTCGCGTGTGCGTGGCGTGGCGAACCCGCGCCACGAGCTCGTTGGTTGCGCGGAGATCGACCGGTGACTCACGATCCCCACACGACACTTACTCCGCATGGACACCTTGCTATTCATGGTGCGTGATCTTAATCAACACGTCTTAAGTTGTTTCACAGTTACAATGCGTATCATGAACTGTGTATTTTTCATGGACCGTACATTTTTGTGTTTTGTTATTTTGAAAGGTGTGGTAAAGATAATTTCTTCTAATTAAATGATATAGAAAATTAGAAAATAATAATAAACAACTTATCTTTACAAACAATAAATAATTTAAAGAATCCTTCTATGATCATTAACTACTTGTAGTGTCGCCTTTATGTATATCAAATACACGTTTTCGGAGTTTATTAAAAACTAAATTGCATAAAAATTGCCATCAATCACTATAGCAACACGTTACAACCTAAGTTCATGTTCGCGGCTTATTGTCTTCCAAACAGAAGTAGACGCATCCACGAGCGGCAACTACACGTGCTCGGCGCGCAACACGTACGGCTCGGAGGAGGCGACGTACCGCGTGGAGTGCGCCTCGCCGCCCGCCGCGCCCGCGCTCGCGCTCGACCACGCCGCGTACAAGGAGGCCAAGCTCACGTGGAGGACCACGCACCACCCCGCCGCGCCGCCGCACGGTCTGTTACACGCAACACGCTGCATGCTACAGACAATTCGCTTGTTATATGCACTCATTACACACGAGTGTTACATGCTACAGTACGCGCTACATGCTACAGACAACCCGCATGTTACATGCACTCATTACACACGAGTGTTACATGCTACAGTACGCGCTACATGCTACAGACAACCCGCATGTTACAAGCACTCATTACACACGAGTGTTACATGCTACAGTACGCGCTACATGCTACAGACAACCCGCATGTTACATGCACTCATTACACACGAGTGTTACATGCTACAGTACGCGCTACATGCTACAGACAACCCGCATGTTACAAGCACTCATTACACACGAGTGTTACATGCTACAGTACGCGCTACATGCTACAGACAACCCGCATGTTACATGCACTCATTACACACGAGTGTTACATGCTACAGTACGCGCTACATGCTACAGACAACCCGCATGTTACATGCACTCATTACACACGAGTGTTACATGCTACAGTACGCGCTACATGCTACAAACAAAGCGCTTGTTTCATGTATTCACTACGCATGTGCTACATGCTACAGAAAAAAATAATTACCAAATACGTTATAAACGAGACGCGAATCCATGCGACGCGAGGCGTTGTATGTCAAATCAAATAGAAATATTTTCTATGACTTGAACCACACCCCCTATGCAACGCAGTGTTGCTTGTTCGAAGTGTGGATCTGGTAATAGAAAATAGTATAAGTCATCTATCTTCTATTAGCATATGGCTAAATTTGAACTGACAAATAAAATTTAAAAATATCTATTAACGCCTTGTTGGAGATATGTTTTCATAATATAAACAACGAGCATTTATACTCGTAATGTAATAGTATTTTAACATACCCATTGCAATAAAAGGTGAAGAAAGAAAACATTCTTAATATTTTGCTAATGAAGATCATAGATGTCCTTTACAATTTGATTGCACTTAACAGGGGTCGCGTCGCATGAGGCCGCGACGCGTTCCAACAGCATGCTTCCGTCTTAAACCGCTTGTTACATGAACTCACTTAACAAGAGCAAACATGCGCTCCGCTTTTAATACTGCGCTCACTACACAGGAGTATCTTGCATTTTATTTTCTACCAATTTATGTAACGTTTGTGTGACTTCACGTGGTCTATCTACTCTAGGAACTGGAGTTTTCAAGATTTCGATATGCTGCCAAGCGGAACACGCTACAAACAATAAAACCGCTTGTAATACTGTACTCAACTGCTAGTCACTACACAGGAGTAAAATGTTGTCTGGCACTTTATTTATTAGTGTTAAGACTTGTTTCTTTCATACGTTGTCGAACTTCGCGCTCTTTCTTCGCGCCGCCACACAGTCTGTTACGCGTTGCAGACAAATTAACCGCGTGTTACATGCATTTACTATACTTGAGTAGGTATAATGTGTACTTTATTTCGTAGCGGTTTGTTCATAATGAATGCGTGGCTTCATGTTTTCAATGTTGCTTGTGTTTTGTATGTTAGTTTGTATCTATTCCAGGATATAGAGGTATAAGACTACGATATTCCGACGCCCCACGGTCTGTTTACGCAATTATACATGTTACTAACAACTCCTACCAACCCAACCAACCACTTGTAATCCTTGACTCGTGATCCATTACACACAACTATAATGTTGTCTCGCAGTTTATTTAATAGTTTTGCAATGCTGTGACGTTTTTCATTCATACGTTTTCGCAGTTTACGTTATACCGCGTCGCCCCACACTGTGTTACACGCTGCGAACAAACAAACCACTTGTAATACTGTACTCATCTGCAAGTTACTACTCGGGATTATAATGTGTTGCACTTTATGTGCCAGCTGTGTGTATTGCGCAATGATTTGCTTCTCTTTATGCTTCTTTTTTATGTTTTCGTTGTTTATTGGGTTTCGTCCACAGTTTCTGTCCAATGCAGGATCTAGCCTTGTAACATTAAGTCCCAGAATTAGATTTGGGTTATTTAATAAAGATTTTTACGTTTAAGAATCATCTTAAATCTAGGTATATCCATAGGGGGATCATGTATTTACTTTACTTAATATTTCAAAATTTAAGGATTAGTCGTAACTATCCATAAATGTATCACACTAAAAACCGTTTCTATAGACGTCATGCAGTTCGTTCTTGGTCCATCAACGTCCAAAATTCCATTCTCCAACACAATTTTCTTTTATAAAGGTTTTACAATTTGGTGGGTACGAGTGCGTGACGACACAGGCGAAGGTGTCGAAATAGGCAGCACTCGCGGAGAAGAAGAAAGGAGACTGGAGGCTGGTGGAGAAACTGCTAGTGTGGTCCTGAAGGCCCTGTCGTGCGGAGCCACCTATTCCGTGAGGGCTGTGGCACACTCGCGAGCGGGGCCGTCGCCGCCCTCCGCCCCGCTGCTGGTCAGGACTAAGCCGCCAGGTAATTCAGTTTGAAATACTTGTCCAAAAAGTGTTTATTTTATTGAAAAAATATTTTCTTTCCAGTTTGGTGGTGGTCTGTGTTTACTAGTACACGTTTGGCTTTTTTTTGATGATTGTAACTAAGAGATAAATAACCCTAACGTCATAAAATATTCCAATTTTATGATAATTAGACTAATGCACAGCATTCAACATTATATAATATTATCATCTATGATTTATGGTAACAGTTTGCAATTTTTACAAAATATGCAACATAACTATTAAGTATGTTTGTGCGTTAGTATGTGTTCTAATGAATTTGATAAAAAATGTGTGAGGAATAAATTGCACATGACTGGAAATGTGAAATAAAATTTGCGATGCGTTTTAATTCGCGAGCCGGCGCGGCGCGGACAAACAAAGTCGTTCTTACGACGACGCCGTGGAAGTTATCAAACTTTAGTTCCGATCGTGCACATACATGTTAAAAATAACAAAGTTGCACCTTAACATAGCAGTAGTAGGTACAATGTTCTATGTTTTATTTTGTAGTAAAACAAAGATAGATTCGAAAGATACTTTTTCTGCCTTAACTTGGATTAAGACTCCCAAGATGGGTCTTGGGACGGGCTTGTCACAATAAAACTTTTTAGGAATATTGGAAAAATATAATTATAGCTGAATATCATGTTTATTCGCCCGGGTAATTCCGTACACAATAGTGGAACGCAACTTACAATGATAGTCATAGCTGTGTCGCATTTTGCGTTCCACCTGTGGTCTGCGTATAACCAATTTTCGAACGAATAGAAATAATTTTGTCAATCGGCGAGAGATAGTGGATGCTCTATTAGGATTCACATATCATAAAGTACAATTATGTTGTCATTTTGTCGTCTCGGTGTAAAATTTACTTAAAAAGAACTCTACATCTAATTGCCTAGATGACGTCAAACTTAATAGAAATCCATCAGGGAAAAACTCCGATCTAAAAATATACACAGTGTTTTAATTGTGTAATAATGCAAAGTGCAAATCGAAATCAGGAGGTTCAAATTACATAGCTCTTTTGTAAAATGAGCATAGGTATTATTAATAAGTTAATACGTAGTTTTTTAAACAGGACTTTTAAACTAAAAATTGTGCCTCGTTATCAATAAAATTTTGAGACGAAAGTAAGGTCGGCAAATTCTAGGCGCTCTAAGGGATCCAAGCCTACCCTTTTGTGAATATCACGTATGTATGTTACTTTAAAATCGAGGGCAATTCAAATCGAGTTACCACGGACGAAAGTTTGATCTTTGGCCAGTTGATACAATTACGACAGTCTGGTGTAAGCCGAACATACACGGGTTGCATCCAAAACGCGACACACTTACATCGCTCACTACGACGAGTCCATATTCCCTTCGCTTCAATATTGCTGTTAATAAGCCTTTGCGGTATTTTATTTCATTCTGTTTGGACAACAAACAGTATCTTATGCCTATATACATTATTTTAGTATTCGAATTTCTTTAATCTTCGACCCATTTATAATACATTTTCGCATTTATGTTACACAGAAAGCTTATTACTGACAGCTGAAACATTTAACAATATGACTTAATAAATAAACTCAACAGTCACATACAAACTCGTGTCGTAGCACTAAGATCAAGTCTTGTATCGTGGGTATTAGAAACTATGGGAGAATTTCGGTTTCACAAACACCCAGGCCTAAATGCTTGCGCCACGGACGCTGTCATATTGCTAATACCTTGCTAGTAATAACATATTAGATAACTCTACTTCGATATTACTGGTACAGAGTCGGTTCAATTTTATTTTTTATAAAAGCACAATGTTGAGTATAAGTGTATTGTTGTAAGTGCTAGTGTGGGAGGGCGGAGGGGAGCACGAGGGCCACGAGGAGGGCGCAGAGGCTGCGGTGTGGAGCAACAGCAGCGCCCTAGCCGTGGACGCTCGCCGAGCCGTCAGGTGCGGCGCCAGGCTCGTCCGCCTGCAGTGGCGACGCGCCGACGCTACTGGCGCCGTCTCCTGGAGGGACGCTGACCTCACCTCGCTGCATCATCATCGCGAGGTCGGTTGTTGTTCTTTTTTTAAAATGGTTGAAATTTTAAATATGGTATTACTAATTTAAAAAAGGTACTTTTATGAGTATAAAGTTTGATTGGTTTTAAAATATGATTGTTGTCAAAGTCCATGTTTATGTTTGTACGCGGTTTGTGTATAAATTATTTTGTTAATTCTCATGTAATTTAACTGTGGATTTTAATCCAAACTGCACACTATATTAGCATCATTTCAAATTTCTACAATTACGAGGACTCAACATGCCAAACTCTAAAACAAATAATTTCAGACATAAAATATTAGTTTTCAACCGAATATCCATTTATTTGTAAATGAATAGGGTGTTTCACATTTCATTTTAGACTTTGTGAAAATTACTAATCCTGCAAGCGGCTCTGTAATCTAGATGCTTCAGATAAATGCATCACAGAACAGAGCACAGATAGCTTCAATAAAGTTCGCATAAACTATCAAATTTAACTCAATATCTCTTTGGAAATTAAAACTAAAACGGATTTTCCACATTTGCGACATAGGTATTTGGTAATCAAACTACACTATATCATATTTAATCAAATGTCCTACCATTCCTGGAATAGTTAAGCGAAATTGTCTGCGCTTTGACACGAATATGACACCAGACGCTGCTAATAGTATCAAATGACTAAAATTAATTAATATATAAAGCATGTATAAATATATTACACGTATACACGTTCTAATATTTATAGTATAATGTTAACCAATGATTTATAAAAGAAAAATGTTTCCTAATAAAACTTATAGCAATATAAGTTTTTTGATTATTTGGAAATCAATTCACGCGGCGATATAGAAATAATTTACAATAAATTCTCTATTCTAAAATATGTACATGCATACTCAAACAAACTATCACTAAAGCCTCTGACGGAGTAGGAACAGAGGATACTAATACTACCAACCGTTTTTCGTTCTTATTTTTGTCCAAAATGTAATAGGAAGTCTGTCGCTGTACTGAACACAAAACGCAACAGCATGCAACTCATGGGGTTTTTCAAGCTGAAAATCACACTCACCATAGTTCCCAACCCGAGAATCAAACCCCATTACAGCCTAAACTAGCTGCTACTGGACCGTTGAGACAATATTTTAAACTATTCATTGCATTATCCAGTCAAATAAATTATTCATAAACAACCAAATCTACATTACAACTGTAAAATATTTGACGCTATCACAAAGTTATCGGAGAGATAAACAATTTTAGTTCAAAATATATGCAGCCGTTTAATTAAATGGCGGCCATTATTATAACTAAGCTTTATAGAGCACAATTCGATCGCAGGTGAGCCAGTGAATAATTATACGGGTCCGCGCGCAATGACATTGTACCATCATCAATATAAGCCGCGTCGTTGATATCATTCGTAATACTCGCTATTGGTTTGTTATAATATAAACTACAATAATTCATTTAATATCTTTTAGTTTCGTTTTATTTTCCTACTAGTTAATTTCAAATGATAAAGCATCGAAGCTCTCTAGGTCTGCTGTTGGTGAAACCATGTCGCTGTTGGGCTCAATGTGTAGTTTTGAATAGAACGCCCTCAAGAGAAATAGAAAAAAAAATCAGTGGCCAAGAGTGTATTAATCCATCAATGATGATGGATTCTACATGAAAATTTTAGTAAAGTCCTGCTTTTAGTTTGGCATTTTGGATCAGTGGATCTACTCCCAAAAAAATCCTCAAAACCTGCATAAAGCACTCAGTATCCACTAAGTCGGACAATAAGAGGCTTATAAACAACAAACCTCTGATATCAAAGAAAAAACTATTTTCCTCGAAACAGAACCAAATTCCTCGATTTGAATTTTTCTTTGTATTTCCATGGGAAACAACAGCGAATTGAAAGCACGCAAATTGAGACGCGCCTCCCATGCCGAGCGGGATATGAGCCGGCGGCACGGATGAAAATACCTTTTTTGTGCGAATATCAACAATCTTACCGTACCTCCGAGAAACATTTAGAGCCAGGAATATGTGTTGATTAAACGTGAGAGAGGAAAGTGTAGCGAGTAAAGACGTGTTTGTTGTTGCTAATGCTCCTGATTCTGCGACTTCTGAGATTACTTCTGCGACTGTTGCTAGAGCTTTTACATCGATGTACCGCCTTCGTGATGACGAGGCTAAAATAAATAAGTTTCTTTAATCCAGAACACTATTACAAGAAGTTACTAAAATGTCATTATTTTAAATTCATTAATTTTTGTAATTCCCTTTCAAATGCATTCTAAATTATTGATTGTAAAGCTGAATATACATATATCCTTAAATGAAAGTGTATTTTAACCTGAAGAGCAAAAGGCATTACCTATAGCATTATATTCCCCTGTAGGTTGTGATCGGAGGGTTATCAGCCGGCGCATGGTACGCTCTTCGACTATGGACTGCAACGGAATCATCGAGACACCAAGCTATCATCTATGCAGCGACTACTACACATGCTGGAGGTTTTACATTTCTTCTTATGACAATAATCAGTTGAATTGATATTATTGTATTAACAAAAGAAACTGACGAAGTTAACGTATGTACTGTATTTATGAGTTCATAAAATTTTATGATTGTATCAATTATAATTTTTTTTAGTAAAGGGTTCGTAAAAATAACGTCTCCGATAAAAATTGTTTTCTCTTCCTAAAGTTGTACTAAAATTAGTATAGTATTAACGTCTCCGCTAAAACAAGGTCAGGAATTCAACCAAAACTAGCAGCTTGGAAGATTTCCTGAGCTAAAATATTGTATGAAACAGAACGTCTGCGGCGTCCAGTGGCGTTCCACACTGAGGGAGGTCCGGTCCCCACGACTAATGGGAATGCAGATGCGGAGCGGGTGTTGGGCGCAGTGTCGCTGGCCTTCGCGGCGCTCGCGGCTTTAGCTGTTACCGCTTTGTTGCTCGTGCTAGTTGCTAAGCGAAGGTAAGACTGGTATATTTTAACATTAATTAAGTAATTCTCGTCGTTAAGTGTGAGAATCAGTCGCTTTGTACTCGTAGTACATATACCGATTTTAATTGCAAGTCTAAAGTGAAAATAAAATAATTAAATGTACAGCTAAAAATCTTATGAGCCAAGCCCACTGCCCGGCACGGCACTTCTCTGTAATAGGAGTTCCCTTTATAGGATTAGGCTATAGTCCACCACGCTTCAATTGAAATAGCCGAATATATTGTAATAAAATTGTATTTGTTGCGTAAGTAATAAATCTATTGAGTCCAGCCTTTGATAATGCTACGAATGATTTGCTGTGTAAGTTACTGGAATACTTTCGGTTTAAAAAGAGATGCTGAGATAAAGCACAGAGTCGTATATTGTGAGTAACGGCGCCGTATCGAGAGCACAGACCCTGTAAATCACTCTCCACGACCTATATTCGTTTCAATAACCTAAAAGTCTGAATTGTGCCTTTTGCAACACATCGAACGAATTTCTAACGTTTTCCAATAATACAGTCGTTTTTACCTGAAAAATGTATTTTTCTTTTTTTCGACGTACGAAATGTGGAAATGATCTGATTTTATAAGTCTGCATAATGTTGTTACTATCATATGTGCTGATTTGATAGTTCAAAAACATTAATTAAGTATTTAATTTGATTGGAAAACCGATAAGATATAATAAACACTATTATCAAAAATCGTAAAATGTACAAGTATGTAAAGGATTTTTAGGATAAACTCAAAAATTTGCAAACAAAAGATGAAATCTTGATCAAGTTTTGTTTAGTCCTTCAAAAAGGACTTAAAAACCACTACCGATTCACCATTGCCTATTATTTCACAACAGTACCCTATGGCCGTGCATCACCCAGCCAGAGGAAGAGGCTCGGCGCTGCAGCCACTCGGTGGCCAGCACCGACAAGTCTGTGTGTCCTGAACAGCAGAACATGCGCAACTGCCAGCACGACTACAAGCACGACAAGCTCTCTCCCGCTTCTGGCGAGTATTATACATAATTTAGCTTTTTAATTTTCAGTGTAGTTTTGGTGGTGTAAAAGTCATGTTATTTACTACAACAGGCTCGCTACGATTTGATCGACTTATTATACCTTAAAATTGTAAAATGACAGCCATATTTCATCATATTTCTAACCACACAGTAAAATACCATTTCCTGCGTCGTAGTATCTGAAACTACGAGCAAATATAATACTTGTGGGTCACACAAACATATTTTGTCTCTGTGTGGAAATCGAATTTACAGTCTCCTTGCACAGCCGGCTATTAACTAACTGCGCCATGGAGGCTGTCATAGTTAACATAGCTTTTGTCTATTTTTTTATGTATTCTATACCTTGATATCTACATGAAGGAAATATCACGTTAATAACCAACAAGATTACTACGAGGCAATCAAAATACCTTTAAAATGTTAAAATGTCATATTAAAACTCATAAATGCGAGAAGATACATTGATGTATACAAAATGAGAAAATAATGTATCCGATAAAAATCAATTTTAAAACATGCAGTAACTGTACAGATGAATAAAATTTAATATTGTTATCGTACAACTGCGATACTCTGTACGTGGCTTCAATTAGCGTGGTCAAACAAAAACTCGTCTACAAAATAAATAAAATATGCTTTAAAGTGGTAAAATTGTAAAAGTACTCGTCTAATTTCCATTTGTTCGTGTAAGTTAGACATGAATTGTTCATTGATAGGCACAGCCAACTGACCGCAGACTGCAGTGTTCCCCCGCTTTGTGGAATCATTAAAAATACATGCAATACTCGTAAAATGCTCGCTTAGCTTAATCCATAATGCACCTTATTTTCCCACTAAACGCTTTAAAACTTTTCCAAATTACTTTTTCCTAATAATGGCATGGCTAATATTTTTTGCAGTAAGTCAATAAAAATTTATACATCGTAACTCGGAATATCTGAGTAACTATATAAAATATTAGTTTGAATGGGTCCGCACCCTTAAATAAATTTTATAAACCCCTCATATTACCGGGAAACCAAATATAAATTATATAAATTGGTTTTCTGTTCCAGCGGACATTTTATTTAAAACAAGGCGCTCATTTAAGAAAATTTATGACCATTTGAGATACGGCACCGCTAATCGAAGGAGAAATTATTTTAAAAACTTCACTTTCAGGGAACATTTATAACATTATTTTATTGTAAGATTAAATAATATTGGAAATTTGTTGTATTATATTTTTGTCATTAATTTAATTTGTTGCATTTTAGAAAAACAATAATTGACAAATAGCTCATCTCATAACGTAAATATACGTCAATTTTCTGGGGGTGTGCCTTACATACGAGGCGGAGACATCAATATTCTTACAAAATAATAATTAATAGAAAAATAACAAACAAAACTATTAGCCGAACTACTAATTCACCTTGATTCATGTAGAAAAAAAGGGATAGTACGTCCATTCCCTCAAGGTATGCTCAACCTCCTACAGTCTTTAGCTATCTCAATTGCCACCATCAACCGAAAATTATTTCAATCGCAACCCATTTTAGATCCCCTTATAAAATCACAGTAGGTAAAGACGTTGTGCCTGAAAACAGATGTATACGAGATAAGTCCATACGCGACATTCGCTGTAGGCGGCGAGACGGCGGCCACGCTGGACCACACGCTCCAGTTCCGCACGTTCGGCCACCGCGACAACGACGCGCCGCCACACCGACCTTGCAGGAAGCACCCGCAGAGACACCGCGAGAGGGCTGAAGGTACATCACTCCATCTCATAATCCAGCTGTACTGTATCAGCCCATATACGTCCCACTGCAGGGCACGGTCCTCCTCTACAAGCGAAAGCACGATTGAGAGCGGTTAGGCCATACAATCCACCACGCTGGGCCAGTTCGGGTTGGCGGACTTTTACATACCGTTGTAGTGCGTGGTTATTGACTATCCATTCACACATGACTCCGAAAAGTCAGAGGTGTGCCCTGGGATTTGAACCCGCGGCCACCGTGAACATGTAGGCAGCTGCGTCTGGTCTGTTACCAACAGACCACCACGCACTTGCAAGTACTAAATGCGAATCAAGTATTAATGGATCGACTCAGTTCCTTTACCAACAAGCCACCACGCACTTGTTCATCATCCTACAGGATTAGCAAAATTGAAGCAGCAGTAGGCAGGACTATAGCACGAAGAACTGACGGTTTAAGGGGTCGGAGAGGCCTATGTTAGGCAATGCAATCCCTGTGGTTGAAGACAGAAAGATTGGATTAATTTCGTATCGGCTTATGGACAACTTTAAAATTCTCAGAATCCCACTTAGATAGCTCGCTTTATTAAAACAATTAGAGATATCCTTCTACTTTAACATCAGCTACAATTAACCACACCAATCATTTCTAACAAACTGCTTTAATTTATGTTTTAGTTTGCGAGTTCTCTTAAGTTTCCTAGAAGAACTGTTGTTCTCGGTACGTGCCGTTCTAAACTCTGCCTTGCAGGAGTGTCTATCGTGTGTATGCAAGTAGAATATGCATCAACTTTGTAGTTCAGTACTTCGTTTCTTCGTTGTTTTAGAACCGCAGTAAACTTAGAATTCAGTCATTATTTTTTAAATGTTTCTTTGGAACGAATCCTTTAGTTCCAACAACTATACTGCGTGGGTTATTTTGCGTCTACTTATTTAAGTTAATTCTCATAAGAATGCCGTGACTCGTGCAGCTAATTTAAAAGAGGGTTCACAATATAGAAATGACTCTTTTACACTGAGTTTTGTTACTAACAGTGGAGAAGCACCATTCAGACTGCGAGTTACAGCAGCTCAGCAGATACGAGAAGGTGCGGCCGCGACACTGCGCCGGAACTTCCTACTGCGTCCCACTTTCACATCATGGTATGTTGTTTATATTGTAAATCAGCAGGTGAGACATCTCGTGATAAGCTATTACCGATATACATAAAGAACTTGAACGACTTGGAAATACTGCAAAAATACCCAGCAAATGAAAGCAAACGTCTTCACGTCATACTTAGGCTGCTCTCAGGCGAACCTAGGCTATGTAGAAATTGGCAACAGTATGCTTCTATCAACAATGAATCAAAAATAAAAGTTGAAAATTTAAATGTCAGGAAATGGATAGAAGGTCATGTATAGTTTATAAAAACCTTACCGGAAGGGGTATCTACGCGTCAACATATTTTTAGGGTTACGAAAACAAATGATATCGCAATCTCAATCTCCATTATATTTTAACATTTTATTGCCTGTGATCATGCGATCGAGTTTAAAAATAAAGAAAATAAAATATGTGACCGGCATAAATAGGAAAAACCCACAACAACGACTTTTAGTAACCATATAAACTAGAAAATAGGTCAATTTCTAGGTCAACTAGCCAATTTTTATCATTTTACTAATCAATAAGTGTTCAGGATTATTAACGGCTTTATACGACTATAATAGGAATTTATGAGCAATATGACAGTTCCGCTCTCATATGGTGTAGATATGGCTCTGTGGTGTACCTTGCGAGAGGTCTATGTCCAGCAGTGGACTGCATCGGGGTGATGATGATGATCATATAAATAGAAGAGAATTTGGTAGCCTATACCTTAAAAACATAGATGTGGTATTTATAACATATTTTATAAAGAAGGCATGACTATGTGGGATTCTTTAATGTAAGAAGTAGATGTGGGATATAAGTGGGATGTGGGCGCAGGTGGCGGCAGCGCCCACAGCGGCGGCGGCGGCGGCAGCGGCGGCGGGTTCTCGGAGGTGTACGCGGGCGACTCGAGCGCGGAGTCGGGCCCGGGCTCGCTGTCGCCGCGCACGCACCACGAGCACAGCTAGCGCCCGCACGCGCCCGCACCGTTCACCCCGCCCTCACTCCGCTCACTACGCGTGCCAAACTCACTGCCCACCACGTTACACTAGTCTGCGTTTGTAGGATACTTCTGTCTACTACATCTTACCAAGTACTATATTCTTAACAAAAGTTGAAGTAGGTAAGGTAAGGTAGTTGTCATTTGTAATTTTAGTTAAAATACGTGCTATGATATTTTTCATGTCCTAGCATTTTTTTATATCATACTTTTTGAACAATCATTTTAAAATAAACGGATATTATGAACTACAGAGTTTTCGCGGAATGTAAAGCCAGTAAAATTTTACTTTTTATAACATTGACGGTATTTATAATAACTACATAGTTATGTTGTACTTTATTAACACCAAATCTTGCAGTGCGTTCATATTATTTAGTTTCAACAAAAATACGTTAAATTTAGTCGATTATGGAAAATTGTGACCACACAATGCCTCTTTTGTGCGGAGTATTACTTTTCGTAGTCCACATAATTGAAATATCCACAGCGCTTCAAACGCGATCGTCACAAAATTTGTATTTGGCTCACTATTGCGAAATGTATTTTCATTTCCGAAATCATTAACCGCGTCGACCCGAACCAAATCGTTTGCACGACTGTCACAGTTCTGACATCGACTGACTGTTCGTCTCATTTAATATTGTACAATACGATCACTACACTGTGGGGTGTAGTAGACAGAAACCTTAAGCTATTTTCACGTGTGCATGGTTTATTTACAAACGCTTAGCAAATTAAGTTTCTCTTTGTGAAAAATATTGTTGTACTCTAATGGTATAATTTTACAAGCGGCTTTACACTAAGATACTCACTCACCCTTTATGATTATATATTGTATAATAGTATAAATGTCCAAATCTAATTCAACTGCCATTTTATATGTAGCATCGTAGGCTATGTACCATATCATATACAATAACCGCAGGAATTCTTTTTATTCATATGCTGTATTCTCTTCTGGAGCCGGATATACAATAATATTAAGCTAATTCGTATTTAACATTTTTGACGTTTCATGTTGTCTGTAAATGCGTGTTTTTCATAGTGGGTGACTACATTTACATCCCGGGACGATTTTAGTTTTTAAAAGTTGTGGAAAAAATAGACACTATAAAGGTTTTTTTTAATAGTTCTACGTGTTTCCATCAAATCTATCTACGTGGCATGGTTTTAAATACAGCCTTCGTGGCCCAGTTGGTTAGGAACTGGTTATAAAACTGGAGGCTGCGCGTTCAATCCACGCACCCATGCATATATTTGTTTTTCACAAATATTTGTTTTGGTTCTTCTAGATATTGTGGTACCAAAAAGCCTCTCATAGTTTCCGGTTCCCACGACACAAGACTAGACTGTAGGGTAATGTTGGGTGTATTTCTTTTAAAATAAACACATTTTCTCTTTTCCATATTCCAAAACAATTCACTTAAATTTTAAGTACGTGCTGTCCCAAAACAATCAACCCATGTCGAGACAAAATGGAAATCACTCCCTGCGGAATACACGCGTTATAATAGGTAGTTGTTAATTGTAGTTAGTCAACTTTTCGGGAATGTAAAGCTGCAAGGAGGGACTCGGCGGAAATTGCGAGTGCTGATGGAACGACGACCAAAAAGATGGAACCGTTGGGTGGGACTGGACTGGCACTCTTATTGCTTGTGTTATTACCGTGCGTTCCAAATTAAATGGGCGGAGTATTTCATGAGTTTTGTAAAAATATTTTTTTGATGTTGATTTTGATTTAAGTTAAATATGTTTCTACAGGAAGCTTTGAAGTTGGTTGTGTTTTTCTTATTTATACTTATGTAAGGTAATGTTTCTTAAAACATTGAGTTCAATCATAGTCTTAATAAATTTTGCTTTTTGGTTAAATTGATACGTTTTGTGTAACTCTAAGACTCTAAGGTCAGTTTTCACTTTTATTGCAATTACAATATAAGTAAAAAATAGCCTAGATCCTACCCCGAAGTGTGAAGTGTAAATGTCCATATATGTCAGCACATAAGTCCCACTATTGGGCAGAGGCCTTCACCCACATATGAGACCGTAATTCACCCCAGTGGTCACTGGCCAACGCGACATGATGGACAATGGACATAGGACGTGTTAGATTTGTGTAAATAGATAAATCTAGTCAGACTGATATCGAATATCTACGTTAATTCGGAGCTTACAATTTGTACATACATTTTGTAGATATCTTACGAACTCTAGTCAATTTTTATTGAATGTTTTATGACAATATAATTGTAATGTGTAAATAACGAAATAGTTAAGGCATCTATGTGTAAATCTGGTTAATGTAAAATAAATCTATTTATCACAGAACAATTTATTTGGTTTTATTTAATGTTTTATTTTTATTTTTACCCGCTATTTAAATTAACTAGTTAAAACAACGCTGATCTAATTAAGAAAAACTACAACTAATTGTGCATTTACGAAGCAAGGTAGGTACATAACTTTACATACATACATACATACATACATACATACATACATATGTACATAAACTCACGCTTTTTTTCCAGAAAGGGTAGGCACAGGCAGAGGTGCTACCAAGACACCCACGTTTCGCCTTGTGTGTTCCGTCCCACGATGTGATAAGGGGCGAGCCTATCATAACATAACTTTACAATTGGTAATATTCTTTACCCAGCTTATGTATCGAAGTATCGAATAAACAAATATGATACTTGAAAGCAACTCAGCATTTTTTTTATAAAGAATAATCAATTTATTTTATTGTACACTAAATATTATTTTTGGTACTAGTATATGGCTAAAAGCAGTTAAATGACTGTATATACTATATAGTGGTGGAAATATATATGTAGCGCCATTCAACTACGTAGGTCCTCGCAATTTTAGTATTTTCTAACTACAGACTACCTACCTACCTACTTTCACAACTAAACCGCATTCTTTCATAATTGAAATATTACAAATAGCTTCTAATTACTTCTAGCGATAGAAGTAATTAAATATCAGCTTCAGCTCTCAGATATTACGGGGTAAAAACAGCGGAATGCGCAGAATAATTTCAGATTTTAATATAACTAGCGAGCGGCATGCCTTTAAGGAAAAACGTAACATTGTAACATCGACAATCCCGTCTAGATGCCAATAACGGGCATTCCGGGAATGAAGCTCTAGGAATCCGGGCGCCGGTGAGCCAGATTTACAATATCGTCTGTAACTTATTACGTGTCAAATATTACTATTCAAAAGGCGATGGACAATCTCATGTATAATGGTTAATTGATTTGGCTTTAATGTTGATATTGTAACTTGTATTTTGGACTTGAAAAGCCA
Organism: Theretra japonica; assembly: GCA_033459515.1. Taxonomy (NCBI): domain Eukaryota; kingdom Metazoa; phylum Arthropoda; class Insecta; order Lepidoptera; family Sphingidae; genus Theretra; species Theretra japonica. Next base: position 5,618,146 of record CM065951.1, on the reverse strand, counting down.
TAGTTTTAACCACAGAGGTTTAACATAATGCATATATGGGGTGCGTAGGTTAAATTACTTCACGCGATGCCGATCAGATAAAGAATCTACATACAGGGTATATCAAAACTACTACCGAAACGAAGCCAGGTGGTAGGTTTAGTGTTTTTAGACACAATGCAACAATTTTTTTGCAAAAAAGCGATTATTTTGTTTTTTTTTTCCTATCATCGTATTTGGGTGGTAAATACGAACATTTTCCTAAAAAAAATAATGTAAATCGTTTAGGTTTTAAAACGCTATAATACGCAAGGTTTTAAATTATAATTTTAGCAAAAATTGGAAATGAATTAAATGGATTTACCACCCAAACACAATGATATTTAAAACATTACAAAAAAAAAGTCGCGATTTTTGCAAAATTTTTAGTTGCATCGTGTCTGTACTCATTACAACTACCACCGGGCTCCATTTACGGTATCCGTCTTGATATACCTTGTATAATGCCTAGCGGTTATTCACAACTACGAAAACCTGCAAATACTTTGAAATATTTATCGACGCCTAATATGATACTAATAAACTAACATGAGAGTATTTTTAAATGACAGTAAGATTTTAATTTAGAAATGGTAGCTATTGAAATACTTTATTGATAACGTTTCAGAACTAATAAATTTCCAATCGCTTTAATCCTCTTTGTGGGTCAACAAACGAAGTATTTTTTATTCATCGCCAATATTGTCACAGCGAGATTTTAATCTGTTGCAGAATTTAATATGCGAGCTAAAATATTACCTGTCCACTTCGAAAATACTGATAAAACAATATCACAGCTTCAAACAGATTCAATTGAGAGAACGATAGACATGAATATAAACAGATCCAGCAAATATAAAGTCTATACAAACAAAGAAATTCGTGGGCAAACAAAGATTAAATTGAAATATAATACTTAAATACTTCAATCACAAAACATAAAAATTTAATTAAAATGTAATTATTCAACCACAAAATAGATACCTACCTATCTGTTTTGTGCTTCAACGATGTTATAAGCAGTCGCGGAACATCGCACTTTTTTATTTAATTGCGATGCGAAAATCAGGTTCTTCAGAACATGATTAAACCTTAAATTAGTTTCACGTAAACTTTTTAACAATTTTCATCACTAACGCCTCGTCATGATGCCACAGTCGATAGCAAAAATGAAAAGTTCAGTATTTATGTATTTGAAGGAATCTGCCGCATCTACTTATTTACGTGTCTGTGGCGAGGATCGTATGAATGTAGCTAAATGGAGTCCCATTTAACTTTAATCACTAACGCCTTGTTGTGATGCCACATAGATAGCAAAATTGACAAGTTCAGTTTTTATATATTTGAAGGAATCTGCCGCATCTATTTATTTCCGTGTCTGTGGCGAGGGTCGTATGAATGTAGCTAAATGGGGTCCAAATAAACTGACATTAGAATACATAGGATATGGTTCTACAGTTTATTGCAGGTACAACTTTATGTTAATTAAAAAGAGTGTCCCACTGTAACTGGCACCAAGTCATACGTCATACTTTTACCTAACTAAGGTACGTCAGTCCCATCGTACCCTAAGCTATAACAATCAAATTTATAATATTTTAATTTTACAAAATTACACAAAAGGTTATATTACTCTCCTTGAGGTAGGCAGCGACTTTGTTGTGCTGGACTTCTGGCACTCCGAAGGGACTCTGGCACTATGGGCAGTGGTCACCGCTTTCCATCAGGTGGCCCGCTAGCTCGTCTGCCTATAACGGCAATAAAAAAAAACTACATATTTATCCATATTCGACTCACTCGACGACTCAACCCCCCAAATCGGCTAGCCCGCTAGCCATAGTATTTGTAAATAAATAAAAGAAACGCAGTTGTACAATATACTCTGTGCCAGTGTGCCATTAAGAGAGCACATGCAGCCTCACATGCCCCGTAATGGGTTGTTTATGAGTTAACATACATATAGATAGTTATATGATGTACTATAAAGAGCATTACATCCTCATATATCCTATGCATCTCTGAGTTGTGAAAGCCCTCTTTTTTGTACTGACATGGCAAAGTAACTACGAAGCATCCGGTGGTAGATGCACTACATTTAAGTATCGTTGTTTTTTTTAATTGCATAAGTCCGACAAACGAGCAAACAAGTCACCTGATGGCAAGTGATCACTGCCGCCCATGAACATCCACAACGCTGGATCATGGATGTGTTGCCGGCCCAATTAGGAGGGGAGCTGGAAGGAAAAAAGGTGGGAAGAGGAAAGGGGTATTGGGCATCCGGCAGAGTATCCACCGGTGAGATATAGTTATATGTATACCGGCCTTATCGCAAGCAAATATATTTTATAAATATATTATTATTAACTAAAGGATTTACACAACACAAACCTGAAATGTAACACTGGTGGTAGATCTCTCATTTATGAGAAGTTGCCTGTATACGAGTAGGTACCACCGCAATATTTATTCCTCCCGCCAAACAGCAGTGTAAATGCACTGTTGTTTTCCAGTTTTAAGGACATTGTAGCCAGAGTAACTACTGGACATATTGTGACTTAACATCTTATGTCCCAGAAGTGCGAGAGCAGTAGAATGCTAAGTATTGCTTTGTAATTGATGGTGATGTTTGATTTCGCTACTGTCTGTGAGCGGTCTTATCGCTTACCATCAGGCGAATGTCATTCTCGTCTCGCCATTCATAGCAATAAAAAAACCACTTGCGTATATCACCATACAGTGTTTTCCTCCATAATGTAATGTGATCAGTATTCGGGACGATACGGACGTCCTACCACGATATCTATGGCAGTTTGAATCGCCAAACGATATGCAACGATTATGTAAATAGGCACTACTCATCGGTTATCTATGAAAAGTACCACCCCAGTCAGGCATCTCATTAGACTTTATTAGTTTTAACTAAAGCTGGTATTATATTTTTGGTTACAGGTTTAACGAGCTACAACTAGAATATACCACCACAATGTCAAATTTTAGAAATCGGTAATTCAATAATATTTATACATAAATATATATATTTATTTCAATTTTATGTTTTTATAAGTTTTATACCAAAAACTGTTTACATTTAATATTGTAACGCCGACAGTTTTTCATACTTTTTATGTGGCCCGACTTCCGTGAAATACATGGGAACTCATTACCACAGCAAAGTAAAGGACGCAGTCGTCTGTGCTGATATTTTTTCTTCATTTTTTGTTATGTCACAGTAATTGTACAAATTTTATAAAAACATTATACTTTTCTGCGACATTAGCGCCAATTTTCCAAATTAATGTTAATTAATTATAGTTAATTTTAATCAGTAATTGATGAGTTTAGATGAATAAGTCAACTGGCGAACAAGATTAATAAGGATTATATAATAAGCATATTTAAATAGTACACAGAGAGTATGGAAAACGTATGTCAAGAGACGAGCGGAAGGAAGTAAGACAAAACATAGACAACATAATATAAATACCATCGACAATGTTTGTTTAACATATTTAACTAATACTGGCACTTACTCAATAAACTGCAATATTACTAACAGTAATAATATATACCTAGTCAATAAATTACTCATAAATACATACATTTAATTAAAAAGTATTGCGGACCCTGTATCTTATTAATTAAATGTAAAAACGTAAGGGTTACACAATACGGCTCAATCAAACAAATGATTTATATAAAATGAAATCTACGAATGCAGCAGTAATTACAAAATACACGTCAAACACACGGGTTTCCTGAAAATACCAACTGCGTAAAAGGGTCTTTTGTAATTTGCTCTCTTTATGCCATAAAGCGGCTATTCAGGGTATTATGATTAAATTTTCCTAGCAATAATTAGGTATTCACAACATAAAAGCTTGGAAACTTATAAAATACTGAGGTTAACAAGAGTTTATATAGGAAAGGTACGGAATTTTGTATGAAATAAATATACGACATTTCATTTTTTAATTATTGTTGTACACAATTTTTATAGTACCACATGTGGAGACGCTTTGAAACAAAAATAGAATTTACCAAATCCTTTCAGGCGTCTTCGAGTAATCTTCTTTTTTTGAAGTCGGTTAAAAAGAAAGGGTCATCTCCAATATCGCGTTTTATAATAAAGTTTTTATAACATACATTATTATTAAAGCAGCGGTTCACACGTGACAACATACCTGTACAGACACCTACGTCATCAGCTACGTACTCTCATTCATTCCCCTCGACAGATAATTCCGAACTTATAACTAGCCGCGTGGAGCGAACCTCTCAGACGTCGACGTTAATATTTTTTCATTTTTATTTTCCGATGAAATATTTCATAATCCGTTCATCCAGTGGTCAGTGAAAAGGGGGAGAGGGGGGTTTAAGCTCGACTCTTTCGTGCAACGAGTCCATTTAACTAGGGCTCCCCCACCGCACCCCCACCCCTCCGCCCTGGGGGAGGCGTCACGTTTGTTCAGGAAAACGAAAAAGCGTTTCAAACAAAAACACGAATTGAGCGTTCAGCGCGAATCGAAAATTAATTACGGCTTTGAACTGTTTTTCTTTTCATACGGTAGTGCCGTGACCGATGAACGAAGCCCTGCGATGAATGTTTGGTCAAGACTCTTTTATTTGCACAACTTCGCAGGCTACGTATGAAGTTAAATAGTCTTTGTGTTAATTTTTGTTCCGTGTTTGAATTAGAACTCTACTCTCAACGCCCTCTACTTTTTAGAGCGCAAACTAATTTACGGATTAGAATTTTCAATCCATGTTATAGAAATAGAGTTAAATATCATAAAAGCACTTTTCTCGGCGGTATTTTATATATGTAGTAAGTTAAAATGACTTATTTTGAAATATTAAACAAAATATATTTTATGTTATCGCGAATAATCCAAATTTGGAAGTGGTATACAACGTTAATCGTTTCAATTATTTTATCTTTCTGTAAGATTTATTTTAATACCAATTAAATAATGACCGCATGACGCATCTCCAAACTCAAAAAATCAGTTTTTAAGTTCATACAGTTTAAATACAAAAAATACAACTTAAAAAGCATCTTTACTGACACAACCGTGATTAAAAGTTCTCATACTTGTAGGTACTTAGTACTTACCCACACTCTACTTCGCCGACTAGTTTCGCCTCGACTAGTCGCCAGTCTTAGCATAAGATATCGACAAACTAGCGCCATCTGTGCGTCATTCTTTTAAACATGAGTCACCTTTATATGAATCTCTATAGGTACATACGTATCATTTTAAAATTCTGGACTTAATTACAGTATACTTTCGTGACTATCATATAAAATTATAAATAATTCAACTCGTATGCAAATAATACTACCTAAAAGCAGGTAAGACTAAGTGGCATACAAACTGGCCAATTCCCTTTGTGTTATACATTGAGGTTTGAAAGTCGAACACTACATTTCTGTAAATATTTAATTTCACATAAAAACTCTCTATAGCGAGATTAAACATCGTGTTCGTGGTGTTATTTATGAAGCAGGCCTCATTATTTTCCATCTAATTTGTATAATAACTTTAATAATACATACCTACATTCATTTTGGAAGCAAATAACTATGATAACAGTGTAGGTAATCATGTTACCATGAAATACCTAATTAAACTTTTATTAGTATGTGTTATTTTTACCTACATTATTTTGCGAAGATTTAAGGCGAAATGCGGGTGTGATGGTAGCGTCTCTGTCTATCCCTTCTGGGAGGGAAGTTCGAGTTTATGTATGTATTTAAAATTTAAAGACTTTACATGACTACAAGAATTTACGAAAGTCAATAAATGCGTGATATCCCAGAACAGTTGATTTTAGAATTTGAGTCATAATACGTGGTAATAAAATATAAAGTCAAAATGTATAGACATATTTCGGATGGTAAAATATGCATATATTATGCAAAATTAAAATATAACCAGTTTTATACCTCATGCCATTGTTATAACCAGCTGGAAATAACTTGTATCAATTGCATAATATTATGTTTGTTTTAACTATAAATTCATGATTCATATATCAAACAGGTATGTTATTTGTAAATTATTAATTCGGATGGAAAGTATAAAAATGGAAGTGTTATTAAATATATTAAAAATCCTTGCTATCCAGCGGATAAGTTAAACGGTTTAACAGATTTTAAATTGGCTCTAATTGAAAACGGTTCATGATTTTACGCTCTCTTAAGTAATTCAATTTAGATTACACCAGACTTTCATTCGATTTAAATGAAAATGCAAATTCATCTGATATTTTACAGAGTGTCAAAACTTTGAATTTTATTTGTGTTTATAATAATATATCTGGAACATGAATTTTAGTGTAGTGTTATATTACAAAAGGTAGGTAAGAAAAGGCACCCTAAGCCATAAAATAAAATTTATTTTCCATAAATATCTTAAAACAAGATTCAACATTTCGTCTACGACTCCAACGTGTCTACATCAGTGTTAAAGCTTGCGTGAAAGCAACATGTGCATTCTAATGTTAGCAGCGCAGCGCTCAGTACGTCGTCTTCTCGGCAAGGTGACTACCTGCAGTACCCCTCGCCCTGGAGGAAGAGCTTGAACGCTTCTGCTATCTTGTTTGGCTGCTCCTCCAACACCATGCCGCAGTCCGAAATGCTCAACCACGACGTCTTGGTCGGATCCAGTCGCCCATTGAAGGTCACAGTATCATCGACGTGAGGTGACAGAGCCCCCGTGACGTTTAAAACTGGTACTTTTATGGTATTACTCTCACGTGCAATGCTTAGATCTGTACGGCGCAGATATGCGTCAATAAACATCGACAAGTTAACGGGGTTGACGTGTGAGAAGCACTCCTTGTAGACATGAGATAGGTCGTGGTTGCGGTCCTCAGTGCTGCGGCCAAAGTGATGCCACATTAGGTAATCGAGCGCGCCTTGAGTCATTCCATTCGCTCGTAGCTGCCTTGTGTTAATTTTTTGGTAGAGCCATTCAGTCCATCCGGCCTGGGTGGAAGTACAATTGATTAAAGCCAACGCATCAACTTTTTGAGGGTTGGAGAGAGTGTAACGCGCCAAAATATTTGCACCGGCTCCCACCCCGAATCCTATAAAGGATCTTATGCCGAAATGGCCAAGAACAAAGTCGATCTGAGACGCCAATGCGTCCATGCTTGGATAAGTATAATCTTCCGGCAGTGTCGGGGCGCCTTCTTCCTGACCTGGCGCATTCACATGATAAATGCAGAATTTATCTAATATGGCTCTCATGTCCACGAAATTAAAGAATGCCTGAAAATTGGCGGCATAATTGAGCCCAAGGTCATGATAGGTAAGTATGGCCCGCTTATTGCGGTCACCTCGAACGGCCACCAGGATGTCCCCGCGGGAGGTTCTGACCCGCTCCTCCACGCATGCGCCGTCGCTCTGCAATCTTCTATCAGATGGAAAATGGAGTTGAACGCTCTTTAAGTCATCTTCAAGGTTATCCGAAGACATCATGTTGAGGAGGGCGATGTTCTCGTGAGCGGACGTCGGCATGGCTCTCCCGAAGTCAAAGGGTTTCTTCATTCACAGGTTATTACCTCGAGCTCGTTGTCCGGAGACACTGGATGGCTCCTCGTACGGCAGGCACTGCGACTTTCTTATAATTAGAGTTGATTAACGAAATCCATTAGCGGTCGCTAACGAACTTGTGTTTATCATGTCCATATTATCTACTGACACAGTGACACAATTTAATACGTAAGTTTGTGTATATTTATAACGATATTTCACTCAATCACTCTAACAACACTTATTGTTTCATAATTTGCGGCAGTTATATCGGCAGACACTGCGTTTTAGTGAGAATATTAAAGGAAATGGTCAATAATGTTTGGTCGGGCGGGAGTGAGGCCTTGTGCGACGCCGAGTCGGGACTGCTCGGCCGCTTCCGTCGCCGCTCGGCCCCCATTCGGAGCTACTTGCGCTAACTTCACACTTGATTTTGGCCGAGCATGCGCATTCCGACGCATCGATTTGGCCAGACCGTTCCATGTTGTTCGACAATAAATTTTGCTAAAACCACTAATTGGTAATAGCCAGGTCCCTTAAGAGTAGTAAAAATTTAATAATAGTCGTGGACTTTATACCTAATACCTCTGTTAATAGGGACGATATTATGATGTTTAGGAACAATTCTTTGTCTATTACGAGTACCTATTGTACTTTGTATGTTGTAGATATAATAATACTCAGTTTACAAGTCAATTAAAGTTATTCTTATGCATAAATACCCAGGTTATAAGTAAAATTAAAAGCTTTTGGTATATAAAAAAATAGCAGAAGCCCATTATACGTTAATTATCTGGTCACACGATATTCGTTTTCTCTCGAATAGTGACCAGAGGTCATTATAAACGATGGTGAAAAACCCATCATTATGGCCCATGTTAATGAACCTCTGGTTTCGAGTAAACCGACATACTTGTGATGACCGTCGCGACACGATTATTTTGCGCCTGTGGATAATGAATATATTCGCATTGCAATGCACTCAAAAGCTGCATTGTAGTCATGCATTTGCCATTCTAATATAGAAAATATTAATGAATATAATTAACGAAGTTTTATTTTTGTAGCGTAAAGAAAGAATGTACCAACTTCGGTTTCCATCACTAAGTAGGCGTAAAGTGTAAGTTACTTTATGTTGTTTATTCGTGGTCGAGCGAATTAAACTTCTCGATACTAACAAACCGCCACTTATACAACAACTTCAACAAGTATTCAATTCATTGAGTTTTCATTCCTATCAATTTAATAGTCACTTGATAACACTTGATCCACAAAAAACAGACTTGTAAAAAACAGACTTGTAGAAAACGAAACTGGTTTCCTAGGGTTTGTTGACCAAAACAGTCCTAAGATAAAAATAGTGACAATTTTTTATAATTGGTATTTAGTAATGAAGATGAGGTTAAGCAACAAATCATTGTTATGTGCAAAATAGATAAATACCTACCTATTTTGCTTTAGAAAAACAAACTTTGTATAATTAATATATTAGTAGCGACATCTGTTTGACATTGTTTGAATTAACATAAAATGTAATTGAAAACGACTATTTGATACAGTTTATTTAATAATTGCCTTTAATGATAATTTGATATTATGCTGTTATAAATTGCCCTAATAGAGCCCAATGTACACCCATTTTAAATATATCTAAATAAACCACAAAATAATGGGTATTATTTTTATGGGAAACTGTAGGGATCAGTCGATACAATGTAGGTACGTTATTTCAGCCAATGTACAAAGTAGATACATTCTGTTTCGTATACATTATTGTAATATGAAAATTTGATGTGACATCACGAAAATACCAGTTCAACAAATAAAATGTTGGTAATTTAGGTACCTTTTTAACCGGCTTCAAAAACGGAGTAGGTCCTCAATTCGACGGAATCTTTTTTTTATGTATGCTTAGCGATTACTCGAAGACGCGTGAACCGATTTGGAAAAATCTTTTTTTGTTTCCAAACTTATACTTCACAGTTGGTCCCATAAAAAATTGTTTGAGATCTGACGAATATCTTCGGACCTAGAGAAAAAAACTCCTCACAATTGAGTAGGATCCTAGTGGTTCTTTTTGAATTAAGTATAGTGTAAGAGTTAATTCGTTACCAAATATATCAGATAGTTCACTCAAAAACAAACAATTATCTTGATCGTACTAATACATTCTTACAAAAATAATCAAAAAGAAATAAGCTCGTAGCGGCCCACGTGTATTCTCGCCATGTTCTGAATGTTTTCATTAAACGCCATCGAAGCGAGTCACGTAATCGTATCAGTCGACCTCCAATTTATTTCCCTGCCTTCAAATATTCCTCGCACTTCCCTCCTCACACTTTATTATATCTGAGGTTACTTATTTCCTACTTATATTTTTAAGGAAAATACGTTTCCGTTTCTTATTTCAAATATAAGCCACATTAAAAAACGAACTCAGTGAAACGTGAACCAGAAGACCTTCTTTATTGAGATCGAAAATTTTGTGGAATTCGAATTGATAGCTAAGATAATATGAAATGAATGACTCTATATAATATTTTTTTATATTGAAAATAAATTGTCTTTAGTTAGTAACAAAACATTATTTTCAAAATGTGGTAGAGCCATAATCAAATACTACAGCAGGAATCGATCGACTTGACGGAATTGGTTTGTTTAAAGAATCTGCGGGTTTTCAAATCCAAAATTCAATCAATTGGCTCAATTTTTATCCACATATAGTATTGATATTGGAAGAAAATAAGTCTTATGCAAAAGTATTTAACATCGACACTTCTGAAAATATGTGAAACAATAAAATTAGTATTCATATAAATTAGAGCTATACCTCAATAGATTTAATTTTAGAACCAAACTGTTGATATGTTAATAGCACGAGTATGTATTAGCTTTGTTTCGGAAGACGGGATTACGATCTGCGAGTTACACAATCCCAGGTGAGGTCAACGCTTGAATAATGGAACACGTACTGCGTCACAATCTTAAATCTGATGCGGTTGGAAAACAACCAACTGAGCTTATTTATACTTACCTTATAGTTGTGGAGCCGCCAGTACGCTTAACATTTCTATGATGGTGAAACTGAATAATTATATATCCGCCAAGTCGAGCAAAAAAGCAGCACGGTCGTACCATGTTTTTTTCGAAGCAGTTCAGGCCATTTTCGATCCCCTATACCTTCTTTGTGGATAAAACTAGAACACGGTATACGAGTATTATATATTTCATTCAATTTGAACCGGTAGTTTAAGAATTATACCTAGTCAAAGTTTCTTACTTTGTCAGTCTATTTTATTAAATACATAAAAGATAATAACATTGATATGGGCATTGTAACATGTTGTTAGGATAGCAGAAAGTGCCTTATGTAGGGACTGAATAAATTAACCGATTTGGTGTTACGTGGATTTCACATTTTTTTACGGTAGAAGAACTGAGTTGGGAGACTTGGTTTTTTTACAAGTTTTTGATGGGATGATTTCTACAGGGAAATTTGCTTATAAGTAGATAACATATATTGGTTTGTCATATCCACCAGCCAAAAGAAATACTCACCAAATAATAAAGACGACGTTCTTATGATTGGGATTAGGACCACAAGTAAATTAATCGATTACCAACTCCTAATCCAATCCAATCCATCAGCCAAAGGAAGTCCACTGCTGAACACAGGCCTCAGCCAATGATTTCCACAGGGACCTGTTGGAGGCAGCCTGTTTGACTCCTAAAAATATCTTGAATATCGTACTTACCTACTTCGATTTAATAAGATATTATTGAAATACCTAACAAGCTGAAGTATACATCTAAAATCTATTAAAAGAATCTTCATAAATTCGCCGCTTGCGATCGAACGAGGTCCGTCGCTTTACATTTAACTAGACGCCAATTCATTTCCTGTATGGTTGTCGTTTAGGAAATGCAAGGAGCCATTGCCTTCCGCCGGCCAGTTAAAAATGTATACAGAGGGAGGCAAACTCTGTTTTATTTGTCAACCCTTTTCACGAGTTGTTTGTGATGTGAAGTGTACTCATGGGAACGCCAAGTCAAAAATAGTTTTTGGTGGCACTATTGCTGTCCATAATTTAATATATTTGGTATTGTACACCCATTTCCGTGTTGTAAAAGGGTTCGTGGGATATTTTGTGTCGGAATAAATAAAGCTTTTATTACTTTTCCATGGTAATGACGCGTAATTAAAAATACCTGTTATTTTTTGTCTGGTTATTTATTTATTCAATTTAACTTTCTCAAAAATTAAATAAACATTTTTTTATTTGTTGTATTAAAATAAAAATATAACATGGGTATATTAATAAAATCCTGGCGTTTAAAATACACTTTCCTATAATATAATGGATTAATCGTGAACGCTTATAGGAAAAACCATTTGACATACAAACGCGAGCACTTTACGGTACGAACACGCGGTTTATTAGGTTTAACGGCAATTTATGAGCTTAATTGCGTTGTAAACGACGACGGGGAACTCCAATACAGGCATACCTGCATAATTACTTTATAAATATAACGCTTGGATTGATCAACAATAAAAACATAATATTTTTTAAAGTGTGAAAGTGGCTTTACTACCTACCCAACTACCTACCTGTGTCAATTGAGAATCGTCTACTGCTGATAACTGACAGAATTCCTGTACAATCGAGAGTTCAACTGAGAGGGGTTGGGCCATAGTTCACTATGCTGACTTAAGCGCCATTTACACGGGGAGAGTTTTGCGCGGCGAGAATCGTATGCGATTATCGCATGACATAATCGCCATAGATTATCATATTCTAATGCAGCAACAAAACACGATGCAACTTTTTTATAGCCTTAAGTTAATCGTATCTTCCAGGCGAGAAACTCTCCCGAGATATTTTCTTTCTCTGGTAAAGTATGTGGTATTTGACTATCAATACACAGATGACTCCGACAATTCAGAGGCGTGCCCTAGGATTTGAACCCGCGACCAGCACCCGCACCATATGCCGGCAAGCACTACGCCTGCACCTAATAGAAAATTTTATGTTGTTTAAAATTGAAAATGACAAGTGGAAAATTAAGATTTCTTTTATTGATCTCCTCATGATTGTTATCACCAACTCAGTTAATTAGCAATTAAACGCCAAATTATTTTTTAATTTTTTGTACACGGAAATATAACTACGCTGACGCTTAGAAAAACAAACGTAATAACAAAATATATTTCTACGATTGACACTAATTAGTAATAAAGAATAATTAACATGGACCAATATTGAAATAAAACGAATTCTTACGGATTTTATCGCGAATTTGATTTAACTATTACATTTTTTAATTTCCCGATGTTTCGATCACTTTACAGTTTTCGTGGTCACGGGGCGGACCACGCGGAAACCAAGGAACAATGTCATAAATTAGCAATGTTATTCCTTGGGAGAGGCCTGTGTTCAGCAGTGGACTTACTATGGCTGAAAACAGAAGGGAAAGAGAGAAAAGAATATTGTAACAGTAATTCCAAATGTATTACAGACTGCCTCAGTGGCGTAGTTGTGCTACGGTACGATTACAAAGCTGAGGTCTCGGGTTCGAATCCCGAGTCAGGCAAAGTGATATTGTATTTTCCTATTCATTATCAGCCCGGAGTCAGGATTTGTGCCCGATATGGTGATAGGCTCGCTCCCTATCACATCATGGGACGGAACACATAAGGCGAAACATGGGCGTCCAGGTGGTACCTCTGCCTACCCCTTCCGGAAAAAAGAAGTGATGTTTATGTATGTAGTATGTACAAATATCGTAATAATTTAGCTTCGAAATTATCAGAGAGTTGACACTAGTGGACTAAATAATTAAGCGCCCGAAATATTTTTGATCACGTTAGCGCGCCTTCACTAAAATTACGCTAAAACAAAACATTATATTTAATCTCTATAACTATAACTACTAAAACACCCAAGTAGCAATCGTAACACACCATTTAGCTTCTTATCCAAGGTTAGATTATGTGTTGGAGGTCCTTCATTTGACCGCAATTTAGGCATTACATAGTAATCTGTGAACGCTAAATAAAAAATAAGTGGGCTTTGTAAGAAACTGTCCAATAAACTGTACTGTACTGTACTGTATCAACCCATATATGTCCCACTGCAGGGCACAAGCCTCCCCTACAATCGACAGTACGATTGAGAGTGGTTAGTCCACCACGCTGGCCTAGTGCGCGTTCGCGGACTTTACATACCATAGAAATTTATACAAATTGCTTTGGTATGCAAGTTTCTTAACGATGTTTTCCTTCACCGTTATAGTGCGTGGTAATTGACTTTCAATACATACATGACTCCGAAAAGTCAGAGGTGTGCCCTGGGATTTGAACGCGCGACCAACGTGTACATGTAGGCAGCTGCGTCTGGTCCGTTACCAACAGGCCACCACGCACTTCCTTGTTAGAAACATGATATCATAATTGGTAACAATCAATTCAATTCAATTTCATAGGTATTTGTGGCAAGTGGTAACAATGTCGACAATTTTGCCAAAGTGATCAAGAATACTATTTTTGTCGTTAGGGATCTGGACAAAGCCAGTAATAAAGCAACTGTCAATGTTGACAGTGGCAGAGTCGCAATGTTATCATTTTGGACTACTGTGGGAATAGAATGTAGACACAAAGCAGACCTTTTAGGGACGTTTCACATTGATCTCGAGACTGTAATCAACGAATAATTACAAGAAGAATTACTTATGGTTCAATTGAGTGATTATTTCGACATCTTTATTCTTACACGCCATACAGCATATTCTCAACTCAACATGATTATAATTTAAAACTGTTGCAAGAAATATAGTCTATCCAAACTATAAAGGATTTTACAACTATTGCTTACCGTCAAAACTTCCAGAAAATTGTCATTTCATTCTGACTAAATCAAGTTATTTAAGTTCCATAGTCCATACAAAACGTTATCGGAACTTTGCACATACCCTAGACACGCTGCCATACGCTATTAGACGTATCAAACGATTTTTATTTGCTGTATTTTATGAATCAGTTTTTTACATTTCTTTTCTTAATGTGACAAAATCCGCAGAGTAAGAACGCTAAGGGTCCGTGCAAGAATAACCCTTATAACTTTGAAATACAATACATGCGTTGCGCCTTTCGTACCAAACTGAAAATAATGTGACAACAGCCTTATCCTAACAAAATTGGGCCCGGTTTTTATGGAATAAGATATAAAGAACGGTCAAGTGCAGGTAACAATCACGCGCGAAGTGTTCCGCGCTAAGTTCACGTTTAATTTTATTATGGCAAATATTACATATCATAATGTAATAATGAAAAACATAGTTATTTTTTATTATAATGCATTAATGGTATTGCTAAATAAAGTTTAACCTTTATTTACTGCAGAAAAAGAGATCACGTTTTAATATCAGTAATGACATTGTAATTTATCACAACAGGGATTTCTACGTTCCTATAAATTTGTAAGATTTTTTATGGTATCTAAAATCCGGCAACCCGAATTAGGCCTAGCCCCTCTTAATCTTACTCCCGATTTAGGAAGTCTGCGCCCTGCAGTGGGACCTATGTATATGGACTGGTACAGATATATCCCTATTTACTTCATGATCCGGTGCTTTTTCATCTTTATAGAGTACAAATTTTCGCTTAAAATTAAATTTAATGATATCTTTTGTTTTAAGTTTCACTTTTTTTTAAAGCATAGGTCCGGCAAACGATCTAGCAGGTCACCTGATGCTAAGTGATTACTGCCGCTCATGGACGTCCACCACGCTTGGATCATGGATGTGTTGCGGGCCTATTGGATCGGGAGGGGAGCGGAAAGAGAAAAGGGATATTGGGCATCCGGCAGTGTCACTAACCGAACGAAACATCTTCTACATCCATTAGAAATTTGTTAAAAAATTATTATTGGCCCGTAACATAAATTAGGTCATAAACCATCATTCTGGTCTAATGAGTATTACCGGACTTTACATATTAAGATTCTTATTAACATTTACATATCATAAGATATGATTTTTAAGCTACGTACAGACGTACGGAATCCTGACTAGTTTCCCGCGAGACAGAAATAAGAACCATAACCTATACGTTCGGATAGAACTTGCCTTAAAATACCGAATGAATGCCACAACAGGCTTAATGATAATATATTTGAATCGCAAAAATATTTAACAACACAGCCCCGGGCAGAGCTTCATGCAATTTCGCTGTTATGTGTTATCGACCAGCGCTGTGCGTTTGACATGCGATGTAAATGCTATAGCCACCGCCGCCAATGGACATACTCCTCTTTTTAGTGTAAACTGAATTCAGCTCTGTGAATAACTTTAAAAATAAAATGCGCACGTTTTTCGTGACAAATTGGCGCGTACAGCCTCTGAAAATGTTCACGGTATATTCGAAATTAGGAATTTTGATGATATTCAACGTGCATGTGGTAAGCTGTCACGTATTTTTTCGATGTATATTCCATCAATAGTTACATTTTTTTTCTAATATAGTATAATTATAATTTATAAGCAAAGCTTCTTAACTTTGCTTATAAGTTTCCCATTTACACGAGCAAGGCAAACGGTTTTTGAGATTTAATCCGCAGGTTAAAAAGATAATAAAACTGTGTACGGAAGTTCTTTGTTTTGAAGTCAGATATGTTATGTTTCTAAGATGTTGTTCATTGGAATACTCAGCATTAAGTCCTGATCACAATATTCTATTCGTTTATCCCAACAATTCCAGCGCTAAAATGCGCTTACAAAGTTATATACAACTATAACCAAATAAAGGGCTCGAATAAAACGATCAACAAAAGTCATGAAATCTGTACATAAGCCCTATAAAGTCAAAATAAATTAATCCTCAGACTCATTCGCTGATCGATAACCAATCTAAAGTAATCCCCTACCTATCGAACGGATTAAAGTATTTGCATCGACCCATACTTTATTCATTATATTCGTAAGTTCGGCAGTTTATAGTAAGGTTAAAATGTGCACACTTCATTCTCTACCATTACATCAAGATAAATTTTCAATTTTCTTTAATGGAAATGAGAAAAATATAGTGGAAAATGTCGCTTTTAATAAAATGAAGTGCATAGCCTTTGGCGTAGCATAATCAGTAGCAATGTGATGTACCGTTTTGTGCTAGTGGTTTTCATTTAGTCGCTTCCATATTGTTTTTGTCATTTTCTGCTAATGTATAAAAAAGACTTTACAACATTACCTGACCCACATCATCCATGGGTTACGTGTAATATAATTTACTTCAGAGATTGCTAAAAAAGGTAATGCTTTACAAAGCTTCTATTTTTTATGAGAAATAAATAACTACACATTTTATTACTTAAAAACAAGCATTCACTATTTTGCACATCTACATCGTATGATCGACGTGATAAAAAATCAACTGATATATTTTCTTTAATCGGTTGTTAATTTTCGTTCAAGTTATAGCATCATTTCCACTCTGATGGTTCTAGATGAGTATGCAACCGACATTTCGAGTTGTAGCGCCCGAGTTGATTTGTCCGGAAGACAATTCTGCCCCACACCAGCACAATGATGTACTAATAACGCAAGTATTCCAATATTTTGTATATCAGACACGTTTGTACCTTATAATAATATATTTTCCAAACGATTAGAAGCGGTTTTACAGTACCTTTAGTATTGGTAAAGTTCATGAGCGGCCGTAACTACGTAATGCGTATCATCAAGTTGCAAGATCGTCTGCCTATATCAGAAGTTTAACAGAAGTTTAAAAAATACTTAATCAAAGTATATAGCTATAGCCATTTGTTTATATACATATTTGTAGGGTAGAAACTGAATCCAACGCAACATTTAAACTAAACTGGTCGGTGCGATGGGTACCCGTGCCAGCATCGAGCCAGCGATTCACATTAATGCTGTGGAAGTCAGTTCGCGCTGTCGAGGCGAAGTTGAATAGCATGCAGCCTGAATCTCAGGTTTACTTCATCCATAACAAAGAGGTAAACAGCTGCTGTATTACTACAAATAATTATTTACAACTAGTGAATAATATAGTAATAGTCGTGAAAATTACCGACCCAATCATATTCAAGTTTTTTTTCTCAAAATTCATGCTCGTAGATAGCACACGTGTATAAATAAGTTAAGTTCCATAGATGAGCAACAAAAGCAACCTGTATTACGAAAAATCTAGTACAGTAGTTTAATGCTTGACAAGCGTCTAGCTGACCTAGGTTCGCCTCCATTGGAGCAGGACTGAGAGAGAGCCGATACCGCTCGGAGATAATGCTAAGCAGCTATTGAGGTAATTATTTACGTTTTCGACGAAAGTGTGGATCTTATGTTAACTAAGTAAGATATATTTCGTAACTTAATAACAACAATAAATACTTAGTTTAAATTTATGTCATCGTATCGTGGAAACCTACAGAAATATGCATAAAGCATTCATAACGACGAACCAGCAACCTGATACATATTTTAAAATAAATATTATATTATACAATACGGATATATAATTGTGTACAGGTGTATAATGTGCTATAATGTTTATGCTTGAGGCATAATTTATAAAAAATGAGCTAACTGTAATTTCCACGAAATTGATAGGTGGCCACTTCATGTCTCCAGGGACAGAAATTCATTTCAAAAAACACAGTTAACGTATTTGTTGAAAATACAGACTCTAATTATACATATTTTGTTTTAGTTACTCAATGGTGTAACATACATTTTAAACGTCACTGCAATTGAAATTAATGAAGATGTCGAAATTCAACAGACTTTTTATATAGAGAAGTTGAAAAGGGATCTGTTCATCGCTGAAGAAAGTAATACATTTTCCCTTAAGCTTTTGGGAAGCGAAATAACGTATACAGACTTGGGATATGTCGTAGAAGCGGAAGTGACAACTTGTCTTCGTTCGCAAGATTATTACGTAAGTAATTTTCAGTGCAATATTTTTGGAAAATAATTTACATGTCAGCGAATAGTTTTCCGAAAGAAATACCTACATAAATTATAAAGTTATACATACATAAACATCATGCCTTTTTCCTAGAAGGAGTAGGCAGAGGAGCAACCAGGACACTCACGTTTCTCCGTATGTGTTCCGTTCTATGATGTGATAGAGGGCAAGCCCATAGCCATATCGTGCAGAAATTCCTAACTCCAGCTGATAATAAATAGAAAAATCCAATATCACTTCGCCCGACCCCGGAATCGAACCCGAGACCTCAGCTTTGTAATCATACCGTAGTACAACTACGCCACCGAGGCAGTCATTTATATAAAGTTATATAAATATTTTATCAATATTTACGCTTTTCTATGAATTAGGGATATCAAATACAATTGTTTCAACCCCTATACGTCCCACTGTAGGGCACCAGACTAATCTACAATCGAGAGTAAGTACGGTAGAGTGTGGTTAGGCCATATAGTCCACCAAGCTACCACGCGTACCTTGGGAGAGGCCTATGTCCAGCATTGGACTGCAACGGGTTGACAATGTATGTATGAGAAATATTCATACACCTTTTCATAAGACATACATTTCTATTTCTGTATGACCCGACAATTAGGGAAAGAAAAATACGATGCTTACACTTTCTTTAAAAAAAATGTTATTGGGGCTATGGTCTAAGGGCAATGGTTTTTATTATTTCACGAACAACTTCTTACCATCTGCGTCACAAAAAGGCTCAGTTCATCACAATCGCCATTGTTTTACTTATAGTTAAATAAGAAGAAATCTTATTGTAACACTCGTACTTTTCGGATCTATGTTACTATCGCTATGGGGACACGACTTCTCTCTCTCTCTTCAGCCACAGGAAGTCCACTGCTGAACATAGGCCTTCCCCAAGGATCTCCACATAGACCTGTTGGAAGCGGCCAACACACACACGTCTTGCCACGACCTAAATATTGGCTGATTAAGTTATTTTATTTAATATTTTCTACAAACACATTGCCAAGGTAATTTTTGTCATCGACTATTTTGTACAGCATTAAATAAACAGCAGTTTGGTCAACCACCCCTGGGAATTTGGACGTGAAATATGGGGCTGTCGGAAGGGAGCGGCTTGCCGAATAGACTTTCCCATCAATATTTATGTAGGTTACCTTAATGTTATTATTGTCAAAAATATAGAGAGCTCTGCGTATACTACTAAATAGCTGTTTATATTTTGTGCTATTTAACAAATACAAGGTTGTAAGAATGTACTCGTTTTTAACAATTATTCACACAGGCTTTATTAAGCGAGTTATCGATCACTTTAAATGAGAAAATAAAGGTTTAACTCTATAATGATCGCGCATCTTCAAAAATAAGCATTTTCCGCTGTTACTAGCAGTTGTGGTGGTGGACTATATGGCCTAATCACTCTCAATTGTACTCTTGATGGAAGAAGAGGCTCGTACCCTGCAGTGGGAGTATACGGGCTTAAGCAGTATGGTATAGTACTAGCAATTAACTCAAATTCATTCCTTTAGATGTCGCTACATTAATCTTGCTAGTATTTAAAATAATGTAAAATTTCCATCATATCGCATTAAAAAATGATTTTTTGCTTTTACTAGCAATTCATTCAAATTCATTCCTTTAGATGTGGCTACATGAATCTTGCTAGTAAATAAAAGTAATTTGCAACTTTTATATAATAAAAGATGTTCATAGCTTTTATATCCGCACCGGATATAAAAGATATAATTTTATACATATATACACCGGATATAAATTTATATCCGGGTTAGAACTAAAACGTTTACCCTATCTTATTTAATAAATGCATTTAACCCTACGTCTCAGTGATAAGGAAATCAATCTGTATTTTAATAATGTAAGGACTTAGGGGTTAGTGGGCGTGAATTATTAAGGTGAAAAGTGCACTGAGTGAGCTGGAATGTCTAATGAGATTGATGAATGTGCAGAAGGGTAAATACAGGTTTAGAATCGACCTACGCTTAGTAGGAAGAAGGTAAGGTCTTATTCAATTTCAAACTCTAACCTCTCTGCAGCCGTCCTTGTTTTCGATTTCTTATTTAGTTCATTTGTATTATTCAGGTAGCATAATTTATAGTTAAACCCATTATTCCTTACTCAAATAGGTATTTTTGATACTCACATAATTTACAGTCCATCTTTTTTATTTCTACCTAGTGCCATCCAGCTAGTGCTCCTCCTCAACCTTCGATACTTGGTATTCTCAATGGGAAGACCATTGACTCTCATCTTCTTTAACAGCATCCGGTCAACGGTACTTCGGCGGATCTCTAGCCCTTTATCGTCTATATATGTTGCGGACCAAGCATTAGATTTCTACGCACTCATATAGCTATAAAGAAACGTGATAAAACTAACATATTATTTATTTTAAGTAAATATATCTCGGTGGACTGCCTCGGTGGCGTAACTACGCCACCGTATATACGGCGTACCGTAGTACGTACCGTTTGTACGATTACAAAAGTCTTGGGTTCGAATCCCCGGGTCGGGCAGTCATATTGGATTTTTTTATTCATTATCCGCCCGGAGTCAGGTATTTGTGCCGAATGGCAATAGGGTCGCCCGCTATCACATCATGTGACGGAACACTCAAGGCGAAATATGGGTGTCCTAGCAGCACCTGTGCCTACTCCTTCTGGGAAAGAGGCGTGAGTTTATATATGTATGTATATACTCGTAATATATCTTTTTTTGTATTGTATCAGCCCATATACGACCCACTGCAGGGCACGGGCCTCCTCTACAATCGAGAGTACGATTGAGAGTGGTTAGGCCATATTGTCCACCACGCTGGCCTAATGCGGGTTGGCGGACTTTTACATACCATAGAAATCTATACAAATCGCTATGGTATGCAGGTTTCCTCACGATGTTTTCCTTCATCGTTATAGTGCGTGGTGATTGACTATCAATACACACATGACTCCGAAAAGTCAGAGGTGTGCCCTGGGATTTGAACCCGCGACCACCGTGAACATGTAGGCAGCCGCGTCTGGTCCGTTTACCAACCGTTACGCACTTCTAAACGTAATATATCTATAACATAGTAATTCCACTTCTGTACTACACAACTTATTGTACTTACGTCAAAGCTATCTATCGATCGGCTTGTAAACTGTATTCCAACAGGCTATTTCTAATATTAAAGGGTGCTAACAAGTAGGTGGCAACTAATGATATACAAACACCCACAAAAATAAGGGTATGGTGAGGGTCCGCTGTTTGATGAATGTGTAGGCTTTCATGTCAGCGGCCCTCAGTCGTTTTCTTGTAGTTTTATAACATAAAAAGAAATCTTAAAGGCTACCTTAATAAAGAATACTTTGATGTAACTGATGTTGACATCAGAGTCTTATTTTAGTTTTGTTTGATTATATATTTTGAAATTGTAAAGTAATAATTAATAAATACACCCAACAGCCACATACATAGTCCTGACACCACACTAAGATCGAGTCTTGTGTCTTCCAGTGTTCTAAAACTTAGTCCAAATAAAATTAAGCGCACTTTACACGGGGAGACATTCTCGCGGCAGAATCGTATCCGATAATTATCGCATGACATAACCGCCATAGATTATCGCGTATTCTGACAATGTTCACGCGGTGCAACTTTTTTTATCCTTACGATAATCTTATCTTCGAGGCGAGAAACTCTCCGCGTATAATGGGGCTTTAGGTACTAATTATGGCTTAGATGTACCTATGCAAAGTAATGTAATACTTTTTATTTTTATTTTTAGTATTTGTGGTCCATTATAAGTATTGGTTCTGAAACAGAAGTCAATATCACTGATACAATAGGATCTCGACTGGAGATTAATGCGCATTCATTAATACCTGGATTATCATACAATGTTACCTGTTTACTTATCAATGGTACGAATGGAGGACTCATTAAGGAAGTAAGTGATTTATTAATAATCAATAGTTATGTAGCTAAGTCATTAATAATGAAATAATTCGTTTTACTGTTTAAAATGTGTGCGGGTTTTGTACGGAAGTAAGTGATTTTGTTATTAATCAAAAGTTATGTAGCATTTAGCAGTTATAAGTAATAAAATAGTTCGTTTTAGTCTATAAAATGTGTGCGGGTTTTCTAATTTTGATAACTGATTACAAACAAACTGAATACCGTCAACGTAGAGTATTTATAATATAGAGATGTACTTCAAAAACGTAGATATTGATGTTGGTGCCGGGCCACCTTTTTCTGCTTTTCTATCATTTATACTCATAATGTAATAGTATTACCAGGTTCTATATAATACAATGTAAAAAGAGAAAAACTGTTACCTACTAATATTTTGATAACGCACGCCAAAGGATCATAGACGATCTTTATAACTAAAATGATGTCAGGTTTCTGCATATTCGCAAATTTTAGTTATTGTAATTTCAGGCGTCATTGTCCTTTGAAGTTTTGTACCGTGGACTAGAAGTACACCTCAGTGCTGACGTCATAACCGTACCTATTGATACCTTGTTCCAGTTAGCAACCATTGTCATTAACCACGATTATGTTGATGAAAGTCCACATGTAAGTTAATATTTACTTAAATGTGCATTTTAATATCTACTATTTATTTAAATCTTGTAAATTACACAAAGTAAGGACTTATGTGTAATTTACAAGATAATACAAAATAATCTAATTTATGCGTTAAAAATATGAATTAGGTAATCAGCTAATGTTAGGTAATTAACCTAATTAATAGGCACAGGTGTAAATAAGTAATAAAAAATTTCTGAGAATTTAGTCCTAGTTTATGCATAACAGTAATAATCTATTTTATTTTGACATGGCATTAAAACAACCAGGTGCTAATTACAGTGAAAATTCCTCTCCTCATTTACTACAGCTATTATATTGGGAGGCAGTGTTTTATATTTATATGGATGTTCTTCGAAATTAGAATTATTTCTCTGTCTCCTTTCACATAGTACGAGTGGCAATGCAAATTTGAAGACGAACAATGTGAATCTTTCCATAGCGCCGATAATGATACATTGGTGTTTCCTAACGGCTTGCCGAAAGTTGGAACGTAAGTTGTGAACAAATTAAATTTATTTAAAACCGTCGTCTAACTAAAACCCTGTATTCGCCAACTAAAGGACATTTTTTTTTAAATTACGCCTTTGCACTTAATTATAAATCACGGGTTCAAATCCCAGGGCACACATCTGACTTTTCGGAGTTATGTGTGTATTGATAGCCAATCACCACGCACTTTAACGGTGAAGGAAAACATCGTGAGGAAACCTGCATACCGTAGCGATTTTAAAAAATTTCTACGGTGTGTTAGTCCGCCAACCCGCACTAGGCCAGCGTGGTGGACTATATGGCCTAACCACTCTCAATCGTACTCTCGATTGTAGAGGAGGCCCGTGCCCTGCAGTGGGTCGTATAAGGGCTGATACAATACAATACAATACGTAATTATAAGCCGCGCCCACGAACTCAGCGGGACACGGGTGGCGAGCGGCAGAGGCTGCTCTCGTGGGCCTTATCGGCGCCCCCATAACCACGCTGCCGCTGCCATTCCACTCGCCACTACCACCCGCTGACTCGTGGGCGCAATCTCAATGATTTGCCCTTAATATTCATTTAGGATGGGCAAGCGGACTCATGAACAAAGTACCGTAGCTCTCTGACTAATGGCGATGTTGCCCTTCGGATCGGTTATAATCGAGCAATATGAAAGATTTATATAGCTATACCGGGAGAAAATTTTATAAGCTTGTCAACACAGTCGTCTCGCATTAAAATCTATCAAGTTAAATAATAGACAAAAATATTTAATGAAAAGAATTTTATTTTTCTTATATAAGGCTACTTTATGCAGTGTGTAGGTCATATTAAATAAACAACATAACAATAATAATAAAGTCATTTTTCTATAGTAGGTAAGTATATAAGAGGCACACCTATAACATATTGGCCATTAGGTATAATGATGCATGGGACTATTGAGCTCATTCAATATTACTACTCGACTGCCTCGGTGGCGCAGTTTTACTACAGTATGATTGCAAAGCTGAGGTCTCGGGTTCGAATCCCGGGTCGGGCAAAGTAATATTGGATTTTTCAATTCATTATCAGCCCAGAGTCAGGAATTTGTGCCCGATATGGCGATAGGCTCGCCCCCTATCACGTCGTGGGACGGAAAATACAAGGCGAAACGTGGTTGTCCTGGTTACACCTCTGCCTAACCCTTCTGAGAAAAAGGCGTGGGTTTACGTATTTATGTCATATTACTAATATCGATTATATTTGACAGATATGAAGTAACAATAATTGCAACTGTACGCGACCAAGTCTCAGTATCTACATGTACTATTATTGCAGTTACTTATGCTCCAGCTACTTTTGAGGTATCTATGCAGATAACTCTACCTAATCTCATCTACCATTTGTTTAATATTGTGGAAACTTTTAACACGTGTGGTGTTAATGAAAATGTGTATTAAAATAGTACACTTATATTGAAAATATTAATAAAATTATTACTAATAACACCAATATGATTGGCGAAAATATCATAAACGGACCACCAGCAAGATTGAAAAGACGTGACGTCATACTTACAATAACTATAATTTTCGCTTCATTTATATAATATGACATTCTTACGGCCTTATTCATAGATAGTTTTAAAACCCATTTTAGCCATCGAATGCTTTGTCTTTTTCACTGGATTTAAAAGTCGTTCGAAAAGGACAAAACATTCGATAACTAAAATGAGTTTTAAAACTGCTTATGAATAAGGCCGTAGTGTTTGTACGATTTCATTTAATATATTTATTTTTCAGATCAAACCTATCCCTCGAAAGTTGAACGAAAATAGCGTGGTACATCTCACCGCTACTGTTTTTAATGTTTCCTCTGATAGTACTTTTACTTGGTATTTTGCAAATAAGGAGCATCTTTTATCATCATTACTAAATAAGTCACGTGAAGAATACGTAAGTCTACTAATAAAAAGTGATTGCGACCTTCCAAAAAAATATAACTATCTAAAACTAATTTTCTAGTAAACATGGAAGAATTAATGACAAACTACCAATCAGATATGAACCATGAACGTATTGTAAAGTATAATTTATCCATGGCGTCCTTGCGGGTAATGTTAGGTTTATGTCATCAGATATGCTCGTATTGATTGATTTGCATTAACAAACCCACGCCACGCCACAGTAATGACCTTCAACGTACCTCGCTCAAGGACATTGATATTGTTTGTTCCTTCTACCTGGTATTGTGCCGCGGCAAGGTCCGCCTCGCTGACACTACGACTTATAACAGTTGCAAGATTATTACATTGTCTATGGTTTGTAAAATCCGTTACCCCGCATTAGGTCTATGATTTAAGTCCACTCAATCCAACTGTCAGTAATAGAGACCCGTGTCCAGTAATACGCCTACAGCCTATGGGAACTACAGGATTAATGACTTATTAATGGAATAAAAACAAATAGGTAGTTTTTTTTGTATAAATTGTATTTTTACCTGACCTTAGTAGATTAACTAAACTGTCCTCGGTGATAAAGACTTGACCCAATGAAACTCTTAATTTGTAAGTTTTGATGTATTTTTTTCTAAAGTTATAATTACTTTGCAATGTTAAAGTAGCATGATTTAATATTAGTAAAGTGTTTTTATGTCCTGTCCACGATATAAACACTATATTATGTTTCCTTTTCAGCGTGCCCAAGCAATATCGGAGTCACTCATTGTCAATATTACTGCGGAGAATTCAGTTATTAACACGGAAGATTCTAATATGACGGATAGTTGGCAGATCGAAGCTAAATTGACTGCCGACGCAGGCACCGCAAGGTTCCTTGTAAAGTGCTATTGTCTTATAGAATGCAGCCAAGATACATACTACTCTGATATACATTTTACATTGAATCAAAGTCCAAGAATCGGAAATGTTATGGTAAAAAATATATTACTAATTGTTTTAGCTACCAACTGCCTTCACCTCCGTTCTTGTCCTCATCGTTAGATTGCCTTATCTGGTTACCGAAAATTTCGTAGATTTGGCAAAGAAAATTAAATAAATACACCCAACAATTACATACACAGTTCTCATCCTACACTAACATCGAGTCTTGTGTCGTGGGTTTTAGAAACTACGAGAGACTTTTCGGTCTCACAAACACGCAGACCCGATACAAATAATTGTGGTTCACACAAACATTTGTCTCGGTGCAGGAATAGAACCCGCGGCCTCTCATTTCACAGTCGGTGTCTGGCCAACTGCACGACGGAGGCAATTATTAGAGAAATAACAATCAATAGTCACAACAATAGTCCTGGCTCCTGACGCTACGCAGCCTAGTGTCGTGGGTATTACAAACTACAATAGACTTTTTGGTGTCAAAACACTCAGATGCGAAACAATCAAATTGACAAACAACCCAGCGGCTTTGGGTTTCAAAAGCATCTACTTTAGAACTGCCCCAAGCATAATGTCATAAAGCAATTTATTTCATATGTTAAAATTATTCCAGGTTTTTCCCGAAAATGGCACAGCAATGGAGACGAAATTCCATATTAGTACAAAAGCAGCAATGGACTTTGACAAACCACTAAAGTACACTTTCTATTGCAAAGTAGGGAACGAAACTCTTACTTTAGGATGCTATACGGAGCATTTATCTGTCAACACATATTTGCCTTATACTGGTAAGTTAAGTAAGAAAGTTGTGCCAATTAGTTTTTCAACAATCAAACTAATCGTGTAAGCTTTTATATCATTTATTTACAAGTATTAAAATAAATGAAATGTACGTGCAAAACGATAATGTATAACCAAATAAATCGACTGATGAATCGACCATAAAACTAATCCTCAATAATTTATAAAAGAGTAGATTTATTACATTTGCAAAAGCAATAATGTGTAGACAGCGCGCAATAGCAAGACGAAGCGCGGCGGCACTCTTTGAAACTCGGAAATACTATTTACTCAGGTAAAAGCAATAAATGACAGTTTTTTAAAGCTATTGTTTTGAAAGCAACAGATGATGGGCAATCAATCAACCTCGGCTGAGTTTTTTAAAATATTTTCATGAATGGTATCAATAATCTCTTACTACATCTTACAAATTTTGTTTCCAATTAATATATTAATATACATTTCCCAGATATCGGTGTCCTTATTTGGGTGGAGGTGTGCGATTCCCTGGCAGCTTGTTCGATCAGTGAAATTAAGTCAGTTGAAATACAGCCAAGTACAAACCCGATTTTGGATAACATTATGGGAAATGTTGAAACCTACATCGCACATTGCGATCTGATGTCTCTGAAAACAATCGTTTTGTCTACTATTATTACTTATAAAGTAAGTAGAAAAATCTACGGGTGTAGTTTATAGGTTTTTAAACACAAATTTTATATTAAAATATTTCGATCATCACCATCCAAAAAATATTTGGTAGCGCTGGCGACTATAAACACATTGAAATAAAACAAAAACTCTCCACGTGTAAACAGCGCTTAATGGTGAAGTGAAATAAATATTCCGAGCATGAATATTTACATTAATTACTACTTCGTTGCTTCTCTCTCATCCTAATTAAAATCCCTTCGGTGAGAACACTTTTCCACTTTTATAAGCCGAAAACAGATTGTAACACATATCTGTATGAGCTTCCTGATCAGGTATTTTTATTTTTCAATAAACCTAACTACGAGTGTACCTTAATAACATTACATTACCAAAGTGCGTGGTGGCCTGTTGGTAAGCGGGCCAGACGCGGCTGCCAACACGTTCACGGTGGTTGCGGGTTGAAATCCCAGGACACACCTGTGACTTGTCGAAGTCATGTGTGTTAGTCAATCACCAGGCACTTTAACGGTGAGGGAAAACATCATGAGGAAACTTGCATACCGTAGTAACCCGCACTAGGCCAGCGTGGTGGACTATATGGCCTAACCACTCTCAATCGTACTCTCGATTGTAGAGTAGGCCCGTGCCCTGCAATGGGAACGTACATGGGCTGATACAATATAATAAGCCTGAGCCACGGGCTTGCCTACTTGGGATCTAATTAAATTAATTAGAAGATGTCAAAAACATGAAATCAAGAATCCTTTTGTGATATTCTATTGTTAAACTAATCTAAGCCTGTACCGTATTGTATTGTGGGATATCGAATGTTATCAGTACCGTGTACGGGGTAATTCAGATAGCAGTCAGAGCTGGATGATTATCGAATTCAATACCGCCCAAGTACTCGTATACTGCTCGACTTTCTTTTCTTTCTTCTTTCGAATCAAGCACGGTTCTCGACTCTATATATAGTATAACATATTCTATACACGCCATGCCTGGATCAAAATATTTTGATTTAAAAAGCATTCGAAAAGTGGATTTATTTAATAAAGGACGCATACGTTTTATGTATGTAGATACGCATAATCCTCAAGGGGAGAATAACACTAGTGACTAGTTGATGAAGAGAAAGAGATAGATATATTTGGGAACTGGGTGAGTTTTGGGGCCAAATAATAAATTCTTCTTTTGTTTTATAATATATGTGTATATTCTTCAACTGTTTTTATTGTTAAAACATCTTCCCTCCAAAATTACTCTTTCCCCTATTCCTTTCATTCCATTCATACTTTCACTCGTCTGTCTTGCATTCATTCCTCTTACGTTCGCATTTACGCATATTGATACATTAAAAAATTATAAATCTTACATATATATGTACGGACCGTACCAATTGCCGCCCAATAAACATAAAGAATTTATGAATGTATTTTTTTATACTGGCACGAAAAGTGACTAGTGCGTCACAATAGAACACAAAAATACACAAGACGACAAAAATAAATAAACCAAGTTTCAGGTTTCAGTGAGCTGCCATAAAATTCCAGATCGGAATCTAGAATTTTATGGCCGCTCGCTTGAAAATTAATAAATCTACATAAACTAAATCCGATATGTGACAAACTTGGTTTGTTTATTTTTGTCGTCTTATAAGCGTTTATCACGAAAATATAGACGCCCTTACAAAGTCGCCTGTTGCTGGTTGGTAAATGATTCTGGTGTAATGGCCGGTCAACTGTCAGAATTGTTAAACCACCCTTAAGGTTTGTGACATGGATTAACGATCGTCCCCGCTTGACAAGAACTCGGCCCGACAGGGCGTAAACTATCCCCCGGTGGCATGTTTTCTTACAGTTTGTGTTGTTTTTAGTTATTTCCTCGACATTTTGTATTTTTCTTGTAATTTTCAGAGAGATAAATGGAATATATTATAAAGAAAAACGGTCAGGTACTGGGAAAAGAAACAAATATCTCAATCAGACTTACATTCCTAAGCCTTAAACACAGCAAAGAGTCGATGTGCACTTGCATGCACTTCTGCCTACATCTCTGGAGATAAAGCTGTGACTTGTGAGCTTGAACAGGATTCAGTCGAAAGTCCATCTTTCTTCAGCTACAGGCAGTCCACTGCTGAACATAACCCTCCCCAAGCATCTCCACGTAGACCTGTTGGACGTGGCCTGCATCCAGCGACTTCACCAGGTCGCCCGTTCATCTTTACACTGCGCTTGCTGGTACATGGCCTCCACTCCAAACATTTCCAAAATATTTCGGAAAGTTCAAAATAAAACCACCTCTACTAACTCACTGATAAAGGGTAAGACAAAAAAACTATCCTTTGGAGAGTGACCTACTGCAATAAAATTGCGGTCAAATGTAAGCCACGTTGTTCTAAAACAAATATAGGTACTTGGTATTTGTAAGCTACCGCAAATAGGAACATTAGTAATGATTTCATTGAACTATTAGTAAATACATCTTCAATGAATGGTGTTAGATATAATTTCGAAAATTATAAGCAATAGAAAAAAATTACATGACCACTATAAGAACATGGAAGTTTCTTTCATAATTTTGACGATTTAGTTGATTAAACAATCTTTCATTTATGTTTAATTGCATTTAATCGGTACGTACTGACTGACCATAGTCCTTTCACTTCCTAGTTCCTAGTTCCTTAGTCCTTTCATTTTTCTCAAGCCGCCTATTTATTTAAAGCGTTATCCAAGGAATACATAATATATTTTAGGAAAACTAACTTAAAAATATTCCTTTATGTTGTCAATTTTTTATTTTACAGAACCAAGAAGATTCTGAAACACTATCTTCCTTTTCAAAAGCCCTCATCAAGACATTACCTTCTGAAGAACACTGCATCAAAAGGGATTATGAACAATATTATGATTTATTGTATTGGATGGTCACTTTTGGAATAGATGTGAACCATTTACTGCTATAAAGTAATAATCATATTTATCCATCACTTAGAAGATGACTTTATTACATAAAGAGATAAAATTAACTTATAGGATTAAAATAAGAATAAACAAAAATACCAATTTAATTATTCAGCTTTGTATATAACCATAGTTTAAATAAATAATTTATTTTTTGTATTTTTTGCTTTAATAATTTCTACAATTTCGGTGTTATACAAAACTTTATTACGTAGCACATATTTATTTTTACACAATGACAAACAACATTTTCGTTTTGTCGTAAAATAAAGCCTAGAAATAAACTTGAGCATCAAAATAAATTCAAATATAGTCGCCGAGTGTATACTCTTTTTACCGTTCACTTGTTCTTGCCGAATAAAGAAAAAGTAAATATGTGTACATACTTAGAACAAAGCTCCCATAGGAACGCTTGTTAGCGATACGCCGGGTGCACTATGTACCGTAACGACAACCAAATATAAGTACTCCCGCCGATACGAGAATCCTGTGTGCCACAAGTTGTAAGAGGCCGTAGATATTTCATCTTATCTTATCTTCAAATATTTGAAACCGAAATTATAAGCTGCTTACTCTCGGATTATAAATAATAATAGTAATAAACAAATTAAATGCGTAACATGTTACAACTACTTAGGTTTAAAGTAGTAAGCAGTTAAATAGTAAGTAGTTCCCGCCAAACAGCAGTGTAAATGCACTGTTGTGTTCCGGTTTGAAGAATATCGTAGCTAGAGCAACTACTGGACATAATGAAACTTACCATGTTATAACTCAGGATGGCCAGCGCAATGAAATGTCAAGCATTGCTTTGTAATTCTTGATGTTGTTTGGTTTTACTACCATGAACGGTCATATCGCTTACCATCAGGCGAATGGCATGCTCGTCTCGCCATTCAACACAATAAAAAAAAGAAAACTAAAATCTTAGTTTATAAATTAA
The DNA here is from genome assembly GCA_033459515.1 of Theretra japonica. Taxonomy (NCBI): domain Eukaryota; kingdom Metazoa; phylum Arthropoda; class Insecta; order Lepidoptera; family Sphingidae; genus Theretra; species Theretra japonica. The sequence continues at coordinate 5,586,319 of CM065951.1, read as the reverse complement.
AATTCTAAACTATTATAAAAACAACAATACATTATAAATCTACAATAAACTACTAAAGTGGAAACAATAAATTAACTACATCCACACATTCATTTTAATAATAAACGCTTGTATCTTGTGGCTTGTACGTATTGTTTAAGCATCAGCGGCGCGGGGAACGCTCGCGTTTTCCTGTAACGAACCAATATACCTGAACGAAGAAAATGTTCTTTACAAAGTCTCTACACGGGGATCACGACCTACCAACATAATTACATCTATCGCGCCTACGTGTTACCTATGTTATATTAACTTTAAATTCACTATGAAATCTCTATTTTAATTTTCATAGTAAGTTATTTAGTAAAGATAAGTCTCTAGTGTTCAATTTATGTAGATTTTTTGTATCGATCATATTTTTCGTGGTAGTTAAAGAAATGATTATTATCCGGATATCTTTAAATACAAATAAATAAATCTATGCTCGTATAATTACTGTTTTAGTACTCAGTACATAATATACTAAAAATATGTCACTATAGACATTACAATCAACATGGCCTTGTTATCTGACGTATCAAGTAGAAGAAAATTACTAAAGCTAGCCTATAGATAGTTTACAGTGGTTAATGAAACCAAAAAATATCTACTTGTTGTAAACTAATTCAATTCATTTAAAAAACATTGATACAAAGTACAAAATATTTTACAATACCACAAAAATGTAAACGCTAACGCATTTATGGTACAGAATAATAATAAAAAAAGGCTATAATGTAGTACTAATTTTTTCCAACATATTACGACGGAACGGTTTTCATTTATCCAATATCTAAAAAAGACTTAACATTTATTTTAAAATCCTTTATACTCGTATACGCTTTCTTTACTACGAAAACGGCCTTTGTACTTACAAGAAACTTATTGGTCCGTTTACAACCTTCCAGGTATAATCCCAGAGAACAATAGAGCCCAAGTATTGTTCTTAATATTAAGCAATATTAAAAATAAAATAATATTTCAATAGTTTTCAAGGCCGCTGTAACAATAAACTTTATCTCCTAAATTCTTTAGTTCGATATTTGAGTCATTTGAAATAATCCGTTGTTCCTTTGCATCGGATTAGCGCACATAAAAACAAACAAAAAGAAAAATAAAGTTGTGTAAGAATAATACCATAATAAGTTGAACCTGTAAACCTCTTTAATGAATTTATAACAAAATAATTAGTTAAGTATTTACTTCTGAGCTGAGAAGCAGTGCCGGCCGCGGGTAAACAAAGTTTCGCTAATGCTCTTATAAGAACTGCATTCGGTACTCCTTTAATCGCTCGCAGGTACTTGGAGCCATTAAATCAGTTATTACCATAATTATTATTACCGTTTATATTTTCATATTATTTAATGAATAAATTGCTAACGAGATTAGTAAATAGAGTAAATCATGTGACGTTATTTAGGCTAGAGAATTGAAACACAGGTCAATTCAAAATATTTTTGACGGACTAAAATGGAAATTAATAAATTAATAGTCTGACTTGTGTTTACATCAGAATGTTTATCTCAATAACACTGCAACAACTTATTATATTGTGACTCAGATATTAGTAGTTTATAAAACTACTGCACTAGAAAGTTAGGTACAGTACCTACGCAACACTTCCATTTTCTTGCATAAAATTGTACTCGGACAAGGAAGTTTGATTAATAAAAAAGTGTACCAAACATACAATTTGGCTAGGCATGTATAAAAATATATCTATATATATATATTTAGCACCACTCAATAAATACGTAGGTATACTTTGAAACTAAACAGAGCCTTCTCTATTAAAGTCCGTGTTTTGATGCTTTGATTCCAAAACATAGCAATTAATTAGCTTTCTGGTATTTATATATTTTATTCCTGAATAATATTTTCATTAACTCACTAAATATTGCCAAAAGTATTTACCAAAACAAGCTACAAAACTGGTTTCCAAGCACTCACTTCTATCGAATTCACGTGCAGACGAATATCGCGAAAAATTACTTCATTTAAATTTATTCTACGGATATTAATTAAATCTAATTATAATCAAATCATAGTCAATTAGTATTTTATGTATTCGTATTTGAATATATATATATATATATATATATATATATATATATATAGGTAATGTACCCAGTACCTACCTATACTTTTAGTGACACCTAGAAAAGAAAACGGCTCGAATAAAATTACACATAATGTAAGTATACTGGTATTACGTTGTTTCTTAATAACAAATAATATTTTTGCATCTTATTGTCTAATGACACAGATATATTAGGCTAAAACCTATTAGTTATACAATTTGAAATAGAAAATAATTAATTAGTTATTTTTTAAAAGATAATTATTTCAAGGTCAAAGTTATAATTAATTAGTCGGTCAACTATTAGTAAATATTTTGTTTTTAAGAAAATATATATCGCGAGGTTGTGTATATTTGATATTAGCAAAAACAAATATTTTGATATTGTTTGTAAATTTGTTGTTAAATTTCTAGACAATTGACAAAAACATCTATGTAAAATGCAAAAAGCGATTTTAATAAATATCTGCAACTAAAATAATGTCTTTAAATATATAAAACTATTATTTACTTTGAACGTGATTTGGGACACGAAGCTAGTTGAAGAATTCGAAAAGAAAGAAAGAGAAAGGCAATAAGCCGTAGTAAATAACAATAATATTTTTCATTTCGACCAATGAGAGAGTCGGACGCGCTGATGACCCCCGCCCACAACGGGGTAGTTGCGCGGGCGCATTTCTCACCTATAAAAACAATACTACCACCCAATATAGGTCATTTATAATTTGGACTTTCACTAAGACAGTTGAGTCACTTTCAACATATGCATCCTGATATATAGCCGCCATGGTGAGAAAGGTATATAGTGTTTTTTTTTTTGAGTTAGTGCAGTGACCTTTTAACAAGTTTTGATAATGATCAATTTAACGTGTATTTTAAAATTTCCTTTTTAATTTCCAGCAGCGAAATGCTTCTGAAAGTGACCCCATAAAGAGGAAACGAGGGCGACCTAGTGGAAGAAACAGAGTTCCACTCTCTCTTGTAAGTAATTAATATTAATAAATGTTTCTAATGACTTAATAATTTAGGAAATATATTAATGTGTTTTATATTTTCAGGAGGAAAGACGTGCGCGCAATGCTCAATACGAACGAGAACGCAGAAACGAAAAATCTGAAGCCATGGCTCAGTTAGCAGAAGCTGCCGGCGTTGATCCCAGCGTAAGCATAATAACATTCAAAATCTGCGTAATTACACATTTTTGAATTATATTTTAATGGTAATTATTCTTGCAGATTGCTACTACAGACCTCCTGGCCACAGTCATAAACCGAATACAGAGAGCAGCAGAGATAAACGCGACGGAAGACATGGAGAAATTAAGGCGGATTAACGGAAACTTAATGTCGCAAAGTTAGAAGCTTACCAAACATTTCGCCCTTATTAAATGTTGGGTTATAAATCGTATCACTTCTAATGAAATTGTTTTTGTTACAGTTGAGAAGCTGGAAAACGAGCTGATGCTACTATGTCCGGAATTTGACGGGACCAATATCGATGTAAGATTTTGCACCAGTAATTAGTATTTTCTATGTGTAATGCTTGCTTAGGAACGATTCACAAGAACATAATAATTTACAGGATCTCAGTGAGCAGTCTGAAGCCTCTTCAGAAGTACAAAGCCAGGCTTCTAGTTCTAGCGAGGGTTCAAGCCGCACCAGAAAAATTGTAAGTAGATTATACATTTTCCTCAGAGAAGGTGATTGTTTTATTAAGTCATTCTGCTTAGAGCTCATGTAAATTTCTTTCTTACAGACTGGCAAGAGGAAGCGGAAAAGTAACAAACGCAAAGAAAGTGATTCAGACTATGCTAGTGGTTTCCAATCGGAGAGTAGTTCAGAATACCCTCTAGCGAAGCGAAGTAAAACGGAAACGGAGACCAATAGCCAAAATCAAACAATAACCCCAAGAATTGTTCGAAACTCTCACAGTTCACCTACCTCATACGACATGGCGTTTGATGGTGTGACAGAAAACAATACACCAACATTTGATCAAATATCATCGGATGATCACCCAAATTTCTCACATCAAACGCCGCAACAAGAAGTGGAAAACAACCAAAGCACACAGGAAATCCAGTGGGTGAGCCCCGACGTGATTGTTGATCTCGAATTACCTCAGCTGCCAGTGGGATTTCTTTCACTGTCAAATGCTGATTACTTACTACCTGACCTGACTGTACAAGAGCCCCAAATGGAATATTCGCCTGATTTTATTTCCACTCCTGCTTTAACCGCGGAGGACCAAGTGGTCGAATCACAAGCACAAATTCCACTCCAATACGGACACCAACCTGAAGACAATTTCATAATTCCACGTAAGTACTTTCTTAAAATATGTGTAGATTTGTTTATATTAATAAATTTAAATAAAATAATTTGTTTAATATTGTTCTTTTTGTTTCAGCGACGCAAGAAATCCAGCTTATGAACGACAGTGACTGGTTCGACGCCAATTTCTTCATGAGCCCCGACAACTTTGCCGACAGTCTTATTTTCTCATAGATTAATGAAAGATTATTTTTTATAATTGTGATTTAAATAATTCAGTGCAATTTTTTACACGTCAAATTGTATTGTTTAAGTGATTTGGATATTATATGTACCTGATAAAGTCGTAGTCATAACGATCTAGATGAAATGAGTCATTACTATATTCAGTATCGTATCGTCAGTATACAATGCAATGGATAAACTGCATAAACCGCAATAATGAAATGTAGATGCAATATATTTATGTTTAACTTGAGACATTCATTTAATTTAATGTGAGGCCTGATATGTTTTTTTGCATATTTTGTGTAATTATTAACGGTGAAATGAAATTGTTTTCAACGGTTCTATTTTATTTTGAAAATTTTTGTTTTACTTGTGTGACGTAGTAGGTACATGCTACTACTAAATTGTATGTTTTTCATGTGTAATAAATAATTACCAATAATTTTGATTTTCTATTGTTATTTAATATTTAATCATTCCGCATTTTAAAACATCGTTTGGAACTGTGGATTACAGATTTAATAGTAGCTAAATATTATAAAATTTATGAATAGTCTTAATAAGCGTGGCTTCCTTAAAAGTCTTTTTTAGCATTAACCTTTCTTGCGAGGAATCTAATAACTGTTACGCGAAATAGTATCTACCTACTATTGTTAAATCGATTGTTGTAAATAGACAAAACAAAAGACGTTCGCAGGTATATAAAACATGAAAGAGATTGTAAAACAACCCTCAGTTAATCCCAAAATTATGCTTACTTGCCAACAATGCAATTTAAATATTTTCCATTGACCTTTCTTTCAAGTCAGGTAGATTTGGGTTTAAAAACAATGAGCTTTTTTTGGTTACAATTAGTTTCAAAAAATGATTGTAGTTGTCTCTCTACACAATATGTAAAGCGCTTAATTCTACGCCGCCATAAAACATTATTTATTTGCATTTCCAATATAATAAAATTGATATTATATTTCCCGTTTATGAGATAAGTAGTGCAAATACTTTCAATCCAGAAAATAATAATGAATATCATAATTTTATGCATACAGCGTTTCTATCAATGTTACATCTACTTAAAGTACATTTTCCAATAAGCGACTAGTTGAAAAATTATTTGATGATTATACGTACCTATTTACACACTTCGCGAATCCCCATCGTAAAGCCAACTCACCGGGGTCCCGTTCCTGTTGGATGGTCGCCGCCGACGACAATGGCTATATACCCACCAAACACCACTTTGCACGAGATAGTCCACGATACACGAACCAATTAGGCAAATATCCAGCTCGGCGGAGCACGCGCAATGCGTCGCGAAGCGCACGCGAGAAAATTACGTACCCAGCAAGAGGCAAGAGACGAAGTACCCTCCATCAGAATATACTTAGGTACGATAAACTACGAAAACTATTGATTTGATACCTAAATTCGCAGCTACAATGGTAAATTATTATGTTTTATGATTTTGTTTTTCTCAGGCTCTGTGGCATTGCCAATATGCGCCACTGTTAATGCTGACATATAGACATTTATAATTTTACTGATTTATAATTTTCGTTACTGTTCTGCTTTGAAGAATTTGCCTACCACAATGTTTTATACTATTAACAAAATATAAATTTATTTAGAGTTATTTTTCTATAAGATAGGTTTTATCTTAAAAATACGACTTGTAACCATATCAAGTAATTTTAAGAAACTTCCCGGATAGTATGTAGCTCCAATGATAAATGACAGCTGCAAAGAAACACATTGAGTTATTCCCCAAATGTACTCACCAGACAAATATACGTGTAAATAGAACTGTAATCCTCATTTTCAAGTCTGTTAAAAAGGATAACGGGAAACTGAAAACCCGGCTACTAATGCTGGCATTAACGGTAAGCTACATCTTAAAGGGGCAGAAATTGTAGGTAAATGAAACTCTACTTCGACATTACTACCGAAACACTACTTTATAAGATTACGAATTTTAATAGACACATTTTCTGAAATTAGAAATATAGATACATTAAACCGTATATTGAAACCACATAGGTAATATACCGATGACATTTTTAGATATATTTTCTAGGTAGATTATTATGGAAATTTCTCATTTAGTTTGTGCGAAAATAATAATCACACACCAATGAGTTACACTTATTAAGCGAGACTCCAAAGCCTTGTTCCACCAGAGAGGGCTCTATATGGCCCCACCATGTTTTACTGGCATGGAGTCCCTACAGTCGGCGTGTGCCAGATAGTTAACATAAACTAGAAAGGAAATAATATAATCATGTAATGTTTATTCCAGCGGTGATTTTAAGTTCATTATAGAAGTCTTTGCTTAATGCATACCTATAAAACATTAAGATCTCATAACTAAAAATCCATTATAGGTAGGAACTTACCTATAGTCTAAATTATTCCCCACATTTTCCAATTACTAACCAACAGTGCATATGGAATACGACCGCTAAATATAAAACACTGAAAACAGCTGGAGCCCTAAAAAAACAGCAAGACCTACGTGAAATATCGAGATAACAGCGTGCAGGGAAAATTCCGGGTCCAAACAGCGGCGAACGAAACAAAGGATATAAAGAATTGCAACGTTTGCAGTGCAATGCGGCCCAATCCGCTAACACAATCAGTAAATACGACACGATATCGAACCGAAACATCGTAACTTAGTCGTGTCACATCGCTCCCTCGTACAACTTACAAGAGACTGGGTTTCGTAGTTACACTTTTTTAGAGTTTAGTACTTAAACAATGCTATTTCTATTTTCTATGTCAATTTAAATATTCAAGAGAATAATGAGTTTTAAATAAAAAATGTCGGCAAATTATTTCTTGCGAAAAAATGTTGCGGGAAATGTGACTATTAACCCCCTGTCAGGAATGGTCGTCACAGTATCTGTGGTTTTTTTAACCAGACTACTAAAATAAAATGAAATGCTTTAGTCCCAAGGCATGCCCTGGTCTAACAATTTACGTTGTGTATAGAATCTATAATCTTTTAAAGGTATACCTCCGTCTACCCCTTCTGAGGTAAGGAGTAAACGTATGTATGGAATTATTCAATTCACATAATAGGTACTTGAAATTAAAATACTTTTGGAATGTAATAAGTAGAGACCGGACGAATGTGAAATATGCAATTGCATATTTAGCCTATTTTTAGCGATCACTGCATATTTTCGCTATACTTAATACATTTTTCGGTAGGTTAGCCTCGATGAGTATAAAATTAATTATGTTTTTCTGTGTGCTAAAAAACGTTGTTCAATCGTTGTCCTAGAATATCCTAGAATAATCCGATCAAATATGGTCCTAGAAAAAAAAATATAGCCACTCGTATTTCTATTCTACTTTTCTAAATAAAATTTATTATTGCATATTTTACCATAGTGAGGTCAGATGATCAATATAATCGTGAAGGACGATTAGGTATTTATTTAAATAATAAAATATACTAGAAATAGGAATTGGAAAAGAATGGACGGACGATTGTGCGTGGCAGCCTGTTGGTAACGGACCCCACGGGGCAGCCGAGACCCTGGTCGCGGGTTCGATCCCAGGGTACACCTCTGACTTTTCGCAGTCATGAATGTATTGATAGTCTATTACTGCGCATTTTAACGATGAAGGAAAACGTCTGGAGGGTTCGCCCATTGCATAATTCTAAACAAAATTATCTGTGGAAATTTGTATGCAAAGGAAGCGAACCCGAAATGCCAACATGGTGGACTATAGCTTGTCCCCTCTCAATTGAAAATCTGTTGTAAAGGATACAGATGTGGGCGATCACGGCCGATACAATCATACAGCACAACGGATTGTTGCATGTTGATCATGTAATGCAACCTTATAAAAGTGGTTATATCAACCACCGTTACCCCTAAGGTATTTAGGAACCTAGTCCACTCGACAGGAGACGAAAAGATGCTGCAGGCTATGTGACAACGTGACTTATAAACCCATAGACGTCTGCCTACTCCATTGCTATGTTGCAGTCATAGTTGTCCATTAAAACACAAATATCCAACATAATTTGTGTGGCATCGTATTTAGCATGAATATTATGATGAATATCAAAATTCAAAATACTGTACTTACCAGGGTATGTAAAAATTGATCAATAACTTTTGTGTACTCATCATTAGAGAATACCGTCGAAATCTATGGTCGAAACTGGCATAAGCAGAACAGTTCTTCTAACTCATTACTAACTCCTAATTAATTTCGATGTGGGTCGGCCACTTAGATTTTGCCACGAATTTGCTGTGATTCTGTGCTCGGATTAAAATGCATTCTATTGTCGATCCTGACTTACAGGAATTAAAGCAGTTGGGAGTACAAGAATGTCTCTAGCAGAGTAATAAAATACACACAATTTTTAACAGAGTATTTATATTTTTTTGTTAAAACGATGTAGTCTTCCAGAACAATTATACCGTAGCTAAATTAACTACTCAATTCATCATGGGTTACAGCCCAACACATATAAAAATATAAATATTCGTTCGTTACTCGTTACTGTTACAAAGATATGTCAAACATAGAAAATTATCCCACATTTTCAAAAAGAACACCATTAAAATTGCACATATAACAAAAGGGTTCAAGGTATTAAAATAAGTTATGATTGCGTTGTGGAATGTCAGAGTTCTATTACTTTGCAAACAATGTAGGTATACTTTGGTGGTCATGCTATATAATACAAACGATCTGTTCAAGAAGACTAAGCTTAAACTACAACCTAAATATTGAACATTGCACTTTTAAATACTTAACATGAGCGTTTTATAAATTGAATGACTTTTACAACAGTTTTTTAAACTTAAAGCATATGTGTCAGGTGATAATGAAAATGCTTTACAATGCAATACTCAATACAAAGGTTACACTTAAAAAAAACTATTTTAATATTACAGCTCTTACGTAATATAAAGTCGTCCACACTTAGCAATAATTATAGAAAAAATATTTTATCCCACAAAAATTAACATGCTAATGTACCTTAATTACATGTATATACATGCCTTTCAAAAACTTTGTGATTGTAAAAAAAATCACAATCATCAATTTTGTATCTCATTTTGTTACAATAGAAAAATGCTACTTGTATGTAGGTACTTAGTGATACTCACTATTGTCATAAGTAAACATAGATTTTAATAATTAATTAATTCAGATTGAACATAATTTTGAATTCCATCTTACTAATATGATTTTTTTAGTGCAATTGGACCACATTGGGCAGAGATTTATCGAGCCATAAATTCATTTTTGTGACAGTTAACAGTGACTGAGTTAGTGTCACATAACACTTGAATACATATCACTCCAATGTGCAGGCATCAACAAATTAATAGGTTAGATCATTTCTGCACAACATATTCCAATTCTAATTATTTTCTGATTTTATATACGTCATAAAAGTAAATTATAACTTTAAATTTGCACAGGGAACACATTTTTATCTAAACAAAAAATGCTGGCACGGTAGTGTGGTGCTCAGATGTTAAATTCATTTTCGTTTTCTCACAACATTTGTTTTACTTAAACTACACATTAACACCGTCAATTTTAAGTTTTTTCACACGTCTGGTCGTGCCCTCGCCATCAGAACTGTCTGTGTCATGCGAACTGCCTTCAGACTTTATACCCAGTCCTAATTCATGAGCATCCACATAGTTACCCGTTGTTCTAGCCTTCTCCAAGGCTCGGACTAAAAACAAAGCAGACACTTTAATATATGGTGTATAGACACATTATATTCAGCAACTGTATAGTTTGTAGCAGACTGGACTGACATATACGATTATTTTTCATAGTCTGACGATTTTTTTTTATTAATCTCAAGATAATATTATGATGATTAACATGTGGTGAAAATATTCAAAACACATATTATAATAAGTAATTTATTTTCATTAAATAATATCCTAATCAATGTTCAAATTATACTCAACATAGATACATATATAAACTCACGCCTTTTTCCCAGAATGGGTAGGCAGAGGTTGACACCCACATTTCGCCTTGTATGTTCCGTCCCACGATGTGATAGGGGGCGAGCCTATAGCCATATCGGGCACAAATTCCTAACTCCGGGCTGATAATGAATTGAAAAATCCATTATCACTTTACCCGACCCGGGATTCGAACCCGAGACGTAAGCTTTGCAATCGTACCGTAGTACAACTACGCCACCGAGAATCTCATAATCAACATCTGCTACAAGCATGGTCGCCAGTCATTTTTTTAACATAGACGCGTGTGTGTGTGTGTGTGTAATTCATCAATGAGATTATCGTCATGCGTATTGTCTAACTATTTGTTTTGTGAAAAAAAAAATTATGGAAAATTTAAAAAAAATATTTTTTTTTTTACTATTGGAGTATATTCATGATTCTAAACTACCTGTTAAAATCTGGATACTCAAATCCAAATAACCCTGTATGATATCAAACAATATGGACAAGACATAAAAGAGATTTTCGATTCAAACATATAGCATATCTCTGATTTTCTACAGTATATTCATAGTTTATTACCATTTATAACATAGATAAAGAAATTAGAAACAATTGGGAGCCTAATTTGGAAATGACATATCAAATAAGTTACATCAAATATCCATAAATTAACTACTATAAAGGATAATGGTTTCTTAGATAGCCTTCGTGGCGCAGTTGCTTAGACGCCGGCTGACGGAGATACATATTTGTGAAGCCCACAAGATTTAACTTTTACATTTTTTTTCTTTCCGACGTTTCGTCTGTCCGCCCCGTGACCACGAAAACTGTAAAGTGATCGAAACGTCCGAAAGTGAAAAACTGTAAAAACTAAATCAAATACGCGATATAATAATATTATGTATAATAATATTATTGAAACAAAATATACAGTGAACAGTGACAAATACATTTTGGGTGAATTTGAGAGGGTTTTACCCAACAACAGAATAAGACAGTAAAACGTCTTGCATCTAAGATATACTTAATGAGCCCAAATATAATATGTTACATCACCACCTAAACATTATTTAAGACACAGGATTATAAGCAAAAACTGTACACTATGTCTTTGACTATAAAATGCATTTTGCATGGTTAGTGTAAGTGGTAAAAAGAGTATCAAATGAGTTAAGGATACCATTATCCTTACTTTAACACCATCACATTGCATTATCATTTTATCTGTTACTTTTATCTTCAAGAAAATCAAATAATTAAATCATCTTGTAATATTTATATAGCTACTCGAACATCCCGACTGTTATAGTGATTTGTCAGTGTGATGTCAACTTTTTAAAAATAAATGCTATTATATTTACATTGACAAACCAATATAGTGGTCGGGAGTTCGAGTCTATGCAAATAAACAGTCCCAGATGCAAAACATTTTGTTTTTGTCACCAACGCATTGTTTCAAACACTTTAGGTGTAAGCATGTGTGGCAATAGTGCACACTTTACACATATTTGTATAATACATTATTATGTTAAGCTACAATGGGGTTGGCATATCCATGTGGATATAAGCCCCTCATTAATAAAGAAAAAAAATACTATACTTACTCTGTGTTTCGAGGATGCTATTTTGCCTTTTTAAGTCATCTATATCTTGCTGATGGGAATTATTTTTCCGTCTCATAAACTGAATGTATTCAGCTGCTTTTTTTAATATTTGTGCTCTGCTTACCTGAAAAATATTGCAAAGAATTAATTATGCTACTTTGTTGTTCAAATTTAACTCTACATGTAAATTAATAGTTTAAGAGACTAGTGTTTTTCATACATTTAATTTAATAAGATGTTTAGGCCATATAGTCCACCACACTGACCTAGTGCGGGTTAAATATCTTACTAGCAGCTTAAATTACAATACAATATTTTTGTTGGATTTAGTTTACATGCAATTTATTTTTATCCATTGGTCTCTGGATTTAAATGAATGTTCCACTATAAATGAAACATACCACTTTCTCATTTTGCAAGGCCGGAACTGCTTCTCTTAATGATGTAAAACTATCCTTTATATGGTCTCTTCTTTTTCTCTCCAAGGCATTATGATGAGCTCTCTTCTCGGCCTAAAATAGTAAATCTCTATTAGACGGCATTAACAATTTACCCACTTATATAACAGAAGCAGAATAAACAATTTCAATTGGGATATTAGGCTTCAGTTACAATATTAGTCTGCAATATTAATAAACTGACAAATAACATCAGAATAAAACTAAAGCAAGAAACAAGACGGAGCAAATAACAAATCCACAAGTTTTTAGGCAAGAAAGAACATCAATGTGGTAATTTTTAAACTTTTCTCCTTAACCTACTGATTGTAATGCAGTAGTTTTACCTGGGAGTAATATCCACTTCCACCGAGTCCTCTAGCGTGTGTACGTGAGTCGGAATCATTTTCCGCCTGAAAATTACAAAATTATCAGCATCAAAATAAACAGCTAACATTGAAATAAGCTGTCAAAGTGAGGCAACACCTACATCACTTTCTATATCAATATCGCGATCATCGTCACTCATCTTATTTACCAAATCCTCTGGATTAATTATGCAATATATATCAGTACACAATCATTGGAGCTTTTTTTATGTAAATAAAACGGAATAAAAACGCATGACCACTAAATTCGCACCACAAAAGGAAACGCGTGATACGTTTGACATTGACAAGTGACAGATAGATATGACAAATAAAAAAAAACTACTAAAGTTTTAGCAAGTAACACAAACTACCAAAACTGTACATAAAATAATTTGAAATTAATATAATAATACATAAAAGTATAAAATTGATTAGATTAATTTAAAGGACTGTAAGCATATATACACAAAAAAATATTTATTGATATTGTATTAAAAGCAAATAAAACGCAATATTGTCAAGTAGGGTATCTTTGTTCCAGTTTTTAAATTCTAAAATATGCGCTTTTATAATTTCGTCTTAACTCGTTACAACTGATAAAAAATTTAGGGTAAGAAAGGGTCCATCCATTAAGAAAATCTGTGGCACCGGATTTTGGTATTTATTTATTGTCTAGATAACATTGGCTTTCAAATTTATACATTACAATTAAAATAGTACATCCTAAAGCAGTGTTTTTCAATCTGTGGGTCGCGACCTCCTGGGAGGTCGCTAAGCCTTATTCGAATAATAGGTACCAAAATGGAGAAAATCATAAACGTATTTTTCTAAATTACCATCTTTTTTACTAACTATAGCCCAAGGGGGTCGCCAAAAATTTTTAACAAAAAAATTGGGTCCCGTATTCAAAAAAATTGCACAACACTGCCTTAAAGTACACAGCAAGCATCGAAAAAATATTGTAACTTTTCAATATATCGTACAATTATAGTGACATAAAAGTTATTGGAGGAAGCATCAGAGAAATTAGATCAAACGATAATACGAATGTATAGATAATAATTGAATACCGTAAGATTCGATGGTATTGTCTAGCAGTCCATGATCATCTTAGTTAAGAAAGTAAGTGTATTGTCTATGGGATACAAAAGGCGCGAATTGTGGCGCGCTGTAGTGGTGACTGGTGTGAATGTCCCTTGAGTAGTAACTATATAGTAACGCTAACATCCGAAATAGTATATTTTGACTTTCCATGCTATAACTCTCAGTACATTTGGGAAAAAAAATAAGAGATATTGTGCCTATATCTAATAATGAATGATAACGAAAATTCCAAGTTACCCAACATCGATGTCAATAGTTCAGAATTTTATGAAACGGTGCAGGGCGAAATTGAATTTGATGTGGCTCGACTAAAAAAAACTCTTGAATTAGTTAAGAATCTGCGATGTAAGATCCCATAACACTACAAAAATATTATAAACCTAGACTATACGTAGTCAATCACTACGTCTAGTCTACCTTGTGAGGAAACCTGCATACCATAGCGACTTAGAGCATAACGATTTATAAGAATTTCTATGGTATGTAAACCCGCACTAGTCCAGCGTGACGAACTATAATATGGCCTAACCCCTCTCAACCGTACTCTCGATTGTAGAGGAAGCCCGTGCCCTGCAGTGGGACGTATATTGATTGATACAGATTCCTACAGACTATTGGTAATATGTAATGCCTAGTGAAAGTAACAAAAATTATAAGTAGATATTTCTATATTTCAGTGAATGCTGCAGAAATGGAAGTGGAAACTGCAGCTCTGTATCACGCCGAGCTATTTAAATGTGTTGAAGAACTAAAAAGCGTCACAGAACAATGTAATGAATCTTTAAATAACATAGACAAGGAACCAAAAGAAATTAGTGACGCTGAACTAGAGTTGCAAGTTACCGATAATTAAATAAAACAGATAAAATTGTTACGACGTATTGTGTATATTTAATTAACCTACACATGAGTTGGAAAAGCCTTAATTTTATCCTTGCTGATTCTCCATGACTCCATGATAATTGCTTAAAATATATAGACTTTCATACAGTAAAACAACGTATTTGTTTCCGTATACAGAAATTTTTCAAATGGGCGTGGATGGTCAAATTCGAAACTATGAGCACTAGCAAAAAATACTAAAAGGAATTCCGAGCCCGATTTTGATAAAAAAATAAAACTGCATAATTAGATTTGTACCTGTATTTTACAATCTTAGAAAAACCCCTATAAGTCACACGATGTTGATAGCCTAACGCAAGAATCACCTAGAAATAAGACTATGAACGGTCATGAACGGTGGTAATTGACCATTAATAGGACGACAAAAGTCAAATTCGGATATCTAAAACTACTTCTGCATTTCCATTCTCAAACATTGCTGAATTCTGGCACTTGCGTAATTGCGCGGTATGTTTTTATACAATCTCTGTACAAGGAAGTTCCAACAGATAACTTCAGTCCCGCGCCGTTTGTATCAGGTTTTTGCTCGGTGTGAATCATTACAAACGCATCATTGACACCGGCCGGTCTCAAATCGGGAATTATGGCTTCGTTTAAAATTACTTTGTTATTGTGCATAATTGTTGCGGCCTCGGGTTTGAAGAAGAAGAAAATGAGTTCTCCTCCTCACTGCACCCATGTTACTAAAGGTAAGTGACTTCAATACTATTTCTTAGTTATTTCATATTATTGCATAATCATTGTTGTTGTTATTTAACAGTTGTTGTGTAAAGTTGCTACCTCACTGCTAATAAATATGTCTTCATTTGAAATTAGCGGAATTTAGAGTAAATCGCTCAGATCCAATGGCAAATACTTACATCCACTAAGAATAATACCACAAAATTTTAAGACTAAACAATCAATGCGGTATTTATCTATGTAGTAATGGTGATAGGGGGTTTACCCCCCGCACGAATAAAAATTTGTTTTGGTTACAATTTTACAAACATAGCTGAATCGTCCTGTTACTAACTAGACACATTTTTTCAACAGAAGCAGCTCTAATATGAAAATATTTATGCTCGTAATACATATTGATCGGAACTTACACAGTGCTTATCAGTGACCACTTATAAAGGAGCGACGACTGGCCCGTTTAAGTGGTCTCCATTCATATAAAATGTGATATGGTACATACTTCTAGCGCGTAGAACTGACAGCTACTGGGGCAAAAGTGTTTTTGAGTGGAGGCCAAATGAAATAAAAATGAGCCAAATGAAGCGTCTGATCCACCTAAAATGTGGACAGACTACCTTACTAAGGTTGTAGGACGGCACTGGATGCAGGCCGCTTCCAGCAGGTCTCTTTGAAAGCCCGTGGAGAGGTCTATGTTCAGCTGTGGACTTTGTGTAGCTAAAGAGAGAGAAGTACCTAATAACCCAAACATACAAATATTTTCTTTCAGACACGGATTATTTGTCTCGGTTTAAATTTGCGTATCCCACCGTTTACATCCCTCCGGGTCAGCGGGAAGCGTATCAACAGGTAAACCTTGAATTTACTGTTTAATGAGCAATGCATCGGAAATGTTTTAATTAGAATATATGCGATTGACTTGAAAATTAACGTTTGTTATTATGGGTATATAGAGGAAACTAATTTAAAATTTTGTACCGATATTCGTTAATGGTTTAATTACTCGTAGAATTTATATCAATACTTATTGTGCATTGTTACATACTGAAAATAATTGCAGCAATCATGATAACCAATTTAAACCGGTATTACTTATGCACGTCAAATTACGTATCTAGTTTCCACAATAGAATGAATTCATGGTCCAACTGGTTCATGAGAACCAGAGTGGCCTAACTCATATTTTACAACATAGATTTTATGGCTTTAAATATTGGGAAGTTAACGTATACGTTATCGACCAAACCCGATCTTAGGAAAAACTAGTTTAGTCTGTTGCCGATAGGATGAACCAGTTATTCATCTTAAAATCAGGTGTTCAATGATGATGTCAATGAGTATGACTTCAGAGGTCTAGACAAACCGATGGTTAAGTTAGGTCAGGTAATTATTGTAATAATTTAAACAAAAGCAAAAGGGGATAAAAAAATGCAAATAAACTAACCTAACCTAACGGTTGTTTCGTTGCGGTCGAGTATTATGATTCTCAGTTTACTAGTGCGTTTAATTTACTTTATTTAGAAAAGTATTCACTTTTTATGTATTTCTTTTAACAGATGTGTACCAGATAGCTATCAGGAACTTAACCAGGACATAGTGAAGCTGGCCCTGACTATTGAAATTCAGCGAGTCTCCGGGAATGTCTACCTTGTCTTATAATGATATCTGTAATGAAATATCCTTTCAGATGTTCTGCCTCAACCCAGCTGCAGTGAACAAAGCCGTGACCACGGTCTGCGATTGGGCTGCACCCCCGCAAGTAGAGTTCACTCTGGGAGACGAGTACATGCACGTGGTGCGCCAGGACCCGACCGCGCGGTATCTCGGCAACGTCGTCATCACCACGTACCAGCTCTGCAGCCACAACAGAACGACCAGCTCCTTGGATGGTCACGCACCGACTATCACTGAAATTAATTATTAATTTTTCGTACTATGTTGTCATAATATGAAGGATGTTTTCCTTCTTTGTTTAATTTCTGCTAGATCTAAGATTGATACCGTAACTTTTTTACTATGTGATGATATGTGGCACTGTTGGTGGACCTAATGAATAAATAAGTAAATAAGATTCTGACAGTATACGTAATACTTATGACATTACAAGGTCAATTTAATTGATTAATAAACTACTATATTTTAATATGACGATGGTTTTGTTGTTTTGTGGAAATGACATCTGCCTCTGGGGAAAATATTCAATCACCTTAAAATATAAATCTTTAAGACTGAAAAAAGTCCGTACCGAAGCTGGCATGAATTCTACTGTGAATATGCTAGTGTCCAGTGGCGAAGGGTGATTTTTTTAAAAAGGGAAGCCGAAGCTCAATACGCGAAATAAGTGTGTTTATACCTACTGGTCCTACATAGGGAAGACAATGCGACTGATACTTGATAGTAAACATAGTGCAGTCCGGATTGAGTAGATCAACTTATCGTGAGATGCTTCAGAGAATTAGCCCGAAACGCGACACATTTACATAATATGTACGTGTATCTTTATATCCGGACGTTTGCGAATATCCAACCGCCAGCAAATTATTCCTCCGACAATCTCACTCACCAAACGAAACGATTGCGTTTCGTATGATGGCATCTACGTACTGCGGTCGTCAATTATATTTTAATATTTCCAATATACAAAAGTTGCAATGTCATCATGAGAAAATTAAAAAAGTATATTTTTAAACCGCACGTGAATATAAGATTAATAAAGAAAAATTAATGATCTAGATACAATGTTAACAAGTACGTTAGCCGCGCTTTTATTAGTTGTATTATTAGTAGTCGAGCACTTCCTAAAATCTAAACAGTAACGTTGTTTCCGAAATAGACAATCTAAACGTGTACGTCCCTCACGATTATTAATTTCCATTACAACATAATAATACTATAAATATTTATGTACATTTTGTAATTTAAAACATTAAAAACTAAATGCGTGAACCAGCTAATACTCGTATACTGTCAAAATGTTAATACAACACTTACAAATACAGTGATATCTACATAAATACACACATAAACACACAAAATGCTGAAGAGCCGCAGCATGCCTCCTGCTTTTTTAACGGAAATTGAACCTTAAATCATTATAAGTTTAAGGTACAATTTTGCGTGATTTGTTGCAAACTACACAACCATGTCACACCAATGCGTAACATGCAGCCGACGCGGGCGGTCGGCGCACGGGCCGCGCCATTGTTATTCAATAAGCCGAACAATTTTGGCAGTAATTCGCCAGAGGTCGCAACGCGGCGCAATCTAATTACATGTTTGCTATGCGCCTCCGCAGTAATATTTACCTATGTGGCCGACAGATGTCGTTGAATAAAATGAGTTTAGATATTACATAAATAATTTTGAAAAATTTGCTTGTTTATAGTGTAATGATAAATTACAAAAGGTAAGCCGCAGGGAATCGAGTTATATGGAGCCTTCGCCACTGCTAGTGTCGATACTCGCAACGATTCAAATGTTTGTTTCATCAACAATTTTTTTTCCAGTAAGTCACTACATTTTTTTATAGACTTCCATGTTCTGCAGTGGGTGTTTTGTGGCTTGTGACATTGATGAAACGAGAGATAGGCGAAAAGTAAATCCGTTGGATTAGTACCTCAAAATACAAACTTTAAAATACAAAATACCTATTCTAAATGATGGAAGAAATTCTTGTTTAGAAAATCGATTGTTTGTCACATGGATATCAAAATACATATGTGCAAAATTAAAATTATGTGCGTTTAATTAGCTGCTAGTATATAAAAACCAAACAACGATGCTGTTACATATTATTCAGAGTAGAGCAGGAAGAAAGTAAGACATTAACAATGAAATTATTGGCAGTTTTTGGTTTCGCCTTTCTATTGGTCCTTGTGGCAAGAGCTAATGAAAATGAAAGTGTTTATATTTTCGAGTTCGGTAAGAATTTATTTAAAATGTGTCTTTAATTATGCTTTCCAGCGTAACTACTGGACATAATGAGACTTAACACCTTATGTCTCTGGATGGCGAGAGCAGTGGAATGCCAAGCATTGCTTTGTAATTCATGGTGTTGTTTGGTGTTGCTACTGTCCATGAGCGGTCGTTTCGCTTACCAACAGGCGAATGGCATGCTCGTCTCGCCATTCATTGCAATAAAAAAAATGAAATAACATTTGCAAAGACATGTGTTATTTTATATATTTCTTATATTTGGTTTATGGCCAATGGTGGATCTAGGGGCTGAGGGTAGTTATGATTATACTATTTTTCCATAGGGACTGACTACGGTGTATTAGTAGACATTCGAAATGGAGAGATCCCAAGTTCGCAATATCACACTGAGGTTGAAGTTCGTGTAAGTATACTGTCATAGTTTTCACTTTATTACACCTGTTAAGTATTAGCAATAATTATTATTTACAGTAATTAAATCTAATACGCCGACATATAAAAGATTAAAACAATACTTTGATGTTGTTTTTTATGTTCATGAGTAATTACTAACGAAAAACAAACACGATATGCAATATTTTATAAAAATTATATATTTTAGATTTTTTTAAACACTTTAAAGGTGAAAGACACTAACGCGAGAAACCTGATGAACATTGAGTTTGTTCCGAGAATATTTTTTTAAATTTATTTTTATATCGTAATGATTATATCGTACCCCCTGATGGTAAGCGATACGACCGCTCATGGATAGTAGCAAAACCAAACAAAACCATAAATTACAAGGCAATGCTTGACATTCCATTGCGCTGGCCATCCTGAGACATAAGTTGTTAAGTCTCAATATTTCCAGTAGTTACTTTGGCTACAATGTCCTTGAAACCGAACACAAGAGTGCATTGACACTGCTGTTTGGCGGGAGAAATAGACATTGCAGTAGTACCTACCCTCTCTCACATATGAGAAATGTACCAGTAAAATGTCTATGGTACGTAAAGGCCGCCGAATCGCAGTAGGCTGGTCTACTCTCTCTCAGAAGTAGAGAGAAGATTCGTACCCCGCAGTGCTATGTACGTTGTCTGATTCTTTTGTTTACACAACACACAATAGACATAAACCCACGCCTTTTTAAGGCTAAAAGGCTAAGCAGAGGTTCTCCTGTAGGCAACCAGGAGTCCACGCTTGGCCTTGTCCACGCTTTGTCCCACGGATGTGATAGGGGGTGAGCTTATCGCCATACTGACCACAAATTCCTGATTCCGTGCTGATAATGAAAAGAAAATCCAATATCACTTTTCCCGACCCCATAATTAAACCCGACACCTCAGCTTTATAATTCCAAAAAATACTAGTGTCTATTTAGGACAAGACTTGCCTTTTTATATCTTAAAAAATAAAGATACCTACAGAAACGTGTGCATATATGACATAACTATATTATTGATTTTTTTGTCAGCCACCACCGAATGCAACTGTGACTTACGTTGAAGTGACGTTGAAAGCCACAGTTAAACCAACCGTTGAATATGATAAAGCGAGCCACATAGTTTCAATTGACTTCTTCGTGCTACCGAAAATTGCCTCTCATTATAAAGTAATTGCGAAAGCAATATAAAATTATGCAAACATATTTGCAAATGATATCTTCAGTTAAATTGCATATTACAAAATTATATGTATAGATTTATTAGCAAAAAGTTATGCATCTACAAAACTTATATTGTTGTTTTGAATCAATAAAGTACTAATATTATATAAGTGTTTTTTTATTGCGTTGAATGGCGAGACAAGCATGCCATTCGCCTGATGGTAAGCGATACGACTGCTCATGGACAATAGCAAAACCAAACAACATCATGAATAAAAAATCAATGCTTGGCATTCCACTACGCACGCCATCTTGACGCATAAGTTAAGTTACATTATGTCCAGTATAACTCTGGCTATAAAGTCTTTAAAACCGGAACACAACAGTGCATTTACACTGCTGTTTTGTGGGAAATCCACAAAATATAATTTTCCTGCAAGTCACTTAAATTTTTTATACACTTCCATGTTCTTATATGTTTCATGTTTATTTTGTGACTGATGTCGATGGTGAAAAAGATGTCATATATCACGGGATCTTGCTCTATTACGATTTTTTGGGGTTCAGGCAATCTCCGTCACCTGCCCTCACCAAATGAAACAGATATCACACAGATGTGTGATATCTACCTATTATATGACTAATATTTAGATTTTAATAGAATGGTAGAATAAAAAAAATGACTGAATATTGAATATAATACTGAATATAATATAATATAAAATGTTGAACATTTCTTAAAGACTCAAAAAATTCTTTTACATTTCATTAATTAATTTGATCGCAACATTAGGTCCGGCTTACGAGCAAATAGGTCACCTGATGGTAAGTGATCACTTGTTACACAATGCTATGATCATAGATACATATCCACGGGATACACTACACTACACTATCAGATCAGATCTGTCAAATCATAAACAGGGAGAGGAAAGGAAAAGGAAAGGGGTATTAGGCATCCGACAATCTCACTCACTGAACGAAACGCGACAGCAAAGCTATTGCTTCACGTCGATCTCCTGTGAGTCAGTGGTACCGCCCCGGACGAGCCCACAGATTAATGCTCAGTTATGACCGACAACAGCGTGGCTAAGGAATGAGGGTCCTTGAAAAAAGATTAGTAAGCTAAGCATAAGACCATCACAGCAAGCTACTTAAAACCGAATACACATAGACTGAATCCAAAACGCAAAATACCTAATTGCATGAGTCGTTGTGACTAGTTTTCCAGCATCGTGAATGATAGTTGCCATCCGGGCGAATGCGAACATTCTAACTACACAGGTTTGTAAAGGCAGTACAGAGTACGGCATTTAGTTTGAATTTAAGTAAAACGGTATGGGAAGTAATATGTTGCCGATGTGGACTGGATCCAAAAAGTATTTGTACCTGGGTCGGGCCGGGCCGGCCGGGTCCTTAGATGAATAATAGATTACCTACTATGATTGAATGACAAACTCCGTACTGAAGTTAGAAAGAAGCGAGTTTCTGCTGTGATGCGAAGAGGCTCGTGTCGATCCTCGCAACAACTCAAATGTTTGTTTGAGTCATAATATAAAATTTTCCAGCAAGTCACTCAAAAGTTTATTATACGTAAACTTCATGTTTTGTAGAAAGTATTTTATGGCTAATGATTATGAAACGAGGGATAGACGAAGTAATAATTTTCCATTGACCTCAAAATACAAGCATGCTTCTGACAAATAATACAATACATCTTCCAAATGATGGAAGGAAAATATACAAATTGCCTGATCTTGTTTAAAAAATCGATTGGTTGTAACATTGCTATAAAAAATAATAAAAAAAAATTAAACTGACTTCAAAATTGTAATAATAAGCTCGGCTCGGTGCCAGCCTATCAGCTATGCCCCGCGGTTTTACCCGCATAGTTCGTAGCGTGATCTCATAGTCGGCAAGCTGGCACCGACCTTAAAAAATTGTTGGAATATTTAGGTTTTTAAGATTTATTAAAAGATTAGTTTTATTTATCTCTTTTTATTACAATTATGAAGTCGGTTTAATTTTTTTAAATTATTTTTATTTCTTCATTTTTTTAATTTCTGTAGCAGTAATTTAAACTCATTTCTTACGTTTTCTTAGTGAATGATACAAACTTTACTCTTTATCTTATGGTGTCCTAAAGCGTGCGCCTTGATGCGCCGCGCCGCACAGTTTAAAGTAGAGGGCGCCGTGAAGAAATTACCTTTCTGGATTTTGTGTCCATTTACCTAACTAGTATCATTTTACATTCAACCAGCTATATAGATCAGGGTGCTGAGACAAAATAGTAAACATGTATGTGCGACGCGGATTGAAAAAAGGTTGGGCACCCCTGCTCTATTTAAAAAACTACCGAACTGATATATGGGGCATTTCACGTGAAGCGGACAACCAAAAAAAAATGAGGTCATGAATTTTGTTTATACTCCGGTCAGTTATACTTCTAGTAGACGTGGATGTGTACACACATTATTTTTTTAGTATAAAGCTTTATTGCATAGTTATGAGCTTTTAAAAGTTTACCAAGAATGAAGTCACGAATTTTTGGATGCTTATTATCTGCATCAATTAATTTGTAAAAATACTAAAAATATATTGTTTCTTAAAGTTAAAAAGTCGAAGTTTTTAATTTTTTTGTCGAATTCTAAATTTGAATTTTTTTACGTAGAGTAAACCGGAAGTGAACATTTCAAATCGATATTTGAGTAACTTCGACACTTTTTTTGTTTAATATTTTTACCTTAAATGAAAGCTTTAAACATATTAATTCTTCACAAAAAAAATTAAAACGTGATCCCCAATTGTTCAAGACTTAGAGCATATAGAGTACATACACATAGCTATGAGCACTTTATAAGCAAACGAATTTATGCGCATAAAACCATGATGAGCATAAAATTGTGGTTTCTGTCATGAAATACATTACAGACGGAGCTCCCCAACATTTTAAGAATAGGTTCAATTTTGTGAAACTATTTCACTACAACCAAAATTTTAAGATAAGAAGCACAGTTACACTTCCATGCCACCACTCATGGAATAAGGCCATGTGACGGTCTTGGGGGAAACCTTAAACGTTTGGCACCCCGTGCAAGCTTACAGTCCACGAATAACGCTATCTCTATACCTATAATATTATATGAATGAGACTTCTATTTACTACTGCTCGAAGGAAAGTATTCAACAAGAGCGAGATTTTCTACGAGTCCGTTTTGCTTCCGCTATCACCGTTCCAGGAACTAAACAACTGCATGCTTTTCTTCAAACCAATGAGGGCTTATGAGCAAATATAATTAGTGGCAGTGCGAATAGTAAAAATTACAAAATAAATCTCTATTTTAGTTAAAACTGTTTCAATCTCAATAAAACCGCTCTAAGTCTTAAACTATTGGCGATCATGCTTAAATTTTTTAGTGAAGAATTAATGAAATCGTTTATTTTTATATTTTTGCAGGTTAGAATGAAGGAATAAAATATTAATATCGTAGAATTTTAGCATGTTAGCGCATAAACCCGATCGCTTAGAAAGTGCTCATAGCTATGTGTATGTACTCTATATGCTCTAAGTCTTAAACTATTGATGATCACGTTTTAATTTTTTTTTGTAAAGAATTAATACGTTTAAAGCTTTCATTTAAGGTTAAAATATTTAAAAAAAAAGTGTTGAAGTTACTCAAATATCGATTTGAAATTTTCATTTCCGGTTTACTCTACGTAAAAAAATTCAAATTTAGAATTCGACAAAAAAATTTAAAATTTCGACTTTTTAACTTTAAGAATCAATATATTTTTAGTATTTTTACAAATTAATTGATGCAGATAATAAGCATCCAAAAATTCGTGACTTAATTCTTGGTAAACTTTTAAAAGCTCATAACTATGCAATAAATCTTCATACTTAAAAAAAAAATGTGCGTACACATCCACGTCTACTAGAAGTATAACTGACCGGAGTATAAACAAAATTCATGACCTCATTTTTTTTTTGTTGTCCGCTTCACGTGAAATGCCCCATCTATGAAATTTCTGAAATGAAAAAAATAATCTTTTTGAGATATGCGTGGACAAACATATAAACATACAAACGTACATACATTCATGAAATTTAGCGCACGTGTTCAGACGCTGTTATAGACCAACATATCCAAAAATCGTGCAATTCTGACGAAATTACATACATACACATTGAATTGATAATCTCCTTTTTTTGAAGTCGATTAAAAATACATGTCTGCAAAATTTATACATACATACATACATAAACACACGCCTTTTTCCCAGAAGGGGTAGGCAGAGGTGCAACCAGAACATCCATGTTTCGCCATATGGGGCACAAATTCCTGACTCAGGGCTGATAATGAATAGAAAAATCCAATATCACTTTGCCCGACCCGGGATTCGGACCCGAGACCTCAGCTTTGCAATCGTACCGTAGTACCACTAAGCCACCGAGGCAGGCAAAATTTATCATATATTTTATTGTAAGTTGAAATTATGTACGCTAAATTACCTGCGAGTAGTATATAAAAACAATTCACGATGCTGTTACATTTTGTTCAGAGTAGAGCAGGACGAGAGTAAGACATCAACAATGAAACTGTTGGCAGTTTTTTGTTTCGCTTTTCTGCTGATCCTTGCGGCAAGAGCTAAAGAAAATTCTAGTATTTATGTGTTCGCGTTCGGTGAGAATTTATTTAAAATGTATCTTAAATTATGCTGTTGTAGAAAAAGGTATGAAAGCATTTGGCTTTCTCCGCGTGAAGGAAAGAACCTATACAGAATATACCAGTTAGACGCCGGCTGAGAATGTATTTGCAATCCACAAGTATTTGTATCGGGTGACGGATCTGTGGTTGTGAAATCGAAAAACTCTCGACATTTCTGATATTCACGATACAAGACTAGACTGAACGTACAGGGTTTGTGGGATGTACCTATTTAATGTATTGTGCTTAACAAATACTTATATAAATCTCAACGGTCAAGCAATTACGTGATTCTTTCCTTTTATTGACATAACAAAGATGCACCTGGTGATAGGCGCCCGTATATGTTAGTATAACGGGTTATCCACAATCGTATAATATCTATTTTTTATAATGATTTGTTTTGGTCTCGGACAATCTTACTCACCAAATGGAACATCAATGTGATACCTATATATAAACTATTATTGATTTCATTCATATATTTTGATTTGAACGCAATACCGAAACGGTTGTATACGCTTCGCGTCGGTTTTCTATAAGATAGTTCAGGTGCCATTCCAGACGAGACGGCCGTTTATACTGCACCTTCTACGATTTACAAGGCTAGATATCGCTTAGAAAAACAAGAACAAAAAAAATTCAATAATGTTTATGAAATAACATTTGCAAAGACATGTATTAATTAATATATTTCTTAAATTTGAGGTTTATTTCCAGTGGTGAACTTCTAGGGGACTGGGTATATGATAATGACTATATTATTTTCTATAGGTTCTGACTACGGTTCAATAATCGACACTCAGAATGGACAGATTCCAAGTTCGCAATATCACACAGAGGTTGAGATACATGTAAGTACTAGTACACTGTCATGGCCTTCACTTTATTGCACCAGTTAAGTGTTAAGTATTAGCAATTATGAAAACAGTGAATCTAATATCGACGTATAAACGATTAAAACAATGCTATGATGTTGTTTTTATGTTCATTAGTAATTACTAACGAAAATCAATCACGATACGTAATATTTAATAAACATTATTCTAATTTCACCATTGACATAATATTTTCCTTCAGTAGTAGAAAGAAGACTCGTGCCTCGCAGTGCTATGTACATTGTCTGAGTCTTTTGTTTACATAACACACATAAACTCACGCCTTATTCCCAGAAAGGGTAGACAGAGGTTCTCCTGGTAGCAACCAGAGCACCCACGGTTCGCCTTGTCTGTTCCGTCCCACAAAGTAATAGGGGGCGAGCCTATTGCCATACTGGGCACAAATTCCTGACTCCGTGCTGATAATTAATTAATAGAAAAGTCTAATATCATTTTGCTTGACCCGGGATTCAAACCAGAGTCCTCAGTTTTGCAATCATACTGTCTACAATCGTCTGGCCAGAGATAATGATCGCTCCTCGTTACTTCCATGGATACAATAATTATACCAGCCTGCCCAGTAGAGCAGCTTTATCATGCCAATAAATGCTAGTGTCTATTTTGGATAACACTTGCCTCTTTACATCTTGAAAAAATACGATACCTACAGAAAAGTGTGCATAGGTATATAACATAACTGTATCATTGCTTTTCTTTGACAGGTACCACCGGGAATGTCTGTGACTTACATTGAAGTGACCTTGGATTGCTCAGCCCCACCGACCGTTGATTACGATTATGTGAACCACAAAGTATTGATTGACTTCGCCGTGCCACCGCATAGTGACTCTCACTACGTGGTCATAGCTAAAGGAGCATAAAATTATACAAAGGTTTTTTTTGCAAATGATGTATTGTCTTCAGTTATATTGCAAATCGCAAATTTATTATATGTATAATAGATTTATTAGCGGGAATTTATGTATGTACAAAACTTATATTGTTGTTTTGAAATTATAATTGATTCAATAAAGTACTAATATTAAATAAGTGCTTTTTTTAATTGTGGCGAATGCTTGGCATTCCACTGCGCTCGCCATCTTGAGGCATACGATGTTAAGTTACACTATGTCCAGTAGTTACTCTGGCTATAATGTCCTTCAAACCCGAACACCATAGTGCATTTACACTGCTAATTGGCGGGAGATCCACAAAATATAATTTTCCTGCAAGTTACTTTAATTTTTTTATACACTTCCATATTCTATACAATCTATAGTGAGTATTTTGTGACTGATGTCGATGGTGAAAAAAGGATAGGCGGAAAAATATTTATACACTTACGAAGCAGTAGGCATGTTTACTGATTTTGAAAAACTACTTCTGAATGATCGTATACATTAACTTTACTTAAAATATACTTTACTTCCGAAAAAAAAAGAAAGGTATTGCAGGAAAAAAGTTTCAAATAACACAATTTCAACTGTTCAAAAACGCTAGATTAGTAGCAGCGTCCGCGTGTGACGTCATGCATTCGTAAAACGCTTGGCAGTGCAATGTTACGTGTATATTGTGTTGTATTATTTTCATTATATTGGTTAATAATATAAATTCGAATGTGTACCGATGTTTAGTTCCCCATTGTCATAATACATGGTTAAGAACACCGAACAAGTTGTTTATTAATGTTTCAAAGAATAGAAAAAGTTTGAAAATATAGTATAAGGCTAAAGATGAAAATGCGAGATCCAGCATCTGTATTCTGAAATTAATGATTTATTTCTATGAACACCATTTTGATGCAAGTATTTACTTTATTTACAACGTTCATAATGAATGACGTGTCCAGAAAACAATATCAAAATTAAAAATACATACAAATAACACTATCGATAAATTTAGAGGCTAGGTTTCATTTATTTTCTTCTATGTATATGAGAAGCTAATTAAAAAGCTTTATCCTTGTTCCAGTTAATAAACGATATGGAAAATTATATGGAATATCGCGTAATGCCAATTTAGAGCTATTTGCCTGAATGAATCCTCGTGGCTCGTTCCATGGCTAATGTTTCTCTTTTGGGATTTAAGTACCATTAAACTGATTGTTTATTGTCGAAATATTAAATAAATGCCACGGATAACATAGAAATGAAAAACATAACCAAAAAATTCGTTACAATACAAACTAAATGCCAAACAAAGTATTGTTTACGAAAGTGACACGTCACTCGCTTCTGAATGGCGTTTCATCTTATATGGCGGATCCTTAGGTTTTGTACTTTTATTTTTACAAAAATATACAATCTCAGTGATAATCGAAAGCAAAGGTTTATTTTGAGAAATACAGGGAGTATTATATATTTTTAGGAGAATTAAACATAATTATTAAATAAGGAACAACCGAATATTCAACTACAATTTCATGGTAATTTTACAATTGGAACAAACTATTATGCAATTATCCTCAAGAACTAGCTAAATAAACAGTGACAACACATTATCACAATAACACACATCAACACAAGTAAAATTAACCAACCAATCAACCGTCAGTTTCACATTGAAGCAGGATAATGCGCTCGTCATGAATCAAGGACGTCGTTTCGAAAGCCCAACATCCGCAAGAGAGCTCCAGTTGAATAGCAAACTAGTTTTATACTGGCTGAGTTGACGGAACCACTTCCATAGCCTTGGTGGCAGTGACATGTTCGTAGCTACGGGTAGGCAGCTAACCAGAAGTACATTTCCCCAATTATTGTGGGTAGATATCGACGTATCGGTAGAAATAACTAACACGGCCTCTCCTGACTGTGCAACATCCCCGGTGCACACCGTCACCACGAGCACCTGTTAATCAGTGGATGCTGACGAAGGCTCGAACACGCAGTCTCCAGGTGAAACTCCTGGAGGATCATCAATGGGAGCCGTCGAGGACCCAGGCTGAACATCGTCACGTTCATAATCTGCGACAGGTTCTGTGCACGACGAAATCATAACAAAATACGAGTTTAATAAACAGTTAACAAAGTACTGCCTATTCTTTCATACTGCTCGCTTTCAAGGCCATCAATCAATTATTCATACATAGTAAAGCTCTATTAAAACCTTTCGATCAGTTATATCAACGCTGGTCGCTCAATCGTTTCTATTCATCACCTATTAACTCGTGTTATAAAAGCGAACACGCGTCACATGCAACAACGTGTCTGCCAGGCTCTCAAAACCTGATATGCATTGAAAAATGCATCTGGCAGTGATAAACCCCTGATACGCATTAAAAAATGCATCTGCCAGGCCAAAGCCTTTGATATGCATCAACACCTGGAGCACGCCTCACACACCCTCGAGGGCGTCTCCACAGGTCCATTGACGTGTGGTGCATGTCAATGGTTCAATGTCGTGCTCCATGCGCCAATATTGGACCACAGTGTTACTGCAACATAGAGGTGTAATTAAACACTTACTCTCATAAAACGCTGAGCTAGTCTCAGGGCACCATTCTCTCTTCTACGGCACCATATATTGCGCTGCAGTTTAAGTGGCTTTTCCACGGGCGCCGCTCAAGAGCTACAGCTCATACCGGTCACTCGGTAGAGCTCTCGTGAGTCCAATGGCAGATTATGCCTAAGGCAAACTAGGCACGTGCCTAGGAGCGGGAGGTTGCGAAGGGGCGCGCACGATTTCGGATATCTTCGTTTCATGCAAAACCATCGAATGTTATATAATTGTGATGCTTATGAGAAACATCATGTGTGTCTGATCATTTGCGTTATAGCGTGGTTTATTTCACTCATTCACAACATAGTACCATCACCAATTCATATGCAATAAGACAATTCTTCGTTCTTTCGCAGTTAGTATTTTTTTATGTATGGCTGCTAGAGGGGCGCTTTGAGTTGCTTGCCTAGGGCGCTCTCAACATTTAATCCGCCCCTGCTCGTGACTCTGTTAGGTGCTCTCTTTCCTGAGTCGAGTATGCTTGTAGACTGAGTATTTAATGACGAACACCATGTCGCCAACACCGTAGAGGGGTGTCGGTGATGATTAACCTGGGTATCTTGTTGTCCTGATTTAGACTCAACAGAGTCGCCGATCGGCTTCCTGACCACTAGTTACTTGTTTACACAAGTTTACAAGTGTGACTAATGTACTGAGTAAAAGCCCGATTTTGCAAAACAGAAATTTTCCGTAAGGCCTATTAAAATATAGGACATTTTGTAAAAATGCAAAACGAGCAAGTCGCAGTAGGACACTCAGTAATTGACGCAATACCCGCACACGACGATTGCGCCTACTTTCGTCGGCGGCGCGGTCTACTGCGAGTTCGCCTCTCAATAGGGGGGTACCCGCAGAACTCCTGCGAACGACATAACTTTTCTTCGTCAAATTCACTATGCGATCTATGACAGCAGTGTTTTGCCCGTGGGGCGTCATATTGCGCCTTTGTTAATCCTGTATCGATTTAGCGCGGGACTGCCTGTCTATGAGGCTAGGAGACCCATCCAACCGGCTACGTGAACTCAAGTGGTACGATCGCGCAAGCGGCATGACGAATTGGATTTGACGGTTGTTTGTGTGCAAGTGGTTACGTAAGAACAATCCCACTACTAATTTTAGGAGAAGTAAACTTCATTATTAAAGAAAAGGATCAAAACAAACATTCAACTACATTTTTTTTGGTAATTTTCCAATTGGAATACACTATTGTGAAATCGAAAACGTGTAATACATACATTAACGTTGCGGATAAACTATTTTTTTTTACTCCGCGCGATCATATCAAATATCAAGAATATGTTAGTTAGATACCGGCTTTGAACCGAGGGGCAGTGGGTTTGACCCCCGCACTGAAACAAATGTTAATGCGGTCGCCATCTACACGGATACGAATATTTTAATATAGAGCAAAAGCCCGTTACCGCCAGATTTTCGTCATTTTATAAAACCTGATAGTTTGTCTACGCATGCTTCTAACGTAGGCATCACACGATCAGCTAATATGAAGTTCCGATTGTGGTGACTTTGGAAGTTTCCAGTTTTAATGTGTTTGGCAAGGTGAAAAAAACAAAAATGTGTTTAGCTGCCAAGGAAACACCTTAGTAGAAACAACTACCTAGAAACACCTAGTTGCCTCAACAACATATATAAAATTCAGCTGTTATACTAAAATGCTGCAGTTTGCCAGCGCGCTGGCAAGATTACATTTTATTAAATCATAGATACATATCTACGAGTATAGGCTACCCTACACTACACTACACTACCCTATTAAATACATATTCGGCAACATTGCCGGCCCGTCAAATCATAAAGAGGAAGGGGGAAAGAAAAAGAATTAACCATGGGAAAAGGAAAAGGTATTGGGCATCCGACAATCTTACTCGCTGAACGAAACGCTACAGCTAAGCTATTGATTCACGTCGGTCTCCTGTGGTATCGCCCCGGACGAGTTCACCCATTAATGCTGAATCATGACCGACAACAGCGTGGCTAAGGAATGACGGTACTTAGTAAGCTAAACATAAGACCATCACAGCGAGCTACTTAAAACCGGATACATATAAACAGAATCCAAAACGCGAAGTAATTGCATGAGTCACTGTGACTGGTATTCCAGCATCGTGAATGATAGTTGTTATCCGGGCGAATGCGAACATTCTGACTACACCAGGTTAGAACAGCAGTACAGAGGATATCATTGAGTTTGAATTTAAGTAAAACGGTACAGGAAGTAATGTTGCCGATGTGGACTGGACCCAATTTATTATAAGCAGACTTTATGTTCTGTAGAATTAGAAAGTATTTTCTTTTGTTTGTAGGCTGATGATGATGAAAAGAGGAATAGGCGAAATAATAATTTTCCATTGACCTCGAAATACAAGCGTGCCTCAGACAAAAAATATAATAATACCTATTCCAAATGATGGAAGAAAATTATACAAATTGCCTGATCTTGTTTAAAAAATCGATTAGTTGTCACATGGTTATAAAAAAACATGTCATATATTTCATTGTAAGTTGAAATTATGTACGCTAAATTAGCTACGAGTAGTATATATAAACAGTTCACGATGCTGTTACATATTATTCAGAGTAGAGCAGGAAGAGAGTAAGACATCAACAATGAAACTGTTGGCTGTTTTTGGTTTCGCCTTTCTGCTGGTCCTTGCGGCAAGAGCTAAAGAAAATAATAGTATTTATGTGTTCGCGTTCGGTGAGAATTTATTTAAAATTTTTCTTAAATTATGCTGCTGTAGAAAAAGTTTGAAAGCATTTGGCTTTCTCCGCGTGAAGGACAGAACCTATACAGAATATAGCAGTTAGACGCCGACTGAGAACCAACAGTCTGCTTGTTCAAGCCCAGTCCGAAACAATGTTTGTACAATCCACAATTATTTGTATCGGGTGACGGATCTGTGATTGTGAAATCGAAAAAATCTCGATATTTCCGATATTCACGATACAAGACTAGACTGAACGTGCAGGGTTTGTGGGATGTACCTATTTAATGTGTTGCGCATAACAACTACTTATATACATCCCAACGGTCAAGCAATTCCTTGATTCTCTCCTTTTATTGACAAAACAGCGATGCACCTTATGCATTTCCCGTCCCGTCCCGATACATCTTGTTCTGTCCCATGACAAAAAACATGCAATCCTGTTCTCTCTTGTGCCGTGCCATCGATTTGAGGTTGAAAAGTAGCAAATATGAATATTTGAATCCCTTACTCATCCCACGAGAACACTACGTTTTTTTGGGATAAAAGGTAACCTATGTGTTAATTTAGGGTATCTGCTGGCCCTACACCAAATTTCATCAAAATCTGCCCACCATTCATAAAGGTTCCTTTATTTCACCCTCGGAGGCCTCATATCCAAAAACAAATCATACCTGTATCATTTTGTAGCATTCCAAGAACAAATATATTAAAAAAAAATCCGAGTTGGCAGTCAAGTAACATTACAATTTCGATTGTTAATTTAGATTGTTCGAATAAAGATTGCCTCGGATATTGATTTTGAGACCAATCGAATCAATAACAAAAAAGTTTAAAATGGCGGCCATATTTTTTTTCTTAAATTCTGACTTTGAATTTAGATAATCAGAACAAAAGGTGCCTTAGATGTCGATTTTGGCAACAATCGGATCAATAACTAAAAATGATAAAATGGAGGTCAGCAATATTAACTCTGAATACTTCCGAAATTGGATATTTTGAAGTAGGGAAAACTAAAAAAAATATAATTATTTATTTCATCAAATTTCGTCAAATTGTGAATTTTTGACATCAATAGCGGTGAATTGATTTGAAATCTAGCGGTTTTAAAATGGAACATCATTGCTATATCATCATATACTGCACTTTCAACGCTTTACAACCAGGCTAGATATCGCTTAGAAAAATAAAAACGTAAAACAATAAAAAATATTTGTAAAATAACTTTTGCAAAGACATGTATTATTTAATATTTTTCTTGTATTTGTGGTTTATTTCTTAAGGGACGGTATATAATAATGACTATACTATTTTTCTATAGGTTCTGACTACGGTACATTAATCGACACTCAGAATGGAGATATTCCAAATTGGCAATATCACACAGAGGTTGAGATACATGTAAGTACTAGTACACTGTCACGGTCTTCACTTTATTACACCTGTTAAGTGTTAAGTATAAGCAATAATTATTCATAACACAAATTAAATCTAATACGCCGACGTATAAAAGATTAAAACAATACTTTGATGTTGTTTTTATGTTCATTACTAATTACTAACGAAAAACAATCACGATACGTAATATTTTGTAAACATTATTCTAATTTCACCATTGACATAATATTTTAGTAACGTGACAGGCCGGTAAACCATAAAGATTGTAGTAAGAATGTTTTATTATTATTTTTTATATCGTAATGAATGGCGAAACGAGCATGCCATTCGCCTGATGGCAGTCGGTACTCATGGACAGTAGTAAAATCAAACAACACCATGAATTACAAAGCAATGCTTGGTATTCCAGTGCGCTCGCCATCCTAAGACCTATATTCTTAAGTCTCATTATGTCCAGTAGTTGCTTTGGCCACAATGTCCTTTAAACCAGAACACAACAGTGCATTGACACTGCTGTTTCAATGGTTGGTGGTTGGCAAGACTTGCCTCTTTACATCTTGAAAAATTACGATACCTACAGAAAAGTGTGCATAGGTATCTAACATAACTGTATAATTGCTTTTCTTTGTCAGGTACCACCGGGAATGTCTGTGACTTACATTCAAGTGACGGTGGACTCCTCAGCCCCACCGACCGTTGATTACGATTATGTCAACCACAAAGTATTAATTGACTTCGCCGTGCTACCGACTACTGTCTCTCACTACGAGATCTTTGCGAAAGCAGTATAAAATTATATGTATTTTTTTTTGCCAATTATATATTATCTTCAGTTATATTGCATATTACAAAATTATATGTATAGATTTATTAATAAAAATTTATGTATGTACAAAATTTATATTGTTGTTTTGAAATTATAATTGAATCAATAAAGTACTAATATTAAATAAGTGTTTTTTTTTATTTCGTTGAATGGCGAGACGAGCATGCCGTTCGCCTGATGGTAATCGATACGACAGCTCATGGACAGTAGCAAAACCAAACAACACCATGAATAACAAATCAATGCTTGGAATTCCACTGCGCTCACCATCTAGGTATAAGTTAAGTTTCATTATGTCCAGTAGTTACTCTGACTATAAAGTCCTTCAAACTGGAACACAACAGTGATTTAACACTGCTGTTTGGTGGGAGATCCGCAAAAGATAGTTATCCTGTAAGTCACGTAATTTTTTTTATACACTTCCATGTTCTATAGTGAGTATTTTGTTACTGATGTCGATGGTGAAGTAGGGATAGGCGAAAAAATATTTTTACATTTGCGAACCAATTATCAGATCATTGATGAGTAATAGTTGTCAAAATGCAATCTTGCTTCAGACAAAAAATAACGTTACACACAATTCTAAATAATTAAAGAAAATAATACAATTAATGTCGTGTATTTATGTCAATACAATAACTTTATTTGACTGATTATTTAGTTATTTAATCACTACTTTCTTCGTTTTTTTTCATTGCGACCACCCATTTCTCCCATATTTATAATCACTCAAATCCATCATTATGTTGGCTGGAAAACATCGCCAGTTTGCGATAAGACTGCCGATTGCTACACTAATTTTTATGGTTTCGATCCTAGTTAACTCTTTTTGTATGGTGTACAACGAAGTGTAAATAAATAATACAAATGACTGATTTTGTTTAAAAATCGATTGGCCGTCACATGCTTAAAACATACAAGTCCAGAGTTTATTTCAAATCGATTATCGAAATATTTATGAACGCTAAATTAGCTGCGAGTATATACGATAAAATCAACTGAAATAAAATAAATACACCCAACAGTCACATATGTACATAGTCCTGACCCCACACTAAGATCGAGTCTTGCGTTGTGCGTATCAGGAACTACGAGAAACTTTTCGTTCTTACAAACACTCAGACCTGAAACGAATGTGTTTCACACAAACATTTGTTTCGATGCGGGGATCGAACCCGCGGCCTTTCGTTTCACAGGCGGCGTCTAACCAACTGCGCCACGGAAGCTGTCATTGCGCCACGAACTATAAAGAATATGCTAGGTAGACACCTGCTTTGAACCGAGAGGCAGCGGGTTTGTAAGCACCCTCGTATATGTTAGTATGACGGGTTTTCCATCGCCTTTTAAGGTACTACTACCTTAAAAGGATGGATGGATGGATGACTACTCACAACACCGTACCTTATTCAACTGGTCTGTAGTGGTCGCGGTCCACACGGATACGAATATCTTATTGTAGAACAAGAGCCCGTGACCGCCAGACTTTCGTCATTTTATAAAAGCTGATAGTTTGTCTACGCATGCTTTTAATGTAGGCATCACACGATCAGCTAATTAGAAGTTCCGATCGTGGTGGCTTTGCAAGTTACTAACTTCAATGTATCTGGCAAGACAAAAAAAAACCATCAAAAGTGGCTGCCAAGGAAACACCTTAGCAACTATAACGCAGCGTTTGCCAGCGCGCTGCCAAAATTACATTTTATTAAAGTTTGAAGATCTAGTATGTCACGGGCTCTTGCTCTATAACAATTTTTTGGATTTCAGGCAACCTCCGTCACCTGCCCTCACCAAATGGAGCACCTGTGTGATATCTACCTACTCTAATATTAATATGACTAATATTTAGATTTTAATTAATTTGGTCGCCATAGCGAACCTTTTTTAGAGTTCCGTACCTCAAATGGAAAAAAACGGAACCCTTATAGGATCACATTGTTATCCGTCTGTCTCTCAAAACTCTTTTTCTCAAGAACGCGTGGAGGTACCAAGCTGAAATTTATATTAAATACTCAGGTCTACTGTCTCTTGGAGTTGTGAAAAAATCAAACTTCTAGGCCAACGCTATCAAAAGATACAGCCGTTTATGCTACTTTTCGACACTGGCAAGGGAATCCAAACCTCTCATAAACTCAGAATCTTGAAATTTGGTCGGAAGCAACGTCTTATAGCATGGATAAATGAAAATTTGTGAAAAGCATAAATTTTTAGTAACATAATTTATATAATAAAAATATTTTTAATAATTTTAAACTCATTTTTTTTTATTTATTTTTTTATCTACACAATAAACACGAAAAACGTAACAATGAAATAATCAAACAACAAAGTACAGTCACCGCCAAAAGTAGCTGAACATATTCAAAACGCCAAAAGTCATACACACATAAAGCATCAGAAGTAGGTGACCAGTGTCGGCCACAAAAATTCATGAACACACTAAGGTTACAAAAGTTGGTGAACAGCAAAAGCAACAAAATTGATGAACACGTCAATTGTACATAAGTCACTGAACATTTATAAATAGTAAGATTGCCGTAGATGTGTTCACCTACTTTTGTTGCTTTGTTGTGTATTCGTTGTTAATTTTTTTTTCGCACTTTATATTTTTAATTTCTTCTCTGCATTAATGTATTGTCTTTTACGTTTTTGTGAAATACCTAACTAATATTTATTTTCGTAGAGTTTAAATGTCGTGTTAGTCTGCTGGCGTGTGTGCTTGTATTAAACAATGAATTTTTATTATTATAGGTATCTAATTTTATTTATATCGTGCTGTTGGTGTTCCAAATATAATAAATACATAAAATAAGAAAATAAAATATATCTCTGTGGTCTTGTTCCGTGTTAATAAATGATATAATGTATGACAAAATTGGCAACAATTTGTGTAAGTATGTGCTTGATTTCAATTTTGTATATGTACTGTACCTACATGGTGTGTACGGTTTTGGTGACAATTAAAATAAGTAAATACAAAGAAAATATTTAAATTTATTAAACAAAAAACAAATTCAACAACAAAAATAAAAATATTAAATTGTTCAAAATCTTGTGTGGCCTCCATTTGCATCGATGACGGCCTGTAGTCGGCGTCGCATAGAAGATAACATATTAGCACATACATCTCCCACTCTGAATATGTCCCACACGCATTCCACGTGCCTTACAGTGCCTTCATATGTGCGTGGCGTGTCGGGCTCCCAGGCCTGGACAATGAGACCCCATAGATTTTCTATAGGGTTCAATTCTGGACTCTTAGGTGGGAACGGCATCTCGATAATCGCATTTTCATTATTGCGATTGGCTCCGATACGTGCTTTCTGGCCGTAGGAAGTAATGTGTTTTCCAAAAATCTACGAGTAAATAGCCTTCGCTATTCAAGCGGCCCGATATTTCCGTCAGCTCACCGGGGCCCGATGCACTCATACATCCCCAAAAGCCAACGCTAATACGGCCCGCCGATCGATTATTCCTAATATTTTCCGGGTTATATCTCTGACCAGTTAACCGCCAAAGAGTGCATCGTCCATCTTCCGTTGATTGAAAAGTTTTTTCATCGGCGAAAACGACTTGCGACAAATCGAAATGCGAGAACCTTTCGGGAAATTGCAGGCGTTTCAGTTTGTGCCGTGGTGTTAAAAACAATTTTCTTGCTGGAACTCGATTGTAGAAGCCGTGTTCTTTCAGCCGCTGGCGAATTGTATGTCCCGATATGTCCATGTCTGTTGCGACCGTCGATACTCGCGTGAAGCCACTGCTTCGGAACCGCCGAATAATATCAAAATCTTGGTCTCTTCTAGTTTTCCTCGGTCTACCAGTACGTTTAGACGTTCGAATTAAACCTTCAGTTTCCCACCGTCTCGTCCAAAGGTATACGGTATTTTGCAGCAAAAAAATAATCATTAAAATATTATTGATCACGGTCTACAGACATTAGTAAATTGCAACTTATGGGATTATGGGCTCAGCAAATTGTGTGATACTATTGCGTGTATTTGACAGCCTTCGTAGCGCAGTTGGTTAGACGCCGGCTGTGAAACGTGAGGGCGCGGATTCGATCCCCGCACCGAAACAAATATATTTTACAACTGGAATCAATCAATTAATCCACCACAGGTATATTGGACGAAAATAAATAATAATAATAAATACATCCAATAGGCACATACATAGATCTACCCCACACTAAGATTGAATCTTGTGTCGTGGGGACCAGAAACTAAGAAAGATTTTTTGGTCTCATAAACACCCATACCCGAAACTAATACCTGTGGATCACACGAATATTTGTTTCTGTGCGAAAATCACGAAAAATTAAATACACGCAATAGTATCACACAATTTGCTGAGCCCATAATCCCATAAGTTGCAATTTACTAATGTATGTAGACCGAAGTCAATAATATTTTAATGATTATTTTTTTGCTGCAAAATATCGTACACCTTTGGACGAGACAGTGGAAAACCGAAGGTTTAATTCGAACGTCTAAACGTACTGGTAGACCGAGGAAAACTAGAAGAGATCAAGATTTTGATATTATTCGGCGGTTCCGAAGCAGTGGCTTCATGCGAGTATCGACAGTCGCAACAGACATGGACATATTGGGACATACAATTCGCCAGCGGCTGAAAGAACACGGCTTCTACAATCGAGTTCCAGCAAGAAAATTTGTTTTAATACCACGGCACAAACTGAAACGCCTGCAATTTCCCGAAAGGTTCTTGCATTTCGATTTGTCGCAAGTCGTTTTCGCTGATAAAAAAACTTTTCAATCAACGGAAAATGGACGATGCACTCTTTGGCTGTTAACTGGTCAGAGATATAACCCGAAAAATATTAGGAATAATCGATCGGCGGGCCGTATTAGCGTTGGCTTTTGGGGATGGATGAGTGCATCGGGCCCCGGTGAGCTGACGGAAATATCGGACCGCTTGAATGGCGAAGGCTATTTAGATTTGTTGGAAAACACATTACTTCCTACGGCCAGAAAACACGTATCGGAGCCAATACACCTCATCCACGAGAACAGCCCCGTGCATAAAGCTAGAAGATGTCAAGCGTGGTTCCGCAATAATGAAAAAGCGATTATCAAGATGCCGTTCCCACCGAAGAGTCCAGAATTGAACCCTATAGAAAATCTATGGAGTCTCATTGTCCAGGTCTGGGAGCCCGACACGCCACGCACATAGGAAGGCACAGTAAGGCACGTGGAACGCGTGTGGGACACATTCAGAGGGGAAGATGTATGTGCTATTATATTATCTTCTATGCGACGTCGACTACAGGCCGTCATCGATGCAAATGGAGGCCACACAAGATTTTAAACAATTTAATATTTTTATTTTTATTGTTGAATTTGTTTTTTGTTTAATAAATTTAAATATTTTCTTTGTATTTACTTATTTTAATTGTCACCAAAACCGTACACACCATGTAGGTACAGTACATATACAAAATTGAAATCAAGCACATACTTACACAAATTGTTGCCAATATTGTCATACATTATCATTTATTAACACGGAACAAGACCACAGAGATATATTTTATTTTCTTATTTTATGTATTTATTAAATTTGGAACACCAACAGCACGATATAAATAAAATTAGGTACCTATAAGAATAACAATTTATTGTTTAATACAAGCACACACGCCAACAGACTAACACGACATTTAAACTCTACGAAAATAAATATTAGTTAGGTATTTCACAAAAACGTAAAAGACAATACATTAATGCAGAGAAGAAACTAAAAATATAAACTGTGAAAAAAAAATTAACAGCGAATCCACAACAAAGCAACAATAGTAGGTGAACACATCTACGGCAATCTTACTTTTTATAAATGTTCAGTGACTTATGTACAATTGACGTGTTCATCAATTTTGTTGCTTTTGCTGTTTACCAACTTTTGTAACCTTAGTGTGTTCATGAATTTTTGTGGCCGACACTGGTCACCTTCTTCTGATGCTTTACGCGTGTATGACTTTTGGCGTTTTGAATATGTTCAGCTACTTTTGGCGGTGACTGTACAAGTGGCGGTCTTATCGCACTAAGGCAATCTCTACCAAACCACCTTACTACCCCTTTCCTCATAAACGCATAGAGGTATTAAATTGATATTCATATGAAAAACTCAAGTCTATTATACCTTTAAGCTGTAACAAAATCTATATCTATACCTACAGGTTTGTACGGAACCCCCGGTGCGCAAGTCCGACTCGCACTTTGTCGGTTTTTTTATACAATAGGTCAGGCACCAGCAAACAGGTCACCTGATGGTAATTGATCACTGCCACCCGTGAACATTAACAATGCTTGAATGATAGATATGTTGCTGACCCATAGAATCATAAACAGGGCGGGGGAAGGAAAAAGGATGGGAAACGGAAAGGGAAGGTATTGGGCATCGGACAACATCACTCACTAAACATCATCACTCAGCTTTAACTGTTCCGTTGACTATTGCTTTTAATAAGTCTTTAAAAGAAGGCATTTTTCCAAATCTATGGAAAATCTCTAAAGTAACACCTGTTTTTAAATCAGGAGACAAAAAAGATGTGACTAATTACCGGTCCATTAACATATTGAATTGTTTTGCAAAAATTTTTGAAAGCATTATTTACTGTTCTCTTTATACACACTTTAAACATAGACTTAACTCCAATCAGCACGGCTTTGTTAAGGGATTATCAACCACTTCAAATTTATTGACATATACCAATTATTTATGTAAAGCTTTTAATAAAAAAAGTCAGGTAGACGCTATATACACGGATTTTGCAAAGGCTTTCGATCGCGTCAATCACCACATACTACTCACAAAATTACAACATCTTGGAGTTCACGGTAACCTTTATCGCTGGCTTTGCAGTTATCTGATAAACCGAACTCAACTAGTAACTTTATACGGTTATGAGTCTACTCCATTCATACCAGTTTCAGGCGTTCCTCAGGGCTCTAATTTAGGTCCTCTTTTATTTTTAATATTCATCAATGATCTTTTGGAAAGATTTACCTGCCCTTGTTTAGCTAATGCAGATGATATAAAACTTTATTTTGAAATTTTAAACATTAATGATTGTATATTACTTCAGCATAACCTTGATATTCTTAACAAATGGTGTAATAAAAATATGTTATTCTTGAATATAAAGAAGTGTCAAGCAATTACATTTACTAGAAAAAAGAAAGCTTTAAGATTTAAATATGCTATTGCTGGATCAAACTTAGAACAAGTTACTGTGGTTCGTGACTTGGGTATTTGGTTTGACACTTCTCTAACTTTTAAGCACCACTACAACACTATAATCGCTAAAGCTAGAAAAATGCTTGGTTTCATCATGCGTACAGCAAAGCCTTTCAAACATGTTCAGTCATTTACAATACTCTATAAATCTCTAGTTAGAACACAGCTTGAGTATTGCTCCTCCATATGGTCACCTATTTACAAGACGGACATTAATAAAATCGAATCTACACAAAAGAGATTTCTAAGATCAATATGTATAAAATATGGTTTCCGACACTCACTCCCGGAGTATAATGATCGTCTTAAATATTTCGATTTTCTCAATTTAAATTTGAGACGCAAACTTGCAGATCTATATCAGCTCCATAAAATTGCTAATGGAATACTGACTGACGAATTGCTATCCCAATTGAACATTGCTATTCCTAAGCACATATTTCGCAACCCACGACTATTTAGTATTCCACATACTAATAACAACATTGCATTTAATAATCCCCTGCATCGAATGTGTCAACTGTACAACTATATTATTAGTACTAATGTTGATATTTTTCACCAAAGTTTTAATAGTTTTAAAAAGAATCTCCTCGATAATAATATCAATAGGATAGATTGTATTGATCAATAAACAATCACATTAGTTTTAAGATATTTCTTTTTATATTTTATTAGTTACTTTATATTAAATGTTGTGTACAATACTTTGTTTAACAAATTTATCACTGTTATTAGCATAAGTTATTTTAAGTTAGTCAAGTTGTATTTTGTTAAATGTTTTTGAACCTAATTCAAATAAAATAAAATAAAATAAACGAAATGCGACAGCTAAGCTGTCGCTTCACGTCGATATCTTGTAAGACAGTGGTACCACCCCGGACGAGTCCACACATTTACGCTGAGTCATGACTTTCAACAGCGTGGCTAAGGAATGAGGGTGCTAGAAAAAAAATTAAATACATTGCTGAAAGCGAACATATGCTCCCAGCATAAGTAAACTAAGCATAAGACAGTTACAGCAAGCAACTTAAAACTACTTAAAAGGAGCTACTTAAAACATGGCACTTGAAACACAAGCATGGGTCACTGTGACTAGTTTACCAGCATCGTGAATGATAGTTGTCATCCGGGCGAAAGCGAACATTCTAACTACACCAGTTAT
Source organism: Theretra japonica (assembly GCA_033459515.1). NCBI lineage: Eukaryota > Metazoa > Arthropoda > Insecta > Lepidoptera > Sphingidae > Theretra > Theretra japonica. The sequence continues at coordinate 5,542,682 of CM065951.1, read as the reverse complement.
CTATATGAATATCCACTATATTCAACTGTTCTGTAGAATATTACTTGTTTTCAATAGTTTTAATGATACAGGGCGGCTTAATTTAGTTAAAGAATACATAAATAGTTTTAAAATAACATTGTTTCAATCATTTAACATAATAAATACTTATCATTTACAGTTTTATAACCATGCAATTACCTTGGTCACAACTCACAAATTGAATAGCTTGTAAAATTGAAGCCTGATATATTATATTAAATTTAACTACCGTACTGTATAAATCGCAATTGTGCATGCTCTATCAACTCTAATATATAAAACAAACACGGACTGTTACATATTGCGACATAACACAGGGAGGAAGTAACACATCACAATGAAACTGTTGGCAGTAGTTAGCTTCGCCCTTTTATTGCTCCACGTGGCAAAAGCTGGAGAATACGTATATAAATTTGGTAAGTAGGGGAGGATTTTAATTTTTCTTGTAATAACTCACAAACCTTATAAGATCACAAAATACTATTTACTTCACATGATATATTGCACACTAACTTTTTTGCATCGCAAATTACGGACTTTGAAAAAAAAATCAAAATAAAAGCGTATTATTAAACCGTGTACTATTATATTTTGTTATTGTTACAATCATCACGACAGAACGCGCGGCTTTGCATCTGTCGTGGACGCCCATAACACCTTAAAGGGGCGTCGAGACTTGACGTAAGTGGGAAGCAACTTTTGTTCCCCAATAAGAGAGAGAATCCTGGTTCTGCGCCGGGCTATCACAAGGAAGAAATCGGGGCGCTTTTCGCCCTGATACCCAATGCCGCCAGAAATTCGCGCAAAGACCATCGAGGGGTTTTTAGTCAGTATGCTGGCGTAGGTTTTTTTAGGGACCCGACTCGGCAGCAATATCTGCAGGGTGCCGGGGTGGAAGACCAGTGACACTGATATACCTCTTTCGGCCTCCTGCGGGGCACCGAAAGGGGAACATTTGAAAAAAGGTGTTATATTTGACAATTGGCAATTGGTTAGACGCCGTCTGTGAAACAAGAGGCCGCGGGTTCGACCCCCGCAGCCTCAACAAATGTTTTTGTGAACCACAAATATTTGTTTCAGGTCTGTGTGTTTCTGAGAACGAGAAGGCTCTCGTTGCTGATACCCACGACACAAGACTCGATCTTGGTGTGGGGTAGTGAGTATGTATGTAACTGTTGACTGTATTTATTTCATTTGATATTTTAAGGTATTGACTCCGGCCTAGTACTTTATACTGGGGAAGGCAGTATACCACTTCTAAAATATCATACAGAAGAAGTTATACCTGTAAGTACTGTTGTAATTTTTTTATACATAGATATATGTATATTGGTATAATAGACTGCCTCGGTGGCGTATTTGTATTAAGGTACGTTTGCAAAGGTCTCGGGTTCGAATCACGGTTCGGACTGTGGTGATGGATTTTTGAATTCATTATCAGCCCGGAGACAGAAATTTGAGCCTGATATCGCGATAATCTCGCCCCTTATCACATCGTGGGACGGAACATACAAGGCGAAATGTGGGTGTCGTGGGGCACCGCTGCTTACCCCTTCTGAGAAAAAGTCGTGACTTTATGTTATTGTGAGTTTAAGGCTAATAAATAGAAAAATAGCACGGAGAACTGATGGCTGATGGGGCCAAAAAGTTCTCGAATGGAGGCCACGAAGCGGAAAGCGCAGCGTGGGACGTCCACCCACTAGGTGGTCAGACGACCTGGTAAAGGTCGCGGGACGTCGCTGGATGCAGCCTGCCTCCAACAGGTCACTGTGGAAATCATTAGGAGAGACCTATGTTCAGCAGTGGACTTCCTTTGGCTGATGGATGAATGGAAATAGAAAAATCCAATACCACTTTGCCCGACCCGGGATTCGAACCAGAGACCTCAGATTTGTAATCATACCGTTGTACAACCACGCCACCGAGGAGTATTGAAAGTACAAGATATTGCTGTAGTTTATTTGACCACAGACAGTAAATTATGTTCACGTCCAGTGAGATGGTAAATACGGATATAATGTGACTTATTTCGTGTTATAATGTTATATAATGTTGCCGGCAGGTAAAAAATGACGAAAGAGTGACCTACGTAGAAGTGACTGTAGATGCCTTGACTGCACCAAACGTTAACTACGATGCTACGCTCCAGAAAGTAACTATTGACTACAGTTGGACTCAAGTTACGGTCTCTTCCTACAAGATTGTTGCTAAAGGATTTAGCAGGTGGCGTTCATAACTTAGGTTATAAACACTACCACTGGCCATATTACAATGTTTTACGGCAATAAATAATTAGTTTTCAACATTTGCAATTACTCGTCCCTGTGAATTCATACGAGTGTGTAGTTTGATCGCTGGATGGCATCGCACCTCAGTTACCCTTGTTCTAGTAGATCATATAGTTATTGACCTGAGTTTGTTTATTAATCTAAAATATGTATGTGTTTGAAATAATAAACAAGTAGCAGTAAAGTGGTTCTGTCTTTTTAGATAGTCAAACACCTTTAACTATTAATAAAACCGCCCAAAATGTTTTCCAATCAAACGTACTGCCGACTATTGCAGCCCAGCTGACTACTTAGCTTTGACGTGTTTTTAACCGACTTCTTGTTATATTTGAAAAGCTGGGCGCCAGCCTGGCTCCGTATTGCAGTTCCCTTTTGAGTCTAGTCCACATCAGCAACATTATCATTTCGCGTATTAAGTGGTTTATTTCTGTTGAAACTCAATGTCACTGCCGTCCTTTATTTTGCTTTACCCGTCCCGTACGCTTATATCCCGCCCTATTCTGTGTCAATCTGTCCACTGACTCAAGGCATATGGTATCGCATACCATCCCCTTGAGTTTGAAAAAGTAACAAATTTATTCGAATTTCTTGCTCCATCCTCGGGAACAATACATTTTTGGGAAAAAGGTAGCCTATGTGTTAATCCAGGGTGTCAGCTACCTCATTACCAAATTTAAGCCAAAGTGGTATAGCCGTTTCTAAAATTAGCGCACACAAAGTCACAAACAAACAGATAAAAATTGTAACAAGTATTGTTTTGGGTTTTACTTGTTGCCTTTATCCAGTGTCCTCATAATAGTTTTTCTCATACATCTTCCATGTTTGATCAGTTACAAATTCGTTGTAACAATGTATAGTATAGTACTATATCAGCCCATATACGTCCCATTGCAGGGCACAGGGCTCCTCTGCAATCGAGAGTACGATTGAGAGTGGTTAGGCCATATAGTCCACCATGCTGTCCTAGTGCGGGTTGGCGGACTTTTACACACCATAGGAATTTCTACAAATCGCTATGATATGCAGGATTCCTCACGATGTTTTCCTTCACCGTTATAGTGCGTGATGGTCGACTATGAATACACACATGACTCCGAAAAGTAGGAGGTGTGCCCTGGGATTTGAACCCGCGACCACCGTAAAAATGTTGGCAGCTGCGTCTGATCCGTATACCAACAGGCCACCACGCAGTTTTCAAGATGAATATTGCACAAATATTATCTAAAAATATATACATACTTTGATCAAAGTTTGGTGGCGATAAACCGACATGTAAGCATATAATAATCATTGTATATCGGCTTTCGTCTAATATTTCTATGGATTCGTTAAAATATGATTTAATAAATTGCTTATTATAGATGGTAAGCATGTCGAATATACTGATTACAATCCATGATTAAAAATTGAGAAATAAGTGTCTATTTTAGATTATCTGTACACATGCTAATTAAAATGTATGATGGTTAGCTCTTGCAAAAATAATTACTTTCGTGGTGGCAATAACTCCATATTGATTCAGTCTAATATAATGGAAACGCCAAAGTGGTATTGTGTTTTGCTTTTGTTACAACCATTTTGCTGTGCTAATCATCAAGGTGGACGTAAAGTTGCAATACATAACGAAGACATTGACATTGCGTACTTCTATTATGGTAAATATTTAACAACTTGGGAAATAAATTTATCCGCGCAGAAAATAGATAAAATTGATAGAATTAGTTGATTGGTGTATGGCAAAATTCTTGTCCGGTAGTTGCAGTATAACACACGGGTACGCGAGCCCGTCTCCCTGACCTACTGCTCTCTGCAACCACTGTTTCTTATAGTATCCCAGTATCAGCAGTTACCAGTAGTATCCCAATTCCCAATGCACCGTTCCCTCTCTCACGCGCGAATACTGAAACGTCATTCAAATATTAAGTTCCTTTTAACTACCCGCGTCCTACCTAGCCAGTACATTTAAGCGGGACTTGCGTAGTTGCGTAATAACATAATATTTAATTAGCGTTTGAGTATTCGGCTGTCAGACACTCAATCCTCATAATATTATCGCTACATCCATGCTGTTACTCTTTATTCACCCATACCCGCCAATCTGAGATCTACCGCACCGAGAGATGCATGGCTAAGGTCGTGCCCAGCCATTTTTGTTATTTTGGACCTAGTCTATGATATCGACTCGTGTAACTGTTGGCGAGTGAACAAACAAACTAATAAGAAACGCATATACCCTCCACGAGTTAAATGAGGCTATATCACGGCCTAAGTCCAAAATCAATTGTAATTTTTATAAAACAGCTGAAATACCTAGTAGATTTGGTTACTGAGACTACGCAGGAATGAGAAAAATTGACAAATCATCTCCGATGAGCAACACTGCAAATGATAAAGTTACATTATAGCCCGTATTGGCTTGAACTGGCGAGATGGGATGCGGATGAGATTCTCGGACTCAAAAAATCTTTCAAAGGCCGCACACAACAATTCCCACGCAGTTGTAGCTATCGAGTAGATCGTGCGTTGCCGGTCTAAATTATAAGGTGTTTAGTAAAACTTGCATTGTTTTGCCAGGAAACCCCGTTAAAGGTCACGAATTGTCTTTCAAATACGTTGGTGGTATTCCTCCGCGTACACGTGTCCACCATATGTCTGTACAGGTACGTATCTTTTATATACTGACACAACAAAGAGACGAGAATTCACTTGATGGCACGCGCAGTGGAATCCAGTGTACAATTATGCCGGCCTGGTCGAAATTGGATATGCACTGACTTAGCCCGAAATGCCACCACTCACCCATAGAAATTGTTGAATTTGGGCGCGATCCGGGCGTATAAGTATATCGCCTCTATATCGGAAAACAGAGTTACTCGGTTCTCCGACACGAAGTCCGAATTTTTTTATTTTTTTTTATTTCAATGAATGGCGAGACGAGCAAAACTAAACAATACCATGAATTACAAAATGCTTGGCATTCTACTGCGCACGCCATCCTGAGACCTAAGATCTTATATCTCATTATGTCCAGTAGTTACTCTGGCTACAATATCCTTCAAACCGGAACACAACAGTGTATTTACATGGCTGTTTGGCGGGAGAAGTAGACATTGCGGAGGCACCTACCCAGGTGGCCTCTCACATATGAGTGACCTACACCAGGATACCGAATGTTCGAGTTCTTTACAACCAAGTATGTGATAGGAGTTAGGCCGCGCTGGCCTATTGCGGGTTGGCCGACTTCACATGACATAGAAAATCTTGTTGAGATGTCTATGGTATGCAGATTTCCTCACGGTGTTTTCCTTCACCGTTAACATGCGTAGTAATTGACTACCATTCATTCATGACTCCTAAAAGTCAGGGGTGTGCCGCGACTTCGAACTCCCGACTACAATCCCGGCAGCCGCGTCAGGTCCGTTAACAACTGCCACCACGCACTATCTCACCACTAGCAGTGCCAATAAGTTTTTAAAATACATATGGATTGGTGTTTATTAATCGCATAAATAAACGCATAACAGTTACATAAATTGTCCTGACCCCACACTAAGCAATTAAGATGTTTTGTTGTGGGTATCAAAAACTACAAGACGATTTTTGAACTCGCAAACACAAACAAACAAGACCCGAAACAAATACCTGCGGATTACACAAATATTTTTAATATATTATGTATTTTGTTTATTATTGGAATGATGTTATTAAAATTTATTATTTTTCACACAGCACAACAAAACACATTTGTCAAAGAGGTACACATATTTAAAGGCGGAGTACATAAGTCCTCTCTCGCCATTGAGTGTTACTTTTAACCCAGTAAACAACACATTAAGTTTTTACGTCGCGTATCCTTTGATTCCGATACCGTTAAAAGTTTGGGGATATTCTATGCCTCTTTACACGACAACTACGAAAATCGACACGACTGTAAAATATTGAACCCGCCATCTGTGCGTCAATAAAACGCAACGCGTGTTTTATAAAATGTCTATACAAACTTAGAAGACCGACCCGCCCTCATACACGCCACTGCAACTCTATTAAGCGAGGATCAACAGCCGCAAGCATATTATTGACGCCAAGAATTGAAATCCAAAATAAAAAATTGGCTTCCGCCAAAAATATTATGACTTTCGACCACAACTTCGGCCCATATCGACCGAAGGTTATAGCCAATAACAACATTTATTAAATTGTAAATAAATAAACAATATGATTGTAAATTTTACGCTGCATTATTATTTTTTAGCCCAGTAAACTTATAGTAATGACCCATCGACCGCACTTTATACTCGGAGATTATTTTCTTTTATTGTGATGAATGCCGAGAAGAGCCATGCCATTCGCCTGATGGTAAGCGATACTCATGGACAGCAGCAAAACCAAACAACACCATGAATTACAATGCATGGCATTCCACTGCGCTCGCCATCCTGAGACTTAAGATGTTTAGTCTCATAATCTCATTAACTGTTTTTTTGTTAGCCCTAGGAAAATATGCATTTCACATGTAAATTACCTTAGTAAAGTACATAAAAATGACGTATTTGAAATGTTTCCCCAAGATTTAGATATTATTTTTCATGTAGTGTTGTAGGATAATAAGTACATATTGTATTTATGCATTTTCATAGTTTCGTTTTCTTAAAGTTTCATTAAAAGTATAGAGCCAGATTTCATCCCTGAGACTTCAAAGATGAAGTACAGCAGCTGTGTTTAGATTATCCTTATTTATAATTGCGAAAATGTGTTTAGATGTATGGATATTTATTACTCTGTACGCAAAAACGGCTGGGCCGTTTTTTTGAACTTTGGTATAGAGGTAGCTGATATGCTGGATAGCATAGGTCCGGCAAACGAGTAAGCAGATCACCTGATGGTAAGTGATCAATACCGCCCATGAACATACACAACGCTTGGATTATGGATGTGTTGCCGGCCCATCCGATTGGGAGGGGAGCGGGAAGGAAAAAGGATGGGAACAGAAAAGGGTATTGGGCATCCGGCAGTCTCAATGACGTGATGGTGGGGAAAACTAGGAGCAGGAAACTGACAGTGATAATAACAGGCCAGGAGCGGAAGAAAGAATTAAGCCCAGCCAGGTATACTCTGATTCAATGTTCTGATAAGTTGCGTGTTAAAGTAGAATGTGCAAACTCAAAAATATCAAGGAGTTTACAGGAACGTGTGGAACATGGAACAAGGAGATCGGTGTTGAAATCACCCACGACGTTATTGTGTGCGTAAATCGACCCTGATAGTTCAAGACTGGCGAAGTAATTTATGGAGGAGGGACCATAGGTAACATCCAAAATAGTTTTGGCTCCCTTAACCCAAACCTCGAGGAAAATATACTCAGTACCGAGGAGTGGTACAAAATGACGAAGAGGCTACAATTTTATATGTAAAGTAGCTACGAAGATAAATGTCTTCCCCCTCTTAGCAATCCGTTCATTTCTAATTAAAACGATGCCCGGTTAAGTGTAATTGGCCAAAGAAAGATGAAGTTTGGGCCTAATCTCAGATATAACAACGGCATGAACGTCAGCGTTGGTGAAGGTTTCTACTAAGTCTATGTAATGACTAGACTCTGACCACTGATGAATGATGTAAAGTGTGTGTGTCACATTAAAGTGTGTCACATTAAAGTGGACTGAACCATTTTGGATGGCTGAATTTTTGACGAAGCGATTCCCCAATTCCGCCAGTCGCCGAACAAAAACTATCGTCATACTAGTAGTGTAAATTGGCCGACTCGTTAATATAATAATAAGAGTCATTCGAATTCATAATATGATGTAATTATTATCGGAATAAACAAAGTAAAATATACAGTAGTATACACACATAATTTATAACCATGCAATGGCCTTGGTCACAAATGAAACGGCTTGTAAAATTATACCCGATATAACATTATCTCTAACTACCGTACATTACAAATCACAATTCTGCATGCTCGATCCACTTTGATATATATATTTAAAAAAATCATGTAATGTTACATATATCGCGACATAAGACAGGAAGAAAGTAACACATCACAATGAAACTGTTGGCAGTAGTTAGTTTCACCCTTTTATTACTCCACGTAGCAAAAGCTGGAGAATTTGTGTATACATTCGGTGAGTATATTATATACGGAGTTTTATTGAAGCACAAAATCACATTGACGTATTAGTTCTAGACTGTATTCCCAAAGTTGTATGACCAGGTGAGTAATTGTGTCACCTCCTCCCTCTAGTAATTAGGGCCATGAGCACATATCCCTCTCAAAATGTTACAAGGAGTGATCCGATAACTAGCCAAGCAACAATCCAGTTCCAGACCACTTATTTAAAAGATTTAGACCAATAACGCGACCAAAAAAATAATATTTGATTATAATTACGATAATAACATTTCGTTTAATACTTTCAAGATTTATAATAATTTACTACAATTTTATTCTTTTTTAAACAGGTCTGGCAAACCCGCAAACAGGTTGCCTGATGGTAAGTGATCACTGCCGCCCATGAACATCCACAGCGCTTGGATCATAGATATTATGTTGCTGGCCCATCAAATCTGGGAGGAAGCGGGAAGGAAAAAGGATGGGAAGAGGAAAGGGGTTTTGGGCATCCGGCAATCTCAACCACTGATCGACACGCGACAGCAAAGCCGTCGTTTTACATTTATCTCCTGTGAGGCAATGGTACCGCCCCGGACGAGCCTACCCATTCATGCTGAGTCATGACCACCATACCTTTTTAAAAATGGAGGACCAACACGGAATATTTTTTTAAATACATATAATTAATTTTTTTTTATTTATTTATTTTACATATATTATACCGGTCGAACTGCCTCTGTACAATTGTCTTCGCTATTTTAAGTAATTCACACCTGCTACCCGAACAGATATAGAATGGGATTAGTAATGTGAGCGACTCATTGTGGTTATAGTCAGCACGCCTAGTACTACTCGTAATAGTGAAAAGTCGCTAATAACGTTACGTGAAATATAACGTAGCGTTAACACTATGTTAAAACTGTACTGTATCAGCCCATATACCTCCCACTGCAGGGCACGGGCCTCTTCTACAATCTAGAGGACGATTGAGAGTGGTTTGACCATGTAGACCACCACGCTGGCCTAGTAAGGGTTGGCGGACTTGTACATACCATAGGAATTTATACAAATCGCTATGGTATGCAGGTTTTCTCATGATGTTTTCCTTCACCGTTATAGTGCGTGGTGATTGACTATCAATATACACATGACTCCGAAAAGTCAGAGGTGTGCCCTGGGATTTGAACCCGCGACCACCGTGAGCATGTAGGCAGCCGCGTCTGTTCTGTTACCAACAGGCCACCACGCCCTTCTTATCTTAAAACATTTGAAAAAATGTTTTGTTGGGAAAAAATATTATCCGATTCTAATATTATTTGAAATTATATTAGAATTAGATTTGTAAGAAGGTACATGAAGATTTAATAAATTATTTAAATAAAACAATACATACGTTTTAAAATACATTAAGATCTAATTCTGCTAATTGGACCTTCACCGGGATCACCTCTCCGATGACATCGTAACATAGTCTTCAAGAGACAGGGCGTGTATCGTTGTCATCGTCAATATTCATACCAACATGAATGATAAATCATCGCCTTTGGTTTCTTAGATTATGCGAATGTTACACATTGAAATAAAACGAATTCGTACGGATTTTATCGTGAATTTGATTTAATGGATTGCAAAAGCCAATTAACTTTTTAATTTAATAATTGTAAATGAAGGGTAGGTAAATTGTAACAGTTACTAAGCAGATGACTAATACATCAATCCACCTCGTGATCAGGAAAGCTGTAAAGTGATCGAACCGTAGGGAAGTTAAAAAATGTAAACATTAAATCAACTAATTCACGATAAAATCCATAAGAATTCGTTCTTCGCCTTTAGTTTCGCTCACAAGTTCTCTGGTTCAAATAGATTAAATATAATACAATTTTGCTAAAATCTGGCAGATTTTCTAATCTGAAAGATATGCTAAGCAAATATAACGGAGGTCTAATTCTGCTAAATTGGATTACACTACAAAATACGCTACTCACCGTAATTTTTTTTTCTTGAGTTTCAGTGTGAGATAGCGATAGTGTGTGAACGAGAGGTAAATACAAGTGGGACCATTTTCAATCCCATTCCTTATTTGTATGGCTAGAATGTTTAACATTTGATATTTTAAGGTTTTGATTCCGGCCGAGTAATACATACCGGAGAAGGCAGTATACCACTTTTAAAATATGATACAGAAGTAATTATACCTGTAAGTACTGTTTATATATTAATATATACTTTTTTATATTGGCACGATAAAGTGATAACAAAGCACCTAATGGTAAGTGTACACAATGCACAAACCGACACAGTACACACTTAAGTGGATCACTAATCACTATAACGGGTTTTCAACCACTGTGAGAGGTGGTCGCAATCCTGGCCGATATGAATAGACACCAGCAATTTATTACCCTCCTCACATAACACCTTCGTTTCACGTTATGCTTTTATGACTTATTCGTTTATCATTTTCTCGGCAGGTCCGAGATGGCGTAAAAGTGACCTACGTGGAAGTGACCGTGTACGCCTTAACGGCTCCAACTGTTGAATACGATCCTACGTACCGAAAAGTATCTATTGAATACAATTGGACACAAATCACGCGCTCTTCGTACAAAATTGTTGCGAAAGGAAATTAAACTATGTTATATGTGGCTATTATAATATGTTATCTACTTCCCATGTTCTTTTTATTTTATTCTGTACATTAATACCTATGTTTGTCTCTTTATGGTGTCGCTCTTTCGTTTCATAGAAAAACCTGTGCATAAGAAGTTTCGCAAAAGTTTATGTCATCCATAATATGAGATGTTTTACGGTGTGATTGTTCATAAAGTAATCGTTTACTTATGAAGCTCGTACATTACTTTTGGAATAATATAAATAAAGATATTCTATGGACAAAGTCTTTATGCGACAAGCCGATACGTAAGCTCATTCTTATACAGTCATTGTAATTTGTAGTTAGTTACCTACTTCGGTTTTTGTTTCCTATTTCCGTCAATTAATTAATACATTGCCTTTAAAGTGCAACAATGTTATAAATACTGATTAAATTCCCCTTCATGGTCGAATTAACAAAACGAGTATTTAGATTATCCTTACCCAAACCAATTAACATTTTTATGGTTGTTAGGTCTTGTAAAAATAATTACTTTCGCAGTGGCAATAACTCCGTATCGATTCAGTCTAATATAATGGCAACGCATAAGTGGTATTGCGTTTTGCTTTTGTTACAACCATTTTGTTTTGCTTACCGTGGTGGTCGTAAAATTGGAGATCACAAGGAAGACGTTCACATTGCGTACTTCGAATATGGTAAACTATTTTTTTATCAACTTGGAAAATTAATTGATCTACGCAGAAAATAAATAAAATTACCCAAAATGGTTGAATTAGTTGGTTGGTGCATGGCAAACTTCTTGTCCGGTAGTTGCAGCATAACACACGAGTACGCGACCCCGTCTCCCTGACTTCGAATGTGGTACATATTTTTCATTAAGTTACCTGTTCGGAAATTAATGTATCGATACATAAAAATAAACAAAAACTATCTGTCCATACCCGTCAATAAGATCTGCCGCATCAAGAGATGCATAGTTAGGGACGAACTTAGCCATTAGCGTCTTATTTATGCATATTTATGCAATAGAGTGGTGATGGAACTCTGGAGTGAAAGAGGATGCAGTAACACGATTCAAATGAATGTTAAGATGGTTTGGTCATATAAAGATGGATGAAAGGAGACTAGCTAACTAAACAAATATAGTACGAGGCAAGCGTAAAGGCAGGTGTTCTACCAGTTACCACTTACAAACCTACACCAACCAAAATGGCGACACTTTAATGAAGTGTCCGGTCGAAGGCATCCTGAACCAATGAGAATACCTAGAGAAGTTGATTAAATAAATAAAATAAATATATATGCTACCGATTTCAATCATGAGGTATTTCGTTGCATAATAGACTTTTTAAATTCATCACTGCTTTGCCAGGAGCTCCCATTGAAGGTCACGAAGTGTCTTACACGTACAGTGGTGCCATTCCAGGGCATACACCTGTCTACCATTTAAAAGTAGAGGTACGTATATTTCTTAAACTGGCACAACAAAGAGACAGTTCACCTGATGGTAACGTGCAGTGCAATCTAAAGTGAGTTTAAACCTGAGCCGGCCTGGTTGAAACTAGATACACACAGATTTAAAACGAAATGCTAAATACTTGGAGACGCCCATAACCATTCTGCAATGTAAGGTGGTTACTATTTGGCGGAAGAAGTCTATCTTGCTAGGAGTACTAGTAACTTTTTAAAAATATTATTTTACTGATTGCTGTTTATATTGGAATAATATTAATAAATTGGGATATTTTTTACACAGCCCAAAAGAGAAGATTTGGAAAAAAAATTCACATACTTGAGGGTGGAGTACGTAAGTCCTGTCTCGGAAGTGACCGTTACTATGAACCCAGTAAATAATACTTTAAGTTTCTTCATCCGGTTTCCTTTCCTTACGATACCAATTGGAATAGTTGGATATTCCATGCCACTTAAGAAAAAAAGCAAATAAAATGTTAATTATGTCAATAAATATAGTGTCCGACCAATTAATCAGATTCAGTTTGAAACAAAAATACGAGCTTCGGCCCATTTTGGCCGAATTATTAAATAAACATTATGATTGTCATTTTTACATTATTGTATTTTAGACGTTCGAAGGCAATTCGCCTCTATTATACTTTATTAGCATCAGGAGCAAAGAATACGGAAAAAGTATTGGTTTACCAGCTTTCAAACCAATATTAAAAAAAATTAACCCTTATCTAAATTATATAATTTGTTTTCATCAACAGTCTTTGAACATAAACAGCATTTTCATAATTTGTAAAAATGAATTAAAGCCAAACATCTGCAACTAAATTCAATAACAGAATCTATAAGCCTCAGCGCGTATTGTATTGTATGTACCTAATTATTTCGCCAATATCTATTCATAAAGTGACGAAGTAATCAATGTGTATGGGTAATAAAGTGCACCTGAATATTCGCTAATGCAGGGCTGAGCTAAACATTCTCATAAAAAAATAAAGTTGTTGGAATTTTATATAAAATTTTATTACTACTGACAACTAACAAAAGTTATGTCGCCAATAATTGTAAAAAATCTAAATAATAAGGTAAATTTTCTGTTTTTAAAGGTCGAAAGGGTTTTTGATTACTACACTTTTTCGTAACATTACTGGGTTTATGGTATGCGTTAATCACGGGAGCGCATGTTGATGTCGTCGTGGCGTTCGCGTTCTGCCTCGCGGTGGTCGCCGGAGACGCGCGCGCCGGCCGACGTGCCCGCCTCGTCGTGCTCGCGCTTGCTGGGCGAGTGAGGAGCCGACGGCGCCGACTGCACCAGCCGACCCATCAAACTAGCGCTCTTATCCTTGCGCGGTCTAGTCCACTCGTGCGACAGCACCCGATCCAGCGTCAGCCGCAGCGTTATGTCCGGCTCCAGTATGTGACGCACGATAGACTTGGCCGCCGCTGATACAGTGTCCCGGATCCGAGATCTGAATACCCAATTGCGTGACATTTGATCCTTTAGCAACTTACGCAAATTAGAATCGTCAAACGGCATGGAAGCATTCAGCATAATGAAAAGAATTATGCCTAGAGACCAAACGTCAGCTAGTTTAGGGTTGTAAGGTGTGCCACTCACCACCTCTGGCGCGGCGTATGCAGCAGATCCACAATATGTTTGGCTAAGAACACGCCTGTTTTCACCGTCCGTACAAAATCTAGCAAATCCAAAATCGGCCAGCTTGACGTTGAATCGTCTCGAAAGCAATATGTTCTCACATTTTAAGTCACGGTGAGCGATGTTTTTGCTGTGTAAATATTGTAAACCGCTGGCCATTTGTCTAAACCACAGCTTAGCCTGATTTTCTGGCACGACTCCATTGCGTTTTATAAAATCTAATAAATCGCCATTATCTGCATATCTCATAAATATAAACACTCTCGGCCCTCGCTGTAATATGCTGTGCACTTGAATTATATGTGGGTTTTCAATTTTAGTCAATATATCGAGTTCGCGAGGGAAAAACTTTTCTAAAAAATCCCGAGGTGCTTTCTCTTTGTCGAATATCTTGCAGGCGAGATGCATGCGCTTGGGACTGGATGCATCGCAGTATTCCGCCAGGTGAACGGTGGCATAAGATCCTTGTCCTATTTTCTTGCCGATTAGATATCCTCGTTGTTCCAAGGCGTTCACCTCGGAGCTTCGAGGACTGAGGCGCTCAGCCATTGAGCTCTATCGACTTTATCCTAACCCTTTTAGGATACATTGGACATTTCACTACTCACGTATGTCCAAGGTTTTAGTAGCCCTCTTGTCAAAATATTAACTTTCCGATTAATACTAGTTTTCCACTCAACTCTCATGAAAGAGAGTAAAACGATGCTAACATATAAATCGTTCTCAGCACGCACAAAATTTTGATAAAATATTACGACATCACAAAGAATTTGGATATAAAAAACGCATTCACAGGTAAGAAATCTTCCAAAAAGACGTATCTGCTACATTTATGACTTTTTTCCTTTGTTTCTAAAATTAAAATATATTTGCGGAAGGCCTGTATCGCTTGTCATTGGAAAGAGAATGTATGCAAATGACTGAAGTTTGAGTTTAGTCCCAATAGTTTATCGATGTATTAAAATGCCCTTCTTATATCTTTCACATAAGGAAATGTATATAAAACTACAAAAGTATCATATTCTTAGATCCATTAACAGATAGGTATCTAATAGGAACACTATTTGTTCCTATTAGATACCTATGTGATATAACAGCTGATATGAGTACGAGTACATATTACATACCTACATTCCGAATAATACGTCAATCTACTAGGTATCAAAGTTGTTACTTAATTTGTTATTTAATTTTGAATAATTCGTTAATTATTTGATATTTAACTATATTTAAACCAACTTAAAAAAAGGAGGATGTTCTCAATTCGACTGTAAGAAATGTTTTTTTGTTCCTGTACGTGTGTTTCTTCCTATCACCTATGTCTAAAACTATGGTACTGGAACGCAGGAGACAGGCTTTATTTATTTTGCATTGCTAATACATACTTATATATATTATAGAACACAATATTTAGCGAAGACTAGATTAGAAATACTGACACAACTAAAAATTCAAATGAACTTACTTGTGAAATGACACTCATAGGGCGACTTTGCTTAAGAAATTGAAGTGTCCACCATCTTGCTTGACAATACATTTTAACGCACGTTTATTTGATCACCTATATAGTTTCCTTGTATCTTCAGTATCACTCTCCACATTTAGAGACGCAACCACTAACTTACTTTTTAATTCCTCTACGCTAGTTGTTACTTGCTTCACTAAAGTACCTTATTTAATAATTATTGTTCAGTAAGTCTCCAAAAAAAAACAGATAGCCATGGCCCATGATCTCGCAGACCCTGAAGGGCTACCGACTTAATCCTGCGATCTATATTGGTGTCATACCTACTATTAATACTTTATTTAGGACACGTGCTTAGACGTGACAAGTACGAGCTCCGTCACTTATAATGATGGAAAAAGTAGCTGGTAAATGGGAAGTCGGTCGGAGGAAAAAATTAATGACTGCGGAACATTCGAGAGTCGACAGGGGTTGCGAGCGCCTCATAACTATATCGCCTCGCACGAGACAAGGGACAGTACCTATGCTGAGCTGACAGCCAACATTACTAGTTGGAGAGGCACTACAAGAAGGAGAAGAATGAGACCTACTATTAAAATATATCCTGGATGCTAATAATGGCATATCATCATCTCCCAAATCACAGTGCCTAATTTCTTACAACTTCATTGGATATTCGTATTAGTATCTACCGAAATGATATGGCGCGTGAAAGTTATCGAAATATGTGTACTTACGTAATACGAGTATGCACAGAAAACTTGAAACACAAATAGATTGGTTTTGTATTAATTATGATTTAGGGCCTATTTAGGTAACGTAGGAAAATATGTGTGAAACGTTTTTAGCAAAATGATGAAACGTTTATTTTACCCGCTTAATTCGTGAGTACTTAACGTGAATGAAACAATCATAAACTCACCCAGCCAGCATAGATTTCAAAATAGTTGGCATCAAAGAATAAACCACTAGGCTGGTATATTTACTTTCACTAGGCAAGCAAGTTAAACATTTATTTCTCAATTTTTATTAGTAATAATATATTAATTTATTTTGTTATTTTTTTAAATTACGTTTTATTTAGCAAACGATTCACTTTAATGGTAAGTCATTATAGCCGGGTGGCGCCTACGATCAATGCTGGAATAGTATAAAAATTATCGCATTTTTTTATAATGCTTTTCCCATTTATTGGGAAGGTAAAAATTAAGTGCTTTCATAATCACTAGTCTCTATTTTGTAGCTATGTGGAAAAGAAAAGAAAAAAATGAGAATGGCGGGATCTGGCGACGTGAAAAACATTGGGCCACACTCCACAGACTTGTAGTGTCGGATTCTGTACTTGAGTTTTAATTGTTTTGAAGCTAAAGTGTCTCAATTCGTATAATGGACGTCTTTTTCTTAAATTTACAAAATAATTCCGTTTAAATGCGAATTAAATTAACATATTAAACTCCGTTTTACGTGGCTGGTTTTTGAACGAAAATGTCAATGCCAATATCAATTTGACATTTAGATCAGTGGACGTCAAAAATTGTTTCGACTTGAAATGAATAATAAAAAATAGGCGTAACTTTTCATTTGTGACTATTCCGAATCTTATTCTATTTTAACATTAGAAAGTAGGTAAAAAGCTTAACTATCAAAATGATGAACCAGTACATAAAAGAACTAGAGCAAGTGAGTATAATTTTCGAAAAAGTTATATTTATTTAAACTCGAACAGAATTGGCTGTTAATCAACCGTTTCTATCTGTTATAGGACCCTTTTGATCCTGATGAATTTGTGGAGAGAATGGTCAGGCGAAGCATGCAGGAGTCACGGCTCAAAGATGACCAATTTGACCCTGAAATAATACATGATATCTTCACACAAGCTATACAGGACCTAAAGGTGGAACAAAATTATTTATTTTAAAACAATACCAATTTTAATGACAAACTATTTAATCAAAAACGGCCGGCAATATGCATTTTACATTTATAAGTAACAGTAATCTGTAAGTTCTTAGAATACAGCAGTATTCAATTTGACAATATTTTATTTCAAAAGTTTTATCATAAATTAGATTTTATGACAAATTATGTGTAAATTCAGCAATATAAATAGGTCAGAGCCAAATCCCTTGAAGCCACTTTTGCCTTATTTATGTCTAATAGGTGGATTGCAAATTTTGAAAGAAGACTGGTAAAAAGTACACTTTTTGGATCTTATTACAATAAGAATGTCAGTGTCTGCTTGCAGGTGTATCACTTCATACTGCACTCTTAATTTGTGACAATATTTACTGCTTCATTATTTGGTTGATGTATTATTATAGGTCCTTCAAGAGAGGCAAGAGAGAAAATGTGCCAGATTACAGCAGGCAGTACAGGAAGAAGAAAAATTGTATGGCACTAAACTGGCAGAGATTATGGATCAGCACATGGTAATCTGTCATTCCCATAAGATATTTTACTTACATTGTAAGGCCTATATTCAGCACTATAACAGGAGAGCTATGCTAAAGGTTGTTAAAGCAATGGTATAAATGGGTTGACTTGACCAGTGTGGTACCACTACCTCACAGAAAAGCAATGTGAAACAATGTTGCATTTTGTTTGGTTTCATTGATTTCATTCAGTGAGATTGCTGGAGACTCAAAAGGTGATAGAATGATATTCCTATCATACAAGATCTGTAGTGGTGAAGAACTTGTTATAGTGAGCTACGTAAGGGTGTCAGATTTATACAGATATTATCAGATCAAATCATAATTACATTGACAAGTTTAGGAATTAGGATAACGTTATCACATCAGTGAATATCTTATTTGGATGGTACTTGTGCTGAAGTACAAAAAAAATTGTATACCACTCTGCCATAATGTAGTTTGTAGACTTTACATTCATTTGAAATTGTTATGGTCAACAGTGTACACTTTAACTTTAAATGTCATTCCACAGCATTGTGTGGGAGTCTTCAGCTCACTAGATGAACGCATGTCTCGGTGCGGGGGGCGCGCGCTAGACGTGGGCGAAAAGCTCGGCGCGGCCCGGGCGCCGCGAGCGCGCGCCGCCGCCGCACGGGATCTTCTGTCACATCTGGCCCACTTCTTCAGCCCCGGTCCTGTTCTTGCTGATCTTTTTAGTGACCCAAACAAGGTAATTTTCCTAAAATTTTAATTTCGGTGTGAAATTCAAATCCAAGGAGCCAATTATTAAAGATCTTTCTGAATAATCATACAAAATTAAGTGGTCATGTTATTGTGTCATACAAAATAGAATATTTAATGAATACCTGGCTAATGCGATTTTTCACTTAACAATGTTAAAGCAGAGCAAATAGTCCATAAATACGTGCAATTTCTCCCTCCAGTCCCCTCCTCTTACATTCACATAGGCTCATAATACTTTTACATCATTATGAATGTGCATTGGTAACTGTTTAATATTTGATTATCCATTCCAGTTAAATGAGGCTGCCGATGTTATTCAAAAACTCCATACAATCGCTCAAGAACTGCCTCCAGATAAATTTGAAGCTGCCAAGAAAAAGATTGAAGCCAAATATGACGAGATTGAGAGAAACCTTATTGAAGAGTTTGTGAAAGCCCAGAATCAGGGCAACATGGCCAAAATGAAGGATATTGCTAATATAATGACAAATTTCAAAGGATATTCACAGTGTGTTGATGCATTCATTGAGACAAGTCAGATGGTGAGTATTATTCCAAATATTATTTTAATTATAACTAATTAAAATAATATTTGGATACTTAACAGTGATCATACCACTTATACTGAATCTTAAATCAATTTGAGAAACAAAGGTTCAATAGTTGCAATGAAAATAATATTATTTTAATTGCCAGTTATATTTTATTAAAAAGAACGATGATACAAAATCTGTTTGTCTAGTTGTAATTGTGATATACATACATAATGTGAGGCGCTGCATTGCACTAAAACACGTTACCCAAGACGAAGTGTTAAATCTCAAAATACCTTGCTATCACTATATAAAATGTATTATGAATTGTACACATAACTTGACAAGAGGGTCGGCAGTGAACGGATGCATAACGCAGCAGACCAGGCTCTGTGGTGTACCTTGGGAGACGCCTTTGTCCAGCAGTCGACTGCAATGGAGTGATGATGATATGACACATAACTGGCTAAAATATTGCTGCTTAGAGGAAGAAACACACAATATATAGGTACCTATTCAGACAGTTTGCTGTTTAAGTGATACATGAATTACATATTTCAGAACACTTTGTTAGGCAAGGACATATTCCACGCCGTTCTGCCATTGTGCAAGAAGAACTACACAATCATAAGCAATGTGTTCCCGAACCCCGAGCAAGTGATGAGCAAGTTTGTGCTCAACATTTTTCATCTAAAGCTACAGAAATACATACAGACCAAACTCGCTGACAAGAATGATGTTGAGAAATATCTGAAAAATCTATATGATATGTACACAAGGTGAGTAAATCATATTATGATTATTCATGAACAAAATGAAAAGATAACGACTTGTGTACAAGGCACAGGCCACTGTGCATTCTTTAATTTAGTATGTATATGGATATTTATTCACAAAAGATATGTGACTTATAAAACTCAGCACCTTCCAAATATATCTACCGACCACAGAATTGTATATAAATTGATAAGGCATGTTCTTTAAGATGTGTCAAAACAGTCTCAGGTTTTTACTATCTATTATGGTGCCACAACATTGGTTTAGTGATTTGAAAATCATAAATATAATAAAAACAGTGGTTTAGGCCTTAGGGTTGTTGAATTCCACTTAAACTTGTTTCAGACGTACTTATAAGAACTAAATTTACTTTCGGTTAGTAAAGAATTTATAGCAATTTGTTGTTAAATAATAATAAGTAGTTAAATTTTCAATAATGTAGCAATGCTACCAACATTACGAACAAAAGAACATCTACGTTTTTGAAGACGCAAATGTATGGCAGCGCTCCCTCTAGATTATAAATACTCTAATGTTGTCTAATCCCAGGGCACACCTCTGACTTTTCGGAGTCATGTGTGTATTGATAGTCAATCACCACGCACTATAACGGTGAAGGAAAACATCGTAAGGAAACCTGCATACCATAGCGATTTGTATAAAATTCTATGGTATGTAAAAGTCCGCCAACCCGCACTGGGCCAGCGTGGTGGACTATATGGCCTAACCACTCTCAATCATACTCTCGATTGTAGAGGAGGCCCGTGCCCTGCAGTGGGTCGTATATGGGCTGATACAATACAATACAATGTTGACATAACGCATGGTTTGAACTTGGACCCCAGTACGCAGCGTGTATGCGACGAGCTAGTGTCGGCGGGGCTGGTGTGCGCGGACGGCGACACGAGCACGGGCGAGCTGCGGCGCGGCGCGCTGGTGCACGGCGCCATGGCGGCCGCCAACGACGGGTACGCCGCGCTAGAGACGCGCCGGCTCAAGGCCGTCCTCGCCAATGCGTTAAACGGGTATTATGCCGAGAAACAACACGTCAAGAAACAGATACAGGGGGGCGGGTGAGTACTGAGTTAATTACATTTTTTATTAGCCTATATCCATATTCTAGGCACTTAAATGTTTTAACGTAATAGCTTAATATAAATGATTCGATATTTCAGATAAATTACCATTTAAATTATTTTTTTGGAAAACAGTATCAAAATGTATGTATTTATTTATACTATACTCATAATTTTAGGTAAATTAAACTTCATAAAAATAAATCACCGGCCCATATTATGAAGATATTATGTTTGTATTTATTTCGATAAACTTAAAAATATTCTACTTGGTTTTGTGAGTAATTAACATTTACAATATTTACATTTTACGGATTATCTGAATCCTAAACTTATTAAAAAAAAATACAACAAGCTAGATTAGTTGTAATTAACTCATTAAAATTATTTTTATATAAAACTTTATCAAAACATACAGGTTCCAAGAGCTGCGTCGTGATTTGCAAGCAGTAATAGGCACGCGAGCAAACATCAATATTGCTCAAATAGAAAACTATGGCGGCGAGACATTCCTCAGCGAACAACTCATTCAAAGGATGCTCAATGAAGCTAAAACATCGTTTATTAGATGTAAAACTGTGAGTTTTGAACTTTCAATATGATGCCCCGAATAATTAATTGTTTATCAATATTAATTTATTGTTACTGAGATTCACTAAAAATGAAATGTAGTTCAAAAATATACATATAGATGTCGACATTTTGATATAATTAAATTGGATTATTAAACTTGCTCATCTCATACATTGAGTTAATTGAATAACATATTTTTTACAATATAAATACGAATTCTACTTGCCTGTAAAGTTATGTACACATTTATAAGGTACATAGCATTATTTTGTTACAGTTGTGCACCCCGAACGAATTGAATGGCACTACAATAGCTTTGTTGGACGTGTTGATACAACACGTGCTTATTGAGCACGTGGACTACGCTTTGGACCTGGGATTGCAATCTATTCCAATTGCGGAAAGCAAGTCGCCTCCACAGGTAATTATTTAAATAAATACACCCAACAGTCACATACATAGTTCTGACCCACCTTAAGACCATCTGTCTTGTGTTGTTAGTGTCAGAAACTACGGGAGACTGCCGTCTCACAAACACCTAGACCGAGATTACTTAACTTGTTCACTTTTTCAAGGTAAAGGTATGGTACAAGAAGCATATAAAGATGCCCAATGAGTTATAATATTCTGTATTCATAAAACAATCAATGTATGTTGTATATCCATTGCAGAGCACCAGATCTTATAATCGATAATTTTATTAAGTCTATGCGGCAGATTTCCCATACATTTTTCAAAATTTATAAAAATTATAATATAATGAATTGAAACGAACGTGAATTTGGGGAAACAACTCTGACTCATGATTATTTTTTCAGATATATTTTTTCGACACAGCAAAACAAGCCAACCGAATTGTAAGAATGTTCGATGAA
This sequence comes from Theretra japonica, assembly GCA_033459515.1. Taxonomy (NCBI): domain Eukaryota; kingdom Metazoa; phylum Arthropoda; class Insecta; order Lepidoptera; family Sphingidae; genus Theretra; species Theretra japonica. The sequence continues at coordinate 5,520,063 of CM065951.1, read as the reverse complement.
CATTTTCAAGAAGCTGTATTGCCTTGTTTGAGGTAAGTTCAAAGTTAACAACAAAATATAACCATAGATTGGGATAGATCAGATTGTTACTTCTTTAATTATTATACGTGGCATAGCTAAATGAATAGGTTTTACTTCCTTTTTTTATTTTAATCAATGGCCATATCTTACAGGGATAGCAGTAATCAGTAATCAACAAATAACTTATATGTTAAGGTTTCAAAATAGCAATAATCAGCATTTTTTCGACTAACATCAATATTTTAGTTCGGCATCGAAGCAAACAGAGTGTGTTCAGAAAAAGAACAGTGTAAACGAACAACTGGAAAGTAAGCTGGACGCCGGGCTCGAGCGCGCCATCGCCGCCATCGTGAGCTGGGTCAAACTGCACCTGCAGACCGAACAGAAGAAGACCGACTTCAAACCCGAGGGGGACATCGACACCATCGCCTCGCCTGTAAGTGATGAGCTACGCGCGTGTCAGAACCATAGACATTTGAGCATAGAATAGATAAAGTAGCTATCAAAAAAAATTACAACTTGTAATAGGCCAGTGGCGGTGGCCTAAGCCCTCTCAATAGAAATCTCGATTGAAATTTGACAGGGAGTAAATAGCAGGTACACTTGTTCTACGCAATATTATTTTATTGCATTTTGCGCCTATAATCAATATTTAAAATCAGGCGAAATTTATTTTTTATACTTAATTTTCCAATTTCTTCTATTAGATGTTTAATTTAAAAATGAAAAATAGCTTATGACCTCCTCTAATTCTTAGACTATCTGCCAGCCAAATTTCATCACAATCGGTTTACTAGATTCCTTATGAAAACGTAACAAACATACGTATTTTTGATAATAGTATGGTTGTACTTGTACCAGGCATGCGTGGCGGTAGTGTCGTACTTGAACGCCATAATGGAGAAGATCCACTCGGGGCTGGAGGGAGACAACCTGCACTCCGTGACGCTGGAGCTGGCCGTGCGCCTGCACCGCGTCATCTACGAGCACCTGCACAACTTCACCTTCAACTCCGCAGGTTACCATTCCACACATATACTCTACATGTTGGACACTGCTGGGCTCTCCCAAACATTTCTACAGCAGTCTCTTAGAAAAGGCTTCCGTCCAGCGACTTTGCTGCAACTTTATTCGATAGATGTTTAAAATTATAATGTTATTTATATTTATATTTGTCAGTACTTAGCACCGGCTTAATTTTGTCAACCAGAGAGATCCTTTTAACATTTCTTTGCCGGATATTTCTTATTGCGAATCAATACATATTAAACTTAGTTCAGCTAGTTGCTAGTACCGAATAAAATAAATATATTAATAATACACCCAACAGTAATTTATTATACATAGTCCCGACCCCACACTAAGATCGAGTCTTGTGTCGTAGGTATCAGGAACTACGAGAAACTTGACAGTCTCACAAACACCCAAACTCGAAACAAATACCAGTGGTTCACACAAATATTTGTCGCCCCTCGCTTCAGAGCCGGCTTCGTGGCGCAGTTGGTTGAACTGCGCCACGCAGGCTGTCAATGCATATTAGAGTCAGTTGATATTGCTAGCATGTGTGTAGAGTGTACTGTGTACCGTGTATAGGTGCGATGATAGCGATCTGCGATGTGAAGGAGTACCGGTCGGCGGCGTGCGGGCTGCGCGCGGGCCCGGCGCCGGCGCCCGCGCCCGCGCTCTTCGACGCGCTGCACGCGCTCTGCAACCTGCTGCTCGTCAAGCCGGAGAACCTGCACCAGGTCTGCGAAGGAGAGACGCTCGTACGTACCACCCACCCACTACCCACTACCTGACACCTAATGTAAGACTTTTATTTGTACCACTAGACTTGTAGCCGGCGACTTGCGAGGGAGAGACGCTCGTACGTACCACCTACCTGTTACCACTGACATACTATGTCAGCCCAAATATGTATCACTGCAGGGCCCGAAACTCCTCTACAATCGAGAGTACAATGAGAGGGGTTAGGCCATATGGTCTACCACGCTGGCCCAGTGCGGGTTGGCGGACTTTACATACCGTAGAAATTAAAATCACTACGGTATTCAGGTTTCCTCACGATGTTTTCCTTCACCGCTATAGTTTGTGGCGATTAACTATCAATACACAGATAACTCTCAACAGTCACAGGTGTACCCTGGGATTTGAACCCATAACCACTGTGAACATGTTGGCAGTCGCGTCTGGTCCGTTACCAACAGACCACCACGAACTTTGCATGATATGCCACCTACCTTACTACTACTCGCTCCATATTACCTACTAGGCTTGTAGCCTGCGATTTGCGAAGGAGAGACGCTCGTACGTACCACCTGCCTGTTACATAAGAAATGACGTCAAAGGATAAAGTTGAAACTTCACTAAGGCCTAGTGTTACAGAGTAAGTTAATACATTACTATGCCCAAGAACTTGAACCAGGTCTGCGAGGGAGACACGCTGGTACGTACTCACCACTATACACTAACTATTAACGGTCATCAAAGGACACGAACGAAACGTCATAGAATCTTGACACTAATGTTACAGCTGGTTAATGCATTATTATTATAACTTGGCAAAAAAGAGTACGATGCGGTGACAATTGGCATTAAAAAAAGCAAATCTGGCAACACTATTAAAAATGTTATTATGTGTGTTGAATATTTTAACGTAGGTATTATTGTACGGTTTTTGTTTGTTTTGTGATTTAAAATAAACAAAGAGCTTAATCTCATCAATAAATAAAAATAACAAGTATCTAAACATTTTACGTCGTAGTATATCGGGTTGCCACATTATTTGCCAAGCTGTACCTACTTATTGACTGCAAATTTACCATCTGCATTTGTAGGGTACTACTCGCTACGTATTACCTATTGCAATCAAATTTATTACCTCTATTAGCGGGTTTCTTAACTGCAGGATTTATGAACGACGATTTAGAATTAGAGTAATGTTTTCTTGGATTAACGCGAATGTTACACATTGAAATAAAACGAATCCTTTCGGATTTTATCCGCAGTCCGCCCCGTGACCACGAAAACTGTAAAGTTATCGAAACGTAGGGAAATTAAAAAAGGTAAAAATTTAATCAAATTCGCGATAAAATCCGTAAGAATTCGTTTTATTTCAATGAAGATTTAGAGGTTTCGATTGTTGAAAGAAATTCAAAATATAATATGTTCCTGTATCAAACCGTAATCGTCCATTGAACACGAGAACCCTCTATCATTCAGTTGAGAGGAATTACGCTGTCCTAGTGCGGATTGGCGGCCTTCACATACTATAATATACGTTCGATCCTTACAATGTTTTCCTTCAGCGTTAAAGTGTGTGGTAGTTGAATATCGATTACCCACTCCCCAACACAAAATTTACCACATTGCACTACGGGTTGTGGAGTGAAACAAGACTTACTAAACGTAATTGTTGTGAATCCGTTTGTCGACATACATGCAGGAATCAGAAAATCAAACACCTTTATCGGCTTAATATTAACTTTATTCTAATTTTACAATTTGACACCATAACGCATACGTTGTACGTATCCGTTACAATTTTCCACCCACATGTTATCGCTGTTCAACTTTTATTTTTATGTTTACACTGGAAGCAAACTTATACAGCCTACAACTCGGCTATCGTCTGCCCTCAGACTACACACAACAATATAAAATAAATTTTAAACATATAAACAAAACATACAATTTGAAGCAATATTAAAATAAAATCTAAAACTTTCATATCTAAATGGGGATAAAGAATAAAATACAAAGAATAGTATAAGTTTATACTTATACTATGTACTTGGCCCTGTAATTTTCTAATAAAGTAGTATCACGTACCAAACAGTTTATATCCATATTATTTTGACAACGCAAAGAAATAAGAGTAAAATAAGGTGTGAAGGTAGCTGACACCCTAGATTAACAAATAGGCTTTTTATCCCGAAAATATTAGAGTACCCGAGCAATGAGCAGAGTTCAAATATATTTGTCAGTTGTTTAAACTCAAAGGTATAGGATGGGGCAGATTACATGCCTTGAGTCATGGGAGAGAAAGAGACGGGACAGAGTGTTATATGACGGGACGAGAAAAGCAGTACAGAAGACTGAAGTAAAATTGATGATTGATTACTGATGTGGATTGCACTCAAAAACTATCTGCATCCGGGCGAAGCCGGGCCGGCCCACTAGTACTTAATAGTATTTTACGAGCATTCATCACTATCACTCTCAGATGAACTTGCACTATCATCACTACAAGCGCTTAGTGACTCTTCGTCAGTAGTGTCTTCGACGTCTATGGTAAAATCTTCCATTACATTTTCCATTCCTATATCCTTCTCCCAGTATTCATTCTCCTGTTTCTCAACATGTTCATCGAAAGTTGCCCAGATATCAGCTGTAACTGTCGACATTGCATTCGCAATCACCTCTTCCAGTTCACTCAAACACAAATCGCCCTCTATGCAGTGTTCCGTTAGGAAGCGTTGCATGGCGGCCCATGCTAACTCAATAGGATTTAAATCGCACATATTTGGAGGCAGTCTTATAATGTCATGGCCATGTCCGTTAATTATATTGTCAATTTTGTAATTAATTTCAACGGGTCTGTGTTGTTCTATAATTTTATATAAATCCGGTTTCCTCATTGACCTGTCGCAAGTAATGTTATTGTCTTCCAACCATTGTATCATTGCAGATTTTAACGAACTTTTTGTTGGGGGCTTATTTAGCTGGACACAGTGGTAAGGTGCGTTGTTCATTACTACGACGCTGCGGTCAGGGAGAGAAGGCAAAAGCTTTTTGACTACCCATTTTTCAAAATTCTCGCAATTCATTTGTCCATGATAGTTACCGGTAGTAGTACCGGTCTGAAAAATCAAAGAAGCTCCTGGTAGAAATCCAGTTTTGCCTGCTGCGCTGACTATTACGAGTTTATTTGCAGAACCAATATCTGTGAGAATTCCTTTGGATCCAATCATATGCCAACACTTTTTAAAAATAAAATTATTATCCACATACGTTTCATCTAAATAAAAAATATTTCTGTTATTTTGTCGGAATTGCCTAATTTTCTTCAAATATTGATATCGTTTGAAAACTATGTCTGGATTTTCGATTAAAACAGATCGTTTGGTTTGACACTGGCGCCACTTGTAGCCCATTTTTTTCAATAGCCGTTGCAACGTACGGACACCCCAAGGAAAAGGTATTTTTTCGCGTAACGCAACATGCAACTTGGGACATGTCGGAATGGTTTTCTTTTGTAAATAAAATTCTGTTATAGTGTTATGAATCACTGCACGATCAAAACTGTCTACACAAAATTTTTGGCCGGTCTTCTTCCGTTTTGTGGGTGATTTTAATTTTTGATTGGGTCCCGTTAATTTTGATTCCGATTTTATTCTGGATAAAGTTCTTTTCGATAAGCCGGTGTAAAACGCAGCTCTATCCAATGTCTTATTTACAGGGTAATTATAATAATTGTTTCTCCGTTCAGTCTCACAATTTTCTAATACTGTTCTTGCTAGTTCTCGTGCTTGAGAATGAATTATTGACTTTTTTCTTGTAACACCTGACGAAGAAGCCACCGAAGTCATTTCAATACACAAACATATAATACACAAAGAACAATGTGTGCGAGATTGACATCGATAAACGCGGCCGACGCGGACTCGAGCAATGCTAAGACTAGCACGGCGCGGGCGATGTGCGGGTATGCGGGGCGTCCCCTTCCCCCACACGTCACCCCGTACGCCGATTGCCACATCGACCTGTCGCGCGCAGTATTTTTCCCGCTCGGCAATCGCAACACGTTCAGCTATTTCACTCCCTCCCCACTCCCCGAAACATGACGTATTAAAAGTCGCACTGTTTGTAGACCGTGGTTTCGCAATCAAACAATCGCAGCAACTGAAATTCATGCTGCAATTGGCAACTTTTAACAAAAACTAGTTAAATATTGGCAGTTTCTTCATCTAAATTTGCTCTCTGTGCCTTGTGCCTAAAGGCCTACACAGCCCGGGACGGAATAGCAGGGGGGGATTTTCCACCGTTCAGCCGCGTACATACTGTAGCAATCTGGCAGCCCCAAGGCATCCCTCGACGCCGCGTCGTACGAACGGATTGATTTCCAGTGGTTGGAGAATAAAATTTTTAATAAAAAATAAAACTAACTTTAAAAAAATATAACTATAAAGTAATAAATAATATCTATTCTTTCGTTCTTGTAAACTTATGTTATTTGACGAACCAAACACAATAATATTGCATCACGTTGGCTTTCGGTGAGGCAGTTGTTCCATCTCGAGTCGATCCCTTCGTCCTTCAGTTTCAGCCAAAAAAAAACTAACGTTTTGAATTATTGAATTCATGAAATTAAATTACTAGTAAACGCGAATATATTTAAAGCACACAGTCGTCTCCTGAACCTGTTTACGGCAATATAAGTGACATAATCTTCATTACTAGTTTACATACTACGAGCACGTGGTATGTGATTCATTCAATTGAACCGACAAAGTAACGCGCCGAGTATTTGGCCGCACAAATGACTCGCGTCTACAATGTATGTTATATCATACATATTACATGCAATTAACACCATTCATCTGTGCGCAGTCTAGTGTAGATTTTTAGTAAGCACAATTGTGTGAAGCTCGACATACTGACACAAATGTGCCGCGTTTCGGGTTCAGTCTGTGTACATCCAGATCAAAGCTGTCTGGCGACGATTGTCCGGACGTTGAGATCTTGGGTTCGTATTCCGGGTCGGATAAAATTATATTGAATTTTTCTATTAATTATATATCGATAGGGTGATAGGCTCGCCACTTATTACTTCGTGAGTCGGAACACACAAGGCGAAACCAGGGTGTCCTGGTAGCACCTCTGCCTGCCCCTTCTGAGAAAAAGGCGTGATGTTTATACATATATATGCATGTATCTACAATTGTGTGATGTCCGTCATAGTGACCCACAAGTGACGGGTTTCGAGTTCTGTTTGTATCCGGTTGCGACCCGGCTGGCATCATATTGGCGACTAACGAGAGATAACCATCTCGCTTTGGTGAATACTGTATTTGCATTGCATTGCACTTAACATTAGTCATATACATTATAGTCATTATGCATTTGCATTTTAATGCGCTGGCATGACAAAGTGATCTCAGGACTCTTGATGGTGAGTGTAATGCTGTCCACTCATGTCCAGATTGAGTACATATCGTTTGGCGATAGACAAAACTCGACTTAGTTTTGCCAGCCCTCTTAATAAATTAAAAATGTACGCTACGATGAAAGGTTCTAGGATAATAGAAAGGTCTAATCTCTTGATTGTTACCCTAATTTTAAGCGTTGTTCATTATTGATAATGTCATATCTGTGGTCAACAATAAATAATTTATCAATAAATAAATACACCCAACAAAAGGAAAGAAAGATACCTAGTAGAAATTATTGATTGTCTTGGTATCTGAATGGCTATTATTATGGCTGACTGCCTCGGTGGCGTAGTGGTACTACGGTACGATTGCAAAGCTGAGGTCTCGGGTTCGAATACCGGGTCGGGCAAAGTGATATTGGATTTTTCTATTCATTATCAGCTCGGTGTCAGGAATTTGTGCCCGATATGGCGATAGGCTCGCCCCCTACACAGACGGAATATACAAGGCGAAACGTGGGTGATCTGGTTGCACCTCTGCCTACCCCTTCTGGGAAAAAGGCGTGTGTTTATGTATGTATTATTATGGCGTGGTGCTGGGAAGTACCACTTAAAGATTCAAAAGATCTTGTGGAAGGTGGTGTGCATAAAGAATATTTTGAATTTATTTGAAACGTGACGCTAGTTATCACTCCGTTTTGTAAGAGGCAGTGTATGAGCACTGAGTCAAACCAGCTCCTGCGAACTTTTAGTCTAATTTAGATATAGCGCATTTCCGTTCTATTACTTTATCATGTCCCAGTATTAGATTATCGGTTTTATTATGTCCCACTAATTTAGATCAAAAGCATCCATATTGTCCTTCCATCGCTTTCCATGATGCACGTTTTGTACGGACATTTTCAGGAATCCATTCTGTTCTCAGTTTAGCCCAACGACCTGCATGCATTCGAAACACATTAGTGTATTCTATTCTACTTATTTATAGGTTTAGACAATAAATCTTTATATCATAATTTCAAAGGTTTTTATCATTGGTTAAAAAATTGTTTTATTTCGAACTAACTACCCATAGATATCACGAACAACCACAGGAGGCAGAAAGAACTTTCGAAAATAAGGTTACGGATTTCTACGACATCTTGTTAGTAGTTGCCTATTGCATTTTACTATTGTGTAATATATCATGGCAGAACATGGTGGTTCTGTCATAAGAACTGTTGGTACTTGATATTGACTTCTAAGGAATTTCACGGTCACCTGTTGAAAGCAATCTACATCTCTCCACCTTCAACCACGGGATGTCTGCCACTGGACATAGGCCTAACCCGTAGCAATCGACATAATTATAAAGATTTCCCGAAAACTGCTAGTAATATGGTAAATGTATGTTTTTTACAGGCGGAGTTGGACCACTCGATTCTTCTGAGCTTCATACAGCTGCGGGCTGACTACAAGAGTCACAAACTCTCCTCGTTCCTCAAAGGACTTTCGTAAACATAACGTATAGAGACTATTATTTATTGGTTCTGTTTATCTTCAAGATATCGCTTGTTTGTTTATAAAATCATTATTTTTATTTACTGTATTAAAGTTATTAAAATATATTTTAACACTGAAAAAGGTTTTATTGCTGACGGTAATTATTCTCATTACACAATATCGAGGGTTATACAATATGTGTACAAAGCAATTTGCGAATTTAATAAAAACAACTTAATTATCTGGGTTGTTTGGAAATGTTCGCTGAAAAAGTGTTTCCTGTTTCGCTGACGCAACATAATATCTGCGGTGATCAAATGTTTACTAGAAACAATTGTGGGACAGCGTGCTGCGTGCGGCGGACAACGATTCGGTGGCTCGTATCAGAGTGTAATGCTTGCACAGCGAGCGTGTTATCAGCGGTATCTGTAGGACACGGCGCGGCTCACTAGGCACTACGGCCATTCATGAGCGCGCCCCTCCACGCGCCGTGTTATTTGAATGAAGGCGCGTGTGTGCGTGCGCCGCCGCCGCCGCGCCGCACCCGCGCGTCGCCAGCGCACCTACACGGACTGCAGCGAGGAGCGACGAACAAGCGCGAACAGTGAGACAGTATCGCCCCGCCTGGCAGCCCGCGTTGCCGCACCACTGCCGCGCATCTCCTGCTCACACCGTGATATGCCCGCAAGTTCAGTGTAACACCGCGTTGATAACATTGTTACCCAGTGCTGTGACGATATCGCTAATCTGGATAATATCATCAAAATCGAGAGGTAAGCGCCTCCGCTCGATATGTTTATTTTCATTCAAGCTCGACGCCTACGCCGCCAGCGGTGTCGCGATTTGTGTGCGACGAATTTACATAAGTTCATTCATTGGATGTTAGGCCCTATTTTATTATTATCGGCGTACGTGCGATATGAATGGGTGATTAGAACGTCTCGTTGTAATGATTCCGTGTCGAGCCCCTCGTTGATTCATAATATACGAGCGAGCGATGTTTGCTTTGTAATCTGTTTTTGAGAAATAGTATCGAGCGTGCTATTGGATAGTTAGTCGGTCGATCGCGGACGTTATCTAGGTGAGAGCGAGCCGCGTCCGCTCCATTTCAAGTGGCGTTTTAATCCCGGCGCTACCTGAGCGGCTGAGCGGCGCGTCGAGTGGACCCGTCTCGCCGCAAGTTGATCCCACTAATGGCATTGCGCACCACGCCGTACAAGTGTGTAGTTATGGCCTAAACCGCATAGAATCCCTCGCAATTCTATTCGATAGCTTTTTGTCAGTTATCGACGATGTTGTATCTATTCTATTTATAGTAGACGCGATATATTCACCAATACACACCTACAACATTATTTCGCAATATTAATTTAATCGTGATTCGTGTGATTTGTAGAGTGACGAAAAGATAAGGAGCGGCAAATCAAACCGTTTACGATCGTGTGTGTTTTCCAAAGTGAAACACCTACATTTTTATTGAATTTAAGCTAATATTGAATGCAATCATTCCAATTGAATATGATGGAAAGTAAAGAAACGCTGACGTAATTTTAAAAATTGTATCACGTGTGCTTAACTCGTGTTGAACGCTATGATTACGAACGAATCAAGATAAGTACCTGGCTGCTTACGTCTTATTCTTCAAACATCTACTTACGTGTCCACTCACTGAGGGAATACTCAACACTGAAAAAATAAACGATAACAGTCTAGGTATATTCCATTAAGAAAGTGACACAGTCGCGACTATCACATTACATCATTCATACATAGCCAATGTAGATAACAAAAGAATTGTACCTACGACGTCTAAAATATTTTATCATTATTCCAAAAACATTTTATCGTATTTAGCCATAAAAATAATATATCCAAGACACTCGTCCAATGTTTAATGTAAAGATTTGTAAGCATTTTCGACATAAAGAACCAATTTTCTTCACCGCATAGTAGAAAAGTAACGTTTTATATTCGACGGTATAAAACACCTAATGACCATGTAATAAAAGCTCCAAGCTTTATCGAGACTGTGGAACATTACTAGACGCTCTATCATCAATGGATTACATAACTACAAATTGGTATCTTCATATAAATAATAATAAATAATAAATGGTTTTTCTTTCTTTTGTATAAAGATAGATGGCGCTTTTACCACAACTTTATATTTTCCTACAACAATCACTATAATTTTACTTACACATATGTATAACTACGCATCGAATTCGATAAATTTTATAATACCTATTAGTATTTATAGCGATGTATCCAAGTATAGTGCAGTAACAGCATTGTGCCTATGAATAGATCTTTATCTAGAACACTGCAATATCTACAATGCTAATCAAAAACAACATTCATTGTGCAATTTTAACTGTAACAACTTTCTGCGCCGTTTTCAAACAATTTATTTTGATAAAATCATCAAAACATTCCCATCATTGTCTTAACGATGGGTATACGTCATACAGATACCCGCCTACCTATTATATTATGACTGTAGGAAGTATGGTATCTACATATATATCTATAGTATGGTAATATTATGGTATTACATAAAAAAACGATGGTGAACGCTGCGTGCATCTATATTTACATTCTATCTACCTTTCCAAGCAATAATTTACCATTGAACAAAATTTTAGATAAATAAATTATAATTGTTATATAAACTGAAACTACATCGATCTGTACTCTTTGAATATGAATTACATGAAAAGCACAACACCTAAGGCGCTGCGAGCGTTGATTACAAAATGAGACATCTAGCTTCTATATCGCTTCTGGACATGGCTGCTCTATAATTTAACGATTTAAAGTATGGTTAATGCGTCATCAACAGCCGTTGGAGGCTCGTCTGTTATTTAGAATGGTTCACCACGTGCAACATAAAGGATTTAATATAAGTATGTTTGAAACAATTTATAAACATGGGCTGTAAATAAGACCATAATACCAAAACACTAATTGATTAAAGATAAAATTCTGCAAGATAATTAAAGTGATAATATGAACGATTTCCTAAAAATTTATAAATCGGAGAAATCAAAATTCATTCGTCACTCACAGAATTATATATTATAATATTCAATCATTTGGGACCAAGACCTATAAAAATACACTTCAGTAGTTACCAAGCATGTGTGAGCGTTAAAATCACAAAAATCTTTAAGCTCAGAAGAAAATAATATATTTGTTGATGAGCTAAAAGTAATTTACTATTTTGAAATAGACTTCCAAGTAGACTAGCTATTATTGCAATCAACTCCCACTTCTCTTCCGTTCTAATTTATACTGACATAAAAATTAAAAATGTTTCGTTCCCGTACAGTGATAGTGTAATGCTTTCTAGTTTCATCGCACGCACAGGCATTATTCGATTACGGTTGCATCGCCGTAAACATCGTAATGGTTATTGGTTAAATAAAACATCTTGGCACGTGACGGTACATTCTTGAAGGTCATTATTTCCTTGAGTTTTTCAAGTTCCTATTGTAAAAGAACATTGTACATGGCATGTTTCACATACAAATTCATCCTTACAATGATCGTTTTGCTATAAATTCCCTTTATACGAGTATTAGCGCTTGTTCTGTCTTGAGCTGACAGTGGTCTAATGACGGTTTTGATTTTATGTTGAGACAGATCAGTAATTATCAAGAAATTAAAATCTGTGTCGCTACAAAATATTATGTTTATATAATATAATATAATTACTAATTATACACAGTATTTAACCGTAGTTTAAAACTAATTATAATATAGTAAAAACGGCGACAAAATTACTTCATCTCGCTATTTTATTTTTGTTCGTGAACTGTATCGTTGCACTGTCATAAATTATACAGCTGTGTCTTTGTTCTAGGATTTTAGCTTCTTAGAATTCATGAATTAAATTTGATCTATAGATATTCCAACTGCATTTGATTCGGCCATGTAAATTCAACGCCGACGTATGTATTCCATGGCAAACGGCTGTGCAGTGCCACATTATCATTTTATCAGACACCTACCCGGGTGTTATCTAGTTGGATGAAGGTCACGCGGTCCTGACGACTGACTATTGAAATTCAGTAGGTATTAAATGTATGCCTTGCATGTGCGCAAAACAAGCTTTTTTAAAATTCATCAGGAATCGACAATATAATTCATGAATGAATTGCACCCAGTAACAAAGCTTGTAATAAAGGATGTTACACATGATAAAGAAAAACATAAGGAATAAAATTAAACAAAGGTTTTCCTTCAAAGAGAAAAAAAAACTATCATCGTGATTAATAAAAAAAAATTTAGCACAAAAACACATCGCTAGGATATCAAATAAATTCCATATCTGGTTTAATGTAACTAACGATCTTGTTAATAGGGATAATACGTTTATTACCATAAACATCCGATAGAGCGACTGCCGAGGCAAGCTCTAGTTCCTACCCTTGCTCAACTTGTCTCCCGTACATGAGGCTGTAAACAAAAAATCTGTCGATCAACATCTGACGAGCTAGTCGTAAGCAGCTGAGGTTCGGTGCACTATCGGACGTCGGCGGGGCGCGGGGCGGGGGTGACATCTGCGACGACGCGTCTTGCCAGGGCTGCTACAACACGTCAAATAATTCATTAGATCAGGACTTTAGAATTGTAACATTGAATCAAACCGTTTAAAACGTAGGCTTAGATTTTATTATATATTTTATTATTTATACTCTTTATTTTATTCTCAAGTTACATAATAATTAAATAAAGAAATAAACTTAAAGTAGTAACAATGGGCGGCCATATCGCATTTTAGAATTACGTTCTAATTTTAAAAATGGTAAGGATCTGATGGACAATATTTTTAACGATGGCAGTATGTATATTCATTATTCATATCGATTCAAGTTATTTGTAGATGCATATTCACTCTACTGACCATAGCATATCGTTTATTCCTAATCAACTAGAAAAGTATACTTAGGAGTTTTGCCAGCTGGTGCCAGAGCAACCAACACTATATCCTGAGCCTCAATATTCACCACAGAACACAATAAAGAACCGTTTGATCTAAAACAAAACAAGTTTTTACGTGTACTTAAGTACGTATATTTTAATAAAAACTTTATTTATTGGTAAAAATTCTGCCAATCAGTTTGCCTATTCCTGACACTCGACTTCATTTAGTTTCACCCAATCAAGTAAATAGGAAAAAAATCGTGCGCTCGTATAACATTGCATATTACCCATATGAGAATTTCGATTGTAAATTTTAATTTCCATTGAAATCAAGGATTAAGCGAGTGTACAGGGAGACTAAATACTAAGTATAGTTCATTTTTATTTCTAAGAAATACGCGATAAAGCTTATATGAACTGTTTGGCAGCCCTGCAGATAATAAATGTGTGCGTGATTTCCATTAGGTGGTGTGTGTGTGCGTAGGGTGCAGTACACCTTGCACGCAACGGGACCCTGCCCGAGAGCTGCGAGCAGGTAGACAGGCCCGCCGGTCGCCACCCGCCGCCGCACCACAGCCTTTATTCTGACGGTTATCACTTTCTCGATAGCGATGGCGAATATATTCAAAAATTCTCACACAAAACCAAAAACCTACAATAATTAAACAAATCTTTAAACGAAAATCATAAAAATACTGCAAAGCCTACTTGGATTTGATCTCAGATATTCACGATAAAGTTTTTAAATTTAATTAATGTAATGTAATATACTCATTTTTGAAATTATCGCCACAGATAGATCCAATTTCAAATAATTTTTGGTACATATTATTGCAATTAAGCAACGATAAGATTATCTTTTAAAACCGTAGTCTAATAACCATGATTAACATCCGATATGTAGTTGTAGTTATTTTTAACATGGCAGATTACAGAATTTAATTGCCTCGACGAGCACATCTATATTTTAATAAGCCTTCCGTATGAGAATGGTGTTCAAATGTTTTGCATTATGCATTATACACATTGTGCACTGTGCAGTAGCAGCGTCTGTCTTGTTTCTAGATGAGTTCTGAAACTCGACGCGTGGTAATAAATCGTTGTAGATTTTTTGTTCGCAAACAACAAATGTAAACAGATGTTTTGCAGTCTTCACACATTCCGAAAATTTAAGTTTATTTTAACCTTTACCAGATTAGTTTAATCTAAACTAAAAATAGAAATCGCGTTGCGGATATCTTCAGTTATACCGTGCGTTTTAAGCAAGTTTAGGTCGACGGCAAACGCCTTTTTGAAATCATTCCTCCAGTATTTGTTATTTGCAATGGAAGGCGTTTATCTACGTGTACATATACTGTACAGAGCATATAGAACATGCCTATATGAACATTATACGCGTTCATAAAGCATGCCAATCGCACACATCGCTCCATACAAAGCTGGCACAGTAACAATTCAGTCCAAGTACTAAATATAGCACAAAATAAAACAACTGTCTCTTGCCCTTCATTCACAACCCTTATTGTATCACATTTGAACCCAAACGTCATGTGCATAGTGTCCATTTTGTTTTGTCAACCGTGTGCTGTATAATTGGTTGACGCGGCCGTCTGCGCGGGCGCACCAGAATTTTTAATTATGAATTAATTAGTAACGATCAACACAAACTTGCCTAATCTCGATTATACGTTTTATTTGAATACAACCGGCGTAATTTTATTGTCGTAATTGAATATTTAAGCTTTCTCTAAAAATACGCGGGTTGATAAATTATGCTGTCGAGTGTCGACGACTCGCGGCGTAGGTAGAAACAATAAATTGGCCTTGGCCCTGTAATAAATTTTGACCTTATCGATTTGGGTAAAATATTTGTTTCGATATCAATTTTGTTTGTGTGTACGTGATACCTACATACTAAACTAATTAATGAATGGAAACCGCATCGCGCGCGTTTATATGTATGTTGAGGTCGACGACTCTCCGATAAATATTATTAAATATATCGCAATACTTACCCAACTTCATATCGTTGCATCCCACGTATGTGCCTACTTTTTATTCTGATAAATACATTTACAAACCTATATTCTGATGATATGAATAGTGCATTATAAGTACAATCAGTTTGGAATCAAGTAGGTACCTATAAAGCCTTTACTTTTAAATATATTTATTTTTACAATATCGGAGTATCGCGATACAATGATATATACATATATATTTTAAAAACTAATATCAAATTACTTTATTAATATCTTAATATTATAAAGAAAAAAATTCTTGGTTTCGGCCTCTAATTAAATAATATTATTAATCGATCCGCCAGTGATTTTTTATTTCCCCCGATTTAATTTCTAGCCCAAATAACACAAGCCTGATTTATAAATTAAAGCGTATTATTAGAAAATTTTCTTATAACATTTATACATAGTTTTAAAATCATCTCAGATTATGGACGACTACATTATTTTTAGCGAAAACGAGCAAAGGAAGTCGACAGGAAGAAACTACCCGTTGACTTATATAAAGAAACACTTAATATGGATATTTCGGGAAGTGGGATATCCTCAGTGATTCGGTAAAACACATGAAAGGAAAGGCATTTCAAGCGTTTGCACCAGATGTGGAAGAGCCACTTTAACACTTCGCGTGCTAACAACAAATATATTACGTTGAAACGTAGCTCAATTCCATTACACATGGTAACAAAATATTACAATAAAGAAATGACCCAATCGCTTTTCTTGTAGTAGAAAATAACGGACCACTTTGAGCAGGTCACGCAAATCCTTGGGAGAGGCAATATGCATCGTGGAATTCCTATAGCTGGAGTAAACGGTTTGCGATATCCGAAATAATTAAAGTTAAGATCTAAGATGATGTTTAAGCTTGGTCTTTAGTCCATCATGTACAACTTTTGTTAGTTGACGAATAGAATCCAATTCCCGAACTTAGAGTTTAGCCTACATACCGCTCCTTGAATACAAAAGGGACACAAATCGAAATCCAAAAAATTTTACAAGACAGCCAAAACTATAAAATATAGTCGCTTCAGGTGTCATTTTTGTAATAAAACGATTTTCATTTTTTTTTATTTGTGGCCCTTTTGTATTCAAGGAGCGATACGTTTGGCATAATTGTATTACGAAAATGCGTCCCACTAAATGAACTCTCTCTATGACATTACCAATTTGTACATTAATGGAAATTAATGGATCTACTTTGCCTACAATAGCAATTTAAAATACGCGCTAAAATGATTTTAAAGTTTTGAATAAGAGGATATCTATTATCTGTATGTATACTGTACTGTACTGTATCAGCCCATACACGACCCACTGCAGGGCACGAGCCTCCTCTACAATCGAGAGTACGATTGAGAGTGGTTAGGCCATATAGTCCACCACGCTGGCCCAGTGCGGGTTGGCAGACTTTCACATACCATAGAAATTTATACAAATCGCTATGGTATGCAGGTTTCCTCACGATGTTTTCCGTCACCGTTATAGTGCGTGGTGATTGACTATCAATACACACATGACTCCGAAAAGTCAGAGGTGTGCCCTGGGATTTGAACCCGCGACCACCGTGAACATGTAGGCAGCCACGTCTGGTCCGTTACCAACAGGCCACCACGCACTTGATCTGTATGTATACGTACTACAAAACCTTCTAAAACTACTCAAATAATTATGATAAAAGTTTCAAGTTTTTATTATAAAAATGTAGCTATATTTTTATCTCGACGCAGAAGAATGTTATCATAATTGTCCAGTACTGTGTCTGGGAAGGTACGTGCCTGATACAATGCCTAAAATATGTTTGTTCAGTGGCATTCCATTCTGCGCTTGTATTATATTACTAGGGTGTCAAATCACATTACTTTAGGCCAAGGTTCGAACTCCAAAACGACGCTAATTTATATAAACTGTCTAACAAACAAAATACACAGTCATCAATAAAATTGTTAAGTAAGCGGTCTATGAATTCCCAAGTGTGAAAATAATTGCTTAAATTTATGAGTCACAATGTAATATACAATGTGTGTACGTGCTATAACCGGTTGGAGAGTGTTTGTACAGCCAATGAAGTCCCAAACACTAAAGCACAGAAAGCCATTGATACTAATAGTAACCGAAAAGAATACTTAACATATTCCAGTGAATTTACAATACTAAAGACATTCCTATTATGTCAATCAAAGCTCGAGTAATGAGGGCATGTTTCCTGCTTAAAATCTTGCAATAACCGCACCAAATAGCCGTAAGTTAGCTGAGCAGTGAGTTCTGTTTCACACATTAGTCACAGAGTTATGAATGGCTGAAAGGGGACCGCGGGGCGCAGAGCGGAGCGATGCTAAATATAGAGAAGCACCAACAGGTGGTCTTTACTCCTCACCCTTCCACCCACGCGCCGAAATCAGGAACCGACTGAATAAAAGTCTCGGCGATTGTGCTGAGCGATATAACGATGTAATGAACAGTGGCCACCGAGATAATTCGCGGTTTGGCAGTAATACAAACGCAATGAGTTTAGGAGAACTATTTTACAACATTTTGTACAGAACATTATCAATTGGAATTAAGCTTTTTGTAATTTCACTTAATTAAAGACATGCGATTTACATTTATACAACTGAAGAAATACATATAATTACTGAGTAAATTCTATACGAGTATTTATTTAAAATTTTGAGGCTTACAATGCGTAAAATAATTCTGATACTCTTTATTGTAACTTCGACTATTAATTAACGTTACTTAATATTCAATAACATATCTCCAATCCGTTACACGCGGTGTAAGACACCGAAATTTTAAATAAAAATATAATTACCATAATTATTCATAAGTATGTGAGACTGCTAACTAAATTCTATAATTCAATTAAATAAAAATTACCCCAATCTATATAATAAATTCCATAAAATCCACATCATTATGTATACAGCGTTCCTACTCTTGGCTCTGTCAGTTTCGGTCTCAATGCAAATTATGACAAAGCGTCGCCAACATAGAATGCTTAAAACCAAAATATTACGTATTCAAATCGACTTCCACGCATTTATTTAAATGATCAATTAATGCTACCATCGATTTGAAACTCGTTATGGTTTTAGAAACCATAATATAAACAGCCGAACACGGTTTTTACCAAGTATAATGTTTAAAAGGACACATTTACATGCAAAAATGTGATTTGGGACCCGTTCGGCCATTAATTTTAATGTAACGTGACCGATCACGAGACGAACGCATTATATCCTTAAAGATCCTCGTCGGATATCCGTCGCAGCCGTCGAATGATCCGCGATTATCCGTAGCGATCCTTCGTCCACCCACCGAGGAAGCGGAAAGGGATGTTACTATTTTATTTTTTCTAAACTAAGAGACAAACGATATCCACAGATACTTCAAAGTGTTTGTTATTTTGTGTGAATGGAAGTAGATGTTTAGATTTTTTGTTATCTCTGTAATTGTGCTCTATTAATAGTGGCTGAAATTTGATCGCATTAAATCGCGTCACATGACGCTGTACTCATGAGATAATAAAAAAGGCAGTGTGAATCATGTGGCTCAATGAGGTGACGTACGAATGTGCATAAGAATAAAGTGCACATTAGAGAGATGATAAGTCAATGTACTCGACGTATATAGCGAAGCAGCGCTCCCTGTCACGGATTGGCAGCTTGTGGGACTCAGACGAAGGTCGAACGTGAAGGCATTTGTGTGGAGGCACAGATCACTCCCAACGTGGATGCTTAAACATGGGAATGTTAAAATATGCATCAAATTAAGATATTAGCGTACTTTTAAAATGCACAGCTTAAATGCAGAAATAAATCTTATTAACCAGATGCGTAGCTGTATCTTTAATGACCGCAAGTCAATGACTTGAAATCTGTTGATGGCAAATTGCTTCTTAAAAAGAGCTTGCTAAGTCGAATCAGGGAGCTGTGCGTTTTCTTGGAAATTGTCCCGGCGTCTGGCAACCGCATTTGTACTCAAAGCGACGCAACAACACAAATTCCCATTCACGTGCCATATTAACGTTGTCAATCAGGACCTGCATTCATTTCGCTCGTGTTAAGTGTACCGTATATTGTTAATCAGAGATTTAAATCAATAGAATCTAAATAGGATTCACTAGGCTGTTTCATGTAGGTAATTTATGCGTAGGTTTCGTGTCAAACAATGCGTATCCTCTTCATTCAAATATTCTGAGGATGAAAATACATTTAAAATAATTAAATAGATCCCGGTGAAATCCAATCCAATCATCAATCATAATTTGCCGCGGGCGAGTTCTTGGCTGATGTCCCCGGTGCGACCGTGAACACGCGTCTATATTTAGAGTGCAGCCCTTCTGATGCGTGCTCGCTTGCAGGCATGTATGTAAGGCAAAAACTGGGCTCCACGACGCTCATAATGCTAAACTCTGTACACAAGCACGCAAAAACCAGTAATGAACTACGCACAATGACGATGAAAAGCCACGCATCCCTAGAGTCACCGAATTTGACCCCGTGATTCACCACTACAGCGAACACTTTAACTCCATAATCAGCTGGTTTATGACAATGCTCTTCTATTTTATGTACGATATTAAAAACGTTGGAATTTAAGCTATACGTACATTGTTGAAACATAATGTATTCGTTAAAGGCTCTGGCTTCGTGCCTGAGTTAATAACTCACGCGATGTTTGGACGTAGCCCGGAGTGAAGACGATGGCGACCATTTACCCGCGTGTTGTTGAGCACATGTCAAATGGTAGCAATTTACTGGGAATGTGTTGCAAACTTCTTTGGAAAATTTAATAGCGAAGGAATGGTTATTTGGTTTTTTATTATTCGTATGCGAATATATTTGACACAACACCTGATGCTGCAGTTTCAAATTATTGATCGCAGAGTTTAGGAGCTTATCCTTGTAATTTCTATTCAGAAAAACTAAGAACATGAGGTGTACATATTACAACATACTTACAGTAAAGTGTATTCCTTAATGAAATAAAAATACGCACTTAATTTAGAAAATGGAGGTGTATGCCTTAGATTCGAACCCACATTTTTCTTGTTAGGACCGTAGCCAATTAGACTATTGCTCAATAAACAATGCATTTTCGATCACAGTATGTAAGGCATCTAAATATTCTAAGCAAAGCAATTCCGAAGAGAAATTTGATTCGCCAAGCTAGCCTAGTGCGAATGGACATCAAATTACAATGAATTGGAATAGTCATTAAGTAGGTTTCTCTAAGGTATTTTTTTCACACAAAAGCGATTGATGTAATTTTTAACCTTGTGTAACTTCGAAAAGTCAGAGGTAAAACTCGCGACAGTCAATTTCGCTTGCAAGTAGGATACCATCATCAACCACAGGAAGTCTACTGCTAAACAAAGGCCTCCTCCAAGATTTTGCTCTGTGAGCTGTTCAAAGCATACATGCAGAATTTTCTGCTGTATTTGCAACTAGGCTATCACCCATCAATTACTCGTAGTAGAAAATATGTAACACAATAATTAATAAACTTAATATTTAATTAAAACTTTTAATCCGAATGCCTCTCTCTCTCCACACCACAAAATGAAATCACTGCACTAGCCACATTATATAGGTATAATATATATTTTCGTATACTGGTTCAAAAAAATTAGTGGTCTTTAGCAGCAGCTGCTTTGATCTGCCCCTCCGGGGGTTCCTGTTCGTCAGGGGTGTGAGGCCAATACTTGGGCTTGTTCAGATCCAACGCTTCTTCAGGAAACATTTCGAAGTACATCTCCATGGTCAACTCGTCAAATTTTGGTAAACTGTTTATTCTCTCCAACTCTATATTAGCTCTGAGGAAATAGTTACACATAGTAAAATAGTTTTAGGTACATTTAAAACAACATATTGAGCTACTTAAGTCAACAAAAATTACAATTTTACTTATATATAACTTTACCCACGTCGTGATGAATGGTCAAGGAATTTTCCATACACGCAAATGTCTGTAGTCCGTACATAAATTCACCCCTAAAACCTCGAAGTGGTAGGCAGATTTGACACAAGTGCCACCCAGTCCGCCAAACCTATTTCGACCCTAAACGAAATGGTGGGCAAGCCTTCCTCCACGCTGCACACAACATTCTGTTCCAAGCAACATATCGAATTTCTAACAAAATAAACTTCCCGATTTGTTATTCAAACGTAGAAGCTCACTGCTCACTCACGCATGTATAAATTATAAAATTACGCATAGCTATTAACTACTAAGCCGAAGGTACACTTAATATACATATTGTTGACTTACGCTTCAATGTCCTTCTGTACGTCTGCGCAATATGCTTTAATCTCTGGCTCGATCGTTTTCCATTGCTCGTCTATTTTGGCAGACAGTGTGTCTTCTGGATATGGTACTTTGAAGGCTTCGTATGCCGACTTCATTTTATCCACAAAGCCTGGTGTTGGAATCAATTTTTGATAATGTTCCCAGTTGATTTTTGGTGGATCAGTGGGTCTATCCGTCATTCTGTGAACATTTTAATGTACGTAATTAAATCTGTATATCTAGGCAAAATACAGCAATAAAATTATGAATTAAAAATATTTTAATGAAGCGGAATCCAATAGTCTGATTTTTTTGTCTTGTGTCGTGGATTAAGGAAATACGAGAGCCCTAGTGGTCCTACAAGTTACAACACTCTGCAGTGATATAATTAAAAACCAGTACTTCTAAATATATACTTTAATGTACTTACCGCCTCATATAAGTATCATATTTCGACTTAAAACTCAGAAACTGACTTTGCTGATTGGGTGCAACCCTTTTTTGGAACTCGGTCCAGTTTATAGCTGATTTAGTAAATCGCTTAGCCATTTCAAATTACACAAAAATTTCATTAATAAAATGACCGTTTTATTCACTTCATTGACATTTTTTATTTTACAACCAAAAGTCGTAATAATAAAAAGAGGCTTAAAAAAGAGATTTTATTTCACACGTTTACGATATTTAACCCTTTTAAAATAAGTTCGCAGTTATAAAAAGAAAGAAAAACCATAGTAAAAGATGTTATTTATTGAAAAAATTGCATGGTAGCATGTTTTATTTTGAAACAAATTATAAATTTATAATGCGGCATTTTCAGAATACCAGTTGATATTTTTGAAATTGCTTTCAATTTCCATTGGCCAATTCGTGCATGAGCACATGCCACGTCGTCTCACATGCGATGGAGAGCAAATTTAACTCAACATGCAAAATTGCGTGCGCTCCTTGCCAAAAGCAGCTGGGCACCGTTATTTCTCTAAACATAATTATGTTTTTAAACATAATTATGATAAAAAATGATGTGCTGTAGGCGACCTACTGCGATGCATAATCGGCAGATATTTACTACTAGTTGGCAGGTTGAACATGGGGCAAATGTGCAAGGATTAAATTGTTATTGATGTCGTTACTCATTGTAATTTAGGCGTAAACGTGTGCTTTGTCGTAAAATACTAAGTGTATCTTATTAAACTTACCTAATGAAAGACGTGTTTCTATATGATTAACGTTATGTATATTTTGTAGCCTGTTGATAACAGATCAAACGCGACTGCCAAAATGTTCACTGTGATCGCGGGTTCAAATCTCAGGGCACACCTCTGACTTTTAGGAACTATGCGTGTATTGATAATCAATCACTACGCACTATAACAGTGAAGGAAAACATCGTGAGAAAACCTGCATACCGTAGCAATTTCAAAGAGTTTCTTCGGTAAGTAAAGTCCGCGAAACCGTACTATGCCAGCGTGGTGGACTATATGGCCTAACCCGTCTCAGTCGTACTCTCGATTGTAGAGGAGGCCCGTTTTCTGCAGTGGGACGTACATAGGTTGATAAAGACAGATACAGTTGTTTAGTGTGATTTCTTTGTCTTCGAAAAGAGACGTCGTGGGTTGTAACTAGAGGTGGAATTACGAAGAAGTGTATGATTAATAAGCGCAGCGTGGGACGTCCACCCACTAGGTGGTCAGACGACCTGGTAAAGGTCGCGGGACGTCGCTGGATGCAGGCTGCCTCCAACAGGTCACTGTGGAAATCATTAGGAGAGGCCTATGTTCAGCAGTGGACTTCCTTTGGCTGATGGATGGATGGATGGATGGTATGATTAATGATTATAGGTAATATTTAATTTCAAACGATTGACAACACAGAAATTGTTTGAGGACAGTAATGTCAGATAATGATTACGAGATATTTGTGTTATTATGAGGTAGATAATATTATCAACGAATGATTAGATATAGCGGGCCTGGGTGTTGTTATTTTGAAGAAGTTCGCGATAATATGGAATATTAATAGGTATACGTATTTCAATGTTTTACAGCGTCATGTTATTAATACACTCATTGTTCTGTGAAAGATTGCATGTTACTAAAAAGTATGACTTATTTTTCGCAAAGTTCAGTAGATCAAAAATTAAAGTATTCGTCACAAAGTTTTCACCCTTCATGCCTTAGAAGGGTGCAACCCGCCATTTCAATGAGACAATAATGTCATTCGGTGGAAGCGTCGCATCGTATCCGCCGGATATTAGCCGTACGACAAGAAACTGCCGCGATGTCGAGCTTCACACGAGCCGAAATCTTATGATGACATATTTACTGTCACACACGCTTTGGGACATTCAAATTACTTTGAATTTGTACAAATTATTTCTGCCTCCATTTTCGTCGCTGTGACGAGTTAACCCGTAATTGAAACCATATTCTGCGTATTCAAAGTGAGAGGGTTGAGTCTTGGAACAAGAGATCCAAATGTTTTGAATTTTTCGATTCGAAACTTTGCCGGTGTTAGGTAATGTCTTCAAAATGTTGATGGCAAAATCATAATATCTCCGTTGATGATTATTAAGAACTAAATTTATCATTATGGGACTGAACCCCTCTAAACGCGCAATAAGAGCAGAAGAGAACTTGTACGGGTTGTTGCAGTTGAGAGCCGGATTTACCAGAATTTAATTGAACACGCTCAAAAAGCGTATGTTTTGGATACTTGAAACAGGATTATTAAAGTATATTTTATCTACAAATGAATAACTCATAATTTTTTCCTGTGAAATGATATGAATCAAGCATTAGTATTAACATGATATAAGAAACCAATAAAATCTATACTTACCTAATCATTATTTTTGTAAATAGCTGTTCTTATAATAAATAACGCTATTCATTAGTTACTCAGTATTAAAAATAAGTTTAAATTTAATCTAGGTATACATTGTATTGAAAAAGTAAATAGATGATCCGCGAACCGTGATTACTTAGGTTCCAAATAAGGTTAACTAGTTTCCGTTTTAAAAATAAAACATTGATTATTTCGGGTAAAATATTTGCATACTCTTTTAAATATAATTTATATAATTCAAATATTGCATAAAATAAAAGTAATGCAGATACTGCAATAAATCAATTCATTAGTAACCGTTGTTTTTCTTGTAATAATAATAAGAAAAATGTTATTTATATAAAGATTGAATAAATAAAAAGAGATGTTGACTGTCAGAAGTGTATAATTGAAGTACTGAAAACTAAGGCTGGAAAGACAAAAGTATATTATCAAAATTATAACATAATACATTTTTCTACTATCCAGTGTTAATAAGAAATAACCACAACGGAGGTTGCATTTCTTCAACAGTTTTAACTCGACATAGCTATGAAATAGGCAGAGGAAAGTGCATCACGTAGTATTAAAACAACAGATATTTATGAGAAGGCAACTAGAAGCGTCGACATAATGTGTGTTCCGCTGCCAATCAAGAAGGGAGGCCCTGCCCGCCGTTGCGGTTGACGAAGCCTTATTTTTAAACCACAAAATTACATGAAAGCACGTTATAAGTATAATTTGAACTGGCTGTGTAAAGCTATACTTTCTCGCAGCCCTCTGGCGAGTTTTATAACAAGGTTTATAGCAATTTAATCGTGTGAAATAAAAATATATTGGCCCTTAAACTTTTAGTTTTAGGCCACATTTCCCCAAGCTGGCCTTTTGCGAGTAGGTATACTTTATTTCCTTTGTAATTCTTATAATATTCTCTAAGATATATAATTGAAGGTTTGCATACTGCTTAAATAAAAATATATACATCACTTTAAAAGGTCAGAGGTCTGTGCCTTGGAGTCAAACCTCCGAACTCTGGTCTGTCAGTCATTTCTTATACCAACTAGCCTGTTGCTCACACTCTACGTGAGTATTAATTACAAATTTTGATCATATTCTGCGAGAAAGTAATAATTACACGATGCACGAATTTATATGTTTATATGAAGAAACAGAACAAATAATGTTACATCAACAATAAAATAGGAAAAATACAACACGAAGATCGTGACATCAGCTACAATTTGTTTACAGTTTTTATGCTGAATAATCGGTTTGTAATTACTAGTTATTTTGCTTACAAAATATTACTGAAAAGGGATTTTAAATGCACTTTGAATGTAAAATTTAATCGGTACACCTCAATATACGATTCTGTCATAAGAAAAACTAAATGCACGCATCATTCGAATCGGAAGTTTTATTCCGAAAAGTGACCTCTTCCAGATACAATGACGCTATCATGAATAATTTAATATACATATTGAGTATCTCACGCATACATATTTATGCATTTTGACTTTATGAGCATTTTCAAATTCTTGTATCCATAATTAATTTATGTGTATTTTATAAACAACCGAGATCTCCTGACCAAACCATTCAACGCTTTTACGGTGCCTTCAATTCCTTAAAAGCAATACCCAATAGAACCTAAATTGTTATTAAATAATATGTTATGTATTGTTTCAGTCCCAGCACTATGAAGCTGGAGTGGACGGAGAGCGAGTCCGACTACGGTCTGGAGGAGGCCGCGTTCTACGAGGGCCCCGCCAGCGTCCCGCCGCCGCCGCGCAAGCATGTCTCCTTCAGCCTGCGACTCGACCTGGTAAGCCATAACACCCCACACTCATATACATACTCCTGGAAGGCTACTATTAATATAACGTGCGATTCCGCGTGTTAAAACCTACTCCTAGGGTCTTTGTTGTCATTAATATCGACTGAACCTTTATGACAGTGTCGATAAGTGTCGCATAAAGAATATTAATCGATGTCATAGTAAAAACGAAGTCACCAAGAGTAGTTTACATTGCAGAACCGCACGATATATCGTTTTTCGTAGGAGCTCCCCTGATCCCATACAGATTGAGCCTTGTGTCATGTATCTCAGAAATTACGAGAAACTTTTCGGTCTCGGTAACAAACATTTGTCTCGGTATGGAGATCGAACCCGCGGCCTCGCGTTTCACAGCCGGTGTCTAGCTAATAGCACCACGAAAGCTTTCAATGTTCTATAACAAAAGCCTATACAATTCTCTATGCATTTCTTATGTATAATAGGACAATAGGCGACTCAAAACATCCAAGGATGCTCTTAAATTTTTGGTAAATACTTTGCATAATAACTCTATATTTTTGCTACTGGCTACTGTAATTTTATACTGTAATCTAGAACTTTAAATAGCCCTCTAATATTTTCGTTTTCCTGATATTTTGTAATCTAGCTTTAAGTTTTCCGGAATAGATAAAATAAAATACATTATAAACCCGAACTAGACATCTGTTGACTTTTAAATTACTGTTTCGGTCGATTGTCGCTTTTCTTCGAATTGTCTTTTATAAATCTGCATAGTACCTATTTGATGGACGAGTTACGTGATAAAATTGATTACAAAGGTAACTAGTAGCAAGCAAAAAGAATTGTAAAATAAAAAAGAGAAGATCTGAGTATTCAAACATGTAGGTATGTTGAAGTATAGTTTTTTCGTAGCATACTAATTATAGTACTTGCAACACGAAACTCGTTGATAATATAATCTGGAATGTGTAATATTGATTGCTGCCACTTCTATACTAAGTTGTCATCAAGTTCGGTGAATTGAACACAGAACACACTATTCTGAAGTATTTACGCAGCAAATGCCATGACGTCTAGTGTCCACCAATATTTTATAGATACGGTTCTGCTAACGATTATTTTTTGTTTTTAAACAAATACATACATAAACTCACGCCTTTTTCCCAGAAGAGGTAGGCAGAGGTGCTACCAGGACACCCACATTTCGCCTTGTATGTTCCTTCCCACGATGTGATAGGGGGCGTGCCTATTGCCATATCGGGCACAAATTCCTGACTCCGAGCTGATAATTAATAGAAAAATCTAATATCACTTTTCCCAACCTAGAATTCGAACCCGAGACCTCAGCTTTACAATCATACCGTACTACAACTACGCCATCGAGGCAGAGGTCGTTTTTAAACGTAAATAGAAAATAATCCGAAATCCCACTAATGTGATGACTTCGTGGAAATTAAAACTAACGCTTTCGTACGAGTTTCATTCATGTAAAAATTGTATTTATATTCGATATCTAATCTTAAAACTGCTATTATCACTAAAAGCGTGTGATAAGGTTTCGCTTGAAGGAGGTTTTAGGGCTCGTTAGTGTAATGATAGAACGTTTTCATTAAATATTGTCTTTGTTATCTAAAAATACTTTTAGAACGCTTATTAGATATGGATTCTACTTATCTTGGTTGCCCAATTACCAATATTGGCATTTTCAAGTCATTCAAAGGATTGTACGTTTGCTGTTGGTATCAATCGGTACCGACAGCTTAAACTGTTAGTTTGAATAGAATACTATTAGCACCTTTGACTTTTACTCCTTCATGAAGAAATTTGTATGCTTACTGTTCTAGCCAGAACAAGATGTCATAGCAACTCAGAAGCGTAAATTTGCGTGGCTGGAGTCCTGCCCTAAGCCGAATCTTAACTGTGTTAAATGGAAGGACTTCGACAGGTCGTTATTTCAAGAGTCAAGAATTAAGCTGCTTACCTTTGACAATTCTGTTGAAGATTTGTGTTGCCATATTTGTAGTTAGGCATTGCACTCGGATTCGGACAAGGGTTGTATCACAATTGCTAGTGATTTCTAAGCATTAATTATTTCACACCTTATGTATCTAGCTGGGGAGTGCAGTGCAGCCCTGCATGAATTACATAATAGTAATAATTGGCGTATAAATGGTGCTCTTATTTATGGATGAGCGTTACGTTTATCATTAAACAAGCAATCTGCTCGTCTTGTCATTCTCAGTAATTAAAAAAAGCGAAGCCCACTAGACGTCTCGTCAGGCCTAAGAAAGAAACACCAAAGGCAACATATTAATTGACATAAAATATATACTCGTAATTTTTGAGTAATAAGTGAATTTCTACGGTATGTAAGTCCGCCAACCCACACTAGGCCAGCGTGGTGGACTATATGGCCTAACCACTCTCAATCGATTCTCTCGATTGTAGAGTAGGCCCGTGCCCAGCAGTGGGACGAATATGGGGTGAAAAAAAAAATTGAGTACGGAACACTCGAGCCAGGTGTAGTTACACTTTATCGGCAGTGATAGAGCGATAAATGCTTTGACGTAACAACGTTCTTTACCGCAGTAATTATTCCCCTACAACACTCACCAATTAATATTGTGCAATAACAAAACGGAACTAATTATTTTTAGCACAACATTGAAATGAAAATTGACATTTGTTCGTTTTTGGTCCTACTGCGCAAAAATCATATTATTAGATTTATTATTTATTTAAAATCCATAGCTGGAATGCGTGAATTATTTTTAATGCATTGAAATAAAAAAATAACGATTATAAAAAAGTACTAAAACTTTTACTGTGTTTTACTATAGGTCCTAATTATATTATTGCTTAAAATCCCTGATAGCTAGAATTTCTTGTGAATGAACATAAATAATAACAAGATAATTATATCGTATGTTATCATGATTAAATTATCAATATATTTAAAAAATGTGTTGTTTATTGAATACAATTATTCGGAATCAATTTATTAATTACTTAATGGCGTAGATAAAGAATCTTAAATATAGTTGATCAAGCCTTCTCTCTTATTAAATGGACAAACGACAGGAAATGCGAATGGATAAGGGAAAGCAATCACGTTTTATGTAAAGAAGTGCTTTCTATAGAAAACTTGGCTTGACTGGACCTGAGGCAGCTACATTGACCCATTTTCACCACCGTTTAGTGTGTAGTCATGTTACTAGCTTAGTCTTTGTTGTATGGAAAACCTGACGCATACACCATCCAAGAGATAAATATACCATTTTACTCTCAATAAGTGCTCTTCCTTTTCATCCAGTGGGCGGCCTAAAAATAAATATTATCGAATACTTTCGTATTTCGCGTTTTCTATATTATATTATAATTTAAGGAATGAAGTAAATTTGGAATTCTACGCCTTAGGTTCAAACTGAATAACAATATTTTACTTTCATTTTTCAGGCTTCCTTATTACAACATATAATAATTAACGGAATACAACACCTCTCCCTCCTACTGCGAACGAAATTAATCTAACGGAAATCAGTTGAATCACGGTACTGATAGTGAAGCGGGGTAATTAAATGCTGTCGCCTGTCCCCTCAGGGCGTTTGCCCTCTCGAGTTTCTCTGAGCCGCGCGGGGCAGCATATCGTCCCGGACCGGATGTGTCGGCACAGACCAGCGGAGCGTGATCGAACTGGTCCACTCGTCCTTTTTCACACCTAACGCTTTTTTCCTTACTTGTTGACTTTAGTCTATTATTATCGGGCCCAATTTAGGCGTTGGTAAATAATTAAAGGTGGCCAGTAACTTTTTTGAAATATAAATAAATAGACAGAACCTTCATGCTGAATTCATAGGAAATAAAGGAACTTCGTTATGGCAATTTTATAAGCAATTTTCTCAGATTAAAAACGCTACAGTTTAAATACTGAATAATTATTAGTATAAAAAAGATTTACAATAATTAAACAAATGTTCTAGTTTTTCCCACAATACGAATATAATACGGATGAATTTAATACAGTTGCTCGTTTGATTCAGTGTTCCTGGCGCGCGAGGTAACAATCAATCATCGAACGCGTAAAAGAGTATCGAAAACAAACGCGCGTTCCTATTTCAAAGTTCCCGCTCTTTTTATTTTTTTTATTTTTATACTTGCCCATGACACTGACGCTAAGCTACGTTAATGAGTTTCGACATTAGCTGACTGCAACGAAAATATGCCTGGGCTTTTTACGAATGGGTTACCGTTTATTGTTTTATTTTATACCATTTATAAACATAGACAAATATGATGGATTAGCCGAGAACTCTGATGGGATAATTACAGATCTTAAAGAAATTAAATGTAACTGGCACATAAACTATCTATGATATAATTATGGTTTCTTATTTCTAAATTACCTACCATGATAATTAAAGGAAATGCTTGCAAATGTTTTTTTTTTCAAATACGCATATTTTAAACAACTAATAGTTTGTAGTCGCCTATTTAAAATTCTAATATTGGTATACATTCCGAGGACTGGTTTAAAAAACAAAATAGAATTATGAAGCTATAAATGATCTGTCGTAAATAAATATTAGTGAGCTTATTAATAATGACAAGGGGTAAAATAAGAAGGCTGTCGACCGTGGAGACGTTAACACCTCCATTCACCGTCGGATTGTCACCATAAAGCATATATCCTGACTTGATTTACGTACGCTACGATGACAAGCAAATGTTGAACGAGTAAAGAACGAAGTGCTTACTCAGTTACATCTTCATTTTAATGAAGTTATATGTTATCGTAGGCGGATTATTGCATCAACAGTTAGGTCATTCGTAGAACACTTTAACTCTTTATTGGAATTGCGAAATATTATTGGGAACAGCTTCGACAATACAATTCTAATAAGGATTTTAATAAGTATACTGTATACCGCACATGCATTTAAACCTTGCTTACATAAGGAAGATTAATTTAACACCATCAATAATATTCGAAAAATGGCGACAAGTATCACATAACATATCGACACACCATCACAAAGCACTTGGCCCTTAATATAAAGTCTCTTTCCGAAGGTTTCTGAAGGAAAGTACTTGCACCCAGAACTCGTTTGTCAAGTCTATAAATTGCAACAAAGTAACTCGATAAAGTTCAACTTTAAAACTCATTACAAAATCATTTAGGTTATTCTCACGGCTTGAGAAGAAAGAACATTAAAAATTCAAATATAACTGTAAAGCTTGTGAATAATTCCGTAACATATGAGAATACTCGTTTCTGATTTTCAATAAAGATAATAAAATATGGGTTTGGTCAACTTATTACTGCCAAACTCTTAAGTCGGGTACTGTTACCGGGCAATTAAAAATTTAAATATATTAGCAATGCGAAAATTCCCACGCCGCCGAGCCGGTCGGATTTAAACAAAATAAATTTCATTTTGACACCAAGAACCGGACGAGTTTTGCTAACGTACATGAAAATCAAAATAACTGTTTTATTTTCAAATTACATTCTGAAAATTTCGAAGGAAGTGGATAATGTATGAGTGTAGTTAATTGACGATTTGTCGCTCGTCTCCGAACAGTCGTCGGTGAAGTGTGAGACGGCTCGATCTTGTCTTACTTTATCACGTGTCGCTACTTTTTAAACGCACCCTGATTTATTTGCTTTTGTTAAGCCGCTGGCTGTAATAAATTACAATTCAAATCTCACTAAATCTTTCACATTAACGTTTTTTTATTTATACTTACATCTAAAATTTAAACATATTTTTTTTCCTCAAACAAAAATATCTGGATCCACTCACTTACATAAATACCTGTCCACTTAAAAATCAATATTTTCAGCGAACAAATCGTTACATATATCGTTGAACAGAATGCTAGAAACGCCAGAAATATTTACAAAACATAACAAGTTTGCATACACGTTGGTTTTATCAACATTTCGTGTTGCTTAACATCGAGGCGGGCGACGCAGTTCGCCACTTAGCTGACATGGAACTACCTATGCAATTATAATAGAAAAATCACAGCAAATTTGTCGTATCCTGCGAGACGAAAGTAACTAGTCGTATCCCTTTAATTAGTAGCCGGATATCGTATGGAGCGACCCTAATGAGCCACGCACGGGTGCACCGGATAATTTCCACTGTAATTGCGATCACTACTGCTTACGATTGTTGCTGAATATCAAAAACATATTTATTTTTGATAAACGCAGTTTATCTACCAATTTTCTGCAGGAGCGGAGGGCTTAACGACAAAAATACTTATGATTTCAGATAAAAACATCTTCGTCTAAGATTGATGATATGTGATAAAGCAAAAATATGTAGTTTTGATAAGATATTATTAACTACATTGATTCGGTGATCACAACGGTCTCCTTGCAATCGTATCTGAATAGTGACTCATAGGAACTTGGGTTTACTTCGGCACCGAATATTTCACTATTCATGGGATTTTCAATTTAAAAGACACGATTTACCGGCGTTCAATTATAATTTTCAACTTACCTTCTTGTGATGTTTCTGTCGGGTATGCAGTTATCTTTCCAATGTATTACTACACTGTAACTTTAGTTTCGCTATGAAATAATACGTAAGATACATCATAATGGACCGATAGTTTTATTCATGATCACATGAACTAAAATTACGCAATTCAATATTTCGCGTGATTCCAAGCTTCCCATTACATCAACTACTCGTAAGTTTTTCTTAAAAAAAAATGCGTATTCAGTACAGTTAGACCCCTATCCCACTGGCGGTTTACGAGCGGTTGCGTTTCTCGAACGTCTGCGCAACGTCGACGCTGCGATGACGTGATCGAATATACCTACTGTGTATTGGAGCCTCATAATTTATATTCTATATTAATACAGAATCAAAGCCATTAAGCCAGTAATTTTCGAGTACAGAGTCAAATAATAAACTTAAAGAACCATACATAGGAGTACGTTGAGTTTTATAATGTGCAAAGAAGTTCAATTAAATCATTATCGAGTCAAAATAAAACTTATGCATGGAGAATTAAAGGTTATGTTGCAGTTAACAAGTTTTTAGAAACAATATCTGAACATATTAATCGCCCTAGAAGTTTAGGACATTATTTTATTAATCGTTAGCTGATAACTCCATGAAATCTATATTAATGGGATTACGACATGTCAATTGATACACGCAGTCCTGTAAAACAAAGGAAACTGCAATATAATGTCGGAAACTTCCCCATTTAGAACGGAAGAATAACTTCAAACGTTGAAAGGAAGAGCGATCGTTTCCCTAAAGCCCATCTAAATTAGTAATGTAATACAAAAAACAAATACTCGAAGTGTGTGTCAATCGTCGGTTTGAGTAATAAGAGGTGTAAGTGAATTGGGTTCATGCCCTTCAATATCGATAATCACGTGCCGAGACACGCAAGAAGAGGGGTGTGGCGACCCCACACTTCGAGACGAACCAAAATACCCCGGGGATGTTTACGGGTTAATCACAGAACGCGGCTCACTGAATGAGAAACGCGTCAGTCTATAATGTTCTGGCACCATGGGGTCGAGTTTTGTCGCAATTAAAAATCAATCGCATCTTCTGCAACGGGTTTAGAGATAGCCCCTTTTATCCAAGTTATCAAAGACTGACAAACGTTTATGTACATTTGTACTTTCAGAAATGTGTAACTAGGCAGTACATATAACTGTAGTCTAATTAACGTATCTATATAAACAAAAACGTATAAATTAGCTGTGTTTGTAAACGTTTCAGTGAAAAAATTGCCAAAATTTGTCTGCTTATGATCACAATCTGAGTTTGTTGACATAGCGTTAAATATTTTTAATACATTTTCAACAGGTGTTCGCATCAGCGGAGAGTTTTTTCTTTTGAATTTCTTTTTTAATCAGCTCGCAATAAATTGATCTTGTCTAAGTAGGTGAATGAAAGCAGGTACAAAACATAAGACATAAATATAAAGAAAACCTTGATTTAAAAACATTTTAACTAAACCGTGCCGCATTGCACAGTCAAATTATCTCAGAATTTACGCATCTTCTCCAGGAATAGGGGATTATTTAGAAAACATGCTTAGTTTAAACATTCAAACTAGAGCACAATTTACGGCAACTTTTTAAACACATTTTCCATCGGGGTCCCCATCAAGAGCGCTTGAAATATGACGCTCTTTTATACTTCAACACTTCCGTCCAAAAAAACCTATTTTAAAGAAATTGTTTTACAAAATTGTACAATTGTCTGATGTCGAGAAGGGAGGACATGTACATAATACAATATTAGGGTCTCATAGACTCGCTACATGTTGAACAGATTGCGCTTGATTGCCCCGAGGGGACGCACTGATTCGATTTTGACGTTTTTATTGGGTAATATTGATATACTTTGTGATTTGGAGCAGTGTCATGGGTTACGGTGTAGTCTATTGAAGGGTCAACTTAATAAACCAGTGATAAATAAACCTTATTGATAGATTATCTATTGTTACACACTTTGCGAGTCACCTATGGATTATTACTTATGAAACTAAACTGGATAGTTGCAAATATATTCAAACTTTTAACATTTACGTTTTAATTTTAAACGTTTCAACATGCCATGGCCTAATGCGGTTGGTATGTACTATATTTACCGTTAAAAATCTTGCAGATTTCTCTTAGAGTTAACAGTTGAAACAAGCGATAATAATTAAGTAAGAACACACGCAACTTTCATTGAAGCTATAAAATATTGCTTGTTCCAGTATCTTATTTTAAGCATCTATATTTAACTATTGGTAGTTATTATAATATAATTTTGTTTTCCATTACTTATGGTGGCGTTTGATTTGGTTTTATAACAATTTTAAACAATCGGTCTCCAGTCTGATGTTATAAAGCCAGGTAGAACAAATGGAAGTCGAGAATAATTCTAAAATATTGTAAAAACAACGTCCGCTGTGACCTTTGAGTGTAAAAATGTTGTAGCAAATATATTTCTTTGAAACACGCCTAAAGATAGATCAAAAGAGTCTTTACGCGTTCGAGGCATTGTCTTCATGCCGTGAATATTTTTTAAGCGAGGCATGTCCCAACAGGGAACGGAAGCGGATCTCGCTGTGTGAATAGAATATTGACTCGGACTCCGATACAACCCGACAATTTCAAATATATTATAGCATTTTGATTTTATTCTATTTTCGATATCGGTTAGTAGAGTGTTCTTCGCATGACTTTAATTAAAATCATACAATATACATACCGTACCTCATGTACGGTATCGGGAATTTGTACATCAAAAACGACTAAATTATATTTAACGGTTTAGATACGGACACCATACATACCATACACTGGATGTTATTTACTAGATTAATTATTATAAAATGCACTATTTTTCGTAGAGTAAGATTGATAATTGTGTTTTCTAGTTGGGACTGTGTTGTATCATATTGTCGCTATGTCTCCAAAGCGCTGTAGATATATTTTTAATTTTGATTTGATAACGATGTTATTCTAAATCAATATTTTGTCACGGCAAGTGAACGATTGAGAGGAGTTAGGCCATATAGTCGACCACGCTGGCCGAGTGCGGGTTGACAGACTTTACATACCATGAAATGCTTACAAACCTCTACGGTACTTATGCAGCTTTTCCTAACTATGTTTTCCTTCGCCTTAATAGTGTGTTATACATATAAAGGAAGTGCACAAAGGGCGTTCGTTTTAGAGTACGTAATCAAATTATATTGTATCGAATAATTATCAACGAAGTGGACTTTAGGCCTAACCGTAACCAATAAAACACGATTATCCGTGGAGCTGATAAGACTTTAGGTATTTATTTTTAAAACAGTACGTAATCTGTTATCTGTACAATGTACAATGCTAATTAAATATTATTATTTTTTATTTAATGAGCTGTTCTGTACGTCTCCAGGTGGACTATCTTTCACTCCACTGATAAGGGAATATATTGCTAATTGGACAATAGCACAGAGCAGTATTAATTGCAAATATAAATTGTGCTAGGGTCAACATTGGTACGCATTTTAAAGACATCTAGTACCAACTCAGCGAGTCCTTGGGAATATCTAAAATTTATTTTAACTTGCAAGGAAATTATCCAAACAATGTACAACTTAATAGTTTTAAAAGTTTAGTGTAAATTAGAAATAAACTCCATTGAAGAATTTATAAATAAATGAATATATTTTCCATTTCCAGTGCGATGAAGGTGGCGGCGCCGCCGAGGGCATCAAATGCGAGCCCCCGGAGCCCGAGGAGCCCCGCACCATGCAGAAGGTGCCTTCCCTGTCCGACCTGTCCGATCCAGAGGCATCGCTAGGTAAGCAGTTGATTTTTTAATTTATTTTACACAAAAGAGGTTGTAAGCGTGCAGGTATGCTAATTGCTACAAATGAGACTTTATTCTAACTCAAACCTTGTATTCCCAAATTAAAAATAAATACAGGATATCATTTCATACAAAAAAAAATTTTAGTCTTATTTGTGAATACGTAACCGAGTGGTTAAAGCCATACGTGTGGCTGGTTCAAGAATCGTTTGAGAAAAAAATAGAAAACTGATCATATTAAAACATGTTACGGCTACCGCGTTAGTAGCCTATAGATTGGGGTATATAAAAAAGGACTTGAAACTATTTAGATATAGGATCATGTAAATTATTTAACCTATAATAAATTATTTCCAATACTAATGGACAAAATGTTACGCCAAATTCAATTAAGTGTACGCATAATGTGCATAACTAGCAATTATTCGTACTAAAAATAAATATAATTATTTAACAATTAATTATCAACATTTCGTAAATATTCAGTTTATTAGAAGGAGAGGCAATAATTCTGTCTTATTCCAATCAACAGTTATTATGCCTTAAATCGATCGAGAATAATTGATGCGCCTGATAGTAGACATTTCCTTATAGCTCGACATTACTCATCAATGTCACAATGTATTGTATAAATCAGCAAATATGCATAATAATTATGCAGATAGAAATACTGCCGTGCTAAGTCAAAAGATGCTGTTTTAAAAATTGACTACACAAAATGTATGAAAACGATAAATTCAAAAGTATATTTTTTCACTAAACCATAATCAACTGTATGCCTACAATATTAGAAAAATGTCGTAGGTATTGTTCAATTGAATACAAATATCTCAGTATATTTTTAATATTGCCACATATTTCACTAAAACCAAAAGGAATTTAAAAATAATTTATTGATCAGTATTGAAATCGTACCTAGAGAACTCATATAATTATGGAATTAATAAAACAACTCATAGTTTTATTTCACTTTATTCATTTTTTAAATTTTCATCACTCTCTAACATCCATTCTCAAAAATTCTTAACAGACCTGTACTTTACCAAGGTTCATGGGCGGCTTTGGTAATACCCTATCACCAAAACCGCTTACACTAATAAAAATCAAGAAGCTATTAATCAAATTTGCCAATCTCATATCACCTGAACCGCTTATTCTATAAAAATCCTAAGGAGCATATGTAATTTGAGTGAAGGTCCCCAGTTGTCGAGTATCCGTTACGTAGGCGAGCTCCGGGCTCCCCATCAGTAGATTTACCGACGATTACCGAGGAGCGGAAGAACATCAGCTGTGTCCGCGATGTCCGTTATCCCGTCCTGTCTGTCAAGGAACTCATTTTTCAAACACTACAGTAAGAGAAGATAGGTTAGTGGCTACACTTATGAATTGATGTGAATCTCGGGGTAGGATTAGGATGCGTTTTGGTAACGGCAATTTACGTGAAATTTTTAAGCACAATATGTAATTGGTATTTTAAATATTAATTATTAAAACAGTAAATTAAAATCAATATTGAATTTAAAATTGTAGAGTAAGTACCGTTATTAAAATTTGCAATTTGCTACCCTTGAATAGACACAAATATTTTTTTCATTTATGTTGATATTGACAGTATCAATGACATACAAGACCGGAAAACATGCTGTCTATTTCATTGAACTTATTTTCATTAAAATGCAAAATTGAATTTTCAGTAACATTTTATACACATAACGTAGACCTAGCTGCGTAGTCATAGACTAGAAATGATTAGCAAATAGTGAAGCCCGAATAGGATAATGCGGCGCATCCTTGTTAGTGACATCGAGTGCAGTTTCAGGGCAGTAGCCTGCTGCTTTCATAACCCCATTTACATCGATTCAAAATCCATTTATCTTGTTGAAGAGCGGCCAATTATAATCTCGGATCATGATGCACCTGCGTGGATACCTGTAATCACTCGTAACATCCTGTATAATGCTTTCAGCAGGGATTTTAATTGAGAGAAGGATGTGGACTAGATTGTTTCAGTTATGTATGTCAACCAGTGTTACATACATTGATGTTCAAGAACGTTGCATTGTTTAAGGTTTGAGGTAGATCAAACCTCACTAGCTAATGCGGTTTAGTAGGAAGAGCAATATTATTTTTTTATTGTATTTTATTGAAGTTTCAGATTAGGATTTGGACCTAAAATCTCTAAATCTTCCCGTTCCCATCAAACAGCATGTACATAAATGCTCTGTCGTGTTTCGGTTTGAAGGACATTGTAGCCAGAGTAACTACTGGACATAGACTTAACATCTTATGTCTCTCTTATGGCGAGTAAAGTGGAATGCCAAGCATTCTTTGTAATTCATGGTGCTGTTTGGTGTTGCTACTGTCCATGAGCGTTCTTACCACTTACCATCAGGCGAATGGTATGCTCGTCTCACAAATTTATCACAATAAAAAATCTTTTAGTATGCTTATCTGAAACTAGAACCGAAGGAGAAAAGTGTAAAGACGGGTAACCCCACCACTATGAAGGATGAATTATCCA
Organism: Theretra japonica; assembly: GCA_033459515.1. Classification (NCBI taxonomy): domain Eukaryota; kingdom Metazoa; phylum Arthropoda; class Insecta; order Lepidoptera; family Sphingidae; genus Theretra; species Theretra japonica. The sequence continues at coordinate 5,480,675 of CM065951.1, read as the reverse complement.
GAAAAGAGAGAGCCAAGAACCATGAAAAAGTGGGATATAATTAACGAATTGACTCTGTCTCGTTTAGTTTAAAGCTAGCTACATATTATGCTTACATATTTAAAAAATCGCTTATAATGTATTATTGCATTTGGAACAGTATACTTTAGCGAAATGGCAAATTACTGTACACATTAATAAAAATCATTATACAAAAAAAGATTAACACATATTGATTTATATATTATTTGGAACTGAACTAATCTTGCTAATTACTTCTAAAAAGCTCGTTCGGAAGCTTTGCAGCGCGGTTATCTTTTATATTTCTATTTTCCAAATCTGATCATTCAGCTATGCATGTACACCAGACCGATAAAACTTACCTTTATCCTTAGATTCCATGGTAAAACGAGCCCCATCAATCATACCGATCTTTATTTGTTTTCCTTCAATCTCCGTAAACATGGGCATTTCCATTACGGTCTTACGTTATTTCCCGATCGTGTGGAATCAGAACACTAGTAATTTTATACTGACCCGGTTCAGCTGTTCGTACCCCCTCCCACTGGAAGTATTTGCACCTAATTAATGTACGTCAGGCCAATGAACTTGGTACAAACTTGTTTGTAGGACTGTACGATCACTTCGGGGTGGGCCGAGCATACGGGCCCATTGTTTCACGACTGTCTGTACGTATTTTGACGTGGGAACATCTCATTAATAGTTTATGAAGTAAACATTATTACTTTAATATCACATTTCATAATATTATATGGAGAGTCGTTAATGAAAATAAGTCAATGTTTGTGAAATATTTTAGTTGTATCCTTTTAAAACGTACTATTAATAAAATTAGTTTAAAGCTGAAGTACTTCAACATTTTGTAAATGAAGAAACTGAATGTAGTAATGGATAAAAGAGGTTTTTTCTAAACAAATAAATTCGTGTTAAATATTTTTCTTAATAAGTAGGTACATTACTTTGTCTCTTATTTAATGTTGTTTTTCTTTAAAACACGAAGTACAAGTCGAGTTTATATGTTTAAATATTTAAATAAAAGTATGCAATATGACAAAAGGATATATAAACTATACTCTTATGTATTCGTCATATTTTGAAATGCGAAATAATTATTAACGATCAAACATTATATACCTACAAATCCTACTGAAAACTCCGTTTTTACAATGGAATTTAAAAAACAACATATTGTTTGCATGTATCGGATATCCTGTTTAATAAAAATCATTAATATTTGATAAAGCAATCAACCGGAACAGACCATATATCACAGGATTTTCCTCAATTATAAAAAAACTGTGAATTGCAACCCTAAGTTGAAATCAAACTTGAATGAACGTGATGGACTCGCGTCGCGTACGTTGATACGGCTGTTCCGGACGAATTGACCTCGCCGCGCGCGTCAAGCGTGTTACACCCAGTAATTATAATGCTTGTGATTGTTAATGCGTGGCAACCCTATTAATGTAACGCTTATGTATTACATTACGCTCTGCATACCACTATTGACATTTACAATATTATGGACAATGTGATATCATCCTCAATACTACCATGATAATATTTTAATAGATATTTGTATTAAAAAATGATAAGTCTGATCTTTTTATTATCAGTCATGCGTTATTGTTTAATATTGTGAATACAGCTAAATCAAATCTTAAGAGATAAATAATGATGCATTTTAAAGAGCTAACTGCAATGTCGAGCTAAACAAAGAGGGCCCAAACCTGTAGAAATTTTTGACCATGTTATGAGAAATTCCATTAATTAAGAAACTCTGAAATCACATGTAACTTAGAAAAGAATTAGCCTTTTTTTCGGCGCAATTAACTCTTTCTACGTTACAACCGTCGAAATTAGCTTTATTTATCGCAAATTAGTAAATAGTAAAAAAGTGAAATTTATTTTTAAAGAATTTATTTATAACTACAAATGTAAAATGAAATGAATAACAGGACGGGGCATGGAACATCGATCTTATTCCAAACACCATTCATCCATACGTTGCGACACTATACAGCTCTACTTTACGCAAAATTTATTACAATTTAAAAATTCCAAGATTTATGGTGCACTATATAAAAGAATTTAACATTTTTTATCGGAAGCAACATATCAAGGTCCTGGTGGGTGTTTAAAAATGATATGATGTATGTCGAACGGAAAGAAGTGAAGGCACACCAATAAAAATATTAAATAATTGTTAAAGATCGTAGAGACATGAAACTTTTAACACAATAAAAGAAATATATTTAGATATTTATTTTTATTTCACATTAAGCCGCTGAAGTGTATTGGAAAATATCCGGTATGAACTGCTGCGGAAAATATAGACGTATTCTTGGGATTCGCTTCTGCGATTCTTGGTAACAACTGAATTAGATCGAGTACACAGAATTCATGTAGCCTTTCCTTAAAAAAATTCTCACATCCTTTAAAAGGCATGGCTTATTTTAGACATTATGTCGGAAACATAAACGTACCTTAATGTGTTCGATCTTGATGTACGTCATCACAAATCTGATGCACAAATATAATATTAAAATATGTATGTGAACATGTTTCATTAACTTTCGGATTTTTCTATTAAATTTCCACTCTAATGTATTTTCACCTACCTACATAATAAAAATAATAAATAACAGTACAAAAATTAAAATTTAAGTTGTAGAGCAGTGAGAATTCGCTTTCATTGATTCCAATGTGCTTTTAATGATTATAAGAAACCATATTTAGATTGATCGATCCATAAATCGAACCCGCTAAACCCAACCCATTTGCCAAAAACCTTCTGCAGTAATATCACAGCACGGAAGCTTTTTCAATAAGTTTCTATAAATAACCAATATTTTGGTTAAAAAAACTGCGATACAGTACGTAATTACATATTGACAGTGGCGATATGATATCGGTGTTCTAGCCAACGAGAACATTGTAGCTAATTTGTTCGACGCTATCTGGTCGCGCACCCGCCGCGCCGCGCCGTGACTCATCGTCACATATTACTATCTATTTACATATATACGTGTGTGATCAAGCTGTGAATATCAAACGGCCGAGAATCGTTCAAATATTCGTGTTATGTCACCCATTATGTTGTATTATCCTTATTTGGTAACATTTTAAATGGCGTTTTAAAAGGTATTTTAATTGCAATTGTTTTCCAGTCGCCATAGACTGCCAAACACTATTTTATAGCAGAGCTGACCAATTTCGTTCTTTAAAATAATTTTCTTTGTTCTCTGTAAACATAAAAATGTTTCATTATTAACAATAGGCAAATTCATGATAAGCCAAAAATTTGCTTCGCCGATATATCCATAGCTATAAGAAATGCCAAAGTTATGATATCACTAAATGATTAATCATAATTTCTTGTAATATACACATGACATAGTATGTTTCCAACTGAACAATATTTATTTATCGGTATTTTTTTAATGATTTTTCAACAAAATCCTTTCAAACATGAATGCAGTTTCAGATACTATTCAGAAACCGCAGCATTACTAAAATTGGGTCAGCAAATCACACGCCCTTTACCTACGCAAAACCTTGCATTCACGATCAACTTTTACGCGACCAACATCCGTACGTTTGCGAAATAATAAAAAAATGCAACAAATTCTTGTCAACACATGTTAGCTCAGGATGTTGCGGTGTCCACTTCCTCGCGGGAATGTTGATCGAGTCGCAGGATGTTGCCAAAACTACGCCCGGCGTATTTTCTTCAGCAACACTAAAGTTACATAGCGTTTCGTGGAAAACAATAATTATTTAACAGTTTACAAACATTGCGCAAGGTTTTAGGTTGCGCTTTGTTATTTCATTCATTGAGGCTAAGTTTGCTTAGGAGCTTGTTTTATAACGAGATGTACTAGCTTGGACAAAGTTTTGAATGAATATTGAGGCCATAATAATTGTCGTCTACATAGATCAGGTGAAGGAAAATGCTTCGTTGTAAAATACTTTGATAGACGAAATATAATTTCCGTTGTGATGAATACTGTCAGTAAGTTAATAAGTAATAGCTTATAAATTAAAAAATGTCTCTATAAAGTACAGATGTTAAAAAATATGTAGGTACATATAATGCTATGTTAAAACATTAAATGTATATAAATAGTCATTAGAAGCCCCTTCTTTTCTCTGATGGAGGTTTTGATGTATAACGTTCTCATCCAATAAGGATCTCGTAAGACTTCTCTTTTCCCTCAAAAATTGCCTCTCTTGAATTTTCCAATTATAGGAATTACAGCGAATATTATTATCAAGTTACATTGACATGATCATAATACATCTCTATCAATGTGTAATAGATTTAATCAGCACTGTTTAATGAGAAAATACGATTTCTGAGATCTAATTTCTGATTATTGAGCTAATAAATTGTTATCATCAAATTCAATGAAATATTTTCCTGAAACGGTCTTATTGCGAACTACACATTCTGGTTTATACTTGAATCTTATGCTGTGTGCGTTCTATTTATATTACTTCAGATATAGACATTATAATGTAACTCAATATCGTGGCGTGCTAAGTAGTTTTTTATGCTCGATCAAGTCGAAACAGAGTTTCGTGTGTCACCTGGTTTGTGAGAAAAAAAATCAATTTAGCCTTTATGTTTGTTCCCATACAGTTTTATTTTGACTGCGGCTGGTGATTTTTAATATTTTTTACGACACAACGACACATGTGGAAGCTGAAACGCTTGCGTGTCAGATGGTGCGGCTGTAATCAATGGTGACACTGTATGTAAATTTAATTTATCGTTCATAACTCGAGATATACTACCTAACTGCATATGAAACATTGCCATGGGATTTTTATTGAGGTTTCGAACTCAAGTTATATTCGAAATCAGAACACCGATTGCTTCGCATCACTCTGCGGTTTGCCCCGTACCAATCACGAAATATTATTTTCGTGTGCATAGTTGCATACCGCTTCTATGATGTTTCCTAGTAATTATTCATTGATTTACACTTTGTTTAACCTTCTAAAGGCTTTTAACTCAATTTCTACGCTATGCATTCAATAGCTATCGACCAAATGCCTAATGGATAAAATAGATGAAATATTTTTTACATTGCCTAAACAAACCTGGTATTGTATAAATAACTAGGCAATCTACACTGAAAAGTTGTTGCAAGTTACGTCAAAGTGTGTATACTTGTAAATTTCACTAAGCACACAACATTGCGATCAACATTGTGTGGGCGGTTATTTTAAATGAATGGCAAGCTTTCAGTTCGCAACTTTGCTAATACAAAGCCGCAGACTATTTCTGTCTAAGCCAGTTTGGATGTTGACATAAGAAAATTCTCATGAATGCCTACCACGTTGGCTCGAATAAACACGTGTTCGCACACACGGAAAGCGCGTCGCGACGCGGCAACGGCCGGCGCACACACGCACGCCCCCATTCATAGTTAGGTAGTTGTGAATGGGCGAGCGAAAGCTCTGAAACAGTATGCTCGCCTGGTACCGCTGGCGGACCAGTCGGCGGACATGTTGTTTTGTTTGTCGGCCGACGCTGACCGCTCGGACGATCCGCCAAGCTCTCGTCCGATACGCGCCTGAAGAAGCAAGAACGTGTTGTAATTTCCGTTGTGTCCAAACGAGCCGAATACACAGAACGCTATCAATAGAATACCTAGTAAAGCTAAAATACTACTTCATTCATATCTAAAATCAGGTCATGAGTTTCCTTGAAGAATGAAGACGCATCTTCACAGTTTATAAATAGATAACGTGGGATAAGATCATATATTTTTTGGAACATCATAATTGTTACGGCAGGATGTGATCAGAATAAATATTAATGATTGTTATCTATGAAATATAACAATAGAAAAGCGGCTTTCTCTCCAAGCATGTCTATTGAGTATAATAAGTTTCGGAGCGGAGGATACCGCTAGCAACAGGAAAAGAAAATATTTTTATTAATTTGGCTTATAATATTATGATATCCAGGGGTTTATATGTGATGCGCGGCACGTTAGTCTCCGCCTGTGCGCATCTAAATGGGCTGTTCGTCACCTCGGCCCAGCGCCTACCGTGTAGTTTGCATACTAATCCACTCAGCGACACCACGCTCAACGATAAATTTCATATTTTTATATCACTGAGACATTAAAAGTTTCTTTTGTGTGGAAGGTTTATCAACCCGAGCGTTGGCTTCGAGCAACAGATAGTTGTTCATAAAATAAGGAAGTTATATGAAGCTATCTGCTCTGCGAATCGTTTTCAATTGTCGTCGTATGGTTCCTGTGATCCGATGACCTTAGTATTCTTGGCAGTTGCAAGATAAGGAAAGCACGACCCGCATAAATAATATGATTCTAATAAACTTATTTACTGTACGTAGTAAAACAAAATGATCCTGATGTCTTAACATTATCTTAATGCTCTTTTCAAATCACCTACGGATAATAATAATGCGGGTATTAATATTCGCGCCTACCAACCTCTTGTAAAATAAATTCTAACTTTATTCTGAAGTTTGTGCCTTAATGTATGATTTATGGGCGCAATAAATCCATTGCTGACTCGTTATGATATACCAGAGACGTTTGAAATGTTGCCAACTTGCGGCAAATTACTGCCTACATACTTACAAAGCTTAAAATACATACCCTCCATAGTTCGCCGTAGACAAAAAACATAACACATTTTTATTAGCGTCGAATGTTATCGTGTTGAGTGTTTTTTCATTCATTGAATCTTGTTAGAGCTGGGAAATAGTAATGTTTACATATAAACAGCAGTTGTAAGTAATTACACGCATTTTTTCCTGTGTATTGCACCATTCAGAGCCCACGTTGGATCGGCTTCTGCTCTAAACAGTTTGTGATGCTGAGACGAAACAAAGAGCAGACCATGTCCCAGAATACCTTCTATAAACTGTGTACATTACTCTTTAATCGCTTCCGATATTTATATCTTACAAGACAATTTATATTAATCTTTTTAGCTATCGCGAAAATAAACTGGCCTTTTGTTATTCTTTTTCAGAAATAGGTTTTGCTTAGTCATTTGAAAAAAAATTTGAATATTTTCGTACATATAACAAGTACTTTACCATATTTTCATTACCAGTACACATTTTTTGTTTTAAAAAAAAGGATTTAATAAAATATTTTGTAATAAAATAAGTTGAAATTTTATAATTATGAATTCGACATAATCAAGAATTACGCGTACTCTGATAAGAAAATTTGTATAAAAATTACGCCAGAATATTTAAATAAGCAATCAAAAAAGTAGAGATAACTATGTAGTATGTAGGTATTTGATTAAGCTACGCCTACGCAAGTTTAAAAGAGCTTTCTATAGTAGCGACATCTACCGTTTATGCGTGAACTTTTAATGTGTTTAGTCAACTGTTTAACGATGTAATGCCGCGTGGTATCGATAGGTGGCAGTAACTTGTAACTTAACGTTTATAATTTCATCGTTCCACAACAGATGGCGTTGTTACATTAAATTATTTATTTCCAATAAATTAATACATTTTTATAGTTTTATAAAAATATTTTATACATGCCTTTATTTTAATTTATATTTATGTGATTTAAATATTTGATTGGTATATAAAAATTAAATAAAACAGCTAATTCACCGTTGTTAGTATTTCTGTTTTTTACACGCTTAGTTTAATTAAAAGAGAATATTTTTTGTAAAAATGTAGGATTTTTGGCTCCTATCCTAAACTTAATCTATGAAATAAAAGCAATTTTTTGACCTTCTACTATAAATAGCTTTATTGTTTTTTAAGTGTCGATAATCACCAATTAATTAATTAGTGGTAAAAATAATTTATAGAGCAAATTCACAAAATAAACAAAAACATGTACGGTGTGCAGACCGTTGTTTGTGTGGATGTGACGTCACGCGGCGGCGGCGCGGTACGGGGGTGTGCGGGAGGGGCCGTGGGAACCGCGCGGCAGGTGCGCGCGCGCCGGCCACTGATCCTGAACCCACACACGAACATGCGGGGTAACATGTTTTTACTGTAAACACTCAAAACACTCACACACACTCGCACCATCCTGTCCGTGGTGCCCGTTATTGTGAAAGTTCCGCTTTTCCAGCCTCTAGGATCTGTTGAGCTACTCTCTAATCAAATCTAACTCTTGGATAAAAATCAGCGTGATTTCAAGTCCGTATATCAGCTTGTATGGCAATGTCTAGCGCGAAGCCCCTCTGAATAGTTATATTTGAGTCCTTTGTGTCGTTAAATAAAGAAAAAACGATTGTAAATCAGGTCTTAATTAATTACTGAGCAATAAGAATTACCCGGGATTATCCTGAGCATAATTCAAACAGGAATAACAACTACTAGGACCTCTTTTCAGGCCTTTAATTAAACACAAATCTTACAACTGAATCGTATCAAAAAACATACTTAACAAATATAGCACTTCTAACCAGGCGACTAGATCGGAAAATGAAAAGTAAAAACAAAAAAATAATAAAAAGTAATAAAAAGTAATAAATTAAACTATAACACGGACTACCTCAATGGGTCCAATGTAGCCCTAAAATTTCTTTCAAATTTACCGTCCAGGGCACACTACACCCACGTGTTAATGAAGGAAACCATCGTAAGGAAATCCGAAACTCGTTATGCAAAGTTTCTAATCTGTGTGAAATTTTATCTGGGCCACTGATAACTTCGCAAAATAAAGTGGGTTGCCTCGGTCAAAGCCTGCTCGGGCCCTTATATACTTCCTGCAAATAAACAGAGTAACTTAAGTAGGTCAAAACATTAACGGCCTTATTCATAGACAGTTTTAAAACCTATTTAAGCTATCGAATGTTTTGTCCCTATTGAACGAGTTTTGAATTCAGTTTGAGCGAAAGAGACATAACATTCAATAACTAAAATAGATATCAAAACTGTCTATGAAAGTCATTAGACTCAAAAACAATCCGTTCAGGTAGAACCCGGAATGGAAATTACAAAAGTTCACAAGAGACAGATTTTTTCAAGATTATTTTTACTACTTTATAACAACAGCATTTAAACTAAGGGAAACATGTTTCCATTCCAAACATGCTACTCGTATACTCGTATATTCTGAATTCGAAACTAAGTAATCCAGCATAGAGGTATCACTTAAATTTATTTGACCATATCGATTTAGCCAAAAAACAAATGACAGTAAAGCTAAACCCGTATATGACACTTTGATTCTCACTTGTATCTTTATTTAGAATATACATGTCTTGTACATTAATATAAAGTTGCTATTATTACACTAAAACCAACAAAATTCATATTAAAATATAAAACTGTGGGACTTGTCTGCGAAAAACTCCATTTACCTTGAAAATCCAATAAAGTGAATAATTAACGTTAAAAGCGTACCACTAAACGCATTGTTTGAGCAAGTTTTAAAACCTCTGGTGTAATTAAAGTCTGTAACTTCGTTAGTGAGTGACCGCGCGGAGGGCGGCGCTGCTCTCCTCAATAAAAGTGGATCAAAAATTAGATTCCTCCTCCGTACCATCGAAAAGGGAGTTTTTGCCCTTTGATGTCAGAAAATAAAGTTCACCTCTTTCCAGTAACTTGATAGACCGCTTTTCGCTTGCAGCTATGGAGGAAAATTTACCCCACTTTGTGCGTCGCTGCACTTTAATTGAGAACAGTTCCGGTTACCCGAGCCTGAAAATATAGTTTCAAAATTAAGGCGCATTGGAAAATAAACGTGACTTTCTTTAAACAAGACTTTGAAAACGCTGTTATAGATCTAACTTCCAACCAATCTCAGACTCGTATTGAATTCTCTTGACTCTACCGTTTCATCAATCCAAATATAAAAGAGACATTTTATAAATATATTTCTAATAAGATTTCCTAGATAGGCCAACGTCTCAATAAGCCATGAGTAATGTTATTGTTCAAGAAGCAATCTGGCGGAGAGCAGCGCCAGCACTACTCGCCCGCGGCTGTGTGTTCACTGCTCGAGTGGACGCGGAGCGCCGTGCGGGGCCGGCCCGTGCTCTACATGCACAATGATTAATTTATTGTTAATGAGCAGGCAGTTCTGTTTAACTATTAGTGAGTGGCCAGCTTACGCCCCTAGCGGTTACTTTTAATTGCATCGCCTTTGCCGTGTCAACAAAACATTTTTTACACGTGCTCCTACGCCTAATGTATTAAAAATATTGTTTAACTTTATCATTTAATACAATCTTAAAACGTGTTTGGCATCAAGTTTTTGTTAATTTGTAAAATACGAGTTTATCTAATTATAATCGATAAATCTCAATGAATATCAAAAACTGTACTATGGACGTGCTACGGTTCCCTTAGCAGTTTTATGATAATAGACTTAAATCTCGTAATCTTATATAAAAAAACTGAGAATTAAACTCCCAACTTCTTTCTCACTTTATTGCAAAGACAAAATGATCAAATGGTGTTCATGTTCTTTAAAATAAGCCTATTTTTGCAACCAATGGTATAGTTACAGAAATTTCTTGGCACTTCACTGCATTCACCTAATGCCTTAATTCATAAATATTCAATAATATTTTGCGTACGTCAATCATTCTATTTTCAGGAATTTGCTCTATATTTAATTCATTGAATAAACGGATTATTTGGCACAAACGATTATGTTTTAAAATACACCAGTTTACGGAATTACTGCTTTAAAATACTGTAATTTATTTAAGGCAGCATGGCAGGGAAAGTATGTTTGTACAGTAGCCTGCATGAAGGACACTAATGATGGGATTCCAATGACGAAACATTTATTTAAATTAATAGGTATACTATATCGCTGTAATGCTTCGACCAAGGTCAACTTTGGCGGTTTTTCGCAAGTAGATACCAACATACATGGTATTATAATTTAATTCAGTTTTGTTACCAGTTCATGATATTTGTGATCATCCAACCGTGTTGTAAAATATGGAACTGACGTGCCCTTACATAATATCTAACAACTGATTTATCTCGTACAGAACTCTTAGAATTAATATATATTCATAGTCTATGGTTCGTTTAAAACATTTTATTACATGCATCTAATAACAAGAATCGTAGTTTTAATAAATTTATAAAATAGAAAACAATTTAATATTATTATTAATGGTTTAAAAAATAATTTTAAGTACATGCTACTACAAATTTATAACTCGCACATAAATTGATTGACACGTTGAACGCTTTCACGTTATTTGAGAAAGGATTGAAGGCAGTTATTAGAAAGCCGTTTCACTTATTACTTTTAAACATCGTTACACGAACTAATTACAACTATATAGCTAAGTATCCATCTCCGCTGTTTACTGGTCAAGATAATATCAGAAAATTACGTTCAAATATTTCTGAGGGCTTTTATCGACCTATGCGATGATCAAAAATTTTAGTTGACTTTTCATTGATGCGCATTTACGAAAATAATATTGTCGCAATTGTGTGTCATTCTGAATATTTCATGAAAGAGACATTTGTTTATTTTTAATTGAATATATGCAAATTCTTACAAAAAACTTTTGCTAAAATTGATGATAATTCGGGGAGTAATAATTTTGTCGTTAAGTTTTCTCGATGTCTGTTAATTACATGAGACTATATACAAAGGCAGGAAGTTCGTAGTTTCACGGGGCAGTACTGTAAAAAGCTACTATTAAACAATGACTTATTCAAAATTCGATACGATTTTCACCATTGTTTTACATTCTTTTTCTTCTAACATTTTATTTTGAAAACTATAAATGTATATATTCGTGGATAAAGTTTTATTTTCATACCTGCATAACCTAATTAAGGTGGTTATGCAAGAACAAATTAAAAATAAACTGCAACATGACTCTACCAGTAAGAACTATCGTGAAATCTCACTTTTATGTGGAATATGAACAGTTGCTTTGATCCCCATGATTTTTATATATCGCAGAAAACTTCAGGATCTTTAACATACATACGTAATAAGAGAAAATTAACATAGCTTTATCTAATTGTGTAATGCCTGCAAACATTGTAACTTCAACGCGCCACAAATGAAGCTCAATATATATATTTTTCTACAATGATATTGCACTACCACTAGTTGTAGGATCCTGGAGTACAGTTATCCAGTTTTAAACTGTTTCTTGTTTTTCTTTTTTAATTTGCAAACACATGGTAGGTAATACAACATAAATTAATTACTTACGAAGGGATTTTTTTTATCAGCCCATATACGTCCTACTGCTGGGCACGGGCCTTCTCTACAATTGTGAGGATTGATTGAGAGTGGTTAGGCCATATAGTCCACCATGCTGGCCTAGTACGGGTTGGCGGACTTACATTACATACAAGGGATTAGAATGTTGTATTCCTAGGCCATTCGAAAACATGTTATAATACTCTGTTATTTTCATTTAATAAAATTGAATCAAGTAATTTATCGAAAACATTGATTGCTGATACTATTTTTTGCACTGGAAGGTGAGGCTATTAAAAATGTGAACATCGCGTGTGCGCTCACTGACGCGCGCCCAATATTGTGTTGTAATGTATCCCTGAAGATTCGTGGAACATTGCCCCCGATATCATCGGTTTGATGTGATGAATCACGGGTATAATCCATTCTCTATTGTAAACTAAACGCCGAGCACGTGTGGTTTTCTAATGCCATTTATTCAGAATTTTACTGTTGTATAGATGTTATGGGTATGTGAAGTTTGATAACTTGCGATAGGCCATCGTTGCGGAATATAGGCTAGGCATATGCGATTTTTTTATTATAGATTCTTGAGCAGCAGCAGAATAAATGAAATATAAATCATATGTATTAGATTTCATGACGTATAAGTCTTTTCGATCTCAAAACATTTAGATTGGATCAAATACTTGAGGAACCAAACACCCAACCTCTCATTTCTTCGCCAGCGTCTTGACTATGCCGTGTAAACCGTCAAGATAATGTTCAAACACGATATTTTCATGAGTAAACAAAAAAAGCCTACGGCTTAGTTTCCCGGTCCGTTTCCAAAAATACAGAAATAAACGTATACAGTATTTTTCGAATTTTCCTTTCACATTTATATAAAGAGTAGGTACTAGATATATTCTTCTAATATTAATATTGATAATAAACGTATTAATCGGTGAGAGGAAAGGAAATAGGTAGAAACACCGGCGTGGCGAGGAGAAAGGCCGGGGGAGGCAAGCAATTTCTTAACATAATTAATTGCTTAATTCTCATTATAATTATATCTTGTTAGACTGCAGATATCTACCTCTATATTTTATAATGGAAATGTTTAAGAAATAAGTTTATTTATTTTAAGAAACATTGGTCATTTATTTTAACTATAAGGGAAATCTTGCAGAAACTTGCCTCGGAGCTCCGTAGTAGTTTTTCAAAGATTAGAACAGAGCGGTTAACTTATATTCAGCCGAGTTTCTAAGTTTTATAAAAGCTGTTAAATTTAAAAAAATAGGCCAAATTATTGCAACACGTATAACAATCAAATTCACCCCACTTATGTTAGTACGTAACAATTAATTTACTTCGCATTTATGTGTGAGATGAGAAGTAGAAGAAGCAGTCGAGAAGTAATTGAATTTTTAACTTGTTATATGTGATTATCTGGTTGGCGTGATCAGCAGGTGAGGTCGTGAAGAGCAAGTAGCATGTTCGCACATTACTGATATGTACATCGGCGAGTCACGCTTCGTGCATCAAGTCTGAGCCCCGTAAATACATCAAATGTAATTGAGAGCACGTATTAATGCCTTAAGAATGAACCCGAAAGTAATGGGACATGTTGAAGTGTCGAATTATTTGTATGATTTTTTGTACTGGATTAGGATAATTATTGTAGTTGCCGATCACTTAAAAAAAAACAGCTTTTCGCTGTTGCTACAATTTTTTTTCAGTCTCTTTAAATATTGTTGAAGAATCTTGCTAGTATTTCATAATAATGAGTTGGGAATCGTTTCAAAAAAAAAAAACATTAAACCAGTATTTTTATTTACGGTAAGCACATTTCAACAACAACAAAAAAATCACTGACCAGTATTTTTATTTACGGTAAGCACTGGACAATCTCGATAGCTGTTACCCTATGTGGGAGAGCGTTGTTCTTTATTTAAAAAGCGGCAATAATCATGTGCGTTCACCTGACGTAAAGTGCAGACTGCACATGCACTCAACTTATCTTATTGTTACCCATTTTATCCGTTAATTCATCAAAACCAAAGATCAACTTATTTCAACTTTTACTGTATATTCAAAGCTAACATTTGCATGCAACAAAGTAGCCGCTCAATTAATAATCTCTGAGCGCAATTAATAAATCTCGTTTATTGTCAAGTGACTTATTTTCTGGGATTGCTAAATTGTCTTTAATTAATTCTAATTGAGAGTCCTTTCGTGTCCTTTTGCGTTAAACGTTATTGCAATCGCCCGCATCGACACGTTCTCAGAGAATTCGACCCCCATGCTGTAACGCACGGTTTGTGTGCATTATAAATTCACACGAAGCCAACAAACTAAATATAAATCGATTCCTATAGAACATTTCACTTGCGACCAAAAAAATAAACAGTATGAAATGCGACGGCGCTTCCTGTTTACACCGTTTAACACCAAATCGCTACATTTCACCTTGTACGCCCGTACGTACTGAACAGTCAATGCGTTTCTGGAAGGCGACCAGATTAGCTGGCGGGACCGCGCCGCTACATTTTTGTTTCCACAGAACAGCGGCGATTGGGTGTCGCGCGGTGCCACAAAAGAAACAATATAGCCACTACTGTTTACCGAATCGCCGTGTAATATTTCACTAGCTAGAAATCCGGTGGCTGTTTTTCCGGGCTTCCCGGCACATCCACAATGGCGTCCCTTCCGGCCAGGTTCCCGCCAAAACAGAAATAAACTGACCCAGTTGCGCGGCAGCACGTCCGCCGCGCGCTCGCCCTCTACATCTGCATTTCCGGCTAGCTTGTCATTTTTTATGGATTATGATTTTTTCAATCCGGTTGTCATAATGAAACATCGTGGAACTAATTACGTCTCGCCATTCCAACTGGGTTTATTTTTCTGTAACAATATATAGAAAGTTGTTCAATATTTAAAGTTATATCATGGCAGCTTTTTTAAAAGTTTACGCCATAGGGAAACCCTAGAATGATTAAATAACACTGGGCTTTACAAGTAATGTCCTCTTTACGTAATCAAAACCTAGGCTAACACATTCTACTGCGATCTAGCTTACGCGATATAAACTTCCTTATCAGAATGCAGATTGTGCATTTGTTTTAAGCCAGTATTACCTTTATTTCATAGCTCAATAAATCTCATTATGAATAAAAATCGAGCGGTTAACAACTCAGTTTGTAAAAGGCGTTCAATGGCATGTGTTGTTTGACGCTGCACTGCTCCAAATGTAGAATGTAAATCTTGAAGAAGATGAATCTGATGACAAAATTCACGATCTCTGTCACATATCCTTAGTCAAAGCAAGGAGCACTAAAGACGACAGGCTGAACTGAAAAAATAAATACTATTGTAGCATCATAGGCCATTTGTTAAATTTCCTACGCAGTGCATTGTACACCGCATCTGGTGTCATAATTTCAACAAGTCTTCATTGCAATATCATTTTCACCTATGTAGGAGTTTGAGCTATTGTTCAGACATCACAAACAACTGAATCGGGACTCATGATCTAAGAAATATTACTTCTAACATCGATTCTACGAAATATAATTTACTTTCAAGAATAAGATAGCCTCTATTCAATCGAAAATTCTCGAAATACATACTTCTACATATACCGAATAATATCCAGTATAGACAAGAATATACAAACATTTCAGTTGATTTCCAAGGGGGTGCGTATAGCAGCGGTACGTCAATGAACACTCGCATGAAGACGTTTGCATAACCGTAGTTTTTGGAGCGGAAAGGGACTTGAAGCGAGTTGCCTCACTGTACTCTGACCTTGGCGTGGCGAGCGGCGCAGTGTTCATCGGATGACCTACTATTTAACATCTGGATGTTTCATCAAAGGCTCTTTTAGTCTGCTACTCACTGATGTACTATATTAGTTCTAGACGGTAATGAGGTGTTGGTGAAAGACAGTATTTTATTTATATTAATGATATTTAGTTAGACAAAGACACTCTACAGTTCTGATTCCACATTAAGATATACTTCTTGTATCGTGTTAGAAACTACGAGAGATTTTTTGCAGTCACAAACATTATGATCCGATACAAATAGGTCTTTAATTTGCAAATATATAACTGAATACGAAGAACATACTCGACACTCAGTTTATTTGATCTTAACTTAGAATTGGGAAAAATTCCGATTAGAAATAAGTTAGATTAACCAATTGGAATACAAGAAATAAAGCTGCAATCACACCGATCACAACGAGCAGTGCATATAGTGTGTGAATTTAAAGTGTAAACTATAAGCCAAAGAGAGATCGTCTAGACGCGCCCCCGCCCGCGCCGGAAGCGGCTGTTACGAAATTAATGCGGCTCTAATTAAATAACAAGCCGCCGGTGCCGACCGCCATGTTGTCGTTACTGTCAAAATAGAACTCCTCCGTCAACAGTAGCCCACTTCTGTACAAATGAGAAACTAGTGTTCCACAGCGCCAGCTTTGAAACCATTTGGACTCGCGCCTTCTTGCCTGTTTATAACATAATACATTGTGGTATTGGTGTGAAAAACGATTGATCACATAAAGGCTGTTTGTAAACTTTATCTTGAACAGCAAAATCACATGTTTGCGAAGTGTAATTTTTGACACCATTTCAATCATGTATGTTGTGTAATTAGATTAAATGAAATTTCAGTTTTTAGGTTAATTACATGCTTAAAGAAAAACTTATAATATAATATACAAAATACCCTACTCGTCCGCATCTAATAATTCCAAGGCTTGGTAATCTAGAACGGCATTTTCGCACGCAACGAAAGATTTTACAAATTGCCAAAATGTTCAACTTAGAAACAAAACCATTTTAACAAAATGTAATACTCACCTAGCCTAACAACATTTGCGGTTGAGATCTAATGACACTGCAGACCAGCGCATTATGTGTTAAATTTTCAGGAAGTACACAAAATCCATATTTATCAACCACAAAGACCATTATTGTCACTCGTTAGAACAAAAATCGGTCTCAGGCGAGATAAGAGCGCGGCGCGTTTGTCGGCGTACATCAAAGCACGCGCGCGTGTCTCCACATTTGTTCGGGGAACGAAAGGTCCCAAGTTCGAGTCCGGCTAATCAACCGTCGATATGTCGCACTTAGCTACCCATTCCTGGAATACCGGCCCAATAAAAACGCTATGCGCAGTTGTTGCATGAATTGGATTCTTGCCATTTTATAACGAAAAGTAATTAATAAATACACTTCGAAAATTACTTTACTAACGAGAATTGAAATTTTCTAAATTCACGAACATAATAATAAAGGTTACATGAGTAGTTACGTCAGAAAATAAAGATGGGTCGCAAAGGATTATTGCGCGAGAGTTCTGAAGGAGTTATAGCTTTATTGGTTCGCGAATCACGTTCGAATGTTACGTGCGGTAGTATTTCAGAAGCAAGTTTTGAGTAGTCGATGGGATAGTCATTACCGTTGTTATCTGTGCTTTCGATCGCCACGAGCAGCCGCGCGCCGACCGCCACGGCCGAGCCCGACGGCCGCGCATACACGACGGACAAATTGGGCCCACTTCATTTGTAGCATTCGATTCAGAAATCATCTTTTTGCATTCTCAAACATGGTTTTGATTTTGCTTTAAGACTGTTGGGTGTATTTATTAATTATTGTGTTTTCCATAAGCTAAATGTCAAAGTAAATTAAATAACAAAGCATCGCCAATTGGTAATCTTATTCATGTGCCAATCAACAACTCTACTAAAGCAGATTAACATATCGGCATTGAAAAATGTTTTGCGTAAATTATAATGCCAAAAATAGATTAATTAAGTCAATAACGTTTTAAACTGTGGTTTATTTTACGTACTGAAGCACAGACTACTGCATATAGTTTTTCAAAATGTAACATTTGCCCACTCGCAATGCAAATTAAATTCAATCCATTGTTTAAAAAACGCATTTCTTTTTTTTTCGTCGTAATTTATTGCGTGAACTTATAATCTTTTGTATTATTTTTGTCTGGCGGATAAGCGAAATATTAACCTAGCTTTGTTTTACATACACGGTATTTAATTAATTACATTTTATATTGCAGATATTAATTTAATAGCCACGTTCAAACAAGTTGTAACAATTAGGAGCTGCGGCCTACCTGCCTTGTATTAAAATTATCAAATGAATCGTAGGGTTTCTGAAACCGTTTAAAACGTACAATTATTGACAAATGGTAATAAGCGGGAGTACGCCTTATGGTTCCTGACACCACTTCTGTGAGAAAGGATACCTCAAGCAATTACATAGTGTGGCCTATGGGGGAAGCTTGGGCTTAGCTTGTGAATTGGGACATATCCATGCCATATAGGTATAAACATAATTAATATACTCAAAGTATTTCTCAAAAGGTATTGAATGCCACTAAGAGACACATTGGTAGAGCCCTACCAGTCTCGCAATATTTGTACACGCACAAGTTATGAGTCACCGCGGCATTAGCATAAGATTAATATTGAAACTGTGACTGTTTTATGACTTGTTATTAATTAATAACTCTATCCGCAATTATTAAAAACTGGTTTAATAGCGTATATTACAAGTGGCGTGCAATTTACATACAGCAACGTGTCGATGTATGACTAATACTTCAATAAGTAGTACTCTGCACCCGGCTACTAATATATTTTACAAATATTTAAAATACCATACACCATTAGCAACCGTTCGATAGCTTTGTACATTATACAAATTAGTGCTCGACTTTAGACCCTAAAGTAAGGGAATAGGGTGTTTAATACCCCGTCTTCATAGCAGAATACACATATCGAATTTAAACACAAATCGTCGGTATTTTCAAAATATATTTAAGAAAATCTGTTACTTCCTCGCGCTTCCTGTATTGCGTTTGTTACACAATATGTATGTATAAAAACAGGAGTATAGAGCCGAAGGTTTAAAATCACAAAGCAAGTAATATTTCCCATAAAGGCTGTTACGATAAAATCTGATATTCTTGTTTCATTTTAAATTCAATCTTGTGTGCTATTAAGCATCGGATGA
Source organism: Theretra japonica (assembly GCA_033459515.1). NCBI lineage: Eukaryota > Metazoa > Arthropoda > Insecta > Lepidoptera > Sphingidae > Theretra > Theretra japonica. Next base: position 5,461,474 of record CM065951.1, on the reverse strand, counting down.
TTCGGATTGGACATCAAAACGATAATATCAGATGCATTTTAAAATTATCTCACTAATATAAAACTTAATTGCGCCGTATCGATTAACATGTTTCACAATCGCGAATAATCGGTACAGAAGAAGCAATATCATGCAAGATTTTATTGACTTTCAAAAGGCAGCGAGTCTTTCTCTACGTGTGATATTTTCACGATGTGAATTGCAAAACGCAGCGCCTTCCGGCCAATAATTGCTGACATGTTTCAGACGTCTCGTCCATATCTACGTCGGCATCGACATTTTAAAAGTGTGTGCCAGTAGATATTTTGACCGTATCTAAAATTATGAATATAAATTATAATTCGTATAAAAAAACACCTTCAATACATGTAAAGCAATGGACAAAACAAGCTTTCCTGGAATTCGTTATGGTATTATAAAGGTTCTATTAAACGGACTCCTGTGCCTACAGTAAAAGTAGCTTGTAGATTATCTGTACCAGATTTGTGCACTGACTAGTTGGCTATAAAACCACGAATAGTTCCAAAACACACTAAGTACGATATTTGATTAACTCAAAATGTGCTTTATAGGAAATCAAATACAGTTGGTTTTGCTCTATTTGTACGTGGTATTTAAATCGTACGAGTGCGTTTACCGACCACTGGTCCATAGTACTTGGGCGGCAGGTGTTTCGGAGCAAGCCTCCTCCCACTGCCGGCGCCTGGGCTCTCGATCAACAGAGATCAATGATCTAGCCGAGATTTCCTTACCCGCTTGTCTCAATACAAGAGGTTCGTATATTTTAATAGTCGGTTTTTTTTAAAAACACTGAATATTTGAACGCATTACGACATTACTTAGTAACCCAAAATCGAATGATTTACAATTCATCAATTCAATTCAATCAATTCAATTGATCCTTCAATTGGCGTCCACAATTAAAAATAGATCTATTGATGGTTATTCGTATTGTTTAAACATACTCGACATTAAATTCAATGATCGTTTATGTAAATTTGATCTTTTAAGTTACGTCAGTATAAAGTGTGCGTTGAATGAAGCTTGCGGTATCATGTACACCGCTTAAGCAAGGATGTTCCTGTCACAGAGGAGTTTACTCCATAAAATGCATCTGAGCTTAAAGCTGGTGCCGATATCGATAAAGTTAACGCGCAGTATTAATCTGTTAATTAAATCGCGACTATTAATTCGTTAACAGGCGTTACTAAAGTGCGTGAACTCACTGGCTACCGGCTAATCGAAGGCTTCAATCGTTTCATAATCTACGGTCCCTCCCAGACCCGGCTATGATGTAACTTCAAAATTAATATTCAATTCAGAAGCCGCAATCTATTTTTATTGCTTTAGGAAGGAACCTCGATATGTTCAATGAAACATTTTAATGTTGGTAAAAAATCATCGTTACTATTGATTTGGTGTTATAAAAACTCGTACAGGTGACTTGCGCAAGCGCCGGTGTAACTCAATTGAGCTGTTTTAATGACGAATCCGTCAGACACAGTGAGAGATCGCTCTTTAATGACGCCTAAAATATTGAGGAACACGATTGTTTATTACTTAAGCAACTTATTTTATTATTTAAAATGTAGCGTAGTTTTCAATAATACCTCGACTACAACTGTAGTGACATGGAATTTTCTTGCGATTATCGTGCCAATTTTACTAAAATAACATTCATGTTTCTAAAGCAACCTCCCAACACGAAATATATTTCGAATGTAACAACTTTGTAGGTGTGTGACGGACGCACATGAAAACTTTCATTGTAGCATTGAAGTTGGTACTCGTGTACCAATTTCGTAGTGGGCTCTCAATAATTCACTAGTTAAAACTGCACCAGCATGTTATTACACATGATTACGGATGCCGTCGACCGCTCGCCCGCGCGGACAATATCTTTTATGGCAGCAATCGGATTATTCCTATTGGAAACAACAAATTAATACCTTCCTCGAGAGCAAAGAAGCCTTCATTATCTACTTACAAGATTGCAATAACTTATGAATTAAATGGATTTAATGTTTCTTTTCTCCATTGATTTCCGTTCTAATGGAACGTAATTTTAGTTATTGCTTGTCTAATTAAGTACTGTTTTTTCCTATTGAAAGATTCTTTCCAATAAGAAGTTATATAAACACAGATTAAAGGCGCTCGTTCAGAAGCTGTTTCTTGTATTTTATTTTAGGTTAGGTTTATCTAAAACTTTTAACCACAAAGGGGTTAGTAAATTGTGGATATTTCTTTTATACCGTAATGGAAATAAAACAAAACAGTATTAAAAACACAAACATGTTTTAAAACAGTATGAAAGATGTTTGTTTACATCATACGTAAAATGTACTGGTTGTTATCGCAATTAAAATCGAACTATGTTGTTGTTAACCAAAAGTGACATCAAAGTGTTGTTAAATCTCTCACAAAACGAGCTCGTATGAATCAAAACAAGCGTACGAGTAAGTGGTCCAATATATCCTACTTGGAATTAACCCTTTCCCGTTTTCGGAAGTGCGTTATTCATCACGCGGGTAACGTAATGCATTTAAAATTTATTTGCTTTTTACACGGCGACACAGCGGCCACCACTTAAAAAATATCGCCTTCAAAGATACGTCTTGTGTTGTTTTTAATACATTTCTTATATGGATTCCTATAGTATACGTCTTAATAGATTTTTCCTTGTGTTTTATATACACATTTCCGTCAATATCATAAAAAACCCAATCCTCACAATATACAGGGTATATCATGACTGCGACTGAAAAGGAAGCCAGGTGATAGTTTTAGTGATTACAGACACAATGCAACTAAACATTTCTCAAAAAAAGCAATAGCTTTTTTTCCAATTTTTAAAAAATCATCGTGTTTGCGTGCTAAATCCCTAGTTTTTGCCACCATGTATTAACAAGCAAAAATGACTCCACAAGCTATTGGCTCAAGAGGCCGTGGTCGCCAGACTTTCGTCATTTTATAAAATCTGAAATTTTGTCTGCGCATGCCTCTAACATCGGCATTACACGACCAGTAATTATCAAGTTTGGATCATGGTAGCTTGAAAAGTTCTCACCATCAATGTGTCTGACTAAGCTTGAAGAGGCTCTTGTGCTATATATAAGGTATATAATAGATTTTATCTTTGTATTACAAAAAAGAACTGATTTTTATTAAATAGCAATTTGTATATTGCACAAAGAAATGATCTTAAACGTTATCATTTATTAATTCATGCTTTATATTTCAGTATGGTATTGTGCCTTACCAATATCGCTTGGGGCAGTATCGATTTAATCTGTTCCGAGTTGAAGAATATTATGGGGTATATAATACTGTATATTACTTATAAGTTCGTAATGCGGCAACCCAATCCAGGGCCGACTTAAGATTCAAAAATATACGGGGAAAAGGCAATACTTTTTAAGTTTTCGTCAAAATCATGATATGTAAAAATCAGTTATCCATAATTATTGTCACTCAAGCGCTACATTGGCTAAGAATTGTATTAGAATCTAACAAAATCTAAACATGATATTCCAATAAGACCTTTGCGAAGGAACTTGGTACATATGTACATACAAACGTTCTAGGCGATATAATTTACATTATAACAGAAAAGGTTTCCCAGAATATGTTGGTTTATGGAAATTCATGTACATACTTGTGTAAATGTCATTTATCTACCATATTTTAATGTTAGTAACTAAAAATACATTAACTTTGTTTTATTTAGTTAACCTACTACCAAAATAAAACATCTTCACTAGCACTAATTATATTTGCAAAACTGATGAATGCAATAAAACACTCATATTCTGAAAGCAACTTAATTTTTACGGCAAATTTCTTACCAAAATTTTCCCATTACAAAGAAAAAACGCGCTCGAATTACTTTTTCCCCACATGAATACTGTGGCTTTAATGTATTTTTTGTCCAGCACGATTGAGATATCAGCATTATTAATAATCTTTTTGAATACAAGCGAGGTGGTTCTTGCACGGAGGTTATAAAAAAGAGGTCATTTGTTTGTACAGCTCGATGGACACACAATTTTATGTAGATACTTATCCGTGGCGCTCGCGGTAACGGTAGCCCAACAACTCTACAGCTTCGTTTATATAACTACACGCATAGACGAGATAAAAGAACTCCGCAATCTATCTCACATCTTCAGTCGCTCTTATTGTGACTAAAATACAGTTACAAATTCGATATAGTTAACTTATGTTCGTCTGAACTCATAGTAGACGCTCACAAGGTGTGTGCGAGTGTGTGTGTACAAGACGCACGCACACACACGCGCCGCAATGAATGGGATGCTGCCACCGGGCGATTACCAACAGGGTTACCAAATATATGTTAATACATGCTTTTATATTTAATTCCGTTACGAACGCAATTAAATAAAAAAAGAACACGCGGTCGAACGCTATAATAACACATGATTTTATATAATTAAATAGTAAATTAAAATACGTTGGCTAGTGAATTGTTTTTGCATTTAAACGGGCCGAGACAATGTGAAAGTATTAATCAGCGTTGATATTATAGAGTGGTGGCTGTAGTCGGACACAGCCCTATAAATAAAACAAGGTAGATTATTGCGCACGTAAGTATCTTTCCCACGGCGTGCAAAACAGGTTCTTAGTCCGGCGATAAGCTGAAACTCACCACGAGGCCGACTAAATTAGTACCTCAGTGACAGTTTCCTGTCTCCTTGTTTTCTATGGCCCAAACTTTAATGCATAACCGTTTTTTCGTCAGATATATTGAGTCATCAAACTCATTCACGCTTATCTGAGATTACGTTATGTATAAGTTAATAGCTACAAGAGATTACTTTGCCGCTCCAATGGATTTATATAGCTTAACACTTTCATAATACGAGTTATGAAGCTGTGAGCTTTATAGATAGTCCATCATCCACAAAAACATATAAACAGATGTTTTTAAATCAATGATCATTAAATTGCCAACTGACTACAGAATTTAGAAGGTTTTTTTAAAATTTTGCTGTGGAACTTTCACGCGGGTGTAATGTAAAATGAAAACAATAACACACGTGATGCGCCCGCAGCCGTTATTGATGGCTGGGTTCAAATCGAGCCGGTGGTTCTTTTGTTGCTCTCAATCGTTAATGGATTGTTTATTAATATTGTAGTTAATTAGCTCGGAGCGATGCGCTGTACAATCGCGCCGCGCCGAACTCGTGAGATGTTACACGTCATCCAGCAGATAAACATCGCCAACAGTAGTACATTGATTGCACTAATAATTTTAATATTGTTTTACACTTAGTACGCTGTTCGATCAACATTTTGATTAATTAACATTGATAAAAGCTTACTTGGGTGATTTGATGTAAAAAGTCGGCGGCAGACTAGGGCTGTTCGTGTAAAACCTCATATGTCCATTAGAGACATCAAAATATAATTGCTTAGTGTCTGAACAATATGCTTTAAACTTAAATAAAGTTTTAGATTTCACTCATTTCATTACGGCTCTACACACCCCTTTAATTTTGATATGACCCTTCGATTTATATATTTACATAAGTCTGTCTTGCAAGTAATGATCCATTTTGGACCATTTCTATCCCCGACCTTATACACAATGATCACTAATCCAACCTTGGTTCTTCACGTAACCAGATTAACCAATAAGCGTCGTCTTGTCCCTAAAATATACAAACTCATAAAACTCGAAGGATATCGATAACCCTTCAGATACGAGCGTGTGTCGCTGTAGCGTTAGTGTATTGCAATGGTACCCGTCACGGTCGGTTAGGCCCCGTCATCGCGCGCTCAATGGAGCCTGACATGAAACTACACGTGGCCTATCCAACTAAGTACACGCTCTATTTACCAATCACCGATCACGCACGCTCATATTTTTTTTTATTTACTACCATCTTCTACTAAGTGTTCAGGGTCAGTGAAAATCGATTTATACCTTCTACTTACTCTTAATTCGTGATTGGCTGTCGTTGTTTCGTATCTCTAAAAGTTTTCAGAGTCGGTAAGGGTGAATTAGTAACAATTAACCTTATATTTCGCTATTTTTAAGCCCGGTAATTATGACTTTTTGTATAAATATCTCGCACGGCAAATTTGGTGCGATTATGAATCACTCTACTGTGTACCCATTTACATCTAGTCATCGAGTTGGAATAATTAATATCTACAATTCTGTTACGTTTAATCCCGTTATATTTTTGTCTGTTGATGTTCCCAATCAATAATTTAACAAATTCATTATAAATAATTCAAATGTAACTTTATCGTGAGAAAATAGCATTTGGACGTTTTATAATGATTAATCAGCTTGACATATTGTTCGGCAAAAAGTTTGTATTAAAAAAAAGTTGTCCGGACCGCTTTTTGCCAGAGTTGATATTGATTATCGTAATGAGAATAATCGGCTGATAAAAAAATAAACGATTTTACATTTCACTTTTAATTCTTTTATTAAGCTTTGATTCTGTGTAGCAGCATGTCTACTGAAAATAACCCGTGGCGACATCTCATTAAGCCCGTCAGCGTTTGGGCCCGCTTTGAAAAATGTCTCATTTAACCCCGACGGTCCTTTAATAGCCGGTGAAGGGTTAACCGCCACAAATAACTCGATGCGGAAGTGGGCGACACTATCGCCACCACAGCTACTTTTTAATAGTTTTTAATTAGGAAATAGTTTAATTTTTATGTCGGCGCGTTTTGTGAGAGCGCTTGTCAACGTATCAAATCGATAGCAAATTGGCGTGAGAGTGTTTTTACGACGCAGCGGGTAATAATATACGACCGGAAAGTGTTAAAGGAAACTTATACAAATTTACGTTTTTTTATTTAAGTCGATTGTTCCTGTTTTCGTAATCATTGCGTCATCGTTAATTAATCAATTTATTTATTTTAGAAATACATGCAAATTTTGCATTCACATAAAAAAATATGCAGAAAGATATTGTGTATGATTTCACAAACATCAGTTCATCAACTATGCTGGGCCATATAATATTCTTGCCCTACCTGGGAACACGAAATCGGATCCCACGGTTTATCGTCCAATGAGACGTAATACAAAACATCATTATAAATTCATAAATCACAATAGTAACTTGTATTAAAATAATAAAAAAATATAACGGCATTTCTTGAAGATACAAAGCATAACTGTTGTTAAAGGAGATCAAAACACGCCTCAGTGTCTGAACCTCACATAGCCCAATTTTAATAAAGACATAACAATATTATATTGCATTGGTTCCCATTGGAAGCAGTCCGTCGACCACGCCTCTTCCTATCTTTTGATAAAAAGTTGACAGTTACATTTTTGTCACAATCACCCCTCATGTACAACGGTAAATGAAGGGGTGAACACAAAAAGATGCTACTCATAATATCATGTTATTTACTTGTTGTGTACTCGTGTAGCATTTGGCCAAAAGACGGTTATACCTGTATAATGGAACCATAGACATTCGATTTTCGAATTTTCAATTTGAGCGCCATTTTGAAAACCGAATGCCTGTTCTTAAATTAGAATCAAGAATGACCTAAAATAATAAATTAAGTATTAAACGTATTAAGAGGATATCAATGAAAAACTTTATTTTTTATCATTTGTTTCAGGTAATGTACCACACGCATTTCAAATAACTTTTTTATTAACTTACATCATGTCAGGGTAAGTATATATTTCCATTATTGTGTTCTTCTTATGTATTTGTCTTCAGTTCAATTACCAGAGGACTATACACAGGGTGATATTGACATATGGTATTTAATTTATACCACATGGTCTTAGCTGCCCCAGGTAACATTGTACCAAGTTTGAAAAAAAAAACTGCCGGGTAGTTTTGTCAAAAATCGCGATTTAAGTTTCCAAGGCCTTTCATCAACTCGCATAGGTATGAATATTTTTAACGGTTCAGGTAAATTCCCGAACTGAAGTTTAGCTAAGCAGTAATACTCGTCTTTATCCAGGGTCGCCAAAAATCATGAAAACTAAAATCACGATTTTTGACAAACTATCACCGATTTTTTTCAAATTTTCTTCAATATCACCTGGGGTGATGAGGACATGTGGGTTATATTAAGTAACATATGTCAATATCCCCTGTATATTACTAAGTCATCGCATATTTTTTTCAATCGGCAATAATATACAGATATGGTAATCTAAGTAATTTACTGCAATACGAAATTATTTCGATATCAATTTTTTCTTTGTCGCGCCATCTACGGCGTTATCAAAACTATCATTTATTTTCCCATCTATTTGCTCCTTTATATGATTACTGTATTAACTATATATAATATTTATATGTATATACATAAGAAGGTTATGAAATATGTCATTGTATCAGGAACGGAAGGATATAGTGTCGGATATGAGTTCGGAAGGAAACGGTTAGGCCAAGGCTCGGCGTTAATGATTAATTGATTATGCTCTGAGTATCTTTCCCAGCCTTATATAACGTTATTTACACAACGCTTGTTCTCACTGGCTCCGTGATTAAATCTGTATTATAGCGGATGCTGGGTCAATGGTTGCCTATAAATATTGAACACAAAACTACACATTAACTAGAAGCCATTTCTAGTCACGCTTTAGTTCTTTGTTAATTTATTTTATTATGTATACCAACAATTTATGTTTTACATTAAATAGGGTATTAAAGAGACTTTAGACACACTAGATTTTCACATAAGTGCGACATTGACAATCTAAGCCTTGTACGAAAATTTAAATTATAATTTAAGCAATTCAAAACTTTACTAAATATTCTATGACTTTAATATATTAAACACAACATAGAAAAAATCACTTCAAATCAGGTCACTGTTAATGAATTCTACTAGGTCATTAATAATATAATCTACTGTTTATTGTCCAATTTAAAATCTCGTCGATAATTTCTATTATCCCAAATAATAATATTGTTCAAACTTTTATGTCATACCCACAAACTGATTATAAACTTACCATTTTTGCATGTATTATATTAAAACATATGCTAATTAAACGTATTATGTTTTATGAAAATACCATTAAGTTGTTAATCCATAGCCACTATATTATCTAACGAAATAAAAACTAAACACAAAAGAAAGACTGGTGGATTTTCTCACGAGGTTATTACTCCGATAGAATGTTTTATGTTAATGTGATTTACATTAATAAAGACGTACCAACAAGGATTAAAACTGTTCGGAAACGTGTCCGTCTGCAGCATTAACCTACTAAATCCATGAATAATATTTCAATACAACGTTGAAGTAAGTCATCATGTTTAAAATTCATGGCGTTTGTGATCTCGTAGTTCAAAGAGTTCAATATGATGTGGATATGAACTAGAATCACATTTGAACGAGTAAACCGGTCGTGCGTTCATTCACAGCGGCGTACCGACCTGCGCTCACCTTCCTAATAACCAAGAAAAAGTACCGCCTCATTGATCTCTATTATAGTAAAAAAAAACTCAGCGTACGCATTATCTTAACAGTTTGCGCTCTCGAGGCTAACGCGTGATGTTTAATGAATCCAATCCAATCGGAGAGATACATTAGATTTTTTTCCAATAAGTAATTTGAGACGACATAAAGTAACAATTCTTAGTATATTTATGCTCCTCGAAAACAAAACGCAACAAAAAGAAGTTGACGAAATAACTCGGTGCTGTATTAAAATTAACGCGGCCATTTTTCATTGCAAAGTAAACCGCATAAATGATTTCGTAAGGCTAAAGATATATCGCTGAAGTCTCACGGAACAGGTGAGAGAAGCATCGTTTCATCACGTCAGTTATTTTCGACGTTTAAACTATATTTAAAATCTCATTGGGCGGACTTCTTGTGTTTTGGGAAAACAAAACGGTTCCAAAGCGTCCTCGTGAAAAATCACCGCGCTCTTTATGATTGATCATTTCTTGAAAACGAGTGACGGCCGTGGCGTGCCGTCTCCATATTTTGAAACGTAATGTGTTGATTTGTTGAATCGACTCAGTGAGTTATTTCGCTAATTTGACACAACGTTTTGTTACTGCTCTTATAAATAAACAACAGTTTACAGTTGACATGTTTTCACGTGGAATGGACCTATAATAACATTTTATGTGGATAGAGTAATTTAAACATTTTTATAAATACCTTTATGTTGCAAAAAATAAAGAGTGTAAAATGTGACGAGATTCTCTTATAGAAATTTATTGATATTGTGTTAATCAAAACATTCTTTACGTGTTGTTTTGGTCTGTTTATATGTAAGCTCGACGTTTATTAAGTGTCGAGTGTAACACGCATTTATATTATTATAATTGACGGGTATATAAATGCTGTTTATGATAGCGACTGCATTGGCTAATGGCTACCGTAAATAAAATAACGTGTAGGACGAAAATTATGTTGTTATCTCCTGAAAAAATACAACTTAAAGCGTGTGGTTTACATATGGCAAAATACGACTTACGTTTTGTTATTATTATTCTCAGGATTCATGCAAAACTAATTCTTTTTATAATTCCTAATTAGCGAGACCATGGACACAAAAACTTACTTGTACTTGAGAATAGTCACGTTAAGATAATGAAGCAGCTTCCTCTTAATAATATCTTCCGTGTAATTCAATACAATAATCGCACCCGGCTTCGATCGCGTATCAAATGACGAGGACAAATCGGTCGTGCATAATCGTAAATATGCTTTTTTATCCAGCACTATTCACAGGACGATCCGACTATATCCGGCCAGTGGAACCACCATATTGTGCGCCAGGTACCGCAAAAACTTTCCTCATTATGGCAAACTTACTCGCGCAGCAAGAACTAAACACATTGACAATATAAATAAGGTTTAATTTGCCATGACGCGTTAGAGGTTGCAGTTCTAAGGTACCTAAATTTTCAAAAGGGCGCTCTTTTGTGGCTGCAGACAGTGTGGCACCGAAACCTTTTTGTTCGTGCAAAATACTTAAAAATTTGAATGAGCTCATCGATAATTTCTGAGAAAATCGGATGCGCACGCACCGCCTGCCGTGTACACACGCGTTTACGGTAACCAGCGCTAAATATTACCGTATGCCACGTCCAGGGTCGAATGCAGGGCATCTTAATACCATGTGGCACTTCCCAACTTCAACCCAAGGTGTCGTTGTAGCCCATTATGGTGACTTAAAAAAAATGATAATTTTACATAGTAGGCCATGTTGAATAACACTCAATATTATTGCGCATGAACTGTACACGTGTAGATCGGACAAAATGAATCTTTGCAGTTTATTAATAAATAAAGTGATCACTAGGTGGTCAGACGACCTGGTAAAGGTCGCGGGACGTCGCTGGATGCAGGCTGCCTCCAACAGGTCACTGTGGAAATAATTAGGAGAGGCCTATGTTCAACAGTGGACTTCCTTTGGCTGATGGATTGAATTGGATTGAATAAATAAAAACAACTAATTATCGATCACACAAACATTTCTCTCAACTCGTGTTACAGGAATTGCACTTGCGGCATTTTCTTTTACAGCCGGCGATTTAACCAACTGCCCCACAGAGGCTATTATATAATAAAGTACTAATTTAAACATTTAGTATGTCGTCTGTTGGTATTAACAGCTATTACGACACATACATGAGTGGTAGCAGCAGCGACGGCTAAACCGACACACGTAGTACGTGCATTATAGTTTAACATGTATTCACAATCAAACATGCGAGCGTCCACGTCTTGGCTAACGCGTCTTTCGAAACATTCATTAATGGCAGATTTTTATCTACAGTTTATTTTCGAACGTTGCAACATATGTTTCATGCAAAATAAGCAACACTTAATGACATATAATTTAACAACAGCTCAGGTACATTAAGTGCCCTACCCATGTTTAAGAAAGCTAAATATTTACCACCCGCATATGCCTTGCGAGGGAAAATTTTACGACGCATGTAAGTGCACGCTGTGTAAAAAATATGAAATGTAACACCGCTGTTTTTCCGCTAGATACCGATCAAACAGCGTATCAGTTTCTTTATGGAGTAGATACACTATCGAGAGACAGTGGTAATTCCATTCACCGATTACTAGATCTTCGCACCTCACCGACCACAGAACGCATCCCATTCACGACTAGCGAGTAAATCAACCGACAACTTTACCACCCTATAAGGCATAATTGGAGGTGTTTCCTCAAGCGGAAAACAACTTTCTGCTTTCGATGGTAAAACCACTCTCGTATGCGTTCGTATTGAGTTATGACTTTTTTCTACGTCTATTTCTGAGCGCTAACTACACAATGCGTAAAGGCAACTTGTGAATTACGCGCAATTCTAAACTCGACTTTTCCTTGTTGCGTTAAAGTCCCTTTCTGTGTACAAGCGGCGTGGAGGTACGACTATCTCGTGCTCGTGTTTGATTTTATGAATGAAGCGCAGCGTCGCTGGCGGAAGCAGAGCCGGCCGTAGTGCGGCTTTCCCGCGGCGGCCGGTTTCATTAATAATTAAAATGCTGCAACTGGCGGAATGGCCGGACGCGGAGATGATTTCTAGCCGTTCTGGGGGCGCAGCTTCTGGTCCGCGCCCGTCGCCACGTAGAGTAGCTGTGACACGGGTTTATATTTAGACGTCATAAAAATTGTGTCGAACTACCAACTCGACCGAAATGTTGATAAAGTAACACACGCAAGGCGAGTCATTAAACAGTAGCGGGCACTCGACGGCGGAGCGGCACTCGGCAGCGGTGATTTGAGGTGAGGCGGTGCAGGTAGATGACGGAGCAATAATGTGTAACGGTCGACTTACAAAGTGGATATCCACCGAATCATTACGCAACACGCGAGAGTGCACTGCTGCCCGAGCAAGCAAGAAAGCGTAATTTATGTTACATACAGTTGAAAAGGGATAAAGAGGTGCATTAGAGCGAGAGCATAGAGCATGACAAAGCTACAAAGAGAATGAGATAGATACGGTAGCCAGTAGCTAGATACGCGCGTCCGGCGGCCCGCTTCCTGTCGCGGCCGCGGCCCGCGGGGTTAGTGAGCTAATGTCCTGCGAAATTTAATACTCACCGACCATTGGTCACTCATATTATCCAGTTTAATTACATTTACTCGCTCACAAGTCCTCAGCTCAATGAACACTGAACCAAACGATAGAATGCATGACGTGAACACGTGTCATTCAAGTTTTTTTGTGCTACTTACAATTTTATCCCATATATTATATATATATTTATGATATACAAACAGATCTATTCCCGGTTTCTACATCTAAGTATAAACATGTAGAGGTAATACTTTCACTCGTGTAGTATACCGCGCACAACACACTTGCAAGTTGCAGTTAACATTAAAACATATCGCCTAACATTAATACTTAATATTTCCACTAGTTCTAATGCACTTTTCTCTTGAGGATTATTATCCTAAACATTAACTTAATCGTTGCAAGCCACGTCTTTGGCTAAGACAAGTTCCCATTTCTAGGAATTTTAGAATTTCTAATGAAGTCCTAATGCTAACCAACTGTCGACTTTCCACGGCTTAATTTAGAACATTTGTTAACAACACGGTTTAGAAATTTCAAAGTAATATTATATATCTGTTAGAAATTATTGTGAGACATATGTATAGCCTGCACTTCACAACGCTGAATTGTAATAATACATAATCTTTTCTAGTAAAAGTGTATAAAAGATTTATGTAATATGCAAAACACTTAGAAATCGGTTTAATATTGTGCAAGCTTTAGGTACCGCTACACTCCCACTTTCTTCGCATTGAGATCGACTTTATCGGAGCAAGTATCAAGGGAAAACCCTTTATTTATAGAAATTTCCTGCTACATTTATTATCCGCCTTTGTTATATCACAACATGATTTCAAGCAGGTTTAAATCGATTCCCTATTAAGCAATTCAATCCCATCCTTTTATAAATTGTAATAATATAATTCCGGTATTTAAAAAAAACAGTAAATATTATAAGACTATAGTTCATCTAATGGTAAATGCAGTACAATACAAATAAAATATCCCTTATAGAGAATTGGTCATTTTTCGTCGGTCGACACAATTATGCCGGCCTGCTTGAAAATCGATATTCACAGGCGAATCCCGACACGCGTTAATTTGGCGTATATATTTTCGAGGGATTTTCCATCATGGTACACAATGGTTGCTGCTTAAGCAGATACAATATCCTACCATCAATTGATTCATTTATTCATCTACCCAAAAAACAACGTTCCGCAACTTTCAAATTAGATTAACGAATGTATGTTTTCTAAAAATAATGGTATTAAGTGGCGGAGGTCTATGAGTGGTATGAGGGCGAGGGTAATTGAGTTGGTCGTCGCGGCGCTAGCGGAAACGTGGTGCGCCCACGCGCGCGCTAATTGTCCTACTCTTTTTGTTTAGTTGTCCGTCTTAACTCGATTACAGCAATCAGAGCCTCGCCCTTTGCCCCCCGTCCGGACGCGCCGAGACGCCCCTACGTCTGTCCAGTCAACTATCTTGTTTATCTTCGTGCCTTTCCGTTGTTTGCTTGTATTCAGGACTTTGTGATCCTTGTCTAGATTTTTGTAATATGTACCTTTTGTTCGTATTGAGGTTTGATTAGGAACCTTGAATTTTTATTCCAAATCATGTCAATTTTAATATTCTTTGTAACACCAATATACTTGCTATACAAAAATATATACAATGGTCACTTAAAGTTAAATAGTGATAAAAGTAATAAAAGATAACAAAGTTGCAACAAAGGGTTTGGTGAGATCACCCCGCTCATTTCAATTTGCTCTGAGTTCGTGTATAAACAGTCATTTACATAGACAAACAAGACACCTTTGTTGTGCCACAAAAAGTACAACAAACATCACCAAATATTTCCACTAAAAGCCAAGCGTCGACTAGCTAACAAAATGTTTGTTCACGTTTCTACTCAATTAAACGCAGCGTTTCATTCATGCTTAATTATTTCGGCCGGCTTGCTACACAAATTTATGCTTATGTGTGGTATAAATAAAACTCATTATAGTTCGATACGTCAACTTGTCATACTACATTGTCGCTGCGAGCTCCTCATTTATGAATGAACTCACAGATCGAGCGACTTCCGGCTAACTGTTGAGATAGTACGACACTCTTCCTGGTTCCTGCTATGGTATCTTTAATTACGGCGCCAGCATAAACAGACCGAGCCTCGGCCGAGGCACTTTCGCGAAACTGTATCTTAGCGATAGCGGTACAGAGCACACATTTCTCCTTCACACGCCGCGATCGGAGTCCATCACGGCTTTATCGAGATCGTTCGAATTATGAATAAAGATATTCTAAAAGTGACCAAGCGGTTTGAGGTGTTAATGCATTTTAAACCTTAATGTAAATTAATAGAGATTACTGTCGAGTATGTTTATCTCGAGCGATGGTTGCTGACATCCTGTGGAGCACGTTTTTTCTCCGTCTCCTTCCCGGCGTTTCACCGTTACGCAATGTATAGATATAGTAAATAATTAGCGGAAGGCAAGATTCTTGTGACTTATGGAGATGTTGCATATCGACTTTTTCACCTGACGTTTACTACTCTCCATCTAACTGCATATCCTCGGCTGCCGCTCTTTATATGTGCTCTGAATAAAAACGTTTCATCTTATACGGACATTTAAATTTGCTTCACAATTTTTATTTAAATTTCTCTTACTGTTATATCTGCCAGTAAAGCCAGTGTCATACTTTATTGTTGGAATTACTTTTATTCGTTACATCAAAGGACATTAACGATTCTGTAGCAGTTCAGTTGGATCATTGTACTCGTACGGCAAATCTTTCGTTTACAAAGTCTCATTGTAATTTTCCTTCCAGATAATTCTCTCATCAATTCTTGATCAGAAAAAGTTTATTGCCATGCCAATTTGCCCCTAAAGTGGGCCCGGTCAATAGATGGGCATGGTCAGCATTACTGCGGATTTTATTGCCAATCCAGCCAGAGAACGTGTGTTCACGTCCTGCGGTTTTTACTCACTCGACTTACAGCTAATTGCACGTATGGCTTTTACCAAATTGCGCAAATGAGTTCGCATCGCCTGCTTAATATTTTTTTCCCTAAATGATTCCGAACACCCGATAACAGGTCGGCCGTTCGCATTCAATGAGGTTTGTGATTCTGACCGGTGACCACAAGAATCAACAACGTGATCAAAAATTAATACTGACGTAAAACTTTCTCGTTTCTATATCGTTCGTGACGTTTTTCTCACGCGCTGCAAGCAAATTCGGTTATTTTAAATAATTTATTCAGCAGACAGGTCATTGAGTCCAAACCGATGGTTTATCGCAGATGAGATTTTTTACACACGTGGTGGGTGCGCCAAAGAGCGGGTCGCACATTCACCGGCGACGTAGTTCTGCAGCGCGGAGTGTAATAATGATCGCTGATCGAGTGGTCGGCGGGAGGTGTTTCATTGAGAGCTTGGCCAGGGCACTGCTCGGCGACGGCGGTTCTCACGGCGGCGCCAACCGCGTCCGATGTAAGTGTTGCAACGCGTTGTCGCCGACCGGTCGCGCCCGCCTCATTCGGCTCTCGGACGGAAAAGAATAACGAAGCATATATTAATTATTGCGGCCTAAAACTCACACAGATCATCAGTTGGATAGTAATAAAACATGACAGCGATCTGATTAGCATTCCTGTTTATGTGTATTCACGATGATTATTATTCTATGAGGGCATTAACCTGCTCGTATCATCGTTTGTGTCAATATTTACCACAGCGAGATGAGCATTAGCTAACGATTAGGTAAATCAGTTGTCAGTTGTTGATGAGTTCTCGTAAATTGTTAGAAATATTATGCTACAATATACTTTTTATCTCTCAATAGATACTATTATTATGCTATCCTCATAACCATCATCGATTTTAAATATTCCATTAGCAGATTTTAAATAATGTTTATAAGAATGTATTTGGAAACAAATGACTATTGAAATGATTACGTCCAGCCCTAAAGAGTAAAGACACAATAAAGATGCTGTGAAGAGTCAGCTCGAGCTAATTAATAACCAATTTTATGCGTGTCGGTGCATCGGCAGCCGATGTCGGCGATGCTATCGGTACCTAACTCAAGATCTTATCGCTGCCTCCGTTCCACCGACAGCCCACAGCCTCCCTATCTCCTCATCTCTAATCAGTAGCCTAATTGTCGCTCCCTAGACATTTATGTCACTGTCGAGTGATCTTTGCACTCCTATATAAATCTATACGCTTTAAGTAACGTTAATTAAGGATGCCTTCATACACGCCGTACAAATAATATTCCTTATCAACAATTTTCATTAAAGATTCCATATGATTGTAGAGATCAAAATGTCGATGGGTTTGGAATAGGATATTAAGCATGGCTATAGTTAAATAATGTCTAAATTAAAATGTTTTAGATACAAGAGATTATTTTTTAATTAAGAAATATTTTTCCAATAAAGGCATAGCAAGGTATTAATTAGTTTGTATAGCTTTTTAACGTTTCACTGTTGAGTATAGTTTAAAGTGTTTCTGTATAATGAGCATATAAAAGCGATGAATTATAGGAAGGTGATAATGTATTGAAACTGTAACGGATATAAAGCAATGAAGACATCCGTTTTAACACTGGCAGTAGGTATGGCTGGCCACGCGGACTGATTGCGCCGTCCGCCTCCACTATACACACTGTACCTCGACAACTGCTCCAGCACTTTTGTTAGCCTACAATATTAATTTATTTTTATATTTAGTAACACATTTGTCTCGAAAATTATATTGAAAAATTATATTATATTAAATTATATATGGAAAATTATATTTCACAGAAGCTCTACTTGGTCTCGCTACAAATTAAACTAAAAGGCACCTTGATGCACTTTATTAAAACGGAAGACGCGTCAATAGAAATTAATATGGACATGATTATAAATCATATGAGTCACTCGATTATTATAATAGAATTAGCAAATATCCAAAGATTCACACGTAACAAGCTCCCAAATTATTTGAAATGTCTGTGCATTAATTATGTTTTATTAATATGTCCCAGTGATGACTAATGCGGATATTTTTTGTTAAATATCATAAAAAAACTAATGCAAAATATAATATTAAGCACATCCTATTGCAAACTGGTCGCATAGATAAAAAATACTTGTATTTTATATTGGATCTCCGTTTCCGCTGTATCACGCCATAGGTAATGCGTGTTTTTTACAACTAACCTTTTTTGTATGAAACAAGTTTGGTGCCTAAAACACTTACGACCTTATTCAAAGACAGTTTTAAAACCTATTTTAGCTATCGAATGTTTTGTTCCTTACGAACGAATTTTGAATTCAGTTTCAGCGAAGAAGACAAAACGTTCGATAGCTAAAATAGGATTTAAAACTGTCTATGAATAAGGCCGCTAGTAATTATAGATTGTATAGTTGCACACTTGGTCATGTTTGTGTAGACGCCACACATTAATAAACAGCTTTGTCAGAAAATCATCGTATATCATCAGGAATTTTCTACATCATAATTTGGATCTGCCATGTCTCTCTCTCTCTCTCTCTCTCTATTGGAACTTATGATCCCACCTGAGTTAATTTCGCGAGTACTAACTCATTACATGACTGTATGTCTTAAGAAACCTAAATCTATCGCAGAATCTAACTGTTATGGTAATATTCGAAATACAATAAAAATATTAACTTCACTTCAATATTTATGCATTAAAATTTATTTATAAAATATTTAATAAAAAATTTACGTATGAAGCGCCTTGCAAAAATGTCGTTGATTATTTAAAAAACACATTTACATGAGAGAAAATAACAAGTATTAAGGAATAAAAATAACCATCTTTCAGTGAACAGAATAAAAAGACCAAAATAATTTTTTTACATGTAATTATTGTTCATTTGGAAACGTTTGCGGATAATATTGAACAATGGATTTTCCACAACAAAATCTGTAGGATACGAAGAATGTGGACTTTGAGTCATCGTGTTTCATCATTTTGTTACTTTTTGTGGATCTTTGTAACAATCCGACTTGTTGTCTCAGTAAACACTATTAACAATCGGTCGAAACGCAACTCTCGGACTAGTCATTTAGCTTTAACACAGTATTCATTTTAAAAACTTAATACGTAACTCTGACAACAACTTATATGAACAATAATTATTGTGAACAATAATTATTGTTCATGTTCATAATTATGAACTATTCGAGTTTAAAATTAAAAAAAAGAATCAATAGGCATAATCCCTTTCAGGTAATTAGGAATAACAAGAAATACTTTTTCTACCTGCGTGCTTTCGAATGAATAGTATATCTACTCGTAAAATATTCATGAGAAAACGAGACACCAAATTTGAAATTGTTTAAGACAGAAAGAGACGGAACAAATTCATTCATAAATTCAAAATGTAGAAAGTAAACAGCCTTACCCAGGCATTTACTCAATGAACTATTGAAATTTGCTCAATGAGTCAATATATTCGCAATTCATAGATTGCGATACACGCTGAATAAAATTACGGTGTAAAAGGCGACTAATGTAATTCAATTTCTTTTTTTTAATCGTGTAGTAATCTTAATAGAGATCGTATTCAAAATTACAGCCTAGTTTAACTTGCTTATTACAGGCAATAATGACTAATTATTAACAGGAGGATCTTATGAATAAAAACTTAGTGCCCTGACGTCATTTATGAAGATATTTAGTGAGGGTCGATAAAATACGAAGAAATAATAGTATCAGAATATGTTCAAACAGTAAGTTTTTGAAACATTATGTAGACGAGCAACAGTATAAGATACCCAGGACGCGTTATGTATTGAAGAGCAAACAGAATGGGTGGAAACATATAAAAATAGATGAAGTATTAAAAGTGTCGTAAAGGTGTTGGAACAAGTTCCGTGGACAAAGGCCGTGTTGACATTATCGAAAGCAAGCTCAAACAAAGCCGATAGGCCTCGCTCGCGCGCTTACAACTTGTTTATTTCCAAAAGTAAATTAACTTTTGCGAGATTTCCTCGAATGAGGACAAGTCACATTTTATTTTGTGCCAAATGATAATATTCGAATGAAAAGGTTTATTTAGTTCACCGCAATGTTCTAGTGCAAGCCTGGGGCACTTCACACGCCATAGATATTGTTGTAAAGGTCCCTATGATATATGCACCGAAAAGTTATAAAATGTTATATTGCAAAGCGTTTCGGCGTATACGATCCTACATTTTAATTATCAACAATTGTTTCTTATGTATTAATCAATATCTGATACTTTATCTCATCTGCATAAACAGTTCATATCGATGAATAAATCTGGTTTAATCTGGCGCCTTTTTGAATATTTATGCGCATCTATTTGTAATAATTTAAAACCCGATTTGTTTAGACCATTCCGCTAAAAAATCTTTCACTTTCCCACTGTAACAATATAACGTCAATTCTAAAAATAATTGTGGTTTTCGTATATACAATATGAGTGTCAAGTGTCTACGTAGTAGGGCTTTGGCCATAAGCCATAGAAGGTCGAAGGTCATAAACCTTAATTAAATGACCCTCGAAATCTCTATCTCTAATAATGGGATATTTTGCCCCACATATGTATTTAACCTTCTTCAGACCTTTGTGTATATTTTGTGTGTATAAACACACAGCAATATTATTGAATATGTGTTATGTATTTGTAGAGTTAATTCCCTCCGCTATTAGTTTTTACACCGACAACATGTACGTAAAGTATTGAATATTTGCAGGAAATCAGTTAAGTACTTATCTCTTAAATTGGCCTTTCAGAAACGGAAGTCATAATATTATTTAAATAATATCACACGCTTCTAACATCACCGGTGACAATTATAGAGAGTGGTTCGTTCATTAATTATATTTAACGGTGTGTCCATACAAATTAATGTTATGTTTGCGCTTAAAATTAATTAATCGCTATATCTAATTTCTCGTTCCACAAAAAGCAGGAAATGCAAAGTTTAGAAAAAAAATCTCTGAATGAATGAAGAGTACTTTCTGTCGAACGGTGTGCGTGGTGTGCGTGGTGTTTGGGATGATATCCTTGGCGACTAGCGGCAAGGGCGGGCAGGGTGTGTGCGGCTCGTAGACTGCGTCGGCGGCGCGCAGACGAGGCGTCGAGCGATGCTCGCGATATGAGCAGTCGCGAGCGGCGGCGCGGCGCGGCTGAGTCGCGGACTCGCGGCCTGTCGCCACGACATCGCAGAGGCTTCCGTTCCCGCGACCGACTCCGTGGGAACCGCTTTATTTTCGTATTTAAATTCGACCCTCATTAAACTGGTTTGCTTCAAAATTCGCTGCCTTCTTTCGACGCCTTTTACTCAACTTTTTATGGTTCCGCTCGACATTTACTGTTGATTTTTTTTAAGTCTAGACCGCGAGGGCGAGTAATGGCACAATGAGGCTCACATTGAGCGCAATGAATACGCGCTGCTCTGCGTTTCTAAGAGAAATAATTAATCGATATGTAAAATTATCTCCGCGGTGGAGTTTCGTGTTGTTGGGCAGTTTGTCTCGGTGTGCTGTTGGTTATGCGATGTGACGAGGGAAAGGCTCGGCCGCGGGATGCATATTTACAAACATAAACGAACCTTTTATAAGGTGCGTCGATAAGTTTAATATCGGCTAGATAATGTTCAGAGTTGATGTTAATTTAATTTGGGCAATATAAATTAATGGATGGTGAAAGAACCAGTTCTCGGCCGGTGGCTGTTGGGAAAACGAAACGAATCGTTGAACCATTACATTTAATTAATACAGGACGATTTATGTCATAGATATGGTCGCTTGGCATTATTTTTCTTATTAGCTTGTCATATAGATTTAAGTATTTCATTATTTTTTCTTATTTATGACAATTATATTGTCTAGTCTGTAAATTAATTTCGGCCTGGAGAATACGGCTCTAATTATACTTTCCAAACAATTAAATGAAACAAACATAAATGCCAACGGAAATACAGAGCATTAATCATGCAGCCATTTATATTAGATTTATGGCGAAGCTCTTGTGTCTCAGTTAGATGGTCTGATGGAGTGTCATGTCCTTTTTTATTGCTTTATCATTTTTATCATCCTCTCTTATTATTCTGTTAGAAATGCGGTTATTGAGGAATGACTCGTTATTAATTCTAGTATTTAATTTTGCAACTATTTGGCAGACCATTACAGTAGCAAAAGCGTAACAATAAATCAACTAGCGTTATATTGTATAGACTAGCAATGGATTAGCAATACAATTGTTCCAGTTCATTACACACAAAAGTGTTACTGAATACCAACACGATTTAATAATGTTAATGCGATATCAGAGGATTATTCTTGTCCTGAAATGGCGCTCACTTCCCCACGGTGTCACTTTACACCGGATGGTGTGTAACCCCGAACCGAGGCTTAAAAACCTCACTCGCGCAATCAAATAAAATCCTGCCTTAAATGTTTGCACAGTGCTCTTAAACTCGTTTACACTTCAAGTGGATTCAACCTTTTGTAGGTGAAAGAAATAATTTCGTCCGATTTTGAAATGTATTGTTTGGACATAAAGTGTATTTTTCCATTTAGGAAGCGCAGTCGGATACCGGAAGGACGCATAGCTACCTGTTGATAATTTTCATTGTAAGCGACGACATGCACAATACTTTGTTGCCAGCGTTAGAAGCTTTTAAAAGCATTCCATCGATGAGTAAGAGTCAAGTAGTATTATCTTTTGCAATAGATAACTTTGTACTCGTAATAGCGCGTCTAGTCTTGACGCAACATTGTCATTTTAAATGCCGTAAACACATTAAAAATGTATGAGTTAATGCCTTCCACCGTGTTACACGCATTCATTTGCATGCATGCTGCAAATTATTATGTTTTAACATAATAAATATTTAAATTATACCTATAAACTTTTACAAATCGCTCAACGGAGGCAATTTTAAAATGATATTGATACTATATCTCATTTTATACCATAATTTTGTATTCTAATAACTATTTTAAACTGTTTTTAAATTTACGTCTTTGTTAATACTGAAATATATGTGGCCATCCTTGTTTTGCATTCTTTTACAAGTAAGATGGCGACATCAGTTGCAGGTATTAATGTCCACATGTAAAATAGTTACAACTTTCTCGTCGGCGACGCGTTGGAAGTCCTGTCGGCTGTCCGGCGCGCTCGCACAATGCCTATACTTTTGAATTAGCGTCCACTCAATTCATATTTATATCCGCCATTTTTCATGCGCAACGAGTTGCGCATACGCAAATGCAAGCCATTAATAAATTACAGAAATACACATTTACATGTTGATCTTTACGTCACTACAAACGGGGCCGACACTGAGTGTGTACACTTCCTCCATGCGTGTGTGTGCGTGCTGAGGACTGTGCGGGGGCGCGGGCGACGGAGGGGGAGGTAACTTCCCGCGTAGCACCTGGCGCTCAGAGGTTACATGCATCGACGAGATCCTATTGATTTGTGGCGAGATGCAGTTGCTCTTCACTGATTTTACCTTTTGTTCGTATTTCTTTAGATGTTTTCAATGCCTCTTTAATGTGTCGCGCCAGATGACTGATGTTAATTACTATATTAAATCTTCATTGTTTATGTTTAACATGTGTATAACGTTTATTTAAATAATCTATGAAGAAACTCAAGTGTGAGAAAAGAAAAAGACGAAAACGCGATAGCGGCACTACTACCTGCAAATAGCTGAATAAAACTATTTTTTCTCAACGCTAACGACATTGTGTAGTGTTGGTGTTACTTGTAATAAACTTTTTTACTCAATTTACACCAAAAATAAAATATGGTGTTTAGATGAACTAAGCGAGCGTCCATTATGAGAATGCCACATCCTCTATTTGTGTTTAGTGAAAGGCAATAGTGGAGTTGTTCTTTTTTGTTCAAACATAACTTTTAAAAGCGTATTATGTATATTATTGGTAAAACAAGTACTGTCTTTAAGTATTGTGAAGTGCTTGTTTTGAGATATTACGATATAAGATACATATTTATTCACACGATTTACAGCAAGAGTTAAGTAACTAAGATATTTTATAGGTAACAAATAACTACAATTTAAACCCATCAGTCACACATAGACCCAGCCTACAATATGAATGTCTCATGTTGTGAATATTCTGTATGTTCTGTATCAGCCCACTGCAGGGCACGGACTTTCTCTACAAACGCGAGTACGATTGTTATGAATATTAGAAATTAAAAAACATTTTTCAGAACCAAAGCTACAACATTCAGTTTCACATCTACATCCAGTGTGTCTGAGTGTACCACTGAAACTGTCAAACCATTAGTCGAGATTCACGAATTATTCTAATATATTATTACTTCAAAGGCGTCCACCCACTAGGTGTGGTCAGACGACCTGGTAAAGGTCGTGGGACGTCGCTGGATGCAGGCTGCCTCCAACAGGTCACTGTGGAAATCATTAGGAGAGGCCTATGTTCAGCAGTGGACTTCCTTTGGCTGATGGATTGGATTGATTGGATTGTTACTTCCTCTTGTAATACTCGTCATTAGACAACATACGATGTGCCTGTGTGGAGACAAAAGACTCTGCAACTCTACCTCGGTCTATTTGCATTATGCACCAATATGTCGTATAAAATGTAATGTAATGTCGGTAAATGGCTAAGTCTTAAATATGAACACAGATATTACACAGGTACCGCTCCCATAGATTTTTTTATCTGTGAGTGAAATGGGAAAGATTCTGCGGCTTCTGCAAAGCCACGTTACGTTTTTCTTGAAAGATCACAAGATCATATCTTGTGATTTACAAACCAATATTCATGTTACCTATATAATACATTTACTGAATTATTTATGTAAATCAATGTTATTATATTTCTAGTAAAACTAATTAAAAGTTGATATAACGCATAGGAGCAAAAATTTCAAAAATAAAAACGACACACTAAATTCTATTATTTCGGACACAAAAATACTACGTAACGTGTTTTTTGCATTGTTTAAATAGTAACAATAGGAATTCCTTTTACTTATCCTACGCGTTGTAAAAGATTAACTACAATTCCAAGAAAGTGTTTAACTAGAATTTCATTCAAACTCTACCTGTGAACATACAGTTCTGCGAGTTTAAATTTCAAAACTTTTGAGTTGATACGAAGATCACCTGTTATCTTCATTCAGAGAAGTAATGTGTGTGCTAACATTGTGGTGACATGTTTGGTGCCTTTGATGGAATTTGTGGTCGTAGAATATGTTTGTTCGTGACAAAAGATCGGTCCACGTGCGCGGCGCTGCGTCCAAACATTGACTCGGCGGTGTGTCGCCCGCGCCGCGCCGCGCCCAGCCGATAACAATGCCGCCTCTACTCGGTACTCACAATCCTGGAGACTTGAGCCACACCTTCATGCTATTACCATGAGTTTTATTTGCTGCCACACCGTCATATATCACGTGGTAACTATGGTAGGAACATGCCTTTAGCTTCAATTGTCTTTCTTAAAATTCGAACGCTAACAAAGTATACAATTCCCAAGTACCAATCAAATCACCGTCTCGACATAATCGTATCCGTATATAAAAATTGAAATGTCTGTAGTGAGTCACTGCAAGGGCTCACTTTTCGCAACGTGAATTGCAGTTGGCTCTCCTTATTTCCTTTGCAATGCAACGTATGACCTTATTCGATTTTATTGCAACATTTACAGTAGTTACGTAGGCGTTTTTCTGAATCCGCATGTATCATACGTATTAAACGAAAAGATAAAATGGAGTTGTGACATTCGTTTTTCATTTTGCAATAGCGATAATCGCATTGACTGGAAGTGACAAATCATGTCTAGTGCCCTATCAAATCTATGAATGAAGATGGTTATTCTCCGTGGTGTGACAAAAACCGAGGCCCTTTAGAAATACTCCCGACGGATCCACGGAGCGCAATATTTACTACGCCACCCGTCCCTTTCACTTCCTCTACGGCGACAACCTGCGCCCGAGAGAGACTCCGTTACGCAAACCCGTTCGCCAGACAAGGACAGCGGATTCATTCATAACCGAGTCCGCCATCCGGTCGCCGCTCCGGCCGCCCGGCCGCTCATTACATCTCCTTCTAGCGCGCAATCTCGGCGCGAGAGTGAGCAGGTGGCACCGGATGCTCGCCGACGCGCCGAGCTTTGATCGGAAGCTCTTCAAAAAAATTTCCTCCTATATCGGTGCGCCTCGGGATAAATCTCATTGAGTGATCCGTGGGTACAGTGCGGCCGTGGCGACATTCGCGCACCTATCGAAACTACAAGTGTGCCGTGGTCATATAGATTGAACTAGTTAATGAGGGGACAGTTGCAATTGGTGATTTTGGTAAGCTCGCTGGGAGTGAGACATAACGAGCTTCGCCCCTCCGCGCGGCGCCCATTGAGCGTGGAGTAGTCGCGCGCCGGCCGCAGCGACGCACGCGCGCCTCAGCTTGCCGCCGCCTCGCATGGACCTTACTGTTTCCAATGACCGGTTCGGAACTCGGACTCTCGCGAACCACCTGTGCTCTCACAGTGTTTAACCACAAGTGATTTCTCTAATTGGTGCTTTTGAGTGAGTGACGCCGGGAATGTCCCACAAGTCGAGCTGGACGAGCTTACAATGGCCCAAATTGCATTAAATGGGTAATTGGTGCACGTCATTGGATAATGGATTCGGCTCATATACCTATTACATTTATCTGTCCTCATAACGAGCGTGGGCCGTTGGTGAATTTCACACTTAGTCCTCGTCCAGAGTCTTTGTTTGATGCCGTTCCATTTAAATATTTAAATTCCACAAAGCGTCCCCTGTCCTCATGAGATGAATACAAAGCTGTACTTTTATAGTGTTTATTGTTTGAGTGCCTATAATTTGATGCATGTTTATGCTTTATTTATATTTATTTGTCATTATCAAATACGCGGGATCGAGTAACCGCGATAACAAACTTCAGTATGATCGGAAACTATGTAACGAAACTTGGTGTACAGAATACAGTGTATGTGATTAATCATTAGCCGTGTTTGAAAGACATTCAGTGTCATTTGGTGAACCACCATGGTGCTATACAATCGCATTACATACAAATTATTTCTACATACCACTAAACTTCATATATTCTTATTTTTCTCTTATTTCCTAATAACAAACATTTTGGTTTGATAGAGTCAGCAACCTTAACGACATTGCTTTTCGGCTAAGTAAACCATAACGTAAATCAATTGTTTTCTTTTCACATCCGCACAATGTAAGGTACGTAGGTATTACGTCTTTAAAATGTCATAACATACATAATACGTGTATTATATATATTTACTATCGTTACATTTACTTTATATTCGAGTATTTTTATAAATCTATTGACTAAGTAATACAGTACGAACGCAATACGTAATTGCGTCGAGCTGGTCCGCTGTCGGCACTTTTTGAGTGAACTCATTGACGGCATGAATGCGGTTGATTTGCTTTAATTCGGTTAGTTTTTCTCCGCGTCATGGCAGCAGTGTGCCAGCAGATAGTGAATTCCTCGAGGTGTTTTCTCCGTCGTCAGCGCAGGTACTAGGCGTTATCAGCCAGCTCCGCGACCGTGGGAATGAAAAAAGCGTGTTAAACAATAGCTCACAGATAAGAACATCGTCAGAACCCATTTGGGGTACCCTTAAGTAATTATGGTTTTCATTTACCGCGTTTTTTGCTATTGTGGGGTCGTGTAAACAATGTTTTTGGATTTTTTGTTTTATTTAGTTTTGATTTGATGTTTTGTAATTTCGTATTATCATCGCAATCGCTTGTCATTCAACGTCATTACAAAGTAGATGAGTTTAACATCAAAGGCTTAATCCTTTTACAACTAATATGCATTAAAAACGGTACAAATTAGAATCTCAACCCAATTAACGTCATATTTTTTTACTTAAGTAATAACATGTCAAGGTTAACTCTACGAGTATATTATCTTATATTTTTAGAACATCAATTAAGATACCGCGTAGTTTAATATTGCAATTAATTTAGATTTAGTAATAAACTTGGACGAGGATTATGCATTGCATACAAAAATTACATGAATGTTAATTATATTTATTTCGACATGTTCGCTCCATCTAAATATCCTACACTTGTAATTGAGTTAAACTTATTTTAAAGTCGTATGTTTGCATTGTTTACTGAATTGAATACTTAAGGATTTTAAAATTTAGATTGGAGCAGTTATTACGTAAACAGAAAGACGGTACACAAAATACATGATAGGCTGCGTCTGGAAAACCAATTAAGACAATTTGTCTATTTTCCTAGAATACATTTCATCAATGGCAAATATTTTATATAAATCTGAATATGCAAGTTACAAGTTGTTTCACATTGCACATGCTGTGTTCAACATGGGGATTTATTGAACATATAGCCGCATCACATGTGGGCTCCCACACCGTAACGGATACAGGTGTTTTACCAACGCACCCCACTTTATACTATTTTATTTCATAGCAAAGAAACATTTTCGGCGTTGCCAATATTAAAAACGTGTCTATAGCCTGCCTTATTGCGTATTTTTACAATAATTTGCCAATTTGATACCCATCTGTGACTAAAAAGTAGGTCGTTAACAAGGTCACCAAAAATGGTTTGCCAAGCCAATATAATGACGTAAGCTCACGCCTATATCCCTGAGGGGGTAGGTAGAGCTGCCATTAGTGCTTCATAGTTCATCGAGCTTTTATTTATCTCAAGATCTGATACAGAGCGTGCCTTTTATCACCGTGACATTGAAAGAAGTATGTATTTTTTCAATATGATCTTCAAACACGTACTTATTGTAAATATCTCTTATTTTTATTTTAGTGTTATACTTGGTTAAAAATACTGAATACTCTTTTTAATTTTGTTTTTTCATCTCGTGGTTTTTGTATTGGAACATAATTTTATTTGCAGCGATTTTCCATTGTTTTTTGCTTTTCGACTAAACATTTAATCGAGATATAAACACGAGCAGGTTCTTTGAAATATATTTTAAATATAATGTGTAAATGTGTTAAGGAACATAGCCAAATCATATACTAGTAGTTTATTTCAGTGCAGGTTCATAGAAACACAGTTTGTTGCTGAAAGTAAACATTTCCATGTTCCTAGTCACGCTCGCAGCTCGGCCGCTAGTACATATTACTCAGTCGTACATACATACATACGTATTATAACCATATTACGCTGTATTACATCCCAGTGTATTATCAATCATTTTTGCGCAATGTCATTTTATCTTGAAAAATCAAAAGTAGCATCATAGGCAGAAGTGTTTGGTGAAATAAATAATAATTACAACATCAGAACCTGGCACAGTTTGCAAAAACAATAGCTTTAATTTATGTTTATCAATAATTCATACGTTTTTATGTTACAAATGTTGAAAGGTTTTTTTTATAAAATACCAAATTAATTTCGTTCAAATACTGCACATGCGTCATTAGATACATATATAACATTTGAAGCAACAAAAAACGTACGTTTATTCGTCCGCGAAGTTGTTTCTGCGCGGCAAAGGTAAAATTTTCGCAGCCAGCCAACCGTGCCGCCACTGAGTCACAAAGGAGCGTTAAACTGAACGCTTACATTCAAATTCAAATGCCATGCTCTGCTCCCCTATTCATGTGCCCAAAACTAAATGAACAACGTGTTTGTGAATCTAAATCCATTTATGTTTAATAAGTTCGCCCGATAATGCGAAGGTACAAGGGAAGCCAGGCTATAAGGTGTTTGTATGACGAGAATAGGATGTAACAGATGGTCATTCAATTTAAGAAAAAAAATAAAAATAACAGCAATTCATTAATTATTTATTCATTGTTTCATCAACATACGCAGCACACAAAGAAAGCAAGGTTTCATCACATTTAAAAATAATTACAATGCTTTATTTGAATTCAAGAGAAACGATAAGTCGGTTTTACTTAGTTATCGTGTAACCTCGTTTCAACGACGATTTCAGTTATCAATTGTTACGAAATAATAACGTCATTAATTAAAAAGTTAATTCTTTTATTAGCAAGTTTATATAGAGAACACAAACAAACAATTTGTTACATGCGTTTTAGATTACCGTCAATTAGTGAAATTTAATGTTGCATTCGGGATAAATTTATATTCGGCTTGATATTTTTAACAGAACGTTAACATGGAGTTAATAGCCACTAATGCCGGTGCGCCGCAGCTCCGACCCAATTCTGTGAATGATGAAATGGAAATTTGAACGAAATAGCTCACCGGTAACGACATTCACATTAATTCTTCCGTATTTCTGCTTTTAGTGACAGATAACTTTACGACACCCGTAACTTTCCCCATACTAAAACTAAATAGATGTTCACTTAAACTGTGCACCTCTATTTCCTCTAACATTGTTCATCGTGTTCGGTGTTTGATAGTGGGACATTAATAAAAATAATTTATTCCATCTCATATGTTATAAAGATAACACTTTTGTACTTGTCTATCCGTTGTGATGTTTTGCATCTTACGAATACGAATGTAATGAAACAGTTTTCATACAATTTCGATAACGTATCTCTGTTGAAGTCTCTCTTTAAGTATTATAAATTATTTTGCATACATTTACACCAGACTTTCAAATTAGGAATTTGACAAAGGATAGGCGTCCCCGCCACTAAGCGTTATAATAAAATGGCGTCTGTGACACTGAACTTAACCTTATACTAACTGAATTAACATACAAAATACTGAAAATGCATTCATTTGAATGTCTAATGAACGCGTTCGTATTATTCTCCTCAACGAACAGTTTACAGTGTTCATTTAAATTTTATTAGGTATACTCGTATTCAAGACATTTGCTTGAAGACCGAATTTATCTCGCGACACTCGTGACATCACGTTAATGTTCCGTCACAATCAATCCACGAAGTACAGAATGTAGTATTTAATGAATCGTTGATGTAGCGCGGCGGCATCGTCCAGTCATCGAACGGCTATTATTCCGCCCACGTGTAGTAAACACTCATTAAATGAGTTGGTGGGGTGTCGGAGTTTTCCTCGAGATTTTTCTCGCGGGAGGCGAGTGTGAGAGCGCCGAGGCGCGCGCGTGGGCGTTGGGAGGTGTTCGCCAATGGAGCGCGCCCGCCCCGCGCCGCGAGCACGCCTCGCTCTCACACCGCGACCACTATCTGCAAACACGACATGCGCACCCGAATTTTATGATACGTCTTTGTAGCTAAACTATTTTTAACAATTCAACTAAATCCCGACACGCCGCTGTGTCCGTCTCAGCGCAAACTAACGACGCACACTACTTCAGAGCTCAGACACTCACACCACATCGGCCAGCTTTTGACAATTTTAGTAATCCATTGATTTTAAACACTGGTTTTGATCCTCAAAATGTGTACTGTTAGCTGAATTTCACAATAACAGTAAGTGTATACCTTACTTATTGCTTAAGCTTATTCAAGATAATTACGCCTGTGTCGTTGAGCAGAAAAAAACAAATTCCATATATGTAATCGGTACGTGCAGCATAATCTCAAAGCCGTGGAAACTGTTTTTTTTTTATTTTCCAAATGTGGAAAGTGTTTTGCTTTTTATGCATCCAGTACTCTTAATTACATTACCATTCTAATAAATGGCTGAAGAATGGTCGTTATTTTGTGTAATAAATCTTGACTCAGAAATAACCACCGTGAGCTAATTGTCAGGGCCCTACGTCGCCACTCATTAGCATTTGCATGCTTCAACTCAGTATGTAGTCAAATAGGTTAAAGGACATATTGGATTGCATTATTTTACCAACTGAACCTAATCTAAACATCGATAACGTTTTCCTCAACTCGATACTAAAGTGAGTTCATTATATGTAAAGAATACACAGTTAAGAACTCCGCTGCCCACTACAATGAGAAGGAAAATATTTCATAACCCGAGTCACAAAGCATAAAACGACTGAGGCATAGACCGTAATAACGTTTTAATTGAATGGTCGGAGGTCAAATCACTTGTGGGCCCGCGTGACCCAGCCTCGACACCGAGCACCGAGCACAGAGCCACTGACTATTAACGAACACTCTCAGGGACCGTTTAGACCATCCACCAAGTACCAACTAATGCGAAATTTCAATATCGAATGAAAAAACACTCAACATTAAACACGGACGTTTAAATTAAACCTATGTTTAGCAAACGGGAGATACTATTTGTTTTAAGTTGTACACGAATCCGTGCTAATTAAAATACATTATAACTTCACGCAATAGTATGAAAATTTGCGGCCGCTAACCGATGCTAATAAGGTGGGCACACATGTTAATAGTGGCCAAATATTCAGCTGACAACAGCAGTAGTT
Source organism: Theretra japonica (assembly GCA_033459515.1). Classification (NCBI taxonomy): domain Eukaryota; kingdom Metazoa; phylum Arthropoda; class Insecta; order Lepidoptera; family Sphingidae; genus Theretra; species Theretra japonica. The sequence continues at coordinate 5,429,109 of CM065951.1, read as the reverse complement.
AAACAAAGTGCAAGTGACCGTTGGGTACGCGTCGCCGAGTGACGCTGACGAGTGGACGACGCACAATCTATCGCATTGTTCACATAAACACACGGCCAAATTGTTGCCCTCTTGTTATACAAGCCACATTGTTCCACATATTTTGTATCGCGAACGTCACACGATTCCCCGAAGCATCCATTGTCGCTGTGTTTGTTTGCGCGCGATCCGTGCAAAACCGTGCAAAATCTCGCATACACGGCCGCCGAAATGAAAACATGCATTGATGTCGCCGGCCACCGCGCCGCGCCGCGCCGCAGCTACATTCTGCCGATACGGGAATTGTAATTGCCAAATGAATGCTCTTAGAGAGAACTGGTTCCGATGAAAAACGCAATTTCAAAGTATAATTTAAAAACGTGTGAACACGCCGATTTAAAATTACAACCTAGGCTGACTACTTGCTGAGTTTATGCTAATGACATTAAATTATGCTTCTGTGGGTATAAAATGCTGTCTATAAAAGTCGAAAACAAACGTTGTAACTCAATAAATTGTGCGGTCATCCAAAAGTGATTGCTTTATATGAATAGCCCCCCGCAGTTTCACGAGTCCTCTCAATTTAGAAATATTAGAATCCACTAATTGAGTTTCTTGGTACGAATATGCGGGTGGGCAGCGTGAAGACGAGGGCAACAAGTCTGCTCTCCTGACACCGGCGGCCCGACGCGCGACCCCGCTCCCGCATTGCAATTGATTTGACACCAAACAATTAGTGTTCGCTCTACAGATTCTAGACTTCAATTAAAATCGCCCGACACCACACGCTTATCTTAACGAAGTAATCCTTTGCTTTAATTTCAACGCAAGTATGTTGCGATAAATACTATTAAACTTTTTAATACTATTTATGAAAAGTTGAACATTGAATTAAATGAATATTTACTGATTTTATAACTTTTTTTAAATTCAAAATATGTAAAATAACCATAGCATACATTATGAGTATACATTAATTTATTATTTAAATAATATTCAAAGACAAATCGTCTATGTATTTTGTTTAATGCTTAAATGGTAAATTAAAGCATTCGCTACGCTGGGGGCAAATGAAATAAATCTGTAAATAATGTTGTATGTCGAAACAAATAAAATGATAAATGTACGTCTCGGTGTCATTGAGCGAGTGGGGGACAAATTGGGCGCGACAATCGAGTTAGTTGACCCGAGAGCCGAGACTCGAGACCCGGCAATCTGGCCTCACACCACGCGATTAGCTGAACCGCACTGCCCATCACTGACACTTATGCATCATCCACACAAACTAACTGGCTTAACTTGTGTTACATGGTTACAATAACATCGAAATGTTGTGTAGGTTTTTTCTTTTTCCCACGGTAAATTCGTGCATACGTGTTAAATGAATTTGATTTTCAAACTTCTGATACATTAGCTTGAGCTTTTGGCTGTAAAATTAAGAAAAACATATCAATGATAATTAGTAAAACTTTGCTGTTTTTTAACAACTGCCTCAAGACGAGGTAGGGTCACATTGAAGATCCCAAAGCCACTCCATTATCATTTCGCTCCTATTAAAAGAATTCCAGTCACATTTTTGTCAATGTATTTAATTATTTTAACACAAGTTGATTAGAGACATTAAAATATAGAATTGAAACCTTACAACCAAGAATGGTATGTCTAAATTTTTATCAGTTTATGTTCACCATAGGTTCTTTTGTGATTTCACATTTTGTGCTCAGAGTAGTGGAGCACAGTAATATATTTTATTCTCAAAATATCATCGAATGCACACGAAATATCGCAAAAATCACAGTCGTATATCATTTTCATTCCACGGCACTAATAAGAAAAAACGAGCTTTCAGATCCATTCAGTGCGTTTGTGGCATTTCTATCAGCAAACGCATTCCAGAACAAAAATAATAGTTTATATCAAAATCATATTTCAAAGATGAAAGTGGGACTTTATCTCTGTCGATAAATATGTTGATATTTTGTAGTTTAACGACTCGCGAAACTTGTTTACGACGAAATTCGGAGATCACATATAACATACATTGTAGTGTGTTCCAAGTTTCAATTATAATGAGAAAACACATGTCAACAAATCCACTTGAAAGATTTTTTGAAAAAATATATAATTCAGAAATATTAGAAATAGGTCTACTATTTAAGTCTAGTATTTAAAAAATAGCAAGTGTGTAATAGTCCTGAACTTGTACTAATAAATGGTTACATTGAAACTAAATTGTACAAACTTCATTTTTGAGTTTAAACAATTATCTGTTTTTAGAAGAAATCCATCCCTTGTTACCAAGATATGGAGTTTGTAGAGTTTAGTCCTGTAAAGTCTAGTAAAATTAGGGGTATAGCTCTACATGCCTTCTCATAAATATTTCACAATTATAACTTTGTTATCTGATGAATAAACATGCACCCTGTTTATTTTTGTCTCTCGCAATGCATGCGCACAAGTATGAACTATCACTGTCGAATGTCCCTTACTGCGTAGTAAATCATCTGACCATTGTCCTCCAATATTGGAGTGGTTCGGTCAACTAGGCCCATTCAATACGTCTATTGACGATGACAAAGACGCGATCCTACCAGCCACTGGGGAATCAAACATGCGTTCTTCATGCATCAATTGTTTTCATTATTATTTGTACATTTTATTGATAATTTAAACGGTTCCTTTAAATTAAATATAATCAATGTCTGGGGTTCTACGAAATACAATCAAACGCAAATCGTAGAGTATTTTACAATTAAAACAAGTTGCATTTAAATATGTTTAATACATACCGTTTGGTAAATTAATGTTTAAAATATGTAGAAACAAAACATTATTAAGCTCGAACAGTACCAGTAACTTACACATGTATTGTTGTTGAACGTGGGCAATCATCTAATATAGATTTGTAACATCGTGGTACATGGTAATTTATTATCAGCCGAGCGCTGTCTATGATACAACTTTTATTAGGGGCAATTCGTCGCCCCCATCGCCGCTAAACAAGCTAAATGATATACGAGTATGTACGTACGTAATACCTACTCGTCTGTGACTAATATGCATCTCTAACTTGCCACGCTATATTCCCAAACGCGTAAAATCAAGCTTATAAATTATCACACATTATTAACGACGTAGAATTGAAATACCTTAATTTATATCAAAAGTTGTAATTTCTTAATCATTTGTAGAATACATAATAGTATGGATATTGGGTAATTTTAAATCGAATATATTTATCCAAAGAAAAAACACTAGCATATAAATAAAAAATAAATTGTCCTTCTTTTGACTCTAAATTGTATTATCTATTTCACTCAGCGACTATGTTCATAGCCATAATAAAATTGAAATATCTGCATAAAATTATACAGAACGCGATGAGAATTTTAGGATAACAAATGTCGAATAGTGACCGAGATATCGATCGCGAACTTTCCGTAAATCATTATAATAAGCGTGAGAAACTGTAGAGACAGTCGCGAGAATATATTAAAATGCATCGTTTGTTAATAATATTTTAATACTAATTAATTTCCAATGGGTCGCTTCGACCCCCACGGACGGGTTGTTGAGACGAATTGAGTAGTTTACTCACACTTAACATTTAACCCTAATGCAGGCGATATAATTTCATATTGATTTGTTATTGGTTTGGGACAACCACTTGAATACATTAAGTATGTAAACATTACCATGATGTTTAAGATATGCTTGAAAATTTGTTTCACTTTTTACTTCAGTGTTAAATTAAATTCAAATAATTAAATTAAGGACTAGGATAAAATTAAGTATCGCATTTGACTTGTCTGCATAAATATTCTATTACATATTAATGATATTTATGGTCATTTTCGGTATAGTGGTTTTTCGTTTTTAAAACGGCTCGTTTTGTTTTATTATTTACAACTAAAATATCATTATATCAGAAGGATGAGAAGTGGAAGTAATATTATCGAGTTATATTCAAGACTTTTTGCTTCAGGCAGCTTTTTGTTAAATTCTCTCACGATTACTTCAGAGCTTGTTTCGTAAAACTCTAATACAATGCACAAAATTCATAATATTTTGAAAAATAAACCAAACAATTGTCCGGGTGTATGAAACAAATTGTTCAATTTAAATGTAAGCGGGCACTCAAAATGCACTTAGACACTAACCACTAAAGTTAGCGAAATTGCTCGTTACGGGCCAGCGAGCCGTGTGGGAACATCCCCGTGCCGGCGGGGGTTAATGCAGGGGTGCAAGGGTGCGGGGGTGCGGGGGCGGCGCGGGGTGGCTCGGGGTAAGTGGGGTACCGGGCCGGAAGCGCCTGTGTCGGATCGTTCGCGCACCTGTGGGAATGTTCCACGCAATTTGAATATTGCGTTAACTGTGCATTTCATAGTTCCGTACATGCCGTGAAGGATCGTTTAAACGTGTTGATTCTTTTTAATGTATAAATTATTATAAATGTTGCATTAATATTGCGTTTTGACAGTCTATTAAAGTTTATATTATAAAATATCGGCAAATGCTTTTAAATTTCATCGAAACGACCAAAATAAATGAGTAACACAGCTTTGTATTCATCTCAGGGAGTGTGACAAAAACAAAAAAATAAACCCACTGTTTCTCGAACAGGTGCCACAACAAGACGACAAACAATGAACAAATGTAAAAAGGGAATGAACACATTCACAGTGACGTGATAAACAGTTATCAGCAAAATGAAAAACAGCGAGGAGTGTTTAGACTGAACTGTACTGACTATACCCAACCCGTGTGATATTTATTGATCTTATTTAACGTTTAAGTTAGTGTGCTCTGTATAGTGACTTGTATTGTAAATATAGTTGAAGTGAGTGAAAACACGGACAGTAACGCCTGCAGGCAACACTCGGACTTTGCCCGCAGTCGACACATACAGGCGACGGCGGCCATCGCAGGCATGGGAATCAAAGTCATGATGAAAGCTTTCAATAAGCCAAAAGGTAAGTTGCGCTGTACGTCAGATATATGTAATAAATTAATTCGCTCTACACTCCTACACTTTACAAACAATAGTAGGAAACTGCTAAAAAATTGGTTTAAAAAAGTCCCTGGATGCAGGCCACTTCCAATTTATTGCTATTAAAATCGCTGGAAGGCACTACGTTCAGCATTAGAATTTCTGTGACTGAAGATGGCCCTATGTAACTTTTAAGCAAAAATTCTAATGGAATCGTGCCATAAATATTTATACAGCCAAATTAAATTCGTCACATTTTTCCACAAAAAGTACCTTAAAAGTTGACTAATGAGCAATTTACCAATTTCCAAATAAATGAAAATGTAGAAGTAAGGTCAATACAGACGAATATCAAAGCTATTTGGCAACAGTGAGGACACAGCACACAGTGTATTATCCTCGCGCAGTGACGCAAGCCCGTAACGCTCTCGGTTTCGCGTGCACTTGCCCCGAATGTGAACGCGCCGTGACCGAAAGAAATATATGAAAACGCTCATTTACTCAATTAACAAGTGTTTTATGTATCATAGTTACGAAGATATCAAGTGGCTGCCGCGTTTTCACGCGTCAGTAATTCATGCTCATTAGTAAATGCGTATATGTAGCTGTGGAAAACTTGAGAGGCTTGTATTCAGCAATGGACTTCTTGTTGCCGAAGATGTTGATGAGTAAATTTAAAGTTTATGTTCGTTGTTATATTCAACGAAAATTATAAATGCATGTGTCCAAATATGCAAGGAGGGCCCAGCATTATGTGACCAAAAACACTTTTATTTTCTAGTTTCAGTAAAATACAAAAACGACAAGTGAGCTTTTGACACTGTTGCATATTATACTTACTGTTGTAATGTTCGTTTTTCGGAAGCAAAAGAGCCTCCACACAATGGCACAAGCGGTCTGTGAATAACCAATTTGTCCCGTTGTCTAAGGTCGAAGCCGAAAACGGCGATTTCACAACGTCAATTTCCTTCAACATCCATCTTGATTTTGAAACATCGCGTGTCCGGCGCGGGGTGCACCGTTGTGCAACCGCGCCATTACCGTAATTATGACTTACTCCTCGCGCATGCTCTGATGATCTTGAAAGTAAAGACCTTGGTTATGCGTGCTCGTGCTCGTCGCATGAGAACTGGAAAACAATGTTTGTATACAAACTCGCTGCGAAGCCGAACGCAGACAATTGAGATGCGCGAGATTCGCGTAAGGAATAGCAGTGGTTATGTCACTATTTAAATAGGATTTTATGTTGCTTAGTAAAGATTTGAGTGCTGGAAATAAAAGTTCAAGAGCGTACCGCTAGATGTCACTAACGTAGACTCTTTCAAAAGTACATAGATATTTTAGGAATTTGAATTTTCATTGACGTATCTACACACTAGCGAATAGCAATCATTTTAAAAACGACATATACTACTACCTACTTAATAGAACATTCTATGACTGGAACAATATTTTCAAAATTAGCTTCAAATGTTTGTATGCTTATGAGTCCTCATAAGCTATTTGTGTTATTGTTTAAATGCGTAAGGTACATTTACGTGTATTACAGGCATGAATGTATTCCACAAAGTCTGGCTTCCATGATTCAACGTTGTAAAGTAATAAAGAAGATGGCTTCAATATGTCTAAATTGCCTCTATTATGTTGTTCCGCACAATAAGGAGGCTAGGTGCTAGATGTGTCAGCAAACACTTTACACGAGGCGGTGTTTGCCCGGTGTCGGTTACCATCTACACACATCAAACCTGAAAGTCTACCACCCCGAATCAAACATCAGCCAGACAAACATTTGTATTCTTGACCGGATACACAGCGGACATGTCACCTTTAAGCTAACGAGCTAAAAAATGCCACCGCTCAAAACCAGTAGCCCGCAGGCGAGACTCAATGCTCTTTCTCATGTGACGAACAATGGTGCTATCAATGAGGCAACAAACAACGGATTTACGACTCAACACATTCTTGAAGCCATAAAAAGTCATAACAATTTACGGGCACAACAAAGAAACAGTGGCATCTAGTACGTCGGGAGCTAATAACGCACCGAGGAGCGCGCATACGCGGGGGCGTCCATTCACGCCGCTGATTGGCCCATCCGGTGCGCGCTCAATGAGATGATGCGCCCGCGTCGCGCCGCCGCACCACCGCACCGACACACTGCGCCGCCTCTGTCATTGAGCAAAGGTCTCTCGCCTACATTCGTCAGCATCCAGCCACAGATCTATGACAGATAACACACTATTGTTACCCACACCGCTCTGGACACTAAAAAATAGCCGCACGGATCACGTTAAACATTGGCATTACACACAAACAAAAACAAGGACACAACTACATTAAAATATGCAAGGCGTCAATTTAGTTGCGGTGTCAGACACGGCTGCAGAAAACGATGGATAAGTCTTATAAAATTAGCTCACGAATATTAATGTATTGCAACACACCATGCAAAACGTTTATTTTCCGCGTCAGTGAGGACAGAACCGTTTGAAAATAACATTTTTACCGCATTATGAAATATCCCTCCGTCACGGTTGAGTGCGTGGAAGGGTGACACCGGTAGGCAATGGTAAATTTTTGAAAACGCATAAAATAATTGAAGTTCACACGGCCGCACCGTGGCTGTCAAATTTCATGAATAAACAATTCAAAAAAGCGGTGCGGTGCGTGTTCGTGTTGGATGAACAATAACAGCAATAAATCGAGTCTGAAATAAATTCCTAGTAGGTATATCTATCCGTTGTATCTAACCAGGATGAAGAATTGTGTTTTTATCAGACATCGGCAAAACACAGTTGACTCATCTCTACCTTACGACCGAAATAATAATACATAATTAATTGGCTCGCGGTATAACAAAGACTTGACGGAAGGCGCATAGAAATCCCATTTGTAATATATTTCCTCTGTTGTCCTGAAATGTTATTTTTATCATTGTAACACTAATAGAATAGCGGCGTCGCGTCCTGTATCTTTATACTCTATATTAATGTATAATGATTGACTGCCTCGGTTGCATAGTTGTACTTCGGTACGGTTATAATGCTGAGGTCTCGGGTTCGAGTCCTGGGTCGGCTAACGTGATATTGGATTTTTCTATTCATTATCAGTCCAGAGTCAGGAGTTTGTGCCCGATATGGCAATAGGCTCGCCCCCTATCAAATCGTGATATGGAAAAAACAAAGCGAAACGCGGGTTACCTGGTTACTGCCAGGAGATCTTCTGGCTACCCCTTCTGGGAAAAAGGCGTAAGTTTATGTAATAATTGTAGAACGTGAGCATTAACTGTAGCAGTAATAAGAGTAATAATTATATGTAATAAAAGATGTCGATTTGAATGCGAAGCACCGCACGCGCCGTTTACGTCACGAGAACTCGGTTCAAACCGTGAACAATGGCACCAGCAAAAATGGTGCGAGCTTTTGTTCTGGTTCGCTATTGTGATTGTCTGTGTCAGAAACGATACCAGCTATCTGTTTGTTCTACAGATATACTGAGTTACGAAACTGTTTCATTTATTTATCACTCCATTACGATAATGTTGGAATATTCAAGTTTTGTTAATAAAACATTCAAGTAACACAGTCCCAGCCGTTTAGCATTCAATGTACCACTATTTAACTCAGTGGGAATAAATAAATCGATATAAGGAGACGATAAATGCTATCATGGATTAATGGTAGCAATTTTCCTTTCTAAAGTGTTCAATATAAAAAACATCATGTAAGGCATCTCGCTGCAGCCCGGCTCCCGTCGGTAACCCTAAAAAATAAACGCAATAATTCACTGCTCAAGTGAATTTTTACTATGCAGTCAGAGTTTATAGGAGCACCGTAAACATAATGAAGCTATTACATGTTGTTTTATAGTGTACCGTCCGACTAAATTGCTGGACGCAACAAGTGTCGGTTAAATATTCCCCCTCGGAAACAACCCTTGTTCGCCACCTGTTACTGCGAAACCACTGGGCTGTGCATACAATAACACATACAGCGTACTACTCCAGCATATTGTTGTAGAAATGTGCAGCGCCTGTTGCACCCATTGTTTTTTTGTTTAGGATAGTTAATTCTACCTGTACCTTAGCGTAGACCTGTTGTTAAAATGTTATTTTCTATGTTAAAACTTAAAAGAAGCAAATGTTGGCATGGCAAGTTGAAAATAATATACGCTCAAAACAAATTCGAAAAGTAATGTAGTTTAATGTGGGAACATTAACCCCCTAAGGCGTAATACGTTTACTATGTGATCTAAGAATTAAACTAATTATATATTTCGAATACCTATTACAATGCATATTATTGTTAATTAAAATGATACAGATGCTACAAAAATCAGTAGCTGTCAGTATTCAATCCACTGGCTAACTTGTAAGCAGAAATGGCACATTACCCGGACCACAGGTCGTCACCTAACTCCAGAAAGATTTAAGCATTTGCGTACACTGGTGTTGGGGGTTGATGGACGAAATACATTTTAAATAATTTAAATAAATAGTCATGTTCTTGTCAGTATTTACAAGTCATCCGTACAACGTCTAGCGTTATTTTACACTAACACTGCCAAATAAAAACAAACGAAGACGTTCTAGATTTTTGCCATTCTAGACTCGTCCCGCGTCTGTCGAACCCGTTGGTAATACAAACGTGAACTTAAAAGAATGTATCGTATGCTGCACAATGATATTACCAAATAATATGTAGGTAAGTATATACTGTTTGCCTCGGTGGCGTAGTTGTACTGCGGTACGATTACAAAGCTGAGGCCTCAGGTTAGAATCCCGAGTCGGGCAAACTGATTTTTTTATTCATTGTCAGTCCGGAGTCAGGAATTTGTGTTCGATATGGCGATAGGCTCGCCCCCTATCACACCGTAGGACGGAACATACAAGGCGAAATGTGGGTGTCCTGGTAGTACCTCTACCTACCCCTTATGGGAAAAAGGCGTGAGTTTATGTACGTATGTATGTATACTGTATAGTTTGTCTATCTATCTGCATTGATCCTCGTCAACCCACTGTTGGGTATAGGAATTCCATTTGTATATCAGTACCTTTGTTCTTGCGCCACGCAAACCCACAATCTCCCCGCAACCTTTACTATATTCACTAAAAACGGAAAAAGCAAGCAACAGAGGAGCTCACAAGAACACACAAACAAGGCACTAAACAGGATATGTCCAGCTGGTCGCAATTTGAAGCGTCTAATTCCGCACACAGCGAGAATATATTCAAACTAGTCCTAAATCGCAGAAGGTCGTTCTCTCGGCCGGCTCTGTCCGTCCTCACGTTATTTGGCCACGGCTGGAGCAGGCGGGCCGCATCTCCGGTCCTTTGTGCCGTTATTTACGCCATTCACGATTCGGCCCACTCAAACGATGGTTACTTAAACCCTCCACATTCAACCTCGACAGTACCATTTAACACCTTGATTACATGTAAGATTGTGAACTACAATTGTTTAGGCAGCGGAGAATCATTTCATCCGAGTCAGTTTAATGCAAACTGACTGACAACTTCAACTCTATTGATCGCCAGCCTTCTTCTATTTGAAAAAAATGTTATTATTTTATATGGCCTAATTACTCTCAATCGTGCTCTCGATTGCAGAGGAGGCTTGTGCCCTGCAGTGGGTCGTGTATGAGTTGATACAGTTATTATTTTGTTTTATTTCCACGTGAAATTTACACAGTTTTCGCCATCATCAACATCATCGTTAATTTTGAGGGCATGAAGTCAATTTCTGTAAAGGTTCATGATCTTTACATTGTTAAACGATTTGTTGTCAAGTTCAGTAAGATTTGTCTCTTCTGGTAAAGAACAGCCTTTTTGAAAGTTGTAATATTTCACAATGTGGCAGTACGAGTATGTAACACCAGCACTAGGCGTACGTACATAATACAAAGAGCTCGTGTACAATTTACAAAGTGTACATAACGCGTACTCAAGACCCCAGCAATTAAGGAATATGAAAGAACCCTATCTATAGTCGAGACGGTATTATAGTTGACCACAGGGAACGGTCCAATAGAGCTAAAGTGTTCCAATCCAACATAATTGTACGTCCAATCAACTTACATTGGAGCAGTTACGACAGCGCTATTTCAGATTGTCCTATGATTGGTTGTCAATTAACAAGATTAATCGCTACCGTTTGTTCCAGCGCTTATGTATTACAACTCTATTCAACCAAATTTACATTTTCGTGTATTATTATGGAGCTAAGTTAAATGTAATATGTATGAAATGTTCGTATACAGAATCATGGTTCCATTTTTTGTTAACTGTAACAGATCATTTATGAAGACTGGCACAGATGTCGATGAAGAATGTGAAATCAGCATAAAAAAGCAAAAATTGAGATGTGGAACGAATATGCAGAAAATGTAAAATATTATAATTAAACGGTATCATGTATAACGGATGGGGCCCATCGGATATCTTACAGGATAATTGAACGAAATCACTTCGGATTAATTACTTTAATTACGGAAACGGAAGTCTTCAACTGTGTTTTTCGTTGTATCTCGAAAAATACCATTGCAAAGTTTAATGTCAAGTATGACCGTTATTTATGTACGTATAAGCCATATCTCCTTTTGCACATAATTACACAGCTATAAATACGACACTTCAGCAGAGTGAAACATGTCCAGCAGCAGTTTGTTAGGCGCGCGGGATAATATTGTGCCGCGAGTCGCGACCAGCCCGCTTCACACGTCACACACCAACAACTTGACTCTCTCCTTAACTATTATATACCAACATTACAATACGAGACTTTGATTGTACTGTACTGTACGGTATCAGCCTATATACGTGCCACTGCAGGACAAGAGCCTCCTCTACAATCGAGAGCACGATTGAGAATGGTTAGGCCATATAGTCCACCACGCTTAGTGCGGATTAGCGGACGTTACATTCCACAGAAATTATTACAAACTTGAACCTACGACTATCGTGGAATGTTGGCAGTCACATCTGGTCCGTTTTCCAACAGTGAACAGGCCACCACGCACTTAGACTAAAAATTAAAAACTTTGATTAGAAATTAATTTATTAAACTCTGAAATGACTAGACACGAGCATGTATCCAATAACTTGGAAGCAATAACAATCGAATAATTAGCTTATAATTTTAATCTAATTAATCAAAAGTCCCTGTTGAATGCCACCCATTGACGTCATTAAGTGAATCGCTTCGTAGAACAAAACACAGCACATAATTAGTGACACACGTGAAATGAAACAATTTTATTTAAATGTTCGCAAAGGAATTTCCTTAGTCTTTCATCTTTCGAATAAAAAATGACCTTGGTTGGACGCTCATCCAACATTAACGACCACGGAGGCGGTACATATTTCAAACACGCACCGAGATATGTACGTTCTCTTGACACGAGTTTTCTATTATTTTATTATAAGAATCTAGTTTTTACAAGTCAGTTATGCGAAAGAAAACACGAAAGATTGACCAGAATAACGGAAATGTAATTGTCTAGTAAAATTCTGAGCGTAAGTTTTATAACTCTACAACTTTACAACGGCGCAAAAAATCTTTAATGACGATGTAATAGTCGAGCACAAGTTGTGGAATTAATTAATCCCGCGGAGCTTTCTTCAAACAGGTAGCAATAAGCATCTATAAAGCGCGCTTGTAACTACATTGTAAAATTACGAATAGGGTGAACGATTTTAACATTCGATGGTTACTCATTATTTTACAGTGGAACAACTACAACCAATTAGCCGTTTGAATTTACCATGCTTGGCCATCTGTAGATAATTAGCAAAACAAACAGACAATGTAAAAGATCACGGTTGTTTCTGTGGATCGATTTGATGTTTTCATCAGTATTCAATACAAAAACACAGGAAAAGTCATACGACAGATGTATTATGCGTATAGTTTTTCAGCTTGTTCATAAATTTATTATTCGCTTGGGTCTGGAAGCCAGGGGCAAGTTCCATGGCGGCGTTGTATCACGATTGCCATTATGTAGATAGGTAGATACGCACACGTATTGTTGGCTGCAGGTGCGTTGATACACTCGCAATATTTTATACGTGATTATCTCATCTACAAAGGTTAAGGCGCGAGGCATTTTTATACTGTAGAAATAAACAACCCTCAACCAAGGTTTTGTGTACGCAGAATTTCTTTTATGATTTACAATTCAAATGCTGCACGCGGTTTTGAAAATAAAATAGCCACTTATCTAACAGAAATAGACATTTCACTTTCTTGAATACTTAAAATAATATGCGTGCTCTAAACTGGGTACATTCCGATGTTGCTCACACATACGAGTAATCCACAATGTACTTATACGGCACTCGGGCTTATTATAAAATCACGATGACGGTTATCATTAAATCAATGGAAGCACATAGTTTTCGAACACATTCTTGTGCGTTTCAAAGATGCGTATGCGCAATAATCGTGAGTCAAGTGCAGCTGCGCGAGATATATAGTGCGAGTAAATCACAATGAGCCGGAGTCGATGCAATTAATGTCCGCGTGATTCCCGACTGCCGACCGGCAAACAACCTACGTAACACCTTTGCATCGATATTGCCAACTTTATTTATATTAATCGCCTATAAAGTTAAACTGTTACATAAACTCTCCTTGTCGTCAGCTCTATTCAAAGGAAATAATTCCGCAGGGAGCAAATATGCAAACACTATTAAATAGCGAGTGCGGAGGCGCCGCAGCGGCACATCTTTGAAATAAAATGACAGTAAAATGGTTTTAATTTGACCTATATATGTGTCGCTCTTTCGAACGTCGTAAACATGCTCCGGGAGCAAGTAGCGGTCTCGAACATATAATGAACGTCCGCATGATTGAAGCACAGTAAAAAGTTGTGATTGAAACTAAAAAGAGCAACATAAAGAGAAATATAAATTATATCTGAACGAGGTTCGGCTAGAGCAGATCGGAGCCAGAGCGGGCACCGACCGTGGGAGAGGTGCACAAATCTCCGCATCTCAGAACTGGTCGGCAGGTGTGCGAGGGCCACTTGCGCACACTCCCGCACGCACGCACACGCGCGCACAAACCAGCCGCACTTATGAATGAAGCCTGTGTCCACACCGCGCACTCACACAGAGCCACAGCACGCACGCACACCTCGACATTCAATCTCGCCCGTTTATCTCTGATTTATTTTATTTAAAACCATCAAGCCTCAAAAAGTCGACTATTAATTTGTTCTTCGGTGCCCGGTGTAAGTGCTGTAGATAAAGTAATTAATACTACTGATAACGATCTCCAAGATTTACCTAAAAAGGCTAATAATCTCCGCCTCGGAACTACGAAAACATTCTTAGCAGCAATTAAAATATTTCATTCGTATTTAACAATACTTAATAAAAATTTACATCGATATTGAAATATACATATTTTTATAATTGTCAATTTTATCATATTTGTGGCTTTTATTTATATGAATTGCAAAAAAAAAAACAAATATATATTTAAATAATAATTATAGTAATATCGTGCCAGTTATTCAGGTTTCGCACTGCTCTAAACGTAGACGGTAGAATAACAATTAAAAAATGATAAAAAGGGAGAGTAACAAATTTTCAGTACAGTTTGTGTTTTCACTGACATAACATTTACAATCATCCCGACACCTGTGCACTGTTTACATTTTTAATCCCCTAATAGTATGACAAAATTGTCATCATGCTTTTAATCCCGAATAGGCAGCGAGTGACGTAAGGAATAGACACATATACGAACTATAACTCCGTTCCTGGTTGTGATCAAAGCAAGTTATTATATTATTAGACATAACATACATACATATACACACGCCTTTTTCCCTGAAGGGGTAGGCAGAGGTGCTTCCAGAACACCCACGTTTCGCCTCGTATATTCCGTCCCACGATGTGATAGGGGGCGAGCCTATCGCCATATCGGGCACAAATTCCTGACTCCGGGCTGATAATGAATAGAAAAATCCAATATCACTTTACCCGACCCGGGATTCGAACCCGAGACCTCAGCTTTGCAATCGTACCGTAGTACCACTACGCCACCGAGGCAGTATTATTAGACTAATATGACAGCCTCCGTGGCTGTGAAACGAGAGCCCACGAGTTTTACCCGCACCGACACAAGACACCAATATTGCGATCCACGAGTATTTGTTTCGGGCCTGGGTGCTGTGAGCCTGAGTTTTTTGAAGTTTCTGACATCCAGGATTCATGAGTTGACGCTGCAAAATATCTCATCTCAGATATTTAGGAATTGTATAACACAAAGAATATAATTTTTACCTCTAATAGTAGAGTTACTTTACATAGCCCACTATGGATATTAGAGTTTATACCTAATGAAGCCTGCGATCGAGTTTCGATAGCCATCAATGATATTTTTTTGGGCCTTAATAACTTGTGTAATTGCGGGATTATCAGTACAATTATATGAATTATGGGTATATGTGTTCAATGCTACGTCGCCTAAATATACTAATGTGTACTGTTTGTTTGCAGACATCCCGTCGCAGGTGCCTCCGCTGACGCCTGGCACCAACAAGAAAATGGCCGAGGCGCTGAAGGCCACCTTCGCCTCCTGGGAGAAGGAACAGCTGCGCCTCGGCGTACCCAAAGGTATGATTTAACTTTACAATACGTTATATGTTGCAGATTTTTAGTACTTTAATGCATAACATTAGCAGAGCATGCATTTCACATAGCTAGTATTTTTGAACGTCGAACATACCTATGCTATATATAATACGAGTATTATAATAAAACATTTATTAATTTCCTTCCTTAACCTAAATTAACAAACAGAAATAGAATTTATAATAATATGTGCTTAGGCTAGGTAACAAGTGTATTGAGATACTGCCTGTGCTTATACTAGGATAGCCGTGTACCATAAGCACAAGCTACCATCTGTATGTTGCAGGGCCTAGTTGAAATGGGTATAAAGACAGGGGTCTACAGATTATGCGCATATTATAATGTTGAAACGTAGAGAATAGTATTTAAAATATGTGGTTATTATAACATTATTCTAAAATGTGGAAATTTGAGGAAAAATAAAACCACACTTGAATTTGTATAGTTAACAGAATCATATGAAACAGCGGTCTATAATTAGGATGTTCAAGTTATATAGCCCTGACTATAGACCTTTACTAAGCCCAAGCTGATCTCTCTCGAAGATGCGCGATAAGCTTTCATTATGACAATTCCGGCCGCGGTGTGTGTTTTATCTCACAATCGTATAAACATAAGATTCATTTGGAATCGTTCAAGAGTTTATAGCCAGGAAGAAAAGCTAATAAAACCACATAAATATAATTTTAGACTTCAATCGTTGAGATCTGAGAGCCGAACAGCTATTTGGAAATATTTTTGGTTTATCACTTACTTATATTTTTGTATTGTATCAGCCCATATACGACCCACTGCAGGGCACGGGCCTCCTCTACAATCGAGAGTACGATTGAGAGTGGTTAGGCCATAGTCCACCACGCTGGCCTAGTGCGGGTTGGCACTACTAACTCACTTATAGTTAGATACTCTAACTTACTTATAGTTAGATAGAAATTGTAGATTATCCAGTCACACTCTCCACAATCCAATTGATTTCAATGGTCTAGTAGAAATGGCAAATAAACCAAACGGGGTGCTTACTTTCCGTTGTAGTATATAAATTACATTAATATGTAATTAATAACCATAAACCAGAACACATATCATACTTCACATCCAGGCAAAAAAGAATACAAGATTAAACATATTAACTAAACATATATTACACACATTAAATACTCATTACTATATATTTGGTGAAAAGCACAATCATGTTTATTCAATGATAACAATTACTGCGTATATGTATTTCGTTTTTAAACAAAAGATTTAATCGCCAATTACAAACATTTGCGCAATTAACTGAATGGATGATTCAGCCGACAACCAGGAACCCACCAATACCAGTAATAACATCCTTCTTATATCAAACTACAAATGAATCAAATGAGCTGGGAAAAGGCGAAATATCACGATACGATTTCCACGGAAAATCAAAAAATAATACACAATAAAGGTAGCAAACAACGAGCTGTCTTACCAACGCAAATGAATGTTTACTTTTAACTGGTACGTTTTAGAACAGCCTCGCAATGCTGGCTGTTGTATTTTTTCCCTCATTCATTATTTAAGCGTATAGTGGTTACAAGCAAAAACTGTTAGCGCAGTGCTCAGGCGCATAATACAAGGCGTCATTTGCATATGGTAATGTGACGGACGAGTCACCGCGTCGAGTCCCGTCGCGACCGCCGGCGCGGAGCAACACAGCCGCTCTTGTTTCGGTAGCACTGTCTTATCTCGTGTTAATCAACGATTTACATTTTATGCGGTGGGCGCGAATCAATATCGTGTCTATTAACCCGTGTATTACAAACCTTCGTCACAAAATGTCATCATGTTGAAGTTTTTTTTACGGAGGATTTGGTAATCGAGATACGCAATGTAATCACAGTTCGAAATTATAGATATTGATTTCGAAGCGAAGTTTTTATTTATTTTTCTCGCGATGCATTGCACACGCCTCTAAAACGTGATTAGAATACTTTTATCTGGTGCGTTTGCATAGATGATACGCGAATGTGATTTCGCTGAAGCATGCATGGGCGGAGTGCACTAGGATCGTAGATGGGACAGGTGTCGGGTTCGTCGGCCGCGCGCGAGCGGAAGTGCGTGCGTCTGCGCCGCGTCTATTCGCGTTTCCGGTGCGCCCGCGCCCGCGCCGCCCCGCGCCCCTGCGCCGGCGCATCCAACACAAAATCACGCGCCAGACGTGTGAACACTTCCTCATAGTAAAATTTGCATCAATACAATGAAACGTACCAACTGAACAACGAGCAGCGCGCATCACGCCTCCCCACATCATCGAGTAAAGAACACAGCCACACTTTACGACTCCTCAAGTTAAACAATAATTATTATTATAGATTATCATTACCTGTTAGTATCAGATGGCGTGAGTCTTCACAAAAACTAAATTGAAAACAACTTTAACTACAAGTCGAAGTATATTTGGTACATAATGAACCTTGTGTAACGAACCATTAAAAAAACATAAACCGCAATATTTCAAGGATCGCTACATGTCATCATTAAAAAAAGTTGTTTCGTTATCAAAGGACTATAATTTATACGCGCGTCGATAAATTACGCTTTCTTGCGCCAAATCAACTACATTCGTTTTAATTGTTCAACGTAATAAACAAAATAATAAAACCAAATTCGATAAAGTTTGATAAATGTGTAATGGGAGCAGCTACACAAACATCCACGGATTAATTATTCACACAATACATTCTTAAATATTGTTTATTAATACGAGATAAAATAGGAAAAATCAAACCGCAGCCAACAAATTGAGGCGTTTAAAAAAAGTAAAATATTTTCAGATACTTTTTAATCCACACTTTGTAATTTATATGAAAGATTATAGCTTCGAGGGTACCGTTTAAGATGCAATTTAACCAACAGTTTTTCTAAAGAATAAGTATTTTCACAACACTTAAACGCGAATTAAAAAATAATTACAGTAGGTAGGTAATTGATAAAGAAGCGCACTTTCATTAAAAACCCACGTTACGATGCGCAATCATTCCTTTTATGTTTATTGTTTTTGCTTTTAAAGTAGGCAATAAAGTTTACCTTCTAACTAACTACTAACTGTTTATGTTTAGATTTTCTGTGAATGTTATTATGTTTAACAATAAGAACACATTACATGGAACTCGACTTGGGGTATTTCCAGGCTCACGTTTAAGGACACACAGAAAAATGGATCATAAAAAATTAAACGTCTCTTTAATCATACGTAATATACATACGACTTTAAAAATATAAATATTTTATTTAATAATTCATGTATTATGGAACAAAACAAAAACGAAAATAAAAATCGATCTCAATGAATTATATCCGAAAATTGTTTCCTAACAGGTACAAAAATGAGAAAATAAGACAAACTCGTAACACTCTCGTATGGTAATTAACTCGTCAAACGCAAGTTTAATTATAACCCGGGGCTTCTGTGCGGAGACAATAAAATCTCTCGATCAGATACGCGTCCGATATTAACATACTGAAGTGGTCACCAAACAAAATACACACGTAAACAGTGGTTGTCGTTACCATCTTATCAGCCAGAGATCTCGACGAACGTAAAATGAATCTCGTCGTTTACAATGACGGGCAGATAGCTCTTCGAGACTCGAGAGTCCGGAGTCCGGAGACAAGAGCGTTATCTCAACATCGGTTGTTAATGAAATTGGTCCATTAACATACGAGGCGTGCTTTGTTTGGTACGGGAATGTCGTGGCTTAACGAACTGTTTGCGCGATGTAGGCACAAGTTATTTTACGCAAGAGCATTGGAAAAATTGCGTAGTCAAAGAATTGATAGTAGGCAATACGTTTTATTTCATACGGTGGGCAAAATAATTACAATGCATCTGATGTTAGTGCGGTGCCGTCCAGGTGTGTGGCGATAGATGATTATTCCTCGCCATTCAACGCATTTATGTATTCTAGCCTATTGAAGAGCTCATTCACTCCCCGCATTAAAATAACTTAATTTTAGAAAATAGGGAAAATATGGAGAAACCCGAAAAGTATTATCCTCAATATTATTTCAAAGACGTTTTAACAATATTTTTCTGAATGCTGATATATATTAAAAAATACATAATTCTGGTTGCAAATGCAGATATGAAACAAGAAATACAACGCTAAGTCTTATTGCGCTATTAATTTCTTCGTTATAAACTTTTTTCTTAAATATTTATAGCGTCGTACCTCCTACGTAAATCGATTGTCACTTCAAACCAATCTGTTTTTTTCTAGACCTCATTAAATTCGATGATACAACACAAACAGCCATTCAATTGAAAGTGCCGCGAAAACCAACTTGGGAAACATCTAGACAAATTACGAGGAATAATTTTCTAAGGCAGACCTGCTGCGAAACTGCATCCAATTAATAATAAACAGTCTGACAACTAGAAAATGCAGTTATGAGTAAACTACTGCTCTTACTTCTTAAGTTCAGTATTTCTAGTTATTCACTTGCTAGTTGCTACCGTTACCGTAAAGCTGTCCGCGTTTCCATTACACGAAGAAAGATTACGTCAATTTGAATTGTTTCCACTTCAGCTTACTTTGTTGATCAACTAATATTAGAATCACAGGTATTCGCAAACGATTGCACTAAAGTAAAACACTAATTAGATACAATTCAAACATTTCATTTACCGCGAAAAAACTGTACGGAATCCGTATTAATGAAAAGCTAATTTAAAAAATGCACCGTATCATAATTTTATCAACTCGATAAATTGAAACTAGTGGTAATTGCATGTTTATTTCACTATAACTGAAACTTATATCGTACCGCAATAATTACTGCAAACTGTGAAGGTCCGCATGAACATTAAATTTAAACAGCGTGTCCTGAAGGCGGCCGCGGACTAAAAGCCATAATTAAACTAATTATTCATTATTAGTGAGCACTCGGCCCGTTTTGAAGGGAAAAACTCTAGTTCCGAGACGCGGCAATTTGTTACATCGTCCACATAACTACGTTTGTATCGATCGAGTTTTTCTCCTCGCCATTTGTAAAGGGGAATTTTTGTTGCCAACACCAATTTTCGTACAAGTTATCCTTATCAACAACATATATGTCGCAATATTTTAAACATTAAAAGCTACAGAAATAGTACTAAAGAAACATTTCTAAAACACATTTTTTAAACACTACTGGCTATTCCCTAGAATCAGTACATAAAGTATGTAATAAACGATAGTGTAAACATTTCCTGATTGTTTTAGGCATTTTATCTAATGCTCAATTATATAAATAGGCGATAACTAGTTCCTTTAACCAAAAACTAGAGCAGTTTGTATTACAAAGTTAGGTTTTACGACTTCCATTGTGACCTTTACAGATACAATGTAGCATTAGAAATCACTTGATCACAGTTAGAAAGAGGCGATTACTTCAGACGCATACATTTGGGCGCCAAGGTCGGCGTGCTTCCGCCGCGCGTGTGGCAAGTTCCGGTGTTGGGCAACGCGTCGGTTCGCTGCCCGGCTAATTGTTCACATTGCATTGCTGTCAGACACAATTGTCTATTTTATATAGTTGATAGGAAAACGCAATCACACCTCATCATTCATTAAGTTCAAAAACTCTAAGGTTGATCATAACTAGGGCCTGAAGATATTCATACGAAATAAAACATTACCATACCATTATTGACTCTATCCAACAGTTAAAAATTATAGTACCGATTTTATTTTTTACCAACAAAACATAGTTTAAAAATATTATTATTATATCTATTTAATATTTTTAGAATGCAATATTTTCCAAACGGCAAAAAGGTAGATAGCCATGCTGTTAAAGGTTTCGAAGAAAAATAACCTGGTTCTAAATTTAAAATGCTATTGTTTGTACCAGATCCTCGACAATGGAGCGAGGCGGCGGTGACGGCGTGGCTGCGCTGGGCCGCGCGCGAGTTCTCGCTGGAAGGCGTGGCGCTGCAGCAGTTCGCGCGCGCTCAGGGCAAGGACATCTGCGCTATGGGCCGCGAGGAGTTCGTCGCGCGCGCGCCCGCCTTCATGGGAGACATACTCTGGGAACACCTCGAGATTTTACAAAAAGGTAGGTATCGTACATTTAATTAGATTTTTATGCAATTAATTACGGAGTAGTATATTATTTTATTCAAATAATAAAAGATTAAAAGAATAATACAAAACATTTCCTATTTCACATTTTTTACATTTTTTTGAGACCAAAGTATTACATAGTAGGTACAGCCAGTCATAAATATTTTTGTGTTCTTTCTAAACCTATGTGTATTAAAATTGAAAAAGAAATCAAAGGATTACAATATTTCCAAATTTAATTATTGATACGTTGTCCATAGACGTAGAGAAAGAGCGGTCCTTGCTCGCGAACGTGCCACCGAACATGTACGAGAGCAACGTGTGCCTGCCCGAGCTGCCCGACTACATCCCGCCGCCCGCACACCACTACAACAACAACAACAACACAGGTCAGTGGAAAATCAATCATATTGCGTTTTTATAGGGTCTGGAAAAACATAATATGCGTACGTCAAAAATATGCTGAGTGCAAAAAGTACTTTTTTGCGTTGTAGACCTTTTACCAGTAATAGAAACTACTAAACTATGGATAGATTATTTGTAATTATCACACTTTATGAAAACTCTTTGTAAAAATAGGTTTTCAATATACTGAAGCGATGAGATATTTAGATACGTAGCAGAACTTCAAGCATTTCTAAAGAATTTCTATAAATATTGGACATAACTGCTTCAAGCTTAATTTTATATTCGTATACATTAGTATAGGAATCGTCAGTTTGTTCTACTGAAAGAATAAAAAACACCTAAGAATGCTAAAAAACAACATGTCTATATTTATACTTGTAAATAGAAATAATAAAGTCAATTACTACTTTACCTCTGCAATAATATCGTATGATCCGAAATGATAATTGTGAAGACATTTCAAAGGTCTAAAGCGATCCCCGCCACATACAATTTGTTAAGTATCAAACGGTAAAGATAAATTCATCGATGGCTTATCTAAAAAGCAGTAAACTGAGCCTCATTAAACGTGCGTTCTCGATAACCCGACAATTACGAACTACTTCATGTTACGAACCACAATATTTAGTGTGGACGATAAAATAAAACGCGCGTGGAAATGCCTTGTTGTACGCACTTAAAGACACTTTTACATGATTTATCTTTTAAACGTAATCCATTTTATAATGTTTATTACAATTTATATGTTGATTTTTTTGTGATCAATAAATATTTTCATCGGATTTCAGTGTTGTAGAGCCAAAATTAAGGTTAAGGTTTTTTATGGAGACTATCCCGCCCTCACACCCACTGCTGGATGCAGGCCCCTTCTAACAGGTTGATGTGGAGATGGCTTGGGGGTGGCCTTTGTTCAGCACTAAACTTCCCAAGGCTGAAGAGACAGCCAGTCTTTGTTTCTGAGATGTACTACGCAAGACATTAATCCTAGTGTAGGACAGGATTATGTGTGACAAATTGCATTATTTTCTATTTGAAATACATGTACACAATTAGTTATTAATATATAGTCAGTTGTAGTTAACTCTTATGTCTCTCTCAAACCATTATGCGAGCAGTAGTCATTAATTATAAAAATGGAAACACATTTTATGATGATTTATATTCCAGCTATTGGTACAAGCTGCAAAATACTCTTTAGATTGAAATACGTTTGCCCAATGTCCCACCTTATGGAACTATACTAACCAGCGCGTTGAATCCAAGAGCCATTGATAAATATGTCATAAAACATATCTAGAAGTGTTCTGTCATTTGATTTAGTTTCGTGTATAAGTACCACCGCGTGGTTTATGGATGTCCGTTTTAGAAATATCTCGCATCGCCTATCGTCACGTATGCAAGACAGAATCTCGCGCACTACGGCTAGATGTGGAAAATTAATCAAATTTTACAATCGAGGGTAGCTGTGTAGTCTCATGGATAAAAGCTCATTTCCATTAGATATAAAACGGCGTGTTTATTGCGTTGTAAATCATGCGAGCGGGATGTTTTGACTGAACACCGGGGCCGCGCTCAGCTACTGAAATAATAAATTATCGAAGGAGACAACGTGTCCTCTTCGACATCGTTACCACGGCCCCACGGGTGGTCTCCGCTCATCGCGAGCCACCGAAACATTTATACGAACCGTTTAAATGTCTAATCAACGTTTAACCATATCAATCTCTTTATAATAGAATTTAATGGTATTTTCAAGATAATTTAATCTGTATAATATTTTTGTTAAGTCACGTTCAGTTAATCTAGACATCTAACATATTTCCTTATATAACATATAACCTTTATAAGAGGGTATTGCACGTACTTATGAAGCACATTGAATGACGACAATAAATGTTTGACATATTAGATCCTTGCATTAATTCCCTTACTGCGTGAAGTCTTACGACATGAACTGGCGCTGTTGGGATGTTAAGTCATGTTTAGAAACTTTAATATTCTTGTTTCATAGTAAACGTAGTAAATGCAGCTGCTTCAGTGTAATGTCACCCCTAATTAACCTTAACTTGAAACAAGTCATGACACTTAAACTAAATTATTAAGCAGGTACTCATGTGTTGCAAAAATGTTGAACCAAAGACTTGCATGGTTAAATATGTTTTCTGTGTTTATAAAATGGGGTGTCACGGTCCACTTTTTCATATTTAATGACGATTTGCCAAAACATACTGAAAGTAATATAATTAAACAAAAATAAAATTTCGTACCAATCGTATAGGTAGAGTTTTAATACCAACTTCGCTGGTCAATGTGATTACAATAGATTAAAGCAATTATTTTGTTGTTTATGCCATCACGTAATATTCTAAATTGGTGGTTTCCAGACGGCTGCACATACACATGAGTGTGGCCCAACATACTACTGACCTTGACGCCATTTTTCCGCTCTCTTTCAGATCTTTAGTCGAAAAACGTCTTATAATTTTATTGTACATGTATTACAATGTTTGTATGTTTCACCTAAAACGTCTACATTAATAGAAGGTCAATGTCTACTTTACAAAAGTTAAATTTATTTTTAAAACATATTATCTGTGTAGGATTGTGAACCTTATTGACTTTAAAATAATACTAATCATTAATGTTGACTGAATTAGCAGTATTTTTTTCATGGCTTAACCGTTTATAAATTCTCAACCCCTAATTACTCGAATTTCATAAATCTATTAGTAGTTGCTCTGAATTTTATGACGTTGCTTCAAAGTCATGTTTTATTAGAACAGATAACACTATCAAAGTCTAGGTCTATATTACAAGTTTAAGAGTAAGTTTGGCAACTTCCCTGCTCCCCTCCCGTGGCGCCCTCCCTCGCAGTAGAATGTTCGCTCGACCTCAGTGCTCACTGTTCGAGCACAGTGTTGCTCAGCCCATCACTACTATTGTTCTACCCCCACTGCAGCTGCAGTTAGCACCGATCGAAAGTTCAGTGTCGAGATTATATTTCAATTATTTAATTCCCATCTTGGTCCATTATTTGCTTCAATATCTGACCTATTTTTGTTGGCTTTCCTAATAATTATTTAATGTTTATAGGAAGATCTGTTTTTAGTTGGTTGGAATTAGTACTACGAAAGTTAAGTGACTAGTGAACCGTGTGTGAGTGATCCAATATGTCAATGCTGGATTCCGGTTAAATTATGTTTTTACACCCAAGCTCCCGGTCTAGGGACTCTACGGAGTTAGACCCTCTTTTGATATGGCGCGGTAAGTTTGCAAAGCTTTTCTATATAGTATCCAAAGCTTTCTATTTCTACTATATTTTAAATACAGTCAAAGCCATTTTTGTCCTTTTTCATGAGAGAGCTTTTGAATAAGATTGATTTGAAATATTATATCATTATTTTTTTGTACCACGTGCATATTACAAGCTATGTAATTACCAAAAATTACAGCTTATCGCACAATTATTCAAATATAATAAATATTTTGGCAATCGAATGTGAGACAGTTGCCTCACAGGACTGCAGTACAGTGTGCTAAGTACAGTGAGGTGGTGGTAGAGCACCATTACACCAACACACCGGTGCGGGTGAATTTCTCGCGTCCTCGCGACAACTCGAGCGTGTCCAACTAATGCAAGTGGGCCGACGTAGCTGAAGGTTAGCGCACAAAAACACATCGTATATATTCAATATTTTGCAAGTGCACTTGTATTAATAAACTGCGTGTGTAGTGTGTGGTGTATGGGTGATGTGTGCAATTTGGTTGCATCCGCGGTGTCGCAAGGGCCAACGATCGCTGGCCGCGGTACATCCTCGCGTTGCGCACTCGCGCGCTAATCGCCGGACGTACATCGCGGAACCGTGTTGCAAAATCACTTATACGCCAAACAATATGTCTGCGCCCTCAACGCTTCAGGGTCACGCACCACGCACACGCCCCTTCAGCTACCCTTCTTTCTATCTAATTATTTCGAACTCTACCTAATCATTTCAGAACTTGGTTCATTTTGTTAAGGGTTAAAGTCGTGTTACACATTTCCTAAGATTAGATGAACTTCAGTGCTCCAGTGCATTGAAATGGGTGTCTATAAATCCTGTCTTAGAGGTCAGAAGATGAGGAGTCACAGTAAAGGGCGCGACTCGTGGGGGTAGAACAGTCTCTTCCTCTTAAAATAGATATTGGTATCGCGCTACGTTAATATGCATTTATAATATGTTATGTGCAAAAAATGGACTATAATTTAAAGTTTTATGTATTTTTAAATATCATCTTAATATTAAGTTTCTATTTTTAAATACATGGCTAGAGGTGAATCTTAATACAGGCCGGAAGCTGATAGAATATGACTCAAATGTTAAGAACGTTAATGGATTAAATGGCAACATAGACGACTGGTTTAAGTTTTTACATATTTGCAATAAGCGACATTTAAATCGATAAACTTTTATGCATCCGCGCAACTTATTTACATAACAAATTTACTTATCATAATAATTTAAGCGATGTTGGGGCGTGGCCGTCGAAACACATCCACCCATTTGATATGATCATAAAATATTATGTCGCAGTTACAAGTAAATGTATTAATCAATTTAATTCATTGTTATTACCACTTTGTACACCTCCACGTCGATATGGAGAAAAAGTGTCGGTATGTCTATATTTGGGGATAATTTATTGGCTGTAATGTGTTTTGTGTTGGTCAGTAATTAGCTTATGATATATTACCAGAGGAAACTTTCAATGAAACATGGGCTATTAATATAAAGACACCTCTAAGTACTGTCGATACGGTAAACAGTGACAGGATGCATGTTGTGAGTTGGCATTACAAAAAAAATATTGGCTCTATGGTTACGTAACGAGGCCTATGCATTTGAATCAGTATAAGTTACATGATGCTTGAATAAGTTGAAATAAATCACTATTATTTCAAAATCGCAACGAGTTTCAAGTGCATTTCTATCCTTATGTACTCACATCTTCTTATTATAGGTATTAGGTATACCTAAAAAAATGCAAATATAGTACATAAAATTAATCACTTATGTATCACACAATCTTACGAATCACATGGATTTAACGCCGACATAAATTAATGTAAAGTTTAATGAGCTATAAAAGCCCATATACACGTACGCATATAACAAGCATGACAAAAGCTAAGTGGCGAGTGGCGCGGTGGTGACGGTGACGGCTACATCCTGCAATGATTTATCAAATGGCAATGAAGTAGCTCCGCCCAGCCCCACATCCTCACCCTTCCACCTTTATGGCAGTTTTTGTTAAATAAATATTTAAATTGATCGCCAATACATACGCAATAACGCGTCTATTAAACATAATTACTGTATAAATTTCAATACGTATTTGGCAAGTTGTAAAAAATCAGGATATTTTTTCGATCCAACCGTGAGTCATGCGCGAATTTTATATTCTTATTCCGCTGTTGCTAATATTTATCATCTTAATCTGGTAATGTGTGTGTAATTATGTGTCTTTTTGGTGATTTTTAATCATTTTCAACTTTTTGCATCATTTTTTACTTGCTGTAGGTGATTAGGTTTATTAAATGTCTTAATGACGAATAGATCAACTGTAGACCATTATAGTAACAAAATATGTTTTCAATATCTGTATTTAGTTTCCTACGGATTTATTTCAGAATCATAATCAGATCAAAGTTTAACTTAGTGTAGGATAAATTAAAATCATCGTCATCAGATTAAGCTTTTTATAAATACAACAGCAATAGGCGGTGTCGGGCCACACAAAAGCTCCTTCAGAAGCATTCCTTAACATTGATTGACAACTACGAAGTCGTTAACAAGCCACAACAAAAAGCAAATTACAATCCGTTCGATGTATCGATAAGAAAATATCGAGCTTTCTAAGATATCAATAAAAAGATAGGTGTCGCTCGGAGCGGCCACATCCGGCAGCCATTGTGCTTCAGTGACGCTCTTCCGGCGCAACCCGATACACTCCCGCGCACGTGCGCAACCTTTTCAAATTTACTACTTCCACCATAAAGGAAGCTAGCACAACAAGGTAAACAATTGCCGACCAAATGGCCCACTTCAACTAATGTCTGCCTCGTCAAATCAATTTATTTGATTCGTATTTAAAGTTAAATGGTTGGTATACAGCTGCAACATAAGAAAAAGCAAAACAATTTAGCCGTCTTTAGATATGCAACGATTTGCGTACATTATAAGAAGCATCTATTAATTTTAACAAATAAATTATAAGAAGAAGTGATAACATAACTATTGATATATAATATATTGTCCAATATGTGCAAGTACATTTGTCACGTAACAAAAGCTAAACAGTCAATAAAGCCCATCCAGTTATTGTCAATGCCAACAAAAGACGCAATAATGCTTTACTATAGTGAAGGCAGGTATTAATAAAAATCACAAGGGTTGGCACACGAAAAGAGCAAAAGGGCAAGGGGTGCGTCTTTGGTACGCGCAGTAGGGCCGCAGTTCGGCGTCGCGGCCCGGGGCTCGCCTCCTTATGTTCCAATAAGCCCCTAACAAGGGTCCTCGACAAGTACCCTTCGAATGAGCTCTTTCTTCACCCATTTCAGGTGTCCTTGATTCGAATTCTAAATCCGATTTGCTCGTCAATGTTATTGTGTTCGAATAAAGGGCAAGGGTCAAACAACCAACAAAAGGTTTTAATATTCAAAGACTCTTATCGCCCGTCTGTTTACAGCTATTTTAATTTCGGCCGCATCGTAACACATCGATAAGTTTTCACGACACAATAAAATTTTATTTGCTTTTCAATAAAACTAACTACCCTTGAATTTTGAATCCTTATCTTTGATTTGTATGGTCTTTATTGAATGGTATGAGTGCGTTTGTGAATACGAAGCTGGCGTACCGAGTTTTAAATATTGTGGTGTAGTTATGTGAGCATTCTTTGTGCATCACACTCGTACATAACGTGGGTGGGTTTTACCTACTTTAATTCCTGGCATTTGTCCAACACTCAGATGCGATAATTATTTATCAGAAAAAAATGTATGAAATTAAATACATTAACTCAAACTGTTTACAATTTAAATAAAATCGAGGTTTCTGCGCTGCAGATTTGTAAATTACCTATTGAATGTATTTAGTTAATCTTGTTAGGTGATCGTTCGCACTCTTGTTCTCCCAGATGCAGGTAGCTCGACTCCGCTGACGTGCCTGCTTATCAGCCGAACAGGTGTTTTACCCCACACCTCTTTAATTGTTATATGTGTGGGAATAAGTGAAATATAGGAATTTCGCAATTCTGCTGTCTGGTGTAGCTGAATAAAAGTGTCGGGTTACTATTGCGCTCTAAGCATTATCCCGGGGCGCCGACAAAGCCCGCCGCCCACACTTTGAAGTGCCGAATTCAATTAATTGCCTTATTTGCACCACTCGAAATCAGATACGCAGTCAAAAGAAAATCTAGTGTCTTCTGCCCACTTTCAAATGTTGGCAATGTGAGAAAATGTTCACAACATCGTAGCCTTTTTTCTTATTACTTAAGTATGTGGTGTACAATAAATAATTGAAAAATAAATAAATAGCCTCATTTATGTACTCAATTGTTTTCCTCAATACCAACAAAAAATTACCATAATCTTGATATTTTACGTGCAGAAGATAAAACAACACAACGTTTTTTTACTCAGAAAGAGATTAACTAAAAACGATTTAATATTAAAGAACAAATAGTAATTGAGTGACAAAATAGTGTTAATACGCAATAAATGAAATACTGTAACATAACACCTATATCCTGTTGTTACACTCATACACATACATATATAAATGTGTCAATACGATACGATGAAAGGGGTGCGAGCCCCCATTGTCTTCCGTCCATTCTGCGCCTCATTTCGGCGTTGATTGCAACAATCCCCCACAAAAACAAATATTTGCGGGCTGTTCATTATCCGTTGTTAGGTGGTGCGCATTTTAATTGTAGCTACTTGTCGGCGTCTCCATTACTCCTTTTGCGTCGTAGATCTAATGTATCGCCAATTTACTTGTAATTATATTGTTTTAACATTCTCTTAAACTGGAACAATTGAACATTGTACATGTAAAGAAAATAAAACAGAAAAAGGATCTAAATATTGACTCACGTAGATTAACGTTTTTGCTGTTAATTGGAAATTGTTCGCGTTTTAAAGAATATCGTGTATCGCAAATATTTTTACTGAAAACAAGGCATTTAATTAATAAGGTCACACCTTTGACGTTCATTTCAAGCAAATTTCATTCATGTGGACATTTGACGCAATACGATTGTTGGCGTGAAATCGTTTAAAACATACGATAATAATATGTTTCATTAGGTGTCCCCGATATGTTATCGTGAGGGTGGGAGCTGATGGGAGTCGCGGGGCGAGGAGAGTATGGCGGGGGGAGGGGCGGCCGGACGACGTGGGCGCATGTCCTTCGCAACACTGCCCCTGAGATAGCGCTGTCACAACAATATCATGACAGATTGTTTGGACATTGTTATTTTTCCATTCAGTTCTGCCTCAAAACCGATAATTTTTTTCATCATTTTCGAGATAGCCCATAAAAATCTTTATTTTTATGATATTTAGTTTCAAGATAAGATAACGTAAAATAAATAAAATATTTAAACCTTATAATTTTTAACCCAAAATAAAAGCTTGACGTCTACATTTATCTATTGAACATTAAAGACATATTTACTCATGTAGTGCGCCGTGAATATAAACTGGCTTATACGAGATAATACCCATATATTACAACCATACGACATAATATCCATGTCAATTGCTATATAATGACCGATATCCAAAAAAATAAAAAAGTACAACGCGTAGTTCCGGGGTTTGACGTGTAGCAAGTATAATAATGTCACAATCATAATGTTCCCAGAAATCGTTCCAAATATAAACGTGGATAAATGTCGTATCGCGCGCCATCTCCACAGATGACGGAGGCCGAGAGAAATAAATTATTGGTACCGGAAGTGACGTCTCGCGCGCTCCAATTTAATACACAGCCCGTTGCGTAGCATTGCCGCCAAATTAGCGTATACCTTGTAATGATGTAGCTTTTTTGTACGTACCGCCAATCCAGTGGCTCCGATAAAACCATAAAATTTGTTTTTAAATGTAGCGCAGGTAAACCGAGTTTAAAAAACAAATTACGATTAATGAATGTCACATAATGATATACCGTATCCTTAATTTGCCGGAAACAAAATTTTAAAACCTTAGACTGGCGATAGAGAACACAAATTGAATTTCAAATTAGAATTCAATCAGTTCATATAATGGTCGCAGTCGCGGCGGGACCGGATGCGCTGAACTTTTAATTAGTGCAAAGGTTACCAATGTTACCGAAAAAACCTTTTGTATTGTCTATGGAATGAAGTATAATTATATGCGCGTCGGGGATCGGGGAGGCTTATTTAAAGCTCGGTGTTATCCCCGCTTTGACAGTTCTGGATGAAGTGCTCCCGTGTCGTACAGATTTATGAACTGTTTCAGTGTTTTATCTAAAAAAGATTGTTTATCTGGCACTTCCGTCGCCTGCCGCGGCCGATACGCTCGCTAACGCTTTATTGTTTACACTTAATGTAATTCAAAGCAGGGAATTCCTCGGTAAATTGTATTTTTAAATTTAAACGCAGCCGCTGGGAATGGGGAGTTTACTGCGTGAATATCGATTGCCCGCCGGCTTATTTCAATATCTTTTTGCCTTTTTGCGATCGATATTACGCTCTAGTCATACGTAATGTTTTTCTTTTTGTTGCCGACTATTTAATAGTTTCTAGGCGCCTCCACCTACATCGACAACAATGACCGTCACAAATCAGTGGGAACATGAATAAAACCTTATGTGTCGAGGCGTCAGTGTCGACCAGATTCAAGTGCGACACTCTGTGACAATCGAAACTACGCTCATGGCTCAACCTGACCTCTTTACTGAATCAAAAACATTTTTGCAATGTTCTTTCAAACCCTTTCTATGAGTAATTCTTACCGATGCACTTTAATGTGACTGCGTCTAGTAAAACAAAGGAAATGTCTTAGTAAATTTAAGTCTCGAATCGAAATTTATTACAAAAATATCCCTCATCAGGTCTCTATTTCCTCCACCCGCGTTACATCACGAGCATTATGCGCGCGATGTGGACGGGAGACAATATCCCGTGCGTGTTTATTTCCTCAGCGCATTTATTCAAATATTGAAAACTCATTTCCCTTGTCATTTCCTCGCGCAGGCACGCGCGGGTGGCGGCGGCGTGCCAGATCTGCGGGAACGCTTGTCTTGTTAATTGCATTTTGCTTGTGCCACAGACTCATTCTCCCAGTTTCACCTCGTGAACAATATCGATTGTACGTTCTCAAAACATTCAGTATTGATTCTGCGTTTCAGTAATTTATTGTGCGATGTTAAACATAAACTAACAAGGTTATATGAAACCTTGATTACATTTACAATTTAAATGTCTAACCTGTATCATTTGCATTAGACGCCATAATTAAATTCGCAGCTGCTATGCTTTAAACTTAAAAATAAACATCGCAAGCAAACTAATCGACATCGTGATATAGAATACAAAACACACAAACTACTAATAGCACACATGCGACCATGGCACCATGTAGGCACAGAGATGACTAATAAGTATTTGGACGGGTGATGAGTAGCTCAGTATTCTCCCTTATCACGCACCACCCATTATAATTTACCTGCGTAGATACAGCATACTAAAAATCAGCGCCGTATCTTCCGACGCCCGTCGAAATCGCTTCCTCCGGTAGACAATAGCCCTCTGTATCCGGCGGCACACGTGCTCAGGTGCCTATTATCCGTTGGTCCCCTTCTTGCTACCTTTTGTGACCCAACTTTGAGCCCACCCCTTGTAACTTGACCCGATTTTGGCACAGCACCGCCTCTCAGCTCGTGCCCTCCCATCGAATCCAATTGTATCTGGCATCTAGTCCATCGCGGACATCGAAACTGATATTGTTATACATCTGTCGTTATGCAAGTAAAGCTATTGTCAACATCCTGTTTCAAGATTCACGATCTTTCCAAATATTCTGACAATTACTCAAATTTCGCAACTTATATTATTATCATCGGATACTTATTTTAATGTGGTTCAATTTACATCTCAATTTGACTGCTACTTTTTGTATATTTTATGAATAGCGAACGTTCATGCGTTTCAAATATTCATATTGTGTTTGGTAACAATGTTTGTCAGGTGAAATAGATAAATTCTCTACGATATATTTTTTCTATTTGTCAAAATAGCCATATAATAAATCTTTAAGGTTTCTTATAAATGTGTCGCAGTTGAGGCATCCTTGTAACAAGGAGTCATTAAGTCAGTGAAGACAAACAACGTTCGCCGCACCGCGACGCGCCGCGACGTTTATATGTTTTAACCGTAGAAGATCACGCTGTTGGTATTGTTATTACGGCTGCAAATGGAAGTATTCTAAAATTACATTTAAAATTCAAGTGTGTGCCTAAGTCTCGTGCGCGGCGCTATCAAACAATGGGAATCAACGTCAAGGCCGCGTGCGTCATGGTCATTATATTATAACGTAATTATGATCTACCTACTGCTGCTACTGGGAACCACGTGATGGTGCGATAGTCTCGCCGCTTTTGTGCCTGCTAACTATTGTCTATGCATCTTCGGAGAATCTCACACGTTTCTGGAAATACTAGGTAAATGGTAAATAAACGAAAGTGCTGGTTCGTGCGATTGACGACGTTTTTACTAACATAGTATTTGTGGAGTTCGTAAACGTTATTTTTAAATTAATCGTATCTATCTAGCAGTAGCGTGTGTAGGCTGTGAATAAAGTTGTGAGGTTTGAAACAAATTTTGTAAGAGTTCTTCCGTTTAAGACAACTTAAATGATTTGCCGAGTTCAGGATTATGACCAACATGAAGCTATCTCTTAATCACATGTTGGGTCTGAAATCGGCCCGGCGAAATGTGGGTGCTACTAGAGATATCTCTATCTATCCCTTTGCGGAATCTCGTTTGAACGTATTACAACTAGAACTATAACTGTAAAGTAAGACTATATCTAAGACCTCCTATGGTTTCTGACTTGAAATAGATTTCATATGCTGTGTATCCTTGTATGCACGTTACGTAGTATGTATTAACTCGTTTCTGCAACCGTTTTGTGAGTTTATTTAGAGTCCTAACGAACAAATACATATTTAGACTGATATATGCTTTGATACCTACGGAATATACAATTTTCACATGATCTCGTTTAAATGAACACATTGTGTAAATACATGTATAGAACCTTTTTTATTTTTTGCTCGTTAATTGCGCTCACATGTGTAGAGTCGGCACTCAAAATTACTGACAATGTGTTGTTTTCACTAAAATAAAATCCTTGTACCTACCCATTGCTGGCTCGAGCATGGAATTTCCTGCACAAATACAGTAAGTACATTATCATTCAGTTTTAAATGAATTATATAAATACGTCTTTTCACACAGTTTGATCATTCGGGTACGAAATGTAGTTCTTTATTTGCAGTTATTTTTAGCTATATTTTCCTTAACTGATAACCAACAGGAAAAATACTTTAACGACCCAGTAAGAATGAAATGATACGCTATCAACATGTTTCATAATGTTGAATTAGTTTACAAAAGTTGAACATGGAGAAGTAAGAACTGTGTTCAACGTTAATAGTGAAATTGACTTGCGTCAACAAATTAGATATGTAGTAACGATTCTACGTATTGTGCTAATTTTCATTACACTCATAAGGGGAGTCAGCAAAAAAAATCAACGGTCGTGCAACAGTTGGTCGCGTAGCAGGTGGCACGACAGGTCGCCGCGAATCCTCGCAGTGGTGCGGCGCTGCGGCCGCGCGCTCGCCGCTCGTGTGCATTCGGATCGCGCCACGCCGCTCGGGGGCGCTCGGCTTTCGTCGGCAATTCTCGGCTCGCGTTTCCACGGCCGCCCTCTCGGTCCGCCCGAAAGCTCGCAGTCGGTGAATAGGCGCGAAGCGATCCGGTACTACCCATAGTTACGCTGCACTCTACTCGCTGCGCAAAGCTCCGGACTCGTATACAGTAACGGGAATCATTTTATACCTTCCGCGACTTAGTGAAAATTATACTGCAGTGAGAATTTAGGAATATTCCTAAATAGTTTATTTGTTTTATCTGTCAGTAACAAGATTTCGGTTTCGACTAATTTTATGAAAAGTTTGTTCAAAATTTTGCGCTTGTGCGATAGTGATGAGGTGCTGAAGAGTGTGATAGTGCGCGGGGGCCGGTGCTAGGTCCGCCATGCTGTTGGTGGAGGCGCCGCGCGAAGCCGCCGTGCCCCCGTGCGCGGCGCCCCTAGACCTACCCATGTCTACTCTCACTAAACTCAGTTTCACGGACTTTGGTGTAAAAGTGAACAAACCGTACGCGGAAACCCCGGACCAAAGGGACAATAGAATAAACTATGAACAGGCAATCGCGAGTGTAGCGCGACTAAACTATGAAGTGGAACAGACAGTGAGCTCGTCGGGTAAGCTGCACTACGCCGAGCAGAGCAGGCTCGCGTACGACCCCGCCGCCGACGCCATGTGCGGAGACCCCTCCTACATCCTACCAGGTCAGTAGTAGGAACACTCGGAGTCTACTCAACAGGAGATCTAACTCAAAACTATCAAAAAATTCATCGTTCATTTAGTTTTGGGTCGTATACTTATCTCGTTTTGGTTCAAATAGGTATTTTCTATAATCGTGCGATTAAATATATATTTCGAAATAAGTACTTACAAATCCAATTTTTTTACAAAAATTCAATATAAAAGAGTTCTTTAAAGAACTAAACATAACTTAGAGCTTTAGTCTTGTTCGTTAATATCTTAGAACACTCACTTCTTAATGAGAAATATTATTTATATATTCTTTGAAACTATAATATTTTAAAGAATTAAACAAACATTAATAAATTTGACATTACCGCTTGTAATGTTAAATTCTATACTCGTATTATACGTATAGAAGTCTACGCGTTCCGTCGGATACTTAGTCAAAACCGCGTCGAAATATTTCCAGTCAACACTCAGCTGGCAACATTATTATTTATTATTGAGTGAATAACTATTCCACTGCTGGAAAATCATTTTATTATTTTTCACCTTAATGTTTCTTTCGTATTTTTTTGCAACTCCGGAAAAAAATAAACGCAATCGTAAAGGAGTGTCGAGTATATTGAACTCCCATCAATAACCAATGTACTAAATATCTTCACATAATATATATATATAATAGTAATAATATTATAGGTAAATAAAGTACACTTGGATATAAATATTGTTTTTATTTTACGTTTACATTTTGTTTTGAAATAATTGATACGTTCTCTGTATGGGTACAAATATAATTAATGCCTTCATTAGAGCTAGAGATTAGCCGGTGCTGACTTTATGAGGTAAAAAATATTGTACACAATTACTTAAAAACTGCGCAACAAGATTAGAACAATAATATTCATAAACAAACAATAGCCTTAATTAAAACATTGTAATATAAATTTAATATTCTACATATATTTTAAATCGTCTACGTGTTTTATAAATGTTGCATTATATTTTTCTTTGTGTATTTGTAGCGCATAGTGTATTTGTCTACTTTATTTTATCAAATATAGATTTGGGCAGTCGCGTAAAAACGTGCCAAACACTCGATATATCAATGACCTATTTAATCAATATTTTTTAAAGAGCCAATTAATACATACATTGCTTTAAAAATCTATTACCTACTCTTAACAGCGTGTTACAGTAAAGTTTCCAATTAATTTCACACCTATACAACTTCCGATTATGCTATTAAAAACCGTTTAAGATTTATTTTGGTTACATCTAAGACACGTAGATGTATAAATAAGCGGCGCTTCATTGAGAACTCTCAAGCTTTCCGAGCGGAAGCACTTTCGCCGCCGCCATGTTGGATCCGGTGCCGGCGGGTGTGGGGGGAATCGAGGGGAGAGGAGGGCAGCAGCGCGAGCGCACCTCGCGCCACTTCCGCCGCGTGACGCGCATAAAAAAGCTTCGCGTTATTGTCATACAGCTTACATTTGCATACATAGATTACGTGAAACCAATGTTAGTTGGCTATTATGAGCTCTAACTGACGTTCTAGTTCAATTGATGAATTAATTTTATCGCGCGCTTCCGTTTTCAATTCTTCTAAACACAACTTATCTAATGAAGCAATATTTTATACGAAATGTAGGCCTTTGCACAGTCCTATCTGAATTATTTTGCAATATCCTATAAAATCACTAAAAGATTGATGACAGTAATTTTCCATATTAATGAAGTAATTCTGCTAATGATATAAGAAGCTTATAAGGAATCATTATCCTTCTAAGCCCTCTTATACACAAAATAACGTAGCTGAGCTTTTAATCCGATAAACATGCCTAATAATTACAACGAAATTCTCACAGTCTATAGGAACCATCAGCACAGTAGTAAAACATTGGAACATTATAAATTCACACGAAACAGGTTATGTATCACCGCGGCAACGATAACATTCGATAAAATCACATTAGCCGCGTAACATTCAAATCCAAAACACGTACACACTATGAATATTCATACAGCCTCTCTAGATTTAATCGTTGTCGAGCCGTGTCCACTCGTCAGCACCAACAAGGCAGCGAATGGTGGCTGACGCTCATAAATGGTGACCATTCAGAGACTAGTAACGGTCCACGGTCGATAACCTTTCAGTAGTCGCTTCCTTCCTTTTACAGGTCATTGCGAATCTCGTAGTTTACGTGATCGAAATTGTGATATGCTGTCACTTGCACGCGCTTGCATGTCCAATGATCACTCTCTGATGGCTAAGTTACATGCTTAAAGTAACTTAATCAAAATAATATTTACTTATGTTTAACCCAATGTGGCTAATTTTTCCTCTATTTGCCATATAAAATAAAATGAATAAAAATACCAATTATATAAAAACAGATGTCAGTTCTATGTCTATTTACTAAATAAGAATGTCTGAAATAATCCCTCATTGAATGCTGTTGTGTAGTCCTTGTCTGGGATGCAAATTGTCATGATATCAAACATTAAATCATGGTGATGATGTTTATTATAAATCCATTAAGGGGTAAAGTACCGACCGACTGTTTATCATTTATCCTAGCATTGTGGAGGCGCGATGTGCGAGGCGAGAAGCGAGAGCGAGTTGTCGCGTTAGAAACACCTGTCTAACACGGCCGCAGCTGTTCCGCAGATGACCTGCGGCCCGCGGGCCATGTGCACCACCAAACCAATATACTTTATCAGTTAGGTATTCTAATGAACACCACATTTTCATATTCATTAGCCACTAATGTCACTGGCGAATTAAAAAAAAAACCTGATCGGTCAACTTCGTTAACCCTCTAATAAGTCTCGTCGGTATTAATTTGCTGTGAAATATTTGTTATTTATTTCCCAAGATATGAGAACGCGTAAAGGCATAAAAAAACTATATCCGTTTAATATTTACATATAGCTATTTTAAATGGCTAAGCAAACATGAAGGTGAATACTTAAACGCAACCTGCTCTCGCTTTAAATGGGTATTATTTTTATATCACAATTACTGGTGTATTAGAATTTCAGTGTTATGAGTTTATTATTAGAAGCAGCATGAAGGCGGACAGATGTGTCACGGAACATACCGTCCACTTTATATCGCGACATACAGATCAAAGTCGATAAATTGTGAAGTTATGCAATGAAGTGTCGAACACAAATTGCTAACATTAGTATTAATTGCCGCAACACAAAGTTTCTGTTACACAGTAGCCGCCGTTCTGAAGGAGTGTCTTAATTACTCTACTTTATTCAGTTTTAAATATAGTACGTCACATAAAATGCCAACAAGCCTTTCTGCAGCTGATGGTATAGACGAATATCTAGTGAATATCTACAGTATACCCACTGTTAAAACGTCCATTATCGCTAAAATAAGGCAGTAAACGAGCCTACAACATTGCCCAAATAGACCCAAACAGCTTCATGATCTTCACCTCTTTAATTACTTAACTTTGCCACACCATCGGGCTTTTAAGCAATTTGCAGACCTAATTATTCACTCCGTCCTGTTACGTTGAATTAATTAAAAAAATATTAGTGTTAAATAACTTTGTCCAGTCGGGTTCATACCTTAATCGTTAACGTACGACTAAAACTATTCTATTACCGACGGTGAGCAGTGAAGACAATTTATTTGCAAAAAATAGCCAGCCATCCATGAAGCGATTAGAGCAACGTTTTTAAACCACACTGATCTAATCATTAATCGAGTCTCACGTCAAGTACTATCCGAGGCTGTGGCAGGATTATGGCTGTGTAATAGTAATAATATGGTGGTGACGTGAGGCGGCAGCGACGTCACGTAGCGACGTTCATTCATGAATGATGTGTAGTTCCGGGCGCGCGTCGCCGCCGCGCCTGCCGTAATCCTGCGCTCACTGCGCACTTTCAGCGCAGACACATATGTTCTCAATTGCATGCACAGGACAGACCAGTCCATACGTATTTGAAATATTAATACAATGGACCTCGTGGCATGCTTGCTAAAAGGAATTATGTGCACCCGCCGCTTGGTTCGTTATGCTGCACTTATAATAAATTTTGTCTTTTTATCTCTTGAAATGCTCATCAAACTATTATAGCACAATTTGGTAATAACAGATGATGAGCCACGGTAAAACAATATATTGGCCTTGAATATTATCTCATTAGATTGAGCTTTAGTCTCGTAAAACCCGTACGTATGCCTAAAGGCATTGGATCAAGTCATCGATGGCACACATACATACATATAAGCTGACATAATATACTCGTGCATACACCTGTAGCCACAGCTTCCTCTGAGCAATTTTATTTTCATTTGTATATATTACTAAATCACGATATTAAGATGTTTGGCATAAGGGTAAATGGTCAACGATCTCTGACACCAACTATCTTTTAAAAGTTATACAATAGCTGAGTCGTAGCTAGAGTCTGCGGTAAAGACTGAAAATGACAGAACATAAATGAAAGATGATGAGGTGTCGAGTCTCGAGGCCAGTGGAGACGTGGTGGTGTGCGCGGCGGAGTCACGTCCCGGCCGCCATTGATACGGGCGCGCGCCGCTTCCGCCGACCATAGCGCCGCTACATCCTGCCACCACTTTTATATCACACATCATATATCACTACACAATTTCTTCACATTTTATAGCTTCTTCTTTGGTGCCGGTGACATTTTGTAAACCTTGTCTTACGTTTTATAGCTCCTGTTTATAGTCTTCAATAGCGTGTCGTGAACTAATACATTATTTTTACTTTGTTTTGTGCTTTCGCAGAGACTGTGAAATTGTACAATTATTCGATTTTTTTTTCAATTATAAATTCACTCATCGTAATTATCAAATTACACGTGTGTAGATGAATCAATATATCGACAATGCTTTGAAAGCTCTACAATTTTACATGGCGATAATTTCTCGTATAAATAACGCCATGTGTTCTTCGTCAGGATGTAATCGCCTATCTGAATACATCCTCAATTCGATCAATATATACTATTGAAGAAAAAAACAATAGTTGTATTAATATATTTTCTCGCTTCCTTAATTTAAATTATAGAATACAAATCAAATAAGGCAATTTCCTCACCCTTTGGGTGTAACACGATCCATTTATAATTTGACTTATAACTAAATCGGATTTTAAACGTTCGAATATTATAATAAATTAATACGGCGACGCATTTTTAATGGCTTCCCTTATGTCGGCCAGGCTCAAGTATGACGTCCAGCAGGCACGCAGCCAGACTTTTTGCTTCTGCAATTATTAAATTTAACCCAACAATTTCAATATATTTCAAATTGTCAGAATGTTGCTGTTCTAATTTCAAATTGTTAATTACATTATGGAATTTATCTTGCTTTAATCACAGCATTTACACCTAGGGCGCGAATCACATTGACAAGGATTAAGCCGTATCATTGCTGATAGGCCGGTGTTTGGACAATATTTTTGGGGGTTGGTGTGGGGTCTCAATCCCCCAATCTCGTTGATTTCGTGCTTGGTGATTGTTTGCAGTGCGGCGGGGCTCGGCGGGTCTGCCCCCCTCTTGGCGCAGTTTTTGTAACGATCGGCGCGTGCGCAGGTGGCACCGCACCTGCCGCGCGCGCCTCTAACGCATAGACACGGCATACGACATGATTTGTCCTTAATGGCATGTTTTACATTAGATATGAAAATGCACGACTCCGTTCATAATAGGGTCCGTTTGATACGAGGACTCGTTGGAAAGTTATTAAATAAATATGTTAGTATATCTGTCCGTATACATCCTTCTGCTGGACATGAGCCTCCTCTAAGATTGAGAAGAATTAATACTTTTAAAATTCTTATGAATGTCTCTCTGGTATGTAGGTTTTACCTCACGATGTTTTCCTTCACGATATTACGATCAATTTATTAATTAGTCTATATCGTCTAGCTACACATTTTATTGTGCCAAACAATATAAAAACTTTTCATAATACACTATTCGAATTCATCTCTATAAGAAGTTATTTATAATCCTATAAAATACGGAATGAATACTCTAAAACAATGACAAATACTCCTGACAACTCAATGGAACATGTGTCTATAATTTTTCATTGATGTCTTTTGAGACAAACAATAGATGCCATGTCGCGTCTAACGCTTCGAAGCTCTGCGTTTTATTGAGTCTAGACAATGTAACAACATAACGATTTGCCGAGCAATGAGCGCTGCCCAACGTTTTATTGAACCACTATCTGATTCTCGGGAATCGTTTATACTTATTTGATTGGCCTGCAATCACGTGAACTTGAACACTTCGCTTGGAAGTTTTTCTACTTCAACAAAATCGGAATTGGAATCGTAAAATAAATCTCTACGATGAACGTATTCGAATGCACAGTCTGGTCTCCCGTCCACGCCGCATCAATGATAAATGAAAGACCAAAGTTATACCACCGGATATTATTGTTAGTAGAAAATTATTTTTGTAATCACAAAATCGAGCTTCGATATTTTTTTATTATAAATTATGCTGTATCGA
Organism: Theretra japonica; assembly: GCA_033459515.1. Classification (NCBI taxonomy): domain Eukaryota; kingdom Metazoa; phylum Arthropoda; class Insecta; order Lepidoptera; family Sphingidae; genus Theretra; species Theretra japonica. Next base: position 5,386,827 of record CM065951.1, on the reverse strand, counting down.
CGCATAGGCGAAGTTAAAAGTTTGTGTAATAATTATATCGGTTGCACGCGATTTTATTGGTAATAAATATCGGTGGATCTGGTGTTAGCTAATTCGCGTCGGATGCGTGCAGGAAAACTCTTTATTTTTAAATCAAGTTGAGGTCACGTGCAGTTATAACATCTTGTAATAAATCAATAAGCTAACCTGACTGGGAGACTTTATTTGAAAATAATATAAAAATACACATCCAAGTTATTTACTCTTCTTTAATGACTAGGATTTGAGTTGCATGATTGTTAACTTCAACGCAAAACTGTCGATAAACACGTAAGAATGATTGCATGTAAATGTAATCAATGGAATATTATATTGTGGAATATTTAGTATAATGCATTGGGCGGCGTTGTACTGTGTACTGTGTTGTGTATTGCGTGGCTTGTCTGGAGCCGCGACAAAGCGCGCCAATGACAACGGCGACTTTAATAAATTCGCCACATCCGCTCCGAACTTGTTCCAATTTTGAGTTTGATTTAAACGTTACTCGCTGACAGCCGTTTCCTCTCACCCTCGACTATATTGTAATATTATTTTTCTTAAAATTTTCCAGTGTTGTCAAAACACTTTTGACAAATTGTTCCTAACAACAAATGCGTACGTGGTTTTATTATCCCCGTCTCCAACAAGCATTTAAATGTTTGAATGACAACTATTATAAATTAGCGATATTAAATAATATTTCAAATAAAATTGAGCTAACAAATCATGTTATACTTTCAATATTACATAAGTGAAATATAATTAGAGCATATGAGTTTAAATTGATGTTGAAAATTGAAGGCATGTTGCATTTATAAGCCTTTACAAAAAAAGAGACAATCTTTATTTTCGTTAGTTAAGTACAGATCAACCAAGTTATGAATATATATGCCCCTGCTGAGGTATAGTCTCAGAAGTATCAATATCATATAAATACCATGGAAATCCTTTTGATCTCAAGAACCATATGCGTTTACTTCCCTTTCCAGTCGCAAGGGCTATTTCGGACTGACCTATCCACCTGGAACTCATTAGTGAATATATTAATAGCCCCGTCCTAATAATGAATTTGTGGGTTAATGAAACACATTGAGCGTAATTAATCCGGGAGCGGAGAGCGCAATGTGTACGTCATCGCAGCGCGGCGGCGCAGTGATGGGACGTGTCGTGCGGCGGGGGCTGCCGGCTGCCCGAGACCCACCAGCGCCCACTAGCGCCCACCTGTGCACCGCAAAATGATTCTAATTTTAAAAATTCATATTTCGACATCCGCTCCCGAATGTGAATTGGCGCGATGTGCCGCGATCTGTTCTGCCTTGCCGCACAATTATAAACTCGTGTGCATTTTGTTTGAACTTTTGACAGACTGTCGTTTTATTAGTCGTTTTATATATAATTTCAAGTATCTTTGTTCCTGTACGACGCCGTTGCTCTCTCGTTTTCAGCTAATGACACTTCACGCTCTGGATTTTCGACAAATATTTTTACATAGCTCATCTTATAACATCCTCCCGTGCATGTTCCCACTTTTAGATCATCTGATTTTATTTTAATAAATGAGTTCTATTTTCCTCAATCGTTCAATGTCCGATTAATGCACACGTGTGCTTAACGAGTCCACGCATAAACTAGTGCGAAAAACTTTTTAATGTAACCCACCTCTAAAATATATTTCCGAAACGAATTTCTTGCGAATTATTTAAACCCCATTGCGTAATAAAAGTATAGCATATTGAAAATTAAATCGCTCGTCGTTAATGCACCATACGGCGTGCATAGCGCGTGCTCAGTTCAAGCAAAAGAGAAAAAAAATGGCACTTCTTGAGTTTCGTGAATAAGTAAAAAAGTGTCGTCGCGCCGCAGCTGGTGCCGGGTCTAAGGTTACTGTCGCATGCGCGGCGCGCGCTTTAATTACCACCACTCACCACTCACCATCTACCCATCCGTACAAAACGGACTTGCTATACAGCTTAGCCACTTAGTATGCAATGAAACTAATCACATTTCTCATTTAAATGCTTATTTATTTATTTGCAATATCAATTCAATCTTGACATGAATTGCCGATGCGAACCTTCAGCGAATTTATATTAATTATGGCTATAGGATAGGATTTTTTTTCTATTTAATTGAAATAGGTAATTCCAGTTTAGCAATGTGGTTAATAGAACAATGATATTCTAAGTAATAGTGTTGGTGATTCCCCTTGCCATAGAGGTATCCTTGTGGTCAAAACTGTATATTTTTATTACCAATGTATGTTGAAAACCGATAAAAACCCTTCTCAACTAAGAGCTCTACATGAATAGAGAGATGATCCGCGGTATTTTGTGCCCAAAGAGTCGAGTCTTTATAGGATAACCGTAGGAGTCTAGGCTATTCCATCCTCTCCCCCAACACTGCAACTCCAGTCAACCAGGATCGACAGCGGCAACAGCAAATGACACCAAGCTCGTCGAATCCTGAGCCACACGAGTTTTTATTCAACAAAGAAATTCACCAGAAAGAAAACAAACAGAAAAAAAATAGAGACAATAATTGTCTACTTCCTTTCATGGCAAAATGGATACTAAATGTCACGAAAATTATTTAATAAGGAAGTCATGGCAATGTAAAGTCCGCAAACCCGCACTAGGCCAGCGTGGTGGACTATATGGCCTAACCACTCTCCATCGTACTGTCGGTTGTAGAGAAGGCTCGTGTCATGCAGTGCGACGTATCTGGGCTGATACAGTACAGTACAGTACATGTTAATGTTATCGAGCGTGGGATAATTTTCTTGACTACAAACATATTTCATTTATTGTGTTTTATGATCACAATTATGGATAAATATGCACTCCTTGTATTAAACTAACGTTTACATCGTAGATACACACGCTGCAGTTTGGATTTGTTCGAAATACATATTAAGCTCTTATACTGTAATATTATAATATAATCAATAATGAGACAACAAATAATACGGACAAATATTACAACGTATTTAACCTTATATGAAAATATTATCGATGTCTTAAACAATAAATCAATACAATTGAAGATATAAATAATATCATACTTATAGCTTTTAATAGCAATTGAGACGGAATTCAAATGCACACAAGTATTCCGGAAACTCTATACAATAACTTAAACAATGTTATGTAGAAGTTAATAAATAATGTAGGTACGTATATACATATTTTTAACGCAACCTACCTAACCCATGGTTAAATATAGAGTTAAAGTAAATAACTATTTAGTACTCGTCTGTACAATACACATTCGGCTGAGTATGAATGTTAATTAACTGAATCGACTGTTTAATTGAGAGTTATTTATTCAATAACCCTTTATCGCGCGATATATGTATGTAAAAAACATTTTCCTTGTCTCCCAGACATTGTTTATTTAATTCAAGTATTTGAGGTCCAATGCATTTGTAAACAAGTGCAGTATGTAAGTTAATTGAGTTAATATTACAATCGAATAATAGGTTAAGGAAAAGTATAATTATTTATCGTATTTTAAAAGTGGAATACCCTATATTATTGTTCATACTACTTCCTCATAAAAAAATCTTGTAGAAATAATTGAAAATGTCTTGGTTATGTATTTAAATTAAACATATTATGAATACAATTAATACAATTAATACAGTGGTTATATTATTGAAACAATCGCGTGTGCGTGTTTGCTGTGTACACTGTACAGTGCACTGTACATACTACACAGCAAAACACAAGCGCACTCGCAATATCTTCATACAATTCAATTTGGATAAATGTGCCGAGTGGAATAAATCTGGACGTATGCGTTCCGCGCCAATGGTGTGTCGACCTTTCGACCTGGCGGCGAGGCGCGCAGGGCGTGGCCGCGTCGGATTGGACCGCCCCGCGCCGCCCCACCCAGCCTCCCACCCTCCGCGCACTCCCAGAGACGTTCTCTCGCTGAAGCAGATTCTGCGCCTTCTCCGCGCACGCTCCCCGCACCGCGCCGCGCCGCGCCGCACACCAACTTTATCATTCATCTCGTGGCTACGACAAATCACTCGGCCTCTATGCTACATGTGAATAGTTTTTGCAGCTTTGTCTAACGCTATTATATTTTAACTGTTTCAACTAAGACATTCATATGGATATATTGTAAACCACAATGTATTATTTGACTCTGATCTTATTTCGGTTCTAATGTTTTGCTTATATGTGTAATTCTTTACTCGTATTATAAAAAAGTGATTATCATCTATTATAAGCACGAACAAAGAAAAGACACAAAAAGACTAATTTATATATAGTACTACAAATCTCAGTGAAGCAGCCACCGACACGCGGCGGGTCACAGGTCACTCCGGGGAACAGTTTTTACGTAAATAAACGTTTTCTACACGATTTATTACCGCAGGGAATTGTAATTAGTCGCCATTGCTTCATTAAAATACTTCTATTTGTCGACGTGACAGCTACTCGTGATTTATTTGCGAACTGCTGATCTTTTAAAAACTTTTCCTAGTTCATCCGAAACGAAAAACATCAATGGCTCTTCGACACCCTCCAAAATGTTTCAAATAGTGCATAATGAACATATTTACATCCTTACATTTATATCAAATTACGCCTTAAAAATATAACCGTCTACAGTTCGCTTAGTTTTTGCAGGTGAATTACAAATACATTAAACAGTATGAATGAATGTTTTTATTCATAATATGCAAATTGTGATGCAAATCCACGAATCCCTTCCAACTTGCAGTATGAAGCGCGAACTCGAACAAAAGCAAATAAAAAGATATCACAAAGGGAATCGACAGAGGCACAATGGACACCGTGTAGACTGCAGACTGTGGAGCGATCCTAATATATCACTGTCACGCACGCTGAACATGCGTGTTGCGTACTCAGGTACTTAGCGGCTAGTACTGGGTGCTAGTACTGGTGCCATAGCGTGAACTACACAGCGGTCAATCGTGGCGGATCGACACGACGAACAAACACCTCTCACTCAGCTTTTGTGACGCTTATACCATTGACGTATAAATTGATTTTGTAAATATTGGAACATTATCTTCTGTCTCTACATCGTGTTTGATGTTTAATATTGATCGTTGTATGATAAATATATAAGCGAATGCAGAATAAGCTACCTATAGGTTAAAATTACAAATATATGTAGTATATGCTATGGCACAACGCCAGAGAAAACTCTTGAAATTTGTAAATATTTTGGTTCTGAAATTTGCAAACACATATGTATGTATGTATTTTTCTCTGTTTCCAATCAATTTACGAACAAACTCTTGAAACCTTAACCCGATAGTATTGCTAAACTAAAACTAAATAAGTCGTAATAATAAATAATTTTGCTGTCCTTAAGCATAATTTATTCAGTGCTCTACATGTCAACACAGGTCGCAACTCACATCAAAAAGAACTTTACCTTTACAATTCTAGTAAAATAGATATATATGTATAGAAATAGCAAGAAATATGTAGGAAAATGCAAATACCCTGGTCGAAACACGCGGAGAGTGATCAGTGAGCAGTCACACGTCACAGAGCGCGACTCGCCTCTCGCGACTACTGACCCCGCCGTCTGCACTCTCCGATCATCATCTATTGTTATATGTTATACTACTGCGTCATCTCTTACTAAATATACGCTTTTCTGTTGAATAATGTGGATAGAGCGCTTTAAAAGTTCTCACTTTATGTGCAACTTTGAGAAATGCAAAATGGAATGGATGTGTATGGCTTATAGAAATCTGAAATTGCAAATTATAATTGTATTAGCAATAAGGCAATATTAATATTATAAAAATATATAAGCATCATTAACGCCAATAAAATGACAAAAATACTATTTCGCGAAATCAGTTACAAAAAAGCAATGTAAAAGCCGTGATATCGCGTCAGTGGGCACTGGGTGGTGAGTAAGCGTGTGCTGGGGCCGCGCGGCGTCCGGCAGCGCACGCGCAGAACAAAGGGCGCGCCGTGAACCGCGACCGTCGTGCTTCGGTACGCGCGCCGACCGACCGCGCCGCAACCTATATACCAGCACATGCGCCACTCATGCTTTTTTAACTCCATTATTTATAATCTCCGAAAAAATACGACCCAGAAACTAGTAATGCCAATTTTTTATATGAATGTTATGTTAAAAGCACCCGATCAATTTTTATTTAATCCAGTATTTCTTTGGTTTCCAGGTGGTTACACAACAGGTGGACCTCGCGAAACCAACGCTTACGGGTACACGGAGACAAGCAGTGGTGCGGCAGCGAGCGCAGGGGCGCCAGCGCCCGCGCCCGCCGCCACCTCGCCGCTGGACGAGTACTACCAGCCCGAGTACCCCGCCGCACCCGCCGCCGCGCAGCCCTACCTCGACGACTACTACCACCACGCGCACCCGCACGCACAGCCGCTGCTCACGCACGAGCCCAAGTACCAGCCGCACGCCTACGCCAAACCATACCCTAGAGGTACCACACCATTATCACTTCTCTCCTCTCTCTTCTATCTTATAATAACCAAATATTTTACGTCTGTAGACACTTAAACAAAACCGCTATATTCCGACCTGTCAACACTAATCATCGCAATAAAAGATCACAGGAGCACAATTATAGAAAATTTATCATGTTTAAATTAATGAAGATATACAATTTCAACACGCAAATGTGTGACAAAATGAAAAGACTCCCTTTGATGTGCTCATTAATTTATCGAAGATCGTGTTTCGTCCGAGACACTTTTATAATAATGACGCTCCCATTCTCTAATTGATATCAAATTATATTGTTGTTCTTTTTAATGTCTGCTCGGACGTCTCCTTTCAATATTTTTAACAGGGAATCAAATTAGTAAAGGGTTCCAACTTGTCTAAGCTGAAATAAAGAAAACTAACTCTACCTAAAATAATGATCTGTATAAAATATGTTCCTATTTCCTAATAACGTATGTTTTGTGGCTTTTTCCATGTGTGTGACGTGTATTGTTGTGTGTCAGGCGGCGGCGGCAGGTACGCGGGCGACGGCTACGGCGAGGGCTACGCGCCCGAGTACGTGGGCACGTGCGCCGACTGGAGCGAGTGGCCCAGCGACCAGCACGCGCTGCTGCCGCAGGACAAGCTGCCCTACCCCGCCTCCGGACCTTGCTTCACTGGTACGTACTCCTACTACCATACTTCACAGTTCTAATAATAAATAATTACACCCAACAGTCACATACATAGTCCTGACCCGACATTAAGATCAATTAAGTCTTGTGTCGTGGGTATCGGAAGCTACGAGAGACTTTTGCGGTCTCACAAATAGCCAGACCCGAGACAAATACTTGTGGGCCTCACAAACATTTGTCTCGGTGCGGGGATCGAACCTCTCGTTTTACAGGCGGCGTCTAACCAACTGCGCACTAAGCAGAGTTGAAAGTTAGACTTCGAGTCCGCCTTTTTTAATAAATAGATAGTCATACACGTCATAGTCTTGACCCCACAGTGCTTGATAGTTGATATCCATTGTATTGATGTGTGTAAGGTTACAAATAATACAATGGTCCACGATTTCCTGTATAGTTGTAAAGCAACTGTGTACTACTCGCGCAGGTTCAGGACCCATCCAGCTGTGGCAGTTCCTGCTGGAGTTGCTCACCGACAAAAGCTGCCAAGGGTTCATATCCTGGACCGGAGACGGCTGGGAGTTCAAACTCACAGACCCGGACGAGGTAACATATCATTACATATTATTTATTAAATTAATGTTAAATATTGATATTTGTGTCCTTTTTGATACATCTTACGATTGTTTCCAAAAAACTTACATGAGAGATAAGACCGCCATTTGTACGTTTTTTGTTTATGTTTTTTTTATTATTATTTTGATGTACAATAAAAGAAAATAAAATAAATGAATATAAAGGATATAACTTTAATTAATCTTAAATAATGTGTGCAGGTGGCACGACGCTGGGGCATACGTAAGAACAAACCGAAAATGAACTACGAGAAGCTGTCGCGCGGCCTGCGCTACTACTACGACAAGAACATCATCCACAAGACGGCCGGCAAGCGCTACGTGTACCGCTTCGTGTGCGACCTGCAGAGCCTGCTCGGGTAAATACACTCTCATATCTTTTATTAGGTATCTCTCTCTCTCTCTCACGCAAATTCTCTCGGTATCTCTCTCTCTGTGTCAAGGAAATCCGCTGCTAAACATAATCTCTTAGATATGATATTAAATTAATCTGCATTTTTTGACAGAGTAGTAGACTTATATTTCCAAGCTCTTTTGCTTTTCATTTTTATTTTTACAGACAATTAACTAACTTTCGTATGTTTTCAGAATATCGCCGGAACAATTACACGCAATGTACGAACCCAAAATGGAGAAGAAAGACGACGACTGAAGATGGCGCCACGGTCGCTCGCTCCCGTCTCACCGCGATCACTCACTCCCTTCTGTCACTGGCCGCAGCTGCACGCGCCAAACTATTAGATAGTACTTTTAAATTTAAATATTCAGATGTCTAAATATATCTCCTATCGCTAAATGGAAATCAGGATTTTTATATTCACTATTTGTAAATCGAGTCGTTAACTGAGTGCTAACATCGGGACTGTAAACCTTGCTTTTTATATAATATATGTATGTACCAACTATAAGGGCAATTAAAAATGTCGTATTAAAAATGTCGGATTTGATCTCATACACAGCCACCAGTGGAATTATATTAATAAAGTTATACTATATGTAACCATGTGGAAGGTTCTAACATTGATTATTACCAAAACATAACCAACGGTGCCTTACTATATCACAAAAATCTTTTATTTTCGAGGTTATAAAACGAAACGTTACAATTCCGTAGATTTTTCGGAGAACAAGTATTATAGAAACGATATGTTTATGGATTTATTTTGACAAAAATATAGTCAATTAGTATTTTTAAATCGAATTCTCCGAAAAATTATATGAAAACATGTTGGAAATTCAAAAAATGAAGATTGAAATCTTAGTGCTAAAATAGTAAAATTTTACTATAATATTAACGATAATTGTAAATATAAGTTAATTTTGTTACTTTATCAAAATAATTAGGTATTATATTATATTTAGCTGTTAAGTGTTGTATGTTTGATTCGCATTAAGCGATTAAATTAATGCGTAGTCAGTTTAAGGACACATATGAGAACATTTTATTTAACACAGAAAATTAAGTCCAAAGATTTTTAAATCTAAATTCCCACCAATTGGTAAGAGTGTTGTAAAATTACCAAAGGGTCTCCCCTGTCTGGTCTGAACGTGAACTCTTTGAAGTGCAAGGCATTCATCATTAGGCAATCATACACGTCACTATTTATACGAGAGACAAAACATACACACTGACTCGAAGTATAGACATTCTTCTTACATAGACAATATGCAAAAATATATCAACACCGGGTGACATCGTCAAGTCGCTGATCTCGTGGTAAGGGATTGTATGTCTTACTAGTTACGAAATTAAATTAGTTGTATTATTTTCAATTTTTATAGCTCCTAGCATACACCGAAGATATTTCGATAAGTTTTATTTCGTAAAGTTTTCTCCTCCATCAATATCATACTTGCATAGTCTTGTTGTTTAGTGCAATGCAGTTGATAGTTATAGGAATTCGGTACTTTTGTTAACGGTGCTCTATTCACTAATTAAATTAATTATGTCTTCCCTGGTTGTCCTCAACAATGTATCGATTGATATCTATATATACCGACTCAAACATGTTGTATAAAGGCTAATATAATAATCTTACAGTAATTGCGCACGTTAACCGTAAGCGACGCCATTATAAAGTGAGACATACGTATTTGTAATTACGGCCAAATTTTTGGATGTTTAAGTGTCGTTGTATGTATTGATGGAAGATATAAATTTAAATATATATATTTACGAAATTACAAGTTGTTTCTTTTATAAATTACACATATGACGCTTTTGTAAATAATATAATTTTGCAATAAACTTATGATCCTTTTAACAACTCACTTATCAATAGGTACTTGTTTAAAGGTATTGTAACACAAAATGAATTTTATTTGTGAATATAAAATTAAGGGTATTATACGCAACTCAATTTCAGTTTCAAAACAATAAAAAAATACTAGGTAATATAATTTCTTAAAAACACCTTATACCAAACTTATTTTTGATATTGTACCAATTAAAATTGATTTAACATGGAGACTCTGAAATAAATATGACAGAGAGGCCCCTCTAGGCACAGTGCAAAATAATTCTTCAACATGCCAGTTTTAGCGACATCTATTACGGATTTCATAAAATACTTAGCTCTTTGTTATATTTAGATTTGCCGTTGATAAAATCGAAACTGCTATATGAAATGACTGCTAAATCTGTTGCTACCAATTATCACTTTCATAAAAACATGGACAGCAGCATCTATGTAGTCGTGTAATTACGAATTTGACGCTTGTTATCAGCAGCTTGTTGGCTTCAGACAAAAGGCTAAATAAACGATTCCAACACACACGCCTTTAACTTTTAAAACATTTTCTTTACGCCACAAAAGAGTCCGTGGCGCCTTTGGTTAGACGCTTGCTTTGAAACAAGAGGCCGCGAGTTCGATTTCCGCACCGAGACAATTGTTTGTGCGATCAACAGATATTTGTTACGGGTCTGGGTGTTTGTCAAGTATCTAGTAGTTTCTGAAACCCACGACACAAGACTCTGGCCGCTGATATTAATGCCAATTTTGTTCTCCAAATGCGAGCCGTAAGATCTATTTATTTGCTAGGCTTCAGACTATTTCTGATAGAAAAAAATAAAGAAATAAACATAATGACAATAGAATCAGATTTCATATTCGCTAATGCAATGTTCATAAGAATATATACTGGGTATATCAAGACTGCTACCGAAAACAAACCCAGGTCGTTTAAGTGACTTTAGACGCAATGCAACAAACTTTTTTGCAAAAAAAGGGACGATTTTCTTTTTGTATTTTTTTCCTATCATTGTATTTGGGTGGTAAATACATACATTTTCCTAAAAATGTACACCCTTCTATTTCCAAAGACTCTATAGTACACAAAGTGTTTGATATTTAAAACATTACAAAAAAATCGGCGCGTTTTTTTGCAAAATTTCTGGTAGCATCGTGTCAGTAGTCACTAAAACTACCACCTGGCTTTGTTTTCGGTAGCAGTCTTGATATAACCAGTATAGGTGCCTACATATCAAAAGATTAGGGATATTCATGACAAAAATACTAATAATCATAAGGGATTCTGTATACATTTCTATAACAAAGTTCCTACTCACATAACTTAACTGTAGGCCTTAACTGTAGGCAAATTTATTTCCACTATTAAACTACAGCTAAGCAATAAAGCTTACTATAAAATCTCTGAATACCTAGAGGATAATAAGGCTTGAAAATAAAACGTAAGTTAAGTCCCCTACTCCGAATATGTTTTGTGTATTCTGTTTCATCCATCCATCCATCAGCCAAAGGAAGTCCACTGCTGAACATAGGCCTCTCCTAATGATTTCCACAGTGACCTGTTGGAGGCAGCCTGCATCCAGCGACGTCCCGCGACCTTTACCAGTTTAATATACAGTATTATTATTATTAGTATATATACAGTATTCTGTTTAATATACCTAAATAAGGTGATTATTCCAATTTATTTCATCTTACTTGTAAGCAATTTGGGTACGTCATGTTCGCTAAAACGTCCGTGCTTGCGGTGTCGTCGTGTGGTCACTTTCCTGTAACATGGTTGAAGAGGCCGGTGGCTGGCACATGTGTACGTCATACTCGTGAACGGATGCTGCTTGTGAGGACTGGTTTGCCTGATTTGCTTATAAATTTGATTATAATGTTTAGTTTTAACTATTTTGAAACGTTTATTGCTAATTATTGCAATAAAATAAATATATACCTATTCTGCGTTCTGGGCGACTTTATTTAACTCAACCGTACAAAATTACTTTACCAATATTATTATCATTCAATTGAAATTATAAATAATTTATAAACTGCTCTGAATTAAACCAAGCTGCGACTCCTGTTAAATCACTGTATTTTATATATTGACAGCCTCCGCGGCGCAGTTGGTTAGGCCCCGTTGTGAAACGAGAGGCCGCGGGTTCGATTCCCGCATCGAAACAAATATTTGTGTGAACCACAGGTATTTGTACCACGACACAAGACTCGATCTTAGTGTGGGGTCAGGACTACATATGTGACTGTTGGGTGTATTAATTATTATTTATTTATTAATTATAATTATTATTTTTTTAAAGAGCAACTCTACAGTTTCTACGTTCAACCCTGGCGAAAAAAAGCCTTTTGAAATGAGTGTTAAAAAAAAGTGACTAAATCTAAATGATGAATAATATTTTAAAGATTCTATGAAGTATTTTCATTTTCAATTGAACGTAATGGGGTGGTTGCCTACGCTACCAAAATTAAAAAAGGTGCTGCAAGCATAGTTTGCTTATTTTAGAATGGATTTCTATAATTTGCTTATGAATATTGAGAGCTCTGTAACAATCACATCCAGGATATGGTATCAATCTTGCCCATGAACGTAATATATATAAAATATGTCCATGATCTTGCCATGGTAGTAGTGACAAATATCAAATCCAGTGCAACATAAGGATAGCTACCTAATATCTTTGAGTTCATAGGTTTCATTATGTGTATACCTATCGGTATCGGTAAATATTATATTGTTTTGTTACCTATAAATAATCTTGTAAAAAAATAATAGCAAGTTAGACTGTCTGGTTCACGCCTTGGGTTCAGGTTCTCTATTCTGTTTAGAAAACATAATTTGACAGTTTGTTGACAGTTGACACCACTTGTGACTTGACAGCGGGCTGTCGCAGTAGCGCAATTTATAGGTTATAAAAAGTGAAAACAATCATAGTTATATTTTTACTAGAAAATCATACTTTAATAACAAAATGCGGCTATCATCAGTATTGCGGCGCCAACATATTGATTTTATGTTTAAGAAACATTGGTTAGCTCAAGGCAAACGAGTACCCATAAATACCAATACAGAACAGAGGTTGAAAGAGCGAGGTATCCAAGTTGAAGATGCATTAGAATTTGTTAAAGAAAAACCTGAACAACACGAGAGGTGACATTAATTTAAATTGAAATAATATGTGTCATATTTAAAGTTTAAAACAATTGGAACATATTTTCATGAAAATTTTATTAATCTTATATAAACGACATTTTAGTGTTCTTTGAAGTAATTTTGTTCCTCAGTCTGTCGTATTTCTATCAGTTTATACCAAAAGATATCTTGAATTACAGTCCAAGCAGTAAACACAAGTTCTTTCCTTATAACATGATCAAGTAATTCAACTTGTTCTCAAGGCTCAGAGGAAGTAATGACTTATCTGCTACAACCCAATTTAGCCATATAACATATTGTATACCATTTATCTATATTTTTTTCTTATACATTATATTGACAACAAAATACAGACTCCCTTAAAGACTGCAAGATTGACTTGTAGTAATCATCTGATATAAACTTTAATGATTTATCTTTCCATTATTTTATGTACTGATTTAAAGAAATAATAATATAATCTATAGTAAATAATGAGTCACATATAATTTAAAACAATTGTTGCAGACTTAATATTGTGGGACCATATGAGTTACCATTACCCTTGGATGAAAACCACCCAGACTACAAACCAATACCCTGTTATACACTTGACCATACAAATGTACTCCTGGAAGGTTTGTCTCAAGCCCAAGTGCTCACGAAAACTATTATAGCTGATGGTAGATTGCCATCAAGGATTGAAGAACTTGCAGCACTCCCCGCACCAGCTGGCCTGCATGAAAATGTGAAAAAAGCCATTTTGTCAGCAAATGTGTTTGATTGTGAACAAAAGAAGCTGCCCAAAATCAAAGACCCAGCAAGACCTGCTTATAACTTTCCTAGAATATTAGGAATCACAGACAGAAGAAGAAAGTGAGTGGGCTGCATATCTATAGTTATGTTTTGTTGTTATTGAGGAACTATATGCATCAACAGATAATGCCATGGTTTATCATTGTCTATTTTATAGAAAACATACAATCTCATTACATACCTACATTGATCTTCCCCCTCCTTCCACGCAATTAAGGAAGAAGTTTATTAACACATTTACTATGACAAAAAATAGTTTTTCACTTAGCAGTGATTGCCAAATTTTAGCCAAGCATGGATGAATTAGTCCAAAACAGTTTTTACATCCATATGAATGTAACATTAAGTTCTATAAGATATTTTTCACATAAACTATATTTTATTTTCAGTGAAATACTAACAAATAAACTGCTACAACTTGTGGAAAGGAGCAGTGATTCAGATGTTACTCAGTCCAAATATGTAGTAAATGATGTTGGGAGTAGAACCTCATTTGACAAGGAGGGTGATTTGATTCAATTCAAAGAGATATCCCAAATCCTAGTGACATCCAACAAGCCAGTGAAGCACGATGTGGAGAAAGATATTCCATTTGTAGAGATCCCAGATATGTACCCTGTCAAACATACAATCACAATGCCCCCTCAACATTTTTACAATGAAACTAGTATATATCGTAAGTATCTCTTTGTAAATACACCTTTAAGCCCCATTTAGGCGGAAAGAGTTTCTCAGGGCGAGAATTGTATGCGATAGTCGCACGTCATAACCGCCATAGAGAATCGTGTTCCGACTATGGTTTCACGATGCTACTTTTTTTACATCCTTACGATAATCATATCTTCGAGGCGAGAAACTCTAACCATGTAAATGGGGCTTTAGTTCTGTCATCTATTTACTGAGTACACAGATACTGAGTATTATCTCAGCTGGATTCAGGCATACCTTCATAATTAGCTAGGTACATCATAAAATATTATTCATTATTTTATGAAGTGCAATTGATCATATTACAGTAAAGCTGTTATATTTTTTTTATTAAAAACTGAATTTATAATACAAACAGAAAGAATCAGTGTTTTGGTGTCAAAGAAATTAGTGTTCATTTCAGTTATTATAAGAAAAGGCCCAGAACTTAAAAGTAATAAAATAGTTCTTCAGTTTACAAATAAATAAATAATCATACCATGGTAGAATAAGTGAAAAAACAATGTAATCATACATTTTTTCTATCTATTTCAGCTATCCTGCCAACAGTAAATGTGAGACACCCACATACAACGTGGCTGCATTTCAATGAAACTGAAGTGAACAATATCTATGAAACACCGGTAACACCCAATCAGATTCTTGGAAGATCTCTGACACATGCATTTACTGTTGCAAGTGCTTACGCCAAACAAATACATGGGGTGAGTACCTTAAGTATGTAATTTCTCGATCCATCAGACCATTGTAGGACCTACAAGGTGGAGAGACAACCTGGTTGAGGTTGCAAGAAGTGACTGGATGCAAGCTGCTTCCGAGAGATCAATGTGGAGATCTTTGGGGGAGGCCTATGTTCAGCAGTAGAAAGAGACCATTGCAGGACATAGCCTTTTTTTTTAAGAATAAACCATTGAGTCTTAGTTAAGTAAGATTCACATGTGTAGCAGTGGGTTGATGAGTGCACTATAGACTTGAAGAATAAACTTTAGTTAAGTAAGATTTACATGTGGAGCAGTGGGTTGATGAGTGCACTATAGACTTGTGAATAGTGATGGTTCTGCATTTTAAATAATTGCAAAATTACGATTCAAATCTAATGTAGCTGCAAAAGCAATGGCAAATTCAAGTATTTGTAATCAGATTCCCTAGTTTACATTAATTTCAATATACAGAGGATTCAATATATACATGGTATTCAATTTAACCCACATGTTTCTGATCACCCTGGGTGACATTGTACAATTTGAAAAAAAATCGAGACTCCGTGGCGCAGTTGGTTATACGCCGGCTGTGGAACGGATGCCGCGGGTTCAGTCCCCGCACCGAGACAAAATATGTTTGTGTTAACCACAAGTATTTGTTTCGGGTCTGGGTTTTTTTGGGGCCGAAAAGCCGCTCGTTGTTACTGATACCCACGACACAAGACTGGACCTTAGTTAGGGGTCAGCACCGTTTTCATGATTTTTTACGGGTCGATCATACGCCTTGAAAACGAAATTCGCGATTTTTGACAAAATTACCAGGCTGTTTTTTTTTTTCATAATTTGTGCAATATTACCTGGGGTAGTTAGGAAAATGTGGTTTAAATTATATACCGTATGTCAATATCACCCTGTTTATCTAATGTTTTCATCTGCAGGAGGAAGTAAAAGACTTGCCCGAGCCAGTGTACATCAATTGCATACAAACTGATGGACAGAATTATCATTTTGGAGTATTGGAACTAAACACCTTGAATGTTGATGGAACGGAAGGCACCAAGAATGTATGGTATTGCAAAAATAACATGAAGTTGTATGATTCAAGCAGATACCTCAGTGGCATGCCTGTCTTGGAGAATTACAACAATAAGGTGTATGGATACATCAATGCCTTTTACAACAGTTAGAAAATAATGTTATTTATATACAATAATTAAAGAATGTATAGTAAATAATGTTTCATTTAAGGAAATTTTAGGTTATGATGAATAAAAATAACACATTATGTATTTATGTGTATATCTCATTATATTTACAAAAACATAAATACATTTATTTCCAATTAGAATACACAATGCTTACACGTACCGAGACACTTTGTACATTAAATAGTAGTAAGTTAGGAAAATGGAACAAAAACGATTATATATTAAGAAGCTCATTTTTCCAATGTGAATTTTTGCAATCGACGTCTTCTTAACTCTTCTGCATCGGCGTCAGTCTTGTCTCTGTAATAATAAACGTACGAATATATTAATAGGTTACAATAATTTTATTTTCTGCATATCATTGATTTTTAAATTCACCTGCCTATGATTCAGAGAGCAAAACTCCATTTACACGGGGAGTTTCTCGCCTGAAATAGGAGAGAATCGTATGTCATTCTCGCATGTGATAATTACTTTAAGTATTCTGGCAAACGTTTACACGATGCAACTTATTTATATCCTTACGATAGTCGTATTTTCGAAGCGAGAAACTCTCCCGGTGTAAATGGAGCTTAATATATCAATTAATACAAATGACGATGTAATTCGGATGCATATAATAATCTTTACAAGAACGAAACATCTCCAAAGTACTATACTTTACCACTTAAAGTGAGTGATAAAGAACAATTAACTTCGACCCAGACATTACCTGAAGAAATGACACATTTAGGGTTGTCATTGTTTTGGCTTAGGAACCCATTTATTTATAGAAATGGTATTTAACAGTACCTGTTAGAGTGTAGAAGAGTGTCGTTATCAGTTTGCGAGGGTCCTGCCTCTTGTTGGTGCTGGAAGGCCTTGCTGGTGGAAGGCTCGGGCTCCGGCGGCTTGTACGAGGTGGTGGGCACCACGTCGGGCTCTGACTTCACCGTCACTTCCGGGGCGTCCTCTGCCTGCGATTCACTGTAATTAAACAATAACAATAAATATAATGGAATATACAGTGTGAATTTTCCATCTGGATGTGAATGGTCAAATCCAAAATTATGAAAATTGCGAAAAATCTCAAACAAGTCACGAGACAATTTTTATGAAAACTGGATCTACAATTATATGTCTAGCTTATGTTTTATAATTTAAAAATATTATATTGACAACCTCTGTGGCCTAGCTGGTTAGACACCGACTATGAAACGGGTGGCCGCGGGTTCAATCCCCACACCAACACAAATATTTGTGTCGGATCAGGGTGTTTGTGAGACCGAAAAGTCTCTCGTAGTTTCTGATACCCACGTGAGTGTTGTGTGTATTTATTATTATTCATTATTACCGTGTTTAGTAATTAGAAAAAGTGATTTACAATTCAGTCTGCGTGCCGATGGTCGATCTATTTTGTGGCAAGTTGGCGACCACCGAGGAGTACTGCTGCATGAGGAGAACAGACGCGTCCAGCATAGATTGTATCTCACGCAACAACTGAAACATTATCAAACACATGTGATTTAAACTGTGTATCTACGGCATTGTCTATAGACAGTTCTAATTTCTAAAACCTATTTTAGTTATCGAATGTTTTGTCTTCTTCCCTCAAACTGCATTAAAAAATCGTTCGAAAGGGACAAAACATTCGATAATTAAAATAGGTTTTAAAACTGCCTTTGTAGAAGGCCGCTATTCGTTAAT
Source organism: Theretra japonica (assembly GCA_033459515.1). Lineage (NCBI taxonomy): Eukaryota > Metazoa > Arthropoda > Insecta > Lepidoptera > Sphingidae > Theretra > Theretra japonica. Next base: position 5,368,576 of record CM065951.1, on the reverse strand, counting down.
TCCATAAAATAAGTACATAATAGATATAATTATTTTTGATTTTTTTTTTATCCAATAGTAATTCATAAGGCAATTCATATGGCATGAAGTTGTAAGAAAATTTACCCTTACTGATATAATTGAGTAGGGACTAACGATGGTCTGCAAGTATCTAATTATTTATTTAACATTATAACCAGATACATAAAAGTAGACAGCATTACAGAAAAAATAAAAAATGCACAAGTGGCGGTTAATATAACAAATATTTTAATCTGAAGAGGTTGCTTTACACAATATAAATGTAAGTATTACACATTGCTATCAATGTTTTGTAGAATCTTATATAGAAATAGCAATAATGGTGGGTTATGGTAATATGTAGTAAGTGTAGATATGTACCTGCAGGCGCGCCTCGATGTTCCGGCGCTCGGTGCCCTCCATGCGCGTGAGCTCGGCGGTGGTGAGGCTGGCCAGGCTGGCGGGCCGCGGCGGCGGCGGCGGCGGCACGCCCCACGCCATCATGGCTGCCGATATAAACATTATCAAAATATAGCTGACTTGATGATAAAATCTTGCATATTTTGTTAATTTTATGCATCATACAAATTTCATTAATTATAATTATGTATCAAAATGTATATATTTTTGATTGCCCACTTGTTGGAAGTGGATATTCGCAGTTAAAATATTTAAATAATTTGTGTTAGGTATGTCACAAATTATCTGGTACTAGAAGAAAGTTAGTGGAAGCGCGCCCACACCCCTTGTTATAAGACAGGTAAAACTATGCGTTTCAAAAGCATACAACGTAACTAAGAAGTAAAATAGCTTTATGCTTCTCACACGCCGCAGTAAAATGCGCGAAAATGATCAAGAGATTTTAGACGCAAATTGCTAGTGAAGGAAATTTTGTGCTAGTAACTTCCCACTGCGATAAGCTGTAAGACTCATGGGGCGCGGGTGTTCCCGTGCCCGCGCATTGGACTGGACGGCTGGTGACCCCGACTTATCTTCCCTGCTCTCTTCCACAGAAAAAATATCGTCGATAATCATAAGATCTCGGTAAAGTAGTAATGAAGAGCTTACGTGGCGGAGGCGGCATGTTGGGGAAGGGCGGCGGCACGGCGCCTGGCGGCATGTTGGGCGGCGGGTGCGCGGGGTGTGCGGGGTGCGGCGGGGGCGCGCGGGGCGCGGGCGCGGGGCCCGGCGCCGGCCCGGCCGCAGCCCCCGCGGCCTCGGGCGCCGGCGCGCGCAGCACGTTGAGGCGGCACGTGGGACACGTCTGCTGCCGCTGGAACCACAGCCGCAGGCACGCCGCGTGGAATATGTGGTTGCACGGCAGCTTCTTCGCACCTAGTGACAAATATTGTTTTTTATTCATGGTCATTATTCAACAAATACAAATACAAAGGCATACAGATATGCCTTTGTATTCGTATTTGTTGTATATAATATACATAGATAGAGATATGATACTTGTTTGTAACTAAAAAAAACATAGATCCCAAAAAAACTATAAATGTTAGCGGTAAACTTATACATACATACATTCGCATGTCTCACTACGTGTGAATGCCTTTTTTCTAGCACCATAATAAGTATTTATTTTACGTCTCTATGTTTGTCAATGACCTTTAGACAATATCCCAATCACATATCATATCACAATCCCAAAAATACGGCAGTTTGCAGCAGCTGCAAGCAACACTCAATGGGATACGCAATATTATCCTAAAATTTGTATATACCTAATTGATAATATAGGTAATACAAGCTCCTATACGATACAATTTTAACTCGTTTATTTTTAGGTACACTGTACAAGTACTATAATCTATCAAAATTTACTGCCTACGTAATTCTAGAAATATTGGCGTACCTTTAAAATCATTATAAGACAATACTATATAAAATAAAATAACCTATTGGCAAAGCAATACAGAGTGCGTTTATCTCACGGCTGTTTGATCGAATATTTTACGAGCTGCATAAAATATGTTAATAATAGCACGATGGGAATTGGAATGTTGAGAAAAACAACGCTTTAAAGATAAATTATAATAATATCAGATAAAGAACTATTTTAAAAGCGAGGAAAACGTTTTACTTCAACAGACACAGACAATGATTTTGAAGGGAGTTTTTTTTATAAAAGTACTTGTTTTTATTTTTCATTCACAAACATTGCCTTGTACTTGTATGGCATATTCGTAAATAAAATATGCACATAAGGAAAACAAAATAATTGCGTATTCAGGGTCTGCGGAACATTCACCACGAAAATAAATTGAAGCAATGAACAAAATACCACAAGTTTTATACAAATTGTTTTATGTTACGCAAACCAAACAGTAAAGTTTGGTGATCAAATATCCAAGTTCCAATTAGGCAGTGGTGCGTGAGCCGCGGGTCCTAAATATTTGGTGTTGAATTCGACCGCGCGCACTGCGGCCTCCAACATGAGCGCAGTGAGTCGCGTGTAAGGTTACCGGTGGCGGGCCGCGGCTACGCAAGTGTCCAAGTTTCACCGACCTTGTGTTATCAACACCAATGTTAAACTCAACAGCTGTTTTGTCGCCTCTTCTCTGCATAATACGAGTATTAACATTCCCGGCAGTTTCTTTATTTGCTTTTGTACATCAGATATCGCTACTTAAAATATTTGTTCCAGTAATTCACATTTATACTTTCCACTAATAAACCGCAAGTATTCATTCATTCAACAGGTCACTGTGGAAATCATTCAGAAAGGGCTATAATCAGCAGAGGACTTCCTTTGGTCGACGAATAGATGATGGATGATTCAAACATTTATTTAGTAACAACCGACCTCGGCGTCTCCTATGAGGAAATAACTTTTCACTTTACTCCAATCAAGATATCAAGTTTCATAGTGAAATGGCCATTCTTCTTTATCAAAATAAAAAATATATGCACTATTTATCAAGATAATTCACCGTAGTCATCAATTTTATTTTAGTTTTCAATATAACTGGTAATGTAAACGCTTCTAGTAATGCCACCATATGCATTGAATGACAACACTTTATTTGTCCGCATACATTATGAAAAACCGAAAGACTCGCTAAAAGCCTTTGTCTTGGCACAACTCACGACTCGCAAACGAGTGATGCATTTGATAATAAATACTAGTATCTTAACATAATTCCAATACTTTCGCTATCATGTAGAAATGTGTACTTACATACAATTTATGTAAATATATTTTTGTATCGCACAATGCTTATATAGTTAAAACAGCCGTAACAATGGTTATGTCGCAGAATTTATCGATTTTATATCGAAACGACGCAGAAACGTGAGAATTAGTAATTAAACAGTTCGTTATCAGTTGTCTTACATTATTAATTTTGTTTGTGGTTGTAAGTAGATTATGCACGCAAGTACATTATTCTTTTACCTTTTTTATTTTAAACCTACTTTTACTTAGATTATACAGGGTGATGTTGAAAATATGGTATTTAATTTAACCCATGTGTTTCTAATCACTCCAAGTGACATTGTACAAAATTTTAACAAAGTCCGACATATTTTTTTGTCAAAAATCGTGATTTTAGTTTTCACGATTTTTGTCTGCCTCAGTGGCGTAGTTGTACTACGGTACGACTACAAAGCTGAGGTCCCGCCTTCGAATCCCGAATCGGGCAGTGATATTAGATTTTTCTATTCATTATCAGCCCGGAGAAAGTAAACGGGAGAAGACGTCGTGGACGGAATCCAATGCGTTGGTCTGACCAGATCCGCACCACTCTTGACTCTACACTCCACATCGCCTTTCACACCGCCATGGACAGAACCAAATGGAAAAAACTCGTTAGGATGAAAACGATGCATAGGGAAGGTCACGACCCTCAATATTGAGGAGCACGACGCAAGGAGGAGGAGGATCAGCCCGGAGTCAGGAATTTGAGTCCGATATAGCGATAGGCTCGTCCCCTATCACATCGTGCGACGGAACACACAATGTGAAAGGTGGGGGTTCTGTTTGCACCTCTGCCTACCCCTTCGGAGACAGAGGCATGATGTTTATGTTTTATTTATGTACTGTATTTTTAACGAATATTTTTATTTACCGCTTAGCGGAACTTCAATTCGGTTCGGGAACTTACATAAGCCGTAAAAAGACATGGGTCTTTTTGAACTTTTTGTCTTGACGTATGAACCTATACGGGTTGATCAAACACCTTGATAATTAAAAACGCGATTTTTGACAAAATTGGTTTAAATTAAAAACCACGTGTCAATATCACAGCCTGTACTTGTACATATAAAAGTAAGTATTTATTGACCAATCATCTTGACGTCCTTTCGTAAATCAAAACGAATTTACGCTTTATGATTAACATTAAGTAGCTTCTAATTAAATTTGGCCTGCGTTACAAGAAGCCATTTATATATATTTATTCTTTCGCATTCAAAGGGTATCCATTTGACATTTTCGAGGCAAAACAAATCTCGTGTGTTAATTAACAGTTCACATTGCATATTTTTACTAATATTGTTAAAACAAAGCAGATATTGTCGTGTCACAGCGAAAACATTAAACATAACATTATACCTATTGATAAAAGTTAGTAAGTAGATAACGTGAGGTCTTAACAACATAAAATACTCATCATAAAAAAATTGAAGATAAATTCCATCAAACGAATAGAGCAATAAACAGCTAGTGGACTGACAAATGAACCAAGTGCTTAACTTTTCATATATCTATAGCAGCATTTATATTGTACATAACCAGTTGGACATTCACGAAGTGTTCTTGATTGCACTGTCTTTCTACTACTGCATATCGTGTGAAATATTTAATGTGACTGATCATTTTCATAAAATTGTTTCTCTGATATTTATTATGAGTATGGTATCAAGAGGCACATAAGCAAAATGTCCAGTCAATCAAAATACTTACTTTGAAATTGTTAAATTGCATTAAATTTCAAATACCAATAATTTCATATTCAACGAACTTATCGCAGGAAGTCACGATACAGGCCGCTTCCAACAGGTCTATGTGGCGATCTACGGGGGAGGCCTATGTTCATCAGTGGACCTCCTGTGACTGAAGAGAGAGAGAGAGAAACGAAATTATCCAGCAGATTTCCAATCCAATCCAATCCATCAGCCAAAGGAAGTTCACTGCTGAACATAGGCCTCTCCCAATGATTCACATGATCACAGTGACCAGTTGGAGGCAGCCTGCATGCAGCGACGTCCCGCGACCTTTACCAGGTCGTCTGACCACGAGCAGATTTACTATTTCCTTTTTGTTGTATAAATTGAGGCAAATAAGTATGTTGTTTCAATCAATTTCATTACATCTCCACCTGTATTAGTAACTAAAAGCAATGTTGGCACTTGTAGTTTATATCGAGTACGTACCGGTGTGCATCTCCTCGCGGCAGATGATGCACTCGTTGTCGGCGGCGGCGAGCTCGGCCGGCGTGGCGTCCGGGTACAGCGTGTTCATGTTGCGGATCGCGCGCCGGGACAACACCACGTCATTGTACGCCTTCTTGAAACTCCTACACACACGTTAGGCTTAATATTAAGCAAGTTAGCTTATAGGAATATCCATAATTTATGATACACCATTATACAACTAGAGAGGAATATTAAGCTATTATGATTCTCTTCTTGAAACTCCTTCACACACATTAATATGGTGTAAAAACTAACGTTCATGAATTAATGATCATAAGCCACTCATGAGCTGTCTGTCATATTCTTATAATTAAGTACCAATAACATTTCCACTAAACAGACCAAAAATTTTCTAGACAAATACAATTTTTGTGTATATTTCAATACACTGCCACCCCAATGTATGATGTACAGGTTTGGGTTTGCAGTCATATGAACCAAAATTATATACATTTTTGTACTAATATTAACATTGTCAAAGCGACTGTGGGCTCATCCAATTAACAAAAACTGCTTATCAAATTATATGGTACTGTACTATACTCTGTAAGCCCATATAAGTCCCACTGCAGGGCACCAGCCACCTCTACAATCGAGAGTACGATTGAGAGTGGCTAGGCTATATAGTCCAAATTATATGGGTGTATACTAAATCCATGCTTTTCAAATTTAATTGTGATAAAAATGGTAATGAATAATGTACAGTAACCACAAAGTAATACATAATAGCATTACTACTAATAAATAAAACAAGTCAAGACTGTATTTTCATTTGATGGCGTAATTAACGTAAGAATTTAACTCATTGAAAATGCACATACCAGAATAATTTGACATGTTTGATAAAATAGTTTGAATTGTTAATCTACACCAACTCTAATCCATTAGTTTAGTAATCAAGTGGTATAACTAATATATCCAGTACATAATTTCAATCATTTTTATGCACCTATATAATGGGTAAGATTCTAATACAAACATATAGTCAATATATTCTGTAAAGTTTATGTCCTAAAGTGATGGCTTAAAAAAAATAATTTTAGCACAGGAACCTCTATTCAAGATGAGAGTTATGGTAATGTTTTTAAATATTCGCCACTAGATTTAAAGTATGGGAAGAATCAATAAAGTATATTTAATTTTTTAATTTCGAATATAATCATTACTATTTTAGATCTTGCTTATTATATGTAATCTTACTAGGCACATGGCAATAAATAAAGGTTTTCGTACTCACCTCATTGTTTCATACATGGGCCTGAATGCAAACAGTGGCAGGGTGTATATTCTGACCATCACAGCTACAAATCCGATATACAGTAAGACTTTGAGGAAGTTTATGGCAAGTTCTGTGTACAGCAATACAGCTGCTTTGCTCTCCCAAGGGGCGTCCCAGCGAGAATCAATAGCATGCAGAATGTACTAAAAATAAAAAATAAAATTGAAATATTGTGAAATGCATTTTCAACATGGGAATATAATAAGTTACTATGATTGTGACTATTGAATTTAAATAATTACTATTCTTCATTTTGTAATAAACAATTTAGGCCAAAATCATAATAATAATCATTAGAAAGATTGGACTAATTAAATTAATTTAGTTACTAATCTATATAGCTTAATCATACATTCTGTATGAATAGGTTCCCAATAATGCATTTGTTAATAACATGATTACATCAAGACACATTTATACCTATCAATTTAATTAAATTACACAGTATTACATTATTAAAGAATTGTTACCTTGATCAATATGTTGGCAATCATAATGACAAGTATGCTGTATTCAAATCCAAATACCAGCTGTACAGAGGGTCCCTTGGACATAGTGAACTGGTATGCATGGTGTATGAAGTACAAGTCCCCATGCGCTAACAGCATCAGCAAACTAAGTATTCTTATGTGGAAAAGCCAACCAATGACTGGACTGCGCTCCATCTACAAACATATACACAACTTAACATACAAGCAGTGATATTTCAGAAAACAAAACAACTTACTGTAACAGTATATTAAAAGTAAAGTGCCACTGTAACACATCGACTGCAGCACGAAAATGACAAACTTAAAAAAATTCCACACATACACCTTACACAGACATATTGTATCACATATAAAAACGTTGATAGGTGCTAGTTGCATTAATTTTGCACCCAAAACACAGTACAGTAAGTTGTGCCATTATGTGTTAAAATATTTTTATAATATATTTAGTGCCATTGCTTTACTAAGATTATTCAAGCAATATCATGTATTTGTTACTTACATAGTCAACCCTATCTTCAGCTAGCCAGTGGAAAGCCTTCAGAAACAGCAGGAGTGTAAACAGAGCAATAAATTTAGGGTTAAAGTCATCTCTGAACACTGTAAATGCTAAGCATGTCTCCGTTATTGCATACCAAGACCTCTCTATCAGATGCTGAAATAAATCATTATTAGTAGAAAAACTGTTTAGTTCTACATATTAATAAACAAACTTAACAATGGTGATCATCATATAATTACAATAAGATACCATTATAGAAATGCTTATACACTAATACAATTTTATTTTAGAAAAACCTCCCAGACCATTTTACTTTTAATACAAATTTGGTTTTAATTTACAATATTGCCTGTAGTAAGCTATTTTTTTCGAGTAATTCATACAGCCTTGATGACATTATATTTCCTGTTGGGTTAAGGAATATTATATTGTAATTTTACCTCGAATTCGGCAGCACGTAACTGACCAAAGAATATTCTTCTCAAAAGTTTGCCAACTAGTAATACTAATATGAATGCTTGCAAGTACATTACCTGTAAAACAAGAATATTAACATTGTGTATGAATTATTATCACTTCTTACCAAATATTCGTTGACGAAGGTTACCAAAGGATATGCATGCTTTTACTTGAGAATTTAATCAACAATTTATTCAATAAAACTGATTTTAGGAGTATAACAAACCAAGCTGAAATTGAGTAATAACAACATTAAAAACGCATAGAACTAGTTTGACTACTCACAGCCATACTAGGATTGGAATTTGTTAGGTAAACTATTGATGGATAAAACTGTTTCTTCTGGTAGTAGGCATTGCCGATAACCACGGTCGTGAGAGCCAGACTGATCACAGTTGCTAGTAAAGCCTTCATTTTGATGAAAATCCGACACCTTAAACCACTAAAATTTTCATAAGAAAAATCGTCAGAAATTTCTATGCACTCCAAAATCGCGTAATTGTCAATAAATACATTTTCAAAACATCGTTTAGTATCTTCGTAACACAAAAAAATAATTTTGACGTGTTCAATGCTCATTTGTCAAACGTCAGTTGTCACGCAACCATAGATGTCTCCTGATTTTTGAGTAATTATTAGGTAAAGGAACGAAGATTCGTACATGCGCTGATTATAAAATTTGCTAGAATTTATTACTTTTTGTTTGATCAGATAAATAACTATGCATATTCAAAAACAGATTTAATTTAACGTAAAGATGTAATTATTAATCAATTATACCAAATAAATCAAATAATTTAATGAGCGTAACTTATTGAAAATATTGTCTAGGATTCGATTATCTTATTATGTATAATATAGTATATATATTATATAGTGAAACATATGAATTATATTTTAAATAAATTTAAGGCTGTTCTGAGGTGATATTCTCGATAAAAGGCTTTTTTTTTTGTAATTGCAACATTCTGTCATAGCTGTCAGTTTTGTGTTGAAGATCCAAAAATGGTTGTCGTGTTTTATCATTCGTTGAATGTAAAAAATTAACATTAATCTTCAATGAAATTCATAGTTCATTAAATTGAGGCCAAATCTTCGAAGAAGAAAATTTGTTTTTGTTTAAACTTATTAACAGGTGAGTCGTACTATAGAATCGGAAGCTTTTACCGCGCAATCACTTTCTTTTTACTTACGGCTTGTTGACAATTTGAGTAGCAAATGTCCAAGTATCATTCAATATGTTTGTTTTCAATATAATCTAAGAAGATGGTCATATTCTTTGTGACGAATTACTAGTCGTTAGATATTATTAACAACATAAAATGTGAGATCGACGACCAAACTTAAATCCAACACAAAAAGACTTTTATGTAAATATATTTAACTTCATTTCAATGTAATAACTTATGTTTATTGGCCTATTAACATTTTATCTTTAGGTTTATCATGTACCCTGAAAGTAACTCAAACTTTGTGTTAAGTATGGCTAATTAGCTAATGCTATTAAGATTTACAGAACGATGTATTGTGGTACTATATTATGATAACAGGAGTGGAACCGAATATTTCTCTCCTTTGTCTATATTGTGGCAATACGACATAAAACATTTTAACCCTTTGGTTTTTTTTTGCAGCTGTAATCATCACTAAGCTTCCTTCATATTGATTTTCAAAATGGTGAGGCATCTTCTTTACTTTAATACACAATATATGTATAATTATACTTAGAACATATCCTTTCTTATTCAATTGTAATTAAAACACTAAGCAGACAAGTATTACACTATAGGTTATATAGATAATGCATAAAAAAACTGCAGTACTCAGATACAAAGGCAGAGCCTTGTGAAAGCCTTTGCTTCATATTCTTTATTTCTACAAGCACAGTGAGTTATTAAAAAGATTTCAATGATCATTTATAAAAAAGTATTTTGTAATTGAATTTGTTTTTAGCAAGGTGATGATCCACCATTCCTTCCTGTGGGGACTGATGTTAGTGCAAAGTACAAAGGTGCATTCTGTGAGGCTAAAATAAAGAAAGTGGTCAGAAATATTAAATGTAAGGTAAGTAATGATTATAATCTGTATATTAACACATTTTAACATCAAATGTGATACAAATCAGATTTATAAGACATTATCATTCTTGTGTGAGATAAGTGAAGGTAGAATTCAGTGCCTCTACCACATAAAATCTATCAACATCGTCTTCAACCACAATAAGTCCACTGCAGAACATAGAAATAAGACCAGGAACTTATAAAGTAATAATTGTAATGCATTCATGCTTTAACAAAAATAACTGTTATATTTTAGAAATTAATTATTGTGTTCCTTTGCCAGGTTACCCTGAAGGCTGGTGGTGGTTCCATAACGGTGAATGATGACATTATCAAAGGAACTCTGAGAGTTGGCAGCACTGTAGAGGTGAAACAGGACCCTAAGAAGGATGCCATGGAAGCTGTTATCACTAAGATACAGGATTGCAGCCAGTACACAGTTGGTAAGTTGAAAAATATTGTTATTTTTTAAATATTATTGATTTGTGGTTTTAGTTTATAAAGTTTATGATTGTGTAAAGTCTATTAAAAATATGACCATTTTTATTAAATAACTATTAATGGGATAAAACTGTAGATTATGTCTATGTCCATATTTATAATCTTCATGGTTATAGACTGAGCTAATTATATTGATTACATTAATTAAATATGTGGTGGCGGGTAAGCATAATGTTTGACAAAGATATAAATGTATCTTATTCATTATATATATTAATATTACCTTCAACATAGTAAACACATTGACAATATAAATGATTTTTAAAGCAATACAACATATTTTTATATGGCTAAGCACACCATATGTTAGAAAATCATTGATACAATAATGCAATAAGCATTACATAAATATAAGCCAGGTTTGGTCAGTTGAAACATAGTGTAGAGTTGTAGACTGTAGGTCTTTTGTTCATGATTAAAATAATATAAGATTGAACAGTCCACATTTGTGGCCCTGGCATAGTTATGTATGAAAATAACACACCAGCTGTTTGTTGAATAGGAAATGCAAACTTTATATTTTTGTCCTAGTTTTTGATGATGGTGATATAACAACACTGCGACGGTCGGCGTTATGCCTGAAGAGTGGGCGGCACTTCAATGAAAGCGAAACGTTAGACCAACTGCCGCTCACACATCCAGAGCACTTCTCAACGCCGGTCATAGCTGGACGGAGGGGAAGGCGGGGTAGAGCTCAGTAAGTCGATTTCTAATATATGTTGCCCAATTTAGTAGCTTCTACAAATAATTTGTAAAAAAAAGACTAGACTCTAGAAAATATATTTCAATTTAGAATACATATTTTTCAAAAATTAATGTTTTTATCTTTGTTAGCATGTATCCTTATTCTTTGGCACTCAATTTATACTCATTGAACTGAATAAGTTTATTCAGTCAATTATTCTATCCACAACAATATTTGAATTCAGATTTGAGATAACTATTAAATAATAATTTTCCTTTGTAAGACGTAACCAGGCATTAACTATAACATTGGAACTATTCAAAGATAATTTAGGTGCTTGCCTCATAGAAGCCAGTGCTGACCAAGTGAATGGTTATTCAATGAATAAGTGCACGCACAGGTCCGAGGAGAGCGAGGGCGAGGGTGGCGGGCGGCGCGTGAAGGCGGACAGCGCGGAGCGGGAGCCGCACGTGGGGCGCGTGGTGCTGGTGGAGGCGGCGAGCGGCGCGGAGCGGCGGCGCCCGCACCAGCCCGCCTTCCCCGCGCTCGTGGTGGCGCCCACCGCGCAGATCAAGGTCAAGGAGGACTACCTCGTGCGCTCCTTCAAGGATGGACGATAGTGAGACATTATATTATATTTTAATAGCCTCACAGCTATTTAAGGTACTCTACTATAATAACAGCAATTTCTGTTATGCCATCGAGCCAGCTGAGCAGTTTATATTGTTTACCTGTATTATATTAGTTATTATTAATGCTGAAATTGATTTATACTGTAGTATGATGGACATTGGACCAATTCAACATGAATTAACAACAGCCTTCTCTGCCTATTTATAATTCTTGGACTTTTAAAGTCTTATTTTACGTCTAAAAAAATATAATTGCATCATAATTTGATTATTTTAATGTATGATCAGGATTTGGAATCATAGACAGTAAAGCATGTATTGTGCTGTGTGTGTAGCTACACGGTGCCGAAGAAGGAGGCGCGCGAGTTCCGCAAGGGCAGCGCGCCGCTGGAGTGGGCGGGCGTGGAGGCGGCGCTGCAGTACCTCAACCACCAGGTGCTGCCGCCGCACTGGGACCGCGACGCGCTCTTCAACGAACCACGGAACACCTCCGACGACGTAACTACACAACTTACTATGCTTCATTGATTACTTAAAGTTACTCATGACAATGATATTCAATTTTAATGAAATAAAAATTAGCTCCAAAAATACGCACAATTTAGACCATTCTTATAAATGTATTTGTGTTTGCAAGAAGCTAACAATGGTTATGGTCCACAAATTAACAGAAACATTACCGCAAGTCGGCATGTGTAGTATGAATTAATGGAATTATTTTGTTTTTAGAGTTCGGACGATGAACCTCGTGAGGAAAAAGACCACTTCGTAGCGCAACTTTACAAGTTCATGGACGATCGCGGAACACCCCTCAATCGCAACCCCACCATAGCGAACAAGGATATTGACTTGTATAGATTATTCAGAGTGAGTATTACCATATACTATTATTCATTTTATCCTAGGCATCCACAAGTCCAGTCCATGCGGTGTGGCGTCAATTGGCAAATCAGAAGAACAGCTTAGTCTTCTCTCTTTAAGTCCGACCTGTGAACATGAAAGCTGTAAAGTATCGAAATGTCAGGAAGTTACAAAATGTAAAAATGACACCAATTCCGAGATCAAAACAGTAAAAAATATTTCTTCAATGTGTAACATTCGCATATACTTATCTAAGAAACCATTAATAATTCGTAAAAGAAGACTATAAGTGTTAAAATACTGTCATTTTTTTTTCAGGTGGTGCATAAATTAGGAGGATACAATAGAGTAACAAATCAGAATCAGTGGAAGACAATCGCTGATAAAATGGGCTTCCATCCAGTCACGACCAGCATCACTAACTTGTGCAAGCAGGCTTATAAGAAGTAAGCTTAATTATTGTTACTTTTACTGAATGCTAGTGTGATATTATGATGTTTTATGTCTAGTTTGATCCTTCGTGCCAGAAGTTCGGATAGCAGATAAGTGTGCCATGGAATTCTTGCTGCGGCATATCGTAGCAATATTGGCTAGGACACCAGCAGTGCTAAAACTTACTTTTGGTGAAATACGGCACGAAAAACTGGCCACAATTTTGTCTGTCACATAACTAACAAATCATGGTGATATTTTACCTCACCTATAGTTAGGTATTTTAAGTTGCTATTTCAGAATTTGTTTATTTCAAAAAATACAGTTAGATATGCAAGATTTCATTTGTCAGTTTGTTTGTACAGTAACTAGTAATAATATGTTTGTGCGTATGTCAGGTTCCTGCACAGCTTCGAGGACTTCTACCGCAAGCTGGGCGTGACGCTGGTGGCGCACCCGCGCGGCGCGCGAACGCCGCCCGCCGGCCGCTCGCTCATCCGCGACCGCGACAAGCACCCGCCCACCTCCTCCTCCGCCTCCTCCACGCCCACCGGCACGCCCACGCAGGTACACGCACACACACACACGGAAACAATCAACACTTACCTTGGTACCTCTAGTAGTAGAGAACATATCTTTTTTACAATTAACAATTCGTCATAAAATATATGAGTCGACGCAAAGTCACTTCTATTGCGCAACCTTAAGGCGTATTAAGAAAATTTCTATTTAAAGTGAATGCCGCACATCCATTTCAATTGTTAAAGTGGATTAGTTGTTTTGCGATTGTTCTACCTGAGTGTATAGACGTAAACAAATGAAAAGTTAAAAATACTATTCATGTTATTTCAGAGAGAGGGGAGGGGCAAAGACAAAGATTCAGACAAGAGTGAGACAGACAAAAGTGATAAAAGCGAGAAGGAAGATAAACATGAGAAAGCTGAGAAGATAAAAGAAAAACCAAGAATCAGTGATAATGAAGACAGTGCTGACAATCAGCCACTCATTCCACCTACGCCTAAGTATGTATTAATTCTATCACCACTTTCTGGATCAGCCCATACACGTCCCACTGGAGTGCACGGGCCTCCTCTACGATCGAAAGTACTTAAGTAAACTTGAAAGAGGTTAGGCCATAAACTTTCTAATTCAAGAGTATAACAGTTGTACCCGCAATTTATATAAACATTTGTATTAATAAAATCTTTTTACTTCCCAATATAATGTTGCATAATTACATGAACAATAAAATTATTATTACATCTTATATGTGTCAGGTTAATCATATTAGAACTGCCAGAAAAAAATATTTAGTAACATATTTACGCGATGATTGTATTATTAAGAATGTTTCTAAAAAATATCGCTATTGTACATTCTTGCAGCCTTAATATCTTGAATTGTTAACACAGAGTGGACAAGGAGAAAGAAAAAGAGAAGGAGAAGGAGAAAGACAAGGACAGAGAGAAAGACAAAGAAAAGGAAAAAGATAAGGACAAAGAAAAGGAAAAAGAAAAGGAAAAAGAGAAAGAAAAAGAAAAGGAAAAAGAGAAAGAGAAAGAAAAAGAAAAGGAAAGGGACAAAGACAAAGAGAAGGAAAAGGAAAGAGAAAAGGATAAAGAAAAGGACAAGGAAAAAGAAAAGGAAAAGGAGAAAGACAAGGAAAAGGAAAAAGAAAAAGAGAAAGATAAGGATAAGGAGAAAGACAAAGAAAGGGATAAGTCTAGGGCCAGCGAAGAGAAAAGCTCTAGTAAACCCCGCTCGCAGTCGAAAGGACGCACCGCACCCACCTCCAAGAACGACTCTCACGACAAACGGACTCCCAAACGACGTCCTTTATCCTCGAAAAGTAAGTTAACGCCATGTAATCAAGATTAGAAGTATTCGGTGTCTATTTATAAAAAAATCATTCAATGTTGTTCCACCACCGAAAAAAACTTTTGCAGCTCAATCCTCGATTACATATTGCATTATTAGTGTAATGGTAAATTTTAATACTGCTTATAAACTATCATCATCATTCACAGCCTGTAGTGACCCACTGCTGGGTATAGGTCTCTCTCATATTATGCCATTATAAATTATAACAAACCATTAATTAACTGCTCTGATTATCTGATGTTATAATTTTTGAAATAATCATTGTATTGTAACCTGGTTTTGAAAAAAGCAACCCTAGAGTTTCTTGCCCGTTGTTCTCTAGTTAAAACCGCTTTCCGAACCGGGTGGTAAAAATGGCTGAATCTAAATGATGTTGAACATTTTAACAGATTGACGCCCGAATACTCAAACGCTACTTAAATATTATGTTGCGCTTAACTACGCAAGTCCTGGCTAAGTAGTACTAAGTAAGCTAAGTACAAATGTACTGGCTAAGTAGGACGCTGGTAGTTTAGTGGTACTTAATGTTTAAACGGCGTTTGGGTATTCGGGCGTAAATTAATTATTTTGATTTAATTTAATTTATGTAATTCAAGGCAACTAGTTACACAGGCTTCAGGTTGTTAAATGGTAATGCTTTGGTGCAGGTGAGAGTGCCAGTGCGAGCACGTCGAGAGCGTCGCGTCGACCACACGTGTCTACGGACAGTGACAGCTCAGGCAGAGCTTCTAGGTAAATATTTAAATTATCATATTCATCCATCCATCCATCCATCAGCCAAAGGAAGTCCACTGCTGAACATAGGCCTCTCCTAATGATTTCCACAGTGACCTGTTGGAGGCAGCCTGCATCCAGCGACTTCCCGCGACCTTTACCAGGTCGTCTGACCATCTAGTGGGTGGACGTCCCACGCTGCGCTTTCCGCATTAATAAATTATCATATTATTGTGTCTTAATACATACACTATTATTCTTACCCGTCGTGGTGCAGTTAGACGCTGGCTGTGAAATGAGAGGCCACGGGTTCGATCCCCACACCGAGACAAATATTTGTGTGATCCACTGGTATTTGTTGCGGGTCTGGTTGTTTGTGAGACCGAAAAGTCCCTCGTAGTTTCTTATACACACGACACAAGACTCGATTTTAATGTGGGGTCAGTACTGTTGGGTATATTTATTTATTTATCTTCAGCTATACGAAGTCCTCTGCTGAATACAGATGATTAGTCATTAGGTGTTAGATTGTAATCGAGTAGCATAATTTTTAAAATTTTACATACTTAATTTCTTCTCATATTTTTTTACCTTTTTAAAACTTTTATATTTTAAATTTGTGTTGCAATTTTTACATTTTTTTTTAAATGGAAGTAAAGAGATGTGCCTACATATTAGGTACCTTTAATAGAATTGCACACTAAGCAATCACATCACTTTGGGTGATGTAATAAGTAATATTGGATTCACTATTATAATTATATTAGCGAGCCAGTCGCTCTCTGAAGGTTGTACTGTGTATTTTTAATCTGCCAAAAGTATAATGCGTTTATACAAGGTGTTCTTCGTCATTTGTGTCCATACCATACCATACAGTATACACATACGCACTTCAACGCACACCAACCAACAACATCAGGCAAACTAGATTGCCTCTTTGGCACAGTTGTACTACGGTATGATTGCAAAACTGACGTCACGGGTTCGAACTTGGGTCGCGCAAAGTGATATTGAATTTTTCTATTCGTTATCAGTCCGGAATCAGGAATTTGTGCCCTATAGGACGGTGGGCTCACCCCCTTTCACACAATGAGACGGAACAAACAAGGCGACGCGTAGGTGTCCTGGTTGCATTTCTATCTACCCCTTCTGGGAAAAAAGGCGTGAGTTCATGTATGTACATATGTTGCTAATATTCCAATTGAAAAAGTTGAAATTAGGACGCCGCTTTGCGCACAGATGTCATACAAACTTCGTCTTAAATATTTGTATGTGTAATTGGTTTGTCTAAGGATGTATATAATAGCGATATGAAGGTTGAATGCATACAGATGTCCCACGAAGAAGATGCAGTCTCGCCGCAGTCAGAGCGCCAACTCGGCCAGCAGCGGCAACACCGTCGCCTCCAGCAGCAGCAAGCGACCGCGCAAACGGAAAAACACTGAGTAATGTACCACAACACTATCCACACACACTACTGCAACACATACATATCATGCTTAAAGTACTGAGCAGTGAGCACTGAAGCTGCAGTCGTTATGCAGTAAAGTGGGTGCAAAAATTATGCACATGGGTTAAATTTTGAATCAAACAACAATTATGACCAGGCAAATAATCTGCAAAGTGTTGAGAATTAGTTTATATAATAATATTTCCACTTTTGAATGAAATACAGCATTGCTTATTTACAGTGATAAATAAGTAATAACACCTTTTATTTCACAGACCATCTGCTTCGGAGCCAACGCACACTAGGATATCCAGCGTGAAAGCACAAGTCGGTGACAAACTTAAAGTTTATTATGGACCCACACAATCAGAATCCAAGGTAGAGTACATGTACAAAATCTATACCTAGTTATTTTTGTACTAGTGAGAATTATGTGGAGAGTTGATTGTATGTTTGATAGTAAACGTAACACATAGTATTAAAAAATAACACCATTCAGAACGTGTTAGGCTCTGAATGTTACTGCACTGTATTCATGAACTCGAGACATTAGATGTTAAATTTCTTAATACCCAACAGTCACTGGCTCCAATGTCCTATGAACTAGAACACAGCAGTACAAGCATACATTACTGCTTGGCGGCCGAAATAGACAAAACAATGGTACGTACCTAGATAGCTCACACTATCTTACATACAAGGGTCCTACCACAGAGTTGTTTGTAAAGTTGTAGGTAATAGGATGTTTTACTACATGTGTTAATCAGGTTACATACGAGGCCAAGGTGATAGAGATATCATCGGAGGGCATGCTGCGTGTCCACTACACCGGGTGGAACACGCGCTACGACGAGTGGATCAAACCGCAGCGCATTGCGCTTAATGTCACGCAACACGAGCAGCGGAATAAAAAGGTTAGGAATCACTATCAAATTTATATTCTATGACCTTGAATGTAAATCATAGGTCGGCCTGTATTTCTTAAATTTACATGAACTACAATTCCTATATTTTTTTTATGTGCATATTTTATTTTCAGAGCACAAGTATTAGTCGGCGTGTCCGCGCCAAAAGAACTGAAGGTATAAGACTTATTTTTATTATATGCTTGTAACAATATATGTACATACAAATAAGACATTTACAATAATAACTGGTTTTCCTTTCACAGAATCTTCAGCATTGTCGGACTCGGATAGTGATTCAGACAGTGACGAGGAAGTCAAGCGACCACCTAAAAAGCCAGATGAAAAAAGTGGATCAAAAAGTAAGTTGCGAAAATGATAACTATGATTGCAAATAATGTTCGTAAGTGAAACGCATTGTTTCTTTCGCAGCTCCATCATCCAGATCCAAAGATGCGAAGTCAAGCGACAGCAGCAGTTCCAATAAGCCGCGCAAGAGGCCTGCAAGGACTATTTCTACTCCGACCAGCGCCTCTCCAGCCAAAAAGCCGCGTCCAAATGTATCTAGTCACCAAGGCCGGGACTACGACCTCAACGAAATCAGGTCGGAGTTGAAAGGCCTCCACACAGTTAAACAGGAGCCAGAAGAGACCACAGTTAAGCAAGAACCAGCAGATAAAGAGGTGACAGCAACTCCCGCGCCTACAACAGCACCCCCACCGGAGCCACCACAGCCTGAAAAACAAGCGGAAGATGTTTATGAGTTCAAAGAACCAGAGCCATTTGAGCTGGAACTGCATGATGAAAAGAAAAAACGTACGCATCGTATTTTCGATGATATTTCCCCCAGTAAATATACGTCGACCTTATCAAAATCTTTAAGCGAAGAAATTTCTGAGGATCCTTTAAGATCACGCCCATCTTCAATGCGTTCTCCATCGTTATCACCTTTCAGAGATTTCGGAAGTGCAAGAGATATTATTGGAAGACAAAGCCCTGAAGATGACTCTAAAGATTGTCTCTTTTCTCTCGATGACGATTCTTTCCCAGGCGACGGGAGCTCGGGACCGACATTTGAAGGTTTTACACCGGCTAAGAATCAAGAAACTTATTCCAAGAAAAGTAAAGTATCAAAATTAAGGGAATTGATTGATGACTCTCCTGACAGTCCAGCTGACGACGAACAATCTTCTGATGACGACCAGGAAATGATAATAAAAGAGGAGGAAGAAGAGAGAAAAGCAAGCCCTGTCGCTCCAACTGTCGAAGAACCTAAGCCTAAAACGCCTGAAGTACCTATTAAAGAAGAAATTCAAATTGCCGAGCCTGTTCAGCCAATACCAGAAATAAAAGAAATGGCTGAAGCTATGTCTGAAATGGAAGAAGAACCTATAGAGATTTCAATACCAGAACCAGCTTCTACACCTCCGCCCGAGTTGAAGGATATCACTATAGTCGTCACTACCATGCCCTCTTTTGTAACATCTGTTGTCACCATTACGTCTCCTAAAGAAGATGCATGTAAGACGGCCACGTTGACTGTTGCCTCGCTAACAGACCCGCTTCCTGCACCGGTACAGACTACGGAGAAAATAAAAGAACACGTCGTAACATTAACGATTGTGAAACATTTAGATATAGAACCTGCAACCTCCAAATTGGAACTTCCTTCCAGTCCACTCATTGACACTGAAGAAGATAAATCCGAACCGGACAGCCCGGCGAGGATTGATGTGTTGCCAGAACCACCGCCTGCCTTCTTGCTCCAATCTGAAGGACCAAAGATAGCGGAAAAATTACTAAAAGCTATCAGCAGTGCTAAAAGACTTTCGATGTCTCCACCTCCTATGGATGATATACCACAGACACCAAAAACAGATCAGCTTAAGCTGACCAAACCGGAGATAAAAATCACGTCGTCGTCACCAGAGCCGCGATCGGCCGCGTTGAAAACTGATATCAAGCCATTGAGTAAAATTGAACCAAAGAAAGTAAGAACCCCTGAGATCGGAGACTCGATTTTCGGCGAGCCTTCCAATTTAACCGACGCAAAACGTGATTCTGCAGACATAAAAAAGGTCAAGCCGAAAGAAGCCACACCGCCCCGTTTGCACAGTCCATTGAATATACTGGAGCGTCGCAGAAGTGTGGCGGAGCTCACGCTACCGGTCCCCGGGAAGAATAACAAAGTGCTCAGTGATACGATACAAAAATTGTCAAGTCAAATAAACCAAGCAGCCGCGGCTGTTACGGCGATACAGTTGCCCACCTTCCAGCCTGAGGACAGGAGCGAGTCCAGCGACTCCGACGACTCCGACAGGAGGTAATTTTAATATGTTCTAATACACATATTTACTCAATAGTATTGATTCAACATCATTCTTAGCAACTAGAAAGTCCTCGCTGACAATACATTCCTCTTGATTTCGTCAACTATTAGAAGTGCCCTGCGTACCGATACTTCCTGCAACCTTTATTGCAGCGTTCCGTCTATCTTGCAGGTGGACGTACATTTTAATGCATTTATTCAATATGTTTTACATTATTTTATTCAAATGTCTGTTTAATGTGCAAAGTGTCCTAGGTACTATAACCCTTCGCATAGTGCTACGTTTGTAACACGTGAAATAGGTTCGACGAATGATTATATTATTTTGTTTATCTCCACTCAGGTTAATAATCGATAAGTTATCGGAGGAGTGGGGCAGCGGCACGAGCTCGGAGCTGGGCCGCAGCCTGACGGTACCGGGAGTGGGGGGCGTGGTTGGCGTGGGCGGGGTGGGCGGCGTGGGCGTGGCGTCGGCCAGCGTGCGTGCGCTGCACGCGGGCAAGTCGCCGGGCGAGTGGAGCGCCGGCGAGTCACTGCTCATGCTCGAGGACGCCTGCAAGAATGAACGGAAACACAGTACGACATTTTTTACACGTAAATACTATACTATAATAAAACCGTATAACTTTTTCTTTTTTTTTTTGCTAAACGTCGTCCAATAACAATGTCATCTATGAAGTACCTACTGTAAATTATCTAATACTCGCATGACCTAGATCAATTAAGATTAAATCTTCGGTTCTATATTAATCTATGTAAGACTTTTTAATATTATATAAATGTAAGATAGTTTTTCACCATCATGGTCATCATCATCCCATTGCAGTCTTCTACTTGAGATACGCCTCTCCCAAAGTACGCCACAGAGCCCGGTCTGCTGCTTTATGATAATTAGAGTTTTTGGATCCCACAAATATTTGTTTGGATATAGAATTGAAACCACGTTTCGTTTCTCAGCCGACGTGTTAACCAACTGCACTATACAGGCTACACTTAAACGGTGTATGTATTGTGCAGGCGCGAGCGTGGTGGTGGCGGGCAGCGGGCGCGTGGCGGGCGCCAACGCGCTGGCGGCGCTGAGCGGCGCGGCGGGAGTGGCGGCGGCGGCGGGGGCGGGGGCGGCGGGCGTGGCGGGCGGCGTGCTGGCGGCGTGCGAGGAGGACAGCAACATCTCGCTGCTGCTGTGCGAGGAGACCATCCCCGGCTCGCCGGCGCCCGACGCCGAGCCCGCGCCGCCGCGCCAGCGCCTGCACATGCCCTTCGCCTCCGCGCCGCAGCACCACCACATGCACTCCAAAGGTACATTTACTCAAGACCAACATTACAGTAGAGGATTTTTGTTTTTTGAATTAAGGACACTCCGCGCCATAATAATCTCACTCTACAGCGCCGATAGGTGTTAAAACCGCCACTGCTTTAGCTAATGTATCACTGAATCGTACCTAACTAACGCGACCAGTAAATTCTTATACCACACGCAGTGGCTATAATAATCACTAATTCCATTAATCAAAAATGAATAATCCAATATAAGTGCTAAAAAACAATGATTGAAGTCAAGTCTAAAAAAAGGTACAGTCCCGTATCGATAGTTATTTACTATTTTTATTTTAGCCCTAACTTCTCCCCGCAAACTTCGTCTGCGTGGTTAATTTTATATGAAAAATGGGATCATTATATTTTTCGAGATCAAAAGTAGCATAAGTGGTAATCCAGGGTGTCAGCTACCTCCATACCATATTTAATCGAAATCCGTCCAGCTGTTTCTGAGATCATCGCGCACAACCACACAGACAAAAGACAACAATTCTAAAAATCATTGTTTTGGGTTCTATTACATTAATATAGTCCTCCCATATCATTTATTAACAATCTAGGGAACTATACAAAATGTATGCTTACTGTATTGATACATTAATTCTACTAGATGAGCGTCGTGGAGATGGTCCGTCTCGATTAGTGAACAACCCTGGGGCGGCGCCGGCGGCAGCGGAGCCCGAGGCGGAGGCAGCAGCAGCGGGCGCGGGCTGGGGGCGGCGCCACGCGCTCATCGACAACACGCCGCCCACCACGCCCGACAGCAGTCTGGATATGTCGCCTCACAGGTACACAACCTTCACTCTATATGTATACCGTTAGCATAACTTCATTGCTAACTAATATTTGCACCATATAATGCAGAATCTACCAATACCGCTTTGACGTATTATCTAAATAAGTAACACGCCTAGCGTGAGATAGCCGACTACGCATTTTGGGTCCAAAATCGCGCGTGGTTGAACCGCAGTCAACGCGCTAAAACACAGCGTGTACTATGGTGCACATATATGTTATATTCATTAACTAATTATATTTCCACAGAGAAAGACGAATCTCGGAACGCGACAGTCCTTCTGACCGAAAGGACGACGAAGATGAAGTTAGAGCAAACGACGTTGCGCTCGATATGGACAAGTCGCACGGTGCGTATTATTGAAGATAACATGCAAAACATGAGGATGATAATACCCATATCATCATGATGTTATAATTTAGATAAAAAATCCAGTATGGCATAATATTGCAGGCGGTCGTTCCCGCAAGGCGTCGGAGAGTTCGGCGGCGGGCGCGGGGCGGGGCCGCACGCGGCGCCTGCGACGGGACACCGACGACCACCACCACACGCCACTCAAGTACAACTTCTACGTCGACCTCGGTACGCACCAACAACAAACGTTTTGATCAATTACTGGGATTTGTTTTCCGATAGAGTAACTTCCGGCCTGACTCCAAGCAACCGTTAATGCGGATGGACGACTATGCTAATGCCATAGTCAAGCCACTACCTTGTTTCATTGACCATGTCATTCGAGAACCATCGACACAGGATATTCACTCTGTATCTAATTATTTTGTTTGGTATTAGATCCGACGTGGGATTGCCAAACGCGTATCAACGTGTTGACGTCGCGGCTGGCGGATTTGCGTAAAGCGTACCATTCAGTAAAGGCGGAACTCGCTGCGATCGATCGACGTCGAAAGAAGTTACGTCGTAAAGAGAGAGAAGGTATGTGTTTTAATATAATCTTCCTTAAGTAAGAAAAGTGTAAGTACGAAACAATAACTTAGTTTTCGAGTTCATAATAAGATTATAGTCTAATATTAAAATTAATTTTGTTTATTGCAGCCGTCAAAGCAGCGAAAGCCGCGTGTGCATAATTCCAACTGAAAGAAGCTTCGAAGGAAGCACCGACAACAACCAACTGTTTATTCGTTTTAGAATAAACAAGTAGTATTTAAGTTCTGTAGTGATACACAAAGTACACTGTCGTTGGGACTGCACTTCGGTTTGCAGTCAAAGTATATTTACACAAGATTTATTACTTAATGGCAATCTAAAGTATATCAGACATTTTTCTAGTAGAACTATTAAATGTTTTAAAAATTGTTATTTCTATCTTTTATCAAATTATACTCTAAGCTGATGTATAGATAAGTTTTATAGATGTTATATAATGAATTCGTTTCATCATAGCATGTATATATATAATACGCGTGAAAAATGTCACTACCAATGCATTTCTATCACTTTGAACGAAAGATTGTACCGACATGGAGTATACTTATTTTGCTTTCAGCAAAACATACAAATGCGGGCTCATAAAGTGTTATAAAGACTGATGGATCGAAATAATAATAATTTAACATATTGTGAATATTATATTTATTTGCTGAAACATAACTTCTCAGATTGTTTACTGTATTAAAGGTTAAAGAACAGTAATAAACGTTAAAATGTATTAGATGTACACATTTAATTCCCTACTTTCCCCCCACTCCATTATATAAACTCTAGAATCAATGATTACTTTTAGCGAAATGTGTATGACAAAAAGGCTTTAAAGTTACAATATAGAACGCAAAGAAAATAAGTAACACTGTACGCTAATTGATAAAAATTTAATTATATCAAGTACACATTAGTCTTACATTCACATTCAGTTGCCAGACATACGAAACGATCTAGAGATATCGTCAATTCATAATGCCAAACGTTTGTAACAAGACCAGTGAATTAATTCATTACGCTATAATAGAAAAGGATGAACAAGACGTCATCAGTCCGGCTTCCGATGTCAATAGTAGTTGGGGTACTGCGGCCAGGGGTGCGGGTGGTGCTGGTAGGGCCCGGGCGGCTGCTGGTAGCTCCAGGGCGGCTGGTAGGGCTGCGCGTACGACTGGTCGTAGGACTGCGCCGTCGCCGCCGCGGCTGGGTAGTACGAGTTGTTCCCGGCGGTCGTGTTAATGTTGCTTGTCGACACTGCGCCGATTTCTTTCTTTTTAGCTGCCTCAGCGGCGCTACAAAAATATGATCAAAGTAAGTATTGAGTAAGGATGCTATGTATTTAAATACATTCAACAGTAAAATACATTGACCCTACAAAGTCTTGTATAATTATGGTATTTGCTACTGTGAGATTATTCGTTTCAGCCCGGAAACCGACCGCTGTATAGCTATATATCCACCAGAATGAGGCACTCCAGCACCTCAACGTGAGGCATGCCGCGCCACGAGCCATTTTTTGTCTAAGGGCGCTCAAACAAGCCTCAGTGTGAGCCTTGCCTTTAATGGAGACTTACGTATCACATCAGGCCTCAGAAATATAGTGTTCTTTAGGACCATGGAACTAGACTAGGGTAAAATTAGGGATTTCAATTCAATTCAATTCGTCAAAAGGAAGATTACTAATCTGAGTATTGCTTTAAACTGGGTCTCGTCGCCACACTGCGATTCGTAATGTGCCTCGACACTCTGCCTCCACGTGAGCAGCATAAGTCTGCCTCAAGTAGAGACTGCTCGGCTCGAGGCTGCTCAATGGGATACAAACCTTATGAAGTGGTTAAGGACTCGTCATCGTGATCCATATAAATGTGTTGTCCCGATGATTACCTTTGAATAAAATCAATTCACGTCGTTGAATATTCTATCTGACTTGTACTGTATACCAACAGGGCCCTATAGTAATGTTCTTGAGACAGTATAGACAAATAAAAACTACGCGACTTTCATAGCTCATTCCACACAACCTCGAAACAATAAGGTGTGTGACATGTGCATTGGCGTGTGGTGCAGCGCGCGGTACGTACGCGGGCGGCGGCGGCGGCTCGTGCTTGTCCTTGCGCGCGCGCTTGCGCAGGTGCTTGGCGAGCGCGCGCGCGTGCAGGTGCGCGGCGCGGGCGTGCGCGGCGCCGCCCAGCTCCTCGGCCAGCTCGCGGCGGCGCCACGCCAGCCCCGCGCTCACCTCCACCTCCGCGCCCTCCTGCTTCTCGTACGTCTGCACCAGCTCTGCACAGACATACATTTTTAAATTTCTCATCAAAAATATACGCATTTTCTTACAAAATACACCCGAATCGTACTGCTAAATACGTCATGCGCCTAATCAACGTAATAAGACATTTTAGATATATAAGACAATTTAAATGTAAAGAAAAATATAATGAGCACATTAAAACCCTTCAGAAACAAAATAATGGGAGAAAACTTTTTAATTTTATTAATACCGTCGATTATTTTTTATGTAATTTAAAATATTTCACCAACTGTCAATAATAAACGTTACACTAACCATCCAACTCTTCATAGGTGGTGCCTTCTGTGTGTAGTGCAATATCGAGTCTCTGCATGTGAAGGCGTGGATTGAGAGGGTCGCTGGTCAGCGCCTTGTCCAACACTGTCCTTGCACCGGCAGGATCTTTCCGCACGTGGAACAGAAACCGCGCGTATTTGATCGCGAGCGCTGACCCAATAGCTTTATTCTTCGCACCCAGTATGTAGTTCTCATATAGTTGAGCACACTTGTCGTAATCACCACGACGACGTTCGAGGTTTACGCGTCTGCAATTAAAAAATATATCGTACAAATATAATTATTTTCGTTTGGTTGTTTTCATCAAACTATGCGAAACAAAAGTGTAATAACAACCCGAGCCAACATATTGATGGAAAAATTCCCAGTTGTCTGTCTTTTACTAAAATTGGTATTAATTGCATAATTATTGTTTACCTGTACTGTATTTGTACTAAATGTGGATGAGTTTTCTCTATCCGGTCAAGTATCTCCGCCGCCTTTGTAGGGTTACCCTGTGCCTCCTCAAAGTGAGCCCAATACAGATGTAACTCTGGCTTGTCCAAGTGGTGTACTGTGCATGCCCGCTCCAACACTTCGCGCTCTATAGCAATCAACTCTGGGTCGGACTCCGCACGTTCTTCCAAAAATTTGATGAGCTATTAAATTAAAAAAAATGTGATTTACTTAGATATTTCAAAACATTGATTATAAATAAAAAAAATAGAATTATAGAGAAGAGTTTGAAGAAGCTATTTAAATATTATTTTCTGTAATCCAATATCAATATGAAAAACCTAATATGTATTTGAAATGTTCATAGACATAAAGTTTCAAGAAATCTTCTTACCCTCATCCAAAACTCCTCGTAAAGTGCGCAGGCGATGAGGCACCTCTCGTGCAAGACGAGCGCTCGCTTGAAGGAGCCGTGCTGTTTCTCCCACTCCAAGTACGCCTTCCAGTTCTTCAGCTGACATCTCTCTAGCGGCTTCACGTGGAAGTACGGTCTCTTGATCTAGATTTAAAACGTATTAGATGTGATTAAATGAAATATACGTATTTTCATTTATACGCAAAGGATTAACTGTTATTAAAGGGTTTAAGACTTGTTGCGACATTATCTCGATATTGGAATAAATTAAACATGTAATAGTTTTAAAACCACTAACATACTCGTAGAACACGAAGTTTTAAATTTAGGTTAATCATTATAATAAGCAATCAGAGACAACTATCAGTATTAACTTACGCCTTCTTCGAAAGTCCACCTCGCCGCTACTTGTTCACTAGTGGTCTTATGTACTTTTCTGCGGGCCGCAATAATACGTTCTTTGATAGCTTGTGCTTCTTCTTCTGATGCCTAACGAATTCAAAACAAAAATGAAAAATATGGTCTAAATAAAAATGGAAATAATGTTCAGATGTAGTCATCAATATAATATTGAATTTAGATGCGTTTTCTAAACATTTTCACAGCAAGTTAATGAGTGTTCTGAATTCAATATCTTCATAAGACTTTTAGGACACATGTACTAAGCATAAGGCCAAATATAAGTTCAACAATATATTATTGCAGTCAGTAGATAAGTATGGTATTTGAAAGCATTGCAATGTAGACGTGGTGGATTATATATCCTAACCCTGCTCAGTCATATTCTGAATTGTAAAGCTGGCCCAAGCCCTGCAGAGACATAGAGTAAGTATAGAGAAGAGTGAGTATGTGAGTGAGTAGTGTGCAGAGTGGTGCGTACGACGTGGTCGACGGGCTCGTCCTCGCCGGGCGGCAGGTCGAGCTGCGGCTGCGCGCCCGCCGCGTCGCGCACCTCGCCGCGCAGCCGCACCAGCTCCGCGCGAGACACCGCGCCGCTCACCGGCTCCGACATCACGTGCTCTTGGAAACTGCACACGGACCACGCACACATTATCTCAACTCTGAACATCTTAACTACGGCACACACAGTCGTGTTGATGATTACATTAATGAAGAATGATAATGCGTCACATCTATTAACAAAATACGAAGAATTAGCTATTTTGCTTCTTCTAACATATTTTTGACACAATAATCTAAATTATAAAGTAAGTTATTACGTCAAAGAGATTTCAACATTTTAATCAAAGATATTTATTTCACGTAACCAGGATAAAATACACATAACAATATGTTCCAAGGTGAAATAAATTTATATTAATGTTAGCGTTTCATGAAATATCTCATAAGTTATACTCACTTGTCAAAGTGAGATGTATAACCCAGTGTGGGCGTGGCCAGCAGGCGATCGTAAATATTAGTGACATTGAGTGCAGAGCCATTCTCCGCTTCCCACTTGATGTACGACTCCCACAGACGATCTGAACGGAATTCCAAACCACACGCATCTGTAATTGCATCGAATGATAAATGAACGAGCATTGTCATAATATATTCCAAAGACAACACTTAAAATAAAGTCATACCTATCGCTCTTTCGTACTGAGATCTGATGAAAGCGTGGTCTTCTGTTCTCGTCGCCTTTATGTGATTGAGAAAGTGTATCCACAGATCGACTGATAGTGGTATGGCTTTCAAACCCCTTTCCAACACCTGAAAACCAATGGGGACGGTCAAATGCGCTCCGCGAGTATCAGAGCATTGCCGTGATCACGACAACACTATGAAAGCAAGGGAATATTGAATAGCATATAATATGTGTGATATAATTTTGAATAGAAGAAGCGAGACGTCGGGTCGCGAGCAAGAGTGAGTGGACGCGACGTCTCGCTTGTATCTATTATTATAAAATGTTTGTCTGGGCATATTACACCTGTTGGCACACGGCGCGAAGACTCTGGCGGCGCTGCTCTCTTCTGTTCCTACCGCCATTGAATGGCTTAGCCGATGGCTTCTGCGCTCCATGCTACCATGGAGTCGACCGATGACTTAATTATATCCACCACTCACTTAATAACTTAGTAAAATAATATACATGAAAAGTATTACAATTCATCATGCGTGTACAAAATATCATAAATATATGCACTAGATTATAAAATATACACCACAACAAATGTATCACTAGTACGAAATCTATACGATGGTAATTCCGTTGACAACCGAAGACTTTGCCTTACGATCGCGAACCTCGTGCACTGTTGGGAAAAAAAATAATTGCAAAATACCAGTTATGTCTAAAATATTTAAAATCCATGTGTTAAGACATATTGACATCAGGTGCAAGCCTTACCAACTCTCCAAATACTTAAATAATACGACATCATGAAAAATTATTCAAACGGCACTCACCTCTAGGCATTTCTTTTTACTTCCTTTACGTTTTTCGTAGTCGGCGTACTTCCGCCAGTAGCCGTAACAGTACGGGTAGTGCGACAAGAACGCGTCGTACGCCTCGCGCGCCGCCTCCACGTCGCTCTGCGCAAACATCGTTACTCACTACGGCGCTCCGCACGTCCACAGACACATCAAACCACTCAAACTAATTCTTTCAGTTGGCCCTTGCAAATCCGCACGGTTTATCGGTCAACTATCGCCTCATAAGGCAGACAATTGTTAGCATGTTCTTTCATCATTAGAATAGTCATTTTACAATACTGTCACATCAAATAAACTATGCAAAGGATTATGCACCAGTATCTTACAGCCACTGGCTTTCATTAGATAACTAACTTTAGCATAGAATATTTTCTCCTTCAATTTGTATCAAAATGAAAATAAATTTTAAACTGAGTGTTACAGTTTAATGTAATTTGATTGTTGCATAGCTAATATATTATAGTTTATTACAGCAACTTGCGCCCAGGCTGTGTAATACAGTTTCAAGAGAGTACATAGACATACCTCTTGATCCACATACTGCAGAAGATAAGTCCATCCAGTGAAGTCTGTAGGATCATCATTAACCACCTTCCAGTACTTGTCTAATTCAGGGAGTTTCTTCTTTGGTTTTTCATCCACTGATGCCCTTTTTTCTGCTGGAATTGGTTTGCTTTCACCATTCTAAAAGAGAAAACATAATTCGTTATTATGTATATGTACAGCTAAATACATAATTGCTTAATTAAATTTATGTCTATTATCCTATGAATAAATCCCAATCCTAAATATGTAGAGTTGCTTTATTTTAAAGATTTGTAAACATTGTTACCTTGGCAACAGCTTGTTTCTTATTTGTTGATGATTCACTTTCAGATGTTGGAGATCCAGGATCATACCCATCTTGTTCTTCATCAGTTTTACGCTTGCGAGATTCTTTTGTATCCTTCTTTGATGCCGGTAGCTCATCTTCAGACACAACCTATACGTAATTAAACATATTGATATCAATATATTAATTAACAATAAAAATCACATAAATAATATCACATATATATAAAATAAAAAAATAAAAAATAATAAGTGTAAATAACACATAGTGGTTGTGTATTAATAATTAAAACAAACAATAGTTTTATGATCAACTGGTAACTACAAATGTAATATAACATATAGGAAAAGATGCATTGATAGACAATGGATATTATATTCTTGCTTACAGATATTACAATGAAAATATTGCAATACCTCAGTATCGGCAGGCAGCTCAGCAGGTTTGGGTCCAGGAAGCTCATCATCGGAGACATTCTCAGCATCCTTGATACTTGGCTTCTGGACCTCAGGGAGTTCGTCTTCTGACACCACTTCTGTCTCCTCTGCCCCTCCAACCTAATGGTATACAAATCTAAAAAACTGCCTATTGTTGATATAGACTACTGGTATACCAAATAATTCAAATGAGGATAGTGTTACTGCATTGGATGTTGTTAGAATTATTTCTGTCCCAAAGTCATAGTCATATTATCACAACCAATACCAACTTATTTATAATAATACATTACTGTAAGTCAATTATGTAACAGGCCAAAACATAAAAGATAAGAAATATTAACATTGAAATTAGCACATTTACTTACAACTGGAGATTTACATAAAAATATTACTTGATTTATAATAACATAATCTGGTCTCACCTTAACAACCTTTTTGCTTGGAGTTGAAATGTCTTCAGCTGAAACTTCTTCAGTGGATGGTTCCTCACTCTGCATTGTGTTTTCTGCTTCCAAGGGTTCACTCTAAAAATAATACAGAAATATTCAAGTAAACTTGTATCTCATACAGAGAGAGAGATAATACAGTTCATTCACATAAAACAATTATTATCAACACAACACATTGCATGTATACATTTAATACTTTGAGTGCATCTGTTACAGTAATTTGACAAGACATTGTTATTTCTAGATGAAAAAATGTGAATCCCTATCACTCATTAAGCATGTATTTTTATCAACATAATGTACCTAGCTGCACAGCTTGATTGATTTATTTTTGGCACCAGAGTCAATGTAACAACCTTCCTTAGCCATGGCCATACAATTAAGTAAAGTAATATTTAGTCACACAACTACAAAACTAAACAATTAACAATAATATACAACCCAGAATCTACCAATTTGTTTCAGAATTTCTAGATTGTATTATTTGAAAAAAAAAATGTTCTTTCTATCAATTGAGTATTAGCAGGAAACGAAGGGTTATTTCATGTAATCACTTAAATACCACAATCAAAACATGTAATAATATGCTTTGCTCCAGCAAACAAATTGCAAATCAAACATTCTCCACCCAAAAACACAGCCAGCATCTACATTACTAGGCTAATTAAAAAAATAGTAAATGAGACACCACTTCATAATTCATATAAAATACCTTTGACTTAGGATCTTCAAAAACGTCTTCAGTAAATTCCATGCTGAAATTTTGCTCTGGCAGTGCTTCCTCAACTTTCTCCTCAAACTCATTTTGCTCATTTTTATCTTTGTTTTCTACAACCTGTGCATCATTAGCAGGCGTTATATTGTTTATTTCCGAACTCTCGTCAACGTGCTCAAACACGGGGTCCATTGTTAAGCTCTGTTTGTCGGCTACATCGCCCTCCGTATCTGAGGCCATTTTATACGCAGCGTCACTGAGTAAGGAATCGCCGTCTGTGAGAACGTTATTCATTGAATCACTGTGAAATGTGACGGCATTGTCTCCAACATCAAAAGAATCCGAGTTAAATCCGTCCGTATTGTTGCCGAGATAATCGCCGACACTGCCCGCCGATAACTCCACAGCATTCAGGAAGGCTTGGTTCGAAGTCGATGACTCGTCAACCGCTACTGCGTCTACACTATTGAATTCTCCCTCTGTGAGCAAATGAGATAGCCCATTCGAATTCTCGTTTATTAATGGTCCTTCATCGGTATCCATGTGTCCATCAGATAGGCATTTCTGTAAATAAACTGCTTGATACTCTATTGGCCATATTGCAGTAAGGCTACAAAATTCATAACCTCATATAGCTTACCTGTATGTCAGAACTGGTATCATCGTCCATTTTAGAAAAAATAGCAAAATTAAACTTTCCACCAATATGTAATGTCCACGGTTTGAGTTTGGTTGTTGAAATATTCAAGTCACAATAAAAATGTTGTTAAAATATCCAGTTTAATATTTTTTATTGAATATCGGTCATTCACAAAAAATATACAGATAAAATACAATGACTTTAAATAGTACAAGCACTACACGAATGAAATATATACCCAACCAAGGTCATCTTTGTTAAACAACAAATAGACAATCTATGTATTTATTTAATAGTAAATAAATTATCTAGATTCTAGGTTGTTTAAAATATCGATATTCGATTCTTCCGTCATAGATCATAAACTTAGAGTATATATAATATAGAGCGAACGCTGGTAGTGGTACTTCAAATTTCAAAACTGAATACAAACATGGTGGTGCCCGGGCCACAGATTGTTGAACATGCACGAATTCATAACAAAGAAAAATAAAAAAGGCTTTCTTTTTCTCTTTATTAAAAAAAAAGAGTTTTAAATATAAATATTTATGCCACCCTTATTGGGCTGACCACGTACATTTATCATTTCTTAATGCCTAGTGTACTATAATTATATAAGGATTTAGTTTCATCCGGCATTTCCATTTTTCAGCCAAATATATATCCGATATTTGTCCATTTTGAATTACGAACGTAATGAATTATTCTGAAAAATGGGTTGAATCGAAAATTACGAGAAAATAGAAATAAACTAGTCGTCTTGTTTTAATGTATTTTATTAACCAATTAAAAAATATTTTATTTATAAACAATTATTGAAGACTCTTTCTTCCAAAAGACAGCCATTACATTTAATCCCTGCTTTGAACTAGGACTCTACAGTATTAAAAATAAATGTTGTCTACTTAATTAGCAAGTTTAACAATAATAGAGAAGAATAAAGTCGATTTAAAAGCTCCAATAAAGTTAAACAATTGAAGTTTTGCATTATTTTTCCATATTTAAGTTTTACGGAAAAATGTCATGAAAAATTTCCGATAAATATTTTTTTCCGAAAATTACACTACACTAAGTGCTACCAACATTACGAACAAATAAATATCCCCTTTTGTGAAGAGGCAAATGTATGGCAGCGATCCCTCTATATTATAAATACCTAAGATCATAGAGTACCTACAATGAAGTATAAATACCTAACTGCTTACTGTCAAGTGTCACATTATCGAAAGAAATCACTATACCCACTGTTATTTTACTATTCATCTACCTTTTTAATTAAAATCATCATATCAAGATGAAAGCATTAATTAAATGTACATTCTTCATATAATTTAATTAGCGGTTCGACCCAGCTTCGCCTAGTTGCAGATACTTTTTAAGTCCAGTCCACATCAGACATTATTTCGCGTATTAAAGTAACTGACGACTTTTATCCTGCTTTTCTCGTTTCGTTCCGTTACGTCCCATCCTGTCCCATCTCAACCTATTCCATGACATGGCATGTAATCCTGTTGTCTTATATCTCATTTCTTCCGCCCTATCTATCCCAAACCATTCCTTGGAGTTTACAGATTTGAATTCCTTTCTCCTCTCACAGGAAAACTACACTTTCGAGATAAAAAGTAGTTCATGTATTAAGCCAGGGTATCTCCTGACTCCATACTAAATTTCATTAAAAATTAGTTCCGCCGTTTAAGCGGGAAGATTTCTTGATCATCCCACGAGAACATTACATTGTACAATGTAGCCAATGTGATAATTATAAATAAAATATACTTAAATTGGTTAATGAAATACGTTTCAACAAGACGACTTGTTTATTTCTATTTTACTCTTATTTTCGATTAACCTTACTTTCAGAATGTTTCGATTCGTCCTAAATTAAAAATGGAAAAAATCGGAAAAATAATCGGAAATTTTTCATATTTTTCTGAAACTTTCATGGTCCAACACTGGTGCCATCAGCCAGGTGATTGACAACTAAAAACTCAATGGACATTACATGGAAAACTTTGGCAGTATGGTTTTTTACTTTCGCTGATCTCTTTTGGGATTAATTAAAAAACAACATGAAATGTCAAAATTTCCTCATAACCTCCAAGATAAATCTAAATAATTAAATTTTGTTTGTTATATGAAGATAATTTTCTTAATTATTCTATTACTACTTAGTCTGTGTACCACTACTATCATTCATACGTTTAAAACTTTTATAGGAATTGCTCAGTATGCTGGGAATTCGTTCTTGCATAAGTAAAATAATACCGAATGGGAACCATTTACTGAACCAGCAAACTAGGGTACTAATTATTTTTGTAATTAATTTCAAAATCTTGTAAATCTCCCTAATTCCTGAATTACATATTTGTAGATAACACAAACATTTGTCTTAATGTTTGTGTCAACCAAGTGCACCATGGAGGCTGGCTAAAATGTTATGTCTGGTATTGTTAAATTAGTTTGTGACTTATATTTGATGTGTATTTTTAGAATACTTTTATCTTGAGGAGGAGATGGCCTCCAGCATTGCACAAGAAAGGCGGAAAGCCATCTAAACTGAGAGGAAGGCATTTTGTGTATGACTTAGTTGAGGACACCAATGTTGTAAAGAAACCAGAGATTACAGTTATTTTAAGCCAGTTTGTGGATGGTAAGATTATTATATAGTTTTATTTATTATTTAATCTATTATTGTATAATCCAAGTTGAATCAAAATTTGAATGAATACATTGTATAAATTAAAAATTGTTATAATCCTACTAATATTATAAAGGCGAAAGTTTGTGTGTTTGTTACTTTTTCATACTCAAATGACTTGAGCAATTTTGAGGAAATTTGGTATTGAAGTAGCTGATACCCTGCATTAACACATAGGTTACTTTTTATCCTGGAAAATGGTGTGGTCCTGGGGGATGAACAAGGAATTCAAATATGTATATTTGCTACTCTTTCAAACTCAGAGATGGAATGGCAGAATATATTGGACAGAAGAAAAGATAGGATATATAGGACGGGAAAAACAGTATCATGGAGGGCAATCACATTGAGATTAAATGTAGAACAGTTGGTTCGCAATATAATGTGTCTGATGTGGACTCAACTCAAAAAGGATCTGCACCTGGGTGATGCCAGGTTGAAACGCTAGTAAATTTATTAATGTGTTATCATCACAACATCACCTTCTGCCACAGTAAGTCCACTACTGAACATAGGCCACCCCCATTTATTACAGGGGTTTTCTCAAAACTTCCCTCAGCTGTCAGCTTTGCAGACAAGCATACGGTATAGCCTCTTAAGCTGATGAACGAACACAAAATAATAGATTTTACCCCTTTGAATTTAACATACTTGTTTATTTCATAATTTAAGGTGTTGGTTCAACCGGTGATATATTAACTCTGAGTGCGAGCAAAGCTTATGAAGATTACTTGCTCCCTGGATTGGCAGTTTATGCCAGTCCAGAGAACATTTCCAAGTATACTGTAAATAAGGACAAACCTAAAGAAGAAGATGCTTACAGTTCACCTTTTGTGCCCAGGGTATGTAAATGAAATAGTTATAAAACATTACAAAGAGGGACTAGTCTCAGCAAATTCTGTTATTGAATTCAATGCTTTCATTTAAGAACTCAAGCTTACAACCAAAAAAGTAGAAGCCTAGTCATTTAACACCAATTAATAATGGCTATCAGCAATCAAGATTCCTCCCAACTCTAAAATAATTTCACTCACTTCAAATAATTATTAGTCTGAGCAAATTAGCCTGAAAATCGTCGATCA
This sequence comes from Theretra japonica, assembly GCA_033459515.1. Taxonomy (NCBI): domain Eukaryota; kingdom Metazoa; phylum Arthropoda; class Insecta; order Lepidoptera; family Sphingidae; genus Theretra; species Theretra japonica. Next base: position 5,332,196 of record CM065951.1, on the reverse strand, counting down.
GAGGAAATAATTAGTGTAGTTTTGAAAATTGGTACAGTTATTCCTTAAGATGTCCTGATAAACATGCTAAAAGTCCCCGAGGGTAAGGAGTGAGCTTGCGATGGGAGGGGGGGGAAAGGTCTCTTTTTTCAGTTTTTTGCTTGTATCTCGAAAACCATTGCTAATATCTTTACAGTTACATCGACATTAGTGAACTGTGTTACATTTCCTACTAATTATGTTGTGGAGTTTTTACTGGAGGATTAATACTTTAGGCAAGAAATCAGTACGTATTCTATTCAATGTGTTTAAGTGTGGCAGGATACATGCAAATTTAAACTTGATTGTGTGGTCGAAAAGCCGATACCGCATGGCAAATACTCAAATATTTAAATAAACTTTCCACAAATATGCAAATACAGTGCCACACATGTGTTAAAACAAGTGTTCAAATATTGTTGCTATGTGTGACGCCAACTTATGAAAAATGTATGAAAGAAAACATAGATATAGCTTAAACATGTTTTTTTCCAGACTATTGCTAGATTATCAAGATTACTTCTTCAAATAACAATGAGCAAGTTAGAACCATGGGTTCTCCAGCCTTGGCATATTAAAGCATCATTCCGCAAGACAGGGTTTATTGTCCCCGAATATGCCATTGAAATGCCACCAGGAGAAATTAAGGGCCCTGATCTAAGTCTTCAAGAAAAAGAATTTTATATCACAGTCACAGTAAGTTAAATGAATATTGAGTAATGTTATAGATGGATGTAATGTCATGAGAATAATAACAACAATTTTATTTTTCAGATAAATAAAAGAGAAAAAGTCAATGTAAGGTGTAGAATACATCACTGGGCAACAGGTTTGGATAGACTGCCCTGGGTAGAAGAACATTGGAAAAAGCCAGTGGAACCACTCTTCCCAGAACAAGCAGAAGTTTTAGCTAAAATGCAACAGTAAAATAACTGTATGAATTACTATGTAGATAGAGTTAAAGTTAATAAAACCAAAAGAAAATAAATGTACCTAACAGTTTGTTATGTTAGTCATTCATATCTATTATACAGGATTGTACAAAGGAGAATGGGCAAAATGTATGTAATATGTTACCGGCACCAATCCGAATGAATTATATACTGTTAGATAGATATTATTATGTAGAATATGAATAGGCCCTTCTGGCTTTATCCAGTACAGTACACAGTTTTAAAACCTATTTTATATAGTTATCGAATGTTTTGTCTTCTTAGCTCAAACTGAATTCATAAGTCGTTCGAAAGGGACAAAACATTCGATAGGTAACTAAAATAGATTTTAGAATTGTCTATAATAAGGCCGTTCGTGTCTACTATCTATCATATCCTAATCAGTTTAATGAATACTATAATGCATACAAGAACGACCTTCGGCGTCCGTGCGGAGTCCTGCCAAAAATGTAGGTATAATAATGTAATATTGTTTATATTTTGAATTCTATTTAGCAATGAGCAACAAAAATGTTGTTTTGTTTCCAGATTTCTAAAGACACCAGCGATATACTATATTTTTAATTGTATTTGGATCTAAATATCCAGCATCTCCTGAAGACTATATCTCTTCTCTGACAATTTGTACGGGTTTGTCACAGTACATTGTATAAAGGGTTTGTTGCCTTAGTAGTTCTTTGGACTTTTGTAAAGACCTATCTAACGATTGGAAATTTATTATGCTTGAACATGTGTACCAAAACGCCCCATTCTCCTTTGTCAACAGAATCTAGCTGCACATAAGGATGCCATCAGTCGGCAGAAAACCATAGCAAGATTTTCGTGCAAATTGCTTTTAGTAGCAAAATGATAATCTCATAGTATTTATTGTATACATATAATAAATTTGTAACCGATCGATGTCATACATGTCTGTACATGGAAAATAGATGAGCAAAACTGATATGGGGGGACTATATTAATGTTATTATTAAACAATGATTATTAGAATTTTTGTCTGTGCTGTTATGCGCGAAGAACTCAGAAACGGCTTAATGGATTTCGATGAAATTTGGTATAGGGGCAGCTGATACCTTGGATTGACTAATAGGTTGCTTTTTATCACGAAAAAATTTAGTGCTCCCATTGGACGATTAAGGAATTCGGATATACTTATTTGCTACTTTTCAAATTCGAATGGATGGCACGGGACAAAGGAGGACAGGATTGCATGCTTTTCGTCATGGGACAGAATGAGACGGAATAGAAAAATATATAACGGGACAGGAAATATATTCATAAGTTTATTTTGCCTGATTATGGTTTTACTATAATATACGATGGAGCTAAAATAACAAATGTTCAAATTCCTACTTTAATAACAAAACCTTGTAGATTCTTTCAAGTATAATATGTTTAATTTGCCCAAAAACAGATCATTACGACAAAATTCCTAACATTGATAATGTTTATTAATCAATTTATTTCATTGAACCACATTTTCTTGCATTTCAGAATTCTGAAGCTCGCTATCAGTTATGGTGTCCGAATCTGGAGGATGTTCTGAAAGATTGTTTTCAATATTTTCTGTGTCTTGAACTTTAGTGTAACCTTCTTCATCATCCAGTTGTTGCTCGATAACTTGTGGGTCAAATTCAACTTGTTCGTATTGCAAATGTTCAAGTTCTGGCTGTATATTAGCCTCAACATTTGGTAGTTCTCCTTCGTAATCCTGTTGTTGTTGTTGTGGTTCAAAAACTTCCTGTTGCCCATAATCATTTTGGTCATAAGTGGCGTATTGTTCTTGGTAGGTTTGGTCGTACGGTTGTGAGGTTTCCTCGAATTCGTTTATTTCAGCAGGATAAGTTTGTTCTTGTTGAACATTTTCATAAAAAGCGTATTCCTCATTTTGTTGGTAATTTTTATTCTGTTCGTAATCTTGATAAGGGGTTTCATGGGTAGTTTGGTCATATGTATAATTTTCACTTGGTTGCTCCGAATAAAACATAGTATTTTGCTCCGCGTCGAATTCCTCAATACCTGATAAATCAACTGCATTATCATCTGTATGTTCCTCCTCCTCTACGGGTTCATTTTTCACATCATATTGATGTAAAGGACCCTCATTGCTGATATGTGGATTAATATTTACCCCATCTTGTAATTCTACACCTTCATTAGGAGTGAAGTCTGGAACATTTATAATTTCAATCGGATATTCTATATTTTCATCTTGGCTAACATGTTCTAAAGCTTTTACACTGTTGTCACTGGTACAATTTTTGGCCGAAATTGGATGTTCTAAAGAATTTTCATTCTGATGTTGAGAAGAAAGCACTTCTGTTTCTATATTAACTATTGGTTCTTGAATATAAGTTTTTTCGTTTATATCTAAATAGTTTGTTTCTTGAGGTGGTTTATCACACAGCTCGGTGGCATTGGCAGAATGCATTTGCGTAGCCAATAGCGTTTCGCTGGTAGTTTTATTTTTCTTAGAATCATGCTGTTTGATCTCCTCAGGTGGATCTTCAGTAACGCTCCTAGATTCCGTCACCATTGATTCTAAATTTGTAGTGCTTATTTTAATTTCAAGATCATTAATAATGTCTGAGGTTACATTTGGGGTTTCATAGTTTTCATATTCGTTTATATTTGTTATAAAAGGAGTAGAGTCTCCGTAATTGCCCTGATAATGTTTATGTTGTTCAATATCTACTGATTCATGTGTATTGCTCATATCATCAGATACATCTTTGTCTGGTTTTTCGGCTTTCAATTGCATTGGGGAGTTGTAATTTGTGCCAGTTATATTGGGTAAATAATTATTTTTTATATTTTTGTCATCATACCCGCCTATATATGACTCATCTTTAATGTTTGAATTTTCGGAATATCTTTCGTTAATAGAACTTATTTTCCCACTTTCATGTTCGGTGTTATCGGTTTGTTTTAATTTATTCAAAATATCGTATTTACTCTTCCAATCAGTTTCGGGATCCGTTAGGGGTTGCAAAGTTTCAGGATAATCTTTTACCATCGGCGAGCTTAGTTTGGGTATAAGTATATAATTTTTACTGATTTCTCTGAGTAATGTTGGATCATCTAAATGTTTTCTCACATTTTCTGTGGGCAATTGTTGAGTTGGGAGGAAGGGTGTCAAATACCTCTCATATGTCGATCTCTTTTCTAGTGTATTTCTATACCTGCTGTAAAGATCAGTTTGTTCGATCATGTGCGAAGTCGGCTGAAACATAAATTTCATTTTATTATACCGCAAGAAATAGTAATACAAATAATAAATGCGATATGGTCACCCATTGTACCATATTATTTTTTATTTGTTAATCAAGTCCTATTTAACTTGATATATTTATAAAGAGTATTCATTATAATAATATTATGAACTCAATCTATAGCATGTAATTATTAAATTTTAAGATGTAAAATGATGACTATTACTTTTATTTAAAGAGTTCTTTAAATTCACTATAAACTATAATGAAGTCCACTTGTACTAATTACTTACAATCGTATGTAGCGGCACTGTCCCTGTACATGATCGCATCTTGTCCAGCTTGTTGAGAATGAAATCGTTCCGGTCTTTACGCTTTTTGTCCTCTTCAAGAAAAGCGTCATATTGCTTACGTAGGGCATTAATACGGTCGGATTTCACTCTGTAAGAAAATTATAGTAATGTAAAAACAGGCCTATTATAACTGTATACATATGTATAAATTAATCATACTTTTTATTAGATTTTTTCATTAGTTTCAATTATATTTGCAATCCGTATAGTGGTAAGAGAATAGAGATACGATAGGCATGACCTGTTAGGCTGCTGTTGAACTTAACAATGCCGCGTCGACCTTTGTGAAGGCTTTGGTTGGCATGAGACTTGGCGCATGTTGATACCGATATCAAACGAACATTGATGATGCACGTAAACAGTACGTACACTTTTTTTTAACTATCTTTCCATTATTTTTATTTACATTAAGAAGTTTTAGCGTTTACACAACGTTAAGTAGGTACCTATCTCATTGGTCGTGCGATGTCGAGCGTGGATGTAAGTAAATGTTATATTCTGGCCTGGTTTGATTCCCTGACTAGACCGTATTTGTGTTTTCTTTTCGATATATGTAATACCTTTGATTAGCTCGCAATTCAATTGTTTTTTGATAGGCCGCGTGTCGACCCTAAACATAGCTGGTCGTAAAATAAGGAACTATTTAAAATTAACTATTTAAAAATATATGAAGTAAGTACCCTTTCCAGGCAAAGCAAGTTTGAAATATACCTGTCGCATATATATATTTATACTAAAGTTATTAAACTATTAATCAATCAATCAATCCATCAGCCAAAGGAAGTCCATTGCTGAACATAGGTCTCTCCTAATGATTTCCACAGTGACCTGTTGGAGGCAGCCTGGATCCAGCGACGTCCCGCGACCTTTACCAGGTCGTCAACTACTAAACTACTTAAACTACTCATATACATACAAAATTAGCGGTACCTAGGTATCGTCACATCTGCTTTCTCATGAAATATGTTTTTGAATTGATCGTAAAACACTTGTATTGAAGAATAATTACATTTATTGTAGATAGTAGATACAGATTACAATGTTGACCAAATCAAAATTCAAATACTAAGTGTTCTAAATGTGAACCAACACGAAGCGACGATCCGTGCCTGGCTCTATGTGGTACGATAAAAAGACAACTAAATACATAGATCGTGAAACGTTTCCAACTACCTGTATGACCTTCAACCTTGAATTATGGCGTATTATTTGCGAACATTATGCACTTTTATGAACGTTTGTTTACTTTTAGAAAAATACTTTAATTTTCCAGTAACTTACTAAAAACAGCATAGCTAATGTTTTGTTTGTGCCCCGGACATAGAATTACTTATTTAATTTCTTTGCAGTATTAATTAGTAAGTATATAAATACCTATAATAAATCTTATTTTATCTAATAAAATTGGCAATATGTAGTAGTACATAGGCCAAGATGAGTAGGCAGTATGGGCTGATACCGTAAAGTAATAATATTGAAGTTTATAGGTCGCTAGAAACAAAGTTTACCCGTCTTCACTTGATATCTTTAGGCATATTAATATAACAAGCGTTTGATTTATGGTAAACAAATAATGGTTTTGATATTATCGCGATTTGGTTTAATTCTAAATTTAATTTTTACAGTTTCCGAGTCCGCCCCGTGACCACGAAAGCGATCGAAACGGCGGGAAGTAAAAAATTGTAAAAATTAAACCACATCGCGATAAAATCTGTAAAAAATAGTTTTATTTCATTGTTATAACATCTTTACTCAGAATAGATAAGTACTTCAGAACATTAAGAAATGATATTTCGGACATATTGAGCTACGATTCCCACACACTTATTATTATCCATTACCCGATCATGCCAACGTGCCAAGTGGCCTGGGGCTCGTAGCACATTGTAGCAAGTGCCCCCTGTTGTGGTGGCAAGCTTAAAAAAGTGCGAACCTGCACTCAAGTCTGTGATATGTGCCATTGCACAGAATATACGCCATATAACATAATTATTGTAATCCCAAGGATTCACCGTACTCAGTCGTCCTGCCTGAGCGTCAATTGTGAAGGTAAAATTCGTAATGCGTAAAATATTCTATTGAATAGTTATGACTTACAGTACTCGAGAATATCGTAAGACCGATGTCGCCGATTTTATGTATTTCCTACACAAAATCATTATTTTCAGTATTTGTCAAACAGGTAATTCTTTATGAAGGTATCAGTGACAGTGATTTTCATATATAAATTGCGCATCATTAATTTATTTTCTCTGTACCAATAAATACTGGTCGCAGAATAAATAGCGAAAAAAGTTTATTATGTATTCTCTTTTTATTATATTTCAGCCACAGGAAGTCCACTGCTGACAGAAAACTTACCCCAAGGATTTTCATAGCATCAGTTGATAGGGCTCAGCGTCTAGCGATCTATATTTTAGAAATGCGAAGACTTACTGTGCATGAACATTGAAAACGAAGATAGTAGCAGAACCGTAATTGGCTTGCGAGGTTTTTTGCGCCCCTAATCGACCAAATCTTGGACTGATCTAGTAAATTCTGGGCCCCATTTCAATCTGCGCCCTGCGCTTGAACACCACTCGCACCGCCTTAGTTTCAGCACTGGATAGTGGTTGATACATTGGGCTATTAAATATTATACTAGAGTATGGTAAGACGGTACTAGGTCCCCGGGAAGTTAGCGCGTGTGACTGAAATTTAATTGAAACAGAAAAAGAAATTGCGGTCCGCTATCGTACGAGTACCACAATTTTTTGTCTACAAGCATTTTGTTCGCGGTGTCTACCCTTGACCCTACCTAAATGTCCTTGTGCTCCAGTAATTTTAGTTCGTAGTCATATTATTCAAAAACTGTGGCGTCCTTTTCGTAGTATAAATTAAAGTTTTGATTACTTACAAAATCATTAGTTCATTTCCAAAAATAGAGTGTAATTCGAAAGCTGCGGTTGCCATTTTAAATATTTAATAATAATTCAGTTGCTATCCAAATTATTAACATCCTGGTTTTGGGATACTGTTGGTATGTTCTTAAAATATCAAATTTCATACGCATAAAAAAGACTTTGCCGCTAACTTTGTAAACGTCTATATACTATTTGTTTACATTTTGTCTGAATGCAGACAATGGCATAAAGTTTCATTTCGATAGCGCATGACTGTCTCGTTGGCGTAGTTGTACTACGGTATGATTACAAAGCTGAGGTCACGGGTTTGAATCCCGGATCGGGCAGTGGTATTGGTTTTTCTTTTTCATTATCAGCCCAGAGTCGGGAATTTGTGCCCAATATGGCGATAGGCTCGCCCCCTATCACATCGTGGGACGGAACATACAAGGCGGAATGTGGGTGTCATGGTGTCGCCACTGCCTATCCCTTCTGGGAAAAAAGCGTGAGTTTATATATGTCAATAGCGCATAAAGATTACACTCTTCGATTATTTATGTTTAATAGGTTTTCTTTGTAAGTAAATAAAACAGCATGTTTATTGTTGATCAGCTTATATTATGAATATAATACGTAATACAGTTACATAAATTTTATTATCCTTAGAATAAAACGCAACCTCAATTAATATAAAACTAAAAATGCATTTCTCTACGACCTACGTACGGGTAACAATTTATTTGCAACGCCGAACTAACAATCATATCAGTTACAAATTATATTTATAATTTTACTCTTATTTCTAAATGTAAAAAATACAGACACGCGCATGCAAAACCAAATACTATGAGTCTGTCTGTTTTGTGTGTAGAGCGCATTAAAATAAAGCACATAATCAACTTATGTTGTTTTCCTTCTTGAGTGAATGCGACAAAAGATATCAATTCGTCTATACCTTAGGTCTATACTCTATAGTATTCTCTGTCTACGGTTGTAAATGTCAGTTGGTTGTCAACATGTGAAATTACTTCAAAATCAATCTTTACGAAAATATTTGCGATTATGTCATATTTTAAGTAAAGATTTCAAACTACATTACTATTTATGAAAAAAATTAATTGAACGTCCGTGTTACAAAATGATCCATAAATGGTTGCATAGATTTGTGCGCAAAAGGACAAAGCCAATCCCAGAAGACACAGCTATTCTATGGAAACGTAGATTGAGCATAGCCTACGGTTTATTAGCTTGGAATGCGTTCGGCTTAGTTATATACAGTATTTATCAAGGGAAGGCGGACTGGGCTCATTACTATGGTATAAAAACTGATGAGGAGCATGCAATGCCTCCAGGTAAATTATACAATTTGATAAAACTGATTCGTTTTTATGGTTACATTTAAGGGCTCCTATCACACACTACTTCATTATAATAATAGAGTGGAATCAATACTAGTAATTTTTCTTACAAGGCCTAGTAAAATTAATAATTGGTACTTGGAAACTACAGCAATATAACGAAATAAATCGAATATAACGAATTCCTTAATCTAAAGAATTTTAAAACCCTGTAGAACTCCCCATAAGAGCTAATGCAAAATAAACCTTTACATTATGAATACATTTATCGAAATCCTCTTTATAACCAATGAGGTATTACAACTGGAGCAGACACCAAGACCAAATAGTTTGGAATATTCGCAACAGTACATGTACAGCTGGGCTGTCAGTCAGACCTGACACTTGAGCAAAGACGCACATAATAAGTTGTCATTATAATTGATTTAAAAATGCCATATTCCCAACTAAAGACATGTAAAAACCTTACCAGGACAGTTGGAAAAAATATGCAGTTTCTTTCCATAGGTAAATCACCAGATTTAAGATAGAAAGTATATTTTACCTCCACATAATGTTTCTTTCTCCTAATAACCTTTACATAACAAATTTTATCAATAATTTCTAAATATTTTCATAAAAATAATATCTTGACAAGTTCAGACATGAAAAATGTAATAATTCAGTCATTGTTGTTTGGTACTAAGTAATATTAACACTGCTGTCTGTAACTCTTGTTAGTTTTAACACTTGCAATGGCCAAGAAACGAAAAACAAGTTTTATTACCTTGTTATAACTAATTTTAGTCCAACCTTTATAATATGTATAACAAACCTTATTTTAACAAATTACATGATACACCATTTTTTTCTGATTCCTTTCAGTTTCGTTATATTGAGGTTGCACTGTATATAATACACTTATGCCTGAATACTCAAGTGCTATTTTCAAAGTTTCACTCATCTACCCGTGTCTTACTCAGCCAGTACATTTAAGGGGGATTATCGCAGCTAAATGCAACATAATATTTAAGAAGTGTTTGAGTATTCGGATGTCAGTCTTCTGTATCTATATTAGCCCAAATATTATGTTCCATTGCAGGGCATGGGCCTTCTCTACAATCCTGAGTATGATTGAGATACCCTCAATCTTGCCCTGTATTTGCAATTTTCAATCATTTTATAAAATGTAACACTGAAATAATTTTATGAAGAATTCTATGATGATTAACCTAAGCTAGTAATTTGATTAATATCATCTTTAGACACACAGTCTTCTAACAAACACAAGCCTACCCCAAAGATTTCATATGCAACTGAAAAAAATTGTGACAGATTAAAATATATTTTTTTATCTTACAGGTGCAGCTTGGGCAAACGTCTTAGGTATTAAAAATGCAAAGGTAATAAGAATATCTGGCTTTACAAAAGTTAATGAATATGAAATTGTTGATGGAGAAATAAAAACTCTAGAACAGCAAACCGAGACAGAGGAAGAACTTGATAATTAATTAATTGAGAGCCAGTAATTGTTAATAAAGGTCATTGTGTAGTATAAAAGTTAAATTGAATAAAATTGTATATATTTGTTATGTGATTTGATTTTTATTATCCTTTGTGACCAATTAATTCTTAAAATTCCTCGAAATCTGTTAATATTGCCTCAAATTTAGGCATGCTATATATGAGCTTCCAAACATTTTCCATTACAATTATTCTTAATTTAAACCATTTTAACAAAAGTATGTGACTAAATAATTATAATATTAGAAGTCTTCAAGGGTCAATAATATCGAAAGATACTTTAATAAGTCTGAATAGTCGCCTTTAAATCATTGTTTGCCCTGTTTACACATAAAATGATATTCACATAATCACATATTTGTATTAGTTTTCACATAAATTATGTGTTGTAGCTACCATAGCGTAATGAATTTGGATTATATACAAATAGTCACTGCGATTTGCAGAGAAAAAAAATCATGTAGAATATAAATTCATATATTTTAAGGCGATAATTGGATAAATAGATGTACTTTACAATTATTTATATAGCTGTGATTTATGTTAGACATAGCTTTGAAGGCACAAGTGTAAATTAGATCAACCATAATAAACAAAATAGATGATATAATTTGGAAGACTACACAACAGGGGCACAAATGCTTGCCCATGAGTCAAGGTGTCCACTTTCTAGTAAGTCAAACATTTATTTTGCCGTAACTGTTGTTTTGGAGTTAATCCTTTCCATATTATAAACCGAGTAATTGACACAGCCCTGTATTATAATTATATAGGTATAGTATTAAACTTTATTTCCTAATTTAATGATACTGAAATATTCCAAACTGGTCACAATAATAGAAATCTATTTTTTTTCCATATCAAGTGAACACCCTGTTAAAATAAAAGATTTATATTACAGAATATGAATATGATAGTGAGTAGATTACTATAATATAATAATTAAGAATAAAATGTGTCCTTATAAATAAGATCACAGGTCAATAAGGCAACATGTAGATATAACATTTTAACAATTTGAATGTGCGCGATACGTTATGGCACGGCTAGCATGACGTCTTCTTTCGATCTCTTGTAATAAAGCGGACCTGAAACAAATTACCAAACTTACATCATCAATATATTAATTATTGCGTATGTCATTTATCCTTCGGACGATTGAGTGGTTAGGCTATATAGTCCACGACACTGGCCTAGTGCGGGTGGGTGAACTTTACATACCATAGAATATTTTTGCAAATCGCTATGGTATGCAAGGTTTCCTCAAGGTGTTTTCCTTCACCGTTACAGTGCGTGGTGATTGACTATCAATAGGCACATGACTCCGAAAAGACAGAGGTGTGCGCTGGGATTAGAACCCGCGACCAGCGTGAACATGTTGGCAGTCGCGTTTGGTCCCTTTATCAACAGGTCACCACGCACTTCTATAATCTATTCTAATCTTCTATAATATATAACTTCTATAATTCTATAATCTATATATATCTATTTCTATAATTTTAAACAAATATCTACTTGAATTTACCTGTAACGTTCATACTTCATAACAATAAGCTGCAGCTCCTGTTTATAAAGGCGCGTCAGCATGTCCGAGTAACAGTCCAGTTCGCTCAGCCGGAACATGTTCCAGTGCAATTTGTGATCCAACTCTTCATCCGCTACAAACATTTTACCATTAAATAAAATTGATCATGCACCATCTCACTAGGTAACTGATAATTAAAATCACGCTAGATGAATTTCTATATTAGACCAGGTTTAAACGATTATTTTCAGATACATCTGACAAAATTTAGGGTTTTGTATGCACAGAGTGGCTGTTTAAAATTGATGCATTACATTGTTTTGCATTACATTGCAAGTGTTATAAGTTTTTATTTTAATTATCATTGATATAATGTCTCTTACACAGTATGCTGGCAGTTTTTTTACCGCGCGGGTATGCCGGCGGCATTTGCCGCAAAAAAATAATTTGAGTTGTGACCGCCGTGTAGAATGCATACTACAACTATGGTCTGTATTTCTAATAATTTACTACGGGCAATAAGCCGTCAACATAGCCATTGCGACCGTGATATTAATTTTAATTAGAAGGAGAATCAAAAGAAAATGAAGATTTTGGGTGCGTCCAAGTTCCGCATAACCTGCCGCTGGCTAATCCCTGCGGGCATCCGGCGCGGCGCCGCGTTCGTGCGGCAGTGCCGATGCGGCGGCTCAAACTCCTGCTGGCAATGCCGCCGAGCTAGTTTGCGGCATACTCGCCGGTATGGCCGACGGCATAGTGTGTAGAAGGCGTAACAGACTATTAGTGGCAGTAATAAAGCTAGTTGGTCAATGACCATGTTTTCGTTTGATGTGTTCTTTTGATTGTGACATGTAAAATAATATGAAAATAATTTACCTTTAGAATATACAATAAGCCAGTGCGGTATCTCTTCCAGGAGATATGGGGGTACCAAAGTGGGCACATAAGGGCTAACTAGATAGCATCCCCCAACTAAACATGGATGTGCGTATGTTGTTTGATGAGTAATTTCACTGAAAACATAAAAAAAAAAACATTTTTTTTTTCAAAATATAAAGTAGTGTTATATGGATACTATTGGTCTGACAACATATCCATGATCCAAATGTTGTAGATGTTCATGGGTTGCAGTGATCACTCATCAACAGGTGGCCTGTTAGCAGGACCTATTGAATATAAAAAATCATTTTAACTAGATCAGTAATCTTAAATATGTTTTATTTAAATGCTACTTACTTAAAATAATATACTCCATGGTGAGGCGTCGAGACGCGCTGCCATGGTTGTGGTACACTCTCTAAAGGGTGCGTCCAGTGCGTAGTCTGCGTGTTGTGATCCATGTAGTAACGACGACCTCGCAGCGTGCGGTCAGCTGACCATCCCGGCGGCAACGGCAACTCGCATTCATCGGATCCTATATTTAGTATGCTCATTAATCATTATTATCACCTATGGTCATATGAAATATCTTAATTCATTAAGTATTTACATTTTACACTATTGTACAATGATTTCTGTAAAAATTATACCTAATAATGTAAATGGAGACCAAAAATTAATTTTGCATTAGTTTTACTTGTTGATATATTCATATAAAGTAAAACTAATTTTTTTTTATAAATTTTATTTAAAACCATACCATTAGATATATAAATATGAATGTGATGGACACTAACTCTAGGGCAAAAGCCCTGACAATACTGTCATGTATCATATTTTACAACTTGCCTTGGTTGCTAGAGATGATACTGCTGCCGTGTGTCTTGTTGTGATAAGGCAGTGCTGATGTATTTATATAGTTGGAATAAATTGGTGAAGACTGGCTAACTGTAGTGTATGCTGCAACAAAAATGGAATTTTGTTGTTATTCTATATTAATGTAACCTGATCACTATATTTGTCAGCTACAAGAAGATAATGGAGAATGCTTATCAGTAGGAATGCATATGCCAAGGGTTGCAATGGTGACATGTTGAATGCATCCTGCAAACACTAACATTCTGTAATCTTAAACAAATTGTTTGTCCATCTTGATGGTGGACAATATGTCCACATACAAAAAAAAAAACAAAAGACTGAAGATTAAAATATTGTGTAAAGGTTAATTGACCAAAGAGCTATTCTCAAATGCATAAATTGACTTCTATGAAAAACTTGTACAGATATACAAAAAACTGCTTACTTTCAGTACAATTATGTAAACGGACAGAGTGTGGAGAAGGTGGATGCAGTCTTGGACTCAAGTTCATGTTGGATGATAAGCGAGACATGCTACTTGTTTCTCTTGAGCCATATTGTTGTTGTTTTTGTTGCTGTACCTGCAAACATATGTTTTATCACAGTGTACATTGAATATTTTATTTACACAAAATGATGGATTTAAATATACAAACTTGCTGTTGATTTTGATAAATTGGATCCTCTTGTTGGTGCTGCCTGTAGTACCTGTAGCTGGTTTGCCTGCTGAATGAGTCATCTATCTCATTCAGTGTTGACTGAGATGCCTAATTATGCAAAACAAATAATATTACTATAAATACAAGTTTGTGAAGGAACAATAGTCAGAATGATCTAAGTAATCTGTGGTCAGAATTTATTCAATTAACATATGATCCTAAACAAACAAATCTTATTGGAAAAATATGTCAGTACTTTTTATGTAAATTAAATAAATATTTGAAGTTATTCATTAAGGAAAAAAATTATACACAAAAAAAACTTTTACTTAGGATATCAGATAAATACTGGCACATATTTTGAAATACACATATTTTTTCATTTTGTAACAATGAACATAGTCACACTGATCTCTTGTGGGTGGAAGTACTATGTTACAGAGTCAAGAGGACATTGATACAAGAAGCAAGTTCAATAATTCAATTTACCACATTAGAGTCCAAATGAAATTGAGAATTGTAGCTGTTGGACGTACTAGCGGTGTCACTATTGGTCGATAAATTGGCGAACCTGGAGAAAACATTACTTTACAAGTGCAGTCAATCTATGCATATATCACATCTAATGTTGATAATATCTACCTGTGGGCTAAATTTGGTACTGACTCACTAGGCGTATACTTTCCCGCATGACCGCTCACAGTTTGTGCTTTGCCAAATTTATTTTCATGATTTTGTGAAATCGCATCGCTGGCACCAAAAGGTTGACTACGAGGTCTTTTGTTATGACCCGATGTCCACACATTTATAACTGAAACATCAGATAATTACACACGGTTCGTTTAATTCTAGGTAAAGTATATCTATGCAATCTAGACTATGTTTTTGACCAACAGTTCTTCCAATTTATAAAATTTTCTAAACTAACTGGGCAAATCCGGTGGCGTATCTTTCTTTATATATTTGCCCACTACGCCTTCATTGATAGCTTTCTGCCCTTTCCTTGATATCATAGTTGAAACTATGAACCAATATCATTTATAAATTGAAATATATCACGTAACAACGACTAAAAAAACAAATACTGGTCACAATTCACAAATCACAGCAAGTTTCCATCTCATTTCATACGTTGTTTTGCCACAGATTATAAATCAATTGTTTATTTTCCCGAAATAATACACAGATTATAGATAACCGTCTTTTTACCGGTTATAACGGTTTATAAATAGAATTTGGTTATCGGTTAATGCATAGAATTGTTATTTTTATGGAATAACAGAGAAATGAAATGACTCGATAACGATGTAAAGATTCCATGAATGAATATGCTATCATTTAAATGCCCAATCTTAATAATTGTTTCGTTGTGCATGTGCTAAATGCTAAAAATGGGCAGCACTAGTTGTCAAATGGCTAGCTGTCGGTCTTTGTAAAAAAAAATTAGGTTATGTCAATACAATATTCAAAACATAACCCTTTAACATAAGATAAAATCAAATAATTTAAATAATGTTCTATCTAATTGGTTTGGGATTAGGCGATGCAAAGGATATAACAGTGAAAGGATTAGAAATTATTAAGAAATGTGATCAAGTTTATTTAGAAGCATACACTTCTATACTCACCGTTGGAAAAGAAATTTTGGTATTTAAAAGTTACTTTACTATTTTATGTTTAACTTTTAGTATTCATAATATATAAAATTGTGATATTGTGTTATGTATGTAATACGATCCTTACGACCGATTGTAGGGTCTTTTCTATTAAATTCAACCTCATTCTGGATGACTACAAAAAAATGTAAATTGTCATATTGAGATAAGTTGTTGTTCTCTTAATATATTAATGTAATTTTGAGGTCGGTTAACATTTTCATTTTAAATTGCGTTGCTAATAAGTTGTTTATATGGGCGCTTGGTTAAACAAGTTATTTGGCAATACTAGAGCAAAATAACTTTATGACTATACAATATATTATATTAAATTATTACTGGTTTGTATGAAGCAGTAGGTAGTTCTGTAATCTAAGATATATTGCACCATGTTGTGTACTGATTTAATACCAATTATATGAACTGCATTAGGAGCATGTTATTATTATAATTTTATTGTGTGTAAAAGTTCATCTATTATATTTATTATTATTATAAATCAGATATTTCAGACCAAGAAAAATGCAGAAACTTCAAAATAAATATATAGAGCACATTAAATAAGCTTACCTAGTTGAGTTTATTTATTTAATAATCATCACAACATATAAGAATTTATGCATTTTCCTTGGCACCAAGATGTTATATTAATATAGTGTCTTTTATTTCAGGAGGAATTTTATGGAAGGCCATTAATAGTAGCAGATCGTGAATTATGTGAATCTAGTATAGACAATGTTCTTGATGAAGCAAAAGAGAAGGACATAGCTTTGTTAGTTGTTGGTGACCCTCTGGGTGCCACAACACATACAGATATGTTGCTCCGTGCTAAGGAATTTGGAACAAAAACTCAGGTTTGTCATAATTTATGCTATTGTGAATTGTGAGGTGAAACAACTTTAGAAAATGCTTATAATCATAGTGTACATTTAAAACTGAAAATAAATAAATAATGAACTATTTTTGCATAAATAGTTATTTTGTATTTTAAAATTACCTTTGTTGTAGATAGTGCATAATGCTTCCATTATGAATGCAGTGAGCTGCTGTGGCCTACAGCTGTACAACTTTGGAGAAACTGTATCAATACCTTATTGGACTGAAACCTGGAAACCAGACAGCTTTTTTGAAAAAATTGTTGGAAACTTCTCAAGAAACCTCCACACACTTTGCCTGTTAGGTAAATAAATTATTTAGTAAAACCCAACAGGAACATACACTATTCATATAGCACAGCAGTAGTAATGCAAGAATGCATTAGAAAACTATTACAGTAAGTTGTCTAAAGATTATTCACACTTTTGTTACCTGAGTTTGTTAATATCCTCCATTATGTACCTTATAGCCCAGATTAACAGTCACATTACCAAAAAATCAACCATGTTTGGTAAACTCCATGCACAGGAATATCAAATACAAAACACTTAACTATGATATACTACAAGGCTCTGTTTTTAGGATAGGGGGCACTAGTATACCGCCACGGTTGTAAGCCTGCCCATTGTAAGAGGCGACCATGTAAAAAGGGGTCATCAGGGCCTCTAGGCTCACTGCAGGGGCGGTGCGCCCTCACCTATAGCGACTCTGAAATGAGCGACAGAGCACGTGTTGTCGCAATCTGTCGCCGGGTTGGAAACCTAGTAACGCATACCCACTTCGGCCTCCACCGAAAGGGAAGCTTAACAGCTTTCCTTTCGTAAAAAAGTATCCGAGCTCCGTGACGTAGTTCGTTAGAGGCCAGCTGTGAAATGAGAGGCCGCGGGTTCGATCCCCGCACCGAAACAAATGTTTGAGTGATCTATTGGTGTTTGTAAGACCGTAAAATCTGTCGTAGTTTCTGATATCCACGACAAGATTCGATCTTAGTGTGGGGTCATGTTTGGTGTATTTATTATTACAGTGTAACTTATATAAACTCATTACGCACATCAAATTCCGTGGTATATATTGTTCTCCTAGTATGTTGGGACACTTACATAGCAGTTTAAAATAGCAAACAAGAGGATGTTTGAAAGTGAAAAGTTGGCTAACTTAACTGTTTTATTAGGTACTACAGAGATGATCGGGAGTAGTGGCTAAGCCCCGTACATCGTGTGTACTTTTCCTTATTGTGGGCGAAAGCAAGTTATCTTCCACCCCTTACAGACACTTTTCATCTCGGAAAGAATTTACTGTCCGGGCGATCGTTGCATCTAATTCCTATCAAATTCCTGGACCTACGAAAAACTCTTCAGCCCATTGAGAATTACTATGCTGTGGGTATTGGGTGTACCAAGACTAATCTTCCTGCTTGAAATAATAGGCACATCCTATGCGTCCTACGTATAGATCGCTGCTTTGAATTACGAATAGCACAAAATACGGTATAGTGACGAAGAATCCAACCTGCAACGCAGCGGAAAGACGAAAGGGCTGAAATATGGAATTCGTATATCGAGGTGTTGCCGTAGGTGTCCATCACGCATGAATCAGTTTGATTAGTCAGCAGATTTGCTAGATCATAGATTCACATCAAACCGTACCAACGTACGCTACTTAACCATTTCACGTATATTGGATTTTTTAACTTTGACTAAAAGTCTAAGTCTGAAGTGCGTGGTGGCCTGTTGGTAAACGGACCAGACGCGGCTGCCTACATGTTCACGGTGGTCGCGGGTTCAAATCCCAGGGCACACCTCTGACTTTTCGGAGTCATGTGTGTATTGATAGTCAATCACCACGCACTATAACGGTGAAGGAAAACATCGTGAGGACACCTGCATACCATAGCGATTTGTATAAATTTCTATGGTATGTAAAAGTCCGCCAAACCGCATTAGGCCAGCGTGGTGGACTATATGGCCTAACCACTCTCAATCGTACTCGCGATTGTAGAGGAGGTCCGTGCCCTGCAGTGGGTCGTATATGGGCTGATACAATACAAAAAAAAAAGTCTAACTTGTATAATGCAATCGACATGGAAAACCGCCGCATGAGAACAAGTTGTGATTGTGAGTGCCATAGAAATTAGAATATTGAGATATTTATCAAACAGGAGGGATAGGTAATATCCATTATCAACTGTCTAACTGCCATTATAGATGAAGTGATTCCATAATTTCCTAGATGGCATATTTGTTTGTTCGTTTAATGTAAGTGGTAAGCAAATTAATGCTGCCGAACCTAAGGGCTGAAATTTGAAGTGAGTATTACGGTACTTCACGAAGTAGTCCCAAACTTTACTGACACATGCTTCATCCATCATCCATCCATCCATCAGCCAAAGGAAGTCCACTGCTGAACATAGGCCTCTCCCAATGATTTCCACAGTGACCTGTTGGAGGCAGCCTGCATCCAGCGACGTCCCGCGACCTTTACCAGGTCGTCTGACCACCTAGTGGGTGGACGTCCCACATGCTTAAGTAATAAAAATATTTTAGACAAGTATGGCAAGTTATAAGGCTGTTTCGAGTGTGTGCTTCTTTTCAGGAATATGTTACGGCTAAGGATAATCCACAAGAACTCCAAGTAGGAAAGAACATGGCATGACGTCATTGTAATATGTTTGCGTCTATACATACATATAGATGATTCATATTTTTACATGACAAATGTACGTTATAATAATAATAACCCATAAATTGTCCTTATGAAGAAATGTTGTTATTTTAATTACATGTTGGATTCCTCCATTGATGTTTTCCTCGACTAAATTAATAGTGGAATTTAACTTCCGATCATTTTCTTAATTAAAAACATATTATTCAAACGATTTGTTGTTATGTCAATAACATTTCATGCTAATTTCGGCTGATTGACGAATATATTTTTTGCAGATATCAAAGTAAAGGAACCAACTGAGGAATCGTTGACTAAAAAAGTTCGTCAGTATATGGATCCAAAATTCATGTCAGTGAAAGAAGCCGCGACGCAGCTTATTCACATCATAGAAAATCGTCCCCAATCAGGTGATTTTCTTGATTTTTTATACTGAAAACGCGAAGTGTGCGTACATAATGCAGGTGATGCCTGAAGGTAAGTCCAGGTACTCTTTCTGTTCGAAGCCGGAGATGTCTATACAGGCTGAACCCTAAATTCGACACACTTTAGTATTTTGTTATAACGGGTTTTCTACTACCAGTGGTATAAATTATCCTGGATTATATTGTTTCAAAATGATTGTTTATGTGTAATTAGCATTTTAGTACTTAAGTCAGTGGCGGATTAGCCCTATATGCGATACAGCATTCGCTACAGACCTCGCGGGCGCATGGAGGGGACCCGCGCACCAATTGCCATTCCTGTCTGCATGTAATTTATGTTGTCGCAGTACCTACATACTTTTTTACTCGTGACAAACTAGCGGAATCTGGAAAAGAAACAGACGCAGTAGTATTTTAACCTTTTGCTTCTTAGTAAATCCTGCGCTTGATGATTTTGGCATGTTGGAAAGTCGATGGTACAAAAGTATACAAGCGTGTATTATGAGTTCATAGAGTTTAGACGAATGTTTTGCCCCTTTCGAACGACTTTTGAATTCAGTTTGAGCGAAGAAGACAAACATTCGATAGCTAAAATAGGTTTTAAAACTGTCTATGAATAAGGCCGTAAGAGATTTGTGTGCAAATTACCAGTTTAGTGTTTTTAATATCAATCTTATAACATAGTTTCTAATGTGCTGAACTCCTTAGTTTCCTTATATGATGTACATACCTACATAACGTTAGATTATATAAGTAATTTTGATTTAACATTAATTATCCATTATAATTATTTTCATGAATTAGTTTAGATTCCTTTTTATGCCATACCGACAATATCATTATTATTTCTTTAACAAAAAAACTGCGTACTTATGCAAGTTTGCAAACTAGACAGTAAAGAATACGTGCCACGTGGATTAAGTAGTATATATTTGCGTTTACGGATTCATTCGAAGGCAAGAAGTCGCGTGGGAATTTAGGGGCCTCGGGTGCCTTCCTGAACAAAGCAAGTTAAATAAATATTTATATCAATTTAGGGTGTTGTAGAAGTAATCTTCTATCTATTTGTGGGTATCCGAAAATACGATAAACTTTATTAAAAAGTCCGTCGTATTTTATTTATATTCGTATTAATTACGTGTGTATTTTACTGTTGGACTGTAACAATGTATGCACATTGCGTATACTTTGCACAAAAAAAAAAGAAATACATCGTCATTACTTATGTAGGTGGTGGCCTGTTGGTAAACGGACTAGAGTCGACTACCAACATGTTCTTGGTGGTCGCGGGTTTAAACCCCAGGACACACTTCTGGCTTTTCGGAGTCAAGTGTGTATTGATAGTCAATCACCACTCACTATAACGGTGAAGGAAAACATCGTGAGGATACTTGCATACCATAGGGATTTATCATAACTTCTATGGTATGTAAAGTCCTCCAACCCGCAGTAGGCCAGTGTGGTGGACTATATAGTCCTAACCCTTCCCAATCGTACTCTCGATAATAGAGGAGGCTCATGCCTTGCAGTGGGACATATATATATATGGGCTGATACAATACAATACATTACATAAGTTTAATAATTAGCCACAGGATGTCACTACACTCATTTAATTTATTAGTGACTAGTGTCGCGTTAAATGGTGGTTATTGCCTCGTTTAGAGCTTGCCGTTTTTGTTTGGACTAGTGTAGGCACTAATCTACCTGTTCTAACAGGTACTTATTATCATTAACGTGGCAGCTAGTTACATCTATTTGGTATATTCGTAGGAATAAATGTTTAAATTAGTGACGCACTTCATTTGGTATTATGTACATTTTTCATTTCATTATCCGAGTGTGCGAAACTATTTCGATGTATTTCAATGTTCAAATTGTCTAGTAACATGCTGTTTTTTTTTTCAGAAATATCCAAATCGACCTTGGCAGTGGGATTATCTAGAGTAGGTGCTCCGGATCAACAGATCGCAGTTATGTCCCTTGAAGCTATGACACAGTTTGACCTCGGGCCGCCGCTGCACAGTCTTGTCATCCCTGCTCCCAATCTACATCCGCTCGAGCTAGACTATCTCGCACAATTTAGATAGTTGCCACTTTAACTGTGTGCATGAAAGCAATGTTCAACATTTTACTCTCGAGATAAAATAAACAGCCATTTGAGTATAATTAATATAGTTTTATTATTTACAATCGTAATTATTAAAAAGAAAATAATATTAACAGAATTCGAGCTGACCATAAGAATAAAAACTCAAACCCATTGGTCCACAAAGCTACCACAAAATAAAATTATTTAAATAATTTCAAATCGTACATATTAAAAGGTACATTAATTATTATTTGGTCTAAGTTTCACAATTCATAAATAATGAAAACTATGCATTATTAATATACAAATAACGGAATGTAGATATACCAACATTGGATACATTATAGATCACCTATTTAGTATACATCAAACATCTCTAGATAAAACTGGAAAATGGTGGGTCACATTATAATTATAAAGAGGCATGACTTACCTATTAAATATGGAATTTTACATTATGTAACACTAGAAAACTCACTTATGATAATTATACAGTCTTTAGACTTAGTCATAAACATACATGATTTTTAATAATATAAGACAAATTTATATAACTCGTGCGTTCTATTCATCAAGTGAGATTACAAAACAGGGAACTATATAAATAGACATTGATTTAAAATTGTAGAGTATTTAAAACTTCAAACGGCAGACACTTGTTGATCATCGTCATCGTCGTCCGGCACGTCGTAGTAGTCGTAGGGACGCGTCACGCCCTCGTGCGAGTGCGCGCGGCTCAGGCGCTCCAGGCGCGCCACTTGCGCCGCCAGCGTGTACGGCGCCTGCGGCATGCGCGGCGGCGGCACTGGCCGCGCGCAACTCGTCGCCGTGCACGAGCCGTGCCCACTGTCACTCGATGTCGCCGATCCGGTCTTTCGCAACGGCAAGTTCACTAGCGAAGTTACACTACTACTTTCCGCTGACAGATCAACCGGAAGTGGCGTTGGCGTATCTGAATGCGACCTCTCATGAGCCGTGCGCGGGCAACAAATTCCCGGGACGGGACCGTCACGTCGATGAGAGCACGGCGATGGACCCGGTGGCAATGGCCGGGGTTGGTGCGGTCTTGTTTTGGCTGGTTCTGACAGTGCTAAAAGCTTTCTAACTGCTTGAGGAGAGGCTGTACCAAATTTATTCCCTGCGAAACTTTTCTTGCTCTCGCTGGCCGAGGAGGCACTGCTGGTGGTAGATAAAGAGGGTGACGGATGCCGACGGCGAGGCATTGCTGGAGCTGGCCCGGCTCCTTCGCACTCCAAGGATAGCGCGTGAAGTCGTTCCTCATCAGTCTCAACGTGCATGCGGTTTAAATATGCTTTGACTCGCCTGACCATCTGTGCTTCTTCAAACATTTTTTTAGGATTAGGTACATTGGAAGACTTTTTCCTCCTTTTTACTGTAACTTGGCCTTGCTGGACGCCTCCTGTTGTCAATTGATTTAAAGCCACCATAGCATTTGAAGGTGGTTGTTTTCCTAACTCAAGTAGAGTAAGAAGGTCATATGGTGAGCTGCACATGTTTGTGAGTGTTCTAACTTCCTTTGCAATCATGCGTAGTTTTTCAAAATTAACCATTCCTTCAACTTTTGTGTCATTACCCAAATGAATAAATGTTAGGTCTTTTTTAACCACTGGATAGAAGGGTATTACTGGTGACCTGCCTTGCTCTGTAGTGACTAATTGTCTATATTTAGACATATTTCTAGATGGGTCCATGAGCATCTGCAAATCTGTAAACAGTTTGTAGTACTTAGTTGGTAGTTTCTCCCATGTCATTCTCAGCCTAGATACAGCTCCGTGTCCCAAACCCGATATTATAGCAAACATTGAATTAAAGTTTTTGCATTCCTTACAGTGGCGAGCTACTTTGATGAACTGTTTTATAATTTTAGATCGTCTCACCAAATTTTGCTCATTTACAACTTCCGTGACAACCCAAAACATTTCTTTGTTCACAAGTTCTGCAAATTGGGATAACATAGGTACACCATATCTGCTTTTTAATACAAATAGATCATCAACATACTCAGTACTTTCGATTTGTCGAAAAATGCAAAAATCTTGCAATGTCAATTGTACAGCTACTTCAACAGCATTTAATTGCAAAAAATGAACAACACTCTCGCGCAGAAGCTCAGGTGCCATATCATCAGGTACTAAAGTTTCACTAATACCATTGGTTTTGAGATAATATCTAGAACTGAGGCCAATTCTTTCAGCTAGATTTTGAAGTTGATCTGGAAGCCGATGTTGTTTGATTATACCGCCCTGGGCAACAGATACTTCACAAAGGGAAAAGTTAGAACTGGGATCAGTGATGCCAAATTCTTGTAAAGTAAGCATTACAACTTCTCTGGCTGTAGTTTCTTTGTGTACCAATAAGTACTTGCAGGTCTGATCAGCTTTGTAAACTTTCAAAACATGTTCTGGAAAATCAGATGACTGATATTCATCATAACATATGGATATTAAATCTGGATTACTGTGCGAGTTATAAAATGAGGTACTTGTGTTAGCTTTGTTTAGTGATTCGGAATTTGATAAGATGCTGTCATCACTATGTAAGCCATCTGTAATTGTGTTTTTTGGAAGAATATTCATTTTCATTAAAGCTTTTTGGAGTCTCCGTTTAGGACCAAGTGTCATAAAACCTTTTTGTGGTTCCTTCTTTATACTAAGAGGCTGTGGTTTTTTGGTAGGCGATTGAAATACAGGAGCCAATGTGATGGGATCATCACTAAGTAACTCTGCAGTTGATAATCTAGCCCTAGGGTCAGTTTGCCAACGAACCATATTGGCGCCTCCCCTTTGTCTTGGAGAATTTTCAGGCATTAATAACATTTGCTTAAATGCTAATAAATTACTTTTAACTGTGATGCTTAAATGTGTTGAACCTGTTATTATCTCCATTGCTTTTGCATGACTAACATGTTGAAATGACTGACCATTCACTTCTAATACTTGATCGCCTCTTTTAAGCCCCACATCTTCAGCCTTTGAATGCTTTTCTACTTTAAATATAAATATTCCGTAACCCCTTTCATAACCTCCCAGTATGGTAAAGTTGAGGGGTTCATCTCTGGTGGGTCGTGATAATGTGACGCTCCTGGTCCTTGCTTTAGCAGAACATGCAATATTTAATAACCGTAATTGACTATCCATTTTTTCATGCTCTAATGCTATTTCAAAACTTTCAAGAAAATCCATCATATTTGGATCAGTTTCAAAATCTGTAAAATGGTTATTTACCCAAAGCAACACAACCCGTGTAACTTTATCACGAACAGAAGGTTCAGAAAACCAGGCAAGAAGTTGTTTAGCAACTACTAAAGGACTTTCAATGAAAGTCCTGTGGGTGAGAAGGAAGTCTTCAACATAGGTAGAATCACGAGAATTATCTTCCACCAGTTGCAGCATCAACTGCTCAGGAGTCCCTCTAATGACTACATGGCCTTGTTGACGACCTGACTCCCCAGCTGCACCTCTATATTCAGTGACCAATACTACAACACCATGTTCATTCTCATGTCTTCGTATATTTTCCTCCCCTTGATGAAGTATACGATAATAATCTGTTTGTGTGACACAAACAAACTGGCAGTCATCACAACGCGTAGTCATCACTCCTCTATGATACAATTTTTCAAGAGTAGCTTCAGCCATTCCAAAGCTGTCACCAACATTGAGGTGCTCAATTTCTCCACTAGAGTGTTCAATACCAACATGCCCATTAATAAGGACAGACCAAGAGTCATGTTCTTCTCCATCATTCATAACAATAGTGCCAGCCTTCTCAACCACAGCAAACACCATCACTCCACAAAGTGCTCTGCGCACTGTTAATGTCATGTTAGTGAATGCTTTCAAATGTTGGGTGAACTCTAACAGAATATCTATGTCTTCATCTGTTCTTTCACTAGGATCCTTTTCAAGACATTCTCTTACAGCATCCCTGACTGTAAGGCTATCCATGCTCTCTTCCATATCTTCTTCTTCATCAGAATCAACTATAGACTCGAGGAGACCAGAAAGGTCAACCTCCATGTCCATGTCTAACGAGCTGTGTACAGAAGTCATTGTGTCACTGCCACTGTAAGCAGAACTGGTGTCGCTCGCGTTGGAGCACTTCAGTGTATGAGGATACAGCTCAGGACTGTGACGGCCTCCACGCCCACCTCTCAACATTGTGAAGTTTCTAGCTTGCCTAAATGAAGTCCAGCTCCTGTAACAATGTATCATTTTATAAACAACTACTCAAATAATTTAAGCAAGCTCGAAACAAAAATAAATTATTTTAATACATCAATTCGATTAATGATCAGTCACCTGTACTGTCCGATATTTTTTGTAAAATCGTAACTATAACATAAACATATTTAAAACATGCTAGCAATGAATTACAATGTATCAATCAGTGGACTAATTTGTCGATAGCCCACGAATTGCGGGAGAGTTTTTACTCAGTAGGCGAATACGTTCGTGCGTAACAGAACATAGTAATAGAGAGTGTTATGTTGTTTGCGTCATATGTTTTTGTTTTGTCATTGAAATTACATCAACATATAGACGTTTTGTAAGGAGAGAGTATAAATTTGGAATATTACCTTCTCAATTTCTATTTATTTTGCATTCATGGCGGAACTGTCAACGCTTCCATGTTGCTTTCTAAAATAATTAAACTCTTTCTGTAAATGTCCGAAACAACTCCTTGTTCACATAAATCTGATGCACTTTAACCAAAATTATCACTGTATTTCTATGAACATTTAACCACTATAATTCGTTTTGAAATTGTAAACTGCGACAAATATTTAGAAAGCAGCTTTCTTGCGACCAAAGCTGAATGAAATAATGAATGTAGCATAGATGATAGACTATTATTAACCATAGATACTTCGTTTCAACAGCCATTTCATTTATTTACTATAAATTATTACAAAATATGTTTATGTAGCGACAAAATTATTGTACAAATAAATGTAATACTGAAAATATATATTTTTATTTATTCGTTGGGATGATTTTAGTCATAGCCAATACTTACCATAGTTTTACATTCTGTTACCGGAAATGAGTTCTAAACAATATGATTAATAAGTATATAAGTAATATTTGGTAAAAATGAAACAATAATTTGTAAAAATAAAATAATTTAATATTTATAAAGCTACTTTTATATGTATTATTTGTTTAGTTTGCAGATTTATAATATAAAGGATATGATTTGACCAACTGAATATTTTCTATCTCCATCTATTTTCAGAAGAAGGTACTTTTCTATGAGTGTAGCGTTTTCGCAGCAAAACCAGTGATGTTAATCTTTTAGTTATAAATTTTGTAAATTGATTCCTTCCCATAGTGAAAAAAGTCGCCGAAATCTATAACAATTCTCGTGACAGTGCAATATTTGAGAACTATATTGTGCATAGCGTTAAAATGCGTCTTGTTTCAAGTCGAAACGGATGGTGAGCGATGGCGAGACTACGGTGATGGATTTTTGGTGTTAAATTTTACTCCGTGTCATCACTGCTTTAGTTTTTGATTACGCATAGGAGGGACGATTACCGTTTTGATTCGATGTTTTACGTGTTGTAACGAGTAAATCTTTAAAATATCTTTGACGGTTTTTGTCGAGAAATAAATTGTCATTGACGGACCGGCTGATATTACACGAGGCTTGTATGTATATGTGACTTCTGCCTTCTGCTATTCGTGAGTCCGTGACACGCCTCACAAAATAAGTCTACATTTTCGAACCGAATTATTATTTTCTGTATTTGTGTTATTTTAGTGATACAGACGTATTAAAATTACGTAACTGTTGTGGAATCTTGAAGTGTTTAAAGAATGGCTTGAGTGTGATCACTCCATTACCGTCATGTGTGACGAAGGAATGTTTGTTTAGGCTCTAATATTGTGCTCCGATCTTACGGAAAGTGCGCGTTCGTCTCGTGGACTGGGCCAGATCATGACTCTATCCGAAACAAAACAAATTTTGCATTGATCACTGTCTACTTGTTATCATTTGGGACACTTTTACATTGCCAAAATGTCTTCGGGAACGTTTGTGGACAGGATTGATCCTTTCGCCAAAAGATCATTGAAGAAAAAGACCAAGAAATCTCAGGGCTCATCTCGATACCGCAATACGCAAGATGTTGAGTTGCAAGCTCTGCCATTGCTGAAAGGTGAGCTCCATCATATCAACATTGCCTTATTTTTCATATTTATTCCAATTAAAATACCTGTTTTTAGTTTTATTCACTATGATAATATTAATTTGTAAATAATTTCGCCAGTTCAATGAACTTTCGTCTTGATAATAGGAAGTTTCGTCTTGATAATAGGTTAGAATATGTGAAATGATTACCAAGTGCATTTGAAAAAGATTATCATTTCTTCGTGATTTACTTGTAATAATTTAACATTTCAATATTAGAAATTGTAAATTGTAACAATTATTCACTTAATAGAAAATGTTTAAAATAATATCTGTTTATAAAATTGTGTATGAAGTAATAACAAATTATTCATACATTTTCGATTTAATTATTATTTTTAAATAAGGTAATTATTTTGTAATGTATTAATTTAAACACTATGAGTACTTATTGGAAAAATCTGACACATACTATAATTCAGTTACAAAACCTGCAGTGTTAAATTAAATAATTAATTTAAAAATGTATAAAATAATGCAAACTACACTTTAATGAAGTTTTCAATTTGTTATA
This sequence comes from Theretra japonica, assembly GCA_033459515.1. NCBI lineage: Eukaryota > Metazoa > Arthropoda > Insecta > Lepidoptera > Sphingidae > Theretra > Theretra japonica. The sequence goes on along the minus strand of CM065951.1, from coordinate 5,303,557 downwards.
GTCAACTTCAAGTAGTTTTCTTGTAGTTATGTTTCACTGGTGATGTCATTTTAATTTTTTATATTCCACAGTGCATCTACCATTTTATAAAATATGTCTCTAAACAATAGAACTTTACATAATAATGTATGGCCTACATAAGTTTTTTTACATAGTTACAAAATTCTATTAATAAAAAATATGTGTCTTGAGATATTGTGTAGGTGAAGATTATTCAAAACATTATATTATATTTAAAAATAACACAATTGTGACAGACCATACATCATCTAGTACTTTGATATTATTTTTATGTTTGGAGATAATTTAGTGCAGTTGAATGTTAGAATTATGCTAATCTATAAGTATTTTCCAACACAAATGTAGGGTAAGTTGTAATTTGATACAAACTAATTGATTTTCTAATTAGATAACATATCTGATAATATTTATGTTTGTATCTACTTCTGTATTTTCATAGAAAACTAGTCCAATAGTTTATCCACTCTATTCTTTTTACCTGTTTGCTGCAGATGTAACATAGATAAATTAGGGTGTATGTTACATTACCTATATTTTGAATATAAGTGTGTAATAAACAAGTACTAACACCAAAATGTATAAATAATGGACAATATAAATTCTTATTTTACTAAATTTGATTTCAGATGTTCCTAGTAGCGAACAAGAAGAGCTATTTATTCGAAAGCTCCGACAATGCTGTGTGGCATTTGATTTCATGGACCCGGTTGCTGACCTGAAGGGCAAGGAGATTAAACGAGCCACTCTCAATGAACTGGTGGAGTACATCACTGGTGGCCGTGGGGTGCTCACTGAGCCTGTCTATCCGGAGATTATCAAAATGGTGACAGTTTGTTTTCTTTAGATGTTTAAAACTGGTTATAAGGTATATTTTATTTAAATATTAGTGTAATTTTGGCAGCCCCAGCAAGAGGCTCTATATATCTAGTCAGCTTAAACTGCTTGGTATAGGCAGAAGCTTGCTTCATTATCATTTTTATATAATTATGTTTAAATTTTGGGCACCAGGCTATGTCATTAAATAAAATTATATATTATGCTGAGAATATACATGTGTTGCAATTTGCAATCTGTAACTGTTACAATGAAAAATGGATGTTGAAAGTAAACCAATGCCTAATCATACAATTGTTATTCAATATTATATTATTAGGCCAGCGTAATGTCCTATATGGCCTAACCCCTAACAATCATACTCTTGGTTGTAAAGGAGACCCATGCTCTCCAGTGGGACATACATATATGAGTAACATACATACATACATTATATGTATAAGGATCAAATAATACTGCTGTAACTTGTTCCTTTTTCTACCATGTTGCCATTGCACTTGATTTAACTTCAACTCCTACTTGCAATAATTTGTATTGCTTATTGCAATTAAGCACTTTTTTGATGTTCCTTGATATTGCATGTATAATAATAATTTACCTGAAGCCCTCTATGGATTATCAATAAGAATATAAAGGAGAATGCCCATTTTATTATGAAACTTGGTATTGGTGCGAAGATTTTTGTCCCACAATGAAACCTACTTTTTTGTGTAGTGAAAAATATATTTTTTTCAATAAGAATAAACATATTGCGACCCAGGCCCGGAATTCTTGGAGAACTTGAAGTCCAATAAAAATTTGTTTCTTTTTCTCCTCTGTGAAATGTGATGATAATTACTTTATTTTATAAAAAATCTGTGGCCCGGGATAAAGCAGGAAAATGTTTAAGGACAAACTATCAAAATACTATAATGAATTTTAAGCAGTGTTTTAATTGGGTCAACATTATTTTTTACCTATACCATGAATGGGCATTCTCCTTTCTACACAATCTTATTATTTTACCAGACCTATGCCAAGTTTATCTTTTACCCTTTTCATTTATATCTTATTATAATTATTGATTATCACCTCTTTCTCAGTGATGCCAAGCCAAAGCTTTTCAAATAGATATTGGAACTTTGTGGCGTACCTTGGGGGAGGCCGATGTCCAGCAGTGGACTGCAATGGACTGCTAATGGTGATGGTTGGATTTTTGCTCTCAACATGTTGTCTGTTGAGGTTCATTTATTTCTTGGAATATGACAATGGTTAATGAAGTGGTTTCCAGGCTTGGTCCCAAGAAGTACATAAAGATTTCTGAAGTTGAATGTAAAATTAAGTAATTGCTGTTTCTAAAAATACAGCTCCTGCACACTTTTCATTTATAGATTCAATTTACAACATTGTTATTTCAAATAATATTTATATTGATATAAACTATGAAAGTAATCTTCTAAGTAAACTTTGTTTATGTAGAATATAACTTTTATTTTATTTTTCGAAAGTAACATCTATATGAATAGGTTATCAAATTTTTCTAAAAATTCTTAATAGAAATCCCACTTCTTAACTGAATATAGCCTCAAGTAAATTTTTATATGTCTCCCTTCTAGGTGATTTATTTAAAAATTAAGTAATAAAATATTGGCTACTATCTAATTTATTTCCCTCACCAATCTTGGAAATATGTCTTTATTATCTGGTAATAAAGATTATCACAACATTGTTATACACTTTTTAAAATGTTGATCAAATGATTTATCATCATTTACATTGATACACTGCTATTATAGTAGAATTTACTATCGTTAGATATAATACCTAGATAATGAGTTTTATCCCGAAAGCTGCTAGGAATACGATTTTTATAGAAGCTACATTACAGTAATTTTTCTAATGCATTTATAACTCTGCTGAAGGATGTGTGTTATATGATACTACTAACTCCAGGCGCATGTATTATTTAAAACTATATTGTTAGTAAATTTTATTTAGGTGAGTAAAAATATATTGTTTTTGACATAGAATTTTGTCTACATAGAACTTTTGGAATGAGGGCAGATTTGTTAAGCTCACCTTTTGGTATTTTGTTTGATGACAAAAAGAGTATGCCGATGTAATTTGCATAACAGCCCACTGTAATTGGAGATGTTTAGGCCAGTTTGGGTCTGTAATAAATATTAGATAATTTTTAAAAGAAAGTATATATGGACCCATGGAAATGTTATATTAAATTGCATCTTAATCTTAAAAATTAAAACAAAGTTCTCAGTTTCATTTAAAATTGTGAAATTAGTTATCACATGAAATTAATATTATTATAGAAACTAAATGAGATAATCATATATTCCATAGAAGTCCATCTAGAGTCTAGATAAAAACATGTAGAGGCTATACTATTATTGAATATAGTTTTATATTGTATTGGAGTATGAATTGCTACTATGCAAAACACTATAATAAGTTTCAATTAATACTGTTGCTATCAACCTATAGAAAAAAATCCCAATTACGCCCATTCGAACAAAATATACGACATAATTATATTTATATTACAGGTTCGTCACTTTTACATAGAAATGGTTATTTATTCGTTTACATTGAATTTTATACAAAATGGGTAAAAAAGGTAATTACAAGTGGTTAAATGTTACATAACATTATCGTTATTTGTCGTAGATATCGGCCAACTTGTTCCGCACGTTGCCACCAAGTGAAAATCCTGATTTCGATCCTGAAGAGGACGATCCGACTCTGGAGGCCTCTTGGCCTCACCTCCAATTAGTCTACGAGTTTTTTCTGCGCTTCCTTGAGTCCACTGATTTTCAACCCACTATTGGCAAGAAGGTCATTGACCAAAAATTTGTATTGCAGGTAATAATTTAATCATTTTATAAATAAATTCAATTATTTAATTCCATGTGCCCATATCTGCAATCGCTGTTAGTAGTACATACAAGGAATATGAAAAAGAAAGTGAAAAGTTATGAATATTTTTTGACAAAGATGTGTGCATTCAATAATTTGAGAAACTGATGTGTGTTGATTCAGTTTATAGGTTATTTATGACAATATTTTTAAGGGAGCTAATTGCAATATACTAACATATTTTTCTCGCTGATATTACTATAAAATAACTGCAGGTTATGTTTTGTAATAGTGATGTAAAAAGATCCATAACATACAAAACTCTTATTACATTTGTTTTTTTTTTCGAAAGCTTTTAGATTTGTTCGATTCAGAAGACCCGCGCGAGCGAGATTTTCTCAAAACGGTGCTCCATCGCATCTACGGCAAGTTTTTGGGGCTACGAGCATTCATACGAAAACAAATCAACAATATATTCTTGCGATTTGTCTACGAAACTGAACATTTTAATGGCGTGGGAGAACTGTTAGAAATATTGGGCAGGTTAGTATTACCTTAACATTTTGCATAGTTTATTCCAATATTTTTGTTTAATTTCATTACTAATTCTTTTATCCTTATTTAATGCACTTAAAGGAACATTATTAATTAAATTGTATGTATTATATAATAAATAGATATTCACTCCTTTGTCATGGAAACCTTAATTGCAAATTGATGGACTACAAAGATATTTACAGTGCTTCTAGTATTACATTTTGCCCACGATTATTCAACTAAAATGCGATAAATTTCATCTAAATTATGTATAAATTTAAGCAGAACACGAAGGTGGCTAAATCCATATTGTGTTTATCATAATTGCAGTATAATAAACGGGTTTGCCCTGCCCCTAAAGAGTGAGCACAAACAGTTTCTGGTGAAGGTGCTGCTACCCTTGCACAAGGTGAAGTGTTTGTCGCTGTACCACGCGCAGCTCGCCTACTGCGTGGTGCAGTTCCTGGAGAAGGACGCCACGCTCACTGAGCCAGTAGTGCGTGGACTGCTTAAGTTTTGGCCGAAGACGTGTTCACAAAAAGAGGTAATCATTTTTTGTATATTAAAAGTGTGGTATGGTAATAAATGTGAATATGGATTCTAATTAACACATTCATTTGTTTAATAATTTATTCATACTAGCGGCCCAGCTTCTCTTGATTCCAGATATTCTTTTACTTCTCAGCAGAACTTAAACAATAAAAAATAACATTTAAAAGAACTATATGTATAATCCTCTCTTTTGAATTATATACCTTTTGGTGAAAACTGCATTAAAACCTGTTGAATAGTTTCCTGACATAGATAAATTGATTGTACATTGGCAAAATTGGGGTATGGCAAAATGGCAAACGTCATAAAACATTGATCCAAACTGCACTACATTGAGTATTGTGCTGGTTTAGCACAGTTTGAGTTAGATTTCTAGGTTCACCCGAAAAACAGCAGAATTCATCCTGTGGCTTCCTGCTAGTGCTTTGGGTTATCGCCTAAATGCGCCGTACTCTAACACTGATATCTGTATTTTTTTATTTTGTATTGCTATTTGGGTTATGAAAGTGATTTCATAGTTTAAAATTAAATAAATAGATAAATACACCCAAGAGTCACATACATAGTCCTGACCCCACACTAAGATCGAGTCTTGTGTCGTGGGTATCAGGAGCTACGAGAGACTTTTCGGTCTCGCAAACACCTAGACTCGAAACAAATACTTGTGGTTCACACAAAAATTTCTTTCAATGCGGGAATCGAATGCCTCCCGTTTCACAGTCGCAACACGGAGGCCGTCAATATAACATATATTTAAAGATTGTTTTGGACATGAATGTAACTTCTTTGATTACCATTTGAAACTTTGCTTATTATATTTTTTACCTATATTTATTGAACTTAATAACTGAACACAACTATCCTTTGATGGAAATTAAAGAACTTGATGTCAAGATTTTGATTTGTTGCATTAATTTTTAAATTCACTTTCACATTTTTTCATTTGACATTCCTAATTACGTAAAAATATAATGAGTTTTTTATAATCAATCATAACACAAAAATGGGTTGGAAAAAACCGGTTCTATGTGGCTATAAGATTTTTGAAGGTACATAATATTTAATTAAGTACCATGTATGGAAATATTTTTCAGGTGATGTTTTTGGGTGAAATTGAGGAGATACTGGATGTTATTGAGCCTGCACAATTTGCGAAAATACAAGAGCCTTTGTTCAGACAAATAGCCAAATGTGTATCCAGTCCTCATTTTCAGGTGAAAAGTGATGTTGATTGCTTATTATTTACCACTAGCTGTCTGATCTGTCTTTATCCGAGTACACTTAAAATACTGTTACAGAAGAGAAAATTAATGTTGTATGCAAAAGTTACATCCCCATCATGTATTGATGGTTGATGATTCTATGCAGAAACCTACAGGATCATGATTATTCGTGAACCAAGTTTCATTGCTATCAGATCAATGGCTGAGAAATGAATGCAAGATATATAGTATTTATAGAAATCATAGTTTCAGTACACTTACACTGTAATTGGATAATTGAAGATATAATTTTCAATAATTTCTAAATATCTAAAATATTGAACAAAGAAAAACGTTTTACATTCATATGTGGACTTTGTATGATGCTTGAAATAGGCAGGCCGCTTATATTTGTAATTAGATTTGTAATATGAACTTGTCCATTTCTAATGAATCATTCCTTTCAGGTGGCTGAAAGAGCATTATATTTTTGGAACAATGAATACATAATGTCCTTAATGGAAGAGAATAACCATGTCATTATGCCAATAATGTTTCCCGCTTTGTACCGAATCAGTAAGGAGCACTGGAATCAGACCATCGTGGCGCTCGTGTATAACGTGCTGAAGACGTTCATGGAGATGAACTCGAAACTGTTTGACGAGCTGACTGCGAGCTACAAGGCGGAGCGGCAGAAGTGAGTATGGTGGTGTAGTTGTGTAGTTGTGGTGTGGTGGTGGTGTGGGCGTGTAGTGAGAGCCGCTGTGTTGCAGAGAGAAGAAGCGCGAGAAGGAGCGCGACGAGCTGTGGAAGCGGCTGGGCGAGCTGGAGCTGGGCCACAAGCGGCCGACGACCGTGCTGCCGCCGCCGCTCGCCAAGTGATGTCCCCGACCACGATATCCTCCATCCACATCCTAGTATAATGCAATCGTTCTCATTTCAGTTATGTATTGATATTTTAGATTCGATTACACCTTTGTTAATGACGTTATTAATTTTTTATACCTCAGAAGAATTGGCTCGGGTATACTGCATGGAAAGTATCTTTAGATTCGGTTCGCTCGTGGGCTCCCGAAGGCCGCGGCTGCACTCGCGTTCGGTGTGTCTTTACAAATTAATTGTAGTGCTATTTCAAGTGTCCACATCCCAAATGCACCGTCATTGCTGTACTACTATTTTATGTACGTCTATTAGGGTACTAGTTTAATTTAGGATTTTTTAAATATTGTTAAATTGTTTAAATAAGTTAAAAGTTATATATATTATTATTGATGCATGGTCGTATGATGTACTGCATTTGGATCACTGGTATATTGCATTAATCGGGCACTCAGATTTTGGCAAAATATAATTGTACAAAAAAGAATAATAAATGAAAGATGTAATTTGTTTAGTATACGGGCCTGATGCGGATGCGCGCGGCGGCGCGACGGTCGCTCGGCCTCGCTGCGGCCGCCATACGCATCGAGACCAACCGTAGATTGTTGTATAAAATTATTGTTTAAAATTAGATGCTGGATTCAAAACCGTAATTTGTCTTACCATCATTTTGTATAGTTACATAGTGTAAATAGGCATTTATTTATTATAAATTTATAGCAGTGTGATTTTTATACATAGCTACGGGAATGGGACACCGCAATTGGTATAAAACAGTCAGAGCGAACTGGTGACATCATGTATCAGGCATACAAGTTGAAAAAGTAAAAATATGATTTGGAGTATATTGGAGTAGATCAGTGCTAAAAAAGTAGATATGATAATTTTTAAGAGAATAGTCATTAATTTGTATGATATTACTGTAGTAATTAATTTTTTCTATCATCCTCTGTAGAGCGCCGTGGGCTGCGCTTGTCCCGGGCCACGCGCCCCGCCCGCGCCTCTGTATATACTGACTCAAATGCCACTCAAACTAGCGCTATTGCGTGTGTATGTATGTACACTATGGAGATGTTTGTTATGTAAAATGTATTAACATTGCAAGGATTGCATTGCATATATGATCTTATATATAAATTACTATTATAGAAAAGTATGAAATAAATAAGGTGACTCGCATGAATTGAATTCATTAAGTAACAATGTTTAAGTGTAGGCGTCCCGCGGTGACTGTAGCAAGCGCCGGCCTCGCTCGCCTGTGGACCCTGTGGTCTCCGACTCTGTTCCGGACCTGACGTTCCCCTAGTGATTCTCAGTTGCGCAAACCGCATTGGAAATACACACAAGATTTTCACACTACATAGTTTTTCATTTCCTATATACGTTTATTTAATACGAGAATTGCATCGAACAACTAAATTCATTTATAATATTACCATTATTCAATACATAACATTATATTTTTATACAGTCTTATAAAATATTTTTTATTAATTCGTAATATTACATTTCTATCATTCCAAACAATTAAAAGTTCACAAACATATAAAATTAGATTTAATTTTACAGAGTAAAATATGTAGCCTAACCAGAAAAGACTGTTAAAGTCATCACCACTATGAGGCCTTGGTAACTAAAGTGTATTGAAGTTCCTCGTGTAATCGATATTCGCCTCCGAACAGTTTTAACCACATTATCGCCATGACGACTGAAACCAAACATTAAAGGAATTGACCTTAGCCATAACTGTACCCTGCATATGGCTTCGTAAGATCCATCAAGGAAGACGTTTATGTAATAAGGATATTCTATTGAGAGAATATATTCATTAAATAACTAGTTAGCTTTTTTTTTACGAAACGAAGTGTTAACATAAAAGAAAATGAGAATGACCGGATCTCGTGCATATACAAGACCAACGGCTATACCTAAGATGCCAGCCGGGTTGGTGGAGTTGATGGAAGGCATGACAAAAGAAGTTCTCAAAAATAATCCAACGAACGTTTATGAATTTTGTGCGGCGCATATGGAACGACTATTGGAAATAAGAGATGGATCCTGTACGTATTTATAATTATTTTTTATTCACGACTAATAAAATCTCAATTTAAATAAATATTATTTCAGCTGGTAAACGGGTTTTAACTCTGGATGAAAAAATCTTAAAGGCGCAAAATAAAGTAAAATTACGTGCTCTTAAACGATGGCAAAATTACGACAAAGAATTGCAACCACTGTGTGATAAAGAAAAACTGCAATTAAAAAACACTACTCATAAAGGTCCAGTGTCACATGACATGTTTTTGACTAATGTCGAAGAAATTGAAATATCCCAAAAACCAGTATTGAATGTTGACTCTTCTGAAAACGTCAAAGAAATGAAAATAAAAATAGAGAAAATTGTTCTCGATGACCCTACTTCAAAAGTTGACGATCACGGTACGAATGATCAACATAAGTCAAATAATAATGAACCCATATTGTTAGTTGAAGAGCCCATACCTGAACAAAAGAGTGACGTTACGAACCAGAAGACTATCGGTGAGCCTGATCACGATAAAATGACTGGAATTAAAGAAAATGTTAAAGAATGCGATGGTACAGTGATCACTAAAGACTTTATGGATAGCGTTGAAAACGCTGCGCTAAAAGAAACTGAATCTATTAATGTGGAGGAACACAAAAAAGAAGCTAAAATAGAAATTACTCCAATAATTACTGAAGAGACAGAACAAGGATTGAAACAAAATTCTTTAAATAATGATGACAATATTGATAACGTCAACGATAAGAAACAGGACATACAATCTGACAGCGAACAGAAAAATCTTATTAATTCTCACAATAATGATAATCTCTATAATTTTGAAAATATGGATTTGGAACCCAAGGATAATCTTAACTCTAACAATGTTAATTTAGAAGATACAAATGTAATTATCGGATATGATAATGTAGATAACTCTGGAAATATAAATAATCCTGCAGAGACTAATTTAAATCACCCACATATCAAAGGTGTTGAATCTACTTTAAATAAAACTCCAAATTCATTGGACTTGATAAAAGAAGAAGAAAAAACGGACAAGACAATTTCTGCCACTGATGACCAACTTGAAAGGAATACACAAGACGTAATTCTACTTACTTCCAAAGAGCCAATCTCCCAGACATCTTTTGATGAGGAAAATATAAATATTACCTCTAAAGATACAAATGATAATAATTCCGACGAAACCCATACTCAACTAAATAAATGTGAGGTACGCAACGATATACCCTTAATATTAGACGATGTTTTTGAAAATTCTTCCCATACTGGCTCAAACGATAATCGCGCTACAAATAGTATGGATTTAGAAACTGCTGCCATAACCATTCAAAAAGTTTTTAGATCGTTTCTTTTTAAAAGCAGAGCTTCAAATGACGAAGCTAATTCTATAGATGAAGATAACAAGGTAATGACATTTTATTTACATTTTATTGATTAAATCAATAAAATATATTCAACTTATTTTAAAACTTTCAGGAAGAAACTGGTTATACAAGTCCGAATATTAATAAAGAGAGAAGACCACTGGGCATTAATAGAATGGATACCATGTTACAAACAGTCAATGAAGAAAAATCATTATCATTATCGACTGATGACTCATCAACATTGTCGAGTGCTGCCACTATTATTCAAGCACACATTCGAGGCTTCTTAGTAAGAAATAAGCTAAACTCTAACAAAACCGTTTCGACGAATTCGTTATTAAATTCCGATGATCCCGTTACCGCATCAATGGAAAATGATCCTAATCAAAATCAATGTAATAATAAAACTGTCCTAAATATTCATATTGTCCCTGAAGGCGAAGTGCCTTTAAGTCGTGATGAAAGTATTATCACGTCTATGGATTTGTCATTAGACGGCAGCCCACCCTCGTCCATAAATTTACATCCCCTGGGTTATGACAAAAGTGAACCTAGAAAACAATTAAAGCGGGAAGATGCTATTCAATCTATTTCACCTCCCAGCAATAACAGTGGGAAACTCAGCGAGGACGTCGAATCAACTAAGGAATTGCTCATTAACGATGTGACGTCTGAGCATAAAACAAATGGTTATTCAATAGGCCAAATCGAACAACCTCATATTTCAATTAGTACCAATACTCCATTTGTTCAAAATAAATCTGATAACCCTGCGATAAATGGTGATCATGGTGTTGAAGTATCTAAAGTTGATGTTAAGCAGACAAGAAATTCTTTGACGAAAATGAATTCGGATGAAATGGATGTCGTGACTCCATTCACACAAGACGAAAATCAACATCTGCCAGATTCTAGCAATAACTCCAAATTAGTACATTCTGGCGAAATGCATGATGTTGTGCTCCCAACAAACGTGTCGCGCAGTAGCACATCAGTCGTCCGTGGTGAGTGAGGACATCTTCTATTATCAGGTGATAATTATTTCTGTCCTATCAAGGTCAATGCCTTATTTATAGATTCGTCGTAGCTTTTTGGTAGTCCTTCAGTTATATGTTTAGTTAATTTTTTTTTTTTAATGGAATACATGCCTATTACTTTTTATTATAAGTACAAATTGTTTAAGCGAGGTAGTTAAAATTAGACCTGAATGTGGATGCTTTTGTTTTGTATTTCTCCCTATGTTAAGTATCTTAAATAAAATTAAAGTTATTTTTTTTCTTTCAGAATTCAAGGCCGTACTCGTTTATTTTTTGCTTTGGAATAAATAAATCAAGATTTCTATTGTACACAATTTTTAGAGCAGGTGATGCACAAAAAAACAATTTTAATTATAATTTGTGATAAACTTATCTCTTCATAACACTGTCTGTGTCAGATATTTGTAAGCATTTATTGTTTTTGAATTACAATTAAAAAATGTTACTAATGATCATAATATATAACATTATATTGATAATATTTTCATTCCGCAACCTACTTGCTCTCATGTACCTGATTGCCTTTAAATAACAGTTTAGTGCGCGAAAAAACCATAAGCATCTATGTTATCATAAATATCTCGTAAAATTAAAACGTGGTTTTAACGCATGATTATTTTTTGCTTTTACTTGTTTATAATTGTCTTGTATATTTTTAACATACCACTTCTGTTTTGTGTTTATAGCGGATGCTATTATATGTGTATGTAATACTTATTTAGCTTTTATTATAAACAATATAATTATGTGTCCTCTTCTTTAAGAAGGCCTGAATAAAAATATTATATTATAACACTTATAATGAATGAGATGTGTAAAGAACTATTGATAATCCACGCTATTGTTTTACTATAAATTGTATAAATGGAAAATGGAATGTTGTGATAAATTCTAATATATAGTTTACGTACATGATGTTGCTAGTATCTGGCTGTTTTGCAGATGCAAAACAAAGGTGTCTGCGTAGATAATAATGAGATAACATCTAAATTTGTTTAAATATAATAAGACGTAAAGTTAAAAATTGGAGATATTTATGAGCACTATAGCTGCGTAGGAATTTCTAAATTCTTGTTGATATAATATTGAATATTTGGCATGTGTTAGATATATTTGAGTGAGTAGCTTGCGTGCAATATTGTGATTGTTAGATGTTTTCAATTATTTTTATAACTTAACTGCTGACGTGTATCTGATGCTGACTGTACTTTGCGATTAAAAATATATATGAAACTAAAATAAACTTTTATTTTGTATTTTTTTTTAAATAAAGCACCTTCCCTTTTATAGATTATGTGATCAGTCTTTTCACTGAAAAATTTAATATTATTAATTTAAGTACATACCTAATCCGTAACATCTTTTGTAAAATTGGTACATTATTATAATAATATAATCGAGAAAGTTGTGTCTTTATAAGAAGTAAATTTTGGGAGTACTACATAAGTAGATTTTGAAAAATTGCATGTTATCCTAAAATGCAGAATGGCAGATTTATTTTATTCTTCAAATAAGAGCAATAGCGCACTGTCGACCGGTCGCCCGGCGACTGAGTTGCCCGGCGACCAAAACATAGGCGACCAGGTCCGGGAGACCAAGTCGAGCGTAGTGTTTTTTTTATTACACAAGAATGTCTATGCGTTCCTTTGATAGACTTTGTGTCTTGTGTGTGTTGCCACTGCACGGTGAGTCGCCGAGTCGCTCGGGCGACTGGCGACTCAGTGCGTATGCTTCTATACAAACTATAGGAAGTCAACGGTCGCCGGCGACCGGTCGACACTGCGCAATGGGTCTAAACTGAAAGTAAGAAATTTAAAAAAAACAATCTATTGTCATTACTCATTATGGTATTTTTGCCTTCCCATTATAAGGGAGAATGAAGGAAAAAAAACATGGTATTCCACTCTTTTTTTTTAAGGTATTCAAAGTTGTTAAGGTAAACACTAAATAGTGAAAAGTATTTTTTTTATTCGATCCAAAAGATCGCATAGAAAATCCATTTTAAACTTCCGCGCTTAAATTAAAGAAAAACGCTGGACGCCATGTTTCGTGTGATAACGTCACCCCATTAGTAAACATAACATCTATAAACGACGCAGAGCTTAGTGAAAAGTAAATTTTTGCACTAAACATGAATTACTCTCTTAAAATATTTTATTTAAAGAATAATTTATGTAAAGAATAGTGGCAGAATTTCTTTGTTATTTAAACACAAGTTTTACTATTTACGTAATTTCGGTATCCATCATGGCGGAAACCGTTGTGCATGTTTGTATGACAGATTAAAAATTAAAATGAAATGAATTATAAGATTTATTCTTTGAAATTGTAAATTTAAATTGACATATTCTCATTAGTTAATATTAGTATATAGATTTGTTGTTAGTAGATTTTTTCTCACTTGTAAAATTCCCTGCTGGGCTGTATGGTTTGTATCTTCGCCTTTTCGATAGGATAATTAAAAAAAATAATTAAAAAACATTTGTCAACAATCAAAATGTCATGCCATTAGAAATAATCTGTAAATAGTAGCGTCTGAGCTTAAGACATAAGAATTTTAATAATTTGTTTCCGATATCTATTTGAAAGTTTTCGTATTTTTTATGCCGTTCTACATTACTGTAAAAATAGTAAGGTAAATAAATCTTGATGACTGATAAACATCATGCCGCTGCCACCTGCTTTAGCTGCTCGCCTTGCTAAAAGAGGTTTATTACAACCAAATTCAGATAAGAGTTTTGAGGCCGCAGCTTCACAAGTTAATGAAGAAATAATTGCGGAAGACTATGATAACAAACCAGAAGAACACCAAAAGAAAGAACAGTATTGGGAAGGGATCGAAGGTGTTAATGTCGACCCTATAAAGGGACACAGAGGTTGTCCAAACAAATATAACATTTATCACGAATGCTCTAAGTATTGCGTTAAACGATGGAAGCAAGGAAAAGTCTTACCTAGTGAAGAATACTTGGAAAATAAAGTAAAAGTTTTGGAATTGTGGCCTCTTCCGCCAGGATGGGAGGAAGTATATGATGAAGGATGTGGACAGCATTACTTTTGGAATGTACATAATAATCTAGTGTCATGGCTGCCACCGTCACATCCCCGTGCCGTGCCTTCTGAGAGTGCTGCTCACTTACGGGAAGAAAGACTTATGAAAGAAGGTGACGAAAGTGATGACAGCAGTGAAGTATCAGAGCAAGAAGTACCACAGCAAAACCACAAAGAAAGAAGGCGTGAAAGAAGAGAAAAGGACAAGGATATGGTACACCACAGGGACAAGAAAAGGTCAAGGGTCAAGGACAATGACTTGGATCCCATGGACCCTGCTGCATACTCTGATGTACCCCGGGGTAATTGGACCTCTGGCTTGGATACTCATGCCAAGACTGGAGTGGACACCACTGCTTCTGGTTCATTATATCAGATGCGTCCCTATCCGGCACCTGGTGCTATTTTAGCAGCAAATGCTAAACAACACTCACCACCAAATTCACCATAACTCTCGACTCTCAGTATTTTCTACTATATTTATAATAGCAAATTGACTGCGGCAATAAAATAAAGGAATATCCATTAGTGTGGTAGCTACAATTTTTAGCACCAGCAAAATGTTTGTGCACCACAGTCAATGTTAATTAAATTTTAATGTGTTTCAATAAAATGTGAAGAGAAAAATGAATTTTATTATAGTAATTCATTGAATTCTTGTTATCTACCAATAAACAATTAGTAGTGATACTGCAAGGTTTCAGTTTTTTCAATTTTTAGGGTGCTAGAACAATCTATTTTTATCAAAGATATTTAACCAAAAAATTTGTCAACAATTTTAAAGCACTTGTCCAAAACCAAAAGATTGTGTTTTATTCTTTAAGACAAGCTGCAAGGGCATAAGATGCAAGTCTCAGATATATTTTTGAATATTGGAGATATACATCAATTATAGGTAAAACAAACACACAAAAAATATCTTTTAAGGAGTCAGTATATTGTTTTAAGCCGTAAACGTGTATACATTAATTAATTAAATGCCTATTTAGCAAAATAATTAAGATCCATGTCACTATTATAATTATGCTGTGTTTAATACAACTTGTTTTATTTGTTACTTAACTTATAAAGTAAAATATTTATTTATACACAAAATAAGACACCTATGGTGAATAAACCCTGATTATTCTAGAACCAAACTAAACACCCATTTTCTCTAGTTGCCATTTAATTGTTTTGCACACATTCCCAACAGCAAATCATCTGCTGTTATCACTCCTATAGGCTTGTCATTTGATGTATCTGTAAAAGAAAACAAATTCATCTATCATCCATCATACACAGATTTAAATGTTTAATTTATATAAAAATAATGGTTATAAAAATGCTATAATTTTTTTTAGATAACAATATAACTATATATATGGAAATAGCGATATGTATTTAAAAAATGTAATGCAATATCCCCAAATGGAAAAACAGAGATGATTGTGTGACTGGTAAACAACCTCAGCTCGTCAGGGATATATTTTTTTATTTCATAGGTCCAGTAAAGATGTTAACAGGTCACCTGCTGGTAAGTGATCACTGCCATCCATGAGGCATTAACATCTACAATGCTGGGATTATGGATGTATTGCTAGCTCATCAAATCAGGAGGAGAGCGGGAAGGAAACGAATGGGAAGAGGAAAAGGGTATTAGGGTCAAGAGTACATTTACATACTAAATGTGATAGGGGACCACGCTCAAATTCCGGTACTGAGTAACTAATGTGACATGTTTCATACAGAAAATCTCAAATGGCATTGCCTGACCTGGTATTCGAAACCGTTGCTTCACAGATTGCAAGACATACTTAATGCCATAAAACATAGCGAAAATATGTCAAAAATAAATTAGCAGCCATTTGAAAAATATTGTGTAGCATTACCTGATTCAGTAACTATTACAAATGGTGCTATATCTAGTATTCTGGACACTGAGCCGAGTGTGGGTTCATCTGAAATGTTCACTTTGTAATATTTCTTGATGATAAACTTCTCTAGTGGTTCTGTTAAAGAACCTACGAGGTTCGCCAGTCTTTTACGCACGTTGTCGGAGTTAAATACACCAGTAATTGAACTGAAAAAAAAATATCATGGTATGTAAAATCTTTTCATACAAATAAGTTAATACACCCAACAGCCACATTCAAAGTCCTGACCGCGCACTAAGGTCTCGTCTCGTCTCGTGGATATTTCGGACTTACAGATTACGGATTTTAAGAGTTTTCGGACTCACAAACGCCCAGAAACAAATACCTGTGGATCACAAAAATATTTGTTTCGGTGCGGAGATCGAACCCGCGGCCTCACGTTCCACAGTCGGTGTCTAACCAACTGCGCCACTGAGGCTGTGCGTCTACGTCATATCCTTCGGGATAGCGATCACAGTACACGATGGTGGATTAAAATGCAGGTATTTATGTTGCGTTTCGGGTTCAGGCTGTGTAGGAATGTCCGATCTCGTGCAGGTCGCCACATTTGTGTTTAGGATATCCGAGCGACAGGCTATCATCACTCACTGGATATTCTACTAACATACAATCTGGTTATTCCATTACTTAAAAGCCATTGTTATCTATTTACGTTCTTTTTTTAATTTTTGTGCTCACCATTATTTACTGTACCCATTATTTACGATTGAAGCAGTAGCACCCACCGCATACATTTTGCTAAATAACATTTGCTTAGCTTCACTTAATTTTTTTAATACAAGTAATCACAACATTTGGTGTGGTCGCAAACAACACTTGAATACAATTCCTCTATTCTTTATGCGTAATTCCTCTATTCTTCGTGCATTAAGTGATCAAGGAAAAATATTACTATGTAAATGTATATTAGTAGGCACAGAAACAAGACAAACATTAGTATTTCAGATCATTTCATTTGTAATTTTAGATTGCACGAAAAATTTCGGCATGTCACTGTGTTTGACATGGTGCGAAAAATGTCATTAATTATATTTTTTATTAATGGCACACTTCGTTTATAACATGGTATAACTGGATTTAAAAAGTAGTTTTGTAGTTTTGGTATTAAATCTATGGTTAATCTATGATTGAATGTATTGTGATAGTTTTACTTACGTTAATTTCGATAGAACACAGCATATAGAAAAGTAACTGTACCTACTGGACTTTATCAGCCCATAATGGCCCACTGCTGAGCACGTAAGTTATTTTTATTGTTTAGGTCCGGCAAACGAGCAAAGAGGTCACTATGAACATCCACAACGCTGGGTCATGGATGAGTTGCCGGCCCGATTGGGAGGGGAGCGGGAAGGAAAAAGGATGGGAATAGGAAAGGGGCATTGGGCATCCGGCAATCTCACTCACCGAACGAAAGGCGGCAATGAAGCTGTCGCTTCACGTCGATTTCCTGTGAGACAGTGGTACCGCCCCGGATGGGCCTGCCCATTCATCATGTCACCCAGTCATGACTGACAACAGCGTGGTTCTACCACTTCGAAAGTCTTTTTAAAGCGAGAGTTCGACCGAGGCTATAGTTCACAATACAGGCATAGTATGCGTTATTGGACTTTACATATAGAATTAAATCTTAAATCTTACCCGTTATCATCCACGATGGCCAATACGGGTGCCTTAGTTTGACGCAGCGTCGACAAAGCCTCGGTCGTCGTGCTCTTGTGGGATAAAGCTGGAACGGGCTGAACAATTTCTTTCTTCAATGGATTCTCCCACCATCTGATAAGTTATATTAATACTCTTATATTTCATAGAATTGTCAACAGTGATTCTATGTGCGTGTGGTGAAATTTTAACTACAAATAACAATTTTAAAATATCTATTTAACCTAAGCATTTAACGCATTGTTTGAGGTATGTTTGCGTAATATAAACAACAAGCAAGCAAGCAACATATTCATATGTCCAATAAAATGTGAAGAGAAAAAAAAAATATTTTGACAACAGCATGAAAACAACGCATTCGGACGCCAAAAGATCATAGACAATCTACAACAGACGTTAAGTGGTATATGCATGTAGAAATAAATTCTCAGTAACATTAGCGAAAGAGAACCAATTTTGTTTAAGTAGATATATTCTATTTAAAAATTTACAAGTATCGAAACTGTTTAGGAATATTCAAATTGTTTTAAATTTTAAGGGATATCTAATAACCGAGTTAAGTATAGGTACATATTATTGATAAATATTTTTATTAACAGACAATAAATTATTTAAATATGTATTCAACTTGTGAATTGTTATTCAGTAACCAAATAACGATGTTAACTTCTGTTGTATTTATGTATCATAATAAATTTACCCAGCAGTAACATACATACATACGTCCTGACATCACACTAAGATCTAGTGTTATGTCGTGGGTATCAGAAGCTGAGAGACTTCTCGGTCTCACAAACACGATAATGATATGTCTCATAATGATTTTTTTATATTAAATTAAATCATTTAAAAAAATGTAATATAAATTAATGGACCTTAAGGAACGTGCAAGTTTCAATAGAATTTATTTGTGTCTGTATCAGGCCTGCCGCCACCTTAGGTTAATGAGTCGAAATCATTTTACGCCGTTATCTAATATTGATAGTGTATTAGCAAAATACTTATATAGATAACCAAAAAGATTATGCTATCGTATCTGTGAGTCGTGAGGATATTATTATGAACTCATTACGAACAAAAAATATGATGCGATAACTTTTTCACCCACATTAAAATTAATTTGCGTAATGTCGCAATAATATAGACATTTTAGATTTCTGCTTTAATATCAATGGAGTAATATTTATGATATGATCCGGTGACGGGAAAACTGCTACATACAGTAAGATTTCCTTCTATTTATTCTTGAAAGATGAACTACTGTTATAAATTATATTCCTTATGTGACGGTTATTCCTGTTAGGTATGTTTGATGTTTCACTTTCCTTATGTAGAAGTTGGGGACGCGACATTAAATTACAGCACGATCGCCGTGACTTAACGAGTACAGTAAAACTAAAAACGAGTTAAAGACAGATACAAAACAAAATACATAATATAATAAAAATATTTTAGTTAACATTTTGCGACTGCCTCAGTGGTGCAGTTGTACTACGGTATGATTGCAAAGCTGAGGTGTCGGGTTCGAATTCCGGGTCGGGCAAACTGATATTGGATTTTTCTATTAATTATCAACCCGGTTTTTTTTTTAATTGCATAGGTCCGGCAAACGAGCAAACAGGTCACCGATGTTAAGTGATCACTGCCGCCATTGAAAATCCACAACACTGGTTCATGAATGTGTTGCTGGCCCAATTGGGAGTCTACCACTTGCGAGTCAGGAATTTGTGCCCGATATGGCGATACGTTCGCCTCCTATGACATCGTGTTTGTATGTATATAACAAAAACTATACAACTATTAATTTTAATAAATACTTAATTCCCTATTACGTTATAGAATAACAAATCGATTGTTTGAATAAATATTAATATTTTAGGAAAATAATTCTACAATTTGGTCTTGGCACCCCGCAATATAGTAAGGTAGAAGGTAATTAAATAAGTGAAACTTACGATAAATCTCTTTTAACCGTTGGCTTGAAGTGCCTGGCCTCCATCCATTGATCGGAGATAAACTTTGTCATGTAATTGCGGATATTGTCCGGCAGAAGTACGACGCATTTTTGGCCTTCTTTTAGTGACTTCGCTACTTGAATAGCACCCCACATAGCCGAACCGCTACTTCCACCTGGATAATATAAAATATAAAAACGATCTTTATAATTATTGTATGTGAACAATGAGATAGATAAGGGATCTTCCTACAAGGAAGCGTTAAAATTATACCAAACTATGACTTGCCTGTCGTAGAAAGAGTTTTTGAGGTAGAAAGTGAAAAAAAAGTGGGTGCACTTTGGGGTCAGCGTGCCCTCACCGAAAATAACCTCTCGTTAAAAAAGGAATATTTTAGACTTGCTCCTTATCACATATTGGCATGAATATTAACTCTGTGTTTTGTGGGTGATTCTAGTGGTATCATGTATGTAAAAGTACGCTCTTAGCTTCGGTCTTATGCATAGAGAGATCTAAAACCGATTTTAGTCATCGAATGTTTTGTTTTCTTCTTCTTTTTCTGTCAAACTGAATTCTAAAGTCGTTCGAAAGAGACAAAACATTTGAGAACTAAAATAGGTTTAAAATCTGTGTATGGATAAGGCCGATAGACTCCTGTTTGCCTACCTGCTTCTGGAAATTGGTAAATAGAAGGTATATAACTTTACCGCACAGAAGTCCTTCATCCTTGATGAGTCTACGAGCCATCTCCAAGGAACCTTTGTCCTCACTTTTAACCCATTTATCCACCACACTCCGGTCCAGAACTTTAGGGAGGAAGTCGTAGCCGATGCCCTCCACCTTTTGCGCAAAAACAAACCAAATGATAAGGATTACAGTTCATGGACACTGGATAGATGATGTAATCAATATTTTGATACGTTTTTCCCCGATTAAAGCGGTTTGTTTTAGTTTGCGAGTTGGCAACTTGGCCTTGACCGCAAACATGATTTTTCAAGTTTGGAGTATTTGCGTTTTAATACAAAGGTGAATAAAAAATCTAAATTGAAATACTGAATTAATAAGTTTTTTCAGTCTGTAGTTTTGTCACATTAAATTGTAAAGCATATTATGAAGCGTATTTTGCAAATAATTTGTATAATTTTACGACAGACCACCACACTAAGAAATATCCAATAATAAGAAATACCCAAAGAAATTACACTAGAAGAAGATACTCAACATGATATTCAGGTTTTGGACTCATATGGCTTGTGTTCTGTCAGTAGCATTATAGAGCATTCAAATGCCTCAGTGGCGTAATTGTACTACGCTATGATTGGAATCCGACGTCTTCTCGTCCAAAATACCTCAGTGCCTCAAATCGAAAGTCTTCGATAGTTGTGTTGCCAGTGATGACATACGGCACCGAGACGTGGCCTCTTACTATGGATGGGCCTTATTAGGAGGCTCAAAGCCACTCAACGAGCTATGGAGAGGGCTATGCTCGAGGTTTACTGGGAGAGGCCTTTGTTCAGCAGTGGACTTCCTTTAGCTGATGGATTGGATTGGATTGGATGATTGGAAAGCTGAGGTCGAATCCCGGATCGGGCGTAGTGATATTCGATAATTTTATTCATTGTCAGTCAGGAGTCAGGAATTTGTGCCTGATATGGCGATAGACTCGCTCCCTGTCGCATCATGGGACGGAACACTAATGGCGAAACGTGAGCACTAAGGTTAGGTGTCTTGATTGCACCTCTACCTACCCCTTTTTATGTATTAATGCATTCCTGTGCAAATTCTATAAATTATACAAAACCATTAAAAGAAATATGTATGCCAATCATTGACATACATATATATACATGGAAAGGGCGGAAAGTGTTTTTCGTGGTGCGGCGCGGCGTTCCAGTGCATCTCCAGTGGAACGTTACATAAATTAGTCGTCGCTCGCAACGATTTTGAAAATGCTTGCTTGTATTACGACAGAGAGTTAAACAAAATTAAAGATTAAAGTCGTATTACCGTTAAAACGAAATTTATTAGATTAAGTTAATATTTATTGGAGCGCGATTTTCACGGTCATCTTAGTTTTTAAATCAATGACGCCAATCAAACAAAACTTAAATGCATACATTCTTAAAATTATTACATCAAAAAGTGTTGGAATAAACATATAACATAAGACAAACATAATATTACTGATGAAAATTAGAATAGATATTATTTTACATCATGTTTCGCATAGTCGATTAAACGTAATTAAGCTGAGTATCTTTTTCATAACAAGTAACCATTCTGACGATAACTTGTGTTTATATTGAATGGGCGCTGAGCGTGGAATAATTACGACCATGCAATGTTTGCATTCATAACACGGCACGTGGAATGTCGTTTATTCTTAATGTAGGTACATCCATATGCATAACAAAGAGCGCACACAATGTGCGGTTTTTGGTGTTGATCTATAATCGTGAACACAAAAAGAAATCTCATTGTGAGATCTTACGCATTACATTATCAGCGTTTTATCCACGTGTTGGTTACATAATATTCAAAACGGCAATTCCTTTAGCTAAGTTGCATGCGACAATAGAAATTTTATAATCTAATCTCGATAACATTTTATCAATTGACATTTATCCTTAGATTTATCCTCTTTTTTTTTAAACAAAAAAGAAAATTTCAGCATAAAAAACAAAATCTTTAACATCAAATAAAGGATCAAATTCCTGATTTTTTTTAGATACTGGATCTTTGAAAGCATGTACACAAAGCTGCGAATTAGCGCGATGTGTGAATTCACAACGCAGAAACCTGCGATGCTATTTCGTGTGGCAAGGAGTCTCCCTCCCACGATTCTGGTGACCATTCCTTCGACGCTTATTGCTAGGGTGATTCAGGAAAAACAAAGAAGCAGGAATGTGCAATGCGAATCAATTCGCAAATTCTTGCGATGCGTCGTCGTCGCATCGCAGTTTTGTGTAGAACCCTGAACTAGAGCAAGCCGTATAGAAACTATAATTATGGTGACCGTCCTAAAAAATATTCAGTGGCAGCCGGATATAAAACCATAAAAAAACATGCGCATGAAATTAGGCATGTTTTATATAATGAACAATTTATTCGTATTAAATGTACGAAATGTGAACATAATAAGGACGGCTGAACGTAATTGGCTGTAAGCACGACTACATGTTTAAAATAAAATATAATCAAAGCCGTGCACGTTTCGTTAGCTTTATGTTATTATCTATATATATAAAAGAAAGTCGTGTTAAAAGTTACACTATTTATAACTCAAGAACGGCTTTACCGATATGGCTGAAAATTGGTGAGGAGGTAGCTTAGAGCCAGGAGACGGACATAGGCTACTTTTTTTGTGAAGAAAAGGCTTGAAGGGGTTGTAATAAGGGATGAAAGTATGTATGGAAAAATCTAAACCGTTAAAGTTAAGATGTTAAACTTGGCACTTTAGTTACTCATTTAAAAATAAAAATATATTAATTAACCCTAAAGGGGTTAAAATAAGGGTTGGAATTTTATATGCAAAATCGAAGAAGCTATTTCTATAAAAAATATATATTTCCGCTCCTTATTACAAACAAAAAATGATGGCTTACAATAATTTTGGAAGAACATCATTACGGGGGTAAAATAAGGGTAGAAATGTTGTGCGGAAAATCAAAACCGCTAAAGCTATTGATATAAAAGCTTATAATTTGACACCAGTAACGAAAAATAATGTGCACTATAAAAACATCTTAGGTAATGCATACATAAACACACGCCTTTTTCCCAGAAGGGGTAGGCAGAAGTGCTACCAGAACACCCAAGACGAAAAGGGGTTTGTTTTGACGAACATTCTTAGCGCTGCTTCAGGTAGGAATTAAACAACAGAAATCACCAAGAAGGGAAAAACGTTATGACTATTGCATTGTTTACATTTGAGAAATAAGTAGTTTACTATACATCAAAAAATCAATTTCGTAGTCAGAATTTTGGCTGAGCGGAAAGTTTTAGCAGGAATTTTGCAAAGTATTTGTGTTTGCGTATTTTTTAAATGATATTCATCGTATTATCGTGTTTATATAAGGCCTATCTACAAAATAAAAGCAATTCCAAAAAAATGTCAACATGCCTATTTAGGCATTAAGGGATGAAATGGGATAAAGTGGGACGAACGCGATGAGACCGATCGGGTCCGGATTGCATTCGATGGGAAATAATGGGACGGGATGTAACAGAAAGAAAAGGAGCCAGATGAGATGGGATGGGATACGATAGGAAAAGGGATAGTAGGTACTTAGGTTGAGTTCAGGAGTACAAAAGTTTGAACGGGAATAAGATATTTCTGGATTGGAGTGGAGTCTAAACATCTAAGCACCCAGGCGAAGCTGGGCCGGGCCGCTAGTAATTTCATAAAAAAACAACTTTAAGTATTGCAATACCAATTTAAGTTATAACGATGTACCGCCACGGACGACGAATATGTTTTGATATGCAGTGCAATATATTTTAGCCATTCACGGCGCGAGTCCCTCACGTGCGACCTTATTCAACTGCTTTTCATTATGTTGTATGGGTCACTGTTGAAACTCGAAATATAATTGCATGGATCCGTTGCAGTTGTATTTTAAAAGTATACATAAGGTAACGGGACTACATTTTCTGGTATTTACAATCGCTTTCAGTCACTTTCGGATGGCAGTGCAAAAGTGACCTAAACTGACGAGAAATCCCGGTAGGATAGACTGCTTTCCTCCGTCGTCCTCAAAATGCCATTACAACATATAGCTGTTATAACTACATATATATTTGGTATTCCCGAAAAAAAAAACAACTTACCTCATATATTTGGACATCAGTTTTATTCAGGTCTTCCGGTTCGGCTAAGATTGAGCCGTACGGATCGACGCCAACCACGATGCACTTGGGGCATCGTTCTTTGATTTTGTGTCCTATACCGGAGATGGTCCCGCTGGTGCCAGCACCCATCACCACCATATCCACGTCATCGTCTAGAGACCAGAGGATTTCCTCCGCAGTACCGTCGTAGTGCGCCAGAGGGTTGCACGGGTTGTTATACTGTTGGGAGCACGTTACCAACATGGCATTAAATGATTAAAAAAAAAAATCGGCAGGTCTATGGGGGGTCTATAGTCACCACGGGGGCAAATTATAAAAAATAATTTTTAAGATTTTATTTGATTAAAAAACACTTGCCAGTTCAGTAAACTTACATTATTGAATTCTAATAATCCTTTCAAAGAAATCATAACACATCACGCGGTTCGGAATATTACGTAAAAGATATAATACGCCTACAACTAGACTTCATTGTTTTACTGCTTATGTCCATAATATGCTATAAAATGTAGGTTCTTAACGAGTTCATGTTTTTTGTTTAGATGCTGTTAGTTTTTTTTTTTATCTTAGGTCTGATTTGCATTCATAATAGGTATAAGGCAGTGCTGTTTAAATGATGTTAAATATAATTTAGGATATATTAAGACAAACATTTATGTATGTGAGATATGTGTTTTATATACAAATACTAAATACATAATAACAAGATATAGATTTAAACAATACATAACACTTCTGCACAACTTATGTGTAATTTTGTTCTAGAGCATGCAAGAATCTCAAACAGTTGTTGTTTTCAAGTTTTTATTTCACAGTAATTTATGTAAAAAGCAATGTTCTTAACCTTGCTGTCAGTACAAAAAACATGAGGTTGTCATTGATACAAACTACAAAGTACTTATTTATTATTTATTTATTCATACCGTTATGAAGCTGTTATTGTTTAAATTAATGAAAAAAATTATAAGTGGAAAAATTGCAAATAATAATTTAATTGACTGGCTCTATGTGGACAATTTCATCACTTATTTATGCATTACAAACATTTTCTAGAATTTATAAGCGATGGGATTTTCTTTTTATTAATCCTTAACCGTGTATTTTTTCAAAAGGATTAAGATCTCCCATAAGGGAGGGTGTTTTTTTATTAATCCTTAACCATGTATTTTTTCAAAAGGCCTAAGATCTCCCACAGTTAAATGCAAGCTGATGAATTAGAACATTAAATAATTACCTGATCTAAAAGAACACCATCTGGTATTTCTTTAGAGAGGCGACGTGCAACCATAATATTACTTTCAGGTGAATCCGATGCTGCTTCCGTTGGTGTCCTGATGATCTCCGCACCCAATGCAATAAGTGTGTTTACCTTTTCATCAGACATTTTTTCCGGTAATACAATTATGCACCTATAACCTGTGGATGACATTAATTATGTTTTTGTAAAACCATTATGAGACCATTACTGAAAAAGCCAAAACGGCCTAATCTTGCAGAATTTCTTCCGGGGTAGGCCATTATTGCACTGTTGGCCTCATATACTTTTATTCTCTCATTGTAATATCTAATTGAGTACTGTAAGGAACTTACCTCGAACAGCTGAAGCAAGAGCAAGTCCAATTCCGGTATTTCCAGATGTGGGCTCAATTATCACTGACTTTCCCGGTGTTAAAATACCTCTTTTTTCAGCATCAATTACCATCCTGTATGCTATGCGGTCCTTCACAGAACCACCTGGATTTAGGAACTCACATTTGGCAACTAAAATAGAGAAATCACATATTATCTATAATATAAAAAAAAATGAGTTCTATAATTAATTAAAATGAAAATTAAATTTAAAATTAATCTAAAATTATATATGCCATAGTTTTAGTAAATCTGTATGGGATATTGTATCAACAACTTAATCTTTAAATGAAGTTGTAGTTTTCTCTGATATCTATGATTATTAACCAATAATAATACTAATATCAAAAGCATTTTTTTTATTGAAAATAAAAAAATCTTGGGTACTACTAAACAATGACATAGTTAAAAAAGGTAGGAAATTAATGTTAAATTTTTATTTTAATACATACACATATCACATTGAATGCCTTCTTGTTTTGGTATATTTGTGAGTTTTACCAGTGGTGTATTACCAATCGCGTGGAGAATATCTGGATGAACTTTTTGATTTCTGTCTCTAAAAATGAAATAGTGTCATTATATACTTTTTCATATATTTTTTAAAGAAAATTTAATGTATTAAATTAGTAAAAATTACTAAAATTGTGTACTTACAACACTTTTATAATATGCGACATATCCTTGAGGTCAAAAAAATCCCCTGCTGAACCATTTGTACCATTACTAACTTCCACATGGTTAGACATTATTAGAATTGATAAACTTAGCCCTTAGGTGTTATAAATAAAAAGTAATAGTTATCAAACACAAGACACGTTTTACGACTTCAAAAGGTTTTAATTCACAAACTAAATTTTACAGGAAAAAGTGAAACCAAACAAATAAAAATAACAGTGGCGCACGATCGCCTTGCCGGGTTGCACAGCCACAGACTATTTTAAATTTAGTTCAAACTTCAGTTTGCCTACACTCCTCGCCAGATAAGTGTGTACGCGACGGAGGCGCTTTTAATGTTGCAAGGTTTAAGAAAATTATGAACTCCATAAAAATGGGAATTGTGGTACTTTTGGTACAATTGGAGTAACTCTTTTATCACGCAGTCGGCAGTTTGTGATACAAATCTAATGTCTGATTAAATAATATATGTTAGAAATATAAGTAATTTACCTAGTTTTAATTACTTTTTAGTCACATTTAATTAGTATGTAAAGCTCGTGGAATTGTCTAAGCCGCCAATATGTCAAAGTTATTTTCTCAACAACAGTGAATTGAAAATTGACAAAATTGTCTTTAATTGAGTATTTTTCGGGGGAAAATCTATAAATGTAAAAACAATGAATCTAAATGGTATAGTATTAACCAATGAGAATATGTTAATTAAAATTTACGATTTCAAAGAATACATTTTATAATTTATTTTAATAATTCAAATTTGGAATTATTTAACACCATGATGGAAACCGAAATTACGTAAATCTGCTAGTAAATAGTAAGACTTGTATGTTAAACAACGGAGTTCTGACATTTTTCTTCCCATACATTATTTTGTAAATAAAATATTATAAGAGAGTAACTCATATTTATTGCAAAAATGCACTTGTCAATAAGCACTGCGTCGTTTATAGAGGTTATGTTTACTAGCGCAGTGACGTTGTCACACGAAACATGGCGTCTAGCGTTTCTTACATTTACGCGCGTATTAAAATGTTAATTTCAAACAGATTTTTAGAGGAGTTATCGATCGAATAAAAATTTTATACTTTTTTGATTAGTTTGTTTTTACATTAGGAACAACTTAGAATACTTTGAGAAAAAGAGTGGAATACCCTATGGTAAATCTATGAGTTAATCCATTAAGTCGGCAACATTCTATGACGTCAACATTGTTTCCAATTTTGATCGCGCGCAGACTTAGGTCCCATTCGCATGGGAGCTTAAAAAGCGTTACGTTAAAACCTGACGTTGACGCTTTTTTACCGTTCCCAATATTTGTGTTCATATGAACGCTAAATAATCATTGTGAATCGTACTCGATACGGTATGCACGTAAAGGATGGATTCAAATTCGAAATTATTGGTACCTAATACCCATTACCCAAGTACCCTGAATCGACGAGAACACATGAAGAGGTTGATGAAAGTGGATGAAGCGAAATAAATATGTCAGTATCGAGCAAAGTGGCGATCCATGGTCTCTGCCTATCTCTATGGGATGCAGGCGTGACGATTATATATGTATGTAAAACCCATTTCGAGAAGACAGGAAAGGAAAATTAAATCATATTGGGTACATTCCATAAATGATCAAAGATCGTTTCGTTCCTATACGGTATAGGTTGAGATTTAACCATATCAACACTCAAGACTCGATCTTAGTGTGGGGTCAGTATTATGTATGTGACTGTTGGGTGTATATATTTAACAATACGGAATCGAGCAAGTCCAAATCATTGTAAATGGCGCGCACGGAATAATACAACACGTGCATATGCGTCTCCAGCACACAACCAACTGACTGCAGCGCCGGCGCTTTACTAACTCCCGTCTGAACAAAAACACGGACATCCATTTGCTCCATTCATTTAACGTCCAACGCTCAACGTCGAAAATCTGACAGCGCTCGATAAAAAAGCGTCGCGTTTTAAAATCGCCTTCGTATGAATAAACTAACGGATTTATATTTGTTTCTTTTTTAACGTTTTTATAACGCGCGTTGAAATAGCGCCCGTGCGAATAGGGCCTTACCGGGGAGCGGTCTACAGTTGACACTGTTGTATAAGTACTCAACAGTGGCCTACACAATGAATAAAGAATAAAGAGCATATAGCATGACATGGGGCACTTTGAATGACTAAAATGGTGGCGACTGACAACACAGTCGAAATAAAAACATAACAAAGAAACTAATAAATGAAGATAACAAACGAGAATAGTAATAAATTAGTCTAAACTCTTTAATGGTGAAGTTTTATATAAACCGATTGACAAAGCATGCAGCAGTAGCCATCTGCCATGGACGTAATATAATACGTCCATGGCAACAGCCCGCAGGTCGTGAGGCGGTCTCCCGGCTCAGTGTCAGCTATAGTTTTCAGTAATAATTAATAGTCTATGCTCAGTGTGGTCAGTGAACGAAATATTAAACCATAATCATTGGTTGTCACCATTAAATAATAAAGAGGTTACCTCACAAAAGTAGCTATACAATCAAGTTATAGTGTAAGGGGTTTCGACGCGGAATTGTACATTTATAGTCTGTCGATTAAATGTGTTTACATGGCATTTTATAGTATTTTTTTGAAATCGGGTGCTGGCAATTCACCTATCTGTACTACTTAGCCGATTTATAGTTCAACTAAACAGATTTGATACTTACAATTTTTTTATATATTTAATGTACTCAATATTTAATATAAATAAATATATTTTAGGTCTGTCTCGTGTAGTCAGAAGTAAGTCATGTCAAGTGTTGAATATTTATATGATGATTTTGATTATGATTCATAATAAATATCATACACTTTGATTTTATATATTATGTGACTATGTTATCGTGGCGGAGCCGCCGCCATTTTAATCAGTCGAAGCGCCGCATGTCACGTGACCATAATATTCTATAATTACTAGTGGCAACTCACTAGACAGCGTAGGGTATTTTTAATAATTGCCCCTCAATTAATCTGGGTATAAAACTGTATTGTAAGTGTTAGCCCATATTTCTAGTGTTAATATTTCTTTGAAATGCTAAGTTTTAAAATAACGATTTTATCAACTTCAAAAAATTAGCTTGTTTGCATAAAGTATTAATAATATAGAGGGAGCGCTAACTTAAAAAAAACATAGATAATAATGGTGGTACCGGGCCTCTTATTCTTAGCTTACATTTGACTGGTTGACCAACATGCATGAATTAGGTATTTGAAAAAGAAAAAGAAAAAATAATTTAGTGCTATTGAATTCCACTCAAACTCGTATTAGACTGATAAAATTAAATATACTTTCAGTTACTAATGGAATATACTCGTAAAGCAATTTTTTGTTAAATAAATAGTTCAATTTTCAGCAATATAGCAGTGCTACCAACATTAGGAATAAAAAAAATCTACGTTTTTAAAGATGCAAATGTATGACAGCGCTACCTCTATAATATTAATTCGCTTAGGTATAAAGGTACATCATCCTTTAGATGGGCAGTAATTTTACTATCGTATCGGGATATTTTTGTCCAGTAGGTCTATTGGCAGCACGTCCGTGTTATCCTAGGTTGCATTACAAAATATCTAAGTACTACAAACATATTTAACCTACTTACGATTTCGTCGATTGTAATAATACGAAGTTTTCGAGATCTTTGGCCAAAAGTTAAGTACATACATAAATATAATAAATTACCTATAGTGCGTGGTGGCCTGTTGGTAACGGATCAGACGCAACTGCCAACATATTCACGGTGGTCGTCGGTTCAAAACCCAGGACACACCTTTGATTTTTCGGAGTTATGTGTGTATTGAAAGTCAATCACCACGCACTATAACGATGAAGGAAAACATTGTGAGGAAACCTGCATACCATGTAATGTACTGCGATTCGAAATAATTTCTATGGTATGTCAAAGTCCGCCAAGTGTCAACCCGCATTAGGCTAGCATGGTGAACTATATGCCTAACCACTCTTAATCGTACTCTCGATTGTAGAGGAGGCCCGTGCCCTGCAGTGGGACGTATATGGGCTGATAGAGATAAAGGTACCTATATTTCTCCGAGTATTTACTTATTTTAATGGAAAATAAAACCAGAATTATTTGGATCTTATATTTTTAATTATTTCAAATTCATTTTTAACGCCCTTATTCAAATAATGTATGCTTAATTTACACCTATTATTAGTTTTAATTAGTTATTGTTACTGGTGATATAAATATACGATAAGGGGAATATTAAATAATTTGACACATTATGATTATGTAAATAAAGTTTAGTAAAATTAAATCCGAGTAGTTTATACTTTGTCATTTTTTTCCAAGATTAAAAGTATTTGGTTAGGTTCTTGTTGTCATATAGGTAGGTATCTAAGTATAATATAGATCTGCGTAGCATATTCGTCGATATAATCCATCATTCAGGTACAAATATTTCATTATAATTTATTTTGGTGCTCAATTATGTAATCCAATACATGATCAGGTGTAATAATGCCTTTTGGTATATATCCTGGAAATAAAAAAGAAATAACAATTTAGATATTTTTGTAATTAATATGAGCTGTAAAATTATAAATATTAAATAAAAATAAATAAATAATAAGGTGTAATAGTTGAAAATTACCCTTCAGATCGTTCTTATTATTTCTGTTGTAATACGCTTCGACGACAATCACAAAAGGCGTTATGTCGAGAATTCGTGAAGCTAGCCCGATGGTTGGGTTTCCTCTGTTCTCCACTATCTTGTAGTAGGTTTTGATGAGATGTCGATTTACAGGCTCTTTGAAATCGAGGTGACCAGATTTCTTCGGATTTGTGGCTTCTGATCTTAGGCTGTTTTTGGTTATAACTCCTTTGAAAAATCTGAGGAGAAAATGAACATACCAAGTAAATATTGCTATTTGAAACTAAACGTAGAGTTGCTTATTAAGTTGAGAAAGATTAAAATAAAATATAAATTAATATTGAACACATACCCCTCATCGTTGACCACTAGAGCCACATCGCTCTCTGACCCCATGGCAGCAAGAGCATCTATGCACGAGGTTTTTTCTTTTATTTTTGGCACTGATCGCTTTATTGTCAAGTTCGAAATACATCGGTCCCACCACCTGCAATAAAAACGCAGAATAAAATTATTTATGTAGATTCATAATAATTACCAAACATATACATGTATACCTAAACGTACAAAAAAGTGCTTTGTATCTATTTAAATTTTAGAGAAGCATCATGAATTTAAGTTTATTAATAGGTTTAGTTCTAGGACTAGGGCATTCATTACAACTAAAATACGACACTATGGCGGTTAATTCTTATTGGTGTTAAGCTTTCTATGAACTTACGAACAAAATAACATTTACATAAATTCACGTTCAGGTGGCTCCTTAAACAGATGTGCTTCCATCCACTGGTCTGTGACGAATTTGGTCATGTAATTGCGAATGCCGTCGGGTAGAATAACCACCACTTGTTTTCCAACTCCAAGATTTAGTTTCCTCACAGCTCTTATTGCTGATATCATAGCCGCTCCGCTACTACCACCTGACGAAGAAATTGTTTAAAGAGTAATAAAATTACTTCGGTACTAGGTTAAAAAAAAAATTTTGTGACTGTCTTCAATGATCGAAAAAATACCTTGTTCTTGTATGTGACTCTACCACATACATATACTTGCTTTTTTAAATGCTACAGTAGTCACTTCTGATGGGTTAGGTTGATCTATTTATGATACTATTCCCTCAGAGAGCCAACAATAGCTTTGTTTTAATGTTAAGACTGTGTATACCACAGCTTTGTACTCTAGAGTACTTAGAACATGTGCGTTATATAACAAAATTAATACTTTCGTGTCACGTAATTCTGCTCCGTATGATAAAGCCAAGTGCTTTATATGCTCTAGCAGACGGAGGTCACATGTGCATGAAAATTAAGTTCACTATCCAGGGTTATACCTAAATCTCGATTCAAAGTGACCCGTTCTAACACCACTCCTCCCACATCGCATGCACTTATGATGGACCTTTGGGCACGAGTTAAACTAATAATTTGACATTTGGTATTAATTAAGGGTCATTTGTGGGTTTCACTCCATTTAGAGACTGAATTTATATCATCCTGTAATTCTCTACAGTCTTCATGGTTTGCGATTAGCAAGAATATCTTAAAAACATTTTACAATTTAGCAATAACAGAACGTACTTCGATAGGTCTAAAATTTTAGATTTCTCTAGAAGAGCCATTTTTAGGTTTGGAGTGACTATGGAGATTTTCCAACTATCTGGATACACATCCTGGTTTAAGGAAAGGTAAAAAAATAGTAAGTGACGCTTCTAATGCAGGAATACAGTCTTTAACTACATATGTACGCAGGAATAGCGTCTGGTACAGGTGCGGCAGATGCTTTGAGTTTTCGTACAGCATATACCACATCTGACTCATTAATATGTCTGACGCTTATTTGTAACGGGTTTATTTGATCTTTCAATGTACACTCTATCTGTTCTACTTCTAACGCCGGGGGTTCATAATGAAAAACCGACTTGAAATACTGGACGAGTGAATCCACAGTCTCCTGGCCGCAGGCCGACAAGTTTCATATCCCATAATGTAAATTAATTGTTGCATTACCTCTCCGGCTCCGTTTGTCTTTAATATAATTCCAAAACCTTGTTGGATTCCTGCATATATCTTATTCATGATAGTCTACTTCTAGTACTTGTATAAAAATATGCATAAATACTTACCGCATAATAAGCCCTCCTTTCTTATTAGCTCTCGCGACATGTTGAAAGAGTCGTAGTCGTTAGGGTGTTCAATCATATCACATAGCGACTTGTCCAGAACATCGGGCACGAAGTCGCCACCAATACCTTCCACCTGAGAACAATTAATGTCAAGAAGATTTTTGGACTTGTAACACAACACAGGGACTTTTGGCGGGAATTTTGACAGTGTGGTCGATTAATTTTTCAATAATAATTATTGTTGATAATAAATCGTTTAATTGGTCCCACACAATTATTAGTCTAAAATTTGGTTATTATTAGGCATTTACTTATCAGTGGACCTAATAATTAAAATAATATGACTTTTCCTTTGATCAACTTCAATAATGGGTGACGATAACAATGGTTCGAATTACATATCTACGAGAAGTAGTTCTTTGAGTGAGCAAGAGATGATTGAACTTGAAATGGAGACTAACAATGTAATGGATACTGAAGTTACTATACAATCTGAAGGTGCCTATGATGATATTATAAGGTCAGAGAAGAGGACGAGGTCAGACGATGAAAGTGAGTGGAATTTAGTCAAAGGCAAAGGGAAGAAATTAAAACCAGCGACTGTAAAAATTGAAATTTACATTTCATGTAGTGATCCAATGCCGAAACAGTTCGCACTGGCCAGACTATTCAAGGAAAATGGGATTACGGACATAGAACGGGTGAAGTATATTAACCCTTTCAAAGTACGGCTAGATTTACAAACTGAGGAGAGTGCGCCGATACTGAAGAATAGTAAACTATTTTCAGAGAAAGGTTGGAGAATTCAACGAGCATTGGAAAAAAATCTTTCCTACGGTGTTATGAAAAATGTGGATTTGGATATAAGCGATGAAGATATATTGAAGCAAATATCGTGTCCGGAGCCCTTTGAATTAATTTCAATATTTCGTTTAAATAGACGAAGTGAAACGGATGGTTGGGTACGAAGTGAGTCTATCCGTCTTTGTTTCAGAGGCTCCTCCTTACCGAGTTATATATATGTGGAAGGACTGAGAATCAAAATAGAACCTTATGTTTTTCCTGTATCTCAATGTTCCCGGTGTTGGAAGTTCGGCCATATAACCAAGAGGTGCCCTTCTGCTAAAATAATATGCCCAAAGTGCGGTGGACACCATTCCAATTGCGAAACAATATTGTTTAATTGCGTCAATTGTCATGGTAAGCATATGGCTCTGGCCAGGATCTGCCCAGCTTTTATTAGAGAAAAGAAGATTAGAGAAATAATGGCCGAATTTAACTGTACATACAGAAAAGCGCTTACGCTTTATGTTTCGCCAAATATTAGAACATCAGAACTTCGTGCAAATAATAGGACAGACCATTCTTATTCGCTGAAATCTGATTATTTTCCACCTTTACATAATAAGTCGTCCAATCAATACGAGGAATGTAATGTAAATAGAAGTCAGGTGCAGGCTGTCATTCATCAAGAAGAGCCTGTGAAACAACCAACATGGCCTTCAAAACCATCTAGTCGTCGTAAAGAACAACCGTTAAACTTGAATTTACAAGCAGAAGCAAAAAATATACATTATGAGGAAATTACGGCTAACACAAAACCGGACAAAGAAGTAAGTTTCGGCGAACTTTTCAGTAGGTTAAAGGAGATAATTTTTATGAAACACGATTCCATTAATTCAAAAGTGAAAAGTATTTTTAAGTGTTGTTTAGAATGGTTAGTGTTAATGGTAGCAGATAATTTGTCGGATTGGCCTATACTCAATAAAATTCTGAACTTTTTTCTAAACAATGGCTAGTATAAAAAAATATATTGAATTAAATATAGTACAATGGAATGCCCAAAGTATTAGGCATAAGGTACTTGAGTTTGAAAATTTATTACATCAGGAACGAATCCACATTGCTGCTATTACTGAAACGTGGTTAGATCCTAGTACTAACCTCAAGGTAACACATTATAATATTTATCGTAAAGATAGGGCTGATGGATATGGAGGGGTAGCTTTGTTTGTTCACAAATCCCTGCAATCAAATTCTCATGATATGAGCCTTACAAATACAGGCATAGAATTTTTAAGTATAAAGGTTCAAAATTGTAATCAGATTAGAAATATTGTTGTCCTATATTGTGCTCCAGCAGTTCGCACTTGTACAAATGATTGGGATTCACTCCTGTCTGAATTCAAAAGTAACACTTTAATTTTGGGTGACTTCAATTGCCACCATACAAATTGGTCGCATAAAATTGATCGTAGAGGTACTCAATTATTTGATGCTATTTTAGAAAATAATTTTATAACCCTAAATAATGGTAAAGCAACTCGCATTCGTCTTGTTAATGGTGTCTTACAACAATCCTCTCCAGACGTATCAATAGTGTCATCTGATGTGGCTTTGAATTTTAACTGGGATGTATTAAATGAATCATTGGGAAGTGATCACCTCATGATTAAAATTTCTACACGTCTTCCTATATTACCGGGTTTAATTTTAAGAAGAAATTTCAAAAAGGCTGATTGGGTTAGCTATAATCAGTTGTTAAAGTCTTCTTTTTCAAATTTTAATAACTGTAATGTTGATATACAAATTCAGTACAATACATTTATCGAATATATAAATAAAGCGGCAGATATTTATATTCCATATATTAAATTAAACTCAAATCCTGAAAACTCGTTTCATCCTAAGCCTTACTGGACTGTCGAGCTTTCTCGTGCCGTAGCTAAACGAAGATTAGCTTTGTCAAAATTTAGACGTAACCCTACACCTCATAATTGGGATATTCTCCGTAATCAAATTTCTGAGTCTCAAAAAATGATTCGAAAAGCTAAAAGCATAGGCTGGCAGAAATTTTGTACTTCTATCGATGAAACAACATCTCAAAAAGAACTATGGCATAGGATGAAGTGGTTCAAAGGATACAGAAGCCCTAGAAAGCACATAGATGCTGAGAAAATTAATTGTTTTCTTCGAAATTTAACTCCTGATTACGTAGCCACTAGAGATCCGAGTATTACGTCAGTTAATTTAAAATTGGAAATACCTATAACAATGCAGGAACTTCATTTAAGTATTCCTAATAAAGACACTTCTCCTAGTTGCGACAACATATCATACTCAATGATCAAACATCTTCCTGATAACGCCAAATCAAGTCTGCTTTTGTTATACAATAATATCTTTGCATCAGGTGTAATACCAAATCAGTGGCGTGACATCACAATAGTTCCAATTCCAAAACCAGGGCGTGACCCACAGTCATCCTCTGCTCTTAGACCAATTTCAATGATGTCGTGTTTGTGTAAAGTTTTCCATAATATATTATGTAGGCGGTTGGAGTGGTTTGTAGAGAGTGAAAAATTATTTTCCCCCCTCACGACTGGTTTCAGGAAATTTCGATCCACATTAGATAACCTTGTAAGTTTGGTATCACATATTCAGTCCAGTTTTTCTAATAATTATTTTACTATAGGATGCTTTCTAGATCTGGATAACGCTTACAATAATGTAAACATTAATTCGTTGATAGAAACTATGGATAGAATTGGAGTAGGATTAAAGATGTGTCGTTATATTTGGAATTTCTTGTCAGACAGAAATTTAAAAACATTGGTCAATAATAGTTACATATGCAGACGTACTGGTCAAGGTTTAGCTCAAGGGGACCCATTTTCGCCTTTACTTTTTAATATAGCCACTATTAGTATTTGTAGGAGTGTTAGCATGTTTCCAGAAATCTTTATATCACAATACGCCGATGACTTCGTTATATATACAATGACGAATTGTATCAAAAAGGGTGAAGAAAAGTTACAAACTATACTTAACATATTTGTTCGTCTCCTTTTTGAAATTGGATTAAAAATATCTGCATTAAAAAGTAAAGTATGTGTATTTCGAAGAGGTAACAAAAGTATGCAAATTAATCTTAGTGTTGACGGCGTTCCATTACAAGTTGTTGATAACATTATTTATTTGGGGGTTTGGTTGGATCATTCCTTAAAGTGGACAAAACATATAGGAGAGTTGATACTTAAATGTTCAAAATTGTTAAATCAATTTAAGGTATTAGCAGGGCCGGGCTGGGGAATGCATCCTTCACATTTAAGACGACTATACATTTCTCTTATTCGTAGCAGATTAGATTATGCCAGCTTCCTTTATGATAATGGTCATAAAAGCAGTTTAGTGAAGTTAGATAGATTGCAAAATCAGTGTATGCGAGTCATAGGGGGATTTATTAAAAGCACTGCTGTTCATATAATGGAGTGCGAGTTATATCTCCAACCCCTTCACATCCGGCGGCAATATTTAGCTGGTAAATATTGGCTAAAAGTTAAATCCTTTACAGATAACGGTATTATCGACATTATTGATAAATTATCTGATTTGTGTCAAAGTTCATACTGGAGGCTTAAAAGAAAACCCTTGATGGTTTTGGTTAACCAGTCACTTAAAGGGAATATAATTCATTCATCTTCTCAATTAGAGTTATTTTCCCTGGACACTTGGGTTGGCAATGTGGATTTATACAATGTAGTGAAACCTTCTATTACATTTCTAGATAAATCGAAAAGTAATTATGACCGCAGTAGTTTAAAATTATTATGTGATGAGTACCTAGCTGTAAACTATTCAAGTTTTTATGTTATTTACACAGATGGTTCAAAAGAAGGTGATAAATCTGGTTTGGCTGTGTTTGATCCTCAGACGGATTCAGTCATAAGGTGCAAATTGAATGTTAACGTGTCCATTATGTATGTAGAGTTAATAGCAATTGCAAAGGCGCTTGCATATATCGAGTCACTTAATCCCGGTAATTTTGTAATTCTGACGGACTCTAAGAGTGCATTACAACATTTAGTTCGATGCACCTCGAATTTTCGAGGAGTACCGATAGCCTATAACATCTTGGATTTCATTAGAAAATTACGTAGAAATGACTTTACTTTAGTATTACAGTGGATACCGTCTCATATTGGTTTATGGGGTAATGAAGAGGTAGATCGTCTCGCAAGGGAGGCAATCAACGATGGAGATGTTTTTAATTGTTTACCTTGTAGTAGTGATCTATTAAATAATATAGTTAGAAAACAATGTAAAAACATGTGGAAAGAGTTTTTTGACGAGAGATCGCTACATAAAGGAATATGGTATAGGACCATCCAGCCTAGTCTCACCTGTAAGCCTTGGTTTGTAAATTCTTCCTTGAACAGAGATTATTTAGTCACTGCATTTCGGCTTCGTTCTGGTCACATTCCTTTAAACAGTTTCGGTTATTTGATGGGAAAAAGAAATTCGCCAAATTGTGACGAATGTGGAATAGTTGAGGATGTGGTACATGTATTAAAGGAATGTGTTCGGAACGAAGCTGAAAGAAGTTCTTTTTATAAAAAATTTAATATTAATTTATGTTCAATAGGTTGTCTTAATTCAACTTTGTCCCATCCGTTATCGGATGAAGCTAAGTCCTTATATAATTATAGTATACTAGGCATTAAGAGGAGATGATAAATGTACGTGGTTAGCCCAATAAGGGTGGCATAAATATTTATATTTAAAACCCTTTTTTTTAAATAAAGAGAAAAAAAAAAAAAAACACAGATTAAAAAGCTAATTGTTCAAGATTTAGAAATTCCTTTTTCCGGTTCTGTACCAGATAGAGTAAACGGAATCCATATTGGATCTTCGTTGTCCGTATGTCTATCAGGAAAATCTAAAGGAACTTCTTATTGATCTACTATTATCAAGAACCAAGATATCATAATGAAGTATAGGAATTCATCTGAAAGAATGAAAAATAGTTGTTATATGAAGAAACATGTTTTTCGCGATTTAAAACTTAACTTACGTTCTTAGTTATAAGGTCCGACCTAAAGGGGCCATCAGAGTCACTGGGAACACTGCGGGGGCGGTGCGCCCTGA
The DNA here is from genome assembly GCA_033459515.1 of Theretra japonica. Taxonomy (NCBI): domain Eukaryota; kingdom Metazoa; phylum Arthropoda; class Insecta; order Lepidoptera; family Sphingidae; genus Theretra; species Theretra japonica. The sequence goes on along the minus strand of CM065951.1, from coordinate 5,263,787 downwards.
CTTATAACGGCTCTGAGGCGAACGACAGTGCCTCGTCTCTGTCATGGACGCCCATAAGACCTAAAAGGGCGTCCAAAATAGTCGGAAGTGGGGTTCATCCGGGCCCCACATCAAAGAAGGACCAGAAATGGTTATGCGCGGGGCGGTCACGCGGACGTAAATCGGGGTGCCTTTCACCCTGGGATGTCCGGTACCGCCCACAATGCGTGTGACGGTTTTCAAGAGGTTTTTAGTCAGTATGCTGGCGTAGGCTTGGTAGGGACCCAGCTTGGCCACAAATCCGCATTGTGCCAGGCTGGAAGGCCAGAGACACTGACATACCCCTTTCCACCTCCCCCGGGGCAACGAAAGGGGAGCTTAATAACTTTTCCTCTTGAACAAAAAAAAAAAAAAAGTTATAAGGTCCGAAACTATTTTATGGTACGAAACCATAGATGCTTGATTCCCACTCGCACTTGGAGGATTTTTTTTGTCATAATTAAGAGCATTTAAATAGATTTTCCTCATAAGCGAAAACAAGTCAATATAATATGTTGTACCAAAAACCCATTATCATCGTGTCAGTTTTCTTAATCTCACAACAATGGTGTAAAAATAAAATCAAAATAAGCTAATACTCACAAAGTACAAGTTGGGTTTACCATTTTCGAAAATGATAGAACCTTTGGGGTCCACCGCGACTACAACACAGCTGGAACGTCTTTCTTTAACCTTCCTTGCGACACCAGTGACGGTCCCGCCGGTTCCAGATCCAATTACTACCATATCTAAGTCGGGCACCAGCGACAATATCTCTTCCGCTGTGTATTCATAATGTGTCCACGGATTCACCTCGTTTTTATACTGGAAAATGGAAATCGGTTTAAGTATATTAAATCATTTAAAAGGCCTCGCCCCCTATCACATCGTGGGATGGAACATACAAGGCGAAACGTGGGTGTCCTGGTAGCACTATGTATGTATATTGTAATGCTATGTAAATAATAATAATTAGTAGTATAGGTACTATGTAATATTAATTTAAAATAGTTATACCTGATCCAGTGAGACGGCGTTTGGATCTTCCTTTAGTATTTTTTGCGTAACAGACATGAAACTTTCAGGACTGTCCCATGGCGCCATTGCCGGAGTCTGTATAACTTGAGCTCCAAGGAGGTTCATCGTGTTCATTTTCTCATCAGAATTTTTATCTGGCGTGACGATTGTACATCCATATCCTTAAAACAAAAATTCTATACAACATGCAACTAACTAAACTGTAAGGTCTGAAGGCCGCGATTGTATGAAGTCACTAATTTCATTCCTATTTACAAGTTTATTTTTAAATGCATACGATGTACTAAATGTTTGTAGAGGACGTACTAGGAAATCGTGCAGGCACGAATTCAACGTCGATTCGGTCATAACATGTCGCCAGTCTCATACATTAATTAATTTAAACTAACTTCTGAAGCTTATAATCGCTACATTATATTGGAGTTTATGCGAAAATTTGCATTCCAGTGTTCACTTCCCATGTTTACATTGTATATATTATGTACAGTAAACCTGTCATCGTAATGTTGAGAATATAAATGAAACTGTTACAATGTTGTTGTGTTACATTGTTGATAATCACATTCAGGAAGAGTACTGGTAGTTATTTGCAGTCTAGATACACGGAGAACTACTTTTAGCCCTCATTATTGTTTGAGCTATTCAGACATACATTTATTTAATAAACCTTACGTAATTTCGTTTCTGTCCCTATGTTATACAGAAAAATATGGCTTCCTTTAGTTTAAATATAGTACATTTATAATTTTAAAATAGTATCTTTAAAATAGTTCATTTATATTTTTTGGAAGTATACATAATCATAAATCTTTGGTAGTTAGTATCTACGCTACGTATATAGGTATATTTTTATAGTTGCTATAAGTAAGTATACATTTGTTTTTGATCGATTGTTTTCAATATTTTAACCAAAACCTTTTTTCCTTCTAATCGAATTTAATTTGACATAAATTGATATATAACAACTCTTTGTAAAATAAATTTGTTATTGTGTATAATGTATTGTATTGTATTGTATCAGCCCATATACGACCCACTGCAGGGCACGGGCCTCCTCTACAATCGAGAGTACGATTGAGTGTGTATAATGGTCCTTAACAATAAACACAAGCTTGTATTGGAGGATCAATTGGAGGGACTAAATCCTAATACAGTTTTGGCCAAGAAATATGAAGGGTAGTGAAGCCTTTACCTTGTATTGCAAAAAGTAGATATTAATGTTTTTTAGTATATTACAGTCGACATTTAAAAAGCCTTATCGTCAAACTTATTTTTAAACTTAAGACATAATTGTAAACAATCAAGGCTTCATTGTTTTGAAAGGTTAACGCAAAGCCATTGTTAACCGTGGTATCGCAGGCTTTTTATTTTTCTAATATAATAAATACCTAAAACAAACTGTATAATATCTATTTCAAGTAAATTACTTTCAAGACATATCATAAGCATTTCATTACGTCTGCAATAAAATGAAATATTCTCTCTAATAAATATTAAATAAATACACCCACATTAACATACATAGTCTTGACCCCCCATTGAGGTAGAGTCTTGAGTTGCGGGTATCAGGAACTACGAGAGACTTTTTGGTCTCACAAATACCCAGCCCCGAAATAAATACTTATGGTTCTCACAAATATTTGTCTCCTGCAGGGATCGAACCCGCGGGCACTCGTTTTACACCCGGCGTCTACCCATTGCGCCACGGCCGGTGTTAAATATTATGTTTAATACTTACCACAGACGGCGGCAGTCAGAGCTACACCAATGCCAGTGTTGCCGGATGTAGGTTCCACGAATCTCGTAACTCCTGGTTTGGCAATGTAAGCTTTTTCCGCCTCTAGGACCATTGTGTGGGATATACGGTCTTTGATAGATCCTCCCGGATTGAGAAATTCGCATTTGACATCTGTTGTAAAATGTATTAGATAAAAAATTAGATTATTTATTATGTTTATAATTTTTAAATTATTATGTTCAAGGTTTCTAAAGTGAGAATTGTAACATCAGCTTGGATAGCGGTTAGTTTCCGATCTGTTACTGTTTTATTAAAGTTTATGAACTTAGGAATAAAATCCACAGTACAAATTATAATAGGTACATCGTTTGGATGGATAAATGCTATTCAAATACTCGGTGTTTCATATTATTCAAAATAATATTCAGGTATGTCTATGTAACGGTTTATTATTTACAATTGACATTGTCAAAAATCATTTTATACTTTTATACACACATTGTGCAGTTTGGGTTCAGTTTACAATCTTATAATAAAATCAGAAAAAGTGTGTGTCTTAATAAAACCTATAAAAGGTACCTATGATTCTTGCATTAATACGATTGCTCATGTGGCTATGATAATAAAATCAAGTACTTACATAATTGATTACGCTTATTGTGTTGATAATACATTTAATGAATGATTAATTATACGTTTTAAAAATCCGTTTGCGTTCTAATTCTGTCTATTGTTAATTAGTTTATTTTTAATCATAACTCTTGGAAATCAACAACAAAAATATTATGAATCTAGTTTTAGGAACTTTGCAAATAAGTCTCAGAAACTGTTTTTTTACTAAAGAACTAGCAGACCGTCCCTGCTTCGCCTGGGTGCAAATATTTTTATCCCATGTACTTACATCAGAAATAATGTAAGACTCTAATGCTGAAATAATTTTTCAAATCGGTCCACAAGATTCAGAGCCTCCGTATCCAATGCAAAAAAAACAATCAAGTCTTACCTCTTTATAATACTGATTTAGGTTAAGATACGGTGACAATATTTTAGTCTTTTGTGAAATGAATGAAATAAAGGTACTTACATATATCACATTCGAGTCCATGGTCTTTGGGGATTCGATTCAGTCGAACTAAGGGCGTTTCGCCCACAGTTTGCAGAATGTTGTCATAAATTCTATGCTTAAAACGACCGCTGCAAAAAGGAAAATATAATTATAACCATGGTGGAGATGCGTCGTGAACCGATGGTATTTTATATTGGCACGCATTACTCTACTTCTCTGGAAACTTTAAGAAATTACATATTATGTACGTAAACGTCATGGCTGTATCCCATTATAAGGGTAGGCAGAGACTAAGGATCTCCACTTTTCGATTCTAACGTACCTCTTTCTAATAGAGACCTACATCTTAGCCCTTAGGATCTATAGTATCCTACTCAATTGATGCCAAAGTAATAAAAATTATCAATTTGTAAAAACAATATTGTTTACCTACGTGAAACTGTATTGTTAGTAATAAATAAATACTGATTTACGTCAAAGCTTTAGAAAAACCGAAAGTACGGTGACCAAGATTATTAAATAAAAAAAATAAAGGTTTAGTTACAAATATTTCTTATTTATTTCATAGCATTACTATAACTTCATTATACACCTATTACGTACATTTTTTATTTTTACAGAACTCGAACAAATGTCTTATAAATATTTGGAAATATTATGTACGCAAAATTAACGGTAATCTTATTTTAAAATGCATCAAATTACTTTAGGTTTTCAAAAGCTCATTACCTAGTATGTTTTTTTATATATTTCTTAAGATGCGTAGGTATTTACTTAGTTTCATATCTTTACCATATTTTATATAGGTACCCATTTCTTTATACTGGTGTTTATGCAGTTGATAATGCAGTTTCGGCACAGGTAAAACATACAATAAAATATTATGGTTATAATCGAATTTTGTTTCGTTTGTGAATTACTCCCTCATATTTTGATCGTTTGGTTAAGTGTTAATTTCGTCTACCTAATTACTTACAGTACGGTAAAAAAAAAAACTAAAATAATGATATGCTATTTGTTGTGATGAATAGAAATATAAATCTTACGTACCTTGTATTGCACGGCATTGTGACGTATAAACTTTTTATAAATGTATCATATAATATCTGATATCGATTAGCAACGGTATCAGTTTAAACTGTTCTATCACCAACGAAATTTATAAACTGAATGGCGAACGCACTGATTTATATAAGTCATACGAATATCGTTTCACTGATTGTATTTTCAATTTTATAGCAAAATTAACGGCTCTCTTATCAAAACATATCACGAATTAGATTTCTTTGATAGCTTAGTGTCGACCTACTACAGTTATTAAGTTTGATAATGAACTCTTATTTCCTCGTTGTAAATTTAGACAGTAAATTTAATTTATGGAGTGAATTTAATATGTGTCCTAACGAAGCTCAGCTCGTTGCCGCGGACATTGGTTGTCTGCCGACAATGTCTGTGCCGGTACTGATTGTGTGCACTGTCTTCTATCACATTTTATATGTTATTAGCAGTTGTTAGCACTCGGAGCTATATTATTATTATATTTACAATAACATATTTCCGTCAATCGATGCACTGGAATCAATGTATGTAACAAAGAATCTCGGTGGCTGGCAGGATATACTGGGAACATAACAAAACTGATAAATAACCTATCAACAGGGATGGATTAAAAAATTACACGGATTTTTTCAATAAAAATATTTTTGTTTTACATATTCTGAACACAAAAAGAGGGATGTTATAATTACATAGGAAACCTAGGATAATCAAAGGATAAGTGTGTGAGTTAGTAATTATGACGTACCTAATGTGTGTGTTTATTACATCAGAGCTGTTTTTAAACGCATTTTTATTATGGAAGCCCGATATAATCGAGATGGTTCTTTGATATTTTACTTAACGCCATGGTTTAGGAGTCTTTAGGAGACAAACAAGCGCTTAGCGCTTCTCACCCTGGGGTATCCAGTGTCGCCGGAAATGCGTGCGACGGCCACCGAGTGAAATTTTAGGGGGATTTTTAGTCAGTATCCTGACATAGGTTCTTGTAAGGAACCTGACTCGGCCACAATATTCGCATTGTGCCGGGTTGGTAGGCCAGCGACACGGACATACCCCTTTCGGCCTCCTCCGGGGTACCAAAAGGGGAGCTTTACAGCTTTTCCTCTTGATACAAAAAAAAGCTTTTATACTCTCCCTAGTCTCTAGATCTCCACTTCGTACAATCCTGACAGTGACCTAAAAGAAAGATCTTCTCAGCATTTTCTAACCTATACCAATATCTTTATAAAACCTCGTCGATTTTCGATCCCCGTACTTCTGACCGGACTCTGGAAATATGGAGTTGATTGTTTTCGACTTAGTCAGTTCTATACTTGCACCAGATTAATGTATTTTGATCATTATAGGTCATTTTTTAAGTTTATAGAAGTAGTGCATTGCAGAACTGTTTTCAAAATTCCAATAACATAATATTAGGTATATCAATATCAAATAATTTAGTTCGTAGGTATGTACTTCGTACAACTATTAATTTTGTTGTTACTTGAGAACTCGTAGTCGAATGCCTTGCCAATATCAAATTAAACCGATTTATAAACTTAAATAAATTATCTGAATTTGTTTTCTATTCAATAATCTTGTCTAGGCTAATAGATATGATGGATTATATCAGCTGCGTCTGTGCCTTCCGGTGTTAAGTAATCGTAAATAATAGATAAATACTACAATTCCCGAACAAGACAAGGTGATATAGTCTAATTAATCAACCTTAATTGCCTTGAAGCTTAGATAAGTCGCTATACAAGGTCATACAATGTTTTGTAAATACAAATCGTCATTTTCGTATAGGAAATAAATAACTCAGAAAGTCATCTATGTAATTGGCATATTGTTATTAGTGATAACAGTGCTCGGTTATTTAGGTTGGTAAATGGTTTTTCGACTAGTACATAGATGTAGTTTTTGCTACTTCAGCTCCTGCTTATGGAGCATGATACGATTAAATACGATATGTGGTCATTTCACTTTAATTGACCTTTTATGACCATACGCCCGAAATGACACAATGTGACTTATAAAGTAGACAATTTTTAAAAGCAATATAGGTACTTGCTGTATAAAAAGGTTTCATTTTTATCATAAGCATAATGTGTGTAAGTATGTGCAACTAGTCTATAATTATATTGTAATTGGCAACTCTCATCTAAATAATACTCGTATTTGCATGTGATGAAGCCACGGAGGGTTTGTAAGTATTTTTTTGCAATTAATTGAATATCTCTCTACATCCACACCACTTTATACAACTTATACAAAGCAACTTGTATAAGTAGCTTTATGTAATTCATAACTATGGAGTAACATATTTAAGTATCTACCAATTTTGACAGAGTTATACTTATTATTAAAAAAATCAAAATATAACAATGAAGTGATTTCGTAGTCACTGTCTGTGTTTCCCCAAAGTAATAAGTAACTATATTTTAAGAATTATCAAAAATATTGATTGTACTAACACAATATACTTTAGATTAATTTATCAGGACGCAGAAAAGGAAAGTCGAATCGCACTTAATATCTAGTAAAGCAATGTAATATGTTTCACAAATACCTACTTTAAGTTTTAATTTTTGTATTATTTACTTGTCAGTATGGGGTTTGCCTCATATTTATCTCTTCTCTTCTCTTCTCTTTTTAACCACAATAAGTCCACTGCTGACCATAGGCCTCCCCCAAGGATATATGCCTCATACTTACTATTTAAAAAAGTCTTCAAAATCTTAAAGACAATTTGCAAGTTTCGTTATGAGGTACTTTATGCTATTTTAGCAATCACACTTATCCAAAAAAAAGTACATTTACGAATTACACAGTTCAAATGCCTATTTATATGTTATAAACTTGTGTGTGTGAATGTAAGAGTCTAACGGCCTTATTCATAGACAGTTTTAAAGCCTATTTTAGTTATCAATGTTTTGTCCCTTTCGAACAAATTTTGATTTCAATTTGAGCGAAGAAGACAAAAGATTCACTAACTAAAGTAGGTTTTAAATGTTTATGAATCAGGCCCTAAATCAAACATAATAAAAAATAAATACGAAGTCCGCTCGCTTGCTTTGTGCGTATAAACATGTTTGCGTGTATTGTCAAGCTATTTCCGTCCCCAGGCCTTTTATAATCTTGTTCTATATTTAACGCTGGTAGTTAATTATCGTAAACTGAAATGTTTTTATATTGTTTAATTGGTCATCATGATAAACTTTTAGTCATAGTTTAGTTTTAGTCATAGGTGAAATAACACACACTTTGTTCATTTGTAGTTACCTACCGTAATTTTAACGACCTCCGTTATAACTAGATTACTATCTTGTTGTTTTGCGAGCAGCGTGGATTATTGTATTGTTAAATCTCAACGTGTTACAACTCTCTCTTTCTCTCTCTCTCCAGCCACAGGAAGTCCACTGCTGAACACAGGCCTCCCCCAAGGATCTCCACATCGACATGACGTGGTGGTTTTGATGCAGCTATCACATCATATTTTATGGGATGTCCTTTGCTTAGATCGGTTTCTGTACTTGGTACACCAAATTCCCGCCTGTTTACTCGCAGAATTTTCGAGAAAAATAATCTCGGAATCGTGGAAGACTACCACCCTGACACCTTGGTTAAAAGGCGAAGACGGATTTGTTGTTTCAGTCCCTTACTTTGTGAGTCATCGGGGCTCTTGTTGTTTGCGAGTGTATCGTCATCGAAATGCATTTGTATTTGAATTTTGAATTTGCTCTTCGACTTTTGCTCTGGAATCTTATCTATTTAATAAAAATAATGACTTACGTATGCACTTATTGACATTCGTTATCTTGATTTAAATTCGTATCTTCTTATGGAAATATATTCGTAAGGACGAATGCCTAGATAGAATCAGTTAAGGATCTGATAAAATAATACAACGCGTAAAAAACGAAGGACTTATTAAACACGCAATAGTTGATGATTCATTATCTTATGGAAAGTTTATTGTTGACCATAAGCTTCCATGTGGATTGCTAGGAAAACTGAAAAATCAAACCATACAAGGGGTATTCTATTGTATGAATTATAGTGTGTACAAGCTTAAAAGAAAACGATTTTGGCAATGGACTGCTGAGCACGTTGCTTATCTACGATCGGGACTTCAATTAAGAGTGCTTAGGCCATTGTTCACCACTCTGGCCTATTACAGGTTCGCTGGCTTAACATATGTCGTAGAAATGTTTATAAAGATTTCTATGGTATACAGGTTGGCTATGATATTTTCCGTACAGTTAAAGGACGGTACTTCGAAAAGTCAACGGCATTCAAACCCACAATCACAGTTCGCACACCGCGTACGTTTGTTTGTTACCAATAGGTCACTACGTACTTGTATATAGTTAATAAAATATAAGTTAGATAGCACTAATAATTAAATGATGAAGAGTAAAACACATTTTGGCAAAAAAATCTCATGTGTATTGCTAATTTTGTCCTCTATGTATATTACTGTAAAGTTTACGTGTGAATACGCACCAGGCCACAGACAGCGGCCGGCTTTCCGGCCGGAAACCCAAAGAAAAGTCTAGGTTTGACTAGCAAGGATGGCCGTAATAAAGAATTCTTCAGAGTTTTGTCCGCAAATAATGCATTTTAAGCCGATCGACGATGTTTTAATCTTTCTCATCAATCGATATTTTATCTGGACAGCACTACTCTTACCGTCACGTGAATCGTAATCACAGTACAGGTTAGTATTAAACATATCACAAATAAGCAGATTACCTATAAGTTACCAACAATAAATATTAATAGTATATTTCTTAGATTGTGATCATGATAAGCGGCAGATAAATGATATTGCTTACCATTGCGAGTTAAGTGGTAGAGCTTTGCTGTAGGTCATTAAAATTACGGTGCCATGGGTCGGCTGCGCCGGGGTGGTTAAAAACATATCTCATAAATCCAATCTATCAGCCAAATAAAGTCCACTGCTGGACATAGGCCTCTCCCAATAATTTCCACAGTGACCTGTTGGAGGCAGCCTGCATCTACGTTTCATAAAAAAAACGACGTAAAATAGTTTTGCAGGACATTCTAGTAGCTCATAAGTTTATTCTTTTGTTATTAATAAATAAATAAAAAAAACTTTGCTGTTTCATTTCGTCCGATGAGGGAAGTTTTAAGATAATTACCTGTAAGTTGTTCCACGGGGCAGGATATTTATATCAACGCCTAAAGTGAACACCATATAAGATGGTGGAAAACCGCCGTAATAATCGATGGAATACGGACTCTGTCCGTGCTCGAGCGGGCCGACATATGTATTTATGTTGCTACTTGCCAGGCATATGATAACTATCTCTTGCCGATGGATTCTCTATTGGTATTGCAATGCACTTACCATCCGGTGCGTTGACGTCACTTATTTATGCCAGAAAAAAAAATAGAAATATCCGCGATCTTTTCTAATTTTATTTAATCTATCAGAAGGTAATACATTACAGTATAGTACATTAATGATAAACTGAAGATTTAACTTTAATCGATTGGAGATTCCCTTAACCAACACTTGTATACTCCGATCATTATAAGTAGGTACCGATTGTTTATTAAAAAAATCACTTAAAGTAGTTCGCGAACCGAACATCATAATTTAAAGTATGATTACTAGCATCACATGATTTATGAAAATTATTCACTTGATTATTATCATTACAAAACAAATTCTGCAGGTGTGTTTACAAAGTTCATTTTCGTTTCTATACTTTCTTTAAAATGTTCGTCGTATTGGGAATATCTCTGCTGAGTATCACTGCTTTTATAATATTTAATACAATTATCTCGATGACGGATTTCATTAATTATCCTTATCTAGTATTATAAAGCGAAAATTGCACTAGATTATAGTATCTAAATTGATTTTAACACTTTGTACATTTCGTGATTTGTCTTGTGTCATAAATATTATCAAACAGTATGATATACAATTCACGGTCTAGAAGATTCGGCTTACTTAGTGCCGCTGGCTTATGAGCATAAGTTTCATCATTATCAACGTCAATCTCTGCGAGTCCACTACTGAAACAGGCCTGCCCCGAGGAATTCCACAGCGACCTGCATCCAGCTGCTTTTTGCAACGTTTATTGGGTGATACGTTCAGTTTGTGGCTTTTATTAGGAAATATTTCCATTGGTAAAAATCAACGAAAGTTTGGTGTTTTCTATCACCACATATAATTATATTTACAACTTTGGACTTACCACATGTTTGAACCACCTCGATCTTCAAACCCGCAAACCCCTTTATATAGCTTAACAATTTTGAGGTACGAGCTTAAAACAACATAATTTTGAAATTTATTTATTTTTAATATAAAAATAATCATATGCTTTACAACATAATGTTAAATAGCTGTACGTTCAATATTTACAAAAGTGCTTATAATACTAATTTAATAGTAACATACACCATACTTGTACGAAATATATAGCTTTATAAAAGCCTAAATACTTAATGGTAAAATAATAATACACCCAACAGTCACATACATAATCCTGACCCCACATTAAGATCAATCAAGTCTTGTGTCGTGGGTATCAGAAACTACGAGACTTTTCGATCTCACAAACACCCAGATCCGAGACAAATACTTGTGGGCCTCACAAATATTTGTTTCGGTGCGGGGATTGAATCGGCGGCCTCTCGTTTCACAGCCGATATCCGCCAATATATTTCTTACAATAAGTAGCCAAACTAGACAACATTTAACGAGTGCGTATTTACATTTGCTTAACAAAGCGCCACCAACGTTTTGACTGGGACAAATTCGTGTTGCGAGGCAATTTGATTATTATGTGCATAATATGTCTAATTGGTGCTGAGCACGGAATCTCTGCATCAGAGTCAGATGAAACGTTACTAAGTTTTGCAAATATGCTATTTTTATTATAGACTCTTTCTCGTTCGTATTTTTATTAGTTATTGACACTTTCGTCATGCATGCGGCCAAATATTACATCCAAAGATTGCGTCAGCCCCACGCATTATCTACGTCACTTTAAGGTCACATAGTCCTCTTTAGCACATTTATATTTTGATTATAGTTAGTCTTCTTATTTATACTCTAATAAGTACTTTGTACCGATTTCCCAGGATCCTTCATGAAAAGGATTTCAACAATCAACTTTCCAACCATTTATTAGCGAATCGTATCCTCTTTTGTTTCGTATACAAATTAGATGTTTAGTGTTATGTCTTGTTCATATTTTCAGAGAGAATTAATTAATAATAATTAATAAATTATTATTATCATATTACTACATTTTATAACTTCAGTTTCCAGTTTTATTCATTTGTTATTAAAATTAAAATCTCTTTCTATTTTAAAAACTTAACACTTAGTATATTTTGAGCTGTCGTCTCTGCTTCTGCTACAGAACCCGTAATATTAGCGTACGAGCTCATTAATGAACACAACTCAACGAGAACTGAAATGCCCTTCGACGCGTTCATAAACCTTCACACAGATTGCATATCAGTACGTTACTATCAACATGTTACACATCACTCACTGGCGTGTTATTCCATTTGCTAGTTCCTGTATTAGTCACTGCACTTCAAGGTTCACTCGCGTAGTTTTCGTACAGCCAGTCCCAGAAGCTTATTCTCTTCTCTTCTGGGTCTGTTTTCAACGTGAAGTTGCCGGTGATGTCGAGGTAGTTAATGTGCGACGAGTCATTTACTGGCAACCATCTGAAGTCTACGACAGACTCGTAGTCTATAGGCGGTGTTGGATTTCTAAAACAAAATAAAATTATTATCTTTATAATTTTTCTTTCTGGTTATTTCTATGAGATTGACGATATATGATAAAATTCAACCAGGGCACAAAGGATAATTTGCCTGTAGTCGTCATTTAAGTTCTATTTATCGTAAAGGATGTCCGATATTTTGATAATTTTATTTAACATCTACTAAACTGTATCTGTAAAGTAAAGCCAAAAACCTTATTACCATTGCAGTTGATCCCAAAACGATGTAATATCTAAATAATATTACTAATTATCCTTTTATATTATCTACTTAAAATGGTTCTTATAATAAATGGCTGAAATGTTAGTTTTTTTATTGCAATTAATGGTGAGACGATCTTGTCATAAGTAATGGTAAGCGATCGAGCGCTCATGGATAGTAGCAAAACCAAACACCATAAATTACAAAACAATACTTGGCATTCAACTACGCTCGCCAGCCTAAGAGTGACCTGTGCTGAGACATAAGATGGTTAATCTCATTATGTCCAGTAGTCACTCTGGCTACAGTATCCTTCAAACCGGAACACAACAGTGCATTTACACTTCTGTTTGGCGGGAGAAATAGATATTACGGTTTATTGGTACCTACTCAGGCCGCATCTTACATATGAGAGACCTACCACGAGTAAAAACGCACAATCTGATGGATATTTAACGTACCCTGTCTTAGCGAAATTAGTCCACATTTGCACCATTTTTCTGGACACCAATAGCTCAGTTGATCCTTCATCTAGTCTATAATTGATCCTGGAGAAGTAGAAGAGGTAGCCCATCTCATCGCCGTGGCAGGCGCCGGGGTGCGTGATGCCCAGCATACGCTTGAACAGCCCCAGGGCTCCGTCGAACGCAAACCGGTACATGAATGTGGGACTCGTTCTGTTCGAGGAAACTTGAAGCCGAACAGTTTCCAGCGCCGGCCGCAAAAACATCACGTCTGTGAACAGCTACAAATACAAAAAACAAACGTTAGGTACCACACTAAAGTAATAATTTTTCTATTAAATTATACAATTTATACTCAGTTTATTAGTTGATATAATATCACTGATATACGTTCACTATCAGATTATTGAAGTTAATGTTGCAGCAAATCAAATTAAAGTTTATAAATAGAACTATGGTAAAGAAAAACATTACAACTAGAGGTATATAAATTAAAGATTATTTATAGTAATTTAGTAGCAAAAACTCGCATAGCACGATGCATTTGTTTATACAGGTGCGCCTAGATGTTATTATAACAATTATGAGCATTTTTCTATTCATAACAATGTAATAACATTATTATAACATGGACGTATTAACAATAGTAGTACCTATGTTGAATAGTTGCATGACATTATGTAATGTGACGTATAGTTTCTTTAGAGGCATAACACTAATGCAAGTACTTTATTATAGTAAAATATAACAAACAATCTGTCTCTCTATTCAATAAAAAGTTGATGGAAACCGTTCAGACTATAAGCAACTGATGGTAGCAATTTAGTTGCGTCGGCACATCTTGAGTGGCTACTGGTTTAGAAATTAAACTGGCTATTAACATATGACGGTGGTGGTCAGACGACCTGGTAAAGGTCGCGGGACGTCGCTGGATGCAGGCTGCCTCCAGCAGGTCACTGTGGAAATCATTGGGAGAGGCCTATGTTCAGCAGTGGACTTCCTTTGGCTGATGGATGGATGGATGGATGATTAACATATGATAGATATCCAATAATGAATAATTACGTGGTAAATGAACCGTGCCGTGTTAATTTAATTAAGTATTCTAAGTGTCATATTTTCTCGTAACTTCTTTGTATCATGCATGGAATTATAATTATAATCATTAACCATAATTAATTTCAATACTATGTTCTTTCTTTTTGTTTCTAATTACTTAGATGCAGTTTCAACGTATTCTACATAACTAAAATGGTATCTGCATTAACAACTTTTTCAGTATTATAAGCAGATCTTAAGTATACGTGGTTGATAGATTTACTAGGTACGCTCGTCTTGTTAAGTAGGTGCATCATTCAGTCTGGGTGTGTAATTGTAATCACCAAAGAATATAAATAATGTTTAACTAAGAGCTAATAGAATAAGACGTAATCGATGCGAGATTGCAATCCATCTGTAAGCCTTTGAATCTTTATGAGCAACTATCTATTTGATCGATCTATTGCAATTGTTTGCATCAATTTAAATACCTACATCAATCAGGCTGTCAATATTCCTGGCATCGACTATGCGTTGTTGGAAGTAGAACGCGCGGATGGCGTCGGTGATCTTCTGCGTGAGCTGATCGTCTTTCTGCAATAGTTCTGGCGGCACTACCCGTCTAAACTCTTGTTCTAGTTCTGCCAGCAGCTTTGGATATCGTTGCAAACCTGTATAGAGAATTCATTTAATTTAAATAAAAGAGGAACTCAGCCTCTACACAAAATAGGATTAAGAATGTTTTAATCATACACCAAACATCGGAATAAATGTCTATTAATAATATCATAATATAAAACAGTTGTTACGCAATTATAACAAACGTATTACATCAATTTAATCAATAAAGTGTTCAATCAAAGTGACGTATTAGTAGGTGTTTGCTGATTCAATGTAGCAAGGTGAACGGAAAATCTGCGATTAGCGTTGTTATCTAAGATTATTAATCAATCTTATTATTTAAAACAAGTAATTCTGGCGTATTTAATGTTTACATTAGTAACATTAAAATCTTAGGACGTATAGGTACTAATACAGTGTAATAGATAACATACTTATAACAAATGTAAACAAAACATTTTTTTCTTCATCATACATACTTATATAAAGCCTTATGAAAGGCCAATTGAAATTACTGACTATAAAAAAAGTATTTGGTTCAGGATTTAAATCGCCAATTTTTTTGATGAAATTATTAAATATTTAAAATTAAAATTTACTCGTATATGCATATTCAAGGTCATTGTCATGTCAAGGTCATGACAGCCTCTATGGCGCAGTAAGCTAGACGCCGGCTGAGAAACGTGAGGCTGCGGGTTCGATCCCCACACCGAAACAAATATTTGTGTGATCCACAGGTATTTGATTCGGGTCTGGATGTTTGTACATACATAAACACACGCCTTTTTCCCAGAAGGGGTAAGCATAGGTGCTACCAGGACACCCACGTTTCGCCTTGTATATTCCGTCCCAAAGTGTGATAGGGGGCGAGCCTATCGCCATATCGGGCACAAATTCCTGACTCCGGGCTGATAACGAATAGAAAAATCCAATATCACTTTACTGGATGTTTGTGAGACCGAAAAATCTCATGTAGTTACCGATACCCACGACACAAGACTCAATCTTAGTGTGCGGTCAGATATATGTATGTGACTGTTGGGTGTATTTATTTATTTATTCGTTTATATATAGACTCCCTAAGAAATTTAAATTTCTTTCTCTACGTGGAAAACCGCTGGCGGTTGTTGAAAAGAACCTCGGTCGCACGTTAGCTCCACGCTGTTCCTTTGTATTATATGTGCCAGCCGTAGACAGCGCTATACACAGGAGTGAGTTGCACCGACAGATTATTCACATCATACATTCAATAAAACAGATGAATTTTGAACCAGAAGGAGTTTAGATATTGCTAGATTTATAATGTTTGAGTAGTTGCGCGTTCTGAAGCTTCTTGCGAAAATATTAATAAAGTTTTCTTTGTCATTCATCACCGATTTTCTTGAACGTTTAGTTACGTGCATACATGAACTATCGCGTGTTTACATATAGCTATAATTTTTTTTTAAAGTAATACTTATAACCTGTTAATATAAATGTATAAAAACAGTATGAACCACGAAATTGAATACGCAGCTAAAGTATTATGGATAATATCCTGGAATACGGTAGTAGATATATTGTTAAATCCATGTTATCAGGTATAATAAAATCCGATAAAGCGAGTGGATTATTGTTAATCTGGCTTATAGATTACTAGCTGATACCCGCCACGTCATCTGCTCCCGATTTATTTTATTAACAAAATATTGTATATTCATGATAACTGCTCACTTAATCAGCACACACAATATGTTTTAGCTTCATAGAAAAATATATTAAATATTCAAATAAATAATACAATATTGAATTTCTCATTTATGTATATAAACGTAGGTACATGCAGTATTGTGTGATAAATATGATTATCTACTTATGTCATATCTGAAGAAAATATGGGTAACGTAACTTGTCACACTAATGTGACGCATACCTACGAGTACCTATTATATAAAACATATTTTTTAAATGCTAATAGATTTGTAAAGTGAAACTAGCTAATTGTTTGAGAAAATATATGTAGATAAAAGCGGGATAAAATCATAATTCCGCAGTCTACACATACTGTTCCATTATGTAATAATAGCAAGTAACAATAACAGCTTTAACACCACATTACCGAAACTGACAGGCCGAAGAGACCGGTAAAGACCGTGTGAATTTCACAACGCACGCGATTTGCATAACCGAAAAGAATTGTTAATACTTTATACATGCACGTGTCAATTGAATGCACGATAGACACTATTTACCTACTATTCTTTGCATGATTTTTTGGTAATGTATATTTCTCTCAGTCACCAACCAAAGTGACCAAACTGCAGATTAGTCCATGACAAGAGTGGATGAATTCAGAAAATAAGTCCTATAAGTTAAATAACTGAATGAAATAGTACAAATATCCAGACATTACGAGTATAAAGTAATTAATTGAATTATGATTAATTAATAAAGATTTTTTGTTTGACAAATCGTATATGACCATGTGAAAATCTGAATATACGCAAATAGTCAACTTATAAAATTAAACAAATAATACGCCTAACCAGTGGAGAAAATTAGTTGAAATAGAAATCTTTGGGGCAGGCCATGTTCGGGAATGGGCTGCCTGTGGTTGAAGAGAGAGCGTGGGACACTGTTTTTTTTCTCGAAACCTGTTAAAGCTAATCCTATTTTCTGAATTCCGAATTTAAAATATTCGACCCTCAGTGGTTTTAAAACTGACACGCCTTGGATTTTCTACCTATGTTTAAAATGAAAAGTTCTTTAGGCGCGTTAAGCGGTTTTTGGTAAGGGAAAAATTTATGGATTCGTAACACCAGCTTGCAACACTCTATCGGGCAAGTTTCAACTGATACCGACATTGTCTTTTTAGGGCCATATCTTTCCTCTAGATACGTAAACTATCGTGATAAAAAATAGACTTAAATACGTAGTCAAAAGAAAGTCGGCAATGTAAGAGATTTTAAAATCTAAGATAATATTTTTATATTCGTAATTAGGTCTTACTATATGGAGACATAGCTTAGGACATCCGTTGTTATCACTTATCGGTATAAATAAATCAATGATAAAGAGATAAGGTAGAATTTGGCTACGTTTATAAATAAAACCCAAAAGAACCATGCGAAAAAATATAGGTACCTACTACCTTTACGCATACCACATTTTATTTTACCATAATCTGTGTTCCACTGCTGTGCGTAGGTCATTCTTTCTTCCACTTGTCGTGATCCTACGCGAGTTCTATACATAAATACTAGTACCTACATGACATTTATTACTTATATAATTCTTCCGAATAAATTTAAGAATAGATTTTACATATTATGAAAAAAAAACAATGTTTCGTGTTTATCATTAAGCACAAAACCCTAATTATGCGGAAGTAAATACATAAATAACGTTATCTTTACATGTAATATAGTTTTCGTTCTTTAAATAACTTTCAAAATCCAGTTTAATTATCAAATAATATAGAATAGTACTTAGTTAATGGTGAGTTTCACAAAATCGATGATTTCACTTGTCGACCAGTTGCGTTTTAAAATTCTTGCTTGTATTGGAGGATGCAATAAAATGGTTCGCGTGACCTACTAAACTTCACAACGTGCCAATAGTAACGTTTTGAACACAAATGTTGACAAATTGGTTTAGTTTTAGGTATTACGCAGCCTATACCTCAATGCCACACTTTATTATTCATTTTTATATTAAATAAGTCATCAGAATTTTTATTTTTGTGTAGGTATCTATATACATACGAATGTATTAGTCAAGAGGTACAGGTTTACACGTGCAACCACAGCTTTATATGCACAAGGCGTGCGTTGGGAAACGTCACCAAGGACTCCTTGCAGAGTAGAAAAGTGTCGCTGCCTATGTCGGTAATTAATCATTCCGCAACAATGTCTGCCGCGTAATTTCCTGAGGCTCGTGAATTTACTTAATTCGATTTAAATATAGATGTATCAAGTCAACATGTTGCGAATTATAAATATTATTGATGTTGTTACGCCATTGTTAAATTTTACCTCGTAAACGTATTACCTATATTTATGTAAAAGCTTTTCAAAACGAATGCGAGAAATAATAAAAATAAATTTAAATATTAATTGCAGAATGCATTGTATTTGTCAGTTAGCTTACTAAATAACCGGAAATGAGGCGTAATGCAGGTCATAATATTACGTTGGGTCGTTCTCGTAATTATTACTGTTATTAAAACACACAACTCCATTAGTGATATAATATAACCCGAATTAAAGAGGTTTCTTAGGTAACGGACAAAGTAGAATGTTGTTATGGCGCCCATTTTTGACTTAAGTACTGATACATACCAACATAGGTAAATAATAAATATTTGGGCCCAACAGTTACACAGTATCTTGAGATCACACTAAGGTTCATCTTACATGAAGACTATGACAATGGATACTGAAACTATCGAAATTTTAGTCGCACAAAACCTAGGATTGGAACAAATATTTGTAAGTCAGACAAACTTTTGTCTCGATTCGAGGAACGAACCCGCGGTCCCTCGTTTCATAGCCAATTGTGCCACGGAGGTAGCTAAGACCTACACAAAGTCTCAAAAGAAGTGCATTGATGACGTAACACAATTACAATACCAACTATTCTACCCGGACGTTACGACAAAGTGCATCAGCTCACGCATAATTTAACAGCTTTATTTCATTGTAAAAGAAGAGTAGAAACGGGAAAATTCAGACTCGATGGACCCCATGCACTTACAATGCATTATGTAATATGTACCTCCTCAGAAACAAATACGGTATTCACTGACACAAGGCTACTACATGTTATCTATCATAACTAGATGTAAGCTTTAACTCAGTTTCTTATTGTTAAACAAAATAACTCACGTCTAAACAGTATAATGCCTTCTTGCGCGTTGTAGCCGGTGAGAAAGGGCACGTCGGCGCCGGGCAGCGAGTCTCTGGGGGACTTGGTAAGGAAGGCGCCGGGGCCCTCGGGCTCCAGCGCGGGCAGGAAGGGCAGCGCCACGGTGCTCTGCAGGTCCGCAGACTTGCCCGGAGCGACCGCGATGCGCGCCCCCGCCTTCACTAGCAACTCGCTCGGAGTCGCACGGAGGTAACCTACGTACAAGAAAATTGCATATAACACGATGAAATATAAATCGGCAGCGATATATTTAACTAAATATACTAACTGCTTAACTTAGTTCTGAAGCATAAATATTGATAACAAATTACGGTAGCTCTTGGCGGTCGAAACAGTTTACATAGTCGAGTCATAGACCAAGAGCCCGTGCCATGCAGATTTTCGCCATTTTATACACGCTGAAAGTTTGTCTGCGCATATCTCTAACATAGGCATCACTCAATCAATCATTTTATTAAAATTCGAAGATATCTTAATATATGATATTGCCAGCTTTATAGTATAAAAGCTTTAATACAATATGTTGTTAGGGCAACTAGGTATTACGAGGTGTTTACTTGGTAGCCGGACACTTTTGATGGTTCTTTAACCTTGCCAGATACATTAACGCTAATAGTTTACAAAGCCACCACGATCGGAACGTCATAATAGCTGATCCTCCGATACCTATGTCCGAGGCAGGCGCCGACAAACTTTCAGCTTTTATAAAATGATGAAAGTCTGCCGATTATGGGCTCTTGCTCTGTCACTATGCATCATGGAAGCTTGGACGGGTTACTTCGACGGGCGACAACATTCCCAGTTGGCTTAACAAAGTATCGTAAAAATCAAGGAGGTCGAGATAAATATAGTGTTTCTAAAGTTTGGGACAATAACTCTCTTTACAGATAAAAAAGCTGAACTCCAAGTGGTTAAATATTCAAATTAAAATGATGAAATTAATTCAATCGAGTATGTAAACCCACATCAACAATGCTAATGTCATTAGTAGTTATTACCGAATGCTATCATTATTCACGGTTACATCATGACTTCAAGCTTGAAGCTATTGTAACCATGATACTCGTGTGCTTCTCAAGGATTATTTATTAATGCAAATATGAGGAAGTACTGTCATAATGCATACATAATATGTATTAGCCTATTATGACCACAACTGAGCACAAAACTTTGCAATGGATAGTTCGATTCAGACTGCATAGGCCATAGACAACGATATTCGCAAAACAGTTTGGCGGATTTTACACACCATAGATATCTCTATATGTATAGTTATATTTTTTGTTGTTATATAGTTGTGGTCTATTTTGGCCAAAGCTGTGTACGCCTATCATGGGCATTTACATTTAAATACAGTCATAATATATATTATAAGTAAGGGATCTTATGTATTATGCTGTTGGTGCACCATTTTAAATAAATAAATATCTCTTGTAACTATGCAAGAATCCTATGATTTTTTTCTTAACTTTTGAGGTGCGTGATAGACCTAAACATTGCACAAATTATACCGATAATTTAAAATAGCATGAGTGTTGTTACCTAATAGTTCAGCTGTACTGTTAGTGTCGATGCCGAGCTCCCTGCCGAGTTCGAAGGCGCGGTCCCGCGGCTCCTGCGCCAGCGCCCACGGAGACAGCGCCACGCCGCTCTGAGCTATCGCGCCGTGGAATAACCCCTGCCGATACATTATACATATAGATACGAATAACAATGTATATATGTATTAAGCTGCTTTTGAAAATGCAGTATGTTATGTGGCTAGTTATATCCTATGTAAGATTAATTACTTATTAGGTAATTAGTAAAACTTACCAATATTTAAAAGGTAAAAATTTAAACAGTTGCTTACAAAGTTAAATATTACATCAAGCGCTAACGCACATAAATAAATCAATATTTATGTATTTATAAAATAAAATCATCATATATTGGCAAAATCAATACTTTGTCTTTTCAATAAGCCTCAGGATCAACTTAATGATTACCTACTTTAAACATTCGGTATACTATAGTATACATTGAAAAATGAAGAAGACAATTGTTGACATTGCGACACATTTTACCTTTGACTCAGGTGAAAGCATGTGGAGATGCACGGAGGCTGCGCCCGCAGATTCTCCGAATATTGTGACACGGTTCGGATCGCCGCCAAACGCCTCAATGTTGTCACGCACCCACTTCAGAGCCATCACTTGGTCCTTTAATTTCACAAAGTTAGTATATGCTACCGCGTGTTTAACAAACAATAAAACTATAAAATGAGTTTCTAAAGCTGCAGCTAATCTAAATGTCATCTAAAAAGAAGGGCGTAGATAATGACTCTACCTTCGTGTTCAAGATTTGGGTTGGTAACATTGCGTAATTTTACGTGAATAGGCACAACATTTTCACACAAAAAAATGAATGATATACCTAATGTTACAAAACAAAACATTTGAGCAATTACACATCATACGAATATAACGAGAATACACAACAAATGTTAAAAATATTGCATCAAACATTTCAAACTCGGCCAATATAGTAAAACCATGACCAATTACTCCTATTAAGCAAATAAGCAACACTACAAATGTATTGTATGTAACATTTGTAACTCTAGTTAGTAACTTAAGTACGGGATTGTGTACATAAGAAATCTTCACACATACACATTAAGAAATAGTAGGTAATAAAAAAAAACAAATTATAATCTGCTATTTTTACCTTAAGCCCCATATTTCCCGGGACTTCGTCATTTTCCAGGCTGAGAAAGCCCAAAGCCCCAAGCCTGTAATTGAGGGTCACGAGGACTACTCCCGCACTGACCAGATGGTCAGGCCCGTAGAGAAAGGCATTACCCGAGCCCACGGCAAATGCACCCCCGTGGATCCATACCATTACCGCCAACTTCGGATTGTAGCTGTTAAACATTATTTACATTCAATTAGTGCGCAAAATGTTATTCATTCACAGCAGACACATCGGTGTAATTCGAGAAGATATAAAACCATTTAAATATTGCATCTGCAATGTATGCACTATATAAAAATATTATCTTTTGCAAGTGGCTAGTTTTACTGTATTAACTAACTTTAATAAATAATAAAATGCCTACCAATATAGAAAGTATTTCAAAACTGATTAAATTTCTAAATAGAAACAACTGTTTAATTCGTGTTGCCAAAATTTATTCAATTTACCAACAAACTGCAATACGTACATAGTTACGAAGTATTTATTTCCTATCTCTTACCCACGACAAAGTGCAATAGATGGTTCAGTTTTTATGTTACTTAAGGAGTTACTAGCATTTATATTAACATTTACTCCAATAACATACTCTTTGGAATTATTTAGAACCATTTGTCGAGCCAAGCTAAAAGATCCAATTAGAAGTCACGTTCTAAAAATTATGTATTTTACGAGACCTATCATCAAAATCGATGAGAAGCGCTACCCTATGAGCATAACGTATCTATACACCCATCTCCAAACAAAATATATATATGATTTGCGTAACTTACCCAGAAAGCTTGTCAGGCAATGCCGGCGTGTACACATTAAGGAACAAGCAGTCCTCGTCACCCTTGTAGGTGTCGAAGAGCATGAACCGGTGAGGGCACACGGCGCCTTCCTCCAGGGCATCTCGGACGCCAGACCACGGCTCCAACGGCACCGGCGGCCGAAACCGGAGAGAGCCGCGGGGAGGTTGCGCATACCTACCAAGTATGACAAAATGTTTGC
This sequence comes from Theretra japonica, assembly GCA_033459515.1. Classification (NCBI taxonomy): domain Eukaryota; kingdom Metazoa; phylum Arthropoda; class Insecta; order Lepidoptera; family Sphingidae; genus Theretra; species Theretra japonica. The sequence goes on along the minus strand of CM065951.1, from coordinate 5,240,143 downwards.
AATGCAAGCCGTAAAATTCGTCGCTCTTATATAATACTGATACGTTAAAGAATTTTATATGGACACGATGAAGAAACTCGTTTTGCGTAAATATGACGAATTATTAAAATATGTTAAATTGATGCCATTATATTTTTTGCGATGTAAAATGTCTATAGCCTCAGAGGCATCTGAATGATTAACTAAATCAATGTTATTGTCATCATAAATTAAATGAATCGAAAAAAAGTCAATTCATTTGTTATAGAAACCTATTGGTTGAAACCTATGGTCAGGCTAAGTAGTGAATAAGTGATTACAAGAAACGGAGGTGAGTCAAAGAACAAAACTTAGGGCATAGTACCTTATGCCTTTAAAACTGTAGTAGGGGGTTTGGTTGTTGGTCCTGGTGACGAGCTTGCGGCCCCGGAGCGCGCCGGCGTGCGTGGCGACGACGGGTCCACCGCCCACGCGCATGCGGTCCACCAGCGCGTGCACCAGCCGCGCCGCGCGCGCTGGCACCGCCTGCAGCCGCCGCAGCGCGTGTTTCAGCCCCACCGACTCGCTCACCGTGCTCGACATTCGGCGCCACGCTCCAGTCACCTGCCATGTACATATATTAAAACATATTTAATTATAATATTCTTATTTGTAACATGTAATCTGAATTCTTTTAGACCCCCTGGTGAAATTTGTTAATAAGCCAGTTGTGAAACGAAGTTCGAGTTCGAACTCTGCGCCTATACAAAAGTTTGTAGGCCAGATCAATATTTGTTTGGGTCTGTGTGTTGTATGACTAAGAATACTTTCGTAGTTTCCCACGATAAAAAACCTTACAATATTTTTGTTACCGAGATTCGTTTATGATGCAAGTTTTGAAGCAAATATCCTCAATTAGGGGAAATCCGGATGATTCCATCGCTGTCGCGATTATTGCCCAATCAGAAACGAAGTAATCACGTCAGCCACAGTGTAATCACATGTCCACAACTCTAAAATGCGTGAACAGATAGGAGGAACATTGATTATCACGTCTTAATAATTTCATTAATACTTTATAGTCCTACTACACATTACATATTAATAAAAAAATAATTGACGTTCATAAATTAACCAGCTTTATAATAGGTCTTGGCTAATTTCATACTTAATTAAAAGTTATACACGAATGGACAAATCTCGGTTAAAATGAGTAGATGCATATCAAAATCGACACCAAAAGCACGTAATAATAGATGATTGATGAGGGCAGTTGGAAGACGACCTACCTCTATTGTTAAACATTGCTTCATAAAAAATATATTTGGCTTAATGTCGTCCCTTATGATTTGTAATAGCGATGTTGTAAGTTATGATGACTCGATTGCTTTATAAAGATTCATATCGTCGTAAAGATTATCGTGGTCCATAACCAAGAGTAGATAAATCTAGCAGTTAATACGAACACTAAAACATAATTTAATACACTTTAAGGTCTTCACAAAGTCCCAACAATGAGATACAAGTCTTGTATCCAAGTATCGTGGATCTGAAAAGTTTTGAGTTGCAGTTGCGAGAAACTGTTTTTCTTACAACGCCCAGGGCCGAAACCAATATTTGTGAAACTCACAAACATTTGTCTTAGTGCAGGCATCGAGCCTGCAGCCTTTCGTTTCGCAGTCGGTGTTTTGAACAAACTGCCAATATAAATACTTAGCATATTTACACGGTACACACATATAAACTTTCCATGCCACTATATACGTTAATGATATCTTTTGAAATAATCAGGATATCTAGGAAGTCATTATGGCCATGTCCTCAGAATTTTTGCAACCGCACACGCAACCTAAATTTTTTGCAGAAACTGGTCATTTAGCTCTAATTTTATAGAAATTACTTGGATACGGAAGAAATGTTTTTGCTTTATCATTTCTCTCTAATATAGACTGTAAGTAATAACTAGTGAGTACAAATCACACGCTTATTATAAATTACTCTGGGACCCACGTATTAGATACATCAATAATTGTATAATGTGTACATTGTATTGTCTTTTCTCTAATTTTTTCCCAATAAATTTATTCTTCATTCTTTATATACAGTGACTGAAATTAAGTCTTAAATGGCTTCGACCTTCTGTATGTAATCCCTATTTTACAACCATTTGTAGCAGTGACATTGCCCTATACCTACTTCATGTTTTTATTTGAAACAAATCAAGTAACGGATAGAACTACATCTTGTCGCTTTTAAGACCGCATCAACAGCGAAGTCATAATTGCAAAATGTTATAAGCATTTTGCCGACGATCATATTTAGATGTATTCAGTTACTTCAAAACGATTCGCGAAATGACAAAGGTTATTATTTATTTAAGTTATTTACACTTATTGTCAAATTAAAGTTTGTGGTAACAGTTATTAACCGACTCTATATTTACATTAAAAAGATATATAGAGCATATTGTTACATCTAGCAGCACTTAAAAATTGTCCTGATATAACGTAAAATTATAAGTGTGTGTGTCAGTATAATTATATTATTATACCGACTATGTTGTAAATGATCTGATAAGTAAACAGCGAGAGTGCGCGTAGCTGTATGATTCACTCGATGTTTACAGGTCAATCGATGAATTAATTTGTCTGGTTACAAAAGTTATTGAAAAAAAAAATACAGCGACCCAAACTCTGATATGTCAATGCCAACTATACTTTTTACTTACAGATTATATTGAATTAAAATTGTTATTGGTTTTGGCTTAATATTATAAAAAATATACAAAGTAACTACAACGAGAAATCAACAAAATAAAATGCTGTAGCGTAACAATCATTGGGCTGGCGATGTGCTGCGATGTTGCGAAAAATCGCTGTTTAAACTATATCGTATAGATGCACCTCAGCTCTCGTTGCTCAACGACGTCGATGTTTAGGACACATTCCCTGGATGATAGCGCAACGAAACTGATGTAATTTCACGTGTGTTAAAAATACATGTTCTTTAAACAAGGTCTATACAAAACTGATCTGAATGCACGCGACCACCTGACTTCTAATTGACCCACAGTATAATGTCCGAGTGAAGTAAACTTACAAGGTAAGTCTTTCTCGAGGAATGTACAAATTGTAATGATAGCTATTCAATGTTTTTGCATCACTTTGATTCTCATTTAAAACTCTCTGTTATTATAATATTAGTCAATCTATGTAAATCGGATATACATAGGCTGATTCCGGATCGTGACACACTTGCGTATGTCACAATGGCGGTTTTACACATTTGTGTAAGTTGGTAAATATGTATAGCTCCATACTCTGTTGATATAACTAAACGTCTATCATTTTAGCGAAAATGGAATAGAATTAAATCACGTTGGCATTATAGTATCTATCTGTATCAGCCCATATATGTCCATATGGCACGGCACGAGCAGGGCACGAGTCTCCTCTACAATCGAGAGTTGGTACGGTTGACAGGGGTTAGGCCGTAAAGTCCGCGAACCCGTACTAGGCCAGTGTGGTGGACTATATAATAGTATCGAATGATGATAAATACTTTCCTGCCGCCAGTCGATAAATCCTCTATCCATAACATGTATGAAACTGTACTCAACATCTGATGCAGTATAGTAATTTTGCCAAGCCGAAAGAGATATTATGATAACTGACCTTCATAGAGTTGAGGCTGGTGGCGGCGTTGGCGACCACGTCGCCGAGCGTGGCGGGCGGCAGCGCGTCGCTGCGCAGCACCAGCGCGCACGCGCACAGCACCACCGCGCGACACCACACGCGCATGATCAACACCTCCCGCTTGTCAAACGTTGATGAATGCTGTAGCTTGTAGTGGTCGCTGATGCAAAAAGAAATTACATTATTGAATCGTTCCGTTAACTAAATTTCAACTTAAACAATTATATGTTTTGAAGGTGGTAGAGTTATACGGTAGCTCGTTAAAACTATACCAACGAGGAAAACTAAAACAAAACTGTGGTATAAATCTAGTAAGAAACCGAAATGAAGTAATAGCTCACTATTAAAAAAAGTAACGATCAAATTCATTTTTGGTGTCATGTAAAGCGCACATTTTTTTTTAACTGCAACTCGTCATTGATATTTTAAACATACTTTCTTAGGTATATTAACACGAAGAACACAATATTTTCCTATGTTTAACGAAAAGTAGAGAGGCCGGTTTGTTACTATTCTTAACCAGGGCTAGATTTTATGAGCAAAGAAATTTTCTGCAATGTTACATTAATGAAATGCGAAATTCTAAGAAAAAATATGTTTTAAATTCAACTCAACTTTTTTCTAAATATTTCACTGAAAACACTTATAGGAATTTCTTGCGTCTCCAAATTGAATACATTTCATGTAAGTGATCAAAATTGAAAAACACTGGCACAACTTATGTAACAACTATTACGTGACTCTTGAAAATAAAACTACACGATAAGTAATATCGAAATGGCACATCAAAATAAGTGAGTACATACTACATAACATACGAATATAATATGAACGCAGAGTCCATAGGCAGTTTTGTAATCGTATAACTTTTGTCCTGGCATCACAATAATACCGAATGGCTTTATAAGTGCATTACTTTACAAAGACGCAATTGAGTGTGGTGGGCAGCGAGCCGTACACCGCGGACTCGATATTATTCAACTTGCACTTTCACCGAATGTTTGTGGCCGTTGTACCTTCGGAGACACGAGTCACGGTCACATACTACAACTTGGGCTTTGCGACTTAGAAGAATAGTCTCGAATCTACTGCCTACATACTCGTAAAATGCATAATTGTTACGATTCCAAACAGGCACGCTTTGATACATTCTGCCTTGTGTGTGCTTCTGACCTGACTCTCGTCTATCGTGTCATCAATTTGGTTAAGTTTTGATTAGGTCTACCGGCTCTTACATCCACAGTGAACAATACAAATACAATCTATTAAAAAAATTACGTAACAATTTCAATATTAGTTACACTTTAAATTCAATATGCAAAGGTCACTATTCCGCAAACAACATTACTTTATTTATCTGAAATAAATATTGTAACGGAGTACTATGAAATCTTAACAAATATTTGTTCCACAGATTCCGTGGCGCATTTGTTTAATACACTGCACTGGTTGTGAAACGATCTGTGGGTTCGAATCCCGGTCACAGACAAATGTTTGTTAGGGTTACAATAATCGCGATTAAAATCCTATTGACAAAAATCTAGACAACAATAAATAAACAACTCAACAGTCAACATTTTGTAATGGTGGCACATTTTAAAATAGATTTTGGAGTTTGGACAATAAACAAACTTTTGAAGTGGTAGTGCTTTGCTGTGGCTCGTTAAAAGCTTTATTATCAGAGTGTATCTACTTTATTAGTAGGTTTAGAATAATTTGGCATACTGCATCATAGAATATGTATAACAGAATTGTGCAACCAAAACGATATATTTTACGAAATATAAGAAATTCTAGAGAGCCTTAAAACGCATATATACCTTACAAAAGATTTCAACGAGATCTTCAGGTATTAAAAATGATTGTTCCGCATATCCATATAATGTTATTGGAAAGCGTTTGTTACATGTTCCTTGGGTTTAAAAATCCTTATACTATTTTGTTATTTTTAGACATCATTTCTTTTTTATAGTTTATAAATTGGATACAGTTGATATAATATTTGGACATTTATCCAACTTCGATAAATACATTACGTCCCTCATATACGTCCCTCGTAGGCCACTGGCGTCCTCTACAATCGAGTTAGATTGAGAGGGATTAAGCCATATTGCCACCGCGCTGGCCTAGTGCGGTTTGGCGGACTTTACATACCATACTCGTAGCAATTCTTACAAATCGGTATGGTATGCAGATTTCCTTAGGATGTTTTTCTTTAGCGTTATAGTGCGTGGTGATTGAGTAGTAATGCAGGCATAACTCTGAAAAGTCCGAGGTGTGCCCTGGGATGTAAGCCGCGATCACTGTGAACATGTTGGTAGCAGCGTCTGGTCCGTTACCAACAGGCCACCACGCACTTTCAATGTTCGTATGTTAGTATAACAACAAATGACCCTAGTTAACCTTATGTCAAATATGACTGGCAACATATTTCCCGGCATTTCTGGAACCACTTAAGGTCTTATTCATAGACGGTTTTAAAACCTGTTTTAGTTATCTAGTGTTTTATTCCTTTTGAATGACTTTTGATCTCAGTTTGAGCGAAGAAGAGAAAACATTCGATAGCTAAAATAGGTTTTAAAAATGTCTATGAATAAGGCCGTTATTCTTTGTCTAATTAAGTGAAACTCATTAATTGTGTGAAACTCATGAGTTATTATGATATATTGCATAAACGGTATTCAAAATATACCTGCAGTTGTTTATAACACTAAACTTATACAACTAAATTGAAAATTGAATTATTACATTACGAGTAATACACGACCTTTGAGATTATGCAAGTTAATTATAATGTAACTTTGTTGAATTGCTCTAGTGGCGCTTGTACATACCCCATAGCCAAAACAGGCGTAAACGTAATTATAACGTACTCATAATGTCAATAATAAAAGCTATTATTTAATATTAACTAATCTCAATCAGATATATTTCCATATTTACTTGTTAAACAGACTGGAAAAGTGTCAGCCGCTTATAAATCGAATCAAAACCCCGGAACGAACTTTACATAATCCGTGAAGGTAGCCAGTTGGGTTATATAACGAGAAAATAACATCCCTGCACGCACCACCTAAGTAGCACTGCGAGTGCCGCCGTACAGCCCGCCAACGCCAATAACAGTAATCTAGAAACGAGTTGCACTTCCTAGTAGTCAAGTGCGGAACCAAGCGAGCTCTTTGTAACCACCTTACATAATACCAGAACTTGATTTAATTGTTAGACAGCACATAAAATGTTTTTGTAATTGTACTCATAGTAGATTCCGAATTGATCATTGCTATTTGGTAACCGTGGTAATGAAGCTGCGTTGGATTATTTTTTAACCAACTTAAAAAAGGAGGAGGTTTTCATTTAGATTGTACATGCATACATAAATAAACTCACGCCTTTTTCTCAGAAGGGGTAGGCAGAGGTTCTCCTGGTAGTAACCGGGTCACCCGCATTTCGCCTTGTTTATTCCGTCCCTCGGTGTGATAGGGGGCGAGCCTATCGCCATATCGGGCCCAAATTCCTGACTCCGGACTGATAATTAATAGAAAAATCCAATATCGCGTTGTCCGATCCGGGACTCGAACCCGAGACCTCAACATTGTAACCGTACCGAAGTACAACTACCCCAACGAGGCATTTAGATTGTATTTCCTTTTTAATCTTTGCACTAGATTAGCCACTGCTGTTATCAATCATCTGTCCAGTGTCCACCAATCCGTTTGGGCCAGAGTGGTAGACAAAACTCTAAATAAGCTATTAAGAATTAATGAAAAGCTCATAGGTTGGTATTTCTGGTTTCTTGGCAATGTGAACCTTTCCTAGCTGATACTTTCCGCGATATAAATTGTTTTAAATAAAATAGTTTAATTATTTATCGCGTTCATTTTCTTCGCCCCTTTATTTATATGTATATTGCGAAAATTGGCGAGTTTCAACATTTTGTGATTGATTTGGGATCATGCTAGGTACGTAAAAACAATAATTTAGGAACATTTTCAACAAAAAATACTTTTAATCATATATAATTTTACATACATTTTTAGTAATATTATGAAACTGAACACATTTTTTTTTCGTTTGGAATTGTCGAGTATGCATCTTATAAAAAAGCTAATAGGTAGGTATGTTCAATATTTTTCAGAGTTCATTTACGACCTAAACATGTACGAGTATAATGTAATTATCTCAATTAGTTACTCGTAATTATTGTATGTAATCAATATTTTCGTTATTAAACAGTGCAGGCAGCCTACGTAAGCACAGCATAAGCATTTTCTGAACCACATTTCGACATGTAATTAATTAAATAATACTTGCAACATTTCCTCGATCAGATGTATCAGTATCCGAGTATATGCGTAGTCCACTACAAGTACATCCGAATGTTCGAGGTCTCTGTGACGGTGCTCGACATGCCGGCTATAAAATGAGGCCACGCATTCGGACCCCACGTTGAAACGAATGTTTGTGTGTTTCGTAAATAAAAATGAAATGAAAATGAAAATAATTTATTGAATCCATTAAAATGTTCAACATTATTTAGATTCAGTCCTTTTTTTCTACCACCCGGTTCGGAAAGCGGTTTTCACTAGAGAGGAACGGGCAAGAAACTCTAGTTTTGCTCTTTTCAAAACCAGTTTAGAATATCGTGATTATTACGAAAGTTACAAGTTGGTCTAAATCAGAGCAGTTCATTGATAATTTGTTATAATTTGCAAGTGACATATATTTTACACATGTAACATGTAACGTAGAACCGAAACTCCGGAGTATTGTCTATTTCCCACTACCCAGGAAACCTTTTTAAAAAAAAAAAGCTATGGGCATGACTGTATATTGCTGGTATATTATTAAGACCTAGCAGCCTGCAGCCCCGCCGGACTTCGCCCGAGTGCCGGTACTTTTTGAGCGGGAAATGGTTTTTTCAACATTTTACATTAATACTCCGCTCTTATTAGTCATAGCGTGATGTCTTATAATCTATACATAGCTTTCCGCGGTAATGCTTTTGTACTTATCTCAAATTAAAATAATTTAAAATAAATCAGCTGTCCAACACTAAAATATTTTTTCAAATCGAACTAGTAATTTCTGAGATTAGCGCGTTCAAACACTCTTCAAGTTTATATATACATATATATTAGTATAGATATTCCGCCAGAATTGCCGCATTTTATTGTTTCTATACTAACTATACTTATGAAGAAAACCTTCTCGTAAAAATCTTACCTATGTGGATAACAGATATTGAACACAAAAGTATATGTTCCACGTTTCCTGCCTTACCGGTATAAAAATATACAAACTAGCTAAACATTAATGTGACCCAAAATAAAATTCTAATTATAGGACCAGAAAACTTTTAGTGTGTATCTAGTAATAAATTTAATTAAATTAATTTAAATTAAATAAATTAATTAATTAAATTTAATTTTAAATACCAGATAATGTAACATAAGAGATTAATAATATGTAATGTTAGTATAGATTTCGTATTTAAAAACTCCAGGCTATTGTTAATATAAAATATATGGTAGAAAATATTTATAATTTCTTCAGTAATATGAATCCAATTCACCTATACTAAGTGCAGCCTTATCCATAGAATGCAGATCGACAGACGAAAAAAAGATTCTCGCCTGTTGATACAATAATGCCGGCCTGCTCAAAACCGGATGCTTCCAAAATACTCGCCGATCCCAGTGGAAAGAGACTTAAATACGCGAGTCAATATGGCAGACATCACTCATGGTATACACAGTTAATTTAATACAGACTATTTAAGGTACTGGTTCAAAATTAAGCACGATATCTTTCGTCGTATTGATTTTTTATATGTGACCTACGATTAGATTCCGATAATTAATTTAGTACATGAGACTTATACTTGTTATAGATGAACCTAAGTTTACTTTCAATTTGTGTCAATTTAACAGCCGGTAAGCATAACATGTAAGTTAATGTTTTATGTCAACAATCAAGCAAAATATCATTTCGATGCAGTTACATAACTTCATTAAGCATTAGGAAACGTTACCCAAGTAAAGAAGTGTTTTAAACACGCACAATCACAGCACTCGCATTTTGTTCAACAAACATACTACAGAATATCGGAGTGAATACCTGGTGTTTTTTTAAAGTTCTCAGAGGTTTCACAGATTGTTGTGGCGTGGACATTCGCGTCGCGTGGTAACATCCACTTCACTAGCGGCGTTCTCGTTGCCTTCGCCGCGTCACAGAACTGTTACTCAACAGCGACCACCACCACCGCAGAACAAAATTACAATACAAACTTTCGATAGCCCGTTAAAACTCAATACGACCGCAAATGTTGTAATTGATACATTTTCAGCTTACTGCCGCTTAAGTACTAGTTTATTCCACTGTTTGGTTGTTTTAATATGCTGATCTGTAACCGAAAAGTAATTAAGGAAAAAAGCGCAATTAAAGTCCAAGCTGTTTGGATATTTCATTGTTAACCCTAAGTAATAACTACCTCCACAAAGCGGAAAGATGATCTAATAAAGGTTGGAAGGAGTCGCTGAATGCTGGCCGCTGGCAACGAGTCGCGGTAGGAACTTTAGGGCCTACGATCAAAGAATGAACTTTGTGTTTTTGTAAATGATGACAATGGTTAGGTATAACAAAACACTTTCAGAGTTTCCTCTGACTCGAGCTTTTGCTCGGACTTACTAACCACCCGCCCTGATACCCTCAGGGAAAAAGTGGTTTAGTCTCCCCATTCTGCCGATTTACAAAAAACTGTGTCCCCTAGAACTTTACTTAAAATTATGGAAATATGGATTGCTGCTTGTTTCTGTAGAATAGTAATATCTATAGCGGAATTTAATTTATCTATGTATGTGGTCAGGCTTTTTGCTACTACACCAGTCCAACCTATTACTGCTGGGCTAAGTCCTCCATAAATCCAATACTAGCATACATTACCGATTAAAAGTCTTCGGTATGCATCGCGCACATTAGGTACGGGCGATACCAGGGCGGGAAGCGCCCTTTCGCGATTCCATCCCAGTGATCGCCCAGCGCTGAATCATTACTGGTACCTCTAATTGAGGGACAAAGTTGTCTCCAACTGGTTTGGACTCCTGGTTAGGTGCGCGCCTTAGCGTCCATATTGAAATCGCAAATAGTGTGCGGACTCCGCAGTGTGCCCGTAGATGACCGAATGACACTGATCAGGGTCATTTGGTCGCTTTTTACAACTACCAGGAGATACCGTGGCGGAATTCTTACGCACTAGGTACATGCTACAGACACACCTCTGCTGACAGACAGCATAACAAGCTTTTCTATGGTATGTAAAGTACGCCAACCCGTTTCAGGCCAGCGTGGTAAACTATGGCTTAATTGACCATGGTATCTTAAGCCTTCGCCTCAACGGAACTCTCCGTTACAGAAAAATCTTTTGCTCAGCAATAGGCCTTTAATGGTTTATAAAGTACAGTGCCTTCAAAATGAGGTACCTACATTAGATTAGTTATTTATATTACAAGTTGAAATTTAGACAACAAAGAAATAGTAATAGGCAATATTAATATTTTATAATACATAATAAGTATTTATTTATGAGAACAAACCATTGTTCAAAAATTACGATTTAGGTAGTTATATGTGATTATCATTATCAGTGGTTTTCAAATCAGGCGCCTAAATGCATTATGATACTTTATGGATATTAACGACCAAATACACAATTGCTATGCAATTTTACCCATATTACGTACTCAAACTATATAGAAGTGTATTGTAGAGCGCGTGATATTACTCTACCAAGAGTTTCTTCAATCGTTATAAGCGAGTCTTTTGGCCAGGGGGTTACTCTATGATCCGAAACGAAACTGAAACACGTAAAAATATACGAATGTGCCTAGATACTCCACAAAATGATCGAATCCTCTATCATACGTCCTAACTAGACTTAGTTCGAAGTTAAAGATATGTATCATAGAGAATAGAGTTGATTTTTAGAAGTGGAAAATTAAAAACGTACTGCAGACGTCGAACGTCCTAACATTGCGACTATATTTCTGAAAAATGCGAACAGATTATAAATATGATTAGATGTCTCTCTGGTGTGTTGTGGGGAGCACACCCCTCTTCCGTGAAATTGATTTACAATGGACTGATCAGATCAATATTAGACTATGGAACTTTTTTGTTGAAGCCATGTAACTTATCTGGTCTTAGAAAAATGGTACAATGAGATCAAATCCCTCAAATGCCCTAGGTGTTGAATGTGTTGACCCCCGTTATATTTACAGCGTCAATATTTATCAGATAGATTTTTATTCAGGGTTATGCAATTCTCAAACCATCCCTTGCATTCTAAACTTCTTACATTAATAAATGAATTATCTTCTTCATCCTACTGGCTCCATAAATCTACTCCATTTCTCGTTTTGACCTACAAGAAAAATAAGTCATTAAGTGCCCCTGCATACAGCTGGCGTCTTCTTCCTTTGTTTAGCCGTGACTATTGCACATTAATAACAACTCCAAATATAATTGATATTGGTATTGATAAGAATGACCTAATGGTAACGTAAAATTCTATGATATTTTTATCATAAATTGCAAGTGGCCTGACTGGCATCATATATACAGTGAATCTTCAAAAAAGGGCTCATGAATTGTAGGTGTAGGAATATATCATCTGCAGTATAACATTGCGCAAAAAGTTAAACTTCCTCTGGAAACGTCGGTATTTACAAGGGATGTTATGGGATTTTTAAGTGTTTAGAATATGCCTACATTTCGAAATTGAAAAAATATTAATTATTTCAGACAGCAGGAGTGTCAAATACTAACGCTGTTAACAGTGATTGTAGAAATATTATAAATATATAAGAAAATATAAAATATATACATAAGAATTGTTATCATGGCCTATTAACTATACCTAAACTTTATCTCTTGGAGTCCTGGAATAATGTTTGGTCGACCAATAGTCAGTTTAAGGGAAAGTTTTAACGAACGAAACAAAACATTCTGCAAAATGGAGTAAACCGAAAATCAGGGGAAAATATAAATAAACTAGTCGTCTTGTTTTAACTTATTTTAATAGCGAATTTCAATATATATTATTTATAAATAATGTTTTAATACTCATTCTTAAAATATGATAGGCATTATTTAATCTCTAACTTTAATCTCTACCTTAAATTTGGACTTTACAGTATTACAAATAAACGTATGTTTACTTTATTAGCAAGTTCAACAATAATAAAAGAATAACATCGAATTAAGGATTTAAAAGCTCCAATAAAGTTGATTAATTAAATTTTTCCATTATTATTCCATTTTGAAAATCTTCCGAAAAATAGATTTTTTCATAACACTAACTAAATATGCTTTCGGTCAGCAATGGAAATTATAGCAATTTGTTGGTTAATAATTACTTTTTTTTGTCTCATATAGCAGTGCCACCAATATTAAGAACAAGAACATATCTACTTTTTAATGACGCAAATGTATGCAGCGCTCCCTCTATTTTATAAATACTCTAAGCATCAAAGGTACGATTCTCTACAAAATAAAGTTGGCAACACTGTCTGCAACCAATGACTAATGACATTGACATGTGTCGCTACTTTGTTTTATCTCGATCTTATTGTTAAATGTACATTGGGAAAATCACAAAAGTAAGGGAAATTCCAAGTTCAATAAATAGGTGGTATTTACATTTGTACAAATTGGGTTTTAGTAGTAAGTGTATCCACATTCTGCAGAAGTCAGAACGCAATGGCTACTAATCAAGGACCGAGCGTTGCTGCAAGTGCGCCGGAAGATCTTCCGCCTCCTTACTCAGCTGTTGTCGGGAATCCACAGTATGGGTTTGTAGCGCCTAGCGTAGGCCCGATGCCGCAAGGTCCCGTTGTATATCCACCGCCGAAGCAGTTTACTCCGACCGGAGTTTACCCATTCCCAACGACAGCCACTTCCGTAACAGTGACGACAAGCGCGCAGCCACAGCCTGGAGGCGTACCTCCGCCGCCGCCCGGAGTGCCCGTGGGCTTAGTTTTACCGCCAGCTGTGGGCACTGATCCTACCACAATAACTTGCTTCAACTGTGGAAAAATCGTCACCACCAAAGTGACATACACAACAGCCTGGCATACTCATTTAGTTGCTGGATCCATTTGTGTCATAACTATGTGAGTAGATTTCAAACAAGTCAATGTTTATTCAATAAAAAAAATAATATTGCTGTTTTATTGATTTCTGACATGTCTATGTAATGTATGTTTTGTTTCCAGGGTGTGTTCCCTCTGCTGCTTGGGCTTGGTGCCATACTGCTTTGACACATTCAAAGATGCTGAGCACTATTGCCCCAACTGCAATACTTTCATTGGAAAAAGCAACAAGTGTTAAAAAGTAATTATCTAAGTATTTGTTGCTCCAAAATCAATTTTTTATATTGTGTATAAATATTCTCTCTATAAATTATTGGTCCCTTAAAATTATGACCATTATGGCGGCTATAATAATAAAATATGATGTTAGTAATTAACTACTGTTATTGCTATAAAACAAGACAGTTAAATATTCATAAAACATTTATAAGTTCAATTTGTCATATTTATTGGTAATGAAGTCTACTCATCAGCGAAGTGCCTTACATTGCACTTAATCTTTTCAACAATTGCCACTAATTGTAAGCAGTTCTTTATATAAAAAAAAATCTTGAAATAATTATTTTTGTACATAAAATTCAGAGCAATTGCAGATAAAACTGTATACTACCAAAAATTGTATTTCCATAAATTGTAATGCATTAGGAAAATCAAATAATCTTGTTTATTATATTTTTAACTGACACTGAAACATTCCCTACCCTCACATGTATATTATAATGTGTTAAGACTTTTTTAAATATGTTAATTTTATAAATGTAATATTGCATGCAGTTTTCTTAAAAATAAAAACCCTTTTCATGTTCTGATTGAAATTTTATGTTAACACATTGACTGATTCACATACTCATTGGCTTTTTGGCACAATGTGCTTGCAGTGTAACACCTTACATCATATACCCTAACCATATAGGCAGATAATTGGTTGTTCCAGTAATTGTAATATTTGCCATTTTAAATTCAAGTTGTAACTTTCATGACTGATGTAATTAATGCTAGACTGAATTAGAGGATTAGACTAAATGCTTAAGAATATGCATGCAATAAGTATTGAAATTGTCTACACACCATTGTTATTATTGAGGCTACTTTCTGTAAACTATTTGTAGTATTCTTGTATTGTAGCAATAAAGTGAAAATAACATTTAGGGTTAATGTATATATTATTTTATTTTTGATATATTACTGCATCATAATATTTACCACTGTAAAATATAAAGGATGTATTAATAAATTGTTCAAGAATAGGCCCTAAGCAATATGGCTGTGTAAACATATTGGTACCTCCACCAAAACAATGTGTTAAAAAATAGAGTAAATAATTAGTTGTTTTAGACACGCAGACTTTGTACTTTTTAAATATCTTAATTATAAGTCATTCTTCCAATTAGATTTATTTTTTTGTGCTTCATGATGAATGTATGATTTTTATAATTAGGTTAAATAAACTTATTGTACTCCGCTTGGAAGAATATTTATTTTTCATGATATACTTTTATTTCAAATAAACATGCCATATGAAAATATCCACTTATATTAACTTATCTCATATGATAAGATAACACTACCAATGACTGGCTGATAAAGACACATTCTAGACGTGTTACACTGTAATCAATATGTTTTGTAGGGACAAAATATTATTTGTTATTTGTGTAATTAAATTATCAAAATGGACCTAAACAGTGGGGTGAATCCATCTCAAGGTGATTTTCTGAGGGTACAAACAAATGTGCAACAAGTGTCTGCCAGTTACACAAGGACTGCTCCACCACCATACTCACCCACAGACCCTGCTAACTCTGTGGTGACCAACCAGCCAACTGTTATACATCAGACTATAATCATACGAGGCTCACCACTCAAAGACAAACCAGTATACTATGATTGCCCAAGATGTGGTGAAGCAGTACTTACAAAAGTGCAATATGCAAACACAACTAAAACTCACATGATGGCAGGTTTCCTGTGTGGATTGACTGTGTAAGTTTATATGTACTTAAATAAACTACTGGATCTTTCAATTGCCATTTGTGTGATTGATTATGTTAAAGTTGCCAATAGTGAACAAATGTTGAAAAAAGTGTTTTGCACGGATTTTGTTTAGATTATCACATGTTTTAATGCGCATTTCTGTTTCAGCTGGTGCATGCTGTGTTGTCTTGCTGCAATACCCTATATAATGCCATCATTCAAGAAAGCCGAGCACTTCTGCCCAAACTGCCACATATATTTAGGCCAATACACGAAATTCTAATAAATGAAATTGTATATATTATTGCACTACATAATAAGTTTATGAATAGATCTAAGGTGTTTTATACATGTATTCTTTATTTCTCTTGACTTACATAACATTTATTACTTATACATAATTCTTACAATAAAATTTTCAATGCTACACAGATTGTTTAAGTTCTATATGGCACTTGAAGTCTGAAGCAATCCGATGCAATCTTCCACTTTCCATCCACAGCAACAATGAGGAAAGTTTGTTGGAAAGGCTTCTTTACATCGTCATTCTGATATGTAACATCACCACAGGCTTGAATTAAGTATGTTAGTTTATGTGACACTAAATTCTCAGATATTGGTTGAGCATCCAATGTACGCAGGACGTGATTACTTGCTGGTAGATCCATAAGGAACTTCTGAATTTTATCATTTCCATTGATGCCATTGCCGTTCCAAACAAGGAGACCCGTATCGAGATATAGTTTTGAGGTTAAATGTCTGCTGTTATCCACTTGTTTATAAAATACTCTCGTAAATTCTTCAGCAGTTTCACAGGCGTTGTCTACATTTTTTACAGCAACTTCAGTCATATTTATAACGGAGAATGCTATCTCTTTGTCAACAGAAGCTAGGCCGGAACTTTTATAATTATTTATATTTGGTGTTTATACAAATAACAAAGAGTCAAGGAATAGAAATTGGAATTTAAACATTGACGTAGTGACGTCACCGTGCGTCACCGGAACATTTTTTTTTGTAGGTATTAGGTAACAAAATCATACAGCCTAGGTGAGGCGCCACTGAGTTGTGTATATGGCATCACTTTTATAGTATTTTATCCAAGAACCATTTTCGATAGGCAAGATAACGTAGGCATGTTTGTCAATCAACAATATTTGATAAAAAAATATGTCCCATCTGATTATCAGATGGGTGAAGGTCGATTTTCAATGTCTTCCCTACTACTGTACGCGACACACTCCTCGGCACAATGACTAAAGCATTTATGTTTATTTATTTAGCATGCATGGAAATTTTCTAGTGATGTAACACATTCCAAGTAGATTGGATAGTTTTTTTTTTTGCAACGCAATGATTTAAGATCCATTGCGCACTGTCGACCGGTCGCCGACAACTCGGTCGCTGGCGACTGTGACTTCCTATAGCTTGTATAGGACGTACGCCCTGAGTCGCCGATTGCCCGAGCGACTCGCCGTGCAGTGGCGACACACAGGCGACTGCTAGGCGCCGGCGACCACTAAAAGCACGGGTTCAAATGGAAGCGTTTGCACTGAGAGCGACTTTCGAGGCGAGCGACTGAACGTCGAGCACAAAAATGGCAAAAATGTTTCTATATTGATTTTATATCGGAAATATAATTCCGAAAATCAGTGCAGTTATATATTATGGTTTTATAAGACACAATATTCTATCCAAGGTAAGCACAGACATTCTGGCGTAATAAAAAAAAATACGAAGGAGGTTTCTAACGTTTTTATAAAATATTTCAAACATTGCTTTTAATCTCATTTCTGGAAACAAAGATACTATTTTACGTTTCTTTTCTTTTGTTCTCTATATAATAATTAGTAACGCTACTATTACAGCTTCTTCGAAGACTTGTGTGCACTAATGTATAAGAAACACTACGTTCGGCATGGTCTTCCAGCCCTGGTCGCCCGGCAACTCAGTCGCAGTGCGTTATGGCTCTAAGTAAAAAATATTAAGTCAAGTTTATTAAATGCAATATGACAAAATGTATTATCTACGATTTGTAATTAATCGATGTCTGCATATGGAAGATAAATGAGAAAAACTATTATGGGGAGACTGTATGAACGTAAAACCATAAGAATGAATTATTGTTTTTATTACTTTAGCTTTAAAAGCTACCGCAGTCATTTCAATACTCAACATATTACATTAAGAACAATGTGAGCGATTAGAACGCGCGGCGCGGGCGATGTGGGGGTGTGCGGGAGTCCCCTCTCCCACGCGTCATGTCATACCCCGATTGCCATGCCGACCTGGGAGATTACTCTATGATTCGAAACGAAAATCGAATGTTCGAACGTCGCATGTAAAAGAGTACGAACGTGCCTAGGTACTCCATAAAATGTTCGAATCCTCTATCGTATGCCCTAACTATAAACTTAGTTCAGAGTGAATGATAAGTATCAGAGATTAGTGTTGATTTTTAGAATGGAAACTTAACTTACTTCAGACGTCGAACATCCGAACATTCGAGTTTGGTTTTGGCGCATAGAGTAACCTTTGTTGTTTACTTTTACCTTGATTTTAAGATAAGAAAATGGAGTCAACTACATTCATTTTGTTGTTAAAAAATAGCATAGGGTGCTTGATGACAACTGTTTGAATAAAAATATACACAACACTTGTAGTCAATTAATTACTAAACAGGCCATGTATTTTTTTACTCAAAACAGGACGTCATTTTATATATTTTTTAATTTCAATTTAACTGAATAAAGTTAGCAAGTAGCTTTTCAATTTTCTTTATTTAGAAAAAAGTGTAATATCCACACCATTTAAAGTTTTGAAATCGTTTGAATTCTTGAAAAAGTTGAACATTAAAGAACTGGAAGTTGCGACACGATTGGCATTATTATGTTTTTGAGAGACTACAAATGCTAATATCATGCTTCAATATCATAATCACCACTATGGAAAATACTAGAGTCTGGAAAACGAGACAGTTTTGCGCCCCGGCGCTTTGTTTGGAGACAACGGAACAGGTGACCGAAAAAATGTACAGTCCCGTTGAAAACGGGATGTATGGTCAGTTTATTCATTACCATGAACAACAGCCCTCGTGAGGTAAAATAACTATAGTAGGTACACTTCAAATGTTTTTATGTTTCGAACATGCACTTTTACGGGTTTTAAAGGATAACAAAAATCTGTATTGATTAAGAAATATTTATTTGATAATGTCTTCATCTATTATCATACAAAGAGACTTACGTATTATACAATAATTACTACTACTAAATACTATATTACTCGGGACATGATGATTCTCCTAGATCATAATATATCGACCACACAAAACAGAATTGATATTATGAAATATTAGAATAAATATCAAACAATAATCATGTCGTTGACAGGGGGTTTAATACCTCTATTTCTAGAAACAAAGCAGTCAGTTGTTATTTTAAAATCTTAGCCTAAGGCACTGACAGAAAGAATGCTGCCTTAAAAATCATGGGTACATAAAATTAAAAAATAATTATATATCTCTAAAGCGTAAATAACATTGCTTAAAATTATAAAAATAAAAAAAATATTAATTCGGCGAACATAAAGTGTAATAAGCCATAATGTGGAAATAATTGAAGGGTTTGTGTGTCATGCAGTGAAATTTCATCAAAAGTTTTTTTCCACTGATCATGCAAACAGAAAATCTATAATATTAATATAACTTAACATATTGAATAATTAATTATATTAAACTAAGATCGTAGTATGTGTGTGCCATTGCAGTGGATGAGCAATAAAACACTGTCTTTCAATTTAGTTTAACAGCAAACCAAACCATCATGCAATACTTACATTGGCTTTACAGTCCCAAATATTATTAATACAAAATATTCAGAGTTTAAGTCACGTTATGAGATGATTTTTCAGTTATTATCGTATCTCATATTTCGACACACCCACTTCCCAATTAACAGATTCCAATAATACTTTTGCTCAAAATGCTTCATAAATGCCGTTTTCTATCTACCAAAAATACCAAGAAAAAGTTAATATATAAAATAGGCATCTGATGCGTTTCTAAGCCATTGTGAAATACATCTGAAAACACAATAGCGCATCAGTAAGTTGTGCATCAGTCACTTGGAACATTTTATTGAACCAGAGCAAAAGTTATTGGTGTATAATATATATGCCTTTAAACTTTTTATAAATTTCATTACAATTATTGCGACAAATCATAATGAAGTCAACAAGAGCGGATATCGATTGGGAAGTGTGCCTAGATAGTCTTGTAATGACACATTTGAATGTAAGTATATAAAACGTGTATAACTTTAATTCATCGCTGTACATTTTAATTTTAATTCTGATTAGTCATTTGATATGGGATGTCATCTCAGTAATACATTGAAAAGAACATAAAGACTGCAGTCGATTACACTGAATAGTTATGATTAATGAAATAATTATAATATACACGTCGGCGCGGCGCGGGGGCGCGGGGGCTCGCTCGCCGCACACTACACCCGCCGAGTAGGAATGACACCTGGATACTGCTTGTACTAAGCTTGCGGCTTTTATTTGTTATTTTTCTGTTAATTCCATCTGAACAAAATCAATTTACAACATTACAAGTGGGTTGCACTAATGGAACATTTATTCAATTACAATCATTAGTATAAATTGCTAACCTGTAGAGGTCCATTGCACACTTCAACATGTTTGCTAGACAAGTCAGCCATTAGTCTTTCCTGCAACAAACATATAGCAATTAAAAACATTGTGTTTTTTTTATCATATTTGTCCTAGGAAGTAAACATGTACAGAAAATGTTTGACAAATTTAAGGTCATGTTGTCCAACTCAAGCTGTAAATGTTTGAACTTAACCGCGTTCGCATCAACTCGCAACATAGCAACTATATAATATTATATTGATCTGTTTGGATTTCTTGGACACGAATTCAGGCCAGTGTTAGCACAAACAGGTATTTCTCAGTTGTTTGTCTTTGAGTTCATTATTATGTAGCAATGTATTTAACCGCCTAGGTCAAATTATCGTATCGGTGGTATTATGATAGCACACATGTACTGCAAACTATGACGTCCGACATACGATTACACATTGGATACTGCTCTTTGATTTTATGTATTTCAAAAAAGTCTTAGATTGTCCAGTTTCCAGGAGTAGTAAAATTTTTACAGCGAAGCACTTGAAAATCTATTGTGCCAACTCCATAGAGGTGTGCAAAGGTCATAATATTTTTCTAAAGAGTTCTTATCCTACAGCTCGCTATATTTTTATGCAAAAAGTCACTTCTAAATTATAGTACAAAACAAAGTCGGTTCCCGCTGTCTGTCTGTCCCTATGTAAAAACATCTGCACCCAGGCGAGGCTGTGACGGGCCGCTAGTATCCTATAATCACACATTTAATCCCAATAAACAATATGCTTTGCGACGTTAATGTTTATAATGCGTAAATTGCCACATGTCGCAACAATTATAATGCGCCAGCCGCCAGCTGCTACCTATTAACTATTACTGGAAAAGTATGAGAACTTATTCATGTCATAGAGCATATAACTTGCTATATTAAACTTGTTGGAAGATTTCTTCAACGGTTGGTAAAGAAAACGAAATATAACGAGAACAAACGAAATAAAAATAAAAACGAGCGGAAACCGAACATACCTGAGTAAAACGCTCCGCATCAGCAAAGCTGTGATTTTGATTGGACGCGTGTTGTGCCTGCTGCAGTTCCGCTTGTAGCGCGTCAATCTTTTTCTGCATCTATGGGTTTACACGTTACATATTACAATTGCCATACCCAACGTGAACCATCACCACTTGACAAAATGACAAAGAGATATAAAACAATGTGTGTATGTAGAATATAGATATATCCACAAAACCGATAGAATAGAAGAAAGCACGTTTGAAAAACATTAATGTATGACATAAACCGGGGGCAATGGTGTAGGACCGACGGTACACTGCGACACACAAGCACACACAGTGCAAATATTCAGTATTGTATACCTCCTCTACTATTGTAGGCAATGATTTTTCAATGCAGGAGTATGCGAACGCCACCCCTGGCGAAGGGAGCCCTTCCTACGTTAAAAAAGTTTTGCTCAATATTTGATGTAATATTGAAATTACATAATAAGAATATAATAAACTCATGCGAGTTGAGCTTTTTATTTATAATGCCGTAGGAACAATTATACGTACTTTGGGAATCTGTCATAACCAAATTCATATGGTCTTTTTGTTAAAATAATTTAGGACACTCGTATGTTATCATCATACTCGTAATTCTAAAACCGAAATAGTTATTTAAATTTCGTCACGTGGCAACACACATTTTAGAAATCGCTGCGTTAAAAGATTATATTGTTAGGATGTTCGTATCCGCTCAGATAATTTATCTGATTGTGGAAAAATCATCATCGTGACCCACGCCAGTGTGCATATCCAGCGTTGAACTGTCTGGTACAAAGTTGACCAATGCCACAACTGGATTTTGCCCATGTATACTATATTTGTATAAATAAAAAATGCAGTGGAATAAGTGAAGTTTTTTGACTATCATTGACATTTCGCTGACACTGTGATCCTCATTGAACGTCTGTGTAGACTGTAGAGAACTTCCTGCATAACAATATCATATAAAAACTACACACTCCTTAGAGCTGCTAGAAGGATATCACATAATTTTATTTATTTATTTATTCCCTAGGTGGTGTAGGCCGGCCTACCTGCAGAACCGTCCTCTGGCGCAGGTCGTCGAGTTCCCGCTGCTTGTCGGCGAGCTGCTGCGCCCACCGTTGCTCCTCCGTCGTCACGTTCTGTTGAAGCCGACTCAACACTCCTTCCTACATGGATGGATACATCATCATCATCATCATCATCATCATCAGCCCGTTGCAGTCCACCGCTGGACTGGATATAATAATCGTCAATAACATTGCTAACGGTAATACTGTTAGCCGTTAAAGCCGGCAGAGATACACTTGTACGCGGCAGGCCGGCATGGCAATTTTGTAGTGATGTAGTCACACGTTCCAAGTAGTTTATATCGATTTTTTTTGCAACGCAATGACACAAGATTAAAAATAATTAAGTCAATTTCATAATATGCGATACTTATGCCATATGACAAAATATTTTATTTACAATTTGTAATCAATCGATGTCTGCACATGGAAGTTATATGAGGAAAACTGTTATGGGAGGACCGTATGAACGTAATAGAACCATAAGAATGAGAATGAATAATTGTTTTTTTTCTTTAGCTTTAAAAGCTACCACAGTCATTTCAATACATAACAATATAATACACAAAGAACAATATGAGCGGGATCGAAATCGATAATCGCGGTCGATGCGGACTTGTGCAGCACTAAGACTAGGACAGCGCGGGCGACGTGCGGGTGTGCGGGGCGTCTCCTCCGCCACGCTTCACTTCATACCTCTATTGCCATCTCGGCCTGTCGCGTACTATATGTTTATAATACATTCTTAAACATTGTTCGTCACTATAAGGGTCATTACCATTGTAAAGTCAGATTCAAGAAAAATCTCGCACCGTAAATTCGTGTTTCTTTTCTAATTATAAGTAAACCGACCGCTATAAGAAATCTTGAGTCTTATCACCCTAATAAATAGGCTTAGTGTAACATGTGTGGTGTGACTCACAGTGTCGTCAATGATCCTCTTGTACTTGTCGACGAGCCCCTGCAGGTGTTCGTTGTGCGCGGCGAGGTCGGCGGCGGGCGCGGGGGGTGTGGGGGGCGTGGGGGGTGTGGGGGGCGCGGGTGGTTGTTGCAGGTGCGCGAGGTTGTCTGCGAAGGCGCGCAGCCAGTGCGGGCCGGGCGCGGCGGAGGCGGCGGGCGCGGCGCCGGGACACGCGGCGCGCAGCACGCTCGCCACCTCCAAGTACTGCGCCTCCTGCGCCTTCTCTATCGCCTCCTACACCACACATGTACATTGGAACACTGTTTTTGAAGACTATTGCTGAGCTTTTATTTTGGTATACACGTACTACAACTATAAATAATACTATTAAAATTAAATCTAATTGTATAAATAACTGTTAATCAATGCAAGAGTACACGCGTTAAGCGACAATGACATAAATGTGCAGAATCATTATGTATGTCTGTGGGCGTGAGGGCGTGAGTAAGCAACACATTGAACGAAGCGAAGCCGGCCTAAGATGTGTCGCAGTACATGGACAGACATATACCGTGTACAAACAATAAAAGCGCAACACTTACGCGCAGCGAGTCTTGGGCCGGCAACGCGCTTGCCGATCTCATCTGTAGTGCCTTTTCGGCTGACTGTAACGCCTCCATTACTTTCCAGTTTTTAGTTCGCAACTCCTATGTGATGTGAGAATTATACGTAATGTACATCAATAAGTCACAAAGGTTAACGAAGCGGTACCTAGCTCGATCAGACAACACTCCAAGAACAAATCGGACATGGTCATTTACGTGGACATAGTGAAGCATTAACAGTGCACGTTCCGTCGTTAGACACGGAAACGTGGCACGATGCGAGAAGGAAGAAGCAGTAAGCAGTGGGTAGTAGAGGGTACTGACGTTGTTCTTGTCGCGGTAGGCGTGCAGCTGGTCGTGCAGACGCGCCAGCTGGTCGCGCTGGTCGCGGCAGGCGCGCTGCGCCGTGGCCAGCTCGCCTCGCAGCGCCTCCACCACCGCCTCCACCTTCGCCAGCTCCGCCGCCTGCCACGCACACACTACTCACTGCCTATCCTCGTATAACAGCCTCGCCTTTCGGCCATGATAGAATCAATATTACCTTTTGTTGTTCATTTTCATTGGACGTTGGCAAACCGTTTTGTGCCGGTACAACTTTCATTTGTTTTAGTTCAGCCAATTCTGATTCGCGAGCAGCGAGTTGCTCGCCGAGAGAGGCGACTTCACCCGACAGCTGGAATTTAAACACGTGAATGCTTCTTTTCACAGGCTGCACATTACATAAGTGACTAGAGTTTAAGTTGAATCAGTCACCTGTTGTTTCTGGTTTTCTAACTCTTCCTTTAATTTTTCGGCATTAGCCTCGGCGGCCTGGGCTCGACTAGCCAGTCGCTGCACTTCGTTTTGAAGTTCTGAAACGTTTATGGAATTCGTGAGTACGATTCTTTCGCAGCCGTAAGGATCAAAATACATTTAAATAAAAAAAAAATCTGACCGGCGAGCCGTTCCTGTGTCTGTCGCCGCTCCTGTTGGGCGTGCTGCTCGAGCTCGCCGTACGCGCGTTTAGAATCCTGAGAGATTACAGAGCGTTACATATGTTCTGCACGGTATGTGATGGTGTGTAGTATGCAGGTGTGGTGGAGTACCTGCAGCTGCTGCGCGAGTTCTGCGGCGTGCTGGTGGCCCATGAGCTGCGCCTCCCTGGCGACGGCCAGCTCGCAGCGCATGTTGTCGGCGTCGTGCGCGTGCGCGTTGAGCTCAGCCTGCAGCGCGGCCAGCTGCTGCACGAGCGCGCCCTCCGCCTCCGACAGCCGCTGGATATGCAACTCCATCTGGACGCGCTGCGCCGCTGCTTCGCCCTCCGCGCCCAGCTTCGACTGCAGCTGCACCACACCAGCCACACATTACACTCCGCGAGCGGTAGCCATGCTCGAAACATCAATTTACATCTATCTCAATGGTTATCAGAACTGATATAAAAGTTTTTATTAATTTCGGATAGAAACTGAATTCAAATTAGGTGTGTTATAAGAGAAGAAGGTATTTTAATGTGATGTTTCGACGCGTTGTGTGAGGCATGGAGGCGTGTAGTGCTGGTGGTGTACGCACGAGCAGCTTGTCCTGCGCGAGCGCGTGGTTGTCGTCGAGCAGGGCCTGCAGGCGGGCCTGCAGCGCGTGCAGGTCCGCGGCGGCGTGGTCGGCGCGCGCGCGCTGCTGCTCGGCGCCGCGCACCGCGCCCGCCGCACGCGCTCGCTCGCTGTTCAAGCTCGCCCTGACACACACACATACATACACATTCACTTCATGCACTCTACTCTACTGCACTGTACGTAGAGGAGGCCCGTGCCCTGCAGTGGGACGTATATGGGCTGATACAATACAATACAATAAAAAAAATTGGGAATTGTAAAAAGATATCTTATAAATCCATCAAACGCACCTCAATTCCTTAAGTTTCGCCTGTAATGCTTGAGAAGCCTCAACTTCATCAGCCAAAGCCTTTTCCTTATCAGCCAATTGCTTCTTCAACTTCTGTACTGGATCATTGGGGCCCTGTACAGTAAATTCATCAATATTAATGATATACATAGTTATATTGAAATCTTGAGCAGATCATTAATATAATAATACATTTATATTTAGGGGAAGATTATTAATAATTGATATAATAAGTTTATCATATTGTAAGAATAAAATGACAAGGATCGAAATTGTTAAGATTATCAAGTAATGACGACATCAATCACTGATAAATTTGATGAATGTGAAATGTGTAGTGTGTGCACCTCGGTCCACTCGGAGTGCTGCGGCAGCGGGTCGTGGTGCTTGTTGAGCAGCGCGTCGGTGAGGATCTGGATCTCGGTGCGGGACAGCGCCGCCTCGCGCACCACGCGCACCAGCTCGCCCACGTTCACGCCGCCGCTGTCGCCCGCTGCACACCACACAACACAATACACATATACACCGTCTGCTTATTTATGTCGAATATCATACTTCTAAATGGATCTATGGATCTATGGAAATCTATTTGAAATGGCGGCGGCCAACAGTCTCAAACTAAACTCGTTTCTTTAAAATTTAAATTACATGCTACATGGTTTCCACTATGACACATTGAGTAAATCAGAATAATTGTAGTCAAATTTTAATTTAAGGATTAGTTAGGATATCACTGCTATATCTTGCCAATGATGATTAAAGTTCTTTTGTATCTCACCCATGAGTGTGAGCACATTGGGCTCAGCTTTCTTCTTCTTGTTCTTGCCGGCGGGCGGGGAGGGTGCGGGCGCGGGGGCGGGGGCGGGTGCTGCGCCCAACGCCTGCTTCAGCAGCTTCTCCGTGGTGAGCTCGGTGGGCTGGGGGGCGTTCAACGGAGGCACCACTTCCTCTCGAAC
The DNA here is from genome assembly GCA_033459515.1 of Theretra japonica. NCBI lineage: Eukaryota > Metazoa > Arthropoda > Insecta > Lepidoptera > Sphingidae > Theretra > Theretra japonica. Next base: position 5,213,264 of record CM065951.1, on the reverse strand, counting down.
AGCTTCCACCACTTCGCTCACTGGAGCTTTCTTCTCTACTTTTTTAGCTATAGTATAAAATACCACATGAACTATAAAATGACAATGAGTTCAAATATATCCGCCAGAAAATGCAAAAATATGGGAGGCAATTTTAAGTTTTTAATTGCACAAGTAAAGCCAGTACATGGTCATAACTGCTGTATACATAAACAAAAGATTGCATATAAAGATCAATAAACAATTTATAATTTATTTTAAATATTAAACTAAATAGATTAGATGTGGGTCTGTCCATCCTGTCATGCCCAAATACTGAGATGGCTAAACAATTAAGTGCTCTAGTTATTAATATTTAGTTTTATGTTTTTAGTATTATATTTTTTCTCTATTATTTAACATGTATAATTTAGGCACAATACGGTTGGTGTGTCCATATGGACAAAACCCTATAAAAATTAATTAATTCAAAAAAAGAAAAAATATTTAGCTGTAAGAGATACTCGACAAGGAAAAATTACAAACAGATAACTATAGAAATCTGTAAATTTATAACATTTTAAAGCATTATATTTGTGATTTCTTAGATTTACGCGAATGTTACACATTGAAATAAAACGAATGCTTAAGAATTCGTTTTATTAAGCATTATATTATTTAGCACCATATATATTAGGTATACATAATATGTGGTAATTACCTTTGCGTGGCTCCTTCGCGTCACCACTGTTATGTCTCTCGCGATTAGTTTCTTCCTTCACTGGTTCGACCGGGGAAGGCGCCTTAGCGGCAACTTTTCCGCCTTTCGCTGGCTTTCCAGCTTTAGGTGCTTTTATTTCAGGCGTTTCTTCAATCTTTTCCGAAACCTATCATATAGCTTTGTTAGCAAACATTTTATACTTAGAAAAGAAAATAATAATACAGTTTAATAAAAGCTTAATGATGTTATTAATGACCCCACACTATACAAAATAGGAGTTATTATAAATATGTAAATGCCAAGCAGAATATGTGTTAAATAGTCTTATATAAAATGAAAAAGCAAATGACAAATGGTTCCAAGAACAAAAAGTTATTATAATTATTTATACAAAATTTTGGCTTATAAATTTAGTGTTTTCAATACAATCTTGTTCTTGGGACATGTTAAATAGTTAATACCTAAATACACATAAAGCACTATATATTTACACACCACAAAAACATAATATACATAATGCAACTGATTTTATATTTAATGATTAATTCAAATTAATTCTAAGGACATACACAGTGTAGCTATTTAAGAACTCACTTTATCTGCTGCTAGTGACGATTGCAACAGTTCAAATTCGTCTTTAGGGTGCATTTCCTCAAAATGATTGACGACAGCTACTTCAGTGGTTACAGGCACCGTGCTCGGATCGCTAACACAGCTCGGATCCTCTTTATTCAACAGAATCGGCTTTACCTTGGAATCTTTGCCGCGTTTGCGAATCTGCATGAACATTAACGCCACGCGTCACTTTATGTACAACACCTACACAATTCTTATCTCTCCAATGCTTGTACATACCACCCATTATTTTGAATGGTTTATTTTTAATTGCCTTGAATTATTATTACAAGCATTTTGATTGTCTTTTAACCTATTTCCACACACCGTTGGCTATTATTCTTTGACATATGAAATAAAAGCGTCTGTTAAAAAGATCCCTCATTCTATAATAATAGAGAATAGAAAAAATATACTAATTATTATCACCTCTAACTACTGAAATGTTTTTGATTGGGTATTATATTTAATATGTTGAATTTAATATGATATTCAGTGTTAATATTTCATAATAGTTATGAATGCAGATGACTATGTGCTCAAACAACACATTAATATATTTACTGTGATTAGTTAAATAGTTTTCTTTAAATAATTAACTAATTAACATTAAACAAGATAAGATCTATTAACCCATAAAATACCATCAAATTAAAAAATAAAGATATAAATAGTTTGCATGCAAAAAGTTATTGTTGTCAATGCAAGAGCATAGTATACATATCCCATAAATAGTCCTGAATTATGCACCAAGTATATGATATGACCCAAATATATATGGAATGACCCAAATGTTAATATTGGAATAAGATATGAAAAGAACTCTGCTGTCCACCTACTGACTCACCTTGATGTTGGGTGGAGTGTCCTTGGGGATGTCAACAACTACAGGAGGGCAGAACTCAACATGGGTCTTAGAAGGGGGTGCAGGGTCATCTTCCAAACCACTCTCAGCAGGGGCCTCACTCTCCTGTTCACTACCAGTAGCGGCTGCAGCATTCTCCTTATTCTTTTCTTTCTTCGCTAACTATATAACAGAACACAGATAATTTCTGATGGGAAAATACTTATATTGTTTGTAATCTAATAACTTTACCACTACCTACTAGAAATTTGCTGTAAGATATATTGTACTAGAAAAAATAACATATCTTGAATTATCAATGATCTTTATCAATAATATACCTAAATAAAAACTGTTTACACTATCTTGTCTTTTCAATCAAAACCATATTAATACAGCTATGATATGAATAATTAAGAAATTCTTATAAGATTATTTGTACTGGAACACTATAATCATATACCACTTTTTATTACATGAATTCTATCCCTCATCATGTCCATATAACTGTTTTCCTAATAACCTACATGTAACAATATGCATCTGATAATAAAGGAATTCAATTAACTAATACAAGATAGTGCAATTAAGTTAAGAAGTTTATTTACAGGAAACAGTATATTATTTAAAATAAGTACATATGGAAATGTACTTTTTGGAAATTAATTAAATTCAATACAATGTATCAGTGGCGGTACTTCCATACAAGCCCAAAAGCCCGGCTTGCCCTACTTAATACGTACATACTCGATACTGAACATAAACCATTACAATAAATACAATACATTCATTTATTAGAAAACATCTACAATTTTTGAATTTACCGCGTCCTGTCGCGGCGCGTCTAAATACAGCGCTTGAGACGGAGCGCCAAAGCGCCGCGCGAAATTCATTCCATAGGCAATGATATTAAAACTCAAAAAACGGTGGCTCCACGCGCTCCCTAAAAAAGGCGGCACAACGCACATATATCTATCTTTTTCTCTCTCGTGTGCTTTTACGAGGCTTTTGGCAACGCGGCCCACGTATGGGTGAAATGGTGTACAAGACGCTACGAATGTATAGGTATGGCTATTTTTGTATAGCTCTCAGTACGAGACGAAATGCCCGGCTTCGTGGTGAACATTTCACGGTTGTCACGTTATTATTTGTTATTGTTGTTTAGTAAATATATTTATTGTTATTAAATTAACTTGTTTCGCATTTAAAAATATTTTTAATAAATTATAATTGCAGTTTGTAATTTATAGTAATGTTTATATTTACGTTTCGTTTCGCAATTCTGAACGAATTCGTACTAACTTCATAAGTATTTTGACATTGTGTAATTATTGTAAATAGGTTAATTATTAGTTGTTTTATGTTATTGAAGCTTTTTGATACTAAAATGAGTTGTATTGTTTCCTGTGATGGTTTTAGTGTGATGATGAAAGTGTTCGTTGCCGGTATAAAGGTAATTTAATTCAATTATATTGAATTAGAAACTAGAGCGAAAACAACGCCGGGTTTGTGTATTTCTTATATTAGTGGTAAATCACGAGAGGTATTTTATCAGTTCAGTTAAATAAACTACGTAATTTGATTTCTACATGCTTCCCTTTGTATAGGATATTAAATAATGATGTTTCATATTATGTTTTTCAAACGACACTTGTGTATTAGAATAGTTTGATAAAATATAAACATTGCAATAAATTAGGTGGCTCTTTCAAAAAATATGTTATTACTTGTAATTCTTAAAAATTTAACGTTAATGAATTAATAATAATAATAATTTATGCCGCATTTTCGGATAACTGCGAAGTCAAACACGGCACCATAGTAGCTATCGTTGTGCTAGCGGAATGTCGGGTATTAAAAATGAAGTGCTCAGCAGTTATTGCAATAAACAATTACGGTTGCATTTCCACAAGTAATCTATATTTGTATTAATCCTAATATTGTATAGATTATGTGTTAAGTCTGCTGACGTACATTCGTTTTCTTTGTTCTTAGTATATTTTCCTTCTAAATCAATATGCATTAAACATAAAACAAAATATTGGGCTTGCCCTACCCCAAAACCCTAGGCACGCCACTGCAATGTATTAAATGTTCTACAATAATATGCCATAATACAGTGTTATAATATTTTTACATCACCACTATTGATAACCTTTGGCTCTATAATATCTACTAATAAACTAATAATAACATTCATGATTTCTTATTACCTTCTTATTAGCTTTCTTGCTATTGGTCTTTTTAGCTTTGTTTTTGTTTTCTGCAAGAGCAAGTAGCTCAGTGGCAGCCCGACGTTGCTGAGCTATAGCTTCTTCATAACTCGTCCCAGATGCAGAGAACAATCCCATCAACAAGAGAACAGCAACACCAGCCACTCCCAGCCCGCACAGCACTAGCAATGCCTGCAGCTCCATTGGATTTGCTGCATGCAAATTACCTTTTGTAACAAAAACATACTATTTTCCAATCTTTTATCTATGAGTTAATTTTAAACTTATACATATGGTATCACTATTGAAAGTTTTTCAAAACTATAGATAAAATGATCATAATAAACCGGAACTAATACAAAACCCGGCAATGCCGACTAAGGATATTTTTTATTTAAATGATAAATTTAGTAGCATGCAATTCAGTGTCGAATATTTATTTGATAAAATAAAATACTCCACATGAAAGGATGTAGTATTGATAACGGTAAATACCAAAAATGTATGTAAATTTAAAGTATGTTAGTATTTATCGTAATTTTAGTGCATTGGTATTGGTCTGGTAGAATTTAATGTAAATGAATTAGGGTTGAGATATGTGTAATACGCCTTTTTTCAACATAATATACGTACTGTTATCGGGAGAAGTATAAAATAACACAATGAAACGCGGTAAACTGTATATTCTTGTGGAAAACACTAAGATACAAGTTCACAAAATGAAGGTATAGGCTGACACGTAAGCAATGACACATGTCAAAGGTTATTGACAGTCCTTTCGCTCAAAAAACTTGCTAATACAAAAGGCAAAAAAGCACTTTTATTACGCACTGGTTGCATGAAACTATAAATATATATGCACAGTTATTAAGTGGCATTCTCATTCAAAATAGTAGTTATTTCAATAGTTAAATGTTAATACGTCGTCTCGTTCTATAGTTAATTCTATAGCATTTAATTTGGTCAAGATAAGATAAATTATTTACGCTTACCTAATACACACGTTGATTCTAATATTAACTAATTAATTGAACACAGAATCCATTCAATCATTACATACCGCAACAAGCAAAGAAAGAAAAGGATAAAAATGGAATGAAACCAGTGTCCGGCAAACTCGTTTCGGTTTTTTAACTTTTTCTGCACTTTTTTTTCTGGTAGGAATAAGCAAAGGTATAATATCCATACAGTCTTGGGCTCTGTTATTATGTTAAATTAATAGGGCAAACGACATGGTTAATGACCTGTTAAGCGACCCAAGATTATTTGTTTATAATAATATCGTTCCTGTACCTTTATGTATTTTTAGATATGATTGGTCCAATAACGCTTTTAAGCAATGTTGTGCACTGATAAGGCATTATGTACATTTTTACGACCATATGCATGCATCACATCAGCTCTTAACCAATGGCCTATCAATATTTTTATGATCATGTAATCTATTTTAAAAAGTATATCACAAACTGACCATAATCTATAATAAATAAAATTAAGTGATATTTATGCTTGTTTGTTTCTATTAGGCCTAAGCCCTAAGTTAATTTATTGTACAATGTATTGTAATTTGTATACATGCATGAACTATAAAATAAAATAATATTAATATTTTACATTGCAAGTGATCATTTTTATTTCTGAACGAATAATCATGGCCACCACTCAACAGTGACAGATGTCAGGATCCAACAATCGTTCGCAGCAAAATTTTGTCAATTACTAAACAGCTGTCCTCATTCCATTATTCTTATTAATTATATTTTTAGTGTTATGTGTTGTCTGGTAGATAAAGTAAATCCTGGCAAAAATACATGTTGATGTATGTGAAAGTGTTATTAACAGTCTTCCATTGAGCAAGAATGTCGATTCCTCCACTCGTTTGCAGCACTCCTCCACCACCCGACCAGTGCGAGGATGACAAAGACCATGATGATTACGAATTGCAATACAATCGTAAGTTTTACTTTAATGATTTAACTGGTGATAGTGTTGGTTGTAGCGATACATTTTAAAACGAACGTCGTATAAACATTGAATGGTTTACATAAATATACACGTCTAATTTTCATCGTACATATTAACGGTCTCAAATTATGTGTTTCAATTATTGAAATTCATTGGTAAACGCTTAAATAAATAAATTAATAGCCATTGTATACAATTTATTGCCATATTCATTTTGTGGTTGTTACAGTGTCACAAGAAGATGATGAGAATAATGATTATGACTTTGGAAATTATCCAACATATAACCATTTTCAAACTCATCAATTTAATAAACAAGAAGAGACCTCAAATACTATAAAAAATGAAGAAAGTAAAAACATTAAAGTTACTGCAGATACAATATCTGTAAACAGTGAGAATGATAATTACAAAAGTGATTCTAATATCAGGACCAAAGATTCAAGTGAAAATAAATTGGAACATGATGAAGATTTTGATATTGAAGATTTAAATTTAAAACTGGATAGTGAATCACCGGGTTCTAGTCTAAAAGATAGCAGCAGTGGAGATGAAATTTGTAAACATGAAAATTCTATGCACATTTCAAAAATCAGCAGTATTGACAGCCAAGAAGAAGATGTGATTTTACAAACAACTACAGTTGAACCAGATTCTAATGATCCTATTGAGTGTCATACAAACAAATTGGAACACGAGGAAAAAGTTGATTTTCATATTCAATCGGAAGTTGTTATCAATAATGACAATCCAGCTACTGAGATTATTATGGATAATGTAGGTGAAAATGATATATTGAAAGATGAATTGAATGAGCCACCCCTTGTAGCTGAAGATTGTACAGATGATGATTTTGGAGATTTTGATGAGTTCCAATTTATTACCCCTAAGAAAGAAAACAGTGTGATTGTTGATGATTGCGAAAATCCATGGGAGAATAAACATGTAGATGATACAGAATTTGGCAATTTTACTGCAAACTTTGATAATCATAATATTGTTGTTCATGAATCTTTGCCTAGTGGGGTTTCAGATGAAAATCGCAGTGAAATGGATTGCCCTGATTTACAGAATGATGATGACAGTTTTGGAGATTTTGATGACTTCCAATCATCAGGTGTTCAAGTTGAAACAAAAATGAGCACAGAAGAAGTTGAACCTTCTAATGAAGTGCCTGAACTCAATTTCCAATCAACAGAAAATGAAGCTCAATTAATGGATAGAATAAATAAAGTCATGAGTTCCGTATTCTTGGAACAAATATCAGAACCTGTCAATGAAGTTGAAATTAAACTGGAATCACTTTTAAGTGAAACTTGGGGTCATTTAACAGAGACTGATGTGAGACAGCCATATATTGTCAACTGGAACAGCTCATTAGGGCAAAAAACTCTTTTAAGGGCATTATGTATTGACTCCAGAAACATAGTAAGTAACATGAAATATGTTTACCTTCTATTCACATTTTCCATTATTCTTATATTGCCTCTTAGAGCTTGTGTTATAATCTGCAACTAAACATTGTCCTGGTACATTAATGGGCTTATTCATAAAAAGTTTTAAAACCTATTTTAGTTACAAATGTTCTGTTGTCTTGGCTCATACTGAATTCTAAAGTCTTTTTAAAGGGACAAAACATTTGATTTTAAATCTGTCTATGAATAAGGCTGTAAGGCTCCAGCAGAATAACAAATGTGTTTATTTTTGCATCAAGGCAATTGTTTTAGTGATCCATAAGTATTTGTATCTGTCTTCTGTAAGACTTCAAAGTTCTGAAACCCACAACACAAAACATGTATTTCATGCAGGTTGAGGATTATGGATGTTTAATGTGGGTACTGCTGGGTGTATATTTGGTTTAAATCACAATTTTATAAGCAAGATTATAGAGACAATTTGGCTTCGTTTACTTAGTTACTTATTTTATTACATGAAGTGATAATATTATTTATATGTATGTCTTCCTTATGGAAAGTACATAGAATATAAGAAATATTACTGATAATAGTTGAGAACAGTTTGTTATAACTATAAACGGAACCCATAAAAACCTCATGCCATTTTGGAGACACAAAATATGGATGTGACTTCTAACTCAATATATTAGTGTGATTTGTTTATGGGAATTTGAAATAGTATCTTTGTGATTGGTTTCTTATATCTATGTGAATGTTACACATTGAAATAATAGTATCTTTGATTGCTGGATATCATTGTTAAAAAATACTTACTTTTTAGTGTGTATTTATTATTGTAGTCTTATAGATACCCTGCTTACATATTATATTTAATAGTAAAATAGGTATACCTTTATTTTCATTTTTTATGCAGCTGCTACAACAAACTTTTCCCGACTATAAATACAGATGATTTGGAAATAAATACAAAAAACCAAATGGCTTCTAAAATAAATGTATCGAAATTTTAGTAATTTTATAAAGCCACATATTAGTAGGTAACCAAAATAAATGGTACTTAACTTAGCCCTGTCTCATTATTGATAACTGTAAAATCTAAAGTACCTCATTATGCCAACTTTATATTATTTCTTTGAGGTTGGTACCAGCTGGATGTCTATAAGCTTTATAACATCACTATACAACAAACTATGTGGCAAACCCAAATAAATAGTTGGCTTACACTCAACTCAAAAAAATAGTTAGCATATTTTGCTATTTTAGATTCTTTATAAGATTCAATTTTTATTTCTCGTTTTAATTAGTTCTTACATATATAAATACATAAACGCAAGCCTTTCTCCCATAAGGTGTAGTAGACACATGTGTTGCCAGGACACCCACGTTTCACCTTATATGTTTTGCTACAATGTGATAGGGGGCGAGCCTATCGCCATATCAGGGACTAATTCTGACTCCGGGTAGATAATTAATAGAAAAATCGAATACCACTTGGCCTGACTCGTGATTCAGACCCGAGACGTCAGCATTGCAAATATAACGTAGTACAAAGGCGCCATCGAGGCAGTCAGTAACAGTTATTCGTTATTCAATTGAATAAATTACATTTTTGAAACTGGTTTATTTATTTAAATTGCATATTTTTATGAAAAACATTGCAACTATATATTTTACATTTCATGAAGGACTGTAGCATTAAAATTTACATGAAGATTTCAAGAAATATGTACTTAATGACAAAGTTGAATGTGTGCATTCTTTCTTACATTTGGTTTTGATATATTTACAGTTATTTGGTCCTAAGTGGAGTCATAACATGCCCAAGTATGCTGCAAACTTGAGTAGTGCACCATTGCAACCACAAAAACAGTTGTCAAATATCCCTCAAGCTGAAGTAACCAGTTCCGAAAAAACAACAAATAAATCAAGTAATTGGAGTGATCCTTTTAATGCTAATGGACAAGAATGTAAGTATTGTTTTCCCTATGTGTAGAATAATACATAAAAGCAGGCCAAATAATTATTAACTTGTGATCATGGAGCACATGTGAAATTTCACATAAAATTTCAGTGTTGTTGCACTTAGTAATTTTTACAACCACTAATACACCTACGTCTAAGGAGGATAAAAGAGTGCAATATATTAAGGATTTGTTAACTTATAGGCTTGTTTAATTAATAACAATGTGTATTCATTATTGCCAATTTTTTTGCATGTCTTGCACATGGACTAACTTTCACCCAACCATTTGAACTGTAATTATTCGCTTAACCCAAATCCTATAGTCACCTATGCCGAAGCCCTTCTCCTCGATTTAGAACACCTCATGGCTACCCTAGATCAAATAGCTCACAACCATTCCACCCTCAAGATATCCGAGTTACTCTCACATGGTAAGTGGATTCAGTTTCAAATGTCAAAAATGAATAATAATTATTATTATAGTGACAAAGAAAATTATTCTTGGTCACTGATTAAGTATTGTTAAGGTAAATTGGTAAAAAACAAGATGTAGATCAATGACAGCATATTATTATGTAATAAAATATTTGTGAACAAAAAGTCATCAAGTTAATTTTTGAATTTCAGCTTGCAATGCAGAGACTGAAAAGAATGTTGCAGAATCAAGACCAACTGATTTGGATGTGTTTGAATCTACAATGTCAGTAAAATCTGAAAAAATATATTCTAACACATTGAATGTACAACCAATACGACAAATAAATTTACCTGACACACATATCTTCACACCAACTGATTCAGAAACACCAAGATCTAAAACAATACATTATGATAGTAATCCTACATCACTTTTACCTCAAGTTATTACTGAACAACATAAAAATCAGATGCAGAGTACTTCTCAATCTTCACATAGTAATGAGACTAAGGTTGAAGATGATGATTATTGGGAATTCCAAGAATTTAAGACAACACCTAGTATAAGTCGTGTAGCAGACTTTAAGAACCAAACCGAAATGGACAAAAGTGGCGAAATAGTAACCATAAACAATGCATTACCTAAACCAAGTATGGCATATCAAACTCAGTTGTTACAGCCTATCAAAATAGAACCTGCAATACCGACACTCAACTGGCCTGATCCTGGGGAAGTAAAAGAAGAGTTTGATGTCTTTTCGGATTTTGTATCAACGTCATCTTGGGTTGACAAAAATCTACCTATCCCTCAAACAGAAGCCATTAAATCAACTAATGTACATGATGTAGCAACATCCGAGAGTAGCAACAAACCCGAAAAACAAACTGAGAGTGAGACAATAAATTCCACTAGTGACTTTGATGATGATTTTGATACATTCCAATCTGCATTACCATCTGATAATAAAAGTGTTGGTTTCAGTACCAACAATTCTGGTAATGAATCAGTTTCTAATTATTCGCCACATAATATCAATAACCACTTTGATTTCGAGAATGCGATGTCTACAGAGAGTATTATTAAGACTGATACCATATCATTTGAAAGGACTCTAAAATCAAATGAAAGTTTACCACATGCTTTAGGTGTTATGATGAAGACACCAGAGCCACCTAATAGAAGTTCACCTTCCTTGGGAACACAGTTACCTATGAATCTATTGCAACCATTACCTGCTAGCTCTACTGGAATACTGCCAAGTACTCAGCAGAAAAATGGACAAATATTGCAACCCTTATCTTTGGAAAGTTATTCACAAATTAACTGGCCCAGTCCTGGCATAGACCTTCAAGACTTGTCGAGATTTAATCCTGTTGAAACGCTGCACTCCCTAAAAAGTGACTTGAGTGTAAGCGGGCAAAGTAAGAATTCACCAAGTCATAATAGCAAACCCTTAGAGAATAACCAAGTCCAAGAAGACGATGTGTGGGGTGAATTCGTGTCGAGCAAACCATCGCCACAGCTGCCCCAACCGAAAAAGCAGACGACTTTTGGTGATGATGACGAGTGGACTGATTTCGTTTCGAGCCCGAGTGTAAAGCCTCATAACGGTCTGAACACAATTAGTTTGAATGTTCACACTAATTCAAACATGCAGAAGACGACAAACCAGAACAAGTTTACTATAAAAAATAATCAAATCTCCCTTGATATACCCACATTGAATTACATCACTCCCAAAACGAACAATCACAAGTCATATAATGACAGACACTTTCAAAATTTATAACAACACACAGATATTATATTGGTCTCGTAATTTATTGCAACTGTACTTAAATGGTGTATGTACCCTGCAAACACATTGTGTACATAAAGGTGGTGGTGTTAACATAGTTTAATATTTTAATAATATTTATACCTACAATTAGTAACACAGAAGTTTCTTGTATAGAATTGCATATAGATACTTAGTGTATGTTACAAAGTATGGTTGGCTCGCTATGTGACGATATTTAATAAAACACTATCTCTACCACACCAGACACCAATGACAGCTAACAATCTTCGTAATATCGTGGTTAAACCCGTCCTTCTTTTTTAGTTGTGTTACAATTACCTGAAATTGCATATTTGTTATATTTTGCTAATATGAAAAATATTAAAATGTGTAATACCCCATAAGGGGTCTTTGAATTGTATATAACAGATGAATTAAATTATTCTTTGGTATTGTCAAGTTGGGGCCTTTGAGACCTATTTGAAGACGATGACCTTGTACATTAAAGCAATAAATATTAAGTAATAATGAAAAGATTATGTGATTACTCATTAAATAATACATTATACAAGGTCATAAATTCAAAAATGGTTTCAACAAATGTATAAAATCATGTAAAATAATTAAGTTTAGTAAATTAAATCTTAAAGAAAAGGAATAAAATTGTTTAGTTTAGTACTTGGAAGTCCTTTATTGAAAAGTCTTTAATTTAAAAAATATTGCTGCACTTTTAAACTAGAAAAATCAGTACCTATTTCCATGTGATAATTTGGCTTTCTTTATGTTTTCTTGACTAGCCAGTATAATAGTGTGCATGTTATTTATTTTATGTTCATTTATCAGTATTTTTCATTGAATGGTATTAAACATATATTATGTATTGTTTCCGTGTGTGAAGCCTACTCTTTGTTTCAAAGTGACATTGCATCACAGTTCATATTATTGTTCATGAAATGAACGAAATATTTTTTAATAAAATGATTGTTTATAATGTAAAGATGAAGATACAACACTTATATCAAAACAATGTTTTATTATTTCTCAAACTCCGTCAAATCCGCTTCCACATCAGAGTCTTCATCGATGTGGGTTGGGATGGAATCTTTATCATCACTCTGAAGTTCCGTCACATATCTGGGCAAATTGTTTTCCATTGTTATCCTATACTGGCATTGTTCAAATTCTGGCCATGATATAAATCTGCAAAAAAAATTATCTCTGTAAATATATTTTATTTCCTCTACTGTCACGTGCGCTCACTCGCCACGCAAGCATAAATAAAAATAGTTTGTTTCTAACATTGCAGCGTCTCTCTAAAAGTAGTAGGTAATCTGAAACGGGATCAATTTAAACATGCCGTAGATCACCAATTACAATACACGATCAAAACAGACAGACTAGGCAAAGTACCACTAGTGGTACCATATTTATGTAGTATACATCTACTACATCTATGAGTGGTACTTATAGCTCGTCATCTTAGTTTCCGTTTTGAAAACTCGCACACAGTGGATTGCTCTACATAGGAATTGTACAGCACCATCGCGGTGCAAAACTCATACAAGTAACACGATGCAATTCTGCCAATGCAGAGTTGTTAGCTATTTTCTTGCTTCTTATTAGAGGCTTTTTAATCTTCTTTTTATGATGCAATCTGCGACCAGTAGACTCCCGGTCTACTGGTATCCGAATAACGCAATATTTATCATCGTTACCACAATACCATCATCTCTGTTCAACACCAATTGCTCAGAGTAACAATTAGACCACGACGTCATAACTAGTACTGTCCCCCTTGCGGCTTGAAAGTATTATTTATGTTTAAGGTTCGATAATAGGCCAGGCATCCAAAAGAAAAACCTTTTTTCTTATAGAAAAAAATTTATAAACCCAAGATAATAAAATAGTTCAGAAATTACCTTTTAAATACTGTAATTTTTTGTTTCAAATTTAGGTCTCCAAATTCAGTAAATATTGTCATGTGGGGTAGTGGAACATTATTTTCTTCATCTAATAACACTTTATTTGTATCGTGAGGATCCTGTCCGGTAATAAGTCGAACACCACAACCTGGGATCCATTGCCTGAAATATAAAATTAGTATCATTGATCCAGAATGGTTATGTAGACATTAATTTTCGAAATTTGTTGGGTCACCGGGGCCGTTCCAATTGTGCCGAAGATGGCCACGCGGGGTTTTGGTTGGTATGCCGTAGACCGGTGAACCCAACATAATCGCTCCACTTTCTCCCAAGGTGGGACGATAGCGGTAACTCGGTTTCCCCGAGTCAAAAAAAAAAGACACCTAATAAAAACTTAAAATGTTGCATGCTAAAAAATGCATAGTATATTGAGAAGTTGTTTTATCTTAATTGGCTCTAAGGTAACAATTGGCGCCCACAATGTGAGTTCAACAATATTAATGTTTTAAAGGATAAAATGTCGCTGGATGCAGGCTGCCTCCAACAGGTCACTGTGGAAATCATTAGGAGAGGCCTATGTTCAGCAGTGGACTTCCTTTGGCTGATGGATGGATGATGATGAATGGATAAAAAATTATTGTAATAATATCATACTCACTCTAACATAGGTATGACTCTTGTTGTTTTAGAAAACATGTGAGGCTTAAAAAAGTACCACAGCAATGGCAAATACTCAGACGGACAAGGCAACTGCTCTTTTTGTGTAATGTTTACCAGGTATAAATTATATTCATCCATCTAAAAAAAACAGTATTTCATAAGTTTTCGTAATTCGAAATATGAAAGTAAGTTTTGTATAACAATATAATATGTATATTAAATAAAATATTTACCATATTGGCCTGTTTCGATGAAGAAGGGTTTGTCCATGGGAGAAAGTGAACTTTAGGTACATTCGTCAATATCTTATAGTTAAAAAGTAACTGGAACAATGTGGGCACTAATTTGTGTTTGGATAACTGTACCTCGTCATCTGTAAGAAACTGTGTTCATTAAAATAATAAAAATCTATCATTGTTAAAATAATACAAAGTTACTATTAAGTGGGCGGCCTATTGGTCTTCAGATGCCACTGCCAACACGTTCGCGGCAGTCGCGGGTTCGAATCCCCGGGCACACCTCTGACTTCGGAGTCATGTGCGTAAAAATAGTGAAGCACCAAGCACTATAATGTTGAAGGAAAACGTGACGAAACCAACATACCATAGCGATTTGTAAAAATTTTATGGTATGTAAAGTATGCCTAGCCCACTAGGCCAGTATGGTGGGCTATTTGGCCCAGCCCCTCTCAATTCTACTTTTGATTGTAGAAAAGGTCTGTGCCCTGCAGTGGGACATACATGATTTAGACAGGATCCAGAGGGACATATTCAACTGAGGTTTAATGAATGTACATTTAGTAAGCAGTGGCACAGTGTCCCTGGCAGTGGCGAAGGCTCCATATAACTCGATTCCCTGCGGCTTACCTTTTGTAATTTATCATTACACTATAAACAAGCAAATTTTTCAAAATTATTTATGTAATATCTAAACTCATTTTATTCAACGACATCTGTCGGCCACATAGGTAAATATTACTGCGGAGGCGCATAGCAAACATGTAATTAGATTGCGCCGCGTTGCGACCTCTGGCGAATTACTGCCAAAATTGTTTGGCTTATTGAATAAAAATGGCGCGGCCCGTGCGCCGACCGCCCGCGTCGGCTGCATGTTACGCATTGGTGTGACATGGTTGTGTAGTTTGCAACAAATCACGCAAAATTGTACCTTAAACTTATAATGATTTAAGGTTCAATTTCCGTTAAAAAAGCAGGAGGCATGCTGCGGCTCTTCAGCATTTTGTGTGTTTATGTGTGTATTTGTGTATATATCACTGCATTTGTAAGTGTTGTATTAACATTTTGACAGTATACGAGTATTAGCTGGTTCACGCATTTAGTTTATAATGTTTTAAATTACAAAATGTACATAAATATTAATAGTATTATTATGTTGTAATGGAAATTAATAATCGCGAGGGACGTACATGTTTAGATTGTCAATTTCGGAAATAACGTTACTGTTTAGATTTTAGGAAGTGCTCGACTACTAATAATACAACTAATAAAAGCGCGGCTAACGTACTTGTTAACATTGTATCTAGATCATTAATTTTTCTTTATTAATCTTATATTCACGTGCGGTTTAAAAATATACTTTTTTAATTTTCTCATGATGACATTGCAACTTTCGTATATTGGAAATATTAAAATATAATTGACGACCGCAGTACGTAGATGCCATCATACGAAACGCAATCGTTTCGTTTGGTGAGTGAGATTGTCGGAGGAATAATTTGCTGGCGGTTGGATATTCGCAAACGTCCGGATGTAAGGATACACGTACATATTATGTAAATGTGTCGCGTTTCGGGCTAATTCTCTGAAGCATCTCACGATAAGTTGATCTACTCAATCCGGACTGCACTATGTTTACTATCAAGTATCAGTTGCATTGTCTTCCCTATGTAGGACCAGTAGGTATAAACACACTTATTTCGCGTATTGAGCTTCGGCTTCCCTTTTTAAAAAAATCACCCTTCGCCACTGGTCCCTGGCATTGTCAGCACACATGGGGAAGATGGTGGTTTTCCACCAGACATATGGGTGGTATATAGCCAGTTGTTTTACTATTAGTATTTTAACTCTACCTCTTGGTAAGTATTTAAAATAGAAACTGACATTTTATTATGATCATAATATTATCATAGCCATTTTCCATTTGGAATTGATTGTTAATCCATCTAGACTACTTCTATTTTTATTGGAATAAAACTTAAGCAATATTATGACATTATTTTTAAATATGTCTTAGTTAATTAGTAATAAAATAATAACTACCTTGTAATGGTGTCCTGGCATAGTGATGAACAAGTCAGGTGTTCCTAATTGATTTGTAGTGTTATAAAATATAATATTATTTATTAAATGCCTTACAAATGTTAGACCTGGCATTGAACCTATTATCTTCACTGTTCTTTCTGAAAATGAAATAAGTATATTATATTTTTTTTACATGAGTATAGTGTGTACTGTTTATTAATAGAATCAGTTATTTAATTTATTTTCATTGCTGCCAATTAATTATAAAAGTTTGCTGTAGCATTATTTACAAGTTCTACATGTTTTCTTCATTTAATGTCATTATTTGGACAAAAGTTGTTGCATTCTTTTTTAAATTTGACTCTAATATTGTTATATTGTATATACACAAATTTAAAAAAGCTGTTTAAATGTTAAATGCTTAAAATAAGTTTTGGAATATTTACTATTATCTTCTGTACATAAATCACCCAGCAGTTCTTGTAGTCTATTCCCTTGGTCCATTTTATCTCTGAAGGCCAATTTCCACATACCAAAGAAATCTGCGACTTTAAATGTTAGTCTTCCAGGATATTGTTCTTGTAGTTTCTGGAATCAAAAGAAGTGTACTTTATTAAGAGAATCTAGACATGAATTCATTTTTGTACTATGCAATAAATATCGAAATTGTGATAACATCTTATTATTAATGTGAGTCATGATTTAAACTACTCACAGTAAGATGTTGTGAAAAATGCTGCGATACTTCATACATGAATATATGATTATTGTGGGATTTAAGTAGCTCCTCGCTTAAAAACCCAAGACCTGGGTTCACTTCGACTATTGGAGATTGTTCAGTCAAATATTCTCTTATGGTGTCAGCAATAATTTTGGCTGTTGCTTTATTAATTAAATACATGCTCTCAGGAGCTTTATATTTTCTCAGCAGATGAGGTGGTAGTTTTTGTTTTATTTCACAGTATTCTGGTGCACTATTTAAAAATTTTACTACATCTGGCGACACTTTAGGTGGCGGCTTTTCGGTTTGTTTTCTTAATTTATGTTGTAGCCGTATACTTATTTTCAGTGGATTATTTCGCACTGTTTTTCTTACGGAATAATATGACATGCTCATAATTTTATACTGTTGTAAAAGCATTTTCGGGTATATTGTGATGCCTAATTAGTAAGAGTTTATTGTTTATTGGTCTATGAGCGTAAACTACAGTCTCCAGAAACAATAACAATAACCTGAAATAACCTACAAATTATGACATGAACTTGTTACTTGACTTAAAATGACATTTACTATTAATATTTTTTTTTTTTTTAATCCTTCTCCCATTTGTTGGGAAGGCAAAGGGTTCTTGCCCATACAGCCTCGTCATTTGTACGTTTTTACCATTAATAGTAGAATAAGGTTTTAATTTTTGTCAAAGGAATCATATCTGCACAACCCAGTTTAATTACAGTTTTAATTTAGTATATTATAGATACGATTTATTATCTTATTATTTTAATTAATGTTTTAGAAATTTTATTTTTGCAGTACGTTTTTTTAAGGTTTCTATTGCCTATTCTATTTCTAGGTTTGTATTATCACAAATCATATAAATAAATAAACACACCCAACAGCCACATACAATAATATAGCCCTGACTCTTGACCCCACAATAGTGTTATATAATTTTCGAAAAAAATCTAATTTTTTTCCGAAAAATTTTAAAATGGAAAAATTCAATTATTTACCTTTAAGTATTTATTCTTTTATAATGTTGTTAAACTTTCTAACAAAGTAAACGTACATTTATTTGTAATAGGTACTGTAAAGTCCAAATTCAAAGTAAGGATTAATCAATATAATGGCTAATATTTGGAAGAAAGAGTCATAAATATAAATAAATACACCCAACAGTCTCATAAATAGTCCTGACCCCACACTAACATCGATTGTTGTGTCGTGGGTATCAGAAAATACGGGAGACTTTTCGGTCTCACAAACACCCAGACCCGAAACGAATACATGTGGATCACACATAACACGTTTCACGAGTCTATATATCCTTAAAGAAAAATAAATCGTTTAATTGGTCGCTGTATTGAGTAAATAGTAAAAATATAGGTACATATGTATATCGAAGTCCTACAACGGTAGGTATGCTATCGTATTGAAGATATGTTGTCGCTAAGTAATACTCTTTGCTATGTAGTTAAGAGCATAATTTAGGTTAGAAAAAAGAAAAAAAACACGAAATGGATGGTCTTAAAAAGTGGCATATCTACTGTGCAGTGTAGGATGCGCTCTACTATCTTAAAACAATAGGTTCCTACTCGGAAACCTGTCATACAAGTCTGTATAATAATGTTATTACACTGAACTTGCCCTTTTAATGGTTTGCCCCAGTCGAGAAACATTGTGTGTTTATAATTATAACATTAGTTGCATGACGGAAGACATTAATACAGTTATTGCATCTTGTTTTTTCATGTCTCTGTATTTGTTTTCACAAATAAAAATAATCCAGACTGCATCGGTGGCGTAGTTGTACTACGGTATGATTACAAAGCTGGAGTTTCGGGTTCAAATCTTGGGTCGGGCAAAGTGTTATATTACAATAGAAAAATCCATCTATTCATTATGAGATCGGAGTCAAAAATTTGTGCCCGACATAGCGATAGGCTCGCTCCAAATCACATGGTAGGACGGAAAATATAAGACGAAACGTAGATGTTGCACCTCTGCCTACCCTTTCTGGGAAAAGGGCGTAAGTTTATGTATGTATGTATGAAAATGTGATAAAGATTATTCTGGTTTGGAAAGCATAGGTAAAGGTATAGTTTTTTTTTTTTTTTTTTTTCTATTTATTTAACCTGGGAGTTTAGTCAGAAATTGACTATGTCACTCCCATAAAAACAACTTAAGTATATACAAAAAATGTCTTAACCTATGTATTATAATAGTGTCAACAAATTATCTTATCGTGTTTTTTCCATAAATGATAAATAAATCGCAAGTAATTTTCTTGTTCCTTCCGAAGATGGAGAACTTAACAAACTATTGCAAATTCCGACGTCAATATTATGAAATAAGGCGGTACTGCGACGTTCAGTTGCGTTTCGGATGCATTCCAATAGCACGTGATGAATATCTTCCACCACATTACAAATTGAACAATTGGGTGTATTCGAAACATTCATCAAATATTTAAATTTGTTGGAAGGAATGTGTATCGTCGTCCTACATAACTTCAATTAAATGCGTGCTACCTCGAGATTCCGTTGCTGGGTTTCATATTCAATTATCGATATCCGCCGCTGGAGGGCCCCACCAGCACCTACGCCTACGCAAGTTCGGCTATTTTCGGATAACCCGAAGTCCTCCAACCAATAAAAGAACGGTGTGGAGGGGCCTGGCGGGGAACAAGGCGCTAACGGACAAGAAGTCAAAAAGTTTCCATAACCGTCTCTCCAGCGCTGGTCCGGGCATACAAAATCCAAAACCGTTACTAAATATTTTATCGCAAGTTTTAATTTCGCTCAAGAATTTCCTGTGTTTTCGACTGCCAGCGGCCTACATTGCTGAAACCTAAAGTTGGAATTGGCGAAGGTGGTGAACCCGAAGGCTACGGTGAGTGATAGTTGAATAAGTGCCCAGCTCTGGAACTCAGTTGTAGCGCGTATTAATTGAAATTCAGTAGAAGGTTCTCCCATCGGCAGCTGCCAACCAGCTGAACATCTTGTCCAGCCTCATCGCTGGTACATGTTTTTGGTGCCGAAACCCGGGAACTCAAGTACTTGTTGTATAAGAGTTTCATTTATACACATTATATATAGCTTGACCTATCGTAAATTCGTTAATATTTATTTTCCCATTTTAAATCTAACTATCCACACTTAATCACCAACATGAGTTACGCAAAACGAAAACTTAGTGTAGCAAAAAAATCACGTTCTAAGGATTCGTGGAACTATACGTCGGACGATTTGCCATCCTTACGTCGCAAGCGCACGCTAGCATATAATCGCATTACAAAGGCTTACGATGTGGCCACACTTGCAATTAATGACCCCTCTCAAGTCGAACTATTTTTTTCCTATTACCAAGAACTAAAAAAAAATGTAGGTAGCTTTGAGGAAGCACATTTATCAATCTTGGACTTGGTGGACGACCCAGCGGAGGACGAATCCATGTGCATGCGTGTCGATGATATGCATTACGAAATCATTCGAATTCACCGATCGTTAACTAAGACCACTGTGCACACGACTCAAACTACAGTCGAACATACGAATACACAATATATTAACTCGCACGTTAAGTTACCCAAAATCACCCTTCCTTCGTTTTCGGGAAATATAAAGGAATGGCCAAAATTTATTGCTACCTATAACACCTTAATCCACGATACGCCTCTTAATAACACCGATAAATTCAATTATTTAATTTCCGTCCTACAAGGCGACGCGCTGGCACTTGTTCGCACATTCCCAGCTACAGGTGAGCATTACTTGAACGCATATGGGAAATTGGTCACTCGCTATGAAAGCAAACGAGATCTAGCGTTCACCTGTTGGCGCGATGTATTAAATTCTAATTTCAAACTCAATAACGCACACGAGTTTCGTCGTTCTCTCGATATGTTTGATGAGAATTTAACCATCCTAAGACATTTGAAATTACCTGTGGATCAATGGGATTTTGTGTTAGCCTATCACATTTTGTCAAAATTGGACCCAAAACTGCGCAGAGAATTTGAAGAAAGACAACCTAACATCGAACTACCAACATACGCGGATTTAAAATCGTTCCTACATTCAAAATGCGAGGCGCTTATACGCGATACACACTTCACTGAATCCGCACAAACAAATATTAGTCAAAATAGTAGTTCCGCGTTATATCGTAAGGATCATTATCAGAGGTCGAACCCAAACTTCAAATTATTTACACCGAAAGCAAGTCATTCGTTAGTCGCTGCGCAGGATTACACTAACGATACCGAGGCGTGCGATACTCTCGTGACGTCCCACTCATTGCCGCCCCCACCTATTAGCAAACCGGCGTGGAGGTGCGCGTATTGTTCTAATGACCATTCAATAACAAGGTGTGAATCATTTTTACAAAAACCACTCGATGAACGCATTGACATAGTTCGCAGTAAAAACCTATGCTTTAATTGTTTAAGAGCATCGCATGCAATAAAAGAGTGTAAATCAATGTTTAACTGTCAGAAATGCAAGCATAGACATCACACGTTATTACATAACGAGCTTGGCCCATCTTCAGAGTCAGTAGCCCACACTACGTTAATTACACAGAATGAATTTTCCTACATTAGTCCTACTGTATTACTTGCCACGGCAATCGTATATGTGCAAAACGCGAACGGAAAGTCATTAGCCTTTCGTGCCGTCTTCGATACAGGTAGTCAAAACAATTTTATCACACAACAAGCAGCCGATCGCCTTAGTTTCGTTCCGCAACCTGTAGCAGTCAACATTAATGGCATCGGAGGCAATAAAGCGGCCATAAATGGTATAATACGGTGTAAGTTAGGCACGGAGTGTGCGTCTTTATTTAATTTAGACATGCTTGTCATTAGTAAGATCTGTGGCGATCAACCTATTGCCAAATTAAATTCACACAACTGGGCCAATATTAAATCTTTACAACTTGCGGATCCTGGATTTGATGTTCCGGGACCAATTGATATTTTATTGGGCGCTGACGTATTTGCTGAGTCATTATTAAATGAACGGATAAGGAGCCAAGGCTCGCAACCCCCAGCGTTTAGTTCCGTTTTCGGGTGGCTTGTATTAGGTAAAACGTCTATTGTCCATGAATCACTACTTGGTATTAATGCGGCCAATGACAATGAACAGTTAATGCAAGCAGTTCAAAGATTTTGGGAGGTAGACAGTATTCCTCAAGCATCTACGTTGACCCCTCTAGAGCAGCTTTGTGAACGTAAGTTCGTGGCAGAACATTTTCGCGAGGCGTCGGGCCGTTATGTAGTAACCCTTCCCTTCAAAGACGATTTTGTTCCAGTATTCCGCGGATCCCGAGATGTTGCATTGAGACGATTCCTTGCTATCGAACGGCGCTTATCTCGAGACCCTAACCTAAGGGAAAATTACGTGGAGTTCATGGATGACTATCTTAATAGCGGCCATATGTCTTTAGTGCCGACTACCCAATTAGCCCAAGGTAGTTACTACATTCCACATCACGCTATTTTAAAACCAGATAGTGTCACCACTAAGTTTCGAGTGGTTTTCGATGCTTCTGCAAGGGATTACAATAATAAAAGTCTAAACGATGCATTGTTGACGGGCCCGAGATTACACAATGATATATTTTCAATTCTGCTACGTTTTCGAGAGCACAAAGTAGTTTTCATGGCGGACGTTCGTCAAATGTACCGGCAGATATTAGTGACTAAGGATCAACGTGACTATCAACGTATTTTGTGGAGACGGCATGCAGCGGAACCGATTAAGGAATACACTTTAAATACCGTAACCTATGGGACATCAGCTGCCCCATTTTTAGCGTGTCGCACGATAAAACAACTCGCACATGACGAGGGTGACGAATTTCCAACCGCTAAACAAATTATCCTATCGGACGTTTATGTAGATGATGTTGTTACTGGATGCCGCTCTATTGCAGAAGCACGTGAAGCCAAATCACAGTTAATTAGTCTTTTCCATAAGGGCCATTTCCATCTTCGAAAATGGGCAAGCAATGTCACGGAATTATTGGATGATATCCCAAACGATCACAGATTGGTGAAAAATAATGTTAACTTTGACGAAACGCGAGACGTCACTTTGAAGGTGCTAGGGTTGCGTTGGGAACCGGCGTGCGATTCATTTGTTTTTAATGTCACACCCCTGCAACAACCTTGTACAAAACGCAATATTTTGAGTGAACTAGCAAGAATATTTGACCCGCTTGGATTTCTTTCTCCTCTAACTATCCAAGCTAAGTGTTTGATACAACAACTTTGGATAAAGGGTGTTTTATGGGACGAGAAGCCACCGATCGATATTATCAACCATTGGAAACAATATTTATCACAACTGCCGCAACTTAAACGTATACAAATACCTCGTTGTATAAACATGACCTTGAATCCTACCTTCGAACTGCACGGCTTTTGTGACGCTTCCGAAAGGGCGTACGGAGCTGTAATTTATATTCGAGTCGCTGAATCTTGCGGTACCATTAGAACGTATATACACTGTGCAAAGGCTCGTGTCGCACCAATTAAACGTATAACATTACCTCGCCTTGAATTGTGTGCAGCAGTTTTGCTTGCTCAGTTGACTAGTAACGTTAAGGCATCATTTGGATTGCCTTTACAAGGCATATATCTATGGTCGGATTCTACAATCGTTCTTTCTTGGCTTCGTTCACACTCCTCTCGATGGGTTACGTTCGTCGCAAATCGGGTGAGCTTAATACAGGACAGTGTGCCTACACAATCCTGGCGGTATGTGCCGACTAATGACAATCCCGCCGACATTTGCTCCCGGGGGCTAATGCCAGCTCACTTAGTTGACAATATCTTATGGTGGGCGGGACCGGATTGGTTAAAGCAGTCGGCGGACACATGGCCTCAAAATATCGTGGAACTTAATACCAAGGATGTTGATGTCATCCAGCAAGAATATCGGTCCGGTAGTACGACGTTGATCGAGTCTACTTCAAAGTACACTCCGGCCACGTGGATTGACCAACTTTTTCAAAAATACTCCTCTTTGAATAAAATTCTCAATGTAATAGGGTACATATTGAGGTTTATAAATAACACGCGTAGGGTTAACCCACGCCCTAATCGTGTGGCCCTAAACGAAATCGAGCAACATAAGGCATTATTCGTTGTTGTTCGATTGTATCAAAATGAATTCTTTAGTGAAGAGATAGCCAAATTGAAAACCCACAAATCGTTGCCAAAATGGTTGCGGAAACTAAATCCCTTTATCGATGATAATGGAATTCTCAGGGTGGGCGGCAGAATTTCTCGCAGTGGCTTAGAATATGAACACAAACACCCTGCGCTGTTACCTTCTCGGTGTCCACTTACTTCTCGCTATATCGTATCGATACATCGCCAACATTGTCATACTGGCATAAACACTACACATTATTTGATACTACAACAATTTTGGATAGTAGGCGCAAAACGTATCATTCAGCAACAGTTAGCACAATGCGTACGCTGTTTTAAAACTCGTCCACAAACACTTCAGCCGATTATGAGCGATCTGCCATCTTTTAGGTTAACCCAAGTGAAGCCCTTTTCAGTGGTAGGTGTTGATTTCGGCGGACCCTTTCGTATAAAACTCGGAAATCATCGCGGTGCCAAGTTAGACAAGGCTTATCTTTGTCTATTCGTTTGCCTGACAACTAAGGCAGTGCATTTAGAACTTGCTTCCAGTCTATCCACAAACGCCTTTATTGCCGCATTAAGGAGGTTCGTCTCACGTAGGGGGAGATGCTCCGTTATCCACGCTGACTGCGGAACGAATTTTGTAGGGGCAAAAAATCAACTGTGTAGTTTGATGGATCAAGCCTCCCAAGCTGAGCGCATTGAATTTAAATTCAATCCACCATCGGCACCTCATTTCGGGGGCGTGTGGGAGATACAAATAAAATCTGCCAAGAGTCACTTATATCGTGTGGTGGGCGAGCAGGTACTTACATTTGAAGAACTTAACACATTATTTACTCAAATCGAAGCCGTACTAAACTCGCGACCGTTGTGTCCACTAAGTTCAGATCCAAATGATTTAAATGTTCTCACTCCAGGCCATTTCTTAGCCTTAGAGCCATTAAATAGTGTGCCGGATCATGATTTTACAGACACTAATTCGAATAAATTGAATCGCTGGCAACTTTTGCAATCATTTCAACAACATTTTTGGATGCGATGGAAGAACGAATATTTGAATTCTTTAACTCAACGAGCGAAGTGGACCAAGGATTGTAAACCACTGCCATTAGATTCTGTAGTGATTATTAAAGACGATAATCGAGTACCACTACAATGGTCTATAGGCCGTGTCGTCCAACTTCATCCCGGTCCTGACGGAGTTGTCAGATGTGCGTCGATAAGAATGGCAAATCACCATGTCATAACGCGTCCTTTAGTAAAGATTTGCCCCTTACCATCTGCATGACTTTCCTCATTATCTATTTATACACTTTTAGTTGTATTGTATGTTATCTGTGTAATTTACAATGCTTGTATATATTTTCTTATTCACTCGTACTATATTTGTATATTCATATCTCAAATTTATAAATACCTGATAACGTTAACCTTACTAATCTAAAAATACATTCATATTTTGGTGGGCGGTATGTATCGTCGTCCTACATAACTTCAATTAAATGCGTGCTACCTCGAGATTCCGTTGCTGGGTTTCATATTCAATTATCGATATCCGCCGCTGGAGGGCCCCACCAGCACCTACGCCTACGCAAGTTCGGCTATTTTCGGATAACCCGAAGTCCTCCAACCAATAAAAGAACGGTGTGGAGGGGCCTGGCGGGGAACAAGGCGCTAACGGACAAGAAGTCAAAAAGTTTCCATAACCGTCTCTCCAGCGCTGGTCCGGGCATACAAAATCCAAAAC
The DNA here is from genome assembly GCA_033459515.1 of Theretra japonica. NCBI lineage: Eukaryota > Metazoa > Arthropoda > Insecta > Lepidoptera > Sphingidae > Theretra > Theretra japonica. Next base: position 5,186,896 of record CM065951.1, on the reverse strand, counting down.
CGTTACTAAATATTTTATCGCAAGTTTTAATTTCGCTCAAGAATTTCCTGTGTTTTCGACTGCCAGCGGCCTACATTGCTGAAACCTAAAGTTGGAATTGGCGAAGGTGGTGAACCCGAAGGCTACGGTGAGTGATAGTTGAATAAGTGCCCAGCTCTGGAACTCAGTTGTAGCGCGTATTAATTGAAATTCAGTAGAAGGTTCTCCCATCGGCAGCTGCCAACCAGCTGAACATCTTGTCCAGCCTCATCGCTGGTACAGAATGTGTCCGGACCGCAACCTTAGAAGCGCAACAATGTTTCGTCTCCTCATTTTAAGCTGATCGAACCACGGGTAACGAGGTAGTTGGCATTGTATTGTTCTGTACCATATTCCTTTAGTTGTTGAGCGCTCGTCAAAGTATTCACGCCAACTTAATCGACACATCTCTTTTACTTTAGCCAAAACTTCGCTATGTAATGGTAAACAGTTGTAGAGGATACCTTCGTTAATGGCAAGCTTAGCTGCATAATCTGCTTCCTCGTTACCGGTGATTCCAATGTGAGATGGTATCCATTGTATGACAATTTTTTTGTTTGCCTGTTTAATTTTACAGATGGAATCCAGGATGTTGTAGGCAATCGGATGTCCTCGAATGGTCGAGGTTATACGAGCCAAGTGAAATAGTGCACTTTTCGAATCAGACAGTATAACAAATTGGTGGTGATTAATTGATAAAGCATAGGATAAAGTTTCGGATATGGCTATCAATTCGCAATGCATTATCGAGATGTTAGTATCAACTTTAAATCCAACTTTGACTTCAGTCTGAGGATCGAAAAATGCTGATCCGCATCCAAATGTATCCTTGGATCCATCGGTAAATAATTTATAAAATGAGGCATATTTAATTGTGAGGAAATTATTGCAAAGGTATTTCATATCTGATACTCGAATTGATCGTTTGGAACTGGTAATACCATCAATATCAACCTTGATAATATCAGAAAGATCAAAGTTAGCTATCCACGTGTCTAATGAATAAATATTTAACTTGTGGGAGGAGTGTATATGTGCATCTTTATACTTTCTATGGATAAACAAAAGCAAAGGAATTTTATTTCGTCTACCGTACACACAATTGATTTTATTTAGCTGATCTATGACGTTGATAGAAACATTGCTAGAAAGGGCCTTTGATCTTAGCCAAAATTTGCCAGCCAAATATGTTCTTCTTATGTTTAGAGGCTGAAGTGACAGTTCACTCTCCATAACATGGATTGGCGTGCTCTTGATAAAACCCCCAATGACCCGCATTGCCTGGTTTTGGATTTTATCAAGTTTCCGTAAATGAGTGATTGTGCTATTGTGATAAAGATAACTGCAATAATCTAGCCGGCTTCGAATTATTGCTATGTAAAGCTGCCTGAGGTGTTTAGGATGTATTCCCCAATTAGTTCCAGCCAAGACCTTGAAGACATTCAAAAATTTAAAAGTTTTATCCCTAATTTCGTTGATGTGTTTACCCCATTTCAAATTTTCATCAAGCCACATGCCCAAATATTTTATAGTATCAACTTGTTGAATATGTATGCCGTCAAGCTCTAAGTTAAGTGGAATAATATTTCTTAATTTTGCTTTGCTAAATATGCATGCTTTTGTTTTTCTGAGAGAAATCTTAAGGCCTAGTTCTTCCACAAGTTGACAAAAAGTATAAAGTGCTCTTTGTATATCAATTACAGCAAGAGATAAATCCCTATTTGTACTGTATATGACAAAGTCATCCGCGTATTGCGATATAAAAACACCTTCTATACCTTTACAAACATTGACAGTGGCAATATTAAATAATATCGGAGATAATGGATCCCCCTGTGCAATGCCTAAACTAGTTGTACGGCTAATGACTTTATTACCAGTTTGAATTGATAAAATTCTTTCATTTAAAAATTCATATATGTACTTGCACAGGTTGGATCCCACTCCAAGACTGTCCATGATGTTCAATAGACTCTGCAAACTTACATTATTGTACGCACCATCAATGTCAATAAAACATCCTATAGTTGATTGCCCCTTAGCGAAACCCACCTGAATTCTTGTCACCAGTCTAGTTAAATTATCCATGGCTGAGAATGACCTTCGAAAACCTACAGTTTCATTGGAAAATAGGTCATTTTTTTCTAGGTACCATTCTATTCGTCGAGTTAGAATAGTGTGGAACACTTTGCACGGACATGATAGCAAAGCGATTGGTCTAATACCGGGTGTTTCTGTGTTGTCAACAACCGGTTTAGGAATCGGGATTATATTAATATTTTTCCATTGTCTAGGGACAAAGCTATTTACCAAAAATGAATTATAGAAAAAGACTAACACATTTATGCCAACTTCAGGCAAGTTGCGAATCATGGAATAAGAGATATTGTCTGAACCAGGTGCGGTGTCTGACTGTTTGATACAATTTTTAAATTCTTGTATAGAGATGGGGCTACATAGTTGGGGATTTATTGAACTAAAAATAGGTCTGCGGGAGGGTACAAAATCGGGTGCTAAACTACATAATAATGATTCTAATTTTTCACTGTCAACGTTTGGCCTAGCCAGCCTGTAACCCTTAAGCCACTTCATACGATTCCACATCTCACTCGAAGAAGTCACAGTGTCTATGCTATCACAGAAAGACTGCCAGGATTTGGATTTACAGCGGCGTATCATGGACTGCGCGTTCTTTATTTTTCTTTGAAGTATAGCCAAATTGTCAGGTGTTGGGTTTCTCCTAAATTTAGCTAAAGCCATTCGTCTTTTGGCAACTGCATGTGATAAATCCTCATTCCAATACGGCTTAGGTGTAAATTTTTTACAGTTGGCGGGATTAGCAAATGTCTTACTAACTGGAATAAATTTATCCGCGGAATTGTTGATGACATCAATGAAGTTATCGTACGCAGTCTGAAGATCATCCAGGAGATTAACATTTGGTAAATGTTGTTCTAAATATTTTCTGTATCCTGACCAGTCTGCTCTTTTAAAATTCCTGTGATTTGTGTGACAATTTGTTTGCGGAACTTCAGTGGTAATCATAATCATTAAATGGTCACTTCCCAGATTCTCATTAATTACCTTCCAATTAAATTTTAGTGCGATATCTGCTGATGCAAATGACACGTCAGGTGTAGTCACTTGACTCAAGCCGTTGAACAGTTTAATACGAGTAGGACTACCGTTGTTCAGGGAGATGAAATCGTTTTCCATTGCAGCATCAAATATTTGGAAGCCTCTTATATCAGTTTTAGAGGACCAGTTAGTATGATGACCATTGTAATCGCCTGCGATAATCGTCTTCTGTCTTGTTTTAGTGAAAATATTGTTCCAGTCGTTATGAGAAGTATTTACACCCGGAGGACAGTAAAGTGATATAATATTTTCCAAGTGGTCACAATTGTGAATTTTGAGGTGGATAAGTTCGATAAGTGGGTTAATACAGGCAGTTTGAATTTTTTGTGCTTTGACAGTCCAATGTGTTAAAATTGCAACTCCGCCAAACCCATCAAATCGATCAGTTCTATATGTGTTGTACCCGCTAATACGGAAATCGCTTCCCGGCTTAAACCACGTTTCACTTATTATTGCAATATGAACTTTTTCCCGGTTGAGAAGTGCTTCAAACTCAGAACATTTTGGACGAAGACTTTGGGCATTCCACTGAAGTATGTTAACCGTAATGTGTCTGTTGTTATAATCCATATTGTTTCAAAAAATCTCCGAAATGCGAGGCTGACAGGTGCTGAACAACAAAGGATATTGCGAACTTCCAAATTATACTTATACAGCTCTTTATCTTCTCCTCCCAAGAGATGTTCAGTTCTAACATTTTATTCTTTAGTTTTTTAAATAGTATCCTCCAAGAAAATACTTCTTTGCCTGCTGTCGTTTTGTCAGAGGTATCATCTTCTGGTGCCATGTTTCTGTTTTCATCAGTTTGAACTTCTTCTGCCCAATCGTCTAAAATCATGCGTTCCATGTAATTTATATTATTGGTGCTTTTCTTTTTCTTTTGAGTATTTTTCCTTTTAGCTTCATCCTGCGTTACGGCTTTAACATAAGATCCACTGTGAATTGAGGAACTATTTGTTTCTGCTAGTCGCGAATTTTTCTTGTTTGGTTCGATCCGAGAATATAAAACAGGGAAATCTTTTTCAGATGCAATTATTGGAGGAGGAGGAGATGGCGGGACGTAAATAGTTAGAGCTCTCTTATAAGTACAATTGAACTCAGCCATGAGATCTCTTATCTTTCTCTCCTTAATGAATATTGGACATGTTCTAGCCAGTGCCATGTGTTTTCCACCGCAGTTATTACAAGTGAAGTCGGTACTTTCACAGTTAAGGTGATTACCTCCACATTTCGGACAGACTGGTTTATTTGCAGGACACAATCGAATTGTATGACCGTATCTCCAGCAGTGAGCACACTGCGTGACTGGAAAGACATATGGGCTTATATTGACTCTCGTGTCAAATATTTTCACAAATGAAGGTAAGGAAGATCCTTTAAAGCAAATTTTGATGGCTTCACTATCTTCCCATTGGCCGGAGCTACCCCTTCTTTTGAGCCTTTTAACACCTATAATCGTTGTGTTACACGTGAGGCTTTCCATAATCTCTTCTTCATTGAGATCTAGGTCAATGTCTTTTATGACCCCATAAGACTGAACAACTTCAAATGTCTTTTGACATTTATAGCCGTCCTCATTAAAATACTTACAATTAATAATTTTATCAGCGCTTTCCTCATTAGTAAATTGGATTAGTACCTTATAAGCGTTTATGTATTTAATCCTACTAACATCTTGTATGTTCTCTGATTTTAGTACTTTAGCTAGTCTGAATTGTTTGGGTAGTTTTTCAGTGTGTGTTATACAAACTTCAGTCTTATCCTGGGGTATTCTACTCATGTCATCCTTACTTCCTGCTCGCGCAAAACGTTTTCCACTCTTTCCTACAGTAGTCCAAATCTCCTCATGATCGATTCTTCTATTTCTCTTAAATCCTCTTCTTGTTTCTTTCTCATGAACATCATCGTCAAAGTTATCTTCCAAATCCATATCCAGGCTATTACAACTGCTACTCATTTCTTGAGGAATTATAACCGGTAAATCACTTGACACGTTTTGTTCATTACTCACCAATATGTTTTGGTTCATGCTCGGTAATTATCAGTTAAACACATGTTTATTTGCACAGTAACTATTAAGCGAAGCGTCGGCTCAAACCAGTTTAAGTCAGTTCGAGCGTACGCGTCCGACAATAACAGGCGACCGCGCGGGACTGAAGGTATAGTTAGAGAATGAAATTCTGCGTCGAAACTTGTAATAACGGCTATACATCACGATATGCGCCAACATTTATCTCTCTCTGCACTGTCTAAAGGTAGAAAATTGCATGCATGTTGTAACCTATATATTTTGTTTTTATTGTATAAAAGCAGAAATAAAAGTCGCTTCCCACAGTCGCTATGAAGGCATAGATATTTTATACTCCGCAACGGATATGATGCAGTTCTCAATAATAGACATACGAGTAGTGAGTGATTCAGGAGAAAGGTTTATAGGTACATATCATTTTTATTTATTCATATATTTTTTTATTAACGCTTCATATACAGGCGGACTTAATGCCTGGGGCATTCTCTCCCAGTCAACCTTTGGGAAGTGTAGAGAAATAAAGGTTTTATTATAACACTCAATTTTACTACATATCACCACTATATAATAGATTTAAGTACTATTTAAAAATATATTACCTAGTACCTACTAATAGTATTTTGCTGAGACAAGGGAAACGTAATTTGGAATTTGTAATGTAAATTGGTAATTTGGAAGTGGCAAAGCCACGCTGCGAACCCTTTTCCTCTTCCTATCCTTTTTCCTCCCCGCTTCCCTTTCTATTGGGTCGGTAACATATCCATAATCCAGCACTGTGGATGTTCATGGGCGCAGTGATCACTAAACATCAGGTGACCTGTTTGCTCGTTTGCCGGACTTATGCAATAAAAAAGGTAGATAGAGAACATACGAATTTATAAGTAGAGTGGAATATTTGCACCTAGGCAAATCTACGCCGGACCACTTGTCATAAATACCTATAACAATTCTTCATAAAAAGAATGTTATTACTTGTTAGATAATTACAAGTTACAACTTTTACTAGTAAATATCGCATTTGCATAAATATTTTATTTTATTAGCATTCCATACTTTTTGTCGCGCGGAAAAAACAGTTTATAAATGAAATAATTAAATATACTCACATTTAACTAGGCATATTTAAATAGGTTCATAAAAACCTGTTTATTTACGCAATCAAAAGGAAAATTACGTAGTACTTGTAAGAAATAAAGCCAACTTTAAAAATAATTTTGTGTGATCGAGCATGACGTCTTTGCTTACATATAGGTAAGCCTATTTTGATTATGATTGCATTAGATTGACTAAGATTGCTTATATTAAAATAATTTGTCGGAACTTGAAATTAAAAAAGCACCAAATTAAATATAGATGGATAATTAATTACCATTAGGTGTTCTATTTGTGTTATGGTTAATCAAATTCCAAGTCGATTCCATGTTAATTTCATTGTAATCACAGACGTATCATGAGTTAAAGTCAAATGGTATTTGAGACATTATTATTCGTTAGGTTTGACAGATCCCTAGAAACGCTAGGTATGTAACTATACTTACTCAATATTATGCTGAATTGATCCTTTTTTTGGGTCAAGAGGAAATTCGATAACCCGGAGGAGGCCGAAAGGGGTATCTAGGTGTGTCAGTGTCGCTGGTCTACCAGCCCGGCACGCTGCCGATATTGCGGCCGAGTTGGATTCCAAACAAAAAACCTACACCAGCATACTGACGTTAAAACCCCTCGGTGGCCGTCGCACGCATTCTGGGCCGCACTGAGATATTTCTTAGGGCGAAAAGCGCCCAGATTCCTTCCCTGCGATCGCCCGCCGCAGAACCAGGATGCACCCTGGTCCTTCTCACTTGGGAACAAAATTGCTTCCCACTTACGTCAAGATCTGGACGCACACTCCGAAAGAGTGTGCTGGGCTGTGTCCTCCGGACTGTTGTCACACACCGTGGTGTCACACGGCGGACTCTTCTAGCCACTCGCCACAGGTATCTACCGAACCTGTGTCAGGGGTCATTACGCCGTGGCGCCTATCCAACCCCTGGTTAAGGACAGGACGCACTGCCGCGATGGTCCACGCACCAGCACTGGGATTGTGCAGTCTGGAGCGCCACTCCTCCACGACAGCTATGCGCAGGGAGGCCCGTTTCGCCTCGCCCTCTCTGGCGGCTGGTAGATTCTCCATGCTGAACTAATCCAGGAGTGGGATCTGTAGCTCCAAAATGGATGGATTAATTTTGTTTTATGTAGTTTTTTGCTACAAATATTCGTAAAGCATTGCCTATAACGCAAACCAGTTCAAGCAAAATATCTATAACCATTTATTGTAATAAATGATAGATATTTGGAAAACACTATGAACTGTAGTGCGATTTTCACTTCGTGTATCATAGTTATAATTGTATTCAACACTTGTATGTAGTTAGCATAAGAATTAATTATATGGGTAACAAAAAATAATATTTTAAGCCATATTAATACGATACCATGTACCAAAGCAAAAGTAAATCAACATCGTAGCAGGTACCTGCTGATAATACTACCCACTACCACGGTACTACACTTCCTGGTATATTTCGGCCTGTGTATCACACGGACATCGGGTCAGCGCAATATTTTACCCATTTTAGATTTCCGGAAATGGTTCGTTTGAAACCACGCTGGCCTAATACTATTGGTAGACTTAGATATTCTTGCACATAAAACTCAGGTACGCAGATTTCCTCACGGTGTTTTCCATTACCGCTAAAGCAAGCTATAATGAATTAAGAATAACACGTAATTTCGATGTCACTGGAGTGTGACATCGATTTGAACCCGCGACCTCTGGTGTAGCAGTTTAGTCCGCACCCAATTAAGTTATAGCCAGTTTGTTTTCTAGAATATTTATCCTGGCAATTTAGGAAAAATACATCGTTTTTGAGTAACGAGAGTATTAAAGGAGAGTCCGTAGAATAGGTAGTGATTAGTAATGTAATAATTAATCGCGTATAATTAATCAGCTTCTGTGCGATGCAATTGAAGCGGTGCTTGTGGGGACATTATCAAGCGTCGATAATCACTTGGGCACAGGGCATGCGTTGTTGATATAAATATTTTGTGACAAAACTTTGCTACGATGAGATATAAAATTATTTATGCAAATGGAAAAGAAATTACCAGTGATGGTGGTGTTTCTACTGCTGCAATTCGTTTTTGAAACTGTTTACGCTAATGTTGTTTTCGAAGATTGTGGTGAGTTGATATGTTTTCTTAATATTCATTGTATTGTTTTATGATAGATCGTATTAATCTTGCAGGTTTCTTTGGTAAATTACACCATTTATGAGTTTAAATATGTAATGTTAAAGACACAGTAATATCCGCGTGTTGTTTCTCTATTTAGGACGAAATAAGTGCCAAAATGTACATTTTACCTTGTGATATATCGGATGGAGTCGTACTGGGGCGCAATATTTTTACCCGTTGCTTTTTATCACGAGACGCTTCAGCGATGTTCTTTCACCACAATCGGGTTTTAAACATATCTTCGCACTTCCTTAATGACATTTGACATTATAGTTAAAAGTTGCTAATAGTTCACAAACATTATGTCAGGAAGTCACAAGTTTCAATTTGCATTGATATTTCCTAATAGCTACTGCATTCGCAGATTACCTCCAAGGTGAAATCTAGTAAAAATTATTATGATTCCGTGTATAAAACGTCATTAATTATTTACCGATAGATTTGATTGCGAACAAGCTGTCATACATATTTTTATGATTTATCGCGCGGATAACAAAGGCACGCCATCGTTAATTATGCGGATCGGAAAATAAATATATGTATTCCAGTTATTATATGCGCATGAATTTATGACTTTTTTTGTATATTATTAAGCTTAAACATAACATCTCCGTATGTTTCGTTTGTTTAAAATATATTTAGACTTTATTATATTTGGCATTAACTATGCATGTCTGCCAACTTATGCTGTGAAATTAAATAAGTATGTTTTTACGAAAAGTTGCGCGTCGGAACTCATATTATAAAATCAAAAGATACACGAATACTTTATTAAAACACTGTAATATAAACAACTGAGTTTTAAATAATTAAGTTGTTATTAAACTATTATTACCGCGGAAAAATAATTATCTATAAGTACTTGTTCTGGAATAGTAGTGTGTAAACCATACGGACTTATTTTTTAAGATTGTAGTAAATATATTAATATATTGTTAATAACAAACAATTATCATAATACCTTCAAAAAGTAAGAGTAACTTCATACTTCATACTTTAATTTTCTGTTGCATTCATTTATATTTTATATCCTTAAGATGTTTAATAGACAGAAAATTAAAATAAACCAATGTCTGCTGGTGTTCTTATCATAACAACAAACATATGTGTCAAAGGTAGTATTTATTTGTAGATATGTGACTAAATATTAAAATGTACTTAATTGAGATTACATCCCGACTATACCTACAGTCATTACTATATTATAAATCCCAAAGAGTGAGTTTGTACTTGTTAACGTTTTAACTATTCAACCAATCGTCATGAAATTGCATATGAAAATGCATGCACGTTATCAATGATATAGAAAATACATAGGGTACTTTAAATTTTGATAGCAAAGTTCTGCTGTTTTCGAGGGAGAATAAAATATTATACAGGCGAGAAAATTCGGTTTTCCGATATTAAAACGCGGCTTGCAAGTTACCGACGTGATTGTACGTATTGCAACATAATTACTAATTAACAGAAATAGGAATTTGTGGAATGTTAGTCGAAAATCTCATATCTAAAAAACTCTCTTATCTTTGAATTACGTTAGTTATCTACGCCAGCAAAGCCACGGGTAGAATTTCTTTCTCTTTTCAGCCACAGGAGGTCCACTGCTGAACATAGGCCTCCCCCAAGGATCTCCACATTGACCTGTTGGAAGTGGCCTACATCCAGCGACTTCTCGCAACTCTAACCAGGTCGTCCGTCCACCTTGTAGGCGGGCGTCCGACACAGCGCTAGAAATTGGGTAGAATCTAGTCATCTATAATTAAATATAGGTACAACATGCTTACATATATGCCAACGTGTCTTGGATAACAATAAATAAACACACCCAACAGTTACATACATAGTCCTAACCCCACATTAGGATCAATTAAATTTGGTGTCGTGGGTATCAGGAACTACGAGAGATTTTTTGGTCTCACAAACACCCAGACCCGAGACAAATACTTAAAGGCCTCACAAATATTTGTCTCGGTGCCGGGATCGAACCCGCGGCCTCACGTTTCATAGCCGGCGTCTATCCAACTGCGCCGCGGAGGCTGCCAAATATTTAACAATTTTATTGTTAGTAAATTAAATGTTGTTTTACCAAAACTTTTGTTCCCCCTTTACGGCCAAAAGGTGAGCCCCGAATTTGGCAGGTCTTGTTAGGTGGATCGGAGCCCAGTCAACTATAAGAACCACTGCTCTATGCTAAACCTATGGAGATCCCTATTCTCGTGTACTGTAATTAGAAGCAAAACGTGGGATAATTAACTTTTATCTGTAATAGAAATCATGGTCAAGAATAGAAAAATCGAAGTAAAATGTAAATGGATTTACAATCTATATTTCTAAAATAACTACTTAGGTAATATAAGAAATTGCGAGAACATTCCTATTGATTAACTTTTTTTAATGTGTTGTTTTTAATGGCGCTACGACATCTAAAAATTGGGGGCGTGGCGATTAATATCGAAATCACAATTTCCATTAGTTGTCAGCGTCCTAATCTAGTGTTATATTTTTAGCGTGCACTGAATTAGTGATAACATATAGTAGGAAATAGACAGCGTACCTAAATTAATCATTTCTTAATATAAATCAATACGGCTATCGTAGATTAGAGCAAAGCTATTCACGTTAGTGTAGCAGCACGGCGCACGCCATAGCGGACTTTATCGGAATGTTTACTCAAAGAAACGAAAAGAAATGCGGTATAGTACGATATTTGTCTGGGGGTATCTACTTGTTAGCAAAATCATTGAGTAGGTACTAACGCCACATACATACAGATTACAGGGTATATCAAGACTGCCACCGAAAAAGAAGCCAGGTGGTAGTTTTAGTGACATTAGACACAATGCAACTAAAATTTTTGCAAAAAAACTGACAATTTTTTTGTAATGTTTTAAATATCAAATGTGTTTGGGTGGTAAATCCATAGTTATTGCTAAAATTATAATTCAAGGCCTTGCGTACTATAGCGTCTTTAAATTAAATTAATAAATTTTAAATTAATTTTTATTCCCCAATGATACTAATTATCGTCCGGGCGCTCTTGGCGAGGCTTTTGGGCGTCCGGATGAATTTTCTGATTGTCCAGGGCCGTAGCCAGACTACCAACCGTGTCTTATCGTGACGCCGCTACTGCCCGTAGCAACATTTGGTCACTAACCTATCTCTTTGGTGTCGCCAGGATCGGCCTACGACCTGTATGCGGTAAACATTGCGGGGTGTGGCCCCCGCTTGCCTTGCTTGGTCACTTTGGGTGAAGATGTTCTCGTCCGACTAGAATTCCATGCCGGTATACAAGCAAGTCATTTTTTGTGAAAAATTATTATTTTATTTCTTTTGCACAATATTTTTGATCACGTAATTAACAACGCAATCTATTTCAGATTTTTTATCACGGAAATTGGACCAAGATGTAGTAATAAACATAAATCATATCGATTTAAAAACTCCAGTTACTCCAGGTGCGTATGTTATTTTATTGCCATTTTTTACTCGTTTGCTCAAGTTTTTTCATTCATTCATTGATGTTTTTTTGCATGGCTACTTTAATGACGTTAAATTCATTTGTATATAATTACTGAGTTATAAAAATTACTGTTCAAGGCTGAAGTGCCATAAACTATAAGGTTTAAGTACATAATAGCTATGTCGAAAGATCAGCCGCTATGAAATATATTATTTCCATCTTACTTCAATTGCTTATTATACAGGGTATATCCAGACTGCGACCTAAAACCAAGCCACGTGGTAGTATTAGTGACTTCAGATACAATGCAACTAAAAATGAAGCAAAAAAAGCGAACTTTTTTGTTGTTGTAATTTTTACTTATCGTCGTATTTGGGTAGTAATAATAATATAATAAATAATAAATACACCCAACAGTCACATAATTTAGTCCTGACCCCACATTATGATCAATGAAGTCTTGTGTCGTGGGTATTAGACAATACGAGAGACTTTTCGGTCTCACAAACATGCAGACCCGAGACAAATACTTGTGGTTCACACAAACATTTGTCTCGGTGCAGGAATTGAACACGCGGCCTCTCGTTTCCCAGCTGGTGTTTAACCAACTACGCCACGGAGGCTGTCGAAGTAAATACATCTTTTCCCCAAAATAATAATAATGTACACATTTTTATTTTTAAAGACATAATGGTACACAACGATTTAAATTATAATTTTAGCAAAAACTAAGGAATTACCATCCAAACATGATGTTGATGATGTAAATCCATAGGTTTGCTAAAATTATAATTTAAAGCCTTGCGTACAATAGCGTCTTTAAAAATAAAAGGGTGTACATTTTTTTAGCAAAATGTATGTATTTACCACACAAATACGATGATAGGAAAAAAAAATACAAAAACATAATCGTCGTTTTTTTTTTATAAAATTTTAGTTGCATTGTGTCTGAAGTCACTAAAACTACCACCTGGCTTCGTTTTCGGTAGCAGTCTTAAAAAACCCCGTATATACGCAAGCTATTCGGATTTATTAAAATAAGTCTAATAAGTCCCCTGCAACCCACAATAAAAAAAAATAATTTCATTACATAGAATATTTTGTCTTACATTTTCAGAATTATGTGAATTCGTCGATTGTCCTGTGAGCACGGACTATGTGACTTCGTTCACCAGTGTCATGACTGTGCCGACTAATATTGCTTTGGTAAGTAAATCCTTCCCTTATTTGTCACATATTACTTAAAAATTTGGATTACTTCCTCACATAATATGTTATAGTGTAGTACCTACTTATTTATTTCTCTATAATATGAACTACATCCAACATTATATTACTGACAATAATTTACTGTCTACATTTATCTCAATTTAAAATGAAGTTCAGATAAAAGATATAATGTTATAAACTACACGTAAAAAAAGTTTAACTTGGTTGGTAAATAAAATGGTTTCTTAGATTTACGCGAGTGTTACACATTGAAATAAAACGAATTCTTACGGATTTTATCGTCCGCTCCGCGACCACGAAAGCTGTGAAGTCGAAACGAAGGGAAGTTAAAAAATGTAAAAATGAAATCAAATTCGCGAATTTTAATTATCGTTTTATTTCAATTGATAGGTAAGTATTTCTAATGACCAGTACCTAAACGCTATCACAGATTACTATTAGTATTCTGTGACGCTACGGGGAGTTTGATTAGACACAATTTTATGAAACAAAAATTGTACCTGACTAAAACCGAAAAACAACGGATTTAGATAGTTAAATTATTTTGCTGAAATAGAGTCCTAACACATTCATGTTTGAGATTAGAGATAGCCTTGACTGTTGACATAAGCAAGTTTGTTTTTTGAACTGTTGAGATGTGTTTGTTGCAGAATCAACGCGGATATTTGCGATGGAGCGTTTTCAACGAAGCGGAATTATTGGTGCTTTGCTATTCTGTTTTGGTGCAAACGCAAAGTCCCTTACAGAAGTTTCTACGCCAAAGAAACGGAAATCACACATATTGACGATAATGAAATACCTATGAAAACTTCGTTTGTATTTATGTATATAGGTATTCCATGCGGCTTTGTTATGTTTTCAGCTACACAACATTTTGGTAAAAAAGACTTAAGCATTTAATAGATTCTTAATAATTAGCTTATAGGTACATATTATGTTCTCTTTGTATGATAAAATTTTTAGATAAAAACTAAAATAATTTTGGCAGTAGACGTCGTATTGCTATCGAATGTTCAATCTATATTTCTCTACATACGTAATAATCATGTGATATTGTGAAAGACTTATTTTTTTAAATTGATTTTATAATTTAAAGCACTTACATAAATAAAATGAATAATGATAAAAAAAAATAAGTATATATTTTTTGTTTAGTAACTGTTCATACGATTTATCACGTACTACATACTATACCTACATGATAACTAAAATACTTTTTCGTAAGGATAATTCGAAATTTATTTTTTACTGTAGTCCTAATATAGGTACTTATTGTATTTTAGACAACTTCATTCATATATTTTCATTTTTTGATATTGTAAATAAAACTAAAATAATATTAAATTCTGCCGTATTACATCAGTCATAAGGAACATACGCAGTAATTAATTATCACATACATGTACTGTGTACACTATGAGGCCCAGTTGGATGTTTCATATTCCTCGTGTACACTCGATGCTTTACCGTAAAAGGTCTAATGTAATAAGTTGGTTTTATTTCCTTTTGTTAACTTCCTGTTTTAAATAATATGCAGCGATGGCTACAAACAGTAACAAACATTCATATTCATTTTTATCAATCCTTGGGTTTTGTTATTGTGGCTGCATTTATTTATATTTTGCCGAATCCGCATTGATTATGAGACTGATAGCTTCATGAGTAAGTAATCCTGATCCTTGATAAATTAAATCCAGAAACTGCTTACGTATTCTGACACAGCCGCGGTTTATCTGCAGATTAAAATGTATTTTCGTTGCAACATTATGCAGTTCTTCTAGGACACATATTTCCTATCTTAAATATGAATATTTATGAAAAACACTTTTAAATTGTTGCATAAGAAACATTGTGAAATGAAAACATTATAATATGTATCTGTTATCTGTGTAACTTCGGTTATGAATCCTTTCATCTAAAAAAATATTTATTTACACATAACAAACTTTTTTTAAATTGGAAATGCGGATTTGTATTTTAATAAAGACTGATTACTCAATGAATTAAAGGGAATTATCAGTATTTATAATAATAGTGTAACGATTAACTAGCATTATTTGTCGTGACATGACACTTGATTAACCATAATTGTGGGTGACAGTTGACAGTGTTCTTACTCGACCGCTTCATGATGACGGTAAAGATCATTATGTAGTTTTTACAATCACTTTAAATAAACGCTATCTACCTACTACCTACCAAAGTTTATGAACAGCTGAGTATGGCTAGGTGTGTATAAACATTACAGCGTAGATATAGTCTAGTTTAAAATGCTAGTTTTTATAGCCGCAATTTTTAGGAGGAACTCTTAAAACCTTTATTGTTAAACTAGCTTCTGCCCGCAACTCCGTTTGCGTGGTTATCTTTATAAAAAAATCCCATCCAGTCCCGTCCCGTTACATCCCGCCTTGTTCTGTCTCATTCTCACTCAAAATATGTAATCCAGTCTAGTCTAAGTGTTAATCCAGGGTGTCAGCTACCTCCATACCAAATATCATCGTAATCCATTAAGCCGTTTCTGAGTTCATCACGCACAACCGCAAAGACAAACGTTACGTTTGGGTTCCATTACGTTAATACAATCCCCCCACGTTAATTTTCTCATTAATCTTTCATGTACAGACATCGATCGGTAACAAATTTATTATTTGGATATAGATTAATGTAAAGATTGGCACTTAATATTATACCTATGCAGTCCTGACGGCTGTCCTCACACTAAGATACAAGTCTTGTGTCGTGAGGATTAAAAGTACGACAGTCTACGACTTCACAACATTCTGTCTCGATTGAAATAACTACCAATGGATCAGATGAAAATTTATATCGGCGCGGGGATTGAACCCGCGGCCGCCTGTTTCACGCAATCAACTACGCCACAAAGGCTGTAGTCTTAATGCCTGTAAAGTATTTTATAACAACTTAATAATTACCTATTCAATCTTAGAGCGTTGTCGATGCTAGAAAACGTTCTATCTCACCATTAACGGAATTTTCCCGATAAAGGTGTAGGTACTTTTAATTGATTATTCTAATTATAAAAAATTGTAGCTGATGTTTCACTATGACATACAGTTTTTATTATAAGATTACCTATTAGTCATTGTATCAGCCCATACAACGACGTCTATTGCTGATTACGGGACACCTCAAGTTGTTTGTTGGATTGAGACGGCTCAGGGGTAGTCCCCCAAGCTGGCCTATTTTTGGTTGATAGATTACATAATGATCCTTAGTGAAATATTTAAAAAATAGACCCTGTTCTCGGTCCTCAAAAAAAAAAAGATGACATCGCACATTTCGCAATATCACTGATGATAAGTAATATTAATAAATTAATGTAATTTCTATTTAGGTATCCTATAAATTTAGAAATTATCGTCATTATACTTTACCGCGTATGAATTATGACCGAGCAGGGACACTTGCTTGTATAAATCTTTGAGATAATATTCAAACCCTCGTCCACATGTAATGCCAGTTCCTAATAAAAATCATATTTCATTGACACTCAACTTCAATATTTATTATTGTCCCTACTTGGCAGATTCGAGGACGCATGACGACGGTCGATGACGTAAGATAAATTTGAATATGATGTAGATAACCACAGTCCGCAAGCCATCCATACAGGCTATAAGATTGAAATTACATGAATGTGCTAAAGAATGACAAGTTGATTCGTTTGTTCTTTTTTAACGGCCTCCAAAAAGATGCTGGTTCTTATATCGACTATATATTACAGTTTTTATATACGTTTACTCAACATTTCTTTGGTTCATGATTCATTATTGCATTTTCCTTTTGCGTGAAGTTTAATATAGCTTCAAGGTGGTCACATTTTTATTTCATTGTAAGCGGATCTTCGAATTAGCAGATAGATTGAAAAAGACTTGGGGAACAAAGACTCTCAATGGAATTCTGTAATAAGTAATTTTACCTCCCTAAGTATTTTTTTTTCGTGTTTGAACTATTTTTTCTATCTTTGTTTATACGTAACTTTCCTAAATTGTAGTGACGTAGTAAGTTATCTTATTGCATGTGTATTATTCTAATTGATTCTGTTAATTTACCAGTATAGTAATTACCAGTATTCGTAAATAACTAAACGTAATTTGGGGCCATTAGTTCCTTCCTGACGGGGCTAGTTCTTCTTCGGAACAACTTGTCCCAATAGAGTTACAACCGTATCTAATAAATTCGTATCTTATAATGCGTATCTAATCAGACTAATATTTACCTGAGAACAGCAAAAGTGGTTAGTTAACTATTACCTATATAATTTAAAGTGCTCCTCAATCTTCTATCACTAAATCCTTCAGTATTCTACCAGGAGAAGAGAGAAAACTCGTGTATCTTCTTTGTTCGTGTCAATGGTTAAAAATACGAGTATGTGTACCTACTGTTATATGCCTATGTTTATAGTTTCCCGGCCTAGTAGGTTGCTACATTTATAGCAGCGTCTGTGGCCTCGATGATGTCTTTCCTTGTGCAGGTGGTAGAGAGCAACAGGTACATCAATAAGTGAGAAATATTTTGTTCTGAGGCGCCACAGTCACAATCAGACTTTGACCGATAACCCCACCTTACCAGATTTGATTTGCAGCGGCCCACACGTATGCGGGGACGGTAAAGTGTCCAGATCGGCCACTGAAGCTCTTTGCCAGGGTGCAGATGATGGGGCGGGGTATTTCAATCCCCAAGGCTATTTTTTGGTGTCCCTTGTATTTGTAATTGATTATGTCACTTCACAAAAACTCTCACGGCTTTTTAGAGGCTTTTGCAACATGACATGGCCGAACAGTGGATGGCGATGGTTAGTTTCCTGTTGGTGTTTTTCAATTTGACAAGCTTCTTGTCGGCGAAACTCCACTGGTGCTATTTCTGCAAGTGGGATTTAAGGGGGTAGATTTTAGGCAGCCCCTGATACCTATTACTGGAATCAAGTATAACAGCTCACATAATAGGTCCCATTAAATATAGCAAATTGATCCGTGGCGCTTTACAACTGGCTTCTCTGGTTGTAAAAGTCTTTTCATACGAGGTTATTGACCTCTTTAGTTCATTGTTTTGTCACCCGCTTTGTTACGGAAGGAAGTGGACAGAAATGATTTCCAACTCCTCCTATTAATTTAACTTTATGATTAGCTTCGTCGCGGGTTAAAGACAAGTTAGACATTCCCGGAGACGCGCTGAGCTTCAATGCTCGGTGTTATTAAAATGCGTGCCACTGTTGATCTTGGCTTTCAGGAGTTGCAGTGGCGGGTGTGAGGGCGGGACAGTCTCCGTAAAGCCCCTGATTGTCCGGCATGTCTCATTTAGTGCGACATCTACTTCTTTTGCGTTTGTAGAGCGGTGCCACACTGGGCACGTATACTCACCAACAGAGAAGAACAAAACGAGGTCAATTGTCCTTAGATTTTTGGGGCTGCTTCCCAGGAAGTCGCGGTCAGACGCTGCAGAATATTGTTTCGGGATTCAATGTTTTTTACATATTTTTTGAAAACCCGTTTATGTAGTAACATTTTATTCTTATTGCATAGAATAAACATAACATACATACCATATTCATATTTATATAAATAGTTGTTTTATTTACGAAAACCTTGATAAATTTAACATATAATTAATTGAAGCGGACTATAATATTCATAAATACGATAAGCATCCTTTTAATATTCCCCCACATTATAAAATGAAATCCTTTAGTTTTATGATAAATTTCCATGTTATTTAAAAATCAGAACTTCCAGGCCCGCTCTTCCATATTGACTATTGTGTATATGTTACGGTAAGAGTGAATAATTGAAGATTATTAATAATTACCGATTATTATTAATAATTACCGAAAGTCGAGGTTAAAATGATAAATTAATCACATTTGTCGGTTTTTATTAATAATTTGACCCTAGTAGTGATAAATGTAATAAGTGGCCAAGGGTTGCGGGGCTTTATGGATCAGTTAGGTCGACTGTGCCCCAAAACCGACTCGGAACACCCCGACTTCACGTAGTCTTTTGGCTACCGACCCTAGAGTGTATATAAAAAGCCGGAGGCGCGGAGGGAGAGCAGCCCCCGCCCGCTGTAACGAAGCATAGGCAACCGTGCGAGCCGCAGCGGCTGAGGCTGGTCGCCGGAGGTGACCAGCAAGCCGAAGCTGCGGAGGTGAGCATGGGTGCCTATCTTTTGTTACGCAAGGGCGAAGGGGCTGAACTTCCCGTAGCGCCGGAGACGATGCAGAGGCTAATTTGTATTGACAACAAGTGTTTTAAGGGTTAGGTTGTTATAATAGATATTTCGCAGGAATGGTGCGTTACCTTTTCATGGGAGTGGTACCAGGGGAGGTGCGCCACTTTCCCTCTCCTTCTACTCCTCCCAACCCACCCCCTCGTGCTGCCCTATTCTATATTCTACCACTTCGGCTCATTATTGTTTTGATTTTGATTCGCTTTACATCACTCTGCCTTACACTGCCACAAGTAACCTTGTTTGTGTGATCTCTAATTAATATAATTGTAAGACTGTGTTTAATATTATAAATAAATACCTGCTGGTCAAAAAACATTGAGTTTTTATTTATTTTATAACTTTCACCAATATGTGTCGTGAATTATTAATAATTACCAAAACATGTGGTTATTATTAATAATTTTGTAAAATTATTAATAATTTTCAATTAATCAGATTTACCGTAACATATACATAACATAAAAAAACTTAAGGGGAAACCAGATCCTATAAAATTTACATTTCGCAGCTTCATATCACGATTTAATCCACTTTTTAACATCCCTGTAGTGCAAGATATTTTTGAATTGACCGGTTATTCATAAATATATATTTAAGAACTAATCACACTTAGCGAATTTTGTTATTTAAATATGTATATTAACATATTTATTTACATAATAATATGTCTTGATTAATACAAATTAATAATGTATATAGTTTACTAAGTATTAGTTAATAATAGTTTTGTTCTTGGTAGGCTATCCGTAAATAAATAAATACATACAACAGTCACATACATAGTCCTGACCCCACACTAATATCGATTCTTGCGTCGTATGTATCAGGAACTACGAGAGACTTTTCGGACTCACACTCAGACCCGAAACAAATACGTGTGGTTCACACAAAAAATTGTCTCTGTGCGAGGATTGAACCCGGGGCCTCTCCTATGACAGCCGTCTAACCAACTGCTCCACGGAGGCTGTGTTCACGAATCACGGAGATCGTCATACAACAGACAAACGTACGAAACGTTGTAACAATTTGGGATCGACCTATGTGAAAATTAAAATAACTGATTGAATCCATTCTATTCATTTCGAACTAGTCATAATTTGAGTAAGACACATCAGTTAATCAATTTTATTAACTGACTTTAAAAAAAGGAGGTGGTTCTCAATTCGTCGGAATTTTTTTTTTTAGTATTTTCACCGATTACTCGAAGACCAAGAAGATAAAGTAAAAAAAAAAAACACTACGAAGTATCAATCTATTCCGCTGTACTTGTACACGTTGACTTGGCTTATTGACTTGACTAGCCAACAAATCAAAATATATCCGTAAAATTGAAGGCGAGTCGCCAACTGCCAAAAACGTAGAAAAAAATAATTTAAGGCATAGGTAAGACCCATCATTATCCCATTTTAGACTACTTATAGTATTCTTCTTTTAATTCTAGAGTATATATATAGTTATTATGATAATAAAAATCGTTTAGATATACCTATCACTTATCAGGTTGGGAGGTATCTATATCGTATGACGCGTTATAAAGCTCAACAACATTTTGCCGATTCGCGTGCTTCCTTGTTCCTAGAACCTTGGCTCCTTGCGAAGCGTGAAGAAGCATCTGAGCAGTGAGCACACCTACATAATTATCTTGAATGGCGGTAGACTAAACCCCTAATATCTGGGCTGCATGAGATGGTCAAACAATCCGTTTATACGAGTTTTTTGATGCAAGATTAGCTACTTATGTCTGTTTTACCTATAACGTGGGTGCGATAGTAACTTCATTATTTCCCTATAGGTATTTCACATTAAGAATAACAGAAACAAGTTGTAGTCAATTACTTCCTTTCTTATATTATAACTTGGCAGTTCACTGAGACAGCGAATGAAAGCACCTATAAAGCAGTCTATAAAATCACTGAACATTTCTTTAAAGCAAATGTGAACATGTTACCTACGCTATTTACGGTGCGCAATTCAACTAAAAATAGCTTTTACTACTTAGAGGAATGCATCGAGTTCTTGGATGCCTGCAATATATTATATTTATAGGCGTTCGTAAAGTTGGTACCCAATACATCAAATTGACGGTTTTATAGTGTCGACATGCAATATCATTTCAATGGTTTCTCCCTAGTCTCCATCATATAAATGAATTTAAAAGCAAATATTATTGTTAGAGGTGAGCACCGGAAGAAATAGAAAACTAAAGTAAAATCTTAAGTTTGACTAGCATTAAAAACAATTCGCATAGATTACCTATATTAATAATATTCGATATTTTTTTTTGGGAAAATACTTATAGTGGGTTATTCTATGTACTATAAACACAAAAGCATCTGAGTATACCTTTGCGATCTAATATTTAACTACCAAACTTAATTCCAATTTAAGTGATCTCTAAGTAGTCGCCGCATGTACGAGTATACCGCGGCGCGGAAGGAACTCGTTTTATAAAACCACAAGACACTATTTAACACAATGCATTTTTAATTTTGTGGTGTGTTCGCAAGAAGCCGTCTCCGACGCGTCGCTCTGTGAAGTTTAAGTAGTAGTGTGCCTGTTGGCCGTGCAACCAGTATTCTCGGCAGCCGCCAGCCGCTAGCCAGACGTCAAAATGTTCCGCTTGAGTGCAGCCGTGTGCCTTGTTCTTGCTGCCGTCGCTTCGGCCACGCAAGTGTTGCCTTGTTCAGGTGACTATACAATTATTGCTCTTTAGTCTTTACATAACTTTAACGTGGTTCTTTCAATGTGCACACTTTTAAAGTATGAAAGCATAAACACGTATTTCCCAATTGCGGTTACGGTGTTGTGCTCACTAACATGACACAGATATCTGTAACTATATCCCTACCTTTGTACAGTTTAAAGTTAATAACTCAGAATATGTGGATATTATACTCGATTAAAGCCTTTTGACTATCATTGCTGCTAGGATGAAATTGAAAAAAATATTGCTAATTTATTTGTAGTTTATAACTCGTTTTTACATAATATCTGTGACTCAAGTTTTGCATCTATTTTATAGAAATATTATATCATGATGGTTGTTATCTACTTGTTAAGGACTAGTAATTCGGCTTAATTTTCTTTTTGAGTATAATTAATCATACATCATATTTGTAGTGGATAGGTACCTAATATGACGTGATCATCAAATCTTTCGCTATAAATAGTAGGCATATAATTAGCGCTGTACATATTTTACAAAAACTAAAGTAGGCATTGTCACTATTAGTTACTAATAAATTCAATTGAAGCGTCCATGCAGGCCGCTTCCAACAAAAATCTTCGCTGGCGGCCATGTTTAACAATGTACTTCTTGTGGCTGATGTAAAAGCAGTAGGGCTTAATTCCGTGGAGCCGTTGGTTAGACGCCGGCTGCGTAATAAGAGGCCCCGGGTTCGATCCCCACACCGAGACGAATGTTTGTGTTATCCACGTGTATTTGTTTCTGGGTGTTTGTGAGGACGAAAAATCTCTCGTAGTTACTGATAGGTACTCACGAGTTACGCCTAGAACTACAACGATATCAAACAACTATAACAGCGTCTAAGTTATATTCATTTTACTATAAGTTTTTTCCTTATTTAACTAAATAGGGGAGACCAGGGTCGAATGTAACAAATCAATTTGTAAAAAGTATATGTTATCTACACCGATATGCTGTATGACGGACTTAAGTGATTTGGAACGTCCCTCTATACCTAAGTTGCGTTCATAGAGCTGTGCCATCGGCTTTTAGTCAATGCTGCAAAAACACCCTAAAATAACATTTCGGCGTTTTTTTACTGAGTTTATTTTTATTATGGTAGTATTATCTTGCTTGTCATGTGTCAGTAAAATAACATAACTCTTCGTCTATAACGGCATAAATAATGATAACTATCTTCCTATTTTTTTAGGATCTGGTCATGTGTTTGTCTACATCTAGAAAACTGGATTGTAGGGACGAAAGTATCAACTTGTTACTTTCATCCCATCATACATTTATGCGTGTGATAATCTCAATCCAATTTTTTTTATATTTCTATGTAATAATAGTCAGAATCAAGGAAAAAAATATAGAAATGTAAGATAACGCTGAAAACCATCAGATTGATAATCCGTACATGCTTAAAGTCCGAAAACAAAAACGGAAAAATTTGATTCATGAAGTACAAGAAATGTTTATTTTTTTGCGAATTAAAAAAATAAATGATGTGGTTTATGATAATTTACGTAAAGTATAACCTAAAAGACTTATTAAAACTGCATATGTTGGTAAAGGAAATATGTTTTTGGTTTTATTTACAATGTTAAAATTAACCCTGCACATTGTACAACCAATCCTAGGGGTAGGCATGATTATATCAAAATACACAGTTCTTACTTGGTAATTTTTCTCAAAATCTGTAATAGAAATTGGAATGAAGTTGGTGTTAATAGATATCCGAAATACCAATATTTATTGTGTAGTAATTAGTATTTTGTTATCTAATAAGGTTTACGAGATATTAGAAAAAACTGAAAATTGTTACTTTCGTCCCTTGTCTCCCCTACATCATGATTCTTGCACATGTTAATCATTTAATTTGTGGCACCTACAACTTGCAACTTATGCTTGTAATTTACAATGTCTATTTGTTTCCAATAGGTACTCAAAATTGTAAAACAACTGCTTATCTCAAGTTTGGAAATTGCCATTAATTTATTTGCCCCATATTTGAGTTTAAATATCATGCTATAATTTATAAGAAGTTAATATTTAGGATATTCTGCTTTGAGCATTCAATGCGTTGATACGCCACCAGATGAATAAATAAAGCTTTTTTTGTGCCTAATGTAAATATACACACGAATATTTCCACTATAATTTAGTATAAAATATTTAAAACATCATTATAATTTTAACAACTGCTATTTTGAATATTCTTATGTTTTTCCGACAAAAAGCTATGAGTGTATTGTAAAACATAGTGTATTGAGTATAAATAGATACCCATCTGTTCTGTCCTAGATTTATTTTGTCAAGGTAAATGTAATGTTTATTAACAAAAACGCAACGAAATTCTCAATTATATACCTAAAGTTAACTTTTGTGCGCTACTGACAAGTAGGTAGAAGGTCATTTACAAATACCTATCTTTGTTGTTTTGTTAAGTAACTGTTGGACCTAAATAAATATTAATTGTAGATAAACTAATTAATCACTAATAAATAAAGGGTACCTCGCATGGGGAATGAAAACTGATTAAGATTGTTATGCGTTTGGGCATTTGTAACAGAACAACTTAGTATTTATTATATTCATTCATTTTAGGTACCTATAGTAATGCCACGTATATTTTCTGTATGCTTTAGAAAACAATGTACCAGCGTTATTTAATGATATATTAGTCACAATGGTAACAAAACCGGAGGTAACGAAACCTATTAACCTATATGATAACCACTTTCTTTGAAAGAAAAATACCATTTTTCGAATCGCGCACCATTGCGCAACCGTGTGTGCTTTGTGATTATATTTATATTAAATCCAAGCCGTGCTTGCCTTCATTGGTCATTACGCACAATGTATGGGTAGAGTAAAGTAGAAAAAAGTAAAAAGATACGTACCTACTTATAAATTATAATACGGCTTGACGAAAAAACAACCTACCAGTTCTATTTAAAAGCCCTGTCGTTTTAACATAGATGTGTAATACTTGACACGCACTTTCTAAATGGAAACCGAACGAATAGAACCATTATTTTGCTATACAGAAGCCAGCCGTTAGCCATTAGAATCGATTCATTATTATTTGTGTACATAAACAAATCGATGTTAAGTTAATTAAATAAACAAATAAAACCGATTTTAATAAATTACGATTACTTAGGCACATTAATGAAGAATTAATTTTTGAAATACGATTTATAAAAACAATTCAGATAACAAAAGTGAACGTCCTCCCTAAAGACATTAAAATAAGTATAAGTATATAGGTACAACATACCTACTTAGTATTTTAATTTTCTACCTTTTTTTCTTGAGGAAAATCTTCTGGAGTCCCGTTTTGCCGATTTTTTACCGCCTAAAACCTCATGCTACCCCGTAGGCACTTTGCAGAAACTGCAGGGCCTCAAAACGAACACATCAAAAGTTTCTCATGTGCAGTGCTTCAAGAAGCACCACTACGAGGAAATAAATTATTATTTTCTCATAAAAGAAAACATATAGGACAATTTCTACCCCGGGCCGCGCCCCGCTCGCCGTATTCATCTCCGAGCAGGATCAGCCCTCTTACGATCCTCTCGACAGCTTTCTTTGTATTTTTGTTCCATTACGGTATTCTGATTTTGTACCTACCGGTTTTTGAATGTTAAGTGTTGTTTATACTGAGAGCATATTTGCTTTAAATTCAGTTTAAAAATATCTAAATATTCTGTCATATTTTGTTAATTCGACGGTCCTGTATAGATTTGTATGTACCGGAATCTCTATGATATTCTACTTCACACCGCTTTAGAAATTGACTATCTGACGCTGCAGATCCTAAATAACCAGGTCTTAAAGCATTTTACATACATAAATACACTCACGCGATTTTTTCAGAACGGGGTAGGCAGAAATGCTATCAGGACACTCACGTTTTTGCCTTGTGTGTCTCACGATGTAATACAGGGCGAGCTTCATAATTATAATATATAAGCTATTCTAAGTACTTCTTAGTCCCATCCCCTAACAAAATTAATTGTGCTTAAGTTAAGGTTTGATATATTGCTAATTAATAATTTAATGATAGAAAATTGGTATGACATTTAACTTTTTCAGTGACCACTTCAGAAGCTAACTACATATTAACTAACTTCTGAACAGACTGACACGATGAATTTATTTATTTTCCAACTAATACCACTTATAGGATGCTGTAGTATCGGCAATCTTACAATAATTAATTGATAACAAATTACTTAGCCATGTGGCTATCCTTGGCTAATTATGAATGTACGAGTAATATGCTAATCGCTGGGCTCAGTATCTGTATCTGTATCAGGCCATACACGTCCCATTGCAGGGCACAGGCTTCCTCTACATTCAAGATTACGATTGAGCGGGGTTAGGTTGTATAGCCCGCCACACTGGCCTAGTCCAGGCTGGCGGACTTTTAAATACCATAGAAATTCTACCGAATCGCTATGGTATGCAAGTTTCCTCACGATGTTTTCACTCACCGTTATAGTACGTGGTTATTGACTATCAATACACACATGACTCCGAAAAGTCAGAGGTGTGCCCAGGGATTTGAACCCGCGACCACCGTAAACATGTAGTAGCTGCGTCTGGTCCGTTACCTACAGGCCATCACTCACATTTGTTTGATCCAAACGTATAATATAGTTATATAAAAATACTTATTTGATAAATATCCTAGATATGAAAACACGATGATCCAGTTGCAATCGCAGATGCACACTATTAATGATTACTATTTTTCAATAACTAGTAGCAACTGTTCCATATTATTAAAACACTCGAGTTTATATGACACAATTTATCGCAACACTTACCGCGAAAAGAGGTTATATTAAGTCGATATTGTGACAAGATCTTACACTTGCTACGATACTGATTTTCTCGAATATCATTGATTTAATTAGACGCGTTTGTTATCTCATTCAACATGCAACAACACTAGTTTATATGTAAACGCTACAATTAACCGTTTTGCATCTAACGGTCATGGTAAACCAGCATGCCCACATATTGTTTATCAATTATAACCTAAATATTCCACGCGTGCTGGCTTGCGAAGCCACAGCTTGACGGTTCAAACCATCTCGGCGCGAACAAAAAAGTTCGCAAATTCTTTTTTGTGCCGCACTGTGAAGCTGTGGAATTGTTTGCCGTCACACGTGTTCCCTCCTTCCTATAATCCTGGGTCCTTCCGCCGTAGTGTGAAGAAGCATCTCAGCAGGCCGGCATAATTGTGTCGAATGGCATGGGACCGCCGTCTGATGCCATTCGATACTCTGTCTGGACGGCATTTGCGCTTAACATCAGGTGCAGTGCAGTCATCATGCCGTGCGAGAATAAAAAAAAAAAAAAAAAAAAAAAAAAAAACATTAATTTTCTTAGTACAGGTAAAAAATATTTTTGTTTTCCTTAAAAAGGTCAATATTATCTACATGGTCTAAAAGGCGCTGAAAATCGACCTTCACCCATCGGATAACTAGATGAGACATATTATTTTAACAAATATTAGGTATTTAATAACAAACATGCCTATGATAATTTGCCTACCGAAAAGTGTTAATGGCAATTTTTTTCATAATTTATTTTTATTTTTGCAGGCAAGCCTGTAGGATTGGTTTTGTAATTAAATTATCTCTCTTATAATACCAATTTGGATTGGTTATCTGTTCATCTGCTTGTCAGGTAGCCATGAACAGAAATAAGTAGGCAAGCCAATCTAGGCATATTCTCTGCGTTAAAAACTATCAGTTGAGATGAAATTCATTCGTTTATCAAAAGAGTGAAGGTGATGAAAGATAATTTATTAAAAATTTATTCACTTAAATATAGCTATGAACTCTTTTTGAATTAGTACTCAGTCTACCATTTTCAACTACAATCCTAAAGGAAATTTGCACAAGTTATTTAGAGATCAAGGATTTATAAAAGGGCAAATATTTAAATAAATATACCCAGTATGTACATTCGTTTATTTATGTTCCGTGTTATGTGTACATAATACATCTAGGTTCCGATTTCGTCACGGTAGTTCTAACCAATTTGACCGTGTCTTTAGGTAAGTAAGTAAAATAAAATCGGTGAGTTCATTGTCAATAAATATTGTAGAGATACAAACAATGCATTACGTTCCTAGAATAAAACAATTATTTAAATAAATACTCCGTGATTGTCGTAAATATATAATTATTATCAATTAAACCACGTACGTATGCAAATGTTGACGCTGTTTTCATAGTCTTGGTTAATTGCCTGGTTATTGGACAAGGCCTTTCAAGCAATTATAAAACTGAGCTATTTTTAGAATAAATCGGATCAGGTAAATCGGACATATGTTTTATGGCATAAAACTATACATACACATTATAATATATACACCAAAGTAAGATCTATGTGAATGAACCTACTTACTGCTCATTACAATTCGAAACACACACGACAAACACCGCGCGTCCGGTTTTAAAGACATTTTACAATTTTAGAAAATATCGTAAGTAGGTTCCTATTTATAATTAATTATTTTTAAGAATATGGGCTATTAGAGTTATTATGAAAATGCCTAAACAGTGGCTAGCTGAATAATGGCTAACATAATGCTTGAATTCATAATGATTTACTTTCATATAACTATTGAAAACCATTATCCGGGCCGTATTGATACCATTAATCATTACCTACCTACAACCACAGAATACTAACTACAACTAAAGCGCTGGCGCAGACTTATAGAACAGAATATATTTTAAGGTTCCGTGTAAAACGCTAAAAATAATAAGTTTTCTTTAACTTTATAGTATCTAGTTTAATAATTTTATATTATACTAGCGGCCCGTCCCAGCTTCGCCTGGGTACACATATTTTTTCATCATGTTCATCAGGGATAATGTAGAATTCTAATTTTAAAAGGTTTTTTCAAATCAGTCCAGTAGTTTTAGAGCCTATTCATTGCAAACAAACAATCAAATTTTTCCTCTTCATAATATTGGTATAAGAATCTAATCTTTACATGAAGATATACTTCCTATTTTTGGTTAGGTTAAAAAAGGAATAATCTCGAAAAAGCCTGTATTCTGAACGGATGCACCTTGATGGCTGGATGGCGAATATATTTATACATATAATTTTGTTCTGCTGCTGTTCCAGTGGATGGTATAGACTCGGAAGCTTCAAAACATAAGCGCGCGTAAGTGGCGCGGCGTCAGTCAGGGATGCATTATCCCTCCTATTATTTAATATACAGGGTATATCAAGATTGCTGCTGAAAACGAAGCCAGGTGGTAGTTTTAGTGCCTACAGACACGATGCAAATAAAAACTTTGGCAAAAACCGCGACGATTTCATTATCTTTAGTTCATTGTTTTTGTCACCCGCTTTGTTATGGATGGAAGTGGACAATAATTTACTTCCAACTCCTCTTATTAATGTTACTTTATGATTGATTTTGTTGCGGGTTAAAGACAAGTTAGACATTCCCGGCGACTCGCTGATCCAAAACCAAGGTTCTGATCGACAATCGCATAGAAAACAACCGACCTGACGTTGAAAATATAACGGGATGCGAAGTAGTGGGAAGCTACGTGTACCTAGGCCCCATTATCACTAACACCAGGGGATGCGAGGACGAGATTCGAAGATGCAGCGTAATGACTAGATCCTCAGTGGAAAAACTTAAAAATATTTGAAAAGATTGGCCAATAACCAGAAACACTAAGGTGCGACTTATGAGATGCCTGGTTTTTCCACTGTTTCTATACGAAGCTAAGACGTGGACGCTGAAGATGCAAAAAAGACCCAAAATCAACTCATTAAAAATGTGGTGTCTGCGCACCGTACCAACGTTCCACTCTTGAAAAAAAATTAGGAATTCAAATATATTTGTTACTTTTTCAAACTCGGAATAGATGGGATGGGACAGGACTACATGCCTTGAGTGAGAATGAGTCAGGACAGGGCGGGATACATATAATGGGATGTGACGAGACGGGACAGAAAAAGCAGTACCTAGGTACAGAGGACGGCATTGAGATTGAATATAAATACGGGAAATAATATGGTGCTGATATGGACTGGACTCAAAAAGTAGTTGCACCCGGACGGAGCTGGGCCCACCCCTAGTACATATTATACATTAGTATAAATGTAAGTGCTAAGGAATCTGACAATAGTAGAGAGTGTAATGTATAGTATCGTCGCTCTTCCCAGTACAATACAACGCGGTGGTACATCACAATGACACGGTGCTGGGTACGCGTTGTGTGGAAAAACCTTGAACTTAAACTTCTAAAAAACCAATATAGCAATAAGCTATCGACAATTAGTCTTAGAATATAGGTCGGCAAAAGAAACGATTTACCCTTACCCACGCTCTTCCAATCAATGATCCTAATTTTGGAATTCTACTTATAGATTAATAAGGAAGTTATCTTCTCCGTAAGCCAACGACTATCATCCTTGATTCTACTTTGCCTAAATAAATCAATCTGTCTGGTCCATAAGAATTTCAAATGCAGGCCTACCTGAACATGCAAAAGACATTCATTAATTGTTTGAAAAGTGCTCCGGTAAGTCGCGGAGACAGGTATAAATATAACAAGTTATGCAATCTTATCTTTTCTAAGAACAGCCAACAGCGCGAATAGACTCGTCATATGTTTTGATTCCGTTACCTGGGTGTCAGATGTTTTTTGTTACTTGATTAAAATTCATGTCATATAAATTCTGCTATTGTTAAGCATTTTACATACGTTGTCCTTGATGTAATCTTCATAATAAACTGAGTACCTACCGAATACATTATTTACTAAATTCACTGCTTGCTACTTGACACTTCATGTATGTAATGTAACATTTTTAATCGACTTCAAAATAAAAACAATTAAAAAAAATTCTACTTCAAAAGTGTCATAAAAAGAGAGAAATAAAACTAAATATACAATTTACAAATACCTAAATATACAACCATTTTTTTTAGGTCGGTGCCAGTCGATCAGCTGGCCTACTATTAGCTATACGGCTTAAACCGTCAGTCATAGCTGATTGGCTGACACCGACCTCAAAAAAAAATGTTTGTGTATTTAGGATTTTATAAAAGATTAGTTTTATTTCTCTCTTTTTGTTACACTTTTGAAGTCGGTTTAATTTTTAAATATTTTTTTTATTAATACATAGTAGAATCATCAACTAAAATACAGGTCAAAGGTCAGTTTAAAAAGCATTTCCGTGTTATATAATGTTTCTGCCTACCTCTTCTGGGAAAAAGGCGTGCGTTTATGTATGTATAATGTTTCTGTGAATGCTTGACGCTGTATTCGATATAATGCTTACGGGGAATGGACTTTTACGTCACAATTTCTTTCTGCCGCGCTTCACCAATCACTAGGTGCAACAAAACGTCGAGAGCGGTGCTTGAGTTCGGTTTGTGAACGAGTACACTTGAGGGGCTCATTGTTCTGTTACAAGGAAATGCTATTGTCTATCCTCACCATTAGCTAAAGTCCCTTGAATACGACAGCTGTAAAACATTTTACATTTCTAATTGTAAGATTAAACAAGTTGTCAGCTCTTTTTTGATCTAGTACAATAGCCGCGTTAAGTATGTGCTGTAAGCTAGGATGACGACTGTACTTATTTACGTTTATAAAAAATAAATACATAGTTAATTGCCTTTATTGCACGGAAGCGGTAGAGCCACGCTGTTGTCTGTCGTGACTCAGCATGAATGGGCAAGCTCATCCGGGGCGGTACCACTGTCTCACAGGAAATCAACGTGAAGCGACAGATTCGTTGTTGCGTTTCGTTCCGTGAGTGAGATTGCCTGATACCCCTTTCCTCTTTCCATCCTTTTTCCTTCCCGCACCCCTCCCAATTGCGCCGGCAACACATCCATGCTCCAGCGTTGTAGATGTTCATGGGCTATAGTGATCACTTACCATTAGGTGAACTGTATGCTCGTTTGCCGAACCTATGCTATAAAAAAAGAATAAATAAAGCGAATGATTTCCTGAATCATATGACGCCAGTCAGACATTGAAGTCATAAATTTATACCTAACACAATTTATTTATCAAACCTATCAACATGAAGCCCCGTAAGTTTGTGACCAGGACAGGCAGTGGCCATAAAAAATCTCACAGAAGAAATTAATATACCTACCTACCTGTATGTATACTAAATGGAGGTGTGGAGACCAACATGCAGTATGCATCTACATATTGCCCTCCAATTTGACAATTTTAGAACTCTGCTATCAAAGACGATACCAAACTTATGACAAAACATTATTTACAAATTGTATCAAGATTCTCAATGGTTAATTGTCATTGTTTGCACCCACCTAAAGTAACTAGGTACATAGGCATTACGCAGCTATGCATTGTGTATGTTAGTTGTTCTCGTAATGAGGTTTTTACATTCAATACACGCGGAACAATCATGCTAGTTTCCCAGGAAGTGATACTTATACAAT
The DNA here is from genome assembly GCA_033459515.1 of Theretra japonica. Taxonomy (NCBI): domain Eukaryota; kingdom Metazoa; phylum Arthropoda; class Insecta; order Lepidoptera; family Sphingidae; genus Theretra; species Theretra japonica. The sequence goes on along the minus strand of CM065951.1, from coordinate 5,154,321 downwards.
GATGTTTCATGTTTCAGGTCGGTCGGCGCAAGGTTTGAGCGAGTCAATCACGCTAACTCCTTGTAAGAGGACTCCTTGCAAGCTGAAGAAAGGCACCGACCAGCACATTCAAATAGAGTTCACACCCGGTAAATTCCTTCACGTCTGATAACCAGAAACATAAAAACACTTAACTGTTTAAAATAAGGAAAACATTACCCCGCCAAAATGTGTCTTTATTATACGGTGGTGCGCGTACGTCGTAGTAATACAGATGACATTTAAGTTATTCGCACCACCAGGAAACAAAATTATCGCAGAAGTCATAATATAACAGCCTCCGTGGCGCAATTGGTTGGACGTCGGCTGTGAAACGAGAGGCCGCGGGTTCGCTCCCCGAAACAAATTTTTGTGTGAACCTCAAGTATTTGTTTCGGGTCTGGGTGTTTGAGAGACCGAAAAGTCTCTCTTCCTGAGTCCCACGATTCAAGACTCGATCTTAGTGTGGGACTATGAATATGACTGTTAGGTTTATTTATTTATTATTTATAAACTGTTTAAACACAAGAAACACAAACGCAATATGTAGGTATCTAATAAAAAATATTTTCTCTTGCAGACCAACCAATAAACGAGTTGACGAATCGTGTATCAGCTGAGGTGCTTGGCGTGGTTGTACCTTTCGTGGGTGTGGACGGAAACTCAATCTGTGAAAAACTCTTTACTCCGAGCGGGGAGAAGGCTTCGTGTCCGCTGCAGCCTGGAACTCAATATGTGTACAAAGATTCCTTCCCAATTCTTAAATTCTATCCAAACCTTACATTAAGGGTGCACTGGGAACTTCAGGCTGGAGAGAAAGATATCATCTGTTTTGAAGTACCGGCAAAGATTATTCCGTAGTGCATTTTTTAGACTTAAAATATTAGTATAAGTTACTTATGAATCTTAAAACTGCATATAAGGTATTAATAATCAAAATGTTTCGCCTCAAAATGTTAATAGCGTTGCACGTTAAGATTAAAATTAAACATTTTTTTTAAGATTTTTTTGTTTTGTCATTTTCGTGGGTAAAAAAAAACATGTCAAACGACTGACAACATTGCTGGAACAGTTGATTCAGGTGCGCCTCCCAAGCGAAGCCCACTGTTTCGAACCACACACTGAGATAAGTTTTGGTGTGACCAATAACTACACATTCGTAGTGTCCTTGTGTAGTTGTCATTCTACAATAAAGGACTCTACGAGTGATTATTGGTTCTACATTCAGGTGACATCGAAATATTTGTTCAATTATTCTATGTATCACCAACGTTTACTTGTTTCGGCCAAGGGTGTTGTGAAACCGAAAATTCTTTTATTTGAATGAATAACTAGAAATCGATGATTATTGATAGTAGACGGTAGGCCTATTAATTATTTAAAATGCAACGGTAGTCGCTAATTTTAAAGTTTAACGTCACATTACCTGTTTTTTTTTTTTTGACGCGGTGTTTAGTTACCGCTATCGTCCCACCTTGGGGGAAAGTGGAGCGATTATGTTGGGTTCACCGGTCTACGGCATACCAACCAAAACCCCGCGTGGCCGTCTTCGGCACAAATGGAACGGCCCCGGGCACCCGAAGCAAGAGCGCCTCAGCTTCTACCGGAACCGTTCCTGCACGCTGCCGCTTACTTGCGGCTCTTACCCTATGCTGCTGAACATCTCGGGGTCGCATTGTATCTGTGTACAAATGGCACTACGACAGTCCCCCACTGCGTGCCCGCGACCCCCACATCCCCATTAGTCGCCTTTTACGACAGGCAGGGGATACCGTGGCGGAATTCTCGAAACGCCCCCATACCACAGGGCGAAACGTCAAATTACCTAGCTATGGCACTATTTTTTTTTTACTTGTTTTTATTAGAAGTTTGTATTTTTGTTTAAATCCGATATAGTCTTATCTGTCTTTGATTTTTCACGTAGAGACGACCAAGTGGTAATTGTCACAATTGGCATATTTAATTACATTTTCAACCTGTATGTCCCACTGCTGGGCAAATGTCTCCCTCAACTCCTTCTCCTTTAATTACATAAAATTAATTATATTTTGACGCGGAGAAAATCCTCAAAAGAAATCCGTCAGGTGTTATTTAGAATTTTCTTTGTCTTTCATGCGCGTCAATACGAGCCTTTTCGGCAATGATGCTTTTCTCGCTGGTCCTCTATTGGTACAAACTTAGTTTCCAATTTGTCCCAAATCACCTTTGACTTTTCTAATCCATCCAATTCCACTAGTTCGCTCAGACATACGGTAAGCAAAATGTCGGATTCAGCTTTTCCATCCATTTTCTACATGAAGATGCCTTAATACATAATAAAGTGGTGATGTAAATTTCAACAAATTAGGTTTCAAATTTACAAAATGGAAACACTTTTTCCTTTATTGCGCTTTCCTGAAAAGTATTAGTTCTGTATAATATGACTCATTTTACTTGGCACCCGTCGATTTTATAGTGAGTATGTAGTAATTACCACCAGCTATTTTTTTTTTATACACTTACAAGTGCGTGGTGGCCTATTGGTAACGGACCAGACACAAGTGCCTACATGTTCACGGTGGTCGCGGGTTCAAATCCCGGGGCACGCCTCCGATTTTTCGGAGTCATGTGTGTATTGATGACTATCACTATATGATTGACTAATCACCACGCACTATAACAGTGAAGAAAAACATCGTGAGGAAACCTGCATACCATAGCGATTTGTATACATTTCTATAGTATGTAAAAAAGTCCGCCAACCCGCACTAGGCCAGCGTGGTGGACTATATGGCCTAACCACTATGTGCCCTGCAGTGGGACGTATATGGGCTGATACAATACAATACACTTTTAGCCCTGAAGGTTACTCGTTTATTGGTGATGGGATATCCTTTCGGATACCGAATTTTGCATTGTAAATGTTGGTGGTACTTAATCCCGTGTCACAAAAACATTTTAGCGCTTCGGGTTCAGGCTGTCTATAACCGGTTTCCACCGTGCTGTGTCGACACTCGGGTGCGCTGAGTGAGGACTGAGGACGATCTCTCAATGATCAGTAGGTACCTACCTAATTTATTTGGATTGCACTGAGTTAATGAATGCTTGCAAATATACTATCAGAAAAAAACCGTATGTAGTACTTAAGTAGATAATTATAGTTTTTTATTTAGCAGGATATTTTTGTCAACTGTTTTTTCCTTTTATTTTATGCACATACATTTCTTTTTATAGTATAGGTCCGGCAAACGAGCGAACAGGTCACCTAATGGTAAGTGATCACTACCGCCCATGAACGTCCACAATGCTGGATCATGGATGTGTTGCCGGCCCAATTGGGAGGGAAGCGAGAAGGAAAAAGGATGGGAAGAGGAAAGTGGTATTGGGCATACGGCAATCTCACTCACCAAACGACACGCGACAGTAAAGCTGTAGCTTTATGTCGATTTATTGTGAGACAGTGGTACCGCCCCGATTGAGCCTATTCATGCCGAGTCATGACTGACAACAGCGTGGTTCTACCACTTCCAAAAATATATGCCACGAATACGGAATATGTTTCGTGCACAAACACCTGACAATAATCGGATTCGTATCGTCAAAATGTCTCTTATTTCATATTTGCATTCTGATCACGTTCAATAAAACCGCTTATGTGTGTGTCGGTATGTTACTGTAGCAGCACAAACAAAAACAGAATTTACTCTTTCAATTACTAAGATATTAGAAGTTGATTTTGATGGCATGTTTTATTGACGATTTATATCTACATCCAAGAAACATGGTCTTTTAGTTGTATAGCGGCCTGGCCCGGCTGCGCCCCGATGCAGATATCCCTTTTCTCCTCTCCACGCCTAAGCATTATAAAGAAAAGAAAAAAAAAACACTCGCCTAAACTATGTCTCTTGAATCACTCCACTGGCAAACTGCATTAAAATTGCGTAGTAATTAGTACCTAACTTTTAGAGAGACAACAGAAGCGACTTAATTTTTTATAATGTATAGCAATAACGTTTAAATAAATAGGCAAAGTGTTCTCAAATTCAATACTCTCATGAAAATATACATAAAACTAGTAGCAGTATTGAAGTATTGGGACGGGGGTGGTACCCCTGTCGCATAAGTCATAGCCAACTGTCGAAAAGCGCCTTGGCTCTAGTGTTTCTTTCAGTGCTGTGAGATTCCCCGAAAGCTCTAAGTTTAAATGTTATAGATTTGCATAATCACGATAATCACATACCATCACCTGTTTATCGTTTGCCGAATGTTAGTGTGCAATATTATCCAGCTCACATACCTCCCACTACAGGACTCCTCTACAGAGAGGTAATAAGGCGCTGTGCACACAGAAGAAGAAGAAAAAAAGAAGCTGCCAACATTTTCCTAGTTTTTGATAAAAATTGCCACTTGCAACAACAGTTTTTAGTTGCCGCGATTGTAAATTTCATAGAATTTTTTCACATGTTTCTTTATCTAAAGTTGCTCTGTGTGCACAGGGCCTTCAAGATATAGGTATATTGGCACCAATTGTCATCAGCAAATACATGTGAATATGGGTCTAACCAGACCGGAAGGCAGGAGATTTTGCCACCGGCCAGCGCATACTAGCCGCTTACATGCTGTAAGAATCCGGCGCGGCGTCAGCATCTCCAATGCCGTTTCAAGAAATGTATTTCAATGCCACGGAATTAATTTAAAAAATTGGAATTTATGTCGTATTCCTACCAGATAAGGTTGAATATCCTTTGATTAAAAATGAAACCTCCTGTCATGTCTGTGTAGAGCGTAGGCCATATCTTTGCATTGTAATCTGAATCATCCCATAACTTAGCCACTGGCTACTGCTAAGCACGGGTCTCCTATACAACTGAGAATTTGACTGAGGGTTTAGTTCATAGTCCACCACACTATCCTAGTGCGAGTTGGCTGATTTTACATTGGTAACACAAATTATTGTAAATATCTACGGTATGCAGGTTTTCTTACAGGTCACCGTTAGCGGGCGTGGTAATTGACTACACATATGACTCCGATAAGTCGGGTTGCGTCCTAGGATTGGAACTCGCGACCATCATATTGCTAGCTGGTTGTCTGTTTCGCTCCTACGCAGTAACACTATCTTTCTTCTCGTTCTACTGATACCCTGCGGTCCTGGGGGGTTACTCTATGATCCGAAACGAAACTCGAATTTTCGAAAACTTCGAACGAAATAAGTTATAAGTTTTCCACTTCTAGAAATCAACACTATTCTCTATGACACTTATAATTCACTCCGAACTAAGTCTATGGTTACAACGTACAATAGGGGAATCGAATATTTGGCGAGTACCTCGGCACATTTGTAGTTTTAGTAGTTTCACATACGATGTCCGAACATAAGAGTTTCGTTTTGGGTCATAGAATAACCCTCTGGTTGGTTCGTGCACACTGTGCACAGATTTGGTCGCGATATTCAGTGACCCACATGACCACTCCTGTATAATATCTCGATGCAATAAACTTGAAAAAAAAGCAACCAAGATAAACAAATAAAACAACAATAATTATAAATAATTATAATAACATGTTATCCTAGTGTATGTTCTTTAATATCTCTTACATACTTTATTTGTTAAGAAAATAATATCACAATCGCTTTCTAGTTCTTTTTAGGTGAAGCTGCAGTTATTACGGCTGGAACTTCAAAACATATAACTTTTTTGTCGCCGTCTTTAAGACTCCAGTGGACTTTCATACCAACGGTAGGGTAGAAGTTCTCGATAGGGAAGACGTTAGTGTAGACGTACTCCATGCCGGCCTGCAGGGGGCAGGGCGCGGGCTCGCCAGTGTCGGCGCGCTTCACTTGAGGGCACGCGCTCACTCCCGTCACGCCGATAAACGGCAAGTCCAGATCACCGACCGAAGCGTACACCTCACTCACCAGGGTTTTCACATCGTGGCCTGAAATCAGAAATGTAATAAAACAATACGTTTCAAAATTATTAGGTTAATTTAACCGAATGTATGTTTTCCAATAATAATACACCTAATTACTGTAGGCTATATAAGATGGATCCGTCGTAGAGCGCCACACAAAGCGCCCATTACGTTAAACCTACTGTATAAAAATTAAAATCTTTCCGTTAGTAATCGCATCACTTGAAAGCGGCTAATCAGACTTAGCAATTTCGATTTAAATAAATTCGTCAAAGAGTTATAATTTTGTGGGAAAGTTTTAAGGAGTAGGTTCCTATTTCCAAATTCAAGAAAAACTGGTAGTCTATATTCGTGCAATTGTTGTATAAATTCAAAAGATAACAGAATAAAACAGGACATAAGAGATAGTCAGAGCCATTAGTGCCGCCCAAGTTTCACCGAGCTCTCTTGTATGTCAAGACGTGATAGGAACCCGTCACCATGTCAGATACAAATTTCAGTAAGTGCTTTAAATCGAAACCCCACACAAATCGGATCGCCCGACCGAAACTTTGGTTCTGTAGTTTATAATATGCTGCCACAACTCGAAAGCTTTACAATCATTTCAAATAGCATCATCAATCATCACGTAGATACATTTATAATTTAATTTCTGTTACAAATGGTATCAAATTTGAAATTGTATTCTTGTTAAAATTTAAATTGTTAAGTTGGTATATTCAATCTAAACATTTGAACCGTATCATAATTTATCTATTTTTTACCTTAAACTCCAAACTGTAGCAAAGTTATGCAAACGTCCATGTGAACAAGGTTGCGAATAAATAAAAACTAATTAAAGTCCAAATACAAGGCAAAAAACAGAGGCTCACTGCTCACAGCAAAGATTGTTCTTTTTTTATTGCGATGTATGGCGAGACAAGCATTCAATTCGTCTGATGGTAAGCGATACGACCGCTCATGAATAATAGCAAAACCAAACACCACGAATTATAAAGCAATGCTTGGCATTCCACTGCGGTCGCCATCCTGAGACATAGGATATCAAGGCTCATTATGTCCAGTTGTTATTCTGGCTACAATTTCCTTCAAACCGGAACACGATAGTGTAACTTTTAATTTACATTGCGGTGGTGCCTACCAAGCGGCCTCTCACTTATGAGAGACCTACCCCCAGTAATTTGATTAAAGAATAGAGTTTTGTGATAGTACTGCTTCTGTACGTAGTATTATGAATCAATGAAATCAGGATATCTTGTTACTTCTTAAAATAAATAAAATGTCTTCAAATAAATTTGACCTACGAGCATTACGAAAACATTTTATGATTTGTTCATTAGTTCCTGTACATTGTACAGATACTTGTTAAATGTTTAGATACAGATACACGTAGGTACATGTTTTAACACAACACACACAAGCGTCAAACATTCGTAAACCCCACGAAACTCATGCGCACTAAAGCGCAAACATTATATTATGTATTATGAATTTACCTATACGCGTTAATTGTTCAAGATTTTATTACTTACAACTTATTTACAATACATAGTTGTATGCAAAGTAGTTTGTTTTTCACGTGGCAGAATTAACCTTGAAAAGCAATCAGTGTTCACGATAATTATGTGCAAACTGCTTCTTGATATAAAAAAATGGAATATTGAGGTAAAGCATATGAAGGAGGAATAACATAGAGGAATAAATAATAATGTTTTAGAATTGATTCAGACTTACTTGGTTTAAATTTGAAGATGACTGTAGTGTTGGTATTTTTCTGCAATTTGCATCGTTTCTTCCCACACGGTATCACCTGAATGCGGTCCCGGAGACCCTCGAATGAATCTCCTTTAATTGTGACATAGTTTACAATTAGTTCAATATTAAATAAAATTCCTTCGTTGCTCAATTAAACAACGACTATGGAAAGTCAACACCGATACATATACAATGCACAATAATAGTAGTCTATTATCGATTACACACTACCTATGTGCAATTATTTTTATTTCATTTTATTGCTATCCACAGGATTTTTAATGTTTGAAAAATAGATTTACTTATTTAACATTTATAAAAAGTAAATGGTAGAGTTGAGCTTGGACATTTTCGAAACGACACGAAGCTATTTAATATTAACCCAGGACCCAATGGCCTTTCATATGAAGGTCCGGCGAAACGAAATTTCTTAAAATATTGAAAATATTGAACCCAATGACATTCAAAACATATTAGAGGTTTACAATTAAAATACTCAAGAATGAACATAAAAACATATTACGTATTTTTGCCACTCAATTAAATTAAACTAATACATATTGAATTTAAATTAAATATACACATTATCTAACATACCTGGACATTGTTCTGAAGGCGTGATGTTTGTGTCAGCGGATATCACCACGATTCCCATCAAAATTACAAATGTAACGTATATTAAAGAATTCATGATGATCCTTTGATCTTAGCTATTTATTGTACCCGTCCGTCTGCCTCGGCCAACTCGAATATTAATAAAATAATTCCAGTGGAAAGACAAGATTATATTGAAGCGAAGGTCTTGCGTGGTTAGTCAACTTTTAGTGTTTGTTTGACTTTTATACACACAATATTCAGCGCTACTCACATAATTAATCAATCCGGTTCCAAGGCGGTAAGCAAAAACTTCTACAGAAAAGAGCAACTTAATTAGTAATATGTATAAGTTTGTATTTTGGTCTTTGGACTTCCTTACAACTTCCATGTTCTTCAAGGTGTAACTATAAGTATTATTGGTTGGACGCTATTTAATTGCAAAACAATATAAGTACATACTTTTAACTTACCTACAATGTACAATTAAACCTAATTACAATTTGCAACCTCTACATTTTTATTACAATCTCTATATTTTTTTTTTACTTAATTTGACTAGCTCTAAATCCAGGCTCCGTTAGCAAATAAACTTGAATCATGCAGATGGTTAGTTATTTCGTATATTATCAAATAGCAGGTAAGAAATTTAGTTTGAAAACAGACGTCTTATTTATTTATCTATTTATGTATTTATTTATTTAATCCTTTATAGCACTTTAAAGAAACAATTACAATAAAGAAATGGCATAATAACAGTACAAGAGGCGGCCTTATCACATTAGGCAATTTCTTACAGTCAACCTTTGGATGGATATACATATAAATAGGGAAAGTGAGAGGGCAGTCTAAGGTGGTATGAAATAATAATAAATTCAAGTTAATAATATACATATATACACAAATATGATATACAAACATATATACTAAATTACAAATACATACAATATATACAATATACATAAATATACTTACATTTACCAAAGACACGTCTCTACCGATTTGTAGTCTAGTCGAAAATACATTTACTCGCACCCCTGAAGCCCTCAGCTACAGAATTGAGAACACCATGCGGCGTTTATTCAATATTCAGTCATCGACCGGTCGATAGAGCTTCCTCAGTTCCCGGCAGATTGCAACTAGTGGACTTTAGCGCCGAGAGTGTTGTTTGTTGCGGTTGATTTTATACATAATACGGTACCAGAGTCGTAATTTCGGAATAAATTATCTTTATTTTAAAAGCAGGCATAACAACTTGCGATTTTTGCACCTTTATCACCCGAGAGCCAAAGAAGATTAGGTAAGTACTACCTGCAATACGTGTAGGTTGTTGACAACTGTTCGTGTTTGCTTACATGACATCATTTAGTACAGGCACCAAAGTTGAGAGTACAAAATACGAGTATAAGGACCGCATTTTATAATTGTTTTGAACTCAGAAAAGCGTGCAGATTACGATTATGAATGTTGCCAGGGCCCAGGAGGTTTCTTGGTCCATTTTTTTTAATCGAGTAAAAAAATAGACCAAGAAACCTCCTGGCAACATTCGTTCACATAATCTGCAAGCTTTTTTTGAGTTCAAAACTATAAAGAATGCGGTCCTCATATTTTTCACACCCAACTCTGTTCAGCGCCTGGTCTAATTACCAAACGTCCTCAAAGCTTATATCTATCCTTAATTGTTTTTATGGCGAATGACCTACCCGTAAAGCCCTCTGGGTATGTAGATGACAACGCTGAGTGCTGAAAACGATGTCACGGTAAAATGGTAAAACTTATCTGGCCTCGCGTAACCTCAGTTAAATGCGGACACTCGTAACATCAAGGATTTACTTTGTTTAAACTTAAAAAGTAAAGGTAAAATTAATCGTGTCTCAGAAAAACTAGGATAAAACACACATAAAAATCATAATTTATAGATACTCGTATACCTATCGACTTATCTACTTATCGACCTAAGAGTAATGTAGAAAAGTTGTATTATAATCTGACTTACGTACTTAGTGTTGTGTAATTTTCGGGAAATTTCTATTTTTCGGAATATTTTCATGAAATTTTTCCGAGTTTCAAAATGGAAAATGCAATAATTTAATTTTATTGGAGCTTTTAATTCGTAAAACATACTTTATTCTTTGTATATTATTGTTAAAATTGCTAATAAAGTAAATACACATTTATTTGTCGTACTTACTGTAGTGCGTGGTGGCCTGTTGGTAACGGACTCAACGCGGCTGCCTACATGTTCACGATGGTCCCGGGTTCAAGTCATGTGTGTATTGATAGTCAATCACCATGCACAATAACGATGAAGGAAAATAACGTGAGGAAACCAGCATACCATAGCGATTTGTATACATATCTATGGTACGTAAAAGTCCGCCAAACCGCACTAGGCCAGCGTCGTGGACTATATGGTCTAACCACTCTCAATCGTAGTCTCGATTGTAGAGGAGGCCCTTACCCTGCAGTGGGACGCATATAGGCTGATACAGATACTTACTGTAAAGTCCAAATTCAAGGTAGGGATTCAAATGTAATGGCTGTCATTTAGAAGGAAGAGTCATTATTTATAAATAAAATACATTTAAATTGGTTAACAAAATACGTTAAAAGAAGGCGACTAGTTTATTTCTATTTTCCCCTGCTTTTAGATTCACCACATTTTTCAGAATGTTTCGTTTCGTTCGAAATTCAAAATGGAAAAAATATCGGAAAAATATTCGGAAGTATTTTGTATTTTTCAGACAAATTTAAAAATTTCATGACCCAACATTGCACTTAAGTTTTACAAAGAGGCGAATTCATAAGCATAACCCGTTTAAACTATAAACTATAAAAATCTCTTGGCATATGTGCATAATATCCAACATTGCCTTCAATTTTACTAACGCATTTATAGTTACACAAATTATTAAAATTAAACTGCAAATATATTATGCTTTAGCCTCCTTTCAATTGATGATAATTTGTTCTGTTGATACCGGGCAAAATAAAAGTTATAAAAGTAAAGGCACAAAAACGATTAAACATGGTCATTATGTGTTACTTAGACTGTTTTTATTGCAAAGATGTTTATTTTGTATTCTTATGTATTATGCTACATCCATAGATATAGTATAACGTAGATCGGCAATGAAACATTCTGAGTGAGGCAAAAAGCAAAAACGCAGTTGTGATAGTGTGCGTGAAGTTTGTATCTGTGCTCGACAGATCATGCTGCGCCATGCACTGTCGATATTGTCTTGTCGATATCAATATAGCTGGCTGATTCAACATATACGTATAATAAATTTGGAACCGATCGATGTCTGTACATGGAATATAAATGAATAAATCGAATATGGGGGACTATATTAACGTAATTATTTTAGGCTCCAAGTACGAATATGAGCGTAAATTGTTCATTGACCGTAAACTCAGCGATACCTGAATCTGATAAGTCTGTGTCGAAAATGGTAAGATTTACTAATATATAATTAAATTCAAATTGCATAACGCCATCATATCTAGTGGCCAACCATATTAACTTTTATTCGTCTCATCATAACAGACTCTCTTATGGGTGGATTTGATTTCTAGCACACCAAAATATGTGTAGTTCAATATATGTGATGTAACTTTTCTATGGTTTTTTTTTATAACTACACATATAATAAATTTGTAACCGATCGATATCTGTATATGGAAGATAAATGAGAAAAACTAATAGCGGGGGGGAGGGGGATATATTAACGTAATAGAACCCAAAACAATGATATTTATAATTTTTGTCTGTTTGTCTGTGCGGTTGTGTGCGATGAACTCAGAAACGGCTAAATGGATTTCGATGAAATTTGGTATGGAGGTAGCTGACACCCTGGATTAACACTTAGGCTACTTTTATCCCGAAATAGTAGTGCAGTGTTTCCATAGGATGAGGGAGGAATTCCGATATATTTGTTTCTTTTTTGTACTCAAATGCATGAGATGGGACTGGATTACATATTATCTTGAGTGAGAATGAGACGGGACAAGGTGGGATAACACGAGACGGGACGAGACGGGTTTTTTTTTATAAAGAAAACGAGTACGAAATAAAAGCACGAAATAAAATTAAACAGATGTATATTTTAGTATATTTTATATACAAAAATATCTACATATTGTAAATAGTAGTAACACAGTTCAGGGTATTGGATGTTACATTTTCAGGCAACAAAGATAAAATGGTGCATAGAATTATTGTTTTTTTTAATAATACCTAATTAACTATTATTTTCTTACAATGACAGCCTCCGTGCCACAGTAAGTAGAAATAGTACCCAATTTATCAATTAATATTTAGCAAATATCAACAGTGTCAAAATAAAGTGCAGTAGTAACTGATATTGTAGATTGATATTGTAATAATATTATTTTTTGTGAGCAATAAAGTTATTCTAGCAGATGGCGTTGTTAAGTAACACGAAGTCAATGAGTGTTTGCGTTGAGGTTAGACTAAAAAAAATCAATTGTTTATTTATATTATTTGTGTCTTCTTAATGCACGTGTTCACTTAAAATGCCTAAACGATCTTGGAAAAAAACGCTTATAAACAATTAACTTCACGAAGCCGCAACTCGTCTCAAGAACACCTAGAAGAGCATCGTCATCAAACTGATCAGGATTCTCAAACTTCTCACAGTGAAGACTTATTTCAAGGATACCGTCATGAAAATCAGGTTTCTGCTCGTCCCACACGTGCTGCTAAAGTAAGATGCTTGCAAAATTTGACTGACATTACACGAGCAGAAAGGTCTTATGATTTAGATGTTTCACGAGAGCGTGCGGCCCAACGTGTAGCTAATGAAAATAAAGATAATTTCCAAAAAACACAATTTGTAAAAAAAATAATAATACCGAGCAAAGCTCGGTCATCCAGGTACTTAATATTATAATACAAGACTATCAAATTGTAGAGAAACATGAATTATTGTCATCGACTATTTTTATCGACAACATATTATTGGTCGAAACTTTCAATCAATCCCTAGCAAATGTTGGATCATATTAATTACAAATTCTCGACATTTTGCAATACTAGATATTGCAAGAATGTCTAAATTATAGAACTAGTTAATTATTATTTCATGGACGAGAGGGTCACGGCTCACCCATTGGCACCGAATAATAAAGCAGTGCATCCTTAATCCTTATAATTCCGTGTGAGCTTAATGCAAAATATACACACGTATACTGTAAGTTGTGACTTATTTATTTGAAATGTCAAAATTTTGTTATAATTCGCGGGCTTTGCTTGTCAGATTATCTGTAGATCTGTCGAAAATATGCAAAGATGAAACCTTAAATTGCAAGATAAAATATACCACGTACATTGAGACTGCGACCGAAAACGAAGCCAGGTGGTAATTTTAGTGACTACAAACACAATGCTATGCACTAAACTATGTTTTTATCACCCAAACACAATGATACTTAAAAAAATACAAAAAAATGGTGGCTGCTTTTTTGCGAAATTTTTGGTTGCTTTGTGTCTCGTCACTAATACGAGTACCACCACCCGACTGGTGTAGATACTCTCTGTAGTGTGTACTATGTTATGTAGCAAACATACGCGTGACGGGCGCCGCGCAGATGTAGCTACAATTCTAGGCAAGTTTAAACCAACTCAATATCGGTTAAATTGAATTGGTTTAAACTAAGAAGACTGTACCACTCCATGAGTTTTGTATTACCAAAGAAATTGTATTATAAACAATACATTAATTTTAAATATTTGTGCTAGGAATGTAAAATATCAGTACAAATAGTTACAATAAGTAAAAAAATATATCATGTTAAATACATATATTGTTATATGTATATAAAGGAATTTAACTTTTGTATTATCAAATGTTAATACACGTACAAAAGCCCATTATATTCTATAATATCATTTGTGAAATAAAAATATAATCAACTCAAATAGCTCAACGTACTAGCTTAACTTGGCGTAAAATATATTTTTTTTTCAAAACAAACACGATAGATTTGCTTATAAATAAACCCTGGCGCAAAATAAATTACCTGCTTCATTAGTACAAAAATATTCATATAAATATATATTAAAGTTTATTATCTCTCAGGTTTGGAATATAAATTGGTAAATGTTTCGGCGGCAACTTTCATTAACGCCTCTTTTAAATTCCCACAGTTGGAGAGCGGAGCGTTGCTGAGGTATTTGTCAATATTAGCCAACAGCGATGTCGATGGGTCCGTCCCGAATTCATGCTCGTTTATCGCTTGATATATCGCCTACAACAGAAAATGCTTTTGAATTTTGTATATTTATAACAATTACATCATTATTAATAATAAAATATAATTTAAATGTTTAATGCATAACCAAAGTTTGGAGTAAAACGAGTGACTCATTAAATCACGCGGTTAATAATGTATGCGCACCAAAAAACTGACAAAAATAGAAGAAAAATCATCAAAAAACTTTTGCAAAAGGTCTCACCTCATGAGTAACATTTACGTTAGCGACTTGTTTCAACGCAAAACGAGCGGGCAAGTTTGGTGCGGGAGAAAAGGTCGTTTGCAAGAACTGCCCGGTGTTTTGGTGCCTACGCGCTCCGAGTCAAGATCGAATAATCTACACCCTCTTCAAATTAGTCCCTTGTTGACCATACACCCTGTACATTATGCGTCCACACTATTATTTTAAAAGTGAAAACCCAATTTAATAGGTTTTCGAAACAACTCACTAAAACTAAAGTAAGGAAATATATTACAGAAGAATACTTTGGCATTTATTCATTACTTTTTTTAACATTCATTGCGCGTAAAGTGGTAATTATTGGAAAAATATTTGTTTAATATACTGTTCATAAGCAATAACTCAAGTAAGCATGGTTTGCCCTATAGAGCTTATTATCTACTTGAATAGATCACATATCTGTAGGATAGATAAACCGCGGTAACATGGTCCATCGTGACCTTGTAAGCAATTCATCGAAACACACTACAGACTGCGTGCGAATGACGCAAGACAGAGGGTTATAAAAAAAGTAATCATAATAGTTACCTGAAAAGCAGGTTGTTTGTTGTTATGGAAGGCACCCCGGCTGCCGTGTAACAAGAACACTCCGCGCGCGGCGGCGTCGGCGCACGCGTCGCCGTACATGCACTGGTCCGAGCGATAGTTGTACCGGCACGACAACACGTACACTGCGCGCTCGTGGTAATGGAATATTATGTTGATTATATCCTAAAACAAATTACATTTTATTCTATTTCATTATATTTTTGCTTGATGGCAACAAGTTACCATAACTATTAAAAAAAATAGGGGTACTCTAAAATAAGGTTCGAAATAATTATGGTAATCCAAACGAATTTTACGGCGCACAAGTCAAATAAGGATATTAAAGTAAACTAGACCTTAAATTCGAGTATAAGTGTTAAATAATAAGCAAACAGACAATAATCATGATGTCTTAAATAATTGAAAAATATACTTTAAATAAAATTAATGAAGTATGGATTGTATATACATCATATTATACAAATAATTACCTGATCTCCCCAAGGTATATTAAGTTTCCATTTTAACATAATAGGTGTCACATAATCCACCCAACCAAAATTTCGCATCCTGGTCAAGTTCATTAACATTACACCTGAGTTTAAACCTGAAGAAAAACAATTATCATTGTAATCATTAGATACATAGTATAAAAGGAAGTCGCTTCCGGTGTCTGTGCGCTGAGATCTTTTAAACTATTCAAAGGATTTTAATGCATTGGAATAAAACCAATTTTTACGGATTTTATCGCGAATTTGATTTGATTTTTACATATTTTAATTTCCCGACATTTCAATCACTTTATAGTTTTAGTGGTCACGGGAGGGACTTCGGAATTTAATGTAATTTTCGGTAAGAGATAGAGTGATTCAAGAAAAAGCATTATACAGGTGTCCCAGAACTAGACGATAAATCAGTAACGGGACATAGATCAAACAATGACTGCTCAGCAAGAAAGAAAATATAGCCCTATACCAGATAGTTTTCAAGATATAGCCATTCTAGTGAACAATCAAAAAAATCTACTTTGACCCACACCTTGTAGGATTGTGACCAGAGGTAATAGGTATCCAAAATTTATTACAATCTCCCATTGTCAGTTTATCATCTAGTTCTGGGACACCCTGCATTGAATAGAAAAATGCTCAAATTAAGAAAGTGTAAACAATAATATAATAATAATATAATCATCATCTACTTCAGTGACAAAAACTATACTGCTGAATATAAACCTCCCCAAAGATTTCCACAGAGTCTTATTGGAATTGATCTGAATCTTGCACAAATATATTATTATTAGCATATTACCATATTTTCCATAGAATGGGTGTTTGGCAAATCTTGGATACCAGGACACATTGGGATTATCATCCTCCAGAGTCATGCCAGAGATTTGGGTGCTGTTGAACAATGAAAAGTGGTGCCATAGTTCTTCTGCTGAACCCAAAAATAATGTGTCTGTGTCCACATATATCATGGAATCTATGTGTGGTATCAGTTTCTGAAACAAATAGTGTGGTAGTTGAAGACTAAAGTTCAATGTGTAATTAAGAATATTCTCTACTAAACATATCTTCGGGATATATTATTTGAAGCCATTTCTAATTTACATTGTCTCAAGATACCTTTACAACTTTGGTTGGATTGACAATGTATGAATTAAATTATAATATGGAGTTAGTAATTGATTTTATATAAATGGTATTTAGGTCTTTTACTTACTGGTATAAATAGTCTCTGAGCTGCACATTTACTGAACAGATTCATCCAATCCTCTTTGTGAGCTTCAGGAAAATTAATTTCATGCAATTCAAATGTTAATTGATTCTTCGTGAGTGAACTCCATTTACCCAATATATCATCAAAATTTTTGCGCAAACTTTCGTCGGTAAATATAACGAAATGCACCGAATTTTTTGTAAACAAAAGCACAGACTTCACAACATTTAGAGATTCGTTATACCTCGAATCACAAACTACAAAAGACAACACGACTTTTTCAGATGGTCTTGTCGCCTTTGTGAATACTGGCCTGTAATATTATTCACCAGTAAAACAATATTTCTAAATACATATGCAATTCATATTTTAAATATATTTCAATATATTTACCTTGTGTGCCTTTTAATTGTATAATTGTTTGAATCATGTGAAACATTACTTTTTATATATATGTAAATTAAAGCAGAACTAATTATTGCGAATAAAATTATTAATTTAATAGAACGTTTTCTCATTGTTAGATTAAAACAACTTATAAAAACTTATTACCTAATAAAAATAACTTCATATTTTGCAGTTTTACAATATGCAGCACACAGACCAATAAACAAGACAGCTGACAGAATCGACCACAGACCTGTGCCACAGACCAATAGAGAACCGCAGGTGTAGTATAAAACATAGATCGGCAATGTGAAAGAGATAGAAAGATTTAACTCATATATTATAGCGAGACGCATGATGTGATCATACATTTACACGCAACAAGCCCTATATTTTCAGTTTCAAAATATGTCAAATAAACGAGTGACAAATTTCGCTTATTTTCATTGTATTTTCTTATTTATTGTTCATTAAACGTAGTTTATTATGGTAAAATGTGCAGTGCTTGGATGCGATTTATGCAGGTGTAAAAATCTGAATAATTATAGTTTTCACAGGCAATGGTCACTTTTTCCAATGCTGTTTAGTGGCAATATTGTAGAATTAAAAGACGTTGTGTGCTCATCGGTAGAAAAGAATATAGTAATTAATTGTATAAATGCGCTGAAAGCATTAATTGCCTATGAAAAATAATATCAAATATGTGAATTTGTATGTCACTACAATTTTATAGTCTTGAATTATAATATTAATTCTACAATATCAATTATTATTTCACTTTATTTTCACACTATTGATATTTTCTAAATATTTATAATAAATTGGGTGCGTGATTTACTATTTCAACTAACTATGCCACAGAGGCTGTAAATGTATTAAAAGAATAGTATATTAAACATTAATAGAAAAAAAACGATACTTAATCATTACTGAACCCAGCGATGGCCCTCTTCACGCGGATCTGGATGATTGCAGTCCTTACTAGCGAGAATCGACCGGTGCTATTTCACAGCAACCCTATGTTATTCGGAGACCTATGGCCTTGGTCATCTTCATTTGAGAGAAAAAGACAGTATCGCTTGCCACGATCTTCAATTCCCAACGATTGACACAATAACGGTCGGGTGTGTAAGATCGTCTGCAGTAATCGCACGGAGAACGGTGCGTTCTGCTTCCCAGGCTGACAATCCTTCTAATGTGTGCTATATAGGCTGTGTCGTCTGGGCAGTTGTCACAGTAGTGACACTCGGCGGACTCTTCTGTCGCCACAGGTAAATGTGTTGAACAGCCATGCCTGGACAGCATCTGTGTCAAGTGGATAAATTGTGCGCTTTAGCGCCTGTCTATCCACAGATTGAGGATAAGACGCACTGCCTCGATGAATCTTGCGCTGAAATTTTCCAGCCTGGTTTGCCATTCCTTCACGGTGGCCCTGCGAAAGGAGGTATTTTTTTGCTATGATCTCTCTCAGGATCGACATTGTCCTACGATGCGACGTATGGCGTCTACACGCCAATGGTACGTGCATGAAAGGGGTTTGGCATCCAGATCCCAGGGTAGGGTGCCGGCCATAATGCAGGCCGCTTCATAGGATATAGTGCGGTAACCCTTGATCAACCGCTGCGCCAGCGCACGCTGAGACTCTAGAAGCATTTCCATACAGCAGGCGTGCAGTCTAGAATGGGCAGCCATACAAAGCAATGAACCGCACGACTCCTATATATAACCTTCAGCTAGAAACGCCTAGACCTTCCGGGTTAAAGAGCGGGCTGGATAGTGCGCGTACTAGATGCAGGCCGCCTCATGAGAAATTATGCGATAGCACCTGCAGGTGGTCCTCTCTAAGGACCATGAAAACAAATGGCCTCGGATGTGTGAAATCCCACTAAGGGACGTTGCCATTGCCCATACGCATCAAGGTTGAAGGAGCCCTTTACTGTATAAGCAAAATGTTGTAGTTTCATTTATATAAATCACTAAATTCTTGTCTTTGTCTCTATCTTGCCTATATATAAATGAATATGGCTGAATGAATGAATACGAAACAGTCACATGCATAGGACCTGCCTCACCACTAAGCTAGAGTCTTGTATCGCGGGTATCAGTAACTACGGAAGACGTTTCGGTCTCACAAACACCCAGACCCGAAATACCTGTGGACCACACAAATATTTGTTTCGATGCAGGGGTCTAACCTACGGCCTCTCGTATCACAGCCGGCGTCTCAAGAACTGCGCCACTCAATAAAATTATTTATTATTAATAATTTTGTAATAAACCTTAGGCCCTTTATTTTCTTAGGGCCTCTCGGGCCGGGGCCGCGAGCCCGTGGCGTTTTGCGGACTCTGCCACCCTATTGTTACGCCACTGATCTCTTTCACATTGCCAATCTATGTTATATACTACTTCTATATCTGACATATTTAGAAATTTAGGCTTATAGAGCTTCTTGTGCGTAAATGTATGGTCACATCATGCATCTCGCTTTAATATATGAGTTAAATCATTGTATCTCTTTCACACTGCCGATCTATGTTATTTACTATTATACGTCTATGTTGAAAACAGTGTAAAAACACGGGACTAAGTTTCGCGGGAAAATCATAGAAATGACATATAGCTCTAGTTTTATTTTCATTAATTAGCTGCATTTTAGAGTTTTATTGCATAAAGTAGAAAGCATTTTATTCAATGTAGTTCTTTAAAGGTGCATAAGTGAAGTGGAGGTTAAGCAAGAGTGTTGTATGTGATTAATTTTTTCGCTGACCTCTATCAAAAGTTTTGGTATGATTGCCTTCGTCTTATTAAAGCATGACTGGACCAACTGACGGACTATGACAGACGATGGGCTATATTTGACCACTTTCGCCGAAACTGGGCAAATTTGAGAAAAAATATTACTTGAGGACTGTGTACGAGGACAACAAATACGTATATATAGTTTATCTGTTTTCAGCTACACTAGACTAGGCTGTATGGCTCAGACCTTTGCCTTTCCGATGGAATAATTTTAAAAAAACAACAACAACAGTTTTCAGCAAAGACATTATAGTAGTACATTGATTAAGGTTTTCAGTTTATATCTTGGATTTTTAGACCTGTTGGTGGTAATTGTTTGCCTTTTAATATGAGCACTAGCAAAATTGATGAAGTCAAAGAGAAAATTCTAAATGTTGCCCGAAAAAACCCTAAAGGTATATCTGATAAAGATATTATTGCTGCCATACCAGATCTTAAATCAGCTGATCTAGTGGGAGCAGTCAATGAACTTTTAAAACAAGAATGTTTTGATTTGTTTAATCAAAATGGTTCACTAATATACAGGTAAATGTATACTTAGACTATACTTATGTATGTAATTTATAAATACACAACAATCATACATTTAATTAATTTGCATCAGATTAAAGGTGCAAACAAGTAAACAAGCAGTAAAAGGGGCTGACAATGAGGAGAAAGTAGTGTATAACTTAATACAAGAGGCTGGAAATAAAGGAATATGGATAAGAGATATCAGGCTCCGCTCCAATCTTGCCAATACTCAAGTAACAAAAGTGTTAAAAAGCTTGGAGGGCAAAAAGGCAATAAAAGCAGTAAAATCTGTTAATGTAAGTAGCAACTAATAACTATTACAGTACAGCTATTTATCTGTGTTCTGTAAATATGTTGCAAATAAAGAAACCGTGAATACGGAATAGCAATTTATATGGAAATATTGGGGATACATTCCTAGGTGTGAAAATGAAATGCAAAAATTAAAAACAAAAATCATTGAAGTTTTTATTGAATAATATTTTTTACTTGTTTGACAATTTTTAAATGCTTTTTTAATTCAGAATGATGTTAAGCAGTGGTATTAGCAATTTAAGTTTTAGAAATATGACTTAATTCCATAGATAGATCAATTTTCATAAAGAAAGCATTTGCCATTCTTAAACCTACACTTAGATTTTTCAAATTACATATCATGTTTTTAGTGCTTGTTGAAGCCTCTTCTTCAATCGACTATGGATTTTATATTTCCTCCAAGTCAGTTTCAATCAAACCTGTGAATAATGAAATCTATAGTCACATTTATAGGAATTACGTCGCAATATTTTAATCCACGAATAGTGTATGTGCGAAAAAAAGGAAGCACCAATGAGGACCTTTTACTATAGTTAATAGTAGTATACATTTGTATTAAGAGGAGTGAAAAAAGCTATTCTAATTTATTCAAATTTGCAATATTTATTATGTCAAAAATATAGCCATAACTGTGAGCTGTGCTTGCTTCAATAAATAATTTTGTAGTGTTTCCAATGTAAACTTTGTTACAGGCATCAAAGAAGAAAGTTTATATGCTTTACAACTTGGAGCCAGATCGATCAATAACTGGTGGAGCCTGGTATCAAGATCAGGACTTCGAATCGGAATTTGTTGATGTACTTAATGTTCAATGCTTGAGATTTCTGAACCAACGGGCTGATAACATGAAAAATAATCCTCGTGGTCCTATTATTGGAAGAACACAATGTTATGCCACAG
This sequence comes from Theretra japonica, assembly GCA_033459515.1. Classification (NCBI taxonomy): domain Eukaryota; kingdom Metazoa; phylum Arthropoda; class Insecta; order Lepidoptera; family Sphingidae; genus Theretra; species Theretra japonica. Next base: position 5,132,378 of record CM065951.1, on the reverse strand, counting down.
CTGCAGAAGTTCAAAAATTTATTACAGATTTGGGAATTAGTAAAGTAAGTGGTTTTATGATAATATATCTGCTGACTACCATTTAAAAAAATATCCGATAAAGTCTCAGCGATGCTAAAACAATAAATTATATTATGTCTATCCATGTGGCTTCAACATATAATATAGATTTTTTTAAAGTATGTTGTTTGGTCACTGCACATGCTATATGTGCAAAGAACATGAAATGTATATTAGGAATTACATGTATCTTTGTTACACAATGGAATAATATAACCAGAACAATGTTATAACCATGTTTCTGATTTTCATACTAAGCTCAAGTGGTTACCTATTCTGTTTCGTCAGAATACTGATATTCTTTCACTTCTGTACAATATATTGTTTAATCCTCTCACACCTTCTTATCTTAAAGATCGATTCGTCTTTCTCGATGATTCGCATTTGAGACCCTTGAGGTTGTGGGAGAACCTGAAACTGCGAATGCCATGGGCGTCCACAGTTTTCATGGACTAATCATTTACTGTCCAAGCTGTCTGACTGTGGAACTCACTTCCAGTTGTGATAAGACGAGCATGTACACTGTCGTCATTAAAAAAAATGATTAAAGACCATTTCCTTTCTCAACTAGAATCTAGCTGAGGAATATCTTTTGTCCATTCGCCTTTTTTGGTAAATGTAAGTATAGATATATATGTTTATGTATATTGTATGTATATGTAATTTAATATATATGTTTGTATGTATTTGTATATGAATAATATACATATTACACACAAATATTGGAAAAATATCCCAAATCAGCTGAACACTAAATATGAGGCTTAGAAAAAAATTAACACAATTTATTACAAGTATTGCTTCAGTACAATGGTTGCCAAGCCTTTCTTTTTTTTGCGAAGTAGTTTCACTAAAGCCGGTGATAATATAGTATTTTGTCGTTACGCTTACTATTATTACTTACATAAACTCACGCCTTTGCCCAGAAAGGGTAGGCAGAGGTGTTACCAGGACAGCCACATTTCGCCTTGTGTTCCGTCCCACGATGTGATAGGGGGCGAACCTATCGCCATATCGAGCATAAATTCCTGATTTCGGGTTCGTAATGAATAAAAAACCCAACATTACTTTTTCCGACCCGGGATTCGAACCCGAAACCTCAGCTTTATAATTGTACCGTAGTACAACTGCGCCACCGAGGCAATCGGTATAAAAAGTCGGTTTGCATATATTTTTTTTGTATTGTATTGTATCAGCCCATATACGACCCACTGCAGGGCACGGGCCTCCTCTTCAATCGAGAGTACGATTGAGAGTGGTTAGGCCATATAGTCCACCACGCTGGCCTAATGCGGGTTGAAATTATTTTTTGTACATAATATAATCAAATATAGCATACATATAAAAAACATATTTCGTAGCTTAAGACCGTCAGCTATATCGATATCGTTATGATATATATCGACAGTACATGGCGCATCGTGATCTGTCAAACAAATGCAAACTTCACGCACGCTATCACAACCCCGTATTGGTTTCACTCAAAATGTTCCATTGCCAATCTGCGTTATACTATATCAATGTAAGACATACAGTAAGAAATAATGTTAGTTAAATAGGTCATCATATATTTTTGCTCAACATTTAGCCAGAGTTTGCAGATTACTTTGGCAGTTATTGAATATTTAACATATGGCTGAAGCTACTATTATTTGTTGCGAGTATTATTATTATTTGTATTATTTGTTGCCTTATTCAGTGCGACGCGGATCGACGGACCGTCGAAGCATTGCGGAGTATCCAAAGACATGGTTGTTATCTTAATTTTTGTATAACCCTCTCAGTTTGCGCATTTGCAGCCATGACCACGATAGTACTTCACGTCCACATCGCACGACTGTCCATCGAGCAGAGCACTGAAGTCTGAACAAGTGCATTAGCGTGCGCGCGGACAGCTCTCCGCTACGCGGCACGGGCGCTCCTTGTCACACTGAACGCGCTGTATAGTCATACCGCATAATACATTCTACCTCCGTCGCGGACATCCGCGTACGTCGTCCGCGTTGCACTAAATACACCCTAAAGAAATGATATATATAAAAAAATTAAAAAAAATATATTTATTCATTTAACATATTGGTAACATCATAAATAACTGATAATAACAAAAACAATGTCTAAATTTTATATGCACTTTCTCTTACAGGTCCAGTTAGATGTTGAAGATGTTATCACAATCCTCAATACTTTAGTTTATGATGGCAAAGCAGAGAGCAGTGTATACCCAGATGGTAGTAAAGTGTATAAAGCTATAGAGTCTCTATTGCCTCCACCAGGTCTCGTCCAAGTTCCCTGTGGAGTGTGCCCTCTAATACACAAATGTAATTCTACAGGACTCATCACACCACAAGACTGTAATTATATGAGTGAATGGCTTGATCAATAAAACCATATATGATTCTGATGACGTCTATTTACTACTGCATCTTATTTAATAAATTATGAATACACTTCCTTTATTAAGCTGTCAATGACTGATTGACTAGAAGCAGTGTGGAAACATTTTGTATTACTTTCTGCATATTACATATACACGCAAATATAGAAATTACATTAAAAAATGAAGGTCAGAGTAATAAAAAAAATGTTTCAACAGTGATTAAATAGGTCTGTATACAAAGAAAAACAAAAATACAACTATGGTACACAACATTGATAGACCCTTTAAAACAAACTTCTAAAATTATTCTCTATGCTGTATAATGCTGTAGACAGGACTGCATGCTCTCGTTTGTTGTTCTTTGTTTTTTCCTCTTTTACAATGGTTTCACTAGTAACAACAGTCTTAGGAAACAATGAACTAAATGCATCCATTTGAATGTAATTGAGTGACTGTAGAATAATGCCACTGTTTGGGTATGGTGTGTTATTTACTGGCATAGTATTGTAATATGGTTTATGAGATATATTTTCTGGTTTCTTTATACTGTGTCCAGATGGAGGTGGTGACGGGTCAGAAGGACCCCTGGATGATGGAGGAGTGCCTTTAGCTGGTTTCTCAACATCTGCAATTATAACATTTTTTGTTTTATTTCTCACAATATGGAAAAGTAGTAAACAGTAAACCTCAGAACAATAACTAATCATTAAAGCATAGGAGTCTTAAAACACACTCATATATTTATCCTGGTTTTTTTTAATTGTAAAGGTCATTGAAGATAATGAGACAAATATTAAGTTGCTAAGGACGGCTCATGGACACTTTAAAGACGTCAAATTGAATAGCTTTACGATGCCGATTTATAAAGCGTAATAATGTCAAATGTTAAAAATGGCCAATACGCCAAGAGAACGAAGGGCGCGTAGTGTTCCGACGTAAGTGGTGTCCGCAAAGGCTCTGCGGCAGAACTCCAGTGAATCTCCAGTGGATCGTTACTATGCAAACGTTTGAAAACGCTTTTTTGTATTTGGACAGAGAGTTAAGTAAAAAAGTAAATATTAATTCTTATCACAGTTAAAACAAAATTTGTTACATTATCTAAATAATTAATAAATATATCCAACAGTTACATACATAGTCCTGACCCCACAGTAAGAGCAAGTCTTGCATCGCGGGTATCAGTATTATAAAAAAATCTAATAGATGACCTATCCTACCTATCCTTAATTTTTAAATCAGTGGCGCCAACACAATTTAGTTATGTTCTTAGAGTACTTATAATATAGATTATAGAGGGTGCGCAGGCCGCAGTCATACATTTGCGTCTTCAGAAAGGTAAATATTTTCTTGTTCGTAACATTGACATACACCATTAATTTAAGAAACCATTATTTATTTAACAACAAATTTCTACAAAGTTGGAGTGGAATTAAATAGCCCGTATGAATGTATAAAGTTTTCCCATCTGAATGATATCTACCGATTCATTCCTGTCTTAAATGGCGCTAAGAAACTTCGTTCGAAAAAAAACCCTTTTTGACCCTTTAGTTCTAAATAATAAAACTATGCGTGACATTATTTTTCAATATTGGTAATAAAAATTATGGCTGATTTTGATAAACTACTTCAGGAAGTTCGTATACAATATTAACTTTATCGAAAATAAATTTATTTCTCAAAAATTAAGGATTTGCAGGAAATAATCGTTTCAAAACACCACAGAAAAGTTGATTGAGAAATGGGACAAATGCGATGGGACCAGTCCGATCCGGATTACATTCGATGGGAAATTAGAACATTTGAACGATTCTGAAATTTCAATTCAATACATTTGAACGATACTGGTTACAGACATTTAAAAAATGTAAAAATTGATACTACCTGCCATGCCCTTAACTCTAAGAAATTTTGGTTATACTTTGATATTGATAAACTAACAGAAAGGATCACTGCATCATTCTTCTTTGACACTATTTCTTGTTGTCTATGTGAGTGGACGCTCAAATGTCTTAACATTACCTTTTTGCTTTAGTTATTGTTCTGAACAGTAAACACACATACCTATAGAATGAATCAATCTCTCCATTTCCCTTAGCTGTGTTTGTTGTTTTTGAACCGTAAAATATAAATCAGTAATGGTTGTTGTGATGTGTCGCATCTCTTCTTCACGCTTTGCTTCCTTAGCAGATTCTTTTTTACTTTGTCTAAAATATAATAATAGTTATTGAATGTTTATTATAACATTACAAATGATATTCTGAAAGCATTTGTTCTTAAATATTTTGGTTACCTATTATACTCAACAATCAATAGACCAGCTCCAATTACAAATATAACAGTTTCACCCAGAAGATTGGCACCTAGCTCTATGGCCATCTCTTGACTCAAAACTGGGATATTAACTGGCTTTCCCAAGTTCAATATCCACATTTTCGCTTTCACTTCACACCAGTTGTAAACTGTTGACAAGATTATACTAGCATGAAAATGTATGCAGTGTATATTACTAAAAATGTTCTGTAGATGAAAATTGCTACAACTTTCTTAATAATGATCTGTGATAAGGAAAAATAATGCAATTTGAAAATACGTTACCAAGTTTAATTTGTTATAAATATGAAATAATTGTTATTTTACTCTTGAATACCACTAACATAATTTCCATTATACCTGAACTGAGTCAAGTCTTTAAACTCTATCAATTCAATCAGTGTTTGTGTGAGGAAATGGGTATGCATTACAATTATTAACACTGTGTGTAGTTATCTGTTATAAAACACTATTACTAAAATTGATTTTTACAAACACTTCTACATGACATTAATAATATAAACTAACTCCAAATCTTACTTACATTGAGCAGGTGGCATACAGACATAAGTTCTGAAAAAAGGACTATTCTTAGCCCTCTCCTTGCATGCATTTGCAATGGGCTTACTTATTTGTTTAACTAATAACACGGATAACTTTGCGATTGGAAAAGCACCCACCACCATTTTCGAATATTACAATAAAGTGCTAAAAGAAATAGATACTTAATTTGTATGATACAATAAAAATTACAGTAATATATGTACTATTATGAAAGAAATTGTGTCTATAACTTCGATCTTCGACTAGTCTTAAATAGTGATTAGTGAAGTGCAGACGAACAACAGACGAACAATAATAATCGATTACATCAGACGTAGACAGCTGACAGAGAACAATAAAGACGAATTGATATCTTTTGTCGCATTCACACAACTAATTATTCAAAATGGCAGCCGAAGCTTTCGAATTTAATTATTTATGTTTTCGGAAATCAGATAATGATTTTGTAAGTAATAAAATTTTTAATTAATACTACGAAATGGCCTCCACATTTTTTGGTTAATATGACTACGAACTAAAATTACTGGAGCATAAGGACATTTAGAAAGCGCAAAGTAATGGGTAAAGTGGGGTAAATTTTTAACACACGATGACCCTGAATAGGATGCTTCTCTCTGCCGGCGCGGCGGCTCAGAAAACGGTAGTCAAACTCAAAATTTATTCTCTGTCTAGGACATCAGACCTCAGAATCCATAGGTAAACTAAAATTCATCATAATTCTAATGGCGTGCGGCGAAATACAATTAAAATATATTTTTAGCCGTTAACGTATGTATACAATGTATGATGTATGTATGTACATATGCATCCCATCAAAAATATAAATGTGAAATGAGAGCGAAGTTCATTATTAAGATAATATGCCTTGGTTGTTGACTTCAACAACAAAAGAAGTGAGATCTAAATGGGTGCCAAGCTCAATGGTCAGTCCGTCCTAATTGAGATATATTACTGCATATCATAGATTTAGTATAAAACATAGATCGGCAATGTGACAGAGATAGAATGATATCACTCATATGAGTTACATCATCATATGAGCATCTCACTATAATATATATATTATAGTGAGATGCATAATGTGACTATACATTTACGCACAAGATGCTGTTTAGGCCTCAGTATCAAATTAAAATAAGCAAGTGACAAATTTCGCTTATTTTTATTATTTATTTCATATTTCAGTGCTTAGTTATTTTTATTAAAGGTAGTTTATTATGGTAAATTGTGCAGTGCTTGGATGCGATTTATACAGGCGTAAAAACCTGAATAATTATGGTTTTCACAGGTACGGGCTACTTTTTTCCAATGCTGTTTAATGGCAATATTGTAGAATTAAAAGACAAACCTTGTATGCACATCGGTAGAAAAGAAAAAGAAAAGAAATTAATTGTATAAATGCGCTGAAAGCATTCATTGCCTTCAAAAATTAATATCAAATACGCGAATTTATATTAATTTCGACCAACATCTGTTAAGGATTGCTTCACAATTTCGATCAAGAATATGTTTGTCCATAAAAATAGTCGATGACAATTAATATTTCGCTACAAATATCGGTTTCGGCTAGTTTCGGTTAAAAAATCTAGTTTCGGCTTTAATTTCGGTTTCGGCCATAATACAGCCGTAACTATTGGCCCCGCCGAAACTCGAGTGTTCGTTAATTTTCGTGCGTCGATCGGTAAATTGCACAGTCAACTCGTGCCTGCTCGCCGGGGCGGCTCCGGCTCAGTCCACCGCCATCCATTGAATCGTGAATTGAAGTTATGTTTTGAGATTGAGTGATTTAGTCAGTATTTATTTTGTTTTTATCAGTACTTCGTTTTATTAGCTCATTAAATTATCTAAACTTATTACTATTGAACATTATTTTGTTGAGTTTTATTTTTAAACGACAAATAAAAGTGGTTATATTGGATTTAGTATATCACTGTTTGTGAATTACGTGCTATAGCACGTAATTCACAAAGGATATATCCTTATTTTAACATTATTTATCACCCAAGCGATCTTTATATGATATATGACCGAACCATGCATCCCTATCTATATGTCTATCTATATCAGCCCACCTCAACCCACTGCTGGGTATAGGCCTTCTCATTTGCACGCCACATTTTTCTATCCGGTGCCAAGCGAATCCACTGTTTTCGTGCAACTCTTACGATGTCATCTGACCATCTATCAGGTGGTCTCCCTCTTAGCCGCCGTGACTCACTGGGCCACCATTCTGTCAGTGTCTTAGTCCATCTGCCATCGAAACGTCTAGCCAGATGCCTTGCCTAACTCCACTTCAACTTGGTGATGCGTTCTCCCACGTCAACCACCTATGTTCTTCGTCGGATTTCTATATTCTGGATTCCATCAAATAGCGTAATCCCAAGCATTGCACGTTCCGTTTGTCTTTGGGCTACCTTGATTTTATGCATAGTTGTTTTTGTTAGTGTCCATGTGTCTGTGCCATATGTTAAAATCTTAACCAGATGCATTGATTAAAGGCCTTTGTCTTAAGGCTTTGCGGAATTGTTTATATGAAGAGGTCGTTCAATTTACTAAAAGCAGCCCATGCTAGTTAGATTCTTCGATTGCTTTCCTTGACATGCTTGAACAATATTTTTTGTTAGATCATAAAATCTGCATCATTTAATTTATTAATGTTGATAGGCTCCGTGGCGCAGTTGGTTAGACGCCGGCTGTAAAACGTAATGCCGCGGGTTCGATGCCCGCACCGAGACAAATGTTTGCGTGATCCACAGGCATTTGTATCGGGTCTGGGTGTTTGTGAGGCCGAAAAATCTCTCGTAGTTCCTAATACCTACGACACAAAACACGATCTTAGTGGGAACACTTTGTGTGGGTATAGCGAGTAGAGTGCGAGACATCTTTTTTTTAAAACTTCAATGCGTAAAACGTTAATGCATTGGCCAGTACCTAAGGATGTTCTGAAGAGACACATGAAGAGATGCAAGGTAGATCCGTATTATTGGAGGGCGCTGGCAGAACAACGCCTTGAATGGAGACGTCTCGTTCAGGTACACATAAATGCCTTTGAGAGGGTTGCGAAGATATCGACAAAAAAACAGGATGATTGAAAGGTTCGACAACCTGTAGCCAACTCTTACAACTACATCAACTGGGTGTTGATGTGTTCAAATTTTGCTCGTACTCTGATTAATAAACTAAAATATAGGGTACCTAGAGGATAGGGCAGCAACATCTTATTTAGGAATTCGCATGCTTAGTGTAACAGTCACCAACAACTAAAACGGCTAGGAAGTTATAATCACGTGACGGTTTACTGGTTTAAAAAACATATATGCTTGCATAGACTAAATTGCTAAGACTAAATTTGCTTACCCCATCATTTTTTACTTTTTTTATTGCATAGGTACGTCAAATGAGCAAACATGCCACCTGATGGTAAGTGATCACTGCCGCCCATGAACATCCACAACGCTGGATCATGGATGTGTAGCCGGCCCGATTGGGAGGGGAGCGGGAAGGAGAAATAATGGGAAGAGAAAAAGACTATTGGGCATCCCGCAATCTCACTCACCGAACGCAACGCGACAGTCAATCTATCGCTTCACGTCGATTTCCTGTGAGACAGTGGTACCGCCCCGGATAAACCTGCCCATTCATGCTGCGTCATTATAGGCAACAGCTCTACATCAATCATCCCTCAACAGCGTGGCTCTATCACTTCCAACTTCACTTAATGTAAGTTGCAGACTATGTTTTTTTTTTTAATCCTGCCATTTAATGTCATACGAGCCCCGATGCAAAATAGTTCATATAGTGTGAAATTTTCTCTGTGAGATTTTTTCTTAAACGTTCTTAAAGGTTCTTTGTGTGGTTTACATTTTATTAAACGGTCGTAATAATTTTACCAATATTTACTTTCTATATTTTACGCTTTGCACTACTTTCCATACTAGACGAACTATATTGCATCGGGGCTCGTATATGATTGAAAAAATAAGAAAACAACAACTATGGTACATACTAGTACATGATATATTGTCAAATATCCATTTTATATTGAGTGATGCTTGATTTATCTGGAAATCTTGTACGTAAAATAAACATGTTATTTACTTCTGGAGTGGATTCTAATGTTTCTAAGTATCCAAACCAGTATATTACTAAGCCTGGTCCAAATCTATTCCAATAACAAAGCAGTTGTTCCTTCAAATATCCTGAGTGATTTTCTTCGTCACCAAACAGAGCTTTACTCTCCACCCAGTTAACAATAAAACCATCAACAGCTATTGGGACATCTAATTTGAAGTCTGGAGTTTTATCATAGCCTCTAGATCTGAGGACACTTTCGTCAGAGAATGTGATGTCCATCAATCTTAGTTCTCTTTCCAGCCTTATTTCATATTCCAGGCCAATAGATCTGCAACAATAAAAATTCAGTATCAACACGTGCCAAATATATCTTAAACATTGTTTTAATGTAAATAGATAATGACATACTGTTTTATTATGTCTGCATATGGCCCATAATGGTTATCATTCATAATACCCTGGAAAATGAATAACATTCTCGTTGTAATAATCAATTCAATAAAGGAAATACACACGCCGACAGAGTTAGGGGAACACGCGTAAAATTATTATTTTTGTCGTGAATAAGGATAAATATCCCATTTATTAATTTTTATTAATTTGTACTACTGTAAAAAAAAATACATTAAAATATTGTTAAAATTCTTTTAATTTATTATAAAATTAAATTAAAATCTAAAATAGTCAAATACGCATTTTTGTTGGTTCAAAGTCATTCCGTATTTATAACAAGAGCTGCAGAAAAAAATAAAAGGAGGTACTGGTAGCTAGTGCTTCTGCGGACTCTAATGTGTCCGTAGATATAAGTTTTTATGATTCCAATTTTTGAATATTCGGTGCAGTTTGGCCCTCTTTGACAAAGGCATACATTATATCTTAGACGTTCCTGGATACTAAATCTTTTTGACTTATGATCTTATCCATCTTTACGTGATGTCCCTTGTATGCTCTGTTGGATTTATGTCAGAATATTATTCTATCTAGTTTTTCAATTTTCACTAAATTTACGTAACAATGCCCATTTCCTTAACCGTAATATTCCGCGTTTTCTAGCATTTAAATAAAATCATCGTCTTGATGAACTCTTGATTTTGGCAGAATTGCGGGGTGGTAAGAACGTAAAGGCCATGTAAACAAGAACTGAACTGAACGATGTTGGATCAGCTTCGTTTAACCCTTTGCCAATTTTAGATCGACTAACAGGTGCATCACAGACTTCTTCTAAAAACATTTTGGGTCGGCTTAGCAATTTGAAGATGTTTTTTCAAAGTTTCTACCCCTATAAAATGGTCATTCAAGGCTTTAATTGCGTAATTTTTGAATTGTCACAACTTATTCTGTTTTGACTCTGTCCCTCTAGAGTCTAGAGCATTTAACGTCGTGGTTGATCATAAAAACAATAATTAACAAAGCGCCATCCATTAATCGGGACGTGTGACCTTCATTCGTCCTTACTAAAGTTATTGGAATTCAGCGGCAGTGATATATGTCACTTAGTATTCTACAGGATGTTAATTCTCCAAATAATGTCAATGAAGTTGCTCGATATCGCTTAAAATTAAGTCTAACACAATTTTCAATAACAACGCTCATAAGAGCAAAATGCCTACAATCACTTAAATATATCTTATTATTGTAAAAGCAAATAAAGTATCGATTTTTTGTCATACTTTACTTTCTTAAGAACGTAACAACGCGAAAATATAAAAAAAAAACAATTGTACAAACACACAACAAATTAAATTAAAAGTTATTTTTGTACGTGTTCCTCTAAATATGCCGGCGCGGCGTGTTTATAACTACATTGCCACAAACCAGAAAAACTTGATAAGCTAAATCTTTGTCATCAATGAGTGTTGTGTCTTTCATGCATTTCTTGGCCATTGTTGAATCTGAGTAAACACCTTGTAGTAATGATCTAGCAAACAGTGCTGGACTAATCCCTTGGCTTTCTGAAAGTCTGTAACAAATTTTAAAAAGCATTAAGTAAAATGCCATGCATAGGAAATAGCTAGCACAGTAATATACCCAAACAATCTATCTATTGTACATAATTTATTTAGTTGTATTCAAGGATAAGATTTATAGATGTTATCAGTATGGAAAATGTCAGAGCAAAGAGGTGCTACTGCGCAGTGAGTAACATATATGTCAGTGTGAGATAAATTTACACAAACCGCTGCTCTTTTTACGTAGGATTGAGTTCGAGTTGAAAGTGCCGCGGTCTGCCTGTGTGTGAGTAGCGCTCGGCCGGCGCCCCCTAAAACGCAGTGCCGCGACCCGGCTTCGCCCGGGTGCATATGCTTTTTGAGTCCAGTCCACATCAGACGCATATTTTTTCGCGTACTGAATGTTTTATATTTAAATTCAACGTAATTGCCGTCCCTTATTCTGCTTTTCCCGTGCCTTTCCGTTACGTCCTGTTCCGTCTTCTATTCCATGATTTAAGGCATGCAATCCTGTCCCCTTATATCTCATTTCATCCCTCCTATATTCTATCCAATCCCATGCCTTTGAATTTGAATATGTTTCTTCTGAGGAATGTGGTCACAAAAAATCAAACTGTAAGTATCGAAAAGCCTCAAAAGAAATTAATTGCGCAAACTAAAGCGGCTGCAACCTTTGGAATTATTAAGCGAAAGACATAATAGTATGACATTGGCAGAAAAAACGACAAGAACCATAATACGGTGTTGCTACTACTTGTAAAGCGTTGCTTAAATTTAAAATATTTCTTTATCGTTTATTGGCTTTATCGGCGACAAAATAGTAAACATGTATGTATGTGCGCCGCGGACTGAGAATAGTTTGACACCCTTGCTCTAACCTAACTCAAAAACTACTGAACCGATTTCTATGATACTTAACTTATACTATAGAATATACAAAAGCTAACACGGGAGATAATATGATGTTTCTGGTATGAAGATGATTCAAGAAATCGCTGCACCCGAGCAAAGCCGAGCCGTGCCGCTAGTGTGAAATAAAATTATGTCCGTGTCTTCTAGAATAGCCTATATTTTCAGATAGTGACAACACTTTTAAACGAGGTATGGCTTAATTGAAGATTTTTGCCGGAGCGCACGAATTGTAATTACCATTTTTAGTTTTCATAAGCAACATTGTTTCTTGAAGTGATACTTTTTAGATGCGCTTGGGGACAAAAACAACTTAAGCGTCAGTTTAGTTTTCACCAACCAAACATGTGAATTAAAATTTTATACGTCGATGCCGTATCCAGATATTATATAATAAAAGTATTGGTAACGATTTATTTGTATGAAGTGTTTGTAATGATTTGAAAGAATTTCTATGGTACGTAAAGTCCGCCAACCAGCACTAGGCCAGTGTGGTTGGCTATATGACTCAACCCCTTTCAATCGTACTTTCGGTTGTAGAGGAAGCCCGTGCCTTGCAGTGGGACATATAAACATATACTAATACAATTTACAGTTGAATTAGGGTGGAATTTCGACCGCTAGGCGGTACCTAGTGCTTTTATTTTCTCGTTATTTTAAATAAGGCCTTTGAGTCGCTTTGCGACTATGTCAAACCTATGGTACACAAAAATAATAAATTAGCTACACAGTAAAATAAAATATTTTAGAATACAGACATTTTGCTATGTTACACATTGGTTGTGCTAATATACTTTGAAATATTCCTGTATCCAAGGGATTTACGTGAAATTCCTCTGTCATATGTGTTCTCATAAACTCAGTTCGGGTGAATTCAAATCGAAGGTGGTGAACATCTTCTATTAATCCATAACCTAGTGCTTTAAAAATCAATAAACACATATTCACTCATAGCTTTCCATTTTGAATCGTTTAAAATGTCAACATTGTGTCATTAGCACAAATCACTTACTGTAAAATGACATTATCATCCTTTTTATCCCTCATTACTGCTTCATAGAATTCTTGATATTTACTTGAAATTAATGGAGATTTTCTATAGCTTTGTTTCATGGTTCTTTGTACCAGCAATGATATAATGCTGCCTAATGTGGAAGGTGGGAAACTGAAAAATAACATTCCTATTTACTTTTCTACCTTAAAAATAAGACAGATAGTTAAAAGGCTGCAAAAAATAATTATTGTATTAAAATTAATTATACAGGCTGAAGTTTTCAAGTGGGCGTGGTTGGCCAAATACGAAATTATAAGTAATATCGAAAAATGCTAAAAGGAATCATTAGCCCGATTTTGACGAAAACTCAAACTGCATACTTAGACTTTTGATAAATCAATATGTCTACCAAGGAATCGAACCTGGTGATTTTGAAAAAAAAATGGCAGTTATGGAGACTGCCGATCAAAGTGAAAACTTAGAACTTTTTGTATTCAAATTTGAAATTTCATAATGTTTGAATCAACATCAATTTGGTTGTCGCATCTATTGACTCTCACAGCAACAATTACATGCATGTTTATATGGTATTTAACTAAACAGTAACAGGAAAGAAAAACACAATACATATTATCATTAGACCTTAAGAGTATTTAAAATATAGAGGGATCACTGGTACTTCTTTCTCTACCTTCCTAATGGCTGACATTAGACAGGTTGTCCAACATACACAAATTATTTGAAAAAGAAAAATAAATAAACTAGTTTAGGGCGCTGAATTCCATTCAAATTTGTTTCAGACAGATAATAACAAAATATACTTTTGGTTACCAACAGAATTTTTACAAATATGTTTTTATAGTACGCGACAGGTCGGTAGCGGTCGGGACGTTCGAGTAGTTATATTAGACGGAGCCCTGTCATGTTTTGTAAATTGTTAAATGCTTGTGTACCTAACACAAATAAAATAAAATAAAAACATTTTCGTCTTCAAAAATGTACATATTTTCTTGTTCGTAATGTTGGTAGCAATCCTATATTGATGTTACCGACTTTTCAGAGAAAATATGTATAAATAAATATACAAATTAATAAACTCGCCCATACCTTATTATAATTTAATTCAATCCAAATTATATACAGAACCAATTTTAATGAAATTTGATACAGTGATAGATTAGACCTCGGGACATAGGCTATTTTTTTTGTGAGGGAAAGGCTTGAAGGGGTTAAAATAGGAGCTGAAAGTTTGTATGTAAAAATCGAAACCGTTGAAGGTATGGATTTCATACATTTTAGGATTGGCACTTCAGTTACTTATTCTTAAAAAATATATCAAAAATATACTTTTTTTCTTATTTTTTTTTATATCTTTTTGTCTAAAAACCGCTGAAGCTATTTCTATGAAAAATATATTTTAGCTACTTATTACAAACGAAAAATAATAGGGTGCTATAGTTTTGGGAAAATAGTATTATGGGGGTTGAAAAGGGACGAAAGTTGTTTGGAAAATTTAAACCGTTGGGGTTACAGATGTCAAACTTAGAACTTTACTTACTCATTCACAAAAGAAAAATCAGCACACGTAATTTTCTTAAAATTAACCCTAAAGGGGTTAAAATAAGGGTTAGAATTTTATATAGAACTTCGAAACCGCTGAAGCTATTGTTATGAAAATATATATTTCAGCTCTATAAATTATAATACAAACTAAAAATAAAGGTGTGCAATAATTTTGGAAAAGCAGTATTATGGAGGTAAAATAAGGGTAGAAATATTGTGCGGAAAATCAAAAACTCTAAAGCTATTGATGCCAAAAGTTCGTAATTTGAATCATTAGCAGTAATGAAAAATAATGTCATGCATAGTTTTCTTTATGAGCCCTGAAGGGTTAAGAATGGGGTTGGTTTTGAACAAAGTTTCTTAGCGCTGAGGTAGGAATTCTTTGAGGCAGGAATTAATTAGTAGAAATCACCAAGATTGGAAAAACCTTATACTTATTGCAGTGTTTACATTTGAGAAACAAGTAATAACTTTTTTTTAGTTTACTATACTTGAAAAATTTTAATATTGCTGACCTCCATTTTAAGCTTTTATATTATTGATCTGATTGTTGCCAAAATCAATATCTGAGGCACCCTTTGTTCTGATTATCAAAATTCAAAGTCAGAATTTAAAATGATGGCCGCCATCATGAACTTTTTTGATATAAAAGCAATTCTTACAGATTTTATCATGTAAGAATCAGTTTCATATAAATGTGTATCATTTGTGTCAATGTAAGAAACTATAGAACTTTTTTTGACTATTGAACTCAAAATCAATATCTGAGGCACCCTTCTAAGGCAACAATCTAAATTCATAGTCGAAATTGAATAGGTACTTGACAGCCATCTTGAACTTATTTATTATATTTGTTTTGAAATGCTATATATGATAATATACGTATAGCATGCTTTGTTGATATGCACTGGACTCAAAAACTATCTGCACCCGGGCAAAGCCAGGCCGTGCCTCTAGTATTTTACATATTTTTACCTAAAAATTATTACAGAACATTGTCAGAATTTTTAATTTTAATTACTTGCAACATTGAATTAGATGGTGTTCTAAAATTTCAAATACATTAATATTTTTCTATAAAATTATGTAGATAATATCATGTTTCCTATTTAAAAATTGCTTTAAATGTTGGTTGTACTCAAATATACATGTAATGATTAGCCCCTAAAAAGAATTTGAGTGGAATTCAATGACGCTAAATTACATTTTTTGATTTTCTTTTTCATGTTTGTGTGAATTCCAAGCTGTCACAATTCATACTGAATGTAGAGAAGAAAAATGTGGCCCTGGCACCACCATTTTCATCTACGTTTTTGAAGTACCAAGCCTCCCTCTCTGTATATATATATATATAATACTCTAAGACGAAAACATATTTTGTGTTTAAAAAGAATTGGTTGATTAAAATAAGTTATACTTTTATTTACTTACTTTGTATATTTCTTTTTTAGTTCATTCTCTGCCTCGCGGTTAAATGGGGTATATTTATGAAAGTCATCAACAATCGCATTATAATCTTCTAATTTCATTGGTTTTATTTGTTGAAATTCTCCCATTTTAGTTTTGAATACGAATTCCGAACAAACTTGAATTGACATATGTTGTTTACTAATACATAGTGGATTTGCGTTAATGTTTGCTTCACAGTTTGCTCGGTTTATTCTTTGGTTTACTTCTCCCGCTCTTTTATCATCTGATGTTCACTATCACAGACCATTAAACTAATTCACCATCTTTTACAAGAGTAAGCATAGAACAATAAGAGTAATAGGTCTACCAGCACAGACTAACCCGGTCTACCAGCTAAAGGCAGAGAGTAAGTATTCACCACAGATTGTATTCACTATGAGAATAGACCACTAGACTTGTATAGACATTGGTCTGTGCTTGGCAGTTGGCACGCTTGCTACGATTGATGTGCCAATTCGGAAAAATACTACTCGACTAAACTCAACTTAAAATTATGGTAACTAGAATTGCATTCGAGTTAACCAGGAAGCAAACTGTGATTTAGTGCACCCGTTATTTGTTCAAATTCTTTTTTACATAATTGTTCATCCATCCATCTCCATGTTAGAGCAATAATAATTATCATTGCTAAACTTCGATGGTAGCATTGAAATAAAATAGTTTTTGTATTTACATGTTAAATAATTTATGCTTTTCTCATTAGAGTTATAAAGCATTTATGTATGGATTTAGTCTTAGTTAAGTAAAAGTAAATAACACTAATAATTAACATCAAAACTAGCTTAGATTGGATTCATTAGTAGTGTTTGTTATTAAGTTTAGTATATAATATTACTTACATTTATATGTAAATAATTTGATTATGTTTTATTCATAAAGATAATTAAATTGATTTACTAAACAAGACGTTCAGTTTATTTCTGTTAGTTACTGAATTTCGAGTCACCTGTTTTTAAGTAAAATAACAGGTTTAGAATTTCACGTTGAAAAATATCCGAATATTTTTCCGAATTTCACCCTATTAAAGCGGGACACAATCCTCCATTCAACATCTCTGGCTCGGCATATTTTTTCGATCAGAGTGCGCAGTCCTGTTTGTATACGTCCATGGCTAAATGTATAAAAAATACCGGCATGCGCATGCAACAATAAATACTATCAGAGTAACTCGCACGTAATCGACATAGTGGTTATCCTTCTTGTGTAAAAGCGATAAAAGATATCAATTCGTCCATAGCATAGTCTATCTAAATATCATGTCAACAAACTAGGCTGTATGACTTAGGCTTTTGCCTTTCCGATAGGATAAATTGAAAAACCAACAAATATCATGTTTTGTTTTTGTCATTTTACTCTTTGTGGATTGTCCACAGTAATGTGGTGTGACATTTAAACTAAACTAATATTACATTCAATAAAATGGTAATGGTGACAAGTAAACTTTACGAAATGACCTAATTTAATATAGTGGAGTCAAATAATTTATTTACTGATTTAGTTTAGACAATGAACGGATCTAACGGTGTTGTTGTTCATAACTCTGACCTAAAAGTTACTGAAAATGGCATTAAACAAAGTTCATCGTCAAGCAAACTCGATAAACCCCGAGCAAATATGTCCAGTTCTCGTGACAGTACGGAAGATCTGCTCGACCTCAAAGGGAAAGTGGAGTCTCGATTATTGTCTATGTGGAATAATGTAAAATTTGGTTGGACAGTCAAATTAAAAACAAGTTTTTCTAAAGAGTCTCCAGTATGGCTACTGGGTCGATGTTACCACCGCAAACTGAGTCCGACTGGATCCTTAGAATCCTCTACAGAAATTGGCACAGAGGCTACAGTGCAGCAACCTATGGAGCAAATATATGGTGAGGGCATAGAAGGCTTTAAATCAGACTTCATCAGTAGAATATGGATGACTTATAGAAGAGAATTTCCTACAATGTCAGGCTCAACATTTACAACAGACTGTGGATGGGGTTGCATGCTTCGGAGTGGACAAATGATGCTTGCACAGGCCTTGGTGTGTCACTTTCTTGGTAGATCATGGAGATGGACACCTGAGAAACCCATAGAAAACGCTAGAGAATTTCAAGAAGATTGTTTGCACCGTATGATAATCAAATGGTTTGGTGACAAGTCATCAGTAAATAGTCCATTGTCTATCCATCAGATGGTTAGTTTGGGTGAGGCACTAGGTAAAAAGCCTGGTGACTGGTATGGTCCTGCATCTGTGGCACACTGCTTAAAAGCCGTTATGGCTGCTGCATCAAAAGAAAATTATCAGTTCGACAATTTAGAAGTATATGTTGCTCAAGATTCTACAGTATATATTCAAGATATATATTCACTTTGTCAGTTACCACATGGAGCTTGGAAATCACTTATTCTGCTAGTTCCTGTGAAGTTAGGCTCTGACAAATTTAATCCTATTTATGGCCCCTGTCTAACATCTCTCCTAACATTAGATTTTTGTATTGGAATTATTGGGGGGAGACCAAAACACTCCTTATACTTTATTGGCTACCAAGATGACAGATTGATACATCTTGACCCACATTACTGCCAAGAAATGGTAGATGTGTGGCAAGCAAATTTTTCTTTACAATCATTTCACTGCCGTTCTCCAAGGAAGATGCCTTTAAGTAAAATGGATCCATCATGTTGCATAGGCTTTTATCTAGCAACCCAACATGATTTTGAAACATATATAAATATTATTAAGTCATTCCTAGTTCCCCAAGGCATGTCATCAAACTATGAATATCCTATATTTACATTAAACACTGGCTCCTGCAGTAGTGTAATGGACACACCAAATATCAGGTACTCCATATTTGAAACAGAGCAGCATTGGGTTTCACCAAACATACAAGATAGTGACACTGATTTAGAGTCTGAAGAGTTTGTTTTAGTATGAATAGCTTTTAGAATTTATCACTTAATCATATTAAATTATGCTGCTTACCATAGATATAAATATTTAGATATGCCTGGTGATTGTATGTTTTCAAAATGTGCAAGATTATTGTGAATAAAATTTACTCACACCATTGTGATACTTGACAAATGCAAAGTAAAAAAAGTTTACTATAAAGGGCTTATTTGCTTCTGCTTGTTTGAATACTGAAGTCTGATTCAATTCTGACCCAATAATATTTACCAATCTTATCTTTACTACACATGCACACTCTGAAGATATAACAAAAAAAATCGAATGCACATGTCTATTATATTAACCTACTTGGCCATGCTCTGGTATAATCAGTCTATTATTCTACTGCTAAGCAAAAAACAAATTAATAATCTTTAGACATAAGCCCTTGTATTCAGCATGATTGCACTTGACTCATTTTACTTTGCAATTGTTGACTATAAATGGCAAAGCTTCTGCCTACAATGTAACTTATCTACTTGTATTATGATTTTAGGTTTATAAACAAAATGTTAAACTCTAAACTGCGTACACAATTTAAGTAGCAAACTTGGGACTCCAAATTCCAATAATTTCATCAATGGTCTTACTAGTCATATTTAGGATACCATAATATTCATTAAAAAGTGTACTGAGTAAAGGTGTTCTAAACATTTACATCTATGCTGCTTACTACTACCTATGTATTTAAATTATGTAAATTATAATACATCATTAAAAACTAGAGTACTTTATTTAACCTAGTGTATAATTTATAACTTATCAAGTAATAGATAAAGCCTAAAGGACAGTTAAGGAAAATCACATTAGTCAATTGAAACATTTAATTAATCATCACATAAATTAGGTGTTCATGAAAAATATATTTATACATGTACCATAGGACTTTTATTACTTTTATATAAAATTGGCTTTATTTACACCGAAATATAGGTGGTAGAAATAAAAAATGTGGCAACTTAATATAATCATTCATTAGTTTCTGTCCTTCACTGGTGGTGGATGTCTAATAAAATAGTGTATAGCATTGTAAACTAGGTGTGGTGCAACATTATGTAGTGGGTGAACCCTGTTTAACTCATTGTTTGGAGAGCCCACAACAAAAGGGTCTCTTGCACCTGTGCCATGCTGAGCCACTGACAAACCACTTAAGCCATAACAAGTGTGGTATATATCCCTTGGTCTGTAACAAAAGTCATGCATTTAAATATTTTTGAAATAATAAAATTAAGAATATTGATTAGTACACGCTAGGTATACCATAAATATAGTATATCATAGATCGGCATAAACACGTATAGGCAAGCGATCCATGACGACCCCGTGTAAAAGTATGCGAGCGACAAATCTCGCTTATTTTCTTAATTTAATTAATATTTCAGTGCTAAGTTGTTTTTATTATAATTAAACGTATGTAATGAGGTATGTAGGTGCTTGGTTATGATTCATCCAAGTGTAAAACTAAGGGGTTTTACAGTTGGATTACAGTTTTCCTATGTGATGCTCACTTCTCACTTTGTTTCAATGCGGTTAAGTGCCAATTTAGTTGAATTATAAGACAAGTCTGCTATGCATAGCTGTAGAAAAGAATATCGTAATTCAATATTCAAAACAATTGCTTGGGATTTATTGAAAAATTCGATCAATAATTTGTTGTCAATAAAAATAGTCGATGACAATAATTCATGTTTAGCTACAATTTTATAGTCTTGTATTATAATATGAATTCTTCATTAACAGTTATTACTTCGTTTTATTTTTACACTATTGATATTTGATATTTGTTAGCAGCCTTATTACACAGCCTAATGGCAGCCACACACGATACAGTATACTTGCGCAAGCTTGGACTTGTACAAATTCACGTATTTCGGAGCCGACCACAAACGGCTCAAGCATGCTTGCACAAATATCATTTCACTGATATTCGTACAAGCGTGCGTACCTGCTCCATTTAAAACAATATCATTATTCTTGAAAGTGAGCTACCTGGTTGTGTTGTTTTGTGCTATGGATGATGCAGTAGCATTAGTTGGCTTTATTTTAGCTACGAAAAAACTGAAAACTCACAAGAGAAATCGAAAAGTATGGACTAAAGACTAGTTAATAAAAAGAAACCATTATTCGCACATCAATTTGCGAAACCAAAACGACGTGCGTGCGTACGGTGGCTAGAACAGACTGAAACTTGCGCGCGCTCCCACACACGTTCATGTAAACTTGCACAAACGCAAATTTGCACAAGTTGGGAATTGAAATTTGGAACTTTTTAAAGAACTTGTGCAAGTGAATAATTTGCACAATTATCTTCCAACACACGATACAGTATACTTGCGCAAGTCTGGACTTGCGCAAGTATACTGTATCGTGTGTGGCTGCCATTATGGCTGCTACACACGTAACGATATAACTGTGCAAGTCTGAGTTTGCACCAGTATACTGGAACGTGTGTGGGCAAATAACTGCGCAAACTTCATACAAATTTTCGGTTCGAGACAAACTGGAGACTGGAGCAAACTGGAACTTGTACAATTATATCGTTACGTGTGTGGTGGCCATAATGGCCGTCACACACGTAACGATATAACTGTGCAAGTCTGGTTTGCGCAAACATAATTTCTGTCAAAAAGAATGTCGTAGCATCAAGTTTGCGCAGTTATTTGCCCACACACGGTCAAGTATACTGGTGCAAACTCAGACTTGCACAATTATATCGCTACGTGTGTGGCGGCCATTAGCCTTAGACAGAGATACTTAAAATCTATTTTAGTTATTGAATGTTTTGTCTTCTTCGCTCAAACTGAATTCTGAAGTCGTTCAAAAGAAACAAAACATTTAATAACTAAAATAGGTTTTAAATCTGTCTAAGAATAAGGCCGTAATTATTTAATAATATATTAGGTGCGTGATTTACTATTTCAACTAACTGTGCCACGGATGACGTCAATGTAATACAACACTAGTATATTATACATTATTAGAAAAAAATCTATAATTCTATGCACTATTTCATCTTCGTTGACTGAAAATCTGACATCCAAAACATTGAAACATGTCAGTAATTATTTATAACTAGATTTTGCTCGCAACTTCGTATGCGCTATTTACCTTATTTGAAATTATGTACTTGCTTTATTACCAACAATTTCCTTTTTACACTCACTTAAAAATTACAAATTCTTATAATTCAACATTATTAAAATCTACGTTAAGTACAGTTTGGCAAAAAAGAGTAAGGATTTAATGAGGGCGCTTATGCATCTAATTTATTATTAATATGGCAACCCAACACTACGACGTAAAATGTTTACATATTTGTTATTTTTATTTATTGTTGATAATGGGCCCTTTAGTTCATTTCAAATCACAAAACAAGCAATAACCGTACTAGAATTACAGAAATCCGTGTTAACCTTTATCTCCGCACACAACAATGACGTTTTTAATAGTATTGCCACAATTATTTTCTTTAGTACCTGCTGTCACCACGTCAGACTCTTTTTTGCCAAGTTATAGATACAATTTTTATTAAGGCGCAACATAAAATGTTGGCATTTCTGTACAAAATTTTACCACCACCAAAATGTAAAATTTCAAAACCATGAACTAGTTTTTACCTTCCCACACCCCTCTCATAAATGTGATATACTAAAACTAATGAACCACTTACGAAATCAATTACGATTTAAATATTGCTTTCCCTGCCCTGTTCCGAGACTTGAATAATACCATCAGGCCCACTTTTTAAGACATTTTTTGTACCTACCGAACCGGAAACCTAAATGGTTTTGAATTCTAAACATATCGAAGAAAAGTAATAAATTCAACCACACTCGTTATAATACAATTTTTAAAAAATAACCTCTAATTGTAAGGGTTTTTATTTTTTTGTCTGGAACCCTATTTAGTTTTCCAAAATTAAAGTAGCCTAAATTACTCGCGTAAAAAATAGCTATCTGTCAGCGAAAGCCCCGTCAAAATCTGTCCAGCCATTCTCGAGATTAGCGGCAACAAACAGATCGACAGACAGACAAAAAAAATCAAAGTGCACTTTCGTTATAGGTAACATGTAATTGTACTGTACTGTACTGTATCAGCCCATACACGACCCACTGCAGGGCACGAGCCTCCTCTACAATCGAGAGTACGATTGAGAGTGGTTAGGCCAACATGTAATTAACTAAATTAAATTATATGTACTTGATGAAAAAAATTGCTTTTTTTTTCTTTTGCAGGAGTAACTTACGCTGCAGATAGTAAATTCTTACTATCTTTATGTTTTAAGTGGGTATAAGGATAAAATTGTTGGTAATAATGTAAGTACATAATTTCGAATAAAGTAAATCACGCAGACAAAGTTGCGGGCAAAATATAGTTTAAAATATAATTAAATATACCATACATCTATAAAATTTTATTTTGTAGCTTGAGACTGCCCCCGCCAGCTACCTCGCTATCGATATGACAATATCAACATAGCATGGCACAGCATGATCTGTCAAGCACACATACAACCTTCACACACACTATCACAACCCCGTTTTGGTCTCAATCAAAATGTTCCATTGCTGATCTATGTTATACTGCATCTATCCGCTATACAGAATCTAGTTATCTTTGTACTCACTTGCCAGGCTTGTCAATTAGTCCTCCTTCACTATTTTGACAACAAATTAGAATGTATTCTTGTAAGGCCCCTTGACTAAAAAGCACCGTTTCTATTAATTCTTTGTTTTCTTAAACAATAAAAATTCTGGTTAGTGCACAACATTTTTACAATGTAACTATACAGACAGCAAAAATAATTACCTTGTGATAGTATTGCACTAATTATAGGGAAGATGGCCCCTTGCCAGAAGGAATAACAGCCATCTACAAGTTTGTTGGTTCTACCTTGGAAACCACCTTCAGTCCTCATCTGCCTGTTGACTGACCACCTTAGCAAAGCATCAATATCACACAGCTGTGTTCTGTTTAACAAGGCCAGAGACGCTATCCCACAAAAGGCATATCCTCCATGTGCTTCCATGCCTGGACATCCTCCAAAACCGCCTTCATAAGTCTGACAACTCACAATCCACTCAGCTGTCTTGTCGAACAGAGCATCTGTGTAAGTATTAGTAAGCTTTGCAACACTTATTGCACAATATGCCCCCCTAATATCCTGTTCACCACCTTTATGTAATGCAAAAGATCCATCAACATCTTTGACTGTCCATAAAAACTTTTGTAAGCTGCTCCTGTCAATGGAATCATATGCTTCATCTGTGCCAATAATACTAATAGCATTTACCGCTGCATAAGTTGTTCCTAGATGTGGATGTTGTCCAGGACCACCTCCATAGCCACCTTCTTCATGTTGACATTGGGAAATGAATTTCACAATGTGAGATAGTGTTTCTGAATCAGGCATGTCATTTAAAATCCATAATGAATGTAGAATCCAATATATAATCCAGGTTCTACTTGCATCCAGACATTCATAGCTCTTTGGTAATTTTTTTAAACAGTTTTTTAATAGTTTTATATGTGTACATTTCTTCAAAAGTGGTAAATCAGGATCAATAGCTGTATCTTTTTCAAACTTTTTGTACAATTTCAATACTAAAGATTCAACATAAACCTGAAATATAAAACAATTGCATAATTTAATGAAAGGATAAACAATCTTGTTGCCAGCAGTTTCTTCTTGGCTTTTTATATACATTTTATTTTTCTGTTTCCAAAACAATCACCTTGACTGGCCTTTAACACATATATTTTAAGAAAATTATTATAGACTGAGTGAGAGTGAGAGACATAATGAGACTGGTGCCTTCCTACCTGATCTGAAGACGTATCTGTATTGACATCCTCGGTTTGAAATACTTCAGCAGCAATCTCATGATAAAGTCTGATATGATTTTCCATGTTGCGATAATTCACTACTCACTGAGGGAGTTAATTTTATTGGCAAGTGTTTTAAATAACAAGACCTTATATTAGCGGGCGACGATTTTAGGTTGATTTGTGCCTGCCAAATTTGTAACCTTTGTGGTTAACGGCATCAATTAAAGTTGAATTATTTGATTTGTACAAGGCTGATGCTTATAATTAACATTAAAGTGAAATACTAGACGCATTAAAAATTGTGACAATTGATTCTTATGGATGCTTATGATATTTGTGTATATACGATTAAAATTACGAATCTGAACATCATCGATTAACTCAATAGTCAATTTAAATCCGTTGACATTAAATATGGTTGGATCACAATATCACAAGCAATCACAAAGATTGGAATTTGGATTTTTATGACACTTTTGACAGCGGCCGGGCCTTTTTTTAAATGCACGTAGTACGTTCCATAAACTGCGTAAAACGGAGTGGAAGGAAACATTCAGTTATGTCTAAAAAGAAAATGATTATAATTCAAATTCTCGTGAAATATACAATCAATTGCGAATTTATTGCATCTTCTTTGTCCTTCTAACATAACGATAACTTGATTGTAGCTAGTTTTGTGCGGTATCCACGTTTTAATTAATCATTAAGTGTATTTCGGAACCTAATTCTTTAATCATTGTTCGGAACACAGCAATAACCATGTTTATGTCATCTATCTTCAATTTTTACATATTTTACTTCCCGATGTTTCGATCACTTTACAGCTTTCGTGGTCATGGGATGGACTGACGTATTAGTCATCCGAAAATGAAATCAAATTCGCGATAAAAATCCGTGAAAATTCGTTTTATTTCAATGTGTAACATTCGCGTAAATCTAAGAAACCAATATTGTAATGTATTTTGAATCATTTTACAAACTTCCCTGACTTTTCTTGACTCCGAATATCGATATATCCCCTTTCCCTAGAAATACATAAGTTTCCCTCACTTCTCATTGGCGTAGTACGGCAATATAGTGCTTGTAGCCAGAAATATAGAAACAGGACAGAATGTAGAAAAAAAAACTTTTATTGCGTCCATTTCATAAATAGTGTATAATCTATGGCGTAGGTACATTAATCTGTCGTTTCAAGTCAAGTGTTAATAATATCGTAGTCACAGACTAATATCAAGTGCACCTTTGCCTTTCTAATGGGATAAATTAAAAATACAACACTAATGTCAAATGCTCTCAAGTTTTTGAAAAACAGATTTTTGTTTTAGTGCTTATTGTGAATTGCTTGCAGTAGTTTATCACCTATGTAATTTTAGATATTTTTGCGACAATAATTTGATTTAACAGCATTTTTTTAGAGACATTAAGTCATAAGTCTCACGTTAATAACATAATAAGCGCCTATTAAGTCAACAAAATTGGATTTAGTAAGTATAGATCGTGTACGATATTTTGGCGACCGAATGCGTTGTTGTCATGCTGTTGTCAAAATATTATTACCAGTCTCTTATTAGATTATAAGTATAAATGCTTGTATAAATAAAAATATATATATATCTCAAACAGAGCGTTTTATAGGTATTTTATAAATTTTATTTGTAGTTCCAAATTAATTTTATCTGTAGTACATTAGTATTTTACCAAATAAAACTCAATGTTACTTGGCATTGGGATAATGAACTGAAACCCTTGTCCCTTTTACTAGTCTGTAGATTGATTATCTAATAAATCAGTAGTCCTAGAACAAAATGCCAATTTCACATAATACTAGAAAATAAAGTATTATCCCCTAGAAAATTATGATTTAAAAAAAATCAAAAACTCTCACAAAAATTACTCTGTAAATACATTATCTAATAAAGAACTAGACCTCATGTGAAATTGACTTTTCTTTTTTATATGTTAATTACATTGCCATATACTGCTAAATTCTATACACTCTTTAATAATATCAACTTTAACCATTTGTCAATGTACATAAGTGTGTGATGGCCTGATGGTAGCAGACAGACCAGACGCAGCTGCCTAAATGTTCATGGTGGTTGCAGGTTCAAATCCAAGGGCACACCTCTGACTTTTCGGAGTCATGTGTGTATTGATAGTCAATCACCACACACTAAAACAGTGAAGGAAAACATCGTGAGGAAACCTGCATACCATAGTGATTTGTATAAATTTATATGGTATGTAAAAGTCTGCCAACCTGCAATCGGCCAGTGTGGTGCACTATATGGCCTAACCACTCTCAATCGTACTCTCGATTGTAGAGGGGGCCCGTGTCCTGCAGTAGGATGTTTATGGGCTGACACAATATAATACAGTGTACATAAAACATGATCCATTAATTGTTTTTGTTACATTTTCATATCATTTTTGTTCTTATAGATATTTCAAGATGATGTCAGGAAGAATTGGGAATATGCCAATAGCAGCTGAAAATCCTTTAGGTCTGTCATGGCATGATTCTGCATGGATTCCACTACTCAATCCTACAAACATAATGGACTACTTCTCAGAGAGATCAAACCCTTTTTTTGATCGTACTTGTAACAATGAAGTTGTGAAGATGCAGAGACTTAGTATGGATCAATTGCAGTAAGTACACTTAAAATATATATTTACATGAATATTATTATTACATATGGTTTATGTAATTATATTTTAATTTTTCATACTACCATAAAATATTAATTAAATAGCTGATACCATTTATGTGTTTCTAAAATAATGTCAGTATGTAAATGTAAAAAAATATTTTCAGGAATATGACTGGCTTAGAATATATTTTATTACATGTACAAGAACCAATATTGTATGTTATTCGTAAACAACACAGACACAGTCCAACTCAGGCAACTCCACTGGCAGATTATTACATCATTGCTGGTATTGTCTACCAGGCACCTGATTTAGCAAGTGTACTGAATTCCAGACTGGTAAGTACATCACTTTGTTGCTATTGTATATTGACAGATATTACTTATAACTTGTTTGACACTTTTTGTGTAAAAAGTACTACTCAAGTGGGTAGTGTAAAATAACTTCATTTTTTATTTAGCTACCTAGCTGAATGAATGTGTTGGCCTTTATAATATGTTCCCTTAAACTAATAGCTGCCATAACAATCAAAACATATTAACTAACATTTAACCCTAGAGTATTTATAATATGGGCTCATTGGTACTTCAAAAATGTAGATAAAAGTGGTGGTGCCAGACCACCTTTTTCTGCCCTCCTATTGACCTTCGATAGGTTGACCAACATGCATGAATTATTTTAAAAAGAAAAATAAAGGTTATTCAATTCCAGTCAAACTTGTTTCAGACGAATATTAATTAAATTTAATTTCTGTTACCAACGAAATTAGTAGAATTTTGTAGTTAAATAATTTGTTCCATTTTCACTAATATAGCAATTGTACCAAAATTACGAACAAGATCTATGGTTTTGAAGACGCAAATGAAATTCACTATATTTATTTATAAATATTCTAAGCATTTAACATTTAAATTCATCATCACCTTTTGCCATAAATAGGCTTCTCCTAAGGATAATCCTAACTTTTAAAGTATCAACTATGAATGCTTTAATTGACTAATCCTTTTATTTACTAAATTATTTTTTTAGCTTTCAGCTGTTCATCATTTGCAGTGTTCATTTGAAGAAACCATGTCTTACTCTAGGTATCATCCTAGCAAAGGATATTGGTGGGACTTTAAGGCTAATAAACCTGGTATGTTGTCAAACATCTCATATCATTTTTCAAATTGTATTCTTAAAAATTAAAAAAAAATAAAGTAGTAAATCTTGTGGGTAAAGCTTCTTCTTCTTCTTCTTTTTAAAAACATGGCTCCCCCGTAGTTTCGGAGATTTTGCCAATGTCAAGTTTGTTGTTGTTGTGTCGATAACATTTACACGTAGAGAGGCTAAACTAATAGATTATGTTGGATGTCAAAATGCTTTCAAAATAAAAAAAAAAATAACTCCGACCAAATAATTATGAGATTAATTAACAATTTATTAAGAGACAGCCACTTATAGATTAGTAGAAAAGGTGTTAAGTCATTAAATACCATGCAAATAGCTTTAGGGATTGTACTATGTATTATTTTAGGGGAAAAGGATGGAGGATTATAGATACAAGTTATTGAGTTTTATAAATTTGCATAAAATATATATGAAACGAGAAAAAACAAAAGTTAACATATACGATAAGTTTATCGGGCGGGGGACACCGGGCGAGAGAATTTCATATAAGGGGATTAGTATTCTGGGGCATTCTAGAAAAGTATGATCTAGGGTACCATCATCGAGGCCACACTCACACAAAGAATTATTACGAATCCGTAACTTAGTTAGGAATACTGGAGTGCATACATGGCCTAATCGCAAACGAATAATTGTAGAAGTAACTTTTTTATTGATATTTTTAAAAATAAAGAACCACGGCTTCTTCGGTATGGAGGGTTGGATTGAACCATAACGAATACCTTTAACTAATTTGGAAGACTGCCAACTTTCATTCTAGGAGGTCATGAGATTGAACTTGGTGTAGTATAGTAAGTCGCGAGAGAAACAGTCATTGTAAGTTTCCACACCAGTGGGTAAAGCTAAGAGTATTTATAATATAGAGGGAGCCCTGTCATATATTTGCGTTTTCTTGTTCATAATTTTGGTAGTACTGTTGTATTGGTGAAAATTGAAATAATTATTTAACAAAAAAATTCTACAAATTCCATTGGTAGTTGGAATAAAATTTAATTATTATCAGTCTAAATGAGTTTCAGTGGAATTCAATAGAACAAAACTATTTTTTTACACTTTTCTTGATCAAAACCCTGTCAAATGTTACTCAATAGGAGGGCTGAAAATGGTGGCCCGGCACCACCATTTTTATCTATGTTTTTGAAGTACCCACACTCCCTCTATATTATAAATACACTAAGGGGTCAAGTAATAATCAGCTGCCTGGGCAATATGTCGACAATTACTTTCATATAGAATTTTATTATATTGCTTTTAATGCATTTAAATTTTACACATGGCTAATTTCTATATTGGCTAGAAAGCTTTGGTTCTATTTTGTTTTGAGTTTCTAAAACATCAACGTTGCATAAGCAATTCATTTATCAGGTGTGGGCAATTATAATGCAGGACAATCAGCACCAAAGGAAGTTTCAACAGCACCTAAAGAAGAGCCATCAACACTGTTCCAGCGCCAGCGAGTTGACATGTTGTTAGCAGAGCTAATGCGGCAGTTCCCATTGCCAGTTACACAAACAACACCCAATCAGGTGAAACAATTACCTAATGTTTTAAAAACATGGCATCAAATTTCTATGTAGTTTTGAAATCTTGATATGATACAAGAACACTGCAAATTGTCACTATTCATGAATCTAATGTGATGATTTTTCCAGACAAATGGTGTTACAGTGAAGACTGAAAATGCAGAAGGCAAAGCTGGTGACAAATCAGCTCAAGGGGATGTAAACAATATAACTATCAAACAGGAACCAGTAGACCCAACCAGTTCAGACATGACTAATGGATCCATGCAGGGACACAGTGAAATCAAAACTGAGATCAAACAAGAAAACATGAAACCTCCTCCTGAAAAAAAAACAAGGCTTTAAGAAAAATAGTGTATTTTACTTATCTTCTGATTACATTTGGCTATTGTTTGTTATTTTTCAATAATGATAAATTATTCTCCTGTTGAATATTGAACAGATTTGTAACACTATCCTGTGTTGTGCCATTTGTACAAATTTGACAATTAATTGATCTTCTATCTGTGATTCTTGACTCTAAATTGGTACTTTGCTCTCGCATGCTGAAATTAATTCAATCAATGATTACAATATATAGTAGTATGTTACTATCAATAAATACTATGCCTTAGAGTTGCAATTTTATTTCAAAATGTATCAAAACTAAAATTACAAGTTCCACAGTCAAAATTATTTTATTTTAAACAGAGTGTTAAAAATTGTTTAACTCCCAATGAATTTCATATTAGTTGAGATGAAGGTGATGAAAGATAGTTGATTAAAATTTATTTAATTAAAAAATAGCCATGAACACTTTTCGATAGGCAAGTTATCATAGACATGTTTGTTACTCAATAATATTTAATAAAAAAATATGTCAAATCTGGTTATCATCTTATCTGGCTATTATCTTAAGTTATGGGATTCTAAACAGTTGGGAAAAAATAGAAGAAAAATAATCACATTTATAGTTTTTCACAAAACCATGTTCATCACTATAAACATTGCCAAATATATGGAGAAATACATTCTAAAAAATAATTCATTTTAATTTAGATCAAAACTTGTGGGAAAAAAATATTTGTACACTTATTTTCCATCACGAAACAGAGATGTTTATCACAAAATTTTGTCAAAAAACCACTTTATGGCACTTCAAATTACTGTTATGTATTGTCCCTCCTTCGTATGTTATATTTTTCTTTTTGTTATCCAATAATGGCTAAAACCGACATTTCATTGATAGCAGTTTTAGATTCTTAGAGCTTCAGGATTAATACTTTTGATACTGGTTTTTCTGATCATAAGTGGAGCGGGCATCAATGATATTATTTATGAAGGAGTTGTTCATAAAAAATATATTGTAGGAATATTAAGATAATTTAATTAGCAGATGGTGTATATATAAACTTTAAACTTTCTTAAAATACTATAAAAATCGAAAGAAAGTAGAAAACATTACTTCCATATTTATTTTTGAATTATGTTCATCACAATGAACATTTGTTCACGGTGGTCGCGGGTTCAAATCCCAGGGCACACCTCTGACTTTTCGGAGTTATGTGTGTATTGATAGTCAATCACCACGCACTTTAACGGTGAAGGAAAACATCGCGAGGAAACCTGCATACCGTAGTGATTTTAAAAAAATTCTACAGTGTGTAAGTCCGCCAACCCGCACTAGGCCAGCGTGGTGGACTATATGGCCTAACCACTCTCAATCGTACTCTCGATTGTAGAGGAGGCCCGTGCCCTGCAGTGGGTCGTATATGGGCTGATACAATACAATACAATGAACATTATCAAAATAAGAGTTAAACTTACCTGGCATATTTATTTATTCCTAACTGTAATCCAAAACTAAATCCTTGTTCGTATCCTACATCAAAGCTCGACTGAAAAACAGCTCCTTGACCATCTACTGCACCATCTGTATAGCCCAACTGGGAAAAACGAATATCAATGTTACAAACTTACATATTGATATTTATCATTTAAAATTTTGCTGATAATTTTACTTTGTTAACCGGTTCAATAGCACGGGACCAAGACTTGCTTATAATATTGGTTCCTTCCTCTGCCATTATTTATTGATCCTTCGCAATAACAAATGCATAAAATAAATATTTTTTATTATTAGTATGATCATGAATAAAAAATCAAGTCGATTAAATGCAGCATGAAATAATGTATGTTTTAGATTAACAGTTGGGCAAAAGATACCGTCTTACGTCTGTAAAATCGAGTTTTGTTAAAAAAATATTATTATTAAATTCATAAAATGTTGACTCGAATTTCGGAAGAGTTTAAAACGCACAGACTAGACAAAAATATTTTGACATTTAATAAATGAGATTTGTTTTTTTATACCTTTTCCCATTTATTGGGAAGGCAAAGGGTTCTGGTCCATACAGCCTCGTCGTATGTAGTTAACCAATGCATAGATGTACCGTCAAACGGGGCGAGTCGGACCAATTTTCAAGTTCATGCACCAATTTCATAAAGATATTTTGCATTGTTTAGGCTGATTGTGGTATCAAATGTCTTGTCATGTTGGCTACTCATATACCTCATATACATATTAAAAAAAAAAACAATAGCCGGTCTTTCGAATAATTAAAAAAACATTGGAACTGTCTCAATGACGAGGCTGTATGGGCAAGAACCCTTTGCCTTCCCAACAAATGGGAGAAGAATTAAAAAAAAAAAAAAATTGGAACTGTCAAAACAACGTTTTCACATTTTATAGGTTATAATTTAAATAAATATAACATTTGAAGCAACATTATGAAGGGCAAAAAGTTTTTTAGTAAAAGAAAAAAATCCTTCAAGGGTAATACAACCAAAAAGAAGCGGAAGTTAGCGAATGAAAGTGAAGGTATTAATAAGAAGGCCATTTTTAACAGATACAAAAATGTGCAGAAAGTGGAAGAAGAGTTGGAAAAGAAAAAGCAAATGGAGCGAAAGCTTCAAACACAAACAGAGACTTATTCAGAGAGTGAAGAAGAGGAAGACGCTTATGGGCAATTAGTTTCGTGTTTAAGTGGTAGTGTTAAGCGAACTGTAGAAGAAAGTGAAGAATCCGATGGGGACCAAGACGAAAGTGGGGAAGAAGAATTGGAAACGCAAAATTTTGACTCTGGCGGCCGAGAACGCGATGGCAGCGAGGACGTTGACTCCGCTGAGGACAGCGACAGCGAAAGTGATGACAACACTGAGGTAACATTCACTTATTTTTGACTAGGTTCAGTTTAAAATAAAACTAATGTAATCTTGGGGTAAAATATATAAATAGAATCGATTTTGCATTATATTTTAAACCACAGACAATATACTTGATATTATCATAATGAATTTGTAGTCAATCACCCATAATAATGTTCCATTTTAGCTCATTTGTGATTTAAGTAACTATTTTTATTAATTTCTTGAAAATTATGCATTACCTTGTAACAAAAGTGATAACGTATAGTCTGGGACCAAGTCCCTACCACCTTTAATCATTTTTCCCCATCAACTCGTGCCAAATGATTCTAGACCCCGCGCAAATGTCAATTTCATACTACTGAAAGAATAAATTTATATTCAGGTCACTGCTGAGGTTGATGCGCATCAAGATCTAGATGTTGACAATGATCCTTTCACTAAACACCTTGAATATGATGTTTCGGATGAATTGCTTGTGTCTCTAACAAATTCTCCACCATCTGTAGAGTCTGTCAATCTCAATTGGCCAACAGTGAATAACATGACTGTGGTGATACCAAAGCCAGTAGAAACTATGTTGAAAAAGGCAAAACCCAAAATTACAATATTAGAAGAGAAAACATATGCAATGCCTGGCACTGTACCTAATTTATTAAAGCATGTTGATTTTCAACAAATGTGCATAAAACCACAAATACATGGAAATATTGTGTCAGCAAATAAAAGTAATCTTATCAAAAAAGATTTGGAACTGAGTGAAATTTTCACACCTCTACAGAAGGAATTATTTTCCATAATGAATAATTACCAAGATCTGTATTACCCAGAGAGAACATTTAGCAATGCTGAAGAAATTCGATACACATACTGTCTTCATTTAGTCAACCACATGCTCAAGAGTAGAATAAAGATTCTGCACCACAATGCTAAATTAGCAAAGAAAAGTGATTTAACTGAAGAATGTAGAGATCAAGGATTAGTCCGGCCTAAGGTATGATAGTTTTGTATTATCATTTGTATCACTACTATCACTAATTAGTTAGTGATTTAAGGACTTGTGGTAAAAATAGTAAATTTTAATATACCCTAAATGAATTTTATTCAAATATTATATACAGTATTTCTTTTCATGACTAGTTTCTCAAATTTTAGGTTCTTGTGATGGTTCCATTCAAAGATGCTGCTTATAGAGTGGTGAAGACCATTATAGATATATTGGTGCCTAAAGAATCTGGCCAGGTGTTGCATAAGAAGAGATTTGAAGATGAATTTACTGGTGCAGAACTAATTATGCCAAAGAAAAATCCTAAACCTGATGACTATGAATTACTATTTACTGGCAACACAGATGATACTTTTAGAATTGGTATGACACTGACTAAGAAGACCCTCAAGGTATTTAAAAACAAATTATTAACCATTATTGTTGCCTATCAAAGTGCTTGTGTCATAGGGCTAACATATACCTACATAAAAGAAGCACCTGCTGGAGTTTCTTTTTTTAACATGAGAAAAGTTTGTTAAGCTTTCCTCCCAGTGCTTCAATGAGACGACCGCGTGTAATATATACGATGTCACGCGTTCTACCGCGCTCGTATCTCGGAGTTGCTCCTAATGCGAGCGCAGCGCCTACTCAGTGCGCCCGGCCACCCCGGGGATTCTTTTAAGTTGCCTCTTGCGATAGACAAGCGGCGCCGCCGATGTTTATGGTAGCACCGCACTAATTTTACGTGCGTCGGTCCACATGGTCCCCTTGATTTAACAATCCCGTGGTCTAATTAAGCAAGCGGTAATGACACCGATTTTATAAAAGATGTGAATGTATGTTTCGTTTTCCTATACATATACAGGTAGCCGTACAGTACAGTATGAGCTTTCGAATATATACGTGTTTTATAAATAAATATCGCCCACAATTACGGTTAAGGAAAAAAACGGGTTTCGTAAGACAACTAGCACACCTTAAAGTTGTCCATGCGAATGCAAGGAATGTTCCAACCTGCACGCTGATTAAGGCCTCAATCCTTCTGAAGCGTAGTTGAGATCCGTTTCCAAACGTGGGCTAGTGCCTAGTAGGTAATACCTACTAGGTATTATTATTTATTAATATTTACTCTGAATTTGTGCATTTGTTGCAGCTTTATACTGATTTCTATTCATCAGATATCATCGTAGCCTCCCCCTTAGGGCTCAGAATGTTAGTAGGCGCCGAAGGGGAAGAGGATCGTGATTATGATTTCTTAGCGTCTATAGAATTGTTGATTATGGATCAAACAGACGTATTTCTAATGCAAAATTGGGACCATTTGTTACACGTCCTAGATCATTTTCACCTACAACCTAAAAAGACTCATGGAACGGATTTTTCCAGAGTCAGGTCATGGGCTGTCAATGGTTGGGCGAAGTACTACAGGTTAGTTATTTCATTTACATTTAAACGTATTTAAAGCCATGTTACACGATATTAAAATTCAAAATCACTAAAACTACCATTCCACACTATCTTGTTTTATTGCACAAATGAGTAGAAATTGCCCTAAAATCATATTGTAGTCAATTTCATACCATTTATTAAATTTTAATTTTAAGTATTGAAAATTTGACACGGTGCTCGACGCGCTAAATTGTAGTTTGGCACCTTGAACAAATTGCTAAGTATTTTTGTATCTTTTTCAGGCAGACACTAATATTTTCTTCAGTGTTGATACCAGAGATCAAATCTGTATTCAATAAGAAATGTTATAATTACGCTGGTAAGGTTATAATTGCAAACCCCGTCGACATTGGCAGCATTCAGCAGGTCTTGCTTCAAATACCCCAAATGTTCCATAGGTAATTATAGTACATATACTACTTATAACAAAGTTATGTTTTTTCACGTTTGTGATTTTATGTTTATGTTTTCTTACAGGTTCAATGCCTCATCGCCGCTGGAGTCAGTGGAATCTAGATTCGAATATTTTATCAAGGAAGTGTTGCCCAAACAGCGCGATGCTCTGATGAGCCACACACTTATTTTTGTGCCGAGTTACTTCGATTATGTGCGGATACGAAATTATTTCAAGAAA
Organism: Theretra japonica; assembly: GCA_033459515.1. Taxonomy (NCBI): domain Eukaryota; kingdom Metazoa; phylum Arthropoda; class Insecta; order Lepidoptera; family Sphingidae; genus Theretra; species Theretra japonica. Next base: position 5,095,737 of record CM065951.1, on the reverse strand, counting down.
GAAGACATCTCTTTCGTACAAATTTGTGAATACTCAAAAGTAAATAACACCTTATTTAGACCATATTATTTATTTGTACCTGCTCCAATTAAAAACATTTCTTTTTTATAAATTCGCTACTCTTGAATACTATTTTGTATTTTATACATATTTATTTTACCAAGGTTTTAGCGGTACAAATATTAATTCTAATCTGCCTATTTTATGCTTGTATATTTGTTTCAGGACTCCAAAATAGCTCGAGCCAGGGACATGTTTTTTCACACAGAGGCGCATTTTCTGCTTTATTCTGAGAGAGTACATTTTTTCAGAAGATTTCGTATAAAAGGGATTCGTCACATAATATTCTACCAACCGCCGATTTATCCACATTTTTACTCGGAGATGTGTAATTTGATGCAGGTGCGTTTTGTTTGTAAATATGGTAGCCGTGGCCTCGTTTACGTTTTATTTTATGACTTCCTGTGGAATTTGTTTGGCGGTGTGATGAATGATATTTGATTGGTGTCAGGAGGTGAACCAGAACAAGTTGGGCGGCAGCGAGTGCAACATGTCGGTGTCGGTGCTGTACTGCAGGTATGATCTGCTGCAGGTGGCGGCGCTGCTGGGCGCCCAGCGAGTCGCGCGCCTCATGCGCTCGGACAAGCCGGTGCACATGTACGTGACAGGAGAGTGATATCTTTACTCTTGTATTTTTTACTTGTACATAATAAATAATATAATGTTTGAATCATGGTCTTACATTAAATCCCTTAAATCGTTTAATACTGCAATTTATGGCTTTACGATTAGTATACATGTACGGTTAACACCAGATTTAGACGAGCAGATACGAACAAGATTTACTAGCATTTGTATTGTATAAAAGCTCACTGTTATTCCCCATCTACAGGTTTGTTATAAAAATTATATAATAAATAATTTAAAAACATATTTTTTATTTTAGAAATAAAATAAATAATTTCTTAAAATAAAACAATTTTATGTATTTCACATTAAATACACGACAATTTTATAAAGCGGACGCATTTAAGATTTCATTACTCATACAATATTATTACCTACACACATTAAGTACGAATAAATAATATCGTTTGTTTACTTAATAACTAATTGTTACAAAGTCATTAATTACGCCTTTAGGAATAATTTGAGTAATCTCCAATATTTATTTATGGATGAAACTATTTTTTGAGATCAATCGCAACCCTTAAATGTACGGTACTTTAATACGGTCTATTCTAAATATCGATATTAAATACCTGTATGTAATACAATAATAGTACATAATAATTTTAGAAGTGCGAGACCGGCTAATGACATGCTATTTACCTGGGCTTCATACTTGAAATAAGAAAACAAAATTGGCCAATACCTTACTTGCTCCATCGCAAATGACTGCTTGGGCTCTAGTCTCTACTGTTAAATCTGTTTTCATAATTTTAATAAAAAACTGCATTTTTCAAAAAGGGATTTCGAATTGAGCAAGTTCGGCTACGCTCGCTTTTTATTTGGTATTTTCATAACATTATTTATTGGGCAATGCCGTGAACAAAATTGTTGTATAAAATACTCATCAACTTTAGTTGAAACTAATATATTTTAGTGATCAGAGAAAGCTATTGCAATACTATAATAAAATTTTATACGTGACTGTAAAATTCATATCTATGAGGTCAACAAGTGTTCATATGCCAAGTAACTTTATCCGATTTAAATTTATTTCTATTAGGAATCAACTAAATCCAACATTAGCTTCTTATATTCTTGTAATATTTTATATTTTGGTATTTCTATGTATTACGAAGTGGAATTGAATGTTGCCGTGTATACCTGTTTAATATTATTGAAATAACTTAAATAACTTGCACTACCGGCTACGTCGATTAGTAGGTATCTACATTATGTTGTTTCATAAATTTCAGCCTTCAGATATCATTGGCGCCGTATTAAATCTACTTAAACCATGTCTAATCCTATGTACGCATAATATCACATAGAATGCATATGGTAATGTATATGAACGAGTTACACTTTTGGCTGATTCTATACAAATGCTACAATGCGTAGAAAATGTAGTTTATGAATGTATATGGCATTGTCATGTTACAGTATCCGTTTCATTATAGGCGCCAATGTCATTTGAAATGGTATTGGTTTGAGATTCTTGTTTCGTAGAGTCACTATGTACGCTCGGATCGAACGTAGAGTTTGAGTCGAAGATCGAGGTCGGCGTAGTGTTCGTAAATAAATTAGTTTCGTTACTTGTTGAAAGTTCAGCAGTTGGACCATTCATTGAGGTATCGCCTCCTCCTGAAATGAAAAGAAAAACTCGGTATAAGTTGTTAACATTAGTCAATCATCGGAATAATCACTCCACTGTAACGCGCAGCAGTTAAAATCATTAACTCGATTCAACTCGATTTTTTATGGCGCTTGTGATGTAGTACAGGCGCAATTATTTACACTGGTACACACTAACACAAAAATATGTACAGCAAGTCTTCTAAATATTTAGAGAAGCAACAGCAGAAATCCTAGGCTAAATTCTTTAGCTATTTTTAGTGTTTTGTTTAGTTTATGCGGTCTTTAGATTTTTAAAAGGCAGTTTCATAACGTGACGTTTGACGAGATAAATTAGTTGTACTTAGTTAAATAAAATACATATGTTTTTCCACGTAAACATTTTAGTGAGGATCGTTTGTAAAATGGATTTTGCTTTATTTGATTCTTACGCGTTAGTGGGTGTAGACTGTAGCGTACACTCGTCGAGTACGATGCGCAGGTCAAGTGCGCTATTCTGAGCAAGAGGTTGAAATCGGTAGAGATTTATATATGTTGTAAACATGATCAGTGAATTGCTGAGAGCCGGTTATTGTAACTGCTGATACAAACGCCTAAATTTAGCGGTAACTGGAGGCGTCTGTATGTACATCCGAGTTGGTACGGTTCGTATTCACGTTATGCGAATGGTAATACAACAATTACTTGAATTATGTTCATCGATAAAATTTTATTTCTTCGCTGAATTAGAATTATTTTTATATTAGTGTTTGCTATTGGGTTTTGTTGTATTCATTATATTTACCTTCCTTTTAAGCCATAAGGTTCGTATAATACGCTCAGATAGAGATCACATAGGAATTGCCTTAGGTACCTAATTGTTTTGCTTTTTCCCAGTATATCTTACCTGGACATAAACATATTCATTTTAATTACTAATGAATTTCAAAGTGATATTAGAAAGGTTACATTACTCATATTTTATAGGTAAATATAATGACGTGTAGAGTACCTAATAAAAAGCAGTGTTTGTAAAATATCTACTTAGTACTTTTTCTTTAAGGGATTTGTGCTAGTATGAACATTTTATTACGTATTCAAGGTTTATAGTTTTAGATAATTTCATTTGCTATCTGCATTTTGTGGTATTTAATAAGGAGATACAAATTCTTAGAGTTATAAATTATTACAGAATGTATATGAATAGGGCAAATAATGCCAGAAGAATTGCACCGTACACTTGTGACATTTGTAGAATGTGAAACCGAGTGTAGTGGACTAGCCCGTTTTCGCGTCGGGATATGCAAGAGTTTACAAATAAGTATGTGCGTTTTAAACAACAACACACGCTGGTGTTTATAAAATCTGGTACGAAAGTGAAATATCGTGTTATTTGTTCCAAATTAATTGAAAAGCCGGTTCTTTTTAAGCAATTTGACTATATATTAATTATGTTCAAGGTGCGCTTTCTGAAGGATATTGCAAAGATATACCCGTAAACATTTATACAAACAAGTGTGTTGATTGAGAAGCGTGTCAATATGCGTGACCTACCGACATGGGGCATAAAGCATGTGGGCAATGGTGTGGTGCTGATTTGCTGCTCTACTGTGTGTAACACCTTGCGCTGCGCGTACTGCGCGTCCTTGGGCTCCCAGAAGAACACGTAGTACAGGGAGAGCATGATGGCGGCGAGGGACACGCAGAACACGTATATGATGACGGTGAGCACGCGGACGCTTTTCTTGTCGCGCTTCCGCTCGTACAGCGCATCCAGCACCACCTCGTGGCCCGCGGCCGTGCCCAGCCGCACGGAGCCCGCGCACGAGCGCACGCTGCCTGACGTGTAGGACTTGCCCGACATCTCCCTCGACGAGTCCGCCCGGAATGCACCGCGCCACCGACTCCGACTTCAATCCAGGTAAGTGGGACACGCTTATCGATATGCCCCAGTTTTCCCGATGCGCCGAGTCGCGGCACTGGGTCACGCTGCCCGTGTCTGCTGCTTGACACCTTCTGATGCGGACTGCTGTTTCATTATTATGGCGCACGCTTCGGAGTTCATTTGTTTATCCTTTAATTTCACGCTCAGTATACGTGAATCTATTCCAGTTCCTCTGACGTAGCCGTACGATCGCGATTCGTCTGTCACGTATCCGTCCCTGAACTTTCATTGTTTCAGTTAACGAGAGATTACGTCTTCATCAATGTTTCATTGCAAAACAAAATATTGTTTTTTATAAACTAGCACTAGCTTGTAACGTCACTACAATTGTGGCCAAATACTATATACCTACGATTCAATTACGACGCTTGACAGCCCAAGGGCCGATGGTATTTACTATGTGCGGATTTGTGCGATAACAATAAGCAAACGAAGTGAATATAGAAGGAGGGTGCCACGTTGTTGTGACAGCGAGTGAATTGCCGTGAAAGCGTCGCGAGTCGCCGCGCTGCTGCCTAGGGCGGCGGCGCCGACACTCCGCCATGAGGCGCGCGTTGCTCACAAAATCAATAATAGACAACTTGAGATGTATCTCCCTCTATACAGAGTTTATTCCCGTTTCTATAACACGCATGTATGTTTAAATAAGTAATTAGTTTAGTGCTGAATGATTCATTTAAATTCTTTATAAAATCATGTCGAAGTTTCATAATTCAAGATACCTACCTAAGTATGTATCTATTAAATACTTACGTGTAAAAAAGATGTAATGTTCTACATTTAGCTGTATAAGATTTATTGTTATTTTTTGTCCGATATTTCGCTACGCGCACAATATATTTTAAAAATACCTACATTGAATAAATGTATTAGTTTTGTTAGCGATGGACATTATTTAGTATTGTTACAATGTACTACTGTATTAATATATCCAAATAATCTTTATATCTTGATATTGTGTAAAACTCTGCAACGATACTTTGACCTATTAAGGTAATTTCGTATATTTAGAATTCGATTTATCAATGTATTGCCAAATTAAGTAGAACGAACAAATAAATGCTCACGTCCGACACAATTGGGTTAAGCTAATTGGATTGTAGGAAACCTCTCGTGTCCGACATGATAATTTTGTTTTTAGATTGTTTAGCAAGCAAGAATTTAGAGTATTTGTGTATTATAATTTTATACTTGTATATAAGGGAAATAATTGTTTCAAGCGCTGGGAATTTACTTGTGACGAAAAAATCAGAACAGATTTTCTCTATACCTACCATAATGTTTTCTATCCACCATAATAATAATTATATATTTATATCTAAAAGTTACGTAATTAATTTATCGTCGAAATTGGCTATAGATGTGGCAGGTCCTGGAGAAAAATATGGCCTTAGTTTCATCTTTAATACCTAATAAATGAATAAGGTAACGGTAAATTTAATAATATATAATTTGACAGTTGACAAATGTTTATATCTGTACCGTTGAAAAATTGCTTCGTCTCAGGCGTAATCTTTAGATATAGGGACATATTTTTTATTAATCAGGAGGTAAATAAGCAGAATAGACAGGTCACCTGACGACTAGTTTTCATACTCGCCAATGAACATCCACAGCACACGAGGTATGGTCGCAACATAGTCGACCTTAAGGGAAATTGTAGTCTTTATGAATAGAAGCACCACGTAAATCTATACTTTCGCCGTTCAGAAGTATTTTTATTTGATCTCAATCTCTAGCGCTTAATGCAGTGGTAGAATTCAGAAGCTGTATTAATCTTAACAAATTCTCGGGGCTTCGTGGTAAAGACGAAATTAGTGCAAAAGATGTGTCGGGAAATTGTCGGAGAAAAAATTGTCTGTAAAAAGAAGCCTAAATATTGCATACGCCTAATTTATATGTGCATTGTACATAGTGTAATCAAAATAACTAGTGTATTATATGAGTTATGAGTAAAAATGCAGATATAATGTTGTTGATAAGCATGGCAATATAGCTCTACCACATACACGTAAATACTACTGGCTCTACCGCTTATAATTAGATTTAATTTTTGTTCCCTAATGTACGCACTTATTTTATTATTCCTTACAGCTATTACATTTGGTGTTAAGTTAAAGAAAAGGCGTATCAATGGGTAATGATACTAAGTTGTATTAGGTAAATTTGAAATTGAAAAAGAAAAACTATTTTCAACATGTTTGTGGGCAAGCGAACAGGAAATGGTTACGGGGGATAATATTAGACTGAGTCTACAACAACCGCAAAAGAATACAAGTAACAATGTTTAGGCCAATATGAAAACAAAAACTCACTTCACCTGGCAAAAAGTAATAAATAAATAAAATAATCTGTTAACTTACACTTAACAATATTTATTTTAGTTTGATCTTATTTAGTAAATTCTTTTGTATAGAAATATTCTAAAATAACGTCTACTTACTTATTTTGTTATGTAATAATGAGGGCGTGACGTGGGCTGTGAATATTATGTTTTATTTTATGACAAAATAGCTATGTATGTGCCTATACAGAAATAATTTGTACTTAATTCAATTTTATCGACCACCATGGTATCTACAAAATGTTGATACCTTAGTACCTGGGCAAAGTTCTAATTCTTGCCTAAGTATTAAATTAAAATAGCATGTTTGGTGTTTTGTTATATTTTTTAGCTTAGAGAGAAATAGCTATTAAAACATTCATAAAAATCACTCAGAATTATGTAGGTACTAATTGTAAGCTCGAACATTTTACGGTAATTAGATAATTGTCTACACTTGACAAGGTCTAACGAACGATATTTAACATTCATCGCTATACGACTATAAAAAACCTATTAGTTAAGTACTGAATGTATCATGGACCTATTTAATTAATTAAACCATGTTGTAAGTATTGCTTAATGTATATCATTTATATCTCGTGACAATTGACGATGAGCAATTGAAATATAAAAATGGTTATTGTGTTTCGTACATGTCTTTGAAATAGGTCTAGGTATAGTAACTTAACAAAATGTTTAGTGTAAATTGTGTTACTTTACTGTTGATAAGTAGATGTCTTTACTAAAATAATATCTGTTATCAACTACGTTTATTTAAGTAAGAGCAGTTAATTTCTGCACTTTAACACTTTTTTAACTTTCCAATTTTAGTAAAAATAAAATTTTAGTCACAAGGAGAGATTGTTAAACTTACTTTCAACTTTGTGTTCATCAAGACATCTAATTGTAATACCTAATTTTTTTTTCTCCTAATCTAGACATATGTTATACTGTTTAAAGAAAAAAGTAGGCATGTAGTATAAATACAATAAAGATCTTGTAAGAATTTTTAAATAAAAGTACTTTATTACGGATTATATCCCGATTTTGGTTTATTTTAAATGCTAACTTTAAATTTTTGGAAGACTTTCCACCTTTCGTTTACTTGAAGCGGTAGTAATTATAAGAAGATATGTCAAAGAAAAAATAAATACCTTGTATGAAGCTTATTAATATACGTAAGCAAGTGTTGGCTCTTACCGGTAGAATTGAGTCCCGTATATTCGTGTAGGCTTCCGTGTAGGCCATTCAGTTCAGCTCTCTCAGTTCCATTGAGTGGAGGCAGTTCCGGCGACTTCCACACACATACGTAGTATACAGATAGCAGAATCGCCGCCAGGGACACGGACAGTAGGTACGCCAGAACCGTTAGCACCCGAACCACCTTGCTCACCGGCTTCTGCTTGTAGAGGTCTCGTGCGGGCGCGACCACGTCTTCGGATGCGTTCTCATCTTCAGTCGGACCATTCTGACCGCACACTGACATGGTGCTTACGCTACATGCTACATGTTAGACCGGTGTTGAAGTGAAAAAGAATTTAGACGTCCGCGTGTGGCGCGTTTGGCATCCGCGGATGGGTGTAGCGAGTGCCGCGGAGCTTCTACGTATCCCGCGGCCGACGTCCGGCGCGCGGACTCCCGCGCTATTCGCTATACCGATCAACAACATACGTCACAGATTTATGAATACTACGATGGACGAGCACCTATTAATTTTATACCTTCCTGAAGATGCTCACCTCGTTGCGAATGTTCGTGTGTAAACTATATTTAATTCCAATTTGCGGCGGTTGCTTTATTGATTTAGTCTAATTCAAATGAAGTGGAAATTTTATTATACTTTGGTGATTCTTCAAACGATTTAATTCATACTGTTTTTAATACGAAAACCATTTTTTAGAAGCGTGGAATTATAATTTGAAATTTTCGATCAGTTTAATTAGATCAAGGTGCAAGAGTTTTTGACGTAGGCACCTAATAGTAACTTTGTATAATCTACTCTGATATTTATAGGCAACAAAAATACATCAATAGGTAGATATATAATATGTTCAGTTTGCATTTAGGATATTCGCACACAAACTCATATGTTATTTTTTGTTTCCTTACCTGAAAACTTTTGCATTTGTTTTTTTTATTGATTCGTATCGCATGCACCTAATGATAAAGAGAAGAAATAAACAACAATGTTTTAACTTATGATTATTGTGCATGTGGAATATGGATTACGAACATCTTTTTTAATTTTGGTAAACAGAAAGGACTGTGCGAGTAGATTTTAAATTAGTTTATATTTCTAATTGATTGCCTCAGTGGTGCTGTTGTGCTACGGTATGATTACACAGCTGGGGTATCGGGTTCGAATCCCGGGTCGGGCAAAGTGATGTTGGATTTTTCTATTCATTAACAGCCTGGAGTCAGGAATTTATGCCCGATATGGTGATAGGCTCACCCCTACCACATCGTGGGACGGAACATACAGGCTTGATTTTATGTATGTACGTCCTAATTTATATTTGACCATTTTTATGATTTAATTTAATCGCTTATTTAGGGAAAACGATAATATCTTTTTTTACTCCATTTTTATCATACATGTTTTATGTGTTCTAATTCCAAATAATTATGTGCACATAGGTGGATGTATGTACCAGGGATTCATCCATTACGCGTAATTGGCCGAGTATGTTGATGGAGCTACTTATAAGTACATATGTACTCGTATGTAGACACCGCGGCGCTCGTACAGCCCACAGCAATCAATCATGATTTTATATTGGACACGCTTCGATGACAGGAGGTCTCATGTGTCTATTGACTGAATAACCGGCTACTTAATAAAATTAAAGGGATCTTATTACTTATTTACATACACAAATAAGTTCAAACCTACATCCCTCAAGGGGTAGATAGAGCTGTCTCCAGCGCTACACATATCTAGTTAGTAAGCTTATTTCCTTCGCAAGATTTTAGATTCGGCAAAACTATCACCACACCAAGCACACATTGCAGAGTGGCAATTAATAATATTTTTAACACTGAATAACGATTTTTTTATTGTGATGAATGGCGAGACGAACTTGCTATTCACCTGATGGTAAACGATACGATCGCTCATGGACAGCAGCAAAACCAAACAAGACCATGCAATGCAACATTACAAAGCAATGATTGGCATTCCACTGCGCTTGCCATACTAAGACGTTAAGATAATATGTTAAGTCTAAGATACATATGTTAAGTCTAAATGTCTCCTTAAAACCGAAACACAACAATTTAGATTGCTTTACCTTTGAATCGGAGCCTAGACCTCACGTTCACAGCCTATACTGTACTATACTGTACATTCGTGCTGCCACTATACTAATGAAGCAATTATCATTTTGTGCCCTCTCTTAAATAAAAATAATCATATAAAAATATTTATGCGAAATTTGTTTATTGTAAGAATTGTTTTTAATAATAATTTAAGTAATTTCCAAATCCAAGGTATAATAATCAAGTGTCATTATCATCTTCATCATATCAGCCCACATTTATCCACAACTGGACATAGGCCTCTTCTCTGTTACACCACTTCTCCCTGTCCTGTGCTAGTCTCATCCACGAGTAGTCAGTTGTATTAAAACGGTTTAATTGCAAACTTCAATTTTCGGTTATAGGCTGGCCTACGAGACAGGAGACATATTACGTGAAATAAATGAATTACTTCGTGAAATTCTTTAGAGATTGTGTAGGTAGAGTCAGCGTAGGGGTATGACGAGGTTGAGAAGTGAGGCGGCACCGCGGGCTTAGTTTCAATACCATCCTGACATTGAATGACAGAGAAGGGCATAGCAGGGAGCGTAGACATCTCCTCCAGCGGTGCCTTTAGTGCTTAAAAGGCAGGTTATGGTGAATGTTGTGGGAATAAATAGTAATGTAATGAAACTTTCCAATTAGTTTCGACCACCGTCCTCCCACGATAGAATTCTATGAATTGTGAATACTTCTGGGAAATGGAGAGGCTAACCTATAGTAATATGAGCTTTTTAGTTATGATCCTGTAGAATCGAATTGAATTGTCAATTTAATTAATGTTATTAAGTAAATGACAAAGAATTCTTAGTGATTACTATTGAGTGAGTTCTATTCGACTACCTTGTTTTGATATTGTTATTGTTTGTGGAAACAACTATTACTACGCCGCGACAGCTCTGACAGCTTGTAAGTGTGGCATTGTTGTTAACGACATACCTACGACAGTTGTTTCTTATAATTTTAGTTCCATATCTTATTAGATAGCATAATATTATTTTATAGAGTTATACCTAAATGTAAGTATTCGTAATCACATTGCGATTTTTTTAAAATTTAAATCTAACGAAGATAATCTTATCATTAAATAATATTAAAAATAAAAAGAGAACAAACATTCGCATGAATTACCTAACAACCAAGTTTTATCAAATAACAGTATTTCCGTACGTACGTACGTCAAGGGCCCGGCTGTTACTCTCATTTCCATTCGAAAGAAATACAAGTCACGAGGGTGGCTCTCTAGTCTACCATCCCTGAACGAAACGCACTAAACAATATCAAGGTAACATCAACCCACGTCCGACTACGAAAAGTTAACAGTAGTGCCAATTTTGAGCCGTCTTTTGCAACTCTTGGTAGAGTTTTACCGAACGGTCAAGCCCAAAATTACCGATCCCTGTTTCGTACTGAGGACAAGACATTTCGTAAGTAGGATTTCCAGTACAGTGTACTATTAATAAATTATTTTATATTATGTAAACATTTACTTTTTATTTGATTAAAATGCACCACAGAGCGAACTTTAGTAAGAAATAATGTAAGCAAGGTGTAAGGTAATTTTGAATTTAAAATATCAAGAAAAATATTTTATTAATTAGGTACGTATACGAAATTAGGTATTCAGAATTCGGTAGCAAATCAAGCAATATATTAAAACAAATATACATATGTAGGTACAGGTTTTTGATGAATAAGGCGAAGTGCGAAATTTAAATCTTGGCACTTCTGTTTGCCAATCGTTGCTTTAGGACTCTCCGTAAAATTTTCCCCGACGGGCTTTTCGGGATTTCGTTTATAAAAATGACTCTACCACGCAAGCGAGACACTGGCGACAGCTAAAACGAACATTTCAATAACTTATTTAAATAATTATTATTAGTTAATGTAGGTAGGAAGTTAGACATTTTAAAAAATTCCCTCGTGTAAGAAAAAAAGGTACCTACATAAATTAACTGTTAATTATTACTTATTTATTGTACTATAGTGTTATCAATTAGCTTCATGAGAAATATAGGGAAGAAAGCTGCAGCAATATCTTACTTTCTGTTCAGAAAAGGTTAATATGTCTTGTTCAGTGAGCTCGATGTTGGGTTTTGGAACTACAAAGGCAGTGGGTAATTCTCCGACGTCATCGTCGGGCGACCCTACCACGCCACAATCAGCCACGCCAATTTGCTGCAATAATATGTTCTCTATAGCTGCTGGCGCCACCTGTAACATAAACAAGACATAAGTATTGTCATGATGTGCACTGTGCACATGGGTCTCGTTATATCAGTAAAGCTACATCAGCTTAATTGAAAGTTTTATATTAACGTTGTTTGAAATCAGGGTCGTCACTTATTGAGGTACCCGCAAAGGAAACATTACTTTAGATCAGTGGTTCCCAAAGTAGACTTTGCTCCGACCCGCCTAAAAAAACCTGCCAAATTCGCGACTCACCTTTTGGCCGTAAAAGGTTAATAAAAATATTGGTGGAACAGCATTTTTTGCCTTTATACGTATTTAGTTTCAATGCTGATCATAGCCGAAACTTTGGCCTCACATATGTATGAGGTACTGAATGGGAAAAGGGTTCTACTCTAACTCTATTCAGGACCCTTTTAATATTCGCTCGACCAGGACAGTGTCCCTACCTCACGAAAAACTGACGTGAAGTAAAAGCTGTGCTTGTATTGAAATTATTAATCTGGTATTCAGGAGCACCTGATTTCCTTTATACTTGATGAGTTCTTTTAAACGATCGATTATATAAAAACTGCCATCAGAATCATAGTATCCGACGTCGCCCGTTTTGATATAACCTTCGTCGTCCATAATATCTTGGGTTGCTACTTCGTTATCGGCGTATCCTTTCATAATTATAGGCCCTTTAACGCAAATCTCGCCTTCCATATTGGCGCTTAATTTTTCACGTGTTTCTGTATGGACTACCTGCAATAAAATTATGAAAATCTCCTGTTATAAGCAAACACCGGCTATCAAGCATACCAAAACCAAAATATTATTTTAACACAGTTTTCGATACAAATATATTTAGAAACAACATGAACATACAGAAAAAAATAGATTCCGACGAATTGAGAACCTCCTCCTTCTTTTTGAAGTCGGTTAAAAAGAGGAAATGTAGCGTCGCTCTTTATTTAGCATAACTAGAGTACTGACTGGGCTACCGGCCAATTTAAGCTATCTGATTAGTGACACTACTACATCCTGTTGAAGTCATCATTGTAAAGTTCGATATACCGGTTGCTTAAGAATGCCGACTCAAAAGATATCTCCATCTCTATAGAATCAGTTGCGTTTACCTTGACTTTTACGCCTGGTAGGGGGTAACCGCAGCTTCCTGGCTTACTTACGCTCTCCAGATCATCGTAGTTTTTTATTGCTCCCAAAGTAAGTTCTGTCATTCCGTATCCTTGAAGTATTCCATTGCAGTTTGGTAAACTACAAATAAGAACGATTTTAACAAACTCTGCGTCATAAACAGATTTTATACACCTGGCTAATCATGTCTGTATTATAATATAGAGCAAACTTGCGTGGTGAACGGCGGTGAAGGGTATTTGTAAAGCCATATTCCTCTTTTTAATTATTATAATTATTATCAGAACTCTCATGGTTTGTAGACTTCGTTTTACATTAAATCGGAAATAATTAATTTAAATACAATATAAAGGAAATCTTAACCAAAATACAAATGGTTTTTACCGTTTTAGAACACCACAAATGGTTTCTGTGCTTAGAGGAGCTGCGGCGCAGAAAAACCTTTTGACTGAACTTAAGTCATAATTTGTTACTATTGACGATTTTGATAAAAATACTGCTATCGGAGGAACTGTCATCAGTACATCGGACTGTAACAAATACATTAAGAGGTTTAGTATTTGAGGATTTGCACATGACAAAAAAAAACAGAATATTACATTTCGTTACCTTGTACTCCTGAATAGCACTTAGATATTGTTGACTGTCATACCTTGGCAAGTAAATGATTAATTTATTGGAAGTCAAAAAGTGTATAGTTACTATTAAACCATATGCATGCGACCATGGGATCGAAATTAAAACTCTCCAACAAGATTCAAAAGTGTCTCCGTTACTGGAAAATATAAAATAATTATGTTATAATAGGTAAAAAATCATACCAACTCCCTAAGCTTTAGTTTTGTTCATTACTTCACTTAGTCAGCTCAGCTAAGTATTTTCTATTTGAAATTTCCATAGAAAATCCTACAAGAAAAATTGAATTACGTGTTCGTATCTACAACGTGCAAAAATTGTATTAATGCCGCAACATTGTGCAGTTTGTTTGCACACAGATGACAGACACGCAATCCTCTCAGACCGAACTCCCGTGAATTAATATTTACCTCACCGAACAAAACCCAACAAAAATTTTTTTCGACTATTTAGCAGGAAACCCCTTACATTAGGATATCGATTGTTGATAGTCAGGTTTACTAACTTTTTTTGCCAGAGATAGTTTAAGTGGTGTCGCATAATTAAATCGGTAGGCGGAAAATAGTCGTAATTGGCCAGTTGGAACGTATCATGAAAACATTTATTATAGAGTAAAATGTAATCATTTTGCCATTACTTGTGCCCTCAAAAGAAGAAACTTACTCAAAGCAAGCGATTGCGTATAATACGTTAAGGTGTGTAAGCATAACTGCTTTGGACAAGCCTGTGGTCCCTGAGGAGTACATAAGGAACAGTGTGTCAGTCCTGCCTTCTACGTCTGCCGCTTCGAACTCCCAAATATCAGCGTCTACCAGCAGTCTGCTGTATGGAATGATTTCTTTTTCAGTAGGCGTTCCATTCAGCTGGATTATGGTTTTAAGAAATGGTGTGGATTTTAAAATTTCTATGTTATTTTCTATAGTTGCTTTGGAGCATACAATCATCGTCGGATTACTAATGCTCAATGCATGTTTCATTTCATCTGAAAGTTGGAAACAGTTAGTTTTCTAACTATTGTAGTTATTTAAACGGGACCGGCGAAACCTATATTCCAGTTATAAACATATTTTCAATAATCAAAGGCATAATATTACTAACAAATATTTGGAAGATTAGGTAGCGAATCATCTAATTTATGGTCTCATAACCAAACCGCCTCAAACTAATTAGGTATATTAAAACTAATCGACTTCGAAAAACAATGCCACTTCAAAAACGTTTATTGAACCCTGAATGTACTTTAAAATCGGGCGGGCCCAAATTACTGTAACAATACGCTGACTGCGTGTAGAACGGACACGCTCGTCTCCTTGGGGTCGCTGAGTGCTCTTGGAACGCGGCGCGCGTTTAAATTAATTAGATAATAATGAGTACTTTGGATCTCACCATTTGTATAAAGAGCACTGATAGTGGAAACAGTACTACCACAGCACACCGCTCCAAGGATAGTCGCCATGTATTCATTTCGATTCTCGCTGCAGATCGCAATTATATCTCCTCGTTGTAAGCCTAATTTCTTCAACCCCGTTGCAACGCGGACTATGTCTTGTAACAATTGTTTAAACGTCATTTTATTTCCAGTGCCATAATCAATCTTGAAATAAAATATTATTTAAGATTATTATTTAAAAAAAAACCTTTTTTACTCTGTTTATTGTTACTATTTTGGTTTTTTTACTATTGCTTTGTTTTCTATAAATATAAAAAGATGAATAGATCATTATTGATTTTAAACAACAAACTTTTTACTTTAACAAATTACTTTCTGATTAGGTATAGTTCTTAGTTATTTGTAAAGTCAATATTATAAGTACATACTTATTTAAATACAATATTTTACACGCGCTACTTAAAAAATCGGTTTGCAAATAAGAAGGTATTTCAGAATTCGGTGGGAAATACTTACTAGACAATCCTTGTCAGATTTGCAGTTTTGTCTTAATTTGTCAATAACATATTGCCCAAAGGAGATATGCGCAGGAATATTCGAGGATATTCCTCCTGTTACCACATTATTAACTATCATATTGCACACTTTCGTAAAATATGTTCTGTAACTATGAACTTAACTTCAAGAATAATTTCACTTGTGAAGTGTGGGTAAACTGTACTCGCTGTGTACCTATTGCTTTGAACACTACAATATTTATGGCATAGTAAATAGTACCTAAGTACACCGAGACCACTTCGGTGGCGTAGTTGACCTACAGTATGATTACAAAACTGAGGTCTCGGGTTTTTTTGATAAGTTAAAGCTGAGATAAGCTGGTAGTAATCTACGTAGACGATATGTGTGTGTGGTGGCGTGTTTAGAATAATGTAACTAAATTAAATTTAAATGAAAAAATAAAATAACACTTTGTATGCCCTGTTGTAACATAATATATATTATTTTAAAGGTTCAGAATAATACAAATGCTATCCTTTGACTTCTGGAAATGGACAATGGCATTGTTTTATTGTCATTGTAACAGCGAGATCAGATTTGTTTAAAAATTGGATTACGGTGGAGTACCACTGCTAGAACTCTTGCAAGCCACAAAGGACTCTAGAAGACTGATTATTTTTATGAGAGTTTTTTTTAAGTACCTAGTGCATGGCTTAGCATTTTAAAGTAATGTTTTTTTTAAATGTGTAAAAGATTGTTCATTCATGGTTACAAGTTGCAAGGGTATATGGACTGCGATGTCGTTAGTGGTCGCCCATGTCGCCCACGCCCTTTACCGCTGACCGCTTAATAGTATCATAAGCGTTGTCATCGCATATCACTCAAAGATTTTCAGTGTTCCTCTAGTGAATTATCTACAAGCTACTTTGTAAATTACTAACTTAATTTTAAGTGACAATTAATCTTAGTGTGTTTTTTTGTTATTGCAATAGTAATGAAAAGTTAATGTGCTGCACTGACTTTATTTGACAACACTTTTGCGCGATGAATTATGCATTGTCTGACTCTTTGTTAACTTATTTGCATTCATTTTTATATAATATTAATTAATAACAGTTAGGTCGCGTTTTAAGTTTTTTTTATACTAGTTCAGCAAAATGTACCTACCTAGGTACACTAACGCACGGATAGAAAGAGAATAGAGACTGCCAGTTTTCTTCTATAGCGTCCTTATACTTGGGTGGCACGATCATTACAGACCATAATATAACTAGATATATAGCTATGCCAGATAATAAGCAGAATGAAGTACTTGAACCGGCAAACATGTTTTACAGCATATGAGTGCATCAAAAATATGAGTTGGCAAACCTTTTGGTTTAGATGATAGTGTCTTACCAGCCCTAGTAAGGATTCGAAATTTAGCACGTTTGGGTCTGTAGGCACAGAGAGGAGAGAAGGAGAATAGAAAAGAGAAGGGCGACTAGTCTAGAAGTAGCAAGTTCTGGTTGGACGCTACGATTTCAACCTTTATAATGCGGATAACCTAAATTATTTTAAGGTATACAGTAAATATTTGTCAGATCCGTCCCTAGGGTGCGTTAACTATTATTCGGTTCTGATTCTGCGTTCCGTGGCAAGACACTTGCTAACTAGAAGCGAAGTGATTAGGTACAATTTATCTACGAATTATTAATAATAATGTTAACAAAACATATAATTTTAGACCGATTTCCATACAGTAGTATGGAAATGTAATCAATTCTCTGCGATTATGTTTACGGCAAGCATGTACAGAAATATAATCGTAAACCAATGTATTACGTGCCCGTATAAAAGCAGCTCCGGCCGATTTTATAGTTTCAAATTCATTCAATTCGTTTATTCGTTAAAAAGAGATTAAAAATGAATATGAAAGTCGTATAATTTATAAAATAATAATGTTTTAAGGGCTTGTATAGAAGGCGCTTAGCCACATTTGTGAAAAGCCAGCAATAGACTGTGTAAAACAAATTCAAAAACCATATCTAAATAGGTAATTTTCTGTTGAGATTATTATTCAGAATAGGTCATTTTGCAAAGTGGATTGGGGTGGATCAATACGTCTCTTGGGATGGAGACTAGTGTTCAATAACGATCATGGAACACGTTTTACCGTCCGCTACCTTCGACGAAACGGTATTTTTGTGTAGATTGTTATATTGCTTTAGGGAAAACTCAGGAGTTGGCATTCAAAAACATTTGCTTCTGGTTTTGAGTGTTGTGGAGGCAAAGTTCATGTAGTTACTAGTTACTAATACACCCAGGCGACCTTGTATATGCGGGATCCTTTTTGAGAAGATTACACAGATTCTTTACTGAGTGCTTCTTTTATTTCTATTTATCTTTATAAGAACTCCGATCAAAATGTTATTTTTTTGCTACTATGTCGATACTTGCTACGCAAAAATGTATTATCATGTATAATAATACTATTATCATGTATCATAATATACAGATATAAACTATAGGCTATAAACCAAATTGTAAAGAACCATAAATTAAATTAAGAACTGTTTATAATATAAACGATAATGAATCTAGCCTTTAAACATTTCAAGGCTAGACTCATGTGTGAAACCTTACTTTTGCCTGTGTTAAAAAACAGATCACCTGCCAGATGGTTGGATGACATCGTGGAGTCGCAGGAAAGCGCTGGACTCACTTGGCACAGGACAGAAAAATGTCGCGTACAAATGACGAGGCTGGTTTGACGTGGGCTGATATATAGGATAGAAATAATAGACATAGATATTTATTTCATAGACGAATTATGCGTGTATTTGGCTGCTCATGTCCAAAAATTGCTGTTTTTTTTAAGTTTTAGAGCCTTGTAATTCCTTATAGCCTTATGATGAAATGTGCCATTTATGTACTTTCGGTATGATAAATCTTGACGTTGCAAACGATTGAAATTAATATGTGTTTATCTTTGAAATTTTCTAAATTCTAGTACTTACAACATGAAACGTCACTGCATCGAATCACCACTAAGTATTTGTTTCGCGTATTCTCAATATATTGTTAATATTCTTTGTGTATAATAATTTTATGCAATAATTATATATGTGCAATAATTCTCATATTAAATACCTATATGAACTGTACTTTGTAAATAATACGTAACAATATTATTACATTATTATTGCTACAATTTCTAAAAAGGTAGGGGAACGGAAATACGCTCGTATTTCCATTCCCCTACCGTTCTAAGGCACAGCGCATCGACATGCCGTGCTATCATATCAAGGTCGACACGTATGTGCCATTAGTGGGCATACTGCTAACCCTTCGAGGAGACAAGTAGGCCTTTAATCTGTCTTGACCTCATATGAATGTACCATCTCGCCCGGACGGACAGTATGATAGCCGGGTTCCAATAATTTTCAATCTTGCCCTTACCAGCTGGAAATAAAGGAGGACGTTCTTCCCTCAACGCATATACCACGTTGTTGTAGTTCAGAGATGTCTGTGGTTACGTCCATATTGACGACTCTTGCCATTTAAAAGTAATTTTTATTGAAATCGTAACTTTAATTGATATCAGACGGCTTAGAATATTTGTTCCATGTTTACTTATGCATTATTAATGTCAGTTGAATCCATACGTACACATATTATGAAATAAGATTTCAGAAACGAAAAAAATACTGTTGTTTAGAGAGTTCAGTTAACTTAAATTATCTTCATCACGAATCATGTTTATCAAACTGTTAAGTTCACAAAGAAAGTTATGATATTTATCTTCAGATTGTAGGTGATGGGCATTAGAAAGAGGAAAAAATTCAATTCATTTTATTCACAGTTCAAAGATTGATATAAAGGTTTTTTTTAATCCGCAGATTTTTTAAAAGACGCGGAGTTGACTATCTATCTATATAGAGGTAATTATGTCTGACTTAAACATAGCATGAAGTTCAGCTACCAGCTGCGGACACCATTAACTGATCTTATTCGTATGTAAATAAATATATTTTGAAAATATACGTAATTTAAAGTAATAATTACCTACAAAGATTTGGATTTAATTATTTCGAATAAACTTAATAGCTTAAATGGGTACTTATATCTACGGGAACAAGTATTCTAACACCCCTTATTCAACACTTTTTCAAGTTTTTGCTTCAGCTCTCGTCGTAATATTTTTCCGGATCCATTTCTTGGGATCTTATCCACGAAAATAATTCCACCTCTCAGCCGTGAGATTGGCGATAGCTGCAAAAAATAATAAGTTATCATAAAACGGATTATCAAGCAGGTTTTTCGTTTATTTATTTTAATTCCGTAGAGTATTCTAAGCGTCGAAAAATATTACTACAATAACAAAAGGTCAAAAATTTTATGTATAATAATAGGACAGCTTAATACATATAAAATTAAGTAGGCACAACCCGTTTTGAATAGTAAATTTCGAGGCTTGTATGTTTGACTTACTTTAATAATTCAGTTTTACACATGTACATATGTAATTACGGGGATATATCACATATTTTAAATTATTATAGTATTAAATAATGAATTAAAACAAGGTGCTACTTAATGTGTATTAATTTATTTTCCCTCATTATATAAGTACTCGTTGGTACAAACCGTATGACAAAAAAATATTTGTCTACACTTTATTGCACACACAAAAAGTAATAAAAATAAACGAAAATCATATACATAAAAAGTACAATTGGCAGTCTTATCGCTCAAAGGCAATGTCTTATGGACAACCATGGGATGGATTTAAGTAAAGAATTAACGGCAGGGCAGTTTCAAATGTAACAATTAACAATAAAATAAACTAAATAAGAATAAGCATAAATACATACAACCATACATACAAACTACATACATACATATATAAATGTATAAAATATTTGAGTATGCAAATTCTTCAGACTTTATTGAAACTGTAATGCATTTATTGATCGTAAGGTAAGTAATAAAATAATTAGCTTTAAAAATAAGCAGATTTAAAAAAGTTATGACTTCAACATTATTGTTTTTATCAAAAGAGCTTAACCGTAGAAAGATCCCCTACCTGTTAGTTTGAATATAAAAAGCTAGGCAAGTGTTAACTGACCCGTTCCTCTGTAAATGCTAAGAGCTGAGCCGCGGTGAGTTGAGCGTCAGTCTTGAGCACGACGAAGGCAGTGGGCAGCTCGCCTGCCAGCTCATCTGGAGTGCCGACCACGCCGCATTCAGCCACTCCACTATGCTGCAGAATTACACTTTCCACTGTTGCCGGCGCCACCTAATTATAGCAATTCAATTTGATAAAAATACATCTCGGCAACCGAGGCATGCAGTAAATCTGACGCCACAGGCAAATATTGGGTCGTATAAATCCAAATGCTCGCATGACCTAAAGTGAAGCGTAGATTATATGTATAGATAGGTAACTTTGCTGGTGGTAGGATATCTTTATCCCCCACTTGTACCGCTACCGTACATTAGGGGTTAAGAACACGTCGTAGTGATTCATGGAAATGAGTAGCGCTGTGGTTTCACCTTTGTATGTTTGAATATCAACCCAGCATATGACGACCGGTGAACGATAGCCATCTGGCGTCGATGAGTACTCTATATGGACTGCACTGCGTCTACCATCAATTGTATTGTAGTTGGTTACTTTGTCGCACCGCTATAAAACATTACTAGCAATTTTTTTTTGTCCTAGCACGGCATAATGACTGCACTGCACTTGATGTTAAGCGCAAATGCCGTCCAGACAGAGTATCGAAAAGCATCAAACGGCGGTCCCATGCCACCCGATACAATTATGCCGGCCTACTGAGATGCTTCTTCACACTACGGCGGAAGGACGCAGGATTATAGGAAGGAGGGAACACGTGTGACGGCAAACAATTCCACAGCTTGACGATGCGGCACAAAAAAGAATATGCGAACCGAAATGTATAATCCTAATTAAATTATCTAACCTACACAGTATTTTATACATAAAGTATCAATATTCAGATAGAATAAATAAGTTGCAGCAGTATATGTACATTGTTACATACAGGGAAAATAATTATAACGTATAACTAATCCAAAGGCTGTTAGCTATTATACGTGTAATCGTGTTTATGAGTAACTCTTTAATACATGCCAATTGCGGAAAAGTTGGGATGCAATGAAGGTATCAAGGTACGTAGGTATAAGTATATACATATTATATCAAATAAATTTGGTCTACGCATCCGGTATCGCTTTCGATGTCAAAACGAAAAGTATTACCTGGTGTCCCTTATACTTGATAAGTTCTTTTATTCTGTCAACTATGAAGAAATATCCGTCGTCATCATAATATCCGATGTCTCCAGTTTTTAGATACCCTTCATCATCTATAATGTCTCGAGTCGCTGCCTCGTTATTTAAATAGCCCTTCATGATAGTGGGGCCTTTCAAACATATTTCGCCTTTTTCATTCTTTCCGACATTTCTCCCAGTTTCCACATCCACTACCTAAATTACATTTGAGTGTTACATTGAATTCGTGCGACACTTTCAGTTACATAAAATGTTTAAAAAACTAAACTTGCTGAAATAGTTTTCTCGCAACATTTATGCGAAGCCGGTAAATCATTTTTATTCAACGTGTTAAAAAAGTTAATTCTGGAATTAATTACACGGTTAGGATCAATGTGTAGGTAAATTATTAAAATTCAGACAAATAACTGTGGTACATATTCATTCGCCGGATTTAGTCGAGACTTTATCTTCACAGAAAAAAACTATCGTTTTATACCTTCTTAGCCAATAGATCGATCCGTACTCGTAAGTTTAAGTACTAAAAATATAATATAACATGGTTTAGTACCTTAACTTTTACTCCTGGTGACGGATATCCGCAACCTCCTGGTTTTTGAATACACTTTGAGTTATCCAAGTCCTTTATTACTGTTAAAGTAGTTTCCGTCATCCCATACCCTTGTAATATTCCTCTACAGTTTGGTAAGCTGTAAATATTTTTTAAATATTTAACTCATAATTAGAGACTGGATTATATACATTTGCATATGCATATTTGCATATTGACCCCATTTGCCGCGATAATTGCATATCTTGCCTAAAATCTAATGTTTATGCATATTTTCGCCATATTTACTACTTTGCTATTGGGTTTTTAGCACAAGAAAGGAAATATTCTCCTTCGTAATATATACAATTTGCTACTATGGATTTATCCATAGTTTAACAGCCACATATTCCAATTAAAGTGAATAACATCAACATTTGTGATATACATGTAAAGTTGTTTCGTCACTTATTGACACTTTGTTTAAAATATATTTAATGGTACCATAAACAGGCAGTGTTAAAATCGTTTTTGCGTTTGTTTATGTTTTACATTGTCGTGTTTTGAATACAGTATAGGATTAAGGATATAGTAATAACTACATTTAAGTAACTATTTATTTTTAGGGAGGTAGTTGAGGGTGAAATTTACCCCAATAAAAAAAGTTATAAATTTTATCGCTCTTATAAATTTAAAGCGGCTGCATATATTTTCTAATCTATTTCATTTCGAATTAATAATATTGTAAATCAATATAAAATTACTACCTTTTTAGGGCGAGTTCTGTAGTTTCTGCGCTTAACGGAGCTGCTGCGCACCACACTAACTTCACGGACGATAAGTCGTAATTAGCCACTAACGGCGACTTGGCTAGGAAAACTATTATCGGTGGAACAGAAATGAGCACTTCTACCTAAAACATTAAATTCATTAAAAGTAATTATTATTATAGCGGTGCGTCGTGGCCTGTTGCTAATGAACGAGACGTGGCTCCTGAAGTCACGTGTGTAGGTATTGATAGTCCATCACCACTAACTTTGATGGTGATGGAAAACATCGTGAGGAAACCTACATACAATAGACATCCTAATATGATATTCTATGGTATGTGAATTATCGCCAACCCTCAGTCGACTTTCAGTTGTATAAAAGTCCAATGTTGAGCAATGAGTGATATAAGGGTCTGACACAGGACTGTCTGATCTAGGAATGTTTGATCTACTAAATGTCCAAGTAGGTATCGATGATAATGTAAACAAGACATCGGACGCGCTGGTTCAGTGTTTCTTTGTGAATTGGATTTACTGATCCACTAATATGGTTTTTTGCATTAAACAAACCATTTTCAAAAACTCTTGAAAATATTATGAAATTTCGGTGTATTTGCAACTTTCGGACTGAACCAGATTATAAATCTAAATTGACTACATGATTTTTAAATTACAACAATTCTTCAAGGTAGATGTTAAATTTCGTAACAATTTGTCAAGTTTTAGACAAATACCAAACAAGAATAACTGGTTACATTGAATTTAAAATCTTTACCAACCTTATGCTCCTGTATAGCGTTCAAGTATTTTTTTGTATTAAATTCCGAGAAATAAACTATAACTTTATTGCTCGCTATGAACTCGATGGTAGTCAACAAGCCGTATACGTGGTACCATGGCGCCACCGTCAGGACTCTTGAATATGGCTCCCTTGAAGGACCGCTGTCAAACCAGAAACATTTTTATTTCACCTATTAATTTCGAATGACTACTCAGGTAGAAGACTGACGTACTTGAAAATTTTTACTCCATTAAGAACATTGCTGTGCGTCAGCATTACTCCTTTGGGTAATCCAGTAGTTCCCGATGAGTACATAATGAACGCTAAGTCTGTTTCGGCCTGAACCTCTTCCGGCGTGTAATCTGCCACATTTGTATGTATCATCACATCTTTGTATAGAATTAAGTCATCGTCCAGTAGTTCCCCATTTAATTGAACGATTTGTTTAACGTCTGGTAAAGACTTAAAAGTGTCCAAATGTCGTTTAAGAATGGCTTCGGAGCACATTACTATTTTTGGTTGCGATATGCTTAAAACGTTAGTTATTTCATCTGTAACAATAAAATAAAAACAATTATGTCATACAAACTCATCATGCGTGTTTATGCAGCGCAAACATTTAGATATCTAAATTGACTCCGAATAAGGTTAATCGTAATGGTGTGACGCGTTAAAATTCCGACAGTTTTTTTATATTCATTTAAAATTTAAACTATTCAAATATAACACTTCGTGGAATAATTTTCGATTCCCATGACACACTTTTACTGGTTTGGAAACTTTTTGATGTACCCTAGGATTTTTTTATACTTTGTCAAAAGAAATATCCACAGACATATAATATACTAGCGGCCCGGCCCAGCTTCGCCTGGGTGCTAAGATGTTTAGACTCCACTCCACACCAGAAATATCTTATTCCCGTTCAAACTTTTGTATTCCTGAACTCAACCTAAGTACCTACTATCCCTTTTCCTATCGTATCCCATCCCATCTCATCTGGCTCCTTTTCTTTCTGTTACATCCCGTCCCATTATTTCCCATCGAATGCAATCCGGATCCGACCGGTTTCATCGCGTTCGTCCCACTTTATCCCATTTCATCCCTTAATGCCTAAATAGGCAAGTTGTAAATTTTTTGTAATTGCTTTTATTTTGTAGATAGGCCTTATATAAACACGAAAATACGACGAATATCATTTAAAAAATACGCAAACACAAATACTTTGCAAAATTCCTGCTAAAACTTTCCGCTCAGCCAAAATTCTGACTACGAAATTGATTTATTAAAGTATAAAGAACTACTTATTTTAAATTTAATTAATTTTATAGCGTCAACAACACGTGGTAATTATACTGTTAAAATGTAGCTTATATGACACGTTCGTAGATTTACCATAGCAGCGCCATCTATTGATTACTTACTCAACCCAGTCGAAAGGTATCGACATCTGTTAGAATCATTTGGAGTTAACAGATGATTGTGACTGTCAAATAATAACAGACAAATAATTAGCAATAAATTAAAATTGCGACTATAATTTGAGATTTAAACTATCCTATCTCTCAAGTTGGATCGAACTGCACATGGTGTGCAAATTTTATTATAATCGGTTAAGTAGTTTAGGAGTCCATTGAGGACAAACATTGTGACACGAGATTTATATATATTAGATAGGAGCAGACTAAACATATCGCATAAATTTGCGTGACAAAATGCACACAGATAAAGAGGTGACACACAGATACGCTACCATGGGCCTTACTTCGGAGATGCCCCTTATAAGCTACTAGCAAATAACGGCCAATTTTATCAGGAAAAGCTAAATTAAGCCACGCATCACACAGATTTTTATCCTTAGGGAACCTGAAATAATTACACATATATTATAAAAACAAAACTATATATTACGACGTGGTCTTAAGGAAACAATAATTGTAAAACACTGTTATATCCTTTTCCCTTATACGGCCCCTTTATATTATGAAAGTATTTGATCTGTCAAATGTCATGGGTTATTTACGAAATTATTAAAATAAAGCAAATTTATTCAAAAAGGGGTTTATAATTTATGGAGTATTTAAGTAAGAAATATTCGGAATAACGTATAAATGCCATTTCAAAGACCTAAGAATGCCCATTATTACAGAAATTTAACAAAAATATGACAATAATAGGCAAGTCAACAAATCCTTTTATTTTACTTACCGATGGAAAGTTATTCTTAGCAATTTTTTGTAAGTAGCACTTTCACACTTGTACACTCTGCATTTAACCATTTTTGTTGTGAATAACAATAAAATAACGAAAATCACAAATGATGACTGACATGACATGTAGCTTACTCGATGCAATATTCAATGGCGACCTGCCACGCTGGCTAATATGTCAATGTAGTGGTTAGTGCTACAATACTTAGGACAAACAGAGACAAAGTTATGCTGTAATTAGAATCCTGAGCAGGATAGACTATTTTGTTATTATTGTCAATGTGTGCTAATCAAATGTGTTTAGTCTGCTTCTTCATTATATGTCTGTGGAAATATCTATGTATGGCGATCTTTTTGCGTACAGCGATTTCCATAGAGACAACCATGGGTAGAAGCGAAGAACAGGAATGCTGTCTAAAGTGTACACACAAGACAAATTGTTACTCATCTCATAAACTTAAATGAGTAGCTAAATGTGTTGCTACGCGCAAAACTGAACAGTTGATTTGGCTATTTTGAAATATACGTAATAGTCTAAATCAGGTGTTAACGGAAGAAACATTTGGTAAATCTATCGAAAGTAACTAGATACATTCCGCCCTGGGGCAAAGGGGCGTTAAATTATTGCTACGGTATCCCCTGCCTGTCGTAGAAGGTGACTAATCGGTTGTTTTGAGGTCACTGGGTGTACTTGGGGGACGCCCTCAGCGAAAGTGATTCCGAAGCGAACACCTGAATAAGGCTAACAAGGCTCATACTAAGATGGGAGAGGACATATGTCTCTAAGCCGCATAGGGTGGCTGCAGAATGGTACCGGGCGAGTCTCGCTACTGGCTAGCAGAGACAACCAAGACGAACAGTCAACCTGATACGCGCGAAGAAGACCGAGAGGTTTTGATTGTGTTTTTTTTTTGGGTTTAGGTGTTAGAAACCCAGCACCGTGCCCCGACATTCCCTTCCTGACCTCTCCCCCAGGGTTTGCGACAAGGAAGCCGTAATTAATTTTCCTCTCGTTAAATAAAGTACTTAGATACATTGAATCACCACCAGAACTATTACATTTGTTCAATTAATATGATATTTGGGCGTCCGACACTGCGCTTGCCTATACGTGGACTTC
This sequence comes from Theretra japonica, assembly GCA_033459515.1. Lineage (NCBI taxonomy): Eukaryota > Metazoa > Arthropoda > Insecta > Lepidoptera > Sphingidae > Theretra > Theretra japonica. The sequence goes on along the minus strand of CM065951.1, from coordinate 5,068,325 downwards.
AGCAGCGGACTTCCTGTGGCTGAAGAGAGAGAGAGAAGATGTTTCTGGTGTGGTAAAACATATCTGCATTTAGGCATAACTGGGCGGGACGATGGAACGCTAACAATAAAGTTGTTTTAAAATAACAGTATTTTTTTTATCGCTGTAATAACTTGTTTTTCATAATTTATTATGATTTTTCACAATTAAATATGCAGATATTTTTTTATAACAAGCTCACCTTTAGTGTACAGGACGTTGATACTAGTCACAGAAGCGCCACAACAGATGGCCGCCACGGCTGCCACTATCAATTCATTTCTATTTTCACTGCTCAATGCAATGATATCACCTCTTTTTACACCCTTTTCTCTTAAGCCAACTGCAAGATTTACTATTTCTTGCAGCATAGTTTTACTTGTCATTACTTGATCTGTATCCGCATTAATCTAAAATTTAAAGTTCAGAACTTAACTAATATAAAACAACAAAGTTTAAAATTCTGCCTTGGAAAATACTATTCAACTTTGCATTAGTTGCTAATTTTATTCAGTTTCTTCGAAGGCGCAAAAAATACAGAAAGGCCACAACTTATAAGGTCACAATTAGAACATATTTAGATTATACGGTATAGACAATTAATATTCTACCTTATCGTCACATAAATATCTAGCTACTTACCAAAATGTTCCCGTATGTGCCCTCGCAGTTTTCTTTAAGTTTATCTATCACATATTCTCCAAATGAAGAATGTACGGGGGCGTCAGTCAGGGGCCCACCATACACCACATTATTTTCCAACATTTTTTACAAAGGGCGGATATCTTAACTTGCCTTTGTCAGCTAAAACAACATTTAGTTTTAACGTATCAATTGTGTTTATGCATTTTTATTAAAGTTCGTTATATTAATATTCATTATTTATTGGCGTTGTAAAGCTAAGAAAAGCGTACCTAATTAAATCAATTGCTATGTATAATTAACTAAGTACAACGAAAACATTAATAAATTAATCTATGTTTAATAGGAATCATTTTCTTGGAACAAGAAATATATTTTAATACATATTAAGTTCGTAGCAAAAAGAAAAAGTGCTGGTTCAAACGACGAATATCTATCATATTCGTCGATCGTGTATTGTGATGGGCAATCGGAATGAGACGGTAAATTTTCGCGATGCATTAGGATATAACTTTGGCGTTTGCATAAAAATATATATACGTACACACAAAAATCAATTGAGACCAGAGGCCAAAAAAAAAAAGAAATGCAATAAAACATTAGATGATACAACCAATAATATGTTAAATAAATACCTTAGAAGTCAGCTCGGTAAACACGATGTCTAAAATTAAGTTCTATAATGTTATTCCAACATTCATTTCATTAATTCTATAAAATGTTATAAATAGTCCAATTAGACTCGTATTATGAATAATTATTCATCACAATCTAAAAATAAGTAGCACAAAAAAATATGTTTTTAAATAGCCACCGCTGTAGAACGAACACGCAATAAACAGCCGGATTGTTCAGATAAAGTAAGCTTAGTGAGCCTCTACTTGAACGCCTATCAAACCACTGCCTGTAAAACCGAGGAAAGCAGAATAATTACGAGGGCCGGGGGTTTTTAAGTCAACGGCATGTTATAAAACAATATAAGTCAGGACTTGCACGCTTGATTACTATACGAGTATATAAAATATGTATTTTTTAGGGGTCTGTATTGACCACACTCATTACGCAGTTTATTAAAGGTAAGAAACATTAAAATCGATGTTGCGACTTGTATATTTTTTATGAATAAAGAGTTTTAGATACCAATAACCTCATTTAAAACAACTGTTACATTTCTCATATTGTATTATTTGCTGATTGCTACATAGTAACACTAGCGGATAAGACTTGTCTCTTAAAGGATTTATGTGTACATTCAGACTTACCCAAAAATATTTTGATTAGATGTTACTATTTGCTAAACTTGATGTTTCGTTTAAATAATAGATAGCATTCATAAGTGTAATGTAAGTGTGCCTGTGTGGAACCACCAGTTCCAATTTTCAACAGCTTCCGTGACGCAGTTGGTCAGACGCAGTCGGTAAAATGAGAGTCTGAGGGTTCGATCCCCATACCGTGACAAATGTTTGCGTAGCCCATAAACATTTGTTTCGGTCTTCTTTCGTGACACCGACAAGTCTTATATCTTAGTGTGGAGTTAGAAATATGTATAAGATTATGGGGTGCATTTATAAAAAACAAATTATGCGTTTAAAAAAACGTCATTAACCATACGGTTACACGTACAAAAAAAATAGATATATAAATATTACCTATAAGCCGATATGCTGTCATCGTTTAATGGAAAAACACCATGTAGAATAATATGTAAAAAAATAAAAAATACCTTTTATAATAAAACCACGAAAACTTCATAGACTGTAGTGACCTACATATTTTCAAGATGTGACTTCAGTTTCAACGCTTTTAGTAGAAATATTCTCGACTATTTTTTATATTGTAATTTATGACTACTGCGAGTTTTAACCAGTAAGCATTTAATGAACATTAGAAGAAAGTGGATTGTTGTATGTTGTTACGTACCTACTAGGCTGCTACCTAAGAACAAACGCTGGTAAATACAAGGCCATAGTAAAAACTAAAAAGCACTGACGCGGCGCGGTGCGGCGTGGCCAACGCACTCGTTCGTAGTTTAAGTTACAGGTTAATTATTTCTAAATTTACATACTTATGCTGCTTTTTAATTATTGTTATTTTTTTTAACGTGAAAAGAGACAACCTTGGTTTATTTTGATTAAAGGTGAATATTTATTATAATTGTCCCGAAGACATAATGCGGTTATCGTTAGGCCACAAGTTAGGACGTTTCTTGCAAAGTGTTTGCCCCATTCAGTCATGTTTTTAAATTTATTTATGGGATCTAAAAATAAATTCATACACAAATTATTACATGAACAGCATCAAAGAAACCACTAAGAGAGAAACACGAGTTTACGACATACTCGTAATATGAATAAGTTATTTAAAAAGATTATACCTAATGGACAGCCTCCGTGGCGCAGTTGGTTGGATGCCGGCTGTGAAACGAGAGACCGCGGGTACGATCCCTGCACCAAGACAAATGTTTGTGTGAATCACAGGTATTTGTTTCGGGTCTGGGTGTTTGTGAGACCGAAATGTCTCTCGTAGTTTCTGATACCCAAGACACAAGACTCGATCTTAGTGTAAGGTCAGGAGTATATATGGGACAATTGGGTGTATTTATTTATTTAATAATGCAGTCCATAAACGTTCCACTGCAGTCTGCAGAGCACGTGTTCCCTCTACAATCTAGAATCCGGTTGAAAAGGATTACACCGTAGTTTAGTTAGTTATAATTTCTGTCTAATATTATATATTTAAGTAAGGATTCTGTGGTTGAACAAAATCGTTGTTTGTGTACGGAAAAATCTATGTACAGGCCCTGTACTACAGGGTTATGAACACATTAGAATAATAATTCACTTACGAGCGACATGCATGACGATGTAAACAGGTGATAAGCCTAATTTAATTTTGTTCTTTTTTGAAGTAAAACTTCTTTAGTCACGCTTGACTTGGGGGTGTAAACTGGCGAATGCATGACGAAAGCGTTACGGAAATAATGTGACACGACGAAGACAACGGAAGTTGAAAATTGTCAATAGAGATCCATGATTAATCATTAAAGGAGATTAACCGATTTGGTCTAAGTACGAAGAAATTCATAATGACTAAAAAATCAGGCTCATTTTTTTAGGTTGATTTGCCATTTTATTTTCATCCTACACCATCGGAATAATATTTATAAGAAAAATAAGGACATATAATTTATTGTAAGCTATATTCATATTTGACACCTGTCAAATCATTAGTATGAAATATTTTTCAAACTTCAACGTGAATATTATGTGTAAGTAAAAAATTATTAACAAAAGTAACTTTTAACATAAAAATAAAGTGCTTAGATATATAGATTTGAGGTTAATTGTCGGTACGTATTCATTTTTCTTGAACTTATTTATTTATAAATATACATGTGTTTGTGTGATTAAAAATAATATATGGTGGAGAAGGATAGGCCATTGTAAAAATTCGTGATAAAAGTGAATTTTATCAATTATATATACTTATGGAGCTAAAGAAGTTTTACTTCAGTCGTGTGGTCCAAAGCACACTCATTTTTTTCTGTTAACTAGTCACTATTATACGTAGTCGCTTCAGGGTGGAATAAATGAATACACCCAACAGTCACATACATACCTGACCCCACACTAAGACCGAGTCTTGTGTCGTGGGTATCTGGATCTTTCGGTCTCACAAACACTCAAACCCGAAGCAAATATTTGTGGTTCACACATACATTTGTTTCGGTGTGGGAATTCAACCCGTGGCCTCTAGTTTCACAGCCGGCATTTAACCAACTGCGCCACGGAGGCTGTCAGTTTTTGCCACGAATTATTTTGTGTACAATTTTTGTTATTCACTTTTTACCCAGAGGTGGTTGAATGTCTTTTAAAGCATTATAAAGAACAGGAGCTCCTGTTCTTTGCCAAGCGTCCAGGTTTTTGAAGACTGACAGACAGCTCAGTAAACAAACATGTGGACAATGTCCATGTTTGATGCGGGTCATTATTTTCATATTACACGTAGGCAATGTTATTTTATTTGCGACATATCGAGTAATATTAGTTTTTTTAGCCTTATTTAAAAAAAATACGTATTTCAGTGTAATTTTCTAAAACATCTTTATAATATTTTATTTTGAAAATGTCTATTAGTGTTTTTTATACTCCTAGTAAATTCCAAGATTACTCCTTAGGACGTGTCGCTTTGCTTTAAAGCAAGAAAGAATGACAATTTACAAAATGTACCAACTGGCAGACGTGTCTAAGGTATCTGATGGCAGTCGGATGAGTCAACCTATAGATTCCGTGTGGTGATTTAGAGACAGATATTTTAGAACAAGTCTAGGTTTAGTAATGAAATAGCAAAGTTCTATGATGATAGTAATTGTTCAGTTATTTAGGTGGTCAATAATGTGATGTTAGTTTGAATTTGGCAAAAGTGCGTTCGCTGCAGGATTTTTCTAGAACAGTTATTGGACATGTTACCGTCGTGACTGAAGTTCACTGTACCAACAAAATTAAGATCGTCTTTTCATTGAACTCATCCTTTCATTGTTTTTTTTATTTCGTTTTGACTGCACTGGATGTTTCGGTTATTAAGGCTTCACCTACAATGTAATATAAATAACTCTGGGTGCGCGACCCCGCCTCGCATCTGGTCCGTTTTTTTATAACTACATATTGATGCATTGAGAGTCATGCATTCGGCAAACCCAAACTGTTTTTTCCTCGAATGTGTGAGTTTAAGGACCTTTGCGCAGTCCGATTGTTTACCATATTGGATACCTATGTTATAAATAATTCAAACAGAATCGGGCTTAAATGTGATCTGTTGATTGTGGTTTGAGTTCGTTTTACCAGAATTAAAGACATTTATAACGACACGGTGGTTTCGGCTGATCCATTGCAGGAACACATCAATTTCTTATATTATTCTTTTATCAAACCGAGTAATAATATCTACCTAGACAGCGTCTTCTAGTTCTAAGGACTAACGATGATTCGCTTGGATGTTATAATCAACGAGAATATGTTTCACAAAGCTATACTGATAAGCGGATACAACAATATGTAAAAAAGAGATATTTTGAAGTGGTAGAGCCGTGTTGAAGCTCGTGAATGCTACTGAACTATACAAATCCAAAATAAATGAAGCCACGGTTAAATTCCCGAAGACCCGATAGATGGTGGTGGGATAATAGTATTCCTGTTAGTTGGAATACCAATCACCATTGCTGATGATAGACTAATGAATACAGTGATGAATGTACAGACTAATGAATGAGTTACTCTTGTTATAAGTGAATGGCGATTAAGATTGTATTGTATTGTATCAGCCCATATACGACCCACTGCAGGGCACGGGCCTCTTCTACAATCGAGAGTACGATTGAGAGTGGTTAAGATTATTGATTAAGATTGAGCCTGTGTATATTCGATTTTCAGTTAACTGGCGATAACTGTCTGTCTGTCCGGTGGATAGTAGATACCTATTATATTTGGATTGCACTGAACCTATCAAATGATTTTTTCTTCGGGTTTGAGTGGGTCTGGATGGTTAACATCACAACAGACAGCCTCCGTGCGCAGTTGGTTTGACGTCGACCGGAAACGCCAGAGAATGTTCGATCCCCGAGCCGAGACCGAATAGTGTACGAGTTGGTACTTGGTATAGTGGTTTTCCAGCATTTAGAAGACTTTTCTTATATTACTTTCAATTGCGTTTTATAACATCTTTCGTTAATCTAATATGCTCACTTGTATTTGCTTTTTTGATTTGATAAACGATAGTTAATTGGACGTGAATCACAAGACTTATTGACGCATATGTGTAAATTGTCTGCAGGCTGCAGAATTAATTTATTAAAGCGGTTATACAGGTATTGTGGCCACACGTACGCATGGTAACTTTATTGCGTAGATAATATTGTACTGCGAAATTACTTGTACTTTCAATTATACGATACAGTTATTAAAATACCATAAGCTATGGCTGCCTCTGTGGTGCAGTAGGCGAGAAGTTAGTGCTGAATTAGCCGCGGCTAGGGGTTTGATTCTCTGTGGGGTAGACAGTTCACCAAAATGGGAATTAAAAATCATGCCTACAATAAATAAATGGCGTTATGTATCTAAAACTTTGTTGAAATCTAATTAATTTTATCAGTCACTTAGAATTTCGCGATAAGTCTCGAATTATTATGAAATATACCTACTGAAGTGAGTTACTGACGATTACCAGCAGAAAATTTGACGCAGTCGACGGCCGCGGCGCGACGTCATCTAGGTTACCTTTATATGGCCGGGAATGTTGTGGAAAACAACACGAGGGTCAAGGCATATGACGCGGCGTCGCGTCGTCCTTTATTGTTATTTATATTGATATGTATTATATAGGGCAGCCGGGGCTAAAAGGTCCGTTTTAAAATCAACCTCAAAATATGTTTAAGAAATTTGCTTCTAGAATTTGCGATGTGGGTTTAAAATCAAGAAAATATATTCCATTTTAAATTATTGGCTGTGTTTCGTAAGGGCTTTTTATATTTAAATGTTATTTTTATACTCAAAGCTGAAAAGTAACAACTTACCCCAAAAATAGGGCAAGTTACTAACAGGGTGGCCAAGTTTTACGAGACCTTTTAAAAGTGATCCATAGTTATAACAAAATAAAACAAGATTTATGTAATCAAGTAGCTAGGTAATGCATTTAGGAATTATTCTACAAAGGAATAATTAATTATCAATTGTTTGGCCTAAAACTACAAACCAACAATATCAAGTAGCTACTTACATTAATTTAATGATATAGTTTGTTTGATATGATATGGTTAATGGTATGATATAGTCAGTTTTATTTTCAAACATTACAATTATAATATGTTCCTAGTTAATATATTGCCATCGGAACAGCTTACCTTCACAACATTTAGCTCCGGTCTCGGTCGAAAGGCTTAGTGCATAGTCCACTACTCTGACATAGAGCGGATTGGCGGATTTCACATCCCTACCGTAGAAAGACTCGTATATTTTGAACATTTTTTTATATCATATGTACCGGCAAACGAGCAAACAGGTCATTTGATGGTAAGTGATCACCGCCGCCCATAAACATCCACAACGCTTGGATCATAGATATGTTGCCGGGCCATTAAATCGGGAGAGGAACGGGAAGAAAAAATGATGGGAAGAGGACATGGGGATGGGAAATGGTGATTGCCGAATCACACTCACCGAACGCAACGCGACAAACAAAGCTGACGCTTCACGTCGATCTTCCATAAGACAGTGGGACCTATCCAGACGAGCCTGCCCATTCATGATGTCAAGGCTGACCACCATTAAATTACAGCATCTCTTATATTAAAAATTTTAAATTACGATTTTTTTAAATTATATACTACCTGGTTAATACATTTTTTAGTACTGTGACATCGAAGCTTATTAAAAAGATATTTTAAATATTGTACAGTAAGATTAACTGCGTTTAGAAATACCTATAGAACTTTTCCAATATATCCTTAAAAATGAAAATAAATACCCACGTAAAGATTTTGTTTCAAGAAACTTCTGTTTTGGTAACAAAGTAAATTATATTGATATATAACCCTACATATTCAAAGATTGTAATTATGTATGTAGGTTAAACAATTCAGGTGGATGGCGATAGAATTCGAATGCAGTGCATTGTTGTTTGTTGACCGTTTTGTCTTTTGTAAATGCAAGCAAATAGTGACGAATTACTGTAAAACACAAAGTAACTATATGTGTAACATAATCGATATTTATTTTCAAATATTGCATTTATTGATGAAGTTTTGATATTTTTCTGCGAATGCTGCAAAAATGTCGCTTATATATTATGTTTTTATCATATGAATGATGTTTTTTTACTATACACACATGAATTATGTTGTTAAGTTTGGCGTCGTAAATAACACATACGAGTATAACAAACATAAAAAAACATACAGTCCAATTGAGAAGTTCCTTTTTTTTTGAAGTCGGTAAATAATTAATAATTAATTTTAGTTATCTTCTGATCGTTTTTAAGTTATCCATATTATTAACCACAGTGACAAGGCCACAGTAGTAAGATAAATTAAACCGCTGACGTTGGTCATAATTGAATCCCAATCATGCAGGATTTAATTTTATAATTTACTTCATGGAAATTACCTACTAGGTGTGCCGCGGAATTTCCATATTTGAAACAACTATAAAACAAAAAGTATTGGAAGTATAATTTTATTTTTATTTTTATAGATAGTGATATGATTAAAATGTTATCCATTACTCTTTGAACACCTTGCAAGAGGCCACCGTTCTGTCCAATACATTAAAAGTATCCTAATCTTAAGTTTTGGCTCTCGTTGTCCAGGATTTCCGTTTCAATATTGCGATGATAACACGGATTTCTTTAGCTCATACTGGGACTCAGAACGATCGGTACCCTCGTAAAGAAGTGGTTCGTCGCCGAACACATAAGGGCATTAAATTCATAAAAGGTTCATAAGCACGGTTTCGTCAGATAAAATGCTCTAGATAAAGTTTTTTGGGCTACTACCAACTTTTATTATTTATTTTCAGGTCCTCATGAAGAATTCATCTCAATGTGCTAACATAAAGTTGACGAACAGCTGCATGTTTACACGCAGATCGCTTATGGGATTTCAAAATGGCGTTCCGCACTATCTCGAAGTTATCTGCTAGTTTATAAAGGTCCCGGCTTATTTACCCACATTACTGGTACCCCTAATGGTGTCCATTCACTGAACAATCCTTTTACCATCAGAAACAGAAACTTGAGACTAAATTGCATTATTCATTGTTTTAGAAAAAAACGAGCATTGTTTAGAAATGCTATGTAATAAATATAATTCATCAGTTACGTGTATCCGTTTTAAAACTTGATTATGAGGACAGCCATAATTCGTTGTGTCTTAATGTGAGGAAACATTAAGTTTCGGACGTCAGGTATAGTCTACTGTTTGAGCGACCTCGCTGTATCATGGCCACAAGAAATGTCCAATAATAGAGACAAGCGTATTAAACTCTACAGTTTCCATATCAGTTAAAACATTTTAAATATATAAATTGCAATGATCACGTAGTTTTAGCTTTCGATTAATGTAATACATCAAAGGTGCGTGGTGGCCTGTTGGTAACGAACTAGACGCGGCTGCAAACATAGTCATGGCGGTCACGTGTTCATATTCCAGGGTACACCTCTGACTTTTCGGAGTCATGTGTGTATTAATAGTCAATGACCACGCACTATAACGGCGAAGGAAAACATCATGAGGAAACCTGTATATCATAGCGATTTGTAAGATTTTCTATGGTATGTAAAGTCCACCAACCCGCACTAGGCCAACGTGGTAGACTAGGTATGTACATATATGGCCTAACCACCCTCAATCGTATTCTGGATTTTAGAAGAGGCCCGGGCCCTGCAGTGGGACGTATATGGGCTGGTACATATAAGGAATAAACCAAACAATTACTCTTTCTCCATATGCGATTAAGTAGCCATTTCCAATTTGCCTCTTTCTATGATGTTGATTTTATAAGTCAAACGTGAATCAAGGTGTAAACCACATAAACGAAGCTTGCAGAAAGAAACATCAAACAAGTTGTAAGATGTTTACTGCGCACTCTTGTCCCCCCCCCATTTTTTTTTTGTTACCGATATAACAAGCTACTATTGTTTATGCACCTACCTCTTCTCATCTCTGCATCACCTTAGGTTCCACCGATAGAGAATTTCTCAGGCATATTTGTTATTTTTAGCATTTTATGTTTCTTTTTATAGTCATAAATTGTAAAAGCGCGGAGACCTGCTTCACCGCACTCCATATTTTACTGACGTTGTTCATATTATGCTGAATATATAACGTTACTTATCAAATCAATTTATCTACGTACCACAGTTATTTTAACATATCTAAAAGAGTGGTTACATTACGTTGCTGGTAGTTAGTACCAAATTATTATTAAGTTATTTGTAGATGCAGGACTTAAAAAAAAACGGTTAACAATTATGAAAAATCAAAATAACTTACTTTGTAAAATAAATAAGAACACCAAAGTGGGTTAAAACTAAAAAGCTAAGAACAATCCATCGAAATTGCAAGAGCTATGAGAGCATGAGTAATACATTTAAAAATATAAACATTATTACGTAGAAATAATAAGAATTGTGATGTATATACAATATTTTTTATTAGACAGAGGGGAGAGACGAGCCACCCAGGCTACACCTCGCATTTACCTCGTGGCGAGTGGCGCAGAAAGAGGGGTCCGCCATGTGTCACCACTGTGACAACTGCCCTGACGATTGCCTGCCCAGCATACATTAGAGGGATGTCCAGCCTGGGACGAGGAACGCAGCGCTCTCCGCGCACTTATTGGGGACGACATTACGCTCCCGGCCGTTATTGCGTCGATGGTCGGGAGTCGAAGGTCGTGGCAGGCGATGCTCTCTTTTTGTGAGCGTGTCATCTCACAAAAAGAGAGCGCGGAACGGGATCGTGACAGGACTGATCCCGCCCGTCAACAGAGACGACAAAGAAGGAGGCGCCGGGTCAATGACGACAATTAGTCCGTGGCCCTGCCTTGTGGCAAGGGGGCATTTAGAATCCCACCACGGTATCCCCAGCCTGTCGTAGAAGGCGACTAAAGGGGGCCTTTGGGATCACTGGGTGCATTTGGGGCGCGTCCTTACTAAAAGTGATCCCGGGACGGCCGCCTAAAAAGGCAAATAACGTACACGCTCCCTCTCACAGAGATGGGCGAGACCATGAGTCTCTATGAAGCATAAGGTGGCTGCGGAATAATACTGAGCGAGCCTCGCTAGCAGAGACCGCAGTCACCTTGATATGCATGAAGAGGGCGTCATCGAGGGGTTTTGGTCGGTATGCCGGCGTAGGGTGTTAGGGACCCAGCTCGGCATTAACATCCGCGCGCCGAGCTGGAAGGCCGGTGACCCCGACATACCCTTCCCGCGCCTTTCCCAAGGCCTGCGGGAAGGTAACCATAAATAGGTTTCCCCTCGTAAAAAAAAAAAAGGCTACACCTCGCATGTAAATAGATATATAAAGATCCTACCACCTGATGAAATGTATTTAGATAATTATACGGTGTTGCTTCTTGTTATATAATATATAAAAGTTTTATAACAGTAATATTTTAGTTTCCTACAGCTATCGTTTTTGCTTTTTGTTTCACTTTAACTGCCGGTCTCTACATCCTAAGATATATGTGTGTATACGTAGTAGGATATATTCTCTAATGGTGGGTATAACTATTATTCAAAGAGGTTCTCATTTCGTAACAGAGCACCTAAAACAGGAGCATTTGGAACAAAAAAAAACACCTACCTTATCATTATAATCTATTGCAGGTACCGGTTTTCTTAAAACGGGAAAAACTACACAATATATCAAATGTACGTGCCAAGGAATTTTAGAATTGCCTTGCCTACAAGATAACAAAATGAGCACTGTCCAGTTCTTGGATTTGTCGCATGTGTTGAATCATATTTACAATAAATTATTTCCATTAAATGGAATAGTAAATACATCTTACACTGTTTGGTTGCAAATATGAAATAAATTCGCATTTTCATTCATATTTCTCCTGCGTTTAAAAACCGGCCATATTTTATATTACCTATATATTCTGTTCGATAGACAGAGAGTGAGTTAGCGGTCTATCATGAGCCATGAGCCGAGGCTCTATCCAATCGCACTATATTTACAACCAGGTCCTGAGAGACATTGGGCCGAACCAGAACAAATTTCAAAGTGGGATAATAACAAGATAATGCGTATGCCGTATGCCCACAACCGTTACCTCATACCTAATCGTTAACCATTATTTTTATTGCAAATCTTGAGACATTTCACGTTTCAGTGCCGTTCAAAATATACAGCATTGAATAGTACAACACGCCTGAAGACGTAAAAGATCGACCTTCACTCGTCTGACAATCAGATGGGACTTATTTTTTGCCAAATATGATTAATTAAAACAAGGCTATGATAACTGGCGCATCGAAATGTGTTCATGGCCATTTTTAATTGAATTAATTTTTAATCAATAGAGTGAAGGTGATGAAAGATCACCTTCACTCTTTTAATTTCCGAATGAATTTATCTCAATTGATAGTTTTTAACGCAGCGGATACATCTAGATAGCCTTGCCAACTTATTTCTATTCATGGTTACCTGGCTAGCAGATGAACAGGTAAGTCAATATAGGTAACTACACCGATCTGTTAACCAATCAAAATTGGTATTATAAGAAACATAATTTCATTACAAAACCAATCGTATAGGCTTGCCTGCAAAAATAACACTTTTCGATATTCAAGATATCATAGGCATAAAATTTTATAAAAAATATGTCTCATCTGGTTATCAGATTGGTGAAGGTCGATCTTAAGCTGCTCTTAGACCAGTATATCCTTCCAAAAATTTTATCACTTCCACGAATTGACTTCACGTCAATAAAACAAAACCATTTTTTCCTCCTTTGCGTCCTTGTGCTTGGTTAACATTGATGTGATGCTCTCGAATTCATAATATTATGTTGGTATTTTGTACCCATTACATTCCGTGTAATCTTTTTATTTCCACTTCTAATAGTAATTGAATACTAAGATAGCAATAGAATTTATGATAAATTTAATAATTGACCTATAATGTACCTACCCAGCTACAACAGAATAAAATTATTTATAAAATGTAAATATTCTAATCAGGTCTTTTTTTACTACCCGACTACCAATATATTATGTAGTTAGGAGTATGCATCGATTATTGATAAATTCATGAAAGTATTCTAGATAATATTACCAATATATCCATTATTAGATCAGAAACACTCAATAAGCGTCTTTTTATTATAGCGTGCGCCTCAAAGACAAATTATATAAGCACATGTATTAAGGTAAAAACAAATTCAATTGATGTCGTTCTCTTTTTAACCAACTTCACAATGAGAGGAGGTTTTCAATTCGTCGGAATCTTTTTTTTTTTCTATCAAACCGTTATCACCGTTCTTGTATGCTCAATTACGATTTAAACTCAATAAAATAGTGTTAATGCATGATATGTAAAAAGTACACAAAAATTGAGTTATTAAAAAATATTGGTATAGGTACGTGACAACAAAAAATGAAACAGAGATCTAGGGTCCAGCAGAACAAATTCGTTATACTAATATTATTAGTATATAAAGAAAAATTACTTGTAGACCCGGGTTACATTTCGACGGAATGTTGGACCTTAGTGCAAATGTATCTAGTTCGTACCAAATATCTAGTTTGATCTTTGAAGGATGCTTTTATAGGTTCAATTAGGGCACATTATTTTCATTCTAGATTTCAACTCTCTTCAGTAGTAGGTAAGTACCATTGAATCTAAATTTTACGATTGAAATTTGAATCACTTTTTAACTCACCCCCGATAAACTTAATTTGTGTTATTCGTTCTCATGAACATTTATAAATCATGATAACGTCTTAATACCAGTGAGAATATTGCATATTAATGTCTATTTATTGCTCGACGCTATGTAACATAAATTATATAAATAAATAAACAAAGAATGGCCAATGCAAAGTATTTTAATTCTTTAATGTATTTTCAAAATTAATGTGTATTTTTGTTTGAAGCTGAAGTTCCATAATAAAAAATAATACTCACGTTTTGTCTTCACAGAGAAAATTGATGTTATGACGACTCTTCGGAAATTTGCGAAAATGTAATGATGTAAGTCTATAATGTAGATAGTCTGATCCTAGCACTTCCGCGTCGTGGACTGAGCCATCACAAATCATTGGATGCGTTCAATATTATTAAAACGGAAAACCGGTTAACTAGCTACATCGTTAGCCTTTAGGTACGTATATTTCATCGCGAGACATTAAAAACGTATAATATAATAATGGCAATGAATATTGCGTGTGTAGACAATTATTATGTAATTGAATGACGCTCGAAAACAACTAAGGAATTATGGAATATATTATTATTGTCATACATTGTTTTTGTTTAACGTAAGAGTCAAAAGAGCCCATGGATTATTTGTTTATACTTAATCATTTTCAAAAACACCTAAAAACGTAAATCAAACAGCGTAAACCTACGTGTAGGGACATTACCGGTATTTGGGTAAACTCGTAGAGGGGTAAGTGTTGTCGTTATTGGTGGAGAGGGTTGCCTAGTGCACCTCCATCAATTAATTAATTGAACGAAATGCAACAATAAGTTTGTTTTTACACTGTCCTAGTACGTACCTAGTACTTGTGTTCCATCGAGGCAGTCCGCAGTACCTACTCTTGTTTATTGGTCTGTGGTACCTACTAAGCAGTCTAAATCGTCACGCACATCCATTCATACATACATACATAAACTTAAGCCTTTTTGCCAGAAGGAGTAGGCAGAAGTGCCACCATGAGACCCACATTTCGCCTTGTATGTTCCGTCCAACTATGTGATAGGAGCGAGCCTATCGCCATTATTGTGCATAAATTCC
This sequence comes from Theretra japonica, assembly GCA_033459515.1. Lineage (NCBI taxonomy): Eukaryota > Metazoa > Arthropoda > Insecta > Lepidoptera > Sphingidae > Theretra > Theretra japonica. The sequence goes on along the minus strand of CM065951.1, from coordinate 5,053,143 downwards.
GGATTCCGGGCTGATAATTATTTGAAAAATCCATTATCACTTTGCCGGACCTGGGATTCAAACCCGAGACCTCAGCTTTGCAATCGTACTGTAATACAACTACGCCACCGAGGTAGTCTATTCATCTATTCTCTACTTGAAAATGTCTGCAGCGGGGAATATTCAACTTGCCCTTACGAATCGTTATACGTTATATCTTAAGTACTTTACTGTACAAATATAATTACAAGAATCTTAACCGTGCCTACTTTAAATGAATTGCAATAGCGATTCACTGTTCAGAATGTGTGTTTCCTCAAGATATTACCATATTATAATAAACAGACTGCCTCGGTGGCGTAGTGGTACTACGGTATGATTGCAAAGCTGAGGTCTCGGGTTCGAATCCCGGGTCGGGCAAAGTGATATTGGATTTTTCTATTCATTATCAGCCCGGAGTCGGGAATTTGTGCCCAATATGGCGATAGGCTCGCCCCCTATCATATCGTGGGACGGAATATACAAGGCGAAACGTGGGTGTTCTGGTAGCACCTCTGCCTACCCCTTCTGGGAAAAAGGCGTGTGTTTATGTATATATAATAAACAAGTTGTCACTGTCTACACAGGTCCCGGACCTACCAGCTACCGTCCTTGTATTTTATGCGTTTCCTAAGTAGGTAATGATAGTTAGGAATATCGTGGTTAACATTTGTACTTATAAGCATTGAATATTGTATGCGCGCATCTCACGATATACCAATATTATTATGTAAGAGGTTTGTTTAATAGTATTCATCAATACTGATGGTAGATCTCTCAAATGTGAGAGGCCGCCTGGGTAGGTACTAGACACCGCAATGTCTATTTCTCCCTCCAAACATTCGTGTAAATACACTGTTGTGTTCCGGATTGAAGGACATTGTAGCCAGAGTAACTACTGCAGATAATGAGACTTAACATCTCATGTCTCAGGATGGCGAGCGCATTAATGGTGTTGTTGGGTTAAACTACTGTCCTTGAGCGATCGTAACGCTTACCGTCTAGCCAGTAAAAATTGAAATCGGATAAGTGTGAAGAGCTTCATATAAAATTATCCGCCACGGATACGCACGACGTATCATCGGACCTTACACCAGACAAGCGAGAACGAGGTATAAGCAGAATCTATACAGGCCCTCAACTTAGACGTGTCTAGACCATGGATGAAGATAAACATATTATAATATTTATCAGTGGAAAGTACTTCTGTGTCACCCTTAAAAGTTGACTTCCTACATTAGAGTCAATAATGTATGTAATAACAAACTATAAATTATGTAATTCATGGAAGTTCGTCGAACATTTAAATGTGTACAAATAGACTGCTAGAATGCCGAATGGAAAACCAAGCCAATGAAAATATATGAACTGCTATGTCAAAATAGTAACGAAATAAGTGAACGCGTTGCAGGCTTCGATCAATGTTGCAGGGCAAATAAAGGTAAAAAAAGATTTATAAGATAACATTTATTTTACAAATTTACAATACTGGTTTAAAATTAAAACGTAAATAAATCATTAAACTTAACTATGACCCGAAGATAATATAAAATTAATTAGATTATGCGATTTAAATGAAATCACAGTTTACTTTTTCTTTTTTCTTGAAGTAGGAGTTTAAGTGCGCGCCGCAAGATCTTCCCGGAAGGATTTTTTGGTATTTCGGAAACAAATATTACACCACCACGCAGCCTCGAAGACGATGTCAACTGAAAAAAAAAACATTTTTATATTATATGTTTACACTGCACAAAGTCCGTTACACACTAGGAAATGTTACATATATCTTGTGGAAAAAGTAACTGTATTGACTTTGCTTTTTTTATACAGCTGGTCCGGCAAACGAACAAACTAGGTCATCTGATGGTAAGTGATCTTTACCGCTCATGAACTTTAACAACGCTGGGATTATAGATGTGCTGCCGGCCCATCAAATCGGGGAAGGGGAGCGGGAAAGAAGAAGGTTGAGAAGACGAAAAGGGTATTGAACATCCGACAATCTCACTCCCCGAACGAAACGCGACAGCAAAGTTATCGCTTCACGTAAACCCACTTTTCTAGGGACGTATTAGAACAAATGGGTAGGTATTCATCTAAAAATTCCGCACAAAGGGCGATCGATTGGAACATTTCTTATCCATAGGGCTTCTGAGTTGGCTTAACGACTTATCGCTTGTCGCTATCGACATTATGCGAGTTTTACAATGTCAACGTTTTTAAATTTAATAAGCAGTCATCGTTGCATGGATTGGGTTTTCACAAACACAATCATAATAAAAATAATTTAAAAAATTAAACCGACTTCAAAAGTGTAATAAAAAGAGAGAAATAAAACTAATCTTTTAATAAGTCTATAATACCTAAATATACAAACAATTTTTTTGAGGTCGGTGCCAGCCGAGTATCTATGCCTCGCGGTTTTACCCGCATAGGTCGTAGCGTGATGTTATATAGCTTATACTCGTAGTCGGCCAACTGGCACCGACCTCAAAAATATTGTTTGTATATTTAGGTATTATAGATTTAATAAAAGATTAATTTTATTTCTCTCTTTTTATTACACTTTTGAAGTCGGTTTATTTTTTTTTAATTATTTTTTATTTGAAGTCGATTAATAAACAACTAAACTAATAAGTACCGTCGACGTTTCATACTTTTCAACTTTGTACAGTCGTAACTCACACAATTGCAATAACATTTTCCGTAACACCATGAAATTAAGGTGTTTTGGAAAATGTTATTGAAATTGTGTGAGTTGTGCCAGTACGAAGTAGTTTAAACTTGAAAAGTATAAAACGTAAAAACGCTACTATTAATTTAGTTGGATAATAAGCTGTAAAGCAACTTGCACTTGGTAGAATTCTCTCCTTGCATAGAACGTGTGATGTTATGTAAAGCAACAGTTTTTTAACTACTATACACATGCGGTGTTTGGATTATAGCTTTACAGTAATTTGTCACAAGGTCAACTTTTGTTTCACTTAAAACATAAATATTTTACCGAAACACAACAGTTAAGAACCTGTCATAGCCCATAGAGTGATGGTTGTGATGCCCACATGGTTGTGAGTTTATACCTTTCAATGAATTAATGTAAAATTATTGATACACGATGTACAACTGTTTGTATTTCCTCAATAAAATAAAATTAAAAAAAAAGATTCCGACGAATTGAGAACCTCCTCCTTATTTGTAGTCGGTTAAAATGTGTTTCGTATATATCCGGATGCAATGACGCCGCTGGGAGATAACAATTTCCAAGTCGGAGCATACTGTTTTGGGGCTGCATCTATTAGCTATCAAAACATTTACATTGTCCAACCTTATCGTGCCAGTATTAAACATGAGTCATGACTTACTCTTTCTTCGGTGAAGCGCAAGAGTTCGGCCTCGGTGAGCTTAGCGCCGGGTTTGAGCACGACGAAACCGGTGGGCAGCTCACCGACCGCCTCGTCGGGCGCGCACCACGCCGCACTCCGCCACCGCGCCGTGCTGCAGGATCACGCGCTCCACGGCCGCGGGCGCCACCTGCAATCATTCACATTATATTAGATACCAAAGACAAAGAGGGACTCTCTTGAATACAAGAATAGCTAGTACATTAGCTTTTAATCAACCATACGTAGTAGTTAATCAGTGTAAAATAACAAAGTACTACATAGCAAAAATATATATATTTCAACAATATTATATTATGCCAGTACTTTATGGATTGTCGGAATTTAACAGTGAATAGATATAATGAGGCTGAAGATTATGTTGAAAATTAATGTATTAGTGGTCTATTGATAACGAACCGGACGCTGCGGTCGGTAGGTTCACGGTGGCCGCGGGTAATTTTTTTTTTATTGCGATAAATGGCGAGACGAACAATGACTATGCCATTCACCTGATGGTAAGCGATACCACCACTCATGAACAGGAGCAAAACCAAACAACACCATAAATTACAACTTACAAGGCAATGTATGGCATACCACTGCGCTCCTCATCCTGAGACATAATCCTGACGAATATCTTCGGACCTAGATAGTTTATGTATTTTTTGGCTAGTCAAGTCAATAAGCAAACTAGTACAAGTACAAGTGTACAAGTACAATGAAAGAGATATTATTTGTTACTTTGTAGTGATTTTATTTTTACTTTATATTACACATGCTGCTTATGTTATTATAAGGCGGCCATAGTGACATACGTAACCATATCGTGTTCTAGGAAAAGTCTGTGTTTCCCATAGGGACAACTATAGAAATCAGATCCATTTCTTCTTTCATGCAAAGAAAAACCCTCCTTCTTCGTGATTTCACGCATATGTAGTCACGGGAAAAAGCTAGTTTCTATATCACAAGTTTAAATCTTCATTATTTGAATTAAGAAACCTCAACTAAAAATTAAAATTGTAGCTCCTACTATACCTACGTAATTTATATATAGGTATATTTTGAAAATGTACACTTTCTTTACCCACCTAAAATATATTTAAAAACCGAAACACCAACTCAGTTTTATAGCTATATAAATTTTATTACGTATGTTGTACATTTTATAGCACTTATAAAATAGATCCCTGACTCGTTACGAAAACCGCATTATCAGTTCAAATATTTTATTACGATAACATTTAAAATGTTTACGCTAAATAATTATTGATACAGATTCTCATTGTTTGTTTACAAACGATCCGAGAGCTACTATTGAAAATAAGAATAATTTGAAGAGTCCACAAAACGTGATTTAGATTCAGATCTTTTTTTATTAACATTCAATTCGGACATATGTAGTTATCACCAGAGAAGAACAGGCAAGAAGCTGAAGATGTTTCAAAACTAGTATATATTTTAACTGAAGTCGCAGCTTCCGAGCACTCCATAAATAAATTGCAAGCTCTATTATAAATAACCTTTAAAAGAGCGGAAAATGCGGATGGGTCACTGTGACGGGCTTTTCAATGTCAAGCAAGGTGGCTATCGCAAATATAATACGATCTACATGGGTCATTAAGGTCCGAGACTAGTATTTTTTTTTTTTGCAAAATTCTATTTTTTTGTTCAAGATAGTCATAGTTATAAAATTATTTCAGAATATTATACTCTACCAACAGACATGTTGCATTCTTGTAATATTATCAATGTTCTATTATCATTGAATCAACAAATAAACCCAGGCAAGTTTAGCAGGCTATGTTTGACAGACACGATCCACAAAGCACCAGAAAATGTCACAAAATAAAACTTCAATATAATATACTCGTATTCTATTGTTTTTTTTCCAACATTCTACGTGCCTACACTATAAAATGAATTGTATAGAAGCATTAAAATATCATTCCCTATGGTATACACTACATATTAAAGATTGGTAAAGACACAAACTCGTGAAGTAGATGGTTTGACTCTTAGCTCGTGGAGTTTCTACCCTCGTCGATTCGGACTTGCTTATGCGAAGCGAAAAACAATACCTCGTCCATACATCCATCGAGAAATTTCTACTCAAAGTTCTTAAAAGGTCAAAATTAATTAAAATATACATACATACATAAGTATCTCAGAAGCGGCCTGTATTAATTCCTATATTATTTATTGTTTGTATTTATTTGATGCCTATTTGTTTTTTTTTTTACAGTGTACATATCCTAGGATATTATCTTCAGCCCACGTATCGGCGCAAGTTCATGGGACATCTTATTTGTAGTTGTTGAATGTAAGCTTCTAGGCTTGGTAACAAATGCGCCACTATTTTTACTCAGTAGTCAGGTACAATTGCTTTAAATAGACTTTTATACAACGGTGTATCACTAATACAAATTTTGCAAATATTATCAATCATATCGTATTGATATATCGCACTGTAATCGCGCTATTATGCTTTGTGGATTACTAATTTATTTTGAACTTGACATTGGACTGAACGATAAATGAAGTCGATTAAAAATTGACGGTCACGATGTCAGGTCATAATAATGCAATTATTAAACAGGTAATTTAATCCAGTTGAACATTTCGTATAGAATCTACAAGTGAGCGACTGAAAGATGTAGAGATTGATGAACAACGGTATTGCGACAAAAGAATTTAAATCACTGAAGTAAAATGCTTATTAAAATATATAAGTTAATGGGTTCTTACTTGGAATCCTTTGTATTTGATAAGTTCCTTCAATCGGTCTACTATGTAGAAGCACCCGTCCGCGTCATAATACCCGATATCTCCAGTCTTGAGGTAGCCTTCCTCGTCGATCATGGCACGTGTGGCGGCGTCGTCCCCCACGTATCCCTTCATCACAATAGGTCCCTTCAGACAGACCTCACCTTCTTGGTGCGGTCCTAGTCTAACGCGCGTTTCTATGTCCACTACCTGTAATAAAATAATTTATGCTAATTTACGGATATTTTTAATTTTCCGCATATCGTATTGTTTTTTTTTGTTTCATGTTTTTTGCAATTATACGAACTGTTTACGAAGTTCTTAGAATGCAATCATCATCATCATCATTCACAGCCTGTAGGGTCCCACTGCTGGGTATAGGCCTCCCTCATACTGTGCCACTTTAATTTGTCTTTTGTCAGTCGCATCCAGGTTCGGAATGTAAGTAGAATGCAATGCTGGTATAAAATATTAATTGTTACTTGCAATGCTACACCCTCATGAAAACGCTGGAACAGATTTCTTTAAAAATATAGAGTCGTCTCTACCATTATTAATAAACTCAAGGTCCAATTTTGCGTGGTTAAATATAGGTTTCTTATTATGACTTACAAAAGTGTCCTACAATTAGAGCTTAGAGGTAAAGATAATGCTGTCAAGACAAAATATCAACTAGTGGAAGGGAATGATATGTGCCGGCGACACAAGAATGCAGCAACATCAGCATTTATTTATCTGCTCGTATTAACATGCCGAATAGTCAATCATTACTATGAGCCTGCAATGTCCCACTGCAGGGCAAATGCTTCTTTTCCCACTTTCCATTTATCTGTGTTAAGGGCTTCAAAGGACGACGAACAGTCCAGGAATAAACATGATTAAATTGCTGCTTTAACTATCCATTCAATGTAACAATTTTGATCTTAGATCCATTAGTTAAACATAGTATTGAGATTTCTCGTCTTAAAATCCAAGAGCCAATTTCTGACCATTATTTTTGTACGGTGGTCGGTACCTTAGCTTTGACTCCGGCCAAGGGGTATCCACCGCTGCCAGGCTTGCGCGGTACGCTGTCGTCACTCAGGTCCTTCGTTGCCGCCAGGGAAGTCTCCGTCATGCCGTACCCTTGAAAAATTCCGGAGCAATTGGGCATGCTGAAATTTTTAGTTACATTTATTCGCAGGCTTAATTTTAAATAAATCCTTACTATTATCACAGAAAGATACTTATTATTGCTCTACATGTGACAAAAAAAGAGAATTAAGTTAATTAGTTAAATATGTGCGTATAGCAATATTATATTTTTTCTCATTAAGAACTTTAGGTGAAATGAATCATTACAAGAAGAAATGTTGTCACTACGATTAAACACAGTACGACAAAGAAAATAACAAAAACTCACAGACAGCACTAGAAAAAAATTACGTCATATAATAACTAGTTGAACTTTTTTGCAATGAGTAAAATAGGTAAATAGAATACACTGTTCTAGTGAACAACACAACCGATCATAGTTTTTATATTGTAGCATCCATTGTTCGTCCTATTATTCATTTCAAAGTTTATAATGTATTTTCCAGTCGGAAACTACATAATAGAGAGAGGGAAAGCTGAGAGAGAGAGAAGGTTTCTCTCAGCTCTCTCTCTCTCTCTCTCTTCAACCACAGGAAGTCTACTGCTGAACATATACCTCCCCCAAGGATCTCCACATTGACCTGTAGGAAGCAGCCTGCATCCAGCGACTTCCTGCAACCTTAACCAAGTCGTCCGTTTCCAACTATTATTTCATAATTACGTAACATAATATATTTTAAAGGTTTAGCGACATGAATAAGAATATAAAGATGATCTACATTAGCATGCCAATAAGCTGTTTTGCTAACTGGACAATTCATATTTCTATTTTGGAAAATTATCGCCGTTTCTGCGTATAAATAAATAACATATATTTATGTAAGGAATTACCGGTTCAAAGCTTCTTTAATTGTTTCCGGACTTAATGGTGCCGCTCCACACCAGACTATGTTCACGGAAGACAAATCAAACTTCTCTACCATAGGAGACTTCGCTAAAAACACCACTATGGGTGGAACTGCAACCAACACATTCACCTGTGTAACGGAAAAAAATCAATAGAGAAACCCAACATAAATAAATGGTCCATTATGCAATCACAATATTACCTACCTTATACTCTTGAATGGCACTCAGATACTTTTGTGGATTAAAACCAGAGAAATATACTAAGTGCTTTTTTAAAATTAAATAATTGATTGTTGATATTAAACCATAAGCGTGGTACCAAGGTATTATGGAAAGTAGTTTCGAATACTCCTCATCAAGCATTGCACCCGCTCTGAAAATAAAATGTCATTTCATTTCACTTAAATAGTATACATGCATACATACGTACGTATATTATGTTACTTAGAAAACTAAGCGAGATGGACATTGGACACACTCCTCTCAATCGGAGGGGAGACCTATCCAGAGAGTGGAATATAGAAGATCATGAAAATTGAAGATTCAGTACCTACCTACATTATAAGTATAGCAAAATAGATAACAAAGTATCTACTTAATCGAATAAACACCTATGTATTTACTTTTCCACATTATCAAAAATAAACAACAAATGCAGATCTTATCGTTTATGTTTGAAAATAACAACTTACTCAAAGTTTGCTGCCGCATACAAAGCATTGAGGTGGGTCAACATGACACCCTTGGGCAAGCCTGTTGTTCCTGACGAGTACAATATGAACACGGAGTCCGTCCAGCCCTGCACGTCAGTGGGCTCATACTGCACCAAGTCACTCTCCACTAACACGTCGCGATACGAAAGAATGCCTTTTTCTAACGGTGCTCCATTTAATTGAATTATATTTCGTATAAAGGACAGTGTTTTAAATGTCTCGTAATTCATTTTAAGCGCCGCTTCAGAACAAATCAATAAAGATGGTTTCGAAATGTTCAACACGTGTATGAATTCATCTGAAAATCAATAAACAATTAGGTGAACATGAATTCGAAACCCAGTCTAAGATGCCTACGATACAGTGCATAAAGATACAATCTGAAGGTAGCGGCGTTTCTCGAACATGATTAAAGGAATGAATGCATTGGGAGCATTGAGTTAATTACGATATCGTTGATTGCGAGTTATTTAAAAGGTGTACCAAGTACATAACTTAAAAGTAAAGCCTGTTTGCATTTTATGTCAACATTTATTTTAACCTACGTGAGAAATAATCGATGTACCTACATCATGAGAAACAATTTATTACCGACTCTACCTAAAGTAAAATCAAATTCATACCAAAAATGACTTCATATTTACATATCCCGTAAATAGATTTCTAGTCCGTGTTAACAATAATTTAGGGTTTGTTTTATTAGTCGGCTCTGATATTTGGTCTCACCTTTGGAATACATCATGTTGAGCGTGGTGACGGTTGCGCCGCAGCATATGACTGCCAGGGCTGCTGCGATATATTCGTCCCTGTTCTCGCTGCAGAGACCCACCACATCGCCACGTTTCACCCCGAGTTTTTTTAAACCATTTGCAGCGTCAATTGTTTCCTTATATATTTGTTTGTATGTTGTTTTAGCACCAGTATCGCCATTGATCTGAAAACATGGTTACGACATCGTCTAAATATTAATTAACTATACATACGAGAATAGTAGCATACATATAGTGCACTATTATAGTTAATACAAACAGACAAATAGGGGTAAGTCCTAAAGACACCAATTTGTCTGTGTCATTAACAAATAACTAAATATTAAATTATCTTTTGTTAATTAAAAACTAATCAAATCAGACAAACTAAGTACCGAATCAATTAAATTAATCTATTACAAAATTAATGATCATTTACTGAAAATTTAAACCATATGACGACCGATCGATGAAATAAAAATAATAATAAACATGTCAAACTTTGTAAGACAAGTAAATTGACCAAAACCAAGCCCACTGAGTTTGACTCGCTGGATCTACTCAGAATTGGGTAGTATCCAGTGGTAAAGTTAAGCCCGCTGAGTTTGTTCGCCGGGTCTTCTCAGGCAGGGCCGCGTTAGATCCATTAGTAAGCCTAAAATTACGAGACGTTTCGGAAATACTCATGGTCGTTATTTAATCATTGGACCCAAAACAAGCCCACTGAGTACTATTCACTGGATATACTCAGAATTGGGTCGCGTCGCATAGTTCCAGTGGTAATGAAAGCCCACTGCGTTTGTTTCGCCGGGTCTTCACAGGCAGGTTAGATCCGGTGGTAACAGTAAACCGCTACCTACGCACCGTTATTAGTAATACTCATGATCCACTCAGACACTGATTAACGTAAATAATGTATTTCCTTGAAAAAAATAAAATAAAATAGATATTACCATAAAAAATAATAAATATTATACTTATGACCATCGAAAAATATTAAATATGATATAAACAAAAAATAATAATAAATAAATAAAACTTAATTAATAATAATAATTAAAAATTATATAAATAATAGTAATTTTTTTTTTTTTTGTAAACAGGTAATAAGTTTTATGTGTGTTGACTTGTCATAAGAGCTATTTAATTGCCTACGTGACCAATAAATGAATTTCATTTCATTTCATAAGATCATTGAGGATTCAAAGAGCACATCAGCACTGATTTAGGTATTTTGCCAAAGTAGTATTTATCTAGGGTCGTTGCCCCAGTATCAAATATCGTGTCAAGTATCGGTATCAAATACCGTTAAAATAATGTACACTAATCCTCGAAATAATATTTTTAAATATCAGGTCTTTATGATATGTCATAAATAATACAAAAAAATACGATAATAAACGATATTGTTATTACGGCGAATTCTATAGCCGCCAATCTTCAGGCGAAAAAAGGAAGGAGTGGTTGACAAAACCATTATGAGTTTTAAGTGGCGGTAATATGAAAAAGTTTTGAAAAACTATACGTACTGAAAAGATAAAACTACCTTATATTGTTAAATATATACACAAAGGAGGAGAGTTGTAAGAAAAGAGGAGCAACAAGGCGTGAATTACAATATATCCGGGTAAAACCGAGGCCTAGCCTTATTCATAATAAAGGCGACGAAGATCCCATCTGTATAAAGCCGGTCAAATCAAGTAGGGTTAAAGAAGTCATATTAAAATAATTATATATTTGTATCCCCGTACTTAGTTTAAATGTCACATACAATTTACAAAGTTGAAATTGAATCATGCAATATTTTGAATTGTATTGATTGAAGTAATGAAATATTTAATATCTGAATATGTAAGTACATCATTTACATATCTACGAATACTTCACTTCACGGTACAATGAAACATTACGTCTGCATAAGTAATTGTAGTTGACGGTAAGTGGACTTTAAACTTTAAAATTGGTTGCTTTATAGCCAGATAAATACAATATATTCATTCGATGAAACAAAGTCAGCAAAATGCACTTGTTGTCCACACTGTTGTGAAGTGATGATAAATAAGTACATAATTTACCACCCAAAAACAATAAATTGCTTTGCAGCGATAAACAATTCCATAAAATAGGAATCTTATCACTAGGGTGATAATATAATTTTCGTATAAATTTACATAGCAATAAATAAATTAACCTTTGTAAGAGTATTATTAAAATAATATCACAATAAATATTAATCACAAAATTAATTCTGTCGGTAGCTATTGTGGTCTATATTTGAACATATTTAATCCCGCTTAATTAATAGTCGCTATCTTAACAGCCTCATATCACCAGGTGTGATTATTGTTATATATTGCCTAAGCCAGCGTTTCCCATTCGCCGGATCGCGACCCGGTACCAGGCAATCAATAAAATACCGGGTCGCAACATTCCTTTAGGATAAAACTTTCCGCATTTTCCACGAACTTGGATTCTCTAGTAAAAAATAAGCAACAGCTCCATAATTCGCACGAAAAAGTGACTAATTAGGCGATACCAAAGTATGAAGTAATAATAACACCTTTTTAGTTTATACTATTAATAAGGGTGAATTATTTTAGCTGATGGAACCAGCCTGCGTTTAAACGTAGATATTAAGTGGGTCACGAAGGGGCGGTGTGAAAATTACTGGACCATGGCAGAACAATGTTTAGGAAACACTGGCCTAAACTAATATTATAAAGAGGAAAGATTTGTTCGTATGTTTGACCGATTTGAAAAATTCTTTCACCATTAGAATCCTAGGTTATCCCTGATGAATATAGGATTATTAACAGAAAATATCTGCGCCCAGGTGAAGCTGTGACGGGCTGCTAGTACAATAATAAATACAGCAACACTCGCACACATAGTCCGGATCTCACATAAGAAATAATCGAGTTTTGTATCATGGGTATCGAGAGACTATTCGGCCTTACAAACACCAAGACCCGTAATAATTACTTATAAATCAGAAAAACATTTATCCCATTGTTGAGATTGAACCCGCGACCTCTCTTTACATAACCGGCCCGGCGTCTAAGTGCGCCACAGACGCTGTACAATTCCCATGGAACATTAAAATTGTTTCGCTGGCGTCTTGTAAATATATAGCTAAACATCTTTACAAGCTTTCACAGTTATAATATTCGTAAAATAGACACATTTAGTGTAAATTGTAAAACATACCTAATCGGCATGGCTAATATAGGCAACCCGGATGCTTACGGCTTGACTACAATATTTCTTATTTATTACATACATCTTGGATGAAAACTACAGATAGTCACGACTACTATATTATGTTGATACATTATTATATTTCCATAGACGGATGTCTTTACTTCTTTCCAAAGATAGATAGGTTATAGTGACCGGGCTTTTAATCGTCCTTCTCGTAGTCATCATTGGAGAGATGTTCCCAGATGTTCCCCCGCAGTGTTTCCAACGACCATGATGACCACCTTAAGTCGCCTCTTTCGATTGCATACGCAGGCTTCTATTTCATGTTGCTATGTAGGTACAATTTTTTTCTTAGACTAAACATGCCACCCAATATAAAAATGTGATTTTTAACCATATTTTTATTGCTCGACTAGGGAGGGTTCTGATTCCAGCAAGTTTACATATTTTACGTGTTCATCTGTTTTCGCATATCGGTACCTACTATATGCTAACCGTCGTAATTAAAAAAGATTTCATAATTCGAATATCCATCTTAATTAAAATTATTGATATTGACTACAATACAGCAATAATATTGTACCAGTGAATCTCACGCTGCAAATCATATTATATTCTAATGTATTCGGGCCCCTGTCACAGTCTTTATCTGTTACAATATGGCATATATAAATATATAAAAATACATAAAAAATAATCAACGAAACCTGAGTCTTACACTCATTAAAAACCATACTCGTATGTCGTATCGTTCTCTCATAAATATAGACCGGCGCAGCGTTGGAAGAGATTCTGCAATGATAATGAGTTACAAACTCAATATTTACATTTTACGCAACACTTACCAAAGCGACGTCGTCCGTGCCACTATTTTCTCTCAGTTTATCCACAACATACTGAGCATAGGACAAATGTCCCGGTATAGTCAATGCAGGACCTCCGTGTACGACTTTATTAATTATCATTTTTTAAAATACCTAATATAAATATACAAATATAAATAACACAAAGTCACACAGATTAAATTTGTAAAACAAGGAGCGCACCACAAGCACTCAATATACGAAGCCGGTTGGACGACTGATCACGGAGAACTGACTAGTGACTACTCACTAGTGGGTAGTGAGTACGTGTGGCGACCTAATGTTTGTACATTGTACAATATAATCATTCTAGAGGGCAAAGATCTAATTGCAAAAATAATTTAAGTTTTATTTGGTGCCGTGCTTTAACATATTATTGTACATTATCATACAACTACGAGTATACTGTGTCTATACACTATATATGTATTTATTTATTATGAGAATGTGACCATTTTCTTTATTTTTTCTTGTGCAATCGTTTTATGACAAGTATAGGAAATCTACGGGTGTTGATCATTACCAAGGTCATTACCTCGCTTTACTGTTTATTTCGCACATAACCTATTCAACGCATTAACAACATCAAGGAAAAACGATGTGTGTAGTATATATCTACAGCCATACAACTATACTATTGTTACCATGTGTGTGTCATATTGATAATGATGCGTTAAAAACTCAAGGCTAAGATTTAAACTTAATGAGGTAGTTGATACAAAGACAATTCTTTAGCCACTTGAAAGCAGTGGGATATCCCAATGCTAATAATAGATTTTTGTTTTCATTATGATAATGGAGAGTTTGACGCAAGTTTAGCTAATAAATAGAATACCTACGCCTTGCACCAAGCAGTAACTATGTACTTATATGAAAAGTTTTGTTATTTTTCATAAACTCTACGTGCCCATGTACCTATACAGGGTAATATCAAGACTGCGACCGAAAACGAAGCCTGGTGGTAGTTTTAGTGATTACAGATACAATGCAACTAAAAATTTCTCAAAAAAAGTGAAAGTTTACTTCTGCATTTTTTTAAATATCATTGTTTTTGGATGGTATATCCCGAGTTTTTACTAAAATAATAATTTAAACCCTGCAGATACCATAGAAATTCTGACAAATCGCTATGGGATGCAGGTTTCCTCGCGATATTTTCCTTCACTGTTAGAGGGCGTAGTCATTGACTGGAGACTGTTCCGCCCTCATACCCACCTCTGTAACTCCTGTAAGCCAGGATCAACAGTGGCACGCATTGTAATGACACTGAGCATTGAAGCTCAATGAGTCTCCGGCAATGTCTAACTTGTCTTTAACCCGCAACGAAATTAATCATAAAGTTAAATTAATAGTTGGAAATAAATTATTGTCCACTTCCCTCTGTAACATAGCGGGTGATAAAAACAATTAACTAAAGAGGTAAATAACCTCGCATAAAGACTTTTACAGCCAGAGAAGCCAGCTGCAAAACACCACGGATCAAATCATAATTACATTTAAATGGGACCTATTATTTGAGCTGTTATAATGGATTCCAATAGGTATGGCAAAAACGCTGGAAAGCACGGAAATTCCCCCTAGTCTCTACAAGGTCCATGTAGTATACAACTCCAGATGATATTTGCATTCTATCCAGCATGGTTTTACGCCCATTGTCCTAAAGACTATACTCCCAAGTAGATAGGTAGTGATTGACTATCATTACACACATAACTCCGAAATGTCAGAGATGTGCCCTGCGCGATTTGAACCCGCGACCAGCGTGAACAATAACAATATTCATTTACTGCCTCGGTGGCGTAGTTGCACTACGGTAGGATTACAAAGCTGAAGCCTCGGGTTCGAATCCCGGGTCGAGCAAAGCGATATTGGATTTTTCTATTCATTACACTGGTCAACAAAAAAAATAAAATCGTTTGTTTCCTTAAATTTTTTTTTGTTTCTATCTCAAACTAACGCGTATTTTTTAAATATGGTAACAATTTTTCTCTCACAGCTTTTGTTTTTGAGTTACAGCTAACTACCCTCCATTACTATTTTTACTTATAGTTGCGTTTTTATTGGACATTGAAATATATTTTGTTGTTGTTTTCGATATGGCTTCGTCAAGAAGGTGTTGTGTACTTAATCCTGATTCTTTTTGCTACATTTGTGGTGAATATGTATTTGCAAAATATCGAAAACCTACATCGGACTTTGTAAAAACTGCGTATCATCAATACTTTAAAATAGAATTGTGTAATCAGGACAAGCCATGGGTTTAGCCTTTTCAAGCCTTTAGTTAGCCGAGATCGCATCACACTTCCACCACTTCATATTAAACTCGGCATAATGAAACAGTTTGTGAAGGCGCTTGACAAAAGTGGCGATTGCTTCAATATTCTTTCACGCAAGTTTCCAGGATTAAGTACAGAAAAATTAAAAGCTGGTATTTTTGATGGGCCACAGATTAGGCAACTCGTGAAAGATCCTAATTTTGTCAAATTAATGACTGAATTCGAATCCAAAGCTTGGAAGTCATTCGTTTTGGTTATGAGTAATTTCCTAGGCAAAAAGAAATCTGACGACCACGTCGAGCTTGTTGAGTCTATGCTATCGAACTTGCAAGAGTTAGGGTGCAACATGAGCATAAAAATCCACTTCCTGCACTCACATTTAGACCGATTTCAACAAAATCTAGGTGATTTTAGTAAGGAGCAGAGTGAAAGATTCCATCAGGATCTTCGAACAATGGAAGAGCGGTATCAGGGGCGGTGGGACTCACATATGATGGCAGACTACTGCTGGAGTTTGCAACGTGATCTACCTAAAGTCGTTCATTCAAGAAAATCGTATAAAAGATCATTTGATAGTAATGTATTGTATTGTATCAGCCCATATACGATCCACTGCAGGGCACGGGCCTCCTCTACAATCGAGAGTACGATTGAGAGTGGTTAGGCCATATAGTCCACCACGCTGGCCTAGTGCGGGTTGGCGGACTTACATACCGTAGAAATTCTTTAAAATCGCTACGGTATGCAGGTTTCCTCACGATGTTTTCCTTCACCGTTAAAGTGCGTGGTGATTGATTATCAATACTAATGATAGTGTTCAATAGAAATTTTGTTAACATCATTTATTAATTTTCTGTACTTTTTTATCAAAATAATAAAACTCTATATTTCAAAAACTGAAGTTGTTAGCAATCTTTCAGTATTTTTTTCATACTCAGGGCCATAGAAATACCCAATAACAGAAAAAAATTTAAAGGAAACAAGACTTGTGTTGACCAGTGTTATCAACCCGGGGTCCGGAATTTGTGCCCGATATGGCGATAGCCTCGCCCCCTATCACATTGTGGGACGGAATATACAAGGCGAAATGTGAGTGTCCTGGTAGCACCTCTGCCTACCCCTTCTGGGAAAAAGGCGTGAGTTTCTGTATGGATGTATGGTATGTAATATTAATTAACTATTTACTAGATATTACATGCCTACACACAAACAACGTCTTTTTTATCTATCTGTACTACCCAGTGTATTACTTTACTGTATGATCTGTACATTGCGGCTAATATTCGGCAACAATTGTAATAATTTAAAGGAAACTTTCAGTGACTGTAACTAATTATTACGATAGTAACTCAGGCTACATTTAAAAGAAAGTGAATAATTATAACTAGGTACCTACCTATTGTATACCTTATAAGCAGGTTCCGTACAAAAAAATAAGACTGGTTCCTCGCTCTTCTTGAGGTCGCTGACAGCGGCTTCGAACGTGATGAACCTTAACTAAGGTTTGTCACGCCAGAAAGGTGGGACGCGCAAGGATAAAGCTATCACTGCCACTTCTTGCTGGATATTCGTAGTGTCGTAATGTTGTGTGGAACTTGCTGTAGGTTTCTCCATCTTGTCTTCGGACTTTGAACTTAGAGACGACAGCGTTAAAGTTGAGTATTACGACGGTTTAGTCTAGGGTCTTTAGCGTATGGGGTCACCACTTTAGCGACACGGGATAGCAACGACTGAATGATACGAGTCTCGGAGCTGTACTAAAAATTATAATTTATTTTCTGAATATATATATACAAATACGGTGCGTATTTGGGTGGTTACGTCACACTACATTCGGGTACTTATAAGGTTTGCGTGTGAGCGTAGTTATGTTCCCACACATTCCTGAGGTATTATTGGATACATTCCTAGCACGTCACCACAAGACTATAAAGAGGAAGTCCCATAAAGATGGTACTATCACAAGAATTGGCTGAATTCATTTGGTTTCTTCAGTTAATTTTAGCTTTGTAAATATTTAAGGTTCAGCACAAAAAAATACCAGAAATTAGGAGCATGATGGTATAATTCAAGTTTCCAATGTGGCATAGAACAGAAAATATTTATTAATATTGTTAAAATCTTTATAATATTAATAAATGTATTTATAAATATTATTAAATAAATGTTGTATATTGTCCAAGAATATATAATTCTATTTTTAAATCTTAGAGTATTTCTAATATAGAGAGAGCGCTGTCTTACATTTACGTCTTGAAAAGCTTAAATATTGTTTTGTTCATTAGGTTGGTAGCAACGTTAGTGAAAATTGCAGTAATTATCAACAGATTTTCTGTGGCAACAGATTGCTACAAACTCCGTTGGTAACCGAAAGTATATTTAGTTATTAAGCGTCTAAAAGTAGGAGTGGAGTGATTGGTTATCCTGTTAAATGTCTCGACATTCGAGTTCAGCTGCGGTAATGTTGTGTCATGAACCACCGAAAAATTTAAAAATATCAATTGGAAAATTTTCGGAAAAATATCCGGTTATTTTTCCAATGTTTTTCCATATAGTAATCGAAACTTGTAATATTACTGTAAACCAGGGTGAACTGAAACTCAGGGATAAATCAAAACTCAGGGACAACTTCGACTCCCCCCGGAATCCTCACCGCAGTTGATCGTACCTACATGATTGCAATCAACATTTTGCTGGTGTTGTTTTCCATAGTCGCTTTACAGTTTAAACTTATTTAAAAAGCTATTAATAAACATAAATAAACTCGGAATTGTATCATCCGCAGCTGTGCAATTTTCCGAAGAATTCTTATTTCGGAAAAAAATCAAAATTGACAAATAATAGAAAAATTCAACCACTGAGGTTTATTGCAGTTTTATTGTATGATCCAGAAGTATTTGTTGCGGGTCTGGGTGTTTGTAAGACCGAAATTTCTGTAGTAGTTCCTAATACCCACGACACAAGACTCGATTTTAGTATCGGGTTAGAACTATTTATGTGACTGTTAGTGTATTTATTAATTATTTATAAGAAAAAGCTAATCAAAATGATTCAATAAACAGGACGTACAGTTTATTTCTATTTATCCCGGAGTTACGATTCACCCCGTTGTTCAGTAAAATTTCTTTCGATTTTCACATGGTAAAATGTCCATTTTTTTTCAATTTTCAGATTTTTCTTGACCTAACACTGGGCACGACGTACTATATGTACCTATTAGATACAGATAAATCATTGGGATTTGGGATGAATGTTTCAGCTTCCTTAGATTGGATTTTAGACCACAACGTGGACCACAGATTATGTTTATAACACAGATAATTCATGACATATTTTTTATTATTTATAATTTATAAGTCCGATACTCATAAATTATTCCAATTTTTAATTAAACTGTTCATAATCAAGCCGATAAAAGATTAGTTGCTCATTATAGATAAGATATACAACTTTTCCTTTGCAGATTAAGGTACCAACCGGACTTTGTAGCACACTTTATACTAAACCAGTCCTTGATCAACATTTTAAATATCAATAATTACCATGGCAGTTTCTATACACAACAATATTGTGAGTGGTCCAGAAGAAAGACCAATTCCGGCTCATTTATCTTTCGGTCAATATCTATTTGACCAGCTTAAAAATGGAGGTGACAAAGTAGCACTGGTAAGTAAATATACAATTGTTCTAAATAACCTATTAACCTTAAGTAAATTCATATTTATCCATAGGATATAATCATTTCCATCCGGCTTATTTAACTAAATGAAAATAAAATAGAAAAGTCCAATTTTGGCCACCACCAACACTATTGTTTCAGACTGACAAAGTTTTTTAAACTTCTTGGTTTTGCTTATGAATTATAAATATTCATGACCTCAGTGAATAGACCAATTACTTACAAATTATGCATGAATGTTTCAAATGTATATTATCAATATATTATTTGTTATTAACCTTATGTAACATGTAAGTTATAATAATTACATCATATGAAGAACAAGAGCCATTAATGACCAGGAATTGTAGCAATTGTGAATTACACATCATAAACTTGTCCAATTTATTATTATTACATTGCATATACAGTGGACCCTTGGTTATCTGACAAACCTTTTGCAAGGTGGTGTTGGACTATCAAATTTTCCAGATTATACAGACCTCCTATCATCATCAGCCTTTTATTGTCCATTGCTGGACATACACCCCCTATAGTATGCACAACTTATGGATGGGGCACCTTATAATCCGACAAATTACATATCAAAGTTGTAAGATTTTATCTGAAATATAAATAATGACAAAACAAAATGTATAGTTTTGAGTGGTGTTAAAAATCTGGGATGAAATAAAAATATCTTAAACCATTTTTAATAATATTGAATGCATATGAGCACATTTAATCAATTTTAAAATAAGGTTTTAAAAATGGATTGAAGGAGTTAATGAATTTAAAACAAAATATTATCATAGAAAAAATAATCTCTGAATTCTTCATTATTTTTATGAGGCACACAATGTTTGTGCAGGCTGTCACCATTTCACTTTCTTGTCATTTTGGATTTTGGTATTTTCCAATTTGTTTCATTTATGTGTTTATACATGTAACTTGGTTTTGTGTTGTTTTCTTTTTATGTATATCGTAAATTACAACCACCAATTTTTAACTACACAAAAAATCTGAAATCCTCAGCTTTACAATAATATTATTTTATTGGGCATTGCTCTTTATGCACTATTCAATAAAATACACTATATCCCCACTGTGTAAATTATACTTCTTTGTCAGGTCTCACCAAGTATAGGATGTAACCAATGGTGTTTGTGATATTATAAAACAAACTTGCCAAGGCTTATATAGAGCAGAAACAATTACTAATAAGTACTCTTGATTGTAGTGGATACAGACAGCTGACAGACACTAAAAAGTGCTATTTAAATATAATATTAATTAATCACCAATGTGTTATGATTCCAGACTAGTGCAGAGACAGGAGAGTCTAAAACATACAAATATATATTGCAACAAAGTGTAAACTTAGCAGTACAACTGCAAAAACTAGGCTTAAAGAAAGGTGATGTTGTTGCTCTCACAAGTGAAAACCGATTTGAATTCATAGTCTCTTCCCTGGCAGTTGTGTACTGCGGGGGAGTGTTATCTACACTCAATATTACATATTCTCCAGGTATAGATAGCAATATCATTTATTACCTATTAATTACATATTGTGCTTTATAACATAAATCTTGTACATTTAACACATTGGGCAAAGTGTAGCAAAAATATTTGTGTTTTTTCAAAAAAAAAAAATTTATTCATGAATATCTATTTTGTCCCCTTCAAAGTAATTCCCATGAGATATTATACACTTGTGCCAACGTTTTTCCAATCTTCGAAGCACTTCAGAAATTCATTTTTTTTTATCTTGTTCAGCTCCTCCTTCGATGCCGTCTTTATCTCGGCAATCGTAGCGTAGCGTCGTCCTTTCATGGGCCTCTTCAGTTTTGGGAACAAGAAAAAGTCACAGGAGGACAGATCTGGGGAATACGATGGCTGCGGCATCATTATTGTGTTGTTTTTGGCCAAAAAGTCGCGCACAAGCAATGATGTGTGAGCAGGGGCGTTATCGTGGTGCAAAAGCCAATTTTTGTTCTTCCATAAATCCGGGCGTTTCTGGCGGATTGCTTCGCGCAAATTGCGCATAACTTGTAGGTAATATTCTTTATTGACCGTTCTACCCTGTGGCAAGAACTCATGATGCACCACGCCCCTGCAATCGAAGAAAACGGTAAGCAAAACTTTCACATTCGACCGAACTTGGCGCGCTTTTTTCGGTCTTGGTTCGTGCGGCAGCTTCCATTGAGATGATTGAGCTTTGGTCTCTACGTCATAACCATAAACCCACGAAATTGAGCAATTTTGGTACGAATTTCGCGGCAACCCGTCTCATGCCCAAATCATTGATAAAAATCGAATAGCACGAGCCAATCGATATGCCTAGGTCCTCAGCAACTTCTCTAACGGTGATTCGGCGATTGGCCAATACCATTTTCTTCACTTCATCAATTTTTTCGTCTGTTGTTGAAGTGCTCGGGCGTCCGGCACGCTCTTCGTCGTTCACATCTTCTCGGCCTTCTGAGAACATTTTGTACCACCGATAAACGTTGCTTCGGTCCAAGATAGCTTCTCCGTATGCCACAGTCAACATTCGAAATGCATCCGTACACTTAATTTCGTTTTTCACACAAAATTTGATACAGGTTCTTTGATCCATTTTTTTGAATAGGTAAAAATCGAAGATGAGCCTAAACACATGCAAGTAAAGCAGCTGTCAACAATTAACTTAACATTCAAATTGGCCGAACTTGGCGCCATAAGTGAGAGACATGAGTACCAACATAACGCCACAAAAAAATCGAAATTCGAATATACGTAACCCTCGAAAATTCGAAATTCGCGATACTTTTTGAACACACCTCGTATGTCTGGTTAATGTATAAAATCATGACATTATTTAAGTGCTGTATAGATAATAATACTGTCTATTACTAAAAGTGTACTTAAATCACTTTTAATAAATAAATAAATTAACAGTAACAAATATAGTCCTGACCCAACACCAAAAGTTTATATATCAAAAACTACAAGAGACCTTTCAGTCTCACAAATACCCAGATCTGAAACAAATACTTATAATTGTCAATAAAACAAATGGAATTGAAATAATAATTATGAATTACTCAAATCATATTGAATTTGGTCACTTTATTACTAAGCAAATCATATAAATTTTCATCCAGTCATTCGGCTCCATTAGTATTGGGAACTCATTAAAAAACTTATAACATCTTTCTGTTTTCTAGCTTTATACGAAACTTGAAACTTAAAAGAAGAAGTATACTGCTACAAACAGCAACCAATCTTTTTCATTAATTAAATATTTTTGTCATTTACAGGTGAAATAATTCACATATTGAAAATAACGAAACCAAAGTTTATCTTCACTTCACCAATCACTGCTCAGAATATGTATGATTGTAGCCAAGACTTGCCTTATGTGGAGAAACTGGTTATATTTGGAGACTTTGAAGTAGTCCCTGGACTGATGTATGACAATTTGGTAAAGGATCATGTGAATATAGATGATTTCACCTTGGTTGATGTTAATGGAGTGGAGGACACACTGGCTGTCATGTGCTCTTCAGGCACCACTGGCTTACCAAAGGGTGTTATGCTCACCCATGTTAATTTTTTGACGCTATGTGCTCACTATAAGTAAGTATTAATTCAATTTATTTGCAAATAATTTATGCATATTGTGGAGTTAAAATTGGGAATAATTATTTTCTATGTTTGTTATCTTATCAAGAACACCATAAATTACACTAATCCAGTTTGTTTTCTTCCTGGTCTATTCCTGACCTGGAACACATTCCTTCTCTAAGTTTATATCTCACCATATCACCCAGTCCCCAGTTTTTTAATTATTTATTTATTCAACATACTAACAACTAATTACAGGTCACACCCAATACAGTAGAGTAGAACATTTTATTACATTAAGTACATTAATTAATTATTTCAAGTCATAAATATATAGAAGTTGTAACTAAAGTGCCATATTATTTATTAATATATATTTTACTAAATCATGCTAGAATTTTTAGACTTTGTGTTTGATCTTAGTAAATTTAAATTTTAAACTAAAGTATACCTTGAGAATGCATTTTTATGATTTCTCTAAAACCTAATTATTTCGATAATAAGGCTATATTTATGAAACTTATCTGCGCCCATTTATAAAAGAAAAGAGATTATAATTTTCAGTGCTTTTGTAAGATGTTATGTTGTCGCTTTTATCAATTACCAGTGTTAATTGATACTTAGATATCTGATGAAACTAAATTATGTAAAACACTGAATAGGATAGAACTCAAGGCTGACCCCTGAGTTGCAACAACATTGAGGATGGAATGTGGTCAACTATTTGTAGTCAATAGGTAACTGAAAATGTTTCAGTTAAAAACTAGCTTGCTTGTTTATTGGATACAGTGGGCACATGGATTGGGACTCGTAACCAATGTAAAAATTCTTTATAACTAATTCCAGATATTATTTTGGATGTGTGCAAGAAAAGAAAAACAATGGTATTGTGTCTGGGTTAGCATTAATACCATGGTTCCATGCATATGGATTTATAAGTGTATTTGCAGTTATGGCTATGAATATTACTATTGTTTTCCTTATTCGTTTTGATGGAGAGCAGTTCTTAGAAACCATTCAGAATTATAAGGTAAAAAATAATTTCAATCGAAAATTAATCACACCAAATTTGATTGTCTGACTTTTTGACTTTAAAATGCATTCGATATTATTATCAAGTTAAAGGGCGTAGTATTTTACGCAAGTAAATTATTTAATATTGACAAAAAAATACTCAGCATTACGCATATAAAAAGCTTTGAAGCCTGTTTGTTTAATACCGTAAGTCTGAAACAGATAGACTGCGGTAATTTCTTCTTTTTTAAGGGGGAGGACACTTTTTTAATTGTTTGCATATTACATATTATGTTTATTAACGACTAACAATGAAGAGTCGGCACTCGGCAGAGGTCCCGCGACGGTTAGGTATAATCTTAACTATTTTCCGCGTCAAATGCATTATACTTTATTTTGATATCTTTGATAATAATTAGTATCATCAGGTGGTTCAGTGCTTAGATAAAAGAGTTAAAGCCGAAATTATTTTCGTTTATTCATAATTATTATCAATTGTATATTAAAAATCCATGCCTCTTTTAGGAAAATAAATAAAAGATAAACTTATTTCGGCTCCATTTTTAAATTATTTGCAGATAAATATGACAACAATAGTGCCACCTCTTGCTGTGTTCTTAGCAAAGAATCCTCTCGTGCTTAAATACGACTTGTCGTCTTTGCTCGAAGTGTGGTGCGGCGCAGCTCCTTTATCAAGTGAGATACAAAAGGCTGTCACTGAAAGGTACAAAGCCATTACTATGCTGTACAGTCTTATTCACAGCTTAAAAATATGTGCAACAGTATCATGTTGCTGTAGATTGCTTTGTAAAATTATCTGGTACTTTGTAGTTGCTTGTAGCAATTATTCCGAATTTTATTACATTTAACATATTACAGAACAGGTATAGACTTTATAAAACAGGGTTATGGTCTTACGGAAGTAACAATGGCTTGTTGCGTAGATTTAACAAGTGGTGAAAAAGTAGGATCTTGTGGCACACCTGCACCTGGCATGAAAATAAAGGTATATTAATATTTAATATATTTCTCTTCTATACCTATCTTATACTAGATACGAACATAAACAATTTGTCAATTAAGTAAGTACATTTAATATACAGTATTTGACGCCTCTGGGGCGCAGTGAGTAAGACGCTGCGCCGGCTACGAAACGAGGTCGAGGATTCGATCCCCGAACCGAGACAAAAGTCGGTGTGATCAATAGGTGTTTCGGAGTATCGGTGTTTGTGAGACCGAAAAGTCTTGTAGTTTCTGAACCCACGACACATGACTCTATTTTAGTGTAGGGTCAGGACTATGTACATATGTGACTCTTGTTTGTATTTAGTTGTTATTTATACGTAACTAAGGTACCTGGTACTAATGCAAATGTGGCTGAATAAATTACATCTTTCTTTTGTATCTTAAACATGGACCAGTAACATGAGTCCTCAATGAAGGAATCCTTAGAAATATTATTATAAAATTGGTGATTTTGTATTGTTTTAAATTATATTTACACAGGTACTTGATATAGAAAATGGAAATAAATTAGGGCCAAGACAAGAAGGTGAATTATGGATTAAATCGCCTTTGCGTATGAAAGGCTACATGGGAGACCAAGCTTCTAGCGACGAACTCATCGATAATGAAGGCTATGTTAGAACAGGCGATATTGGCTATTATGACGAGGACGGATATTTTTACATTGTTGATAGACTTAAGGAACTAATAAAGTACAAAGGCTTTCAGGTAAATCGAATATATAATACATTTTGTACTTCCTTATTCCGCCTACTCATTTGACCTTGCAATTTGATACGGACTGTTTTTCTTATGATTGTGTATAAGAACATAATGAGTCCAGTTGTAAAAAATCAAAGTACTTAATTAAACAATCATATCTGGTAATCAATAAGGCGTGAAATCCTTAATCTTTGCGCCTATGACAAATTTTCTTATGAAAACATTAATTCTTAGGATTTGATCTTAAATTTTAATTTTATAATAAGGTTTGTAAATATTTCATTAATTATTTTTGTACACAGGTGGCCCCTGCGGAATTAGAAGCATTGTTATTGCAGCATAGTGGCGTAGCGGAATGCGGAGTGGTTGGATTGCCCGACGAACTTGCGGGAGAACTGCCAGTTGCTTTTGTTGTACCTCAACCGAATTCTAAAGTAACTGAGAAAGAGCTTGTTGAATACATCGCCTCAAAGGTATATTTCTTTTATAATATATAGATTTTTCTATTTTAATTACTTATATTAGTAAGAGCTTGTTTTATCATCAGGTATCACCAGCGAAACACTTGCGGGGTGGTGTTATTTTTATTAATGAAGTGCCTAAAAATGCTTCAGGAAAAATTCTGAGAAGAGAATTAAGGAAAATGCTACAAAAACAAAAGAGCAAATTGTAAAGTAATGAACAAATTTTTACAGACAAAATGCATTTGTAAATTAATTTTAATGTAGAATAATTGTCATAATGGAACTTTTGTGTTTTTGCAATGTACCATTTTGTGGTATGACAAAGTATTTCATATTTATTTGTTAATACATATATAAAAAGGGATTTTTATTTATCAAATTAATTTTATTTACATAAATATCCATTATTCATAAATATATACATTATTTATTGGCAAGAGCATCTTTTAAGTCTTGTGGTATTTTGGAGAGAGCAAAGCCATGCAGATCATCATTAACTGCTGCAAGAACTCCAGTTTTGTTTGGCCGGGATTCATTGCCACCATACTTGTAATAATTGCCAAGTATATCAGTAAGCTTCCCTCCTGCTGCAGACAATATTGCTTCTGGAGCACATGTGTCCCATTTCTTACATCCACTACTGGCAAATACATATACTGATGCTTTTCCTTCTAATAATTGCAATACCTAAATATAAAATAAAAAATCATTAGTAAAAATTTAAATACCAATTAAATTTCTTATAATTATCAGATTTGTATACCTTATAACCAGCACCTCCTACTCTTAAAACTTTTGAAGCATTCATAACTTGCAGTGCCCTTTCTACCATAGGATTAGAATGACTCCTTGTTGTGGTGATAATTAGTGAATCTGGTGGGGATGCAGGGATGAACCCACCAACGCCTGTTTCTTGCAGTCCCCAAATAGTGCGGCCCATTGTCTTATCTACAGTCTTGTAGTAAGGCTGATGAATAACTCCCGCAACAGGTTTTTCATTAACAGATATACCAATCAAAACTGTAACATGTTCAAGGAATCCTGAAACAATAACATTATTATAACTACAACATTCTTTTGCCAAAATCAACCAGACTGCCAACCCATGCAACATGCATACTATTAATAAACATATAAAATATATATTTTAAAAAATAATGACATAAAATATTATACATTATATACACATTTAATAATGTACTTAAAATTATATATTATTTAAAGCCATTTCCAAGTGAATGTATTTGTTAACACTACTTGTTACACCCATTGTTTGAATTTTATACCTATGCAAGTCATTACCATAATTTGATTGCAGTAAACTTAAATACCACTTCATACTAATAAAAGGATGAGTTAAGTACATTTTCCATCTTTCCCATGGATCTCTCTTCAACATTAGAGCACCTAGAATAGTTTTACATAAATATAATAAATATACAAGACTATAGTTGATGTAATAAATACATTAAATCTGAATTTGAAAATATTCACTACATGTATGTTACCTTGAGTATACTCAGAGGTTCCATCAAGAGGGTCCACCCAGATAACAATGTCCTCCTCTTTCACATTTTGGAGATGAGCAGGGCATTGCAATGACAGCACATCTTTATCTGCTTCAACAACCAACCAATCACTGGATACATCACCCTGGAATGAAGTTTAAAGTGTTAGTGTGTAAGGAAATACATCAATAAGTTTTTTTTTACCCGACTGCGAAAAAAAGAGGATTATCATTACAAAGACTACATTTCATTAGTCATAAGTCAATTTCAATAACTAACTGTATATTATTTAAATGAAATATTCTGTAGGTTGGAGGTTGAAGTCCATACCTATCAGCAACCATAATGTTTAGTGGAGTTAGATAACTGTTTATGAGCCTAGCCAATATATCTGCTCATATCTTACACTAACAATTGCACAAATCCAGATATAAGATAACATTGTATTTGACAGTATACCTACAATACAATTTCATATCATTACACACCTCAATATCACTGCTATCTTCTTCTCCAATTATATTAATTTTTGGATACAGAGATGAAAGTGATGCAATAATACATCTCTGCGCCGATCTATCAGCCTCTGTCTGATAATCATCTTTACCCTGCCAACAAAGTTTTATTCACAGTTAAAAATTCAACGTTATACCTTAGAAATTATGGCATTATTATAGGGAAAACAGACCTTTTCCACAATACCTAGTTCACCCTTACTCATAACATCGCGAACTATCTTTCCTGCCCTATTCGCGACAGAAACAGAAGAAGCTAAAATTCTAACAATAAGAGGTATGCTAGTAGACATAATTATAAATCAAAACTAAACACAACTTTTAAACAAGACAACTTGGAAACTTTTATGAATCTGCAATTTCCCTATCTTATATAGTTTATAAAGTCCACTAATTTCAATGCCACATACGTCAAATGTCAAATTGACAACATAGGATTTATAGCTCGTCTAAATTCTATTGGCGTGTGGCGAATTATGGAACTACAATTAAAATTTTAAAAATGTCTATTCATCGCATTGTTTGAGTCTTGAGATATGATTTCGCAATATAAACAACAACCACTTATACTCGTAATCTATTTGTATTAACATGTGCTTTATAGTAAAAACTAAAATGTAAAGATTGAAAAACTGTACTTACTATTTTGACAACAAAGCATTCGGATGCCAAAAGATGGTAGACAGTCTATAATTTAGGGCTCTAGTTCTATAAAATTTATCCTAACTGTCTATGAATATGGAAACCGAAAAATTAAAGAACTATAATCTATCTAATTTTAAATTTCCATTTGACATATCTCAAAATTGTGAAATAGGGATGATGTCAAATAAATCGGTTAGTACAATATCCGATTATTAACGAGATATCGATACTATTTGTTTGTATTTCTTAATCGATTACAGTTTATATTTTTAGTTTACATTATTTCTTTTTTTTTTATGTACATCTTTATCCTAATGAGACATCCACAATTGCATAAGTCACTTTAGCATTAAGGAACAAAAGCAATGATTTATTTATTACTAGCGGCCCGGCCCACTGAGTCGAAATGGCAATTTTTAGTGACACGATTTTTTTCGGAATTTCCAATTTATTTTGACGCCAACGGTTCGATATTATCATTCCTTACAATATTTATTCTTTGTACATTTTTGTTTAACCCTATAATTTTGGCTAAAAAAAATAATTTAGATTTTTGATGTATGGAACGCACTATAAAACCCTAAATTTCTACGAAATCCTGCTAGATCCTGCGTTGAAATCTTATTTTTCTGAATCTTGGTCTTCTACTATATTTGTATACTTCGGACGTCTGTATCGACCTGCAATTTTTTCAGTTATGCAGTTCGAAAGAAAAGATAAAAATCAATATTTCCCAAAACTCTTTTTACGATTATCTTTAGTAAATTTGACACAAATAAAATAAATTAATCGAATAAATTAACAAATACCAAGGAAAACTTGTATATGTGCGTGCCAAATTTATAATACGAAGGATACAATTGAAAGCCTTTTTCGATTGCTGATTCTCTTAGGTTTATATATTGTATTTACATTACTTACTTTTTAAAATTAGAAAACAACTGGATTAAAATTGCTCGATTATTTCTATATTTTTACCGATTATGCGTATACAAATCCGTTTGCATAGTCTCAACTCTACACATGGAAGACCTAACGAAGTGACTTTGTAATGACGTCTAGTAAAAAAGTATGTTGTTTAAAATGGTTGTTTTGCTTTATTTAAAGGATTTATATTTAAATTTAGTTATTATGGATTGTAAATCCTGTAATAAAATAAGAATAGCTTCATAATTCTATGGTTTTACGGAAAGTTTTATTGAAATTGTGTGAGTTACGTCTTCACAAAGTTATTTATGATAAAAGTATGAAATGTCAAATGAGACTTCTTGAATTAGAAATACTACAATATATTTCTTTATAGTCAATAAACAGAACTCATCTCAGAACTCATACTAAGAGCTAGTGCGCACTGTCGACCGGTCAAAACATAGGCGACTAGGGCCGGGAGACTAAGCCGAGGATAGTGTTTTTCGTACATTCGTACGAAAAGGTCTTCGAAGAATCTACAATAGTAGTTACTAATTATTTTAAAGAGAACAAAAAAAAGGAACGTAAATTAGTATTGGGTACAGCTTTGTTGGAAAAACGGAGATGTTTAAAATACTTTATAAAGGCGTTAGAAAATACCCTCGTAATTTTTGGTTTGATGGACTATTGTGTCTTATAACACCATAATATATAACTGCATTGATTTTCGGAATTGTATTTCCGATATAAAATCAATATGTACACACTGACCCATTTTTATGCTCGACGTCCAGTCGCCTCGAAAATCGTTCTGTGGGAACGCTTCCCTTTGATCCCGTGCTTTTAGTGGTCGGCGACTACCAGAAAAATTGAAAAAACAACAACAACCAACCGTTATTTTCACACATCATACATTTGGTTAACATTTAATAACAATCTTATTTTAAAAGCACAGCAACCAATTTGTGGATCTGTTAAAAATACCACATTGACATACTTGTCTAGTACGTCCATGCATTCGAATCATTCCTTCAATCTTAATTATGAATTATAACACAGCATAAATGGGAAACAAAACCTCACAATGTTTAACATCATACTTTACACGATAATATACCAATTATTTATATAATTAATTGAATTATTAGGTTCCATCGAACATGTTCAATGCTGACATGAATATCAAAATTGAACTTTAATCTTTAGAATAGCTTCAGAAAAAAGTTGATATGGTATTTCCAATCAAATTAACGATAATCGGCGAAAGGTGACCGCGGATACCTTCAAACTTACAGTGGAAGCCCTCTCACTCAAGCAAAACCATTCTTCAAGAGTCAAGTCAACCCTTTATTTTCGGCACTAGTCATATACCTAGACGATGATGATGGCAGATAGGAGTCCGCCAACCACACTAGTCAGCGTGGTCGGGTATAGCATTAGCCTTCTCAATTGAATTCTTTATTTTAGATGAGTCCCGTGCTTGGCAGTGGGCGAATATAGGCTGATAGCCTGATACCCACCTTACCATAACATAATCAGGTGACACTTGACACTTATGTAAAAGTGATAAACTCTCACGTAATTTGTTGTCGATAGAAAATAAATTATAAAAACATTTGTGAACATCGTTTTATTTATACTGATTTATTGCAAATACTTACTAGTTTGCCTAAATAAAAAACAAAATCTTACATTAATGTAAACTTATAGAAATCAACAACAAAATCACTTCAATACAAATGACTACAAATAATTTTATACAAAGTACATAGTGCAATACATTTGATCATAAATGCCCATTATTTAACCATTATCTCATTTAGCGTAATATGCAATAAAGGCCTTGACATTCCTATAAAAATATTTTGATACCCAACCTTAACCAACATGCCATACACCTTTATAAAAACATAGGTACTAAGTAATATGCATGTTTATAATAAACAACTTTTTATAACATTATAATCAAATTTTATATCAATATAATAAAATATCACCAAGTTAAATGATACAATAAAACTTTCATATAGGGAATTCAATGTGTGCAAATTATGAGTTACCCATACATCATAAGACTACATAAACCGCGAGACAAAAATTATAACTAAATAAAATAACTTGATACTCAACATTTATATTTTTTTGAATCAACTAAAGTAGGTAATATATTTAATTGGCTCCCGAAACCTTTACTTAATTATAAATTTAACTCTTACTACTACATCTTAAGGCACTTATTTATTTGTGATGGTGATTTATTCAATTTGTAGCTTCATCTTCAGAAACTTGCGCAAGTATATGTTTTATAATTTGATCGATGGTGTGTGTCCCGAGCATATCGGAAATGGTCTTATCTTCTATGACGTATAAGAACAAATGTTTAGCATTTTCTCGTAGACGCTGCATGCGCGTCCACATCTCGCGATCCGCCGGCCGGCTGCCGCATTGCTCAATCACTTTCTCCAAAACCTGGGGAAATGATTGATAGGACCTTAATACACTCTACAATAGCAATTTAAAATACTTCATAAAAATACGAAGGCATCTTTGCCATCAGGCGAATGGCATGCTAGCCTCGCCATTCATCGCAACAAAAATGGGAATACAAAACGGGATAAAGGAGTTACATTGGTTACTAACTGATCTAGAATATAATTATTTGACGTGTAAATTAAATCAAAAGTAGTATTTTACTCTGCATGCAAAATATAAAAGGTTTAGTGCAACTTATACGTACCACATCCACAGTCGTTTCAGGCCAACCAAAACATTCAAGTGTTTCCTTGTCAATCAATTTTGATAGCAGTTTATTTAGATTTTCAACCAGTTCATCTTCTGTCATTAAGGGTCCGCTTTCCTCCTGTAAAATTCATGCCATAGTAGGTATTAAATGCACTCCATTTTTTTAAATATGTGTACAAGTAAAGAGAGACAACCTTATCACTCTTTGATATCTCTTCGTCATTCTCCTGCATGCCGCCGTACAGTACGCCAGACCCACTATAGCCTTGCATGATTCGCTCCGATTCAGCATCCAAAACATTTAAAATAGAGTCCAATTCCGACTTCTTCACACGACCAACATCAGGACTTACCCCCTGTCAGACAGAAATTAAAAAGGTCAATTATAGGAAAACGTATGGATCACAAATTATATGTAATAACTAGATTTTGCCAGCAATTTCGTTTGCATGACTTACATGTATTTACAATGTGTTTCATATACTTAAAAATCGGTTGATACCTTAATTCTCCCCATTTTACCCCGCAAAATGAGAAAAATCTAAAATCGTGAATTATTTATTTGTGACCATTTCGTTGGCTTAATTAAATGGCTCAATACTTTATCAACAGTTTCTCCCTTATCCCCGCTTGAAACATAAAACATCCAAAATATTTGTAATTCGTCATTATTTATCTATGATAAGTAGATACGACATAGTTGGCACTACCAAAAAAAAAATTAAATACTTCCGTCCTTCCCCCAAATGTAACTTTTAAATATTTTTAAATGAAAGTTGCGTATGTTTGTTACTCCGCACATAATTAGCTATTAAACTAAATATTTAAGTGCCTTATACATAATCTATATCACCCCCGTCTCTTCTGAGTCACCTCATTATTTATTTGTGATAAGGAGATACAATACCAATTTTGAAGCTTAAATTTTAAAAAACACCGATATAACCACATGATTTCACTCCCCCTCCCCCACCCGACACCACCTCCTTGTAAATGTGGAATTCTAAGACAAAGGAATAACTGACGAAATCAGTTACGATATAAATATTGCTTTCTCTGTCCTGTTCGAGACTAGTTATACCGTCAGGCTACATTTTCATGGGATTTTTGGAACCCATGCATTATAATGTTACGAAAACACCTAATCGAAAAAACCTAATGAACTCAGCCATCCGGTGTTATAATACCGTCTTTGTAAAATTAACCTTAAATTTTAATAGCTTTTATTTTTTTTGCACGGTACCCTATTTTTTTATCAAAAAAAAAACAATTGATACTCCGACAACAATTAGCTATCTGTCCGTGAAAGTCGCGTCAAAATCGGTTCAGCCGTTTCCGAGATTAGAGGTAACAAACAGATCGTACTATTGAAATCGACTAATCTGTTTTTGCTAGAATCTAAATGGAAAATGAGGATATATTAAGGCCTATCTTTCATTGACGTTGCAAGCATTTTTAATCGACTATAGGTTATTGTCTTAGAGTATTTATAATATAGAGGGAACGCTGCCATACTTTTGCGTCTTCGAAAACGTATATACTCTTTCGTTCGTAAAATTGGTAGCGCTGCTATATTAGAGAAATTGGATTAATTATTTAACAACAAATTGCTGCTATATGTTTCATTGGTAACCAAAATTATATTCAGTTATTATCTATCTAAAACGAGTTTGAGTGGAATGCAACAGTCCTAAACAATTTTTTTATTATTCTTATTTGAAAATAAATTCTGCATGTTGGACATGTAAATTATTGTGGTTGTTAGTTATTGTATGCACACGTGCAAGTGGTGCTGTAAGTATAAAGGTACAGTGAGGCACTGACGAGCACTTGTCGCACGTGTCGCAGGTGCGTGCGGAACACGGCGGGGTGGTGGCGGCGCACGTGGCGCACGAGCTGCTCGCCGCGCACGTAGGCGCGCGCCGTCACGCAGTACATGCAGCGGCGCGGCCGGTCCAGCGTGTGCGTGGCCAGGTGGCGCCGCATGTTCACCTCCAGGTGGAACTTCTTGCCGCACACCTCGCACGAGTACGCTGCGCACACACAAATAGGTATATATGTGAAGGCCCGAAATTATGGATACAAAAAACAATACATTTAACTACAGGTTGGCAAAAAAGAG
Organism: Theretra japonica; assembly: GCA_033459515.1. Taxonomy (NCBI): domain Eukaryota; kingdom Metazoa; phylum Arthropoda; class Insecta; order Lepidoptera; family Sphingidae; genus Theretra; species Theretra japonica. Next base: position 5,018,286 of record CM065951.1, on the reverse strand, counting down.
TATGGATTTAATGAGGAGCTTAAAGATATAAATAATTATTCCCAATACTACGACCTAAAATGTTGAATTATTTGTTAATAGTATTTATTGTTGTTAATGGGCCTTCGTTCATTTTAAATCACAAAAGAAGCAAATATCGTACCATAATTAACAGAAAGCCGTGTTAAAATTGCTCTGCGCGTGTGCGCTATGCTGTGTAGCAATGACGTTTTAAATAGTATTGAAACAATTTTCACCACATCAGACTCTTTTTTGCCAAGTTATATATACACTAAAAATATGAAAATGATATGTAGTAAATGTTCCATAAAGTCGCTGGACCTGAACGTGTACATTAAAGAAATATTTATAATTAAAATACTCTTATTGTATAAAAAAATATGTTATCACTTACATTTAACATCTAAATGTGTTTTTAAATGCGCTTCTAATTTAATTTCACTTGCAATTTCTTTCTTAAAATAAGCGCAACTTTTGATCGGACAATGTAGTTTCTCTAGTCCCATGTGTTCCCTCTGGTGTGCGATTAACCTGTAATCAGAGGAACAACGGAATGTTCATATATTAGATATTAACTTTTGATAACAACTTCGTAAGCGTGGAATAACTACATAAGTAGGTGCATTTTTTTAATGTATGAGTAATCCGATCTACCCATATGAATTTTACAAGCCGATCTCAAAACGCCACATACTTGCGTCTGTCTATAGGGCGGCTTAAAAAAAAAAAAAATAATAAGTCACCATACCGTGATTCTGTACGATCGTGGCACTATCTTTGTACAAATTTACAAACTATACTAGTTTGTGTATATTAACAACGCATGTAAAAGACAGTGACTACTGAAGCTAAAATTCCGACTTAATAATACAAATTATTTTAATAATCTTTTCTGTTCGCCTCGGTGGCGCAGTGGTACTACGGTACGACTACAAAGCTGAGGTCTCGGGTTCGAATCCCGGGTCGGGCAAAGTGATATTGGATTTTTCTATTCATTATCAGTCCGGAGTCAGGACTTTGTGCCCGATATGGCGATAGGCTCGCCCCCTATCACATCGTGGGACGGAATATACAAGGCGAAACGTGGGTGTTCTGGTAGCACCTCTGCCTACCCCTTCTGGGGAAAAGGCGTGTGTTTATGTATGTATGTAATCTTTTCTGTTGGAGCAGACAACGGTTTTATTCTAATTCCAAACGATTCTCAGTCAGCTTCCTCGTATTTCTTATCTACACATACAATAACACAATTCTAATTTATACGAGGTGGATTTCTGTACGTGCTGCCTCGGTGGCGTAGTCGTACTACGTTATGATTATAAAGCTGAGGTCTCGGGTTCGAATCCAGAGTCGGGCATTGATATTGGATTTTTCTATATTTTATCAGCACGGAGTCAGGAATTTGTGCCAGATATTGCGATAGGATCGCCCCCTATCACATCATGGGACGATACACATACGGCGAAACGTGGGTGTCCTATTTACACCTCTGCCTACCTTTTCTGGGAAAAAGGCGTAATGTTTATGTATGTATGGATGTCTGTACATGGAAGATGCATAAGAAACTGTAATGTGAAGTCTTTTAAATGGCAACAAAAGCCAAAAAATTTCTTTTTAATCCGTTTAATTATCTGTGCATTATGCAAAAACTACTGCATGAAATGGAGTATGGTTATCAAAATTATTGTATTGTTACATTCTGAATTGAAAACATACATAATATGTTATTTTGATACGCCGCCGATGAAGTGCAACTAAATAAATGACCATTATACAATATATAGTTATTGCAAAATAATTTTCAGGATTCATTTTTAAAACACCATGAGTGTGTAGTGTAATAGTTCAAGTTGTTATTTTTTTCAATATTCTTTGCCTCATGGGTTGACAAGAGACAGTCGATGTAATCTGGGTTCATAAATTCTCTTTGAATACAATTACAGTTTTGGTTGTTGTATTCTGGTATAAATTAGCTAATTGCATAGAAATAGATTAAAAGCATGTACCTGGCGCTGGATGTGAAATTATCTCCGCATATAGCACAAACATTGCCTATGTGCTTTTCTAGATGTCGCTGCAGTTGTAAGCGTTGTATGTAGGATTGGTTGCACAAATGACATTTGTATGGTTTGTTGTCTACATGGGTCAATACGTGGCGACGCATCACTTCCACTGTGAATGTGGTGTATCCACACTGTAACATATTAAACCAAATCAAATTGGAATAACATCCATACTATTGACAACATACATAATTACTTAATTCAAAACAGTATGAACAATATTCCAGGAAGAACAAATCTTTTTTAACAAAAAATACAGTGAAACAATGTTAACTCACCAATTTCATCAATTCCACGACAGCATTAAAAGAAATTCTCAGTTAGTTAAACAATTTTAAGTAAAAATAGAGAATAATAACAGCAATATAATATGTGATCATGTGACCATGACACATCCAAATTACGAATATAAAAAAAATAACTTGGGTTACTTTACCACAGTGCAAGCGTATTTTCTTTCGCCGTGAATTTCCAAATGTTTAGCCATAGCTGCGCGTGAACTAGTCGATTTTCCGCAGTGGTGACATTCATAGTGATTTGGAGTCTCTAAAAATATATACGAAAACTCAATTTATTGCACTGATTACGAAATATCATATTATAATATTTGTAATGAAGAAAAGATACTCAAAATAGGTAATCTCTTGGCATTAATTGTAGTGTGGAATAATCGAAAACTTTACCTGCATGTGTCTTGTGCCAATGAGCCACTAACTTAGAGAAGTTCTTTGTATAGAATTTGCAGTATTTACAGAAATATGAGCCTTTATGTATATGTTGCAATCTTAAGTGAACCATAAGATTATCTTTTCTTGTAAATAATGAATTACAAATCTGAAAAAATATTTAGTTTTAGTTCTCATCAGTTTTATCACCAAGTACAATATGTATCACATAAACCAGGAGTGCAATGAAAATTAACATCACATAATATGAAGCAAAAACTGCCACCAGCCATATCTGACAATTTCATACAAATTGAGTTACTCCAGTCAACCAAACTTGTTTTCCGATCATTGACTTTAGAACTGAGACAAACAATTTACTAGTGCAGTGCAGGCAAATTATGATAAAAAATCCTCACCTAGCATGTGATATGCTCACTCATTTTAAGCACATATAGAACACTACATTTGTATAAGCTGCAGTGAGAATGTGTATAAAGAAAATAATTAGCAGTGTTAAAACTTACTTCACATGGATAAGTTACCACTTGATTGCCATTACAGCCACTTTGTGCCATGTGACGCATAACATGAGAACGTCTCACAAATTCCTTCTTGCAGCCAGGACACTCATATATGTCTCGCTGATGGACTTTCTCAACATGTTCTTTCAGAATCTGAGCAGTAGGACACTTTGCAGGACATTGGTCACAAGAAACACTATTAGGAAGATCTGAATGTTCATTGAGAAGATGCTCTGTGTAACTTTTCTTAAATTTAAACTTTTTAGGACATTTTCCACAGACATATGCTGGCTGAAAAAATAAAATTACAATATATCTTCAAGAACCACAAATCTAAATATCAGATCTTCTATTTTAGTTGCTGTTGAAGAGGAGGGAACAAAAGACTATATATTAATTTCAAATAACTTGGCTTATATAATCATCATCGTCATTATCAAATGATTTATGTCTGGCTGAAGGAAATCTTTTGATGAATGCAAGCCTCCTAAGGATTTCCATAGCAATCTGTTTGAAGGAACCTATCATATAACCTAGGTTTTATCTGTATTGCTGGTTTCCCACAAGTTTTATTAGGTTGTCAGTATACTTTATGCTTGTGATGCAGTACTTAATTAACGAGTTTATTGATTCAATTTAAAATATTTTTGGCCTTATCACCTACGAGTTCTACCTTATGTAGTGTTTTATTTTGGTAACTATTAACATCCTACAGATTTCAGATTGAAAAAAGAGAAATTAAGATTGAAAAAAGCTCCAAAAAGATATGACAATGGAATACGAATGAAACAGCTAAGCAAGAAAAAGATTATAAATTAATAAATTTCATGTGTAACCAATAGCTAACTATGATTTCTTTAACCTCGCGAGATATTAAACAATCTAATAAAATCTTAGACTTTTTGAACTCTGTAGGCTCGTTTAAAGAACAAATACCATTGCCAATGCATTCAAATATACGGCGTTATCTTGCAAATGAGCTACTTCGATAGTTGTTCACCCATATAGAAAAAACTGAGTGTATCTTTTTCATAGACAGATTCCTTAAATTATATTGCCTACATTAATTATTTTTTTTAAACAGAAATGTAAACATCTAATAATAAGATAACAGATATGTAAATTAGGATACTTAGTACTTTTTGCGACGTACCTTTTTTGCGTCAAAATAATCAGTATTTACGCTACAAATTTGAGCATGTTCCCCGACCATATCTTCATCTAAAGTTTCATTGCAATGAATACAAACTTGGGAATTATCTGATGACTTCGAGTTGTCTTCTTTAATTTTTATAGTGCCTTTTAAATACGCATTTTTTTTCGCGAACTTATTCTTAAGAACCACTGGTTTAATATTTTTTTTTCGTTTAGGTGGCATTGTTGATATTACAGAAATATTTCAATGTTGTTTACAATATCCTTCAAAATTAAACCAGTGCAACAAATCCGCCACTACAAATTTTGATATTACTTTCACTCAGGCGCTGTATTTTAATTTACGTAACCTGTACTCTAGTATCAGGCGCCACCGCCACGTTTACATTTATTACGCATGAACTACATACACACTCGGAAATATTGTATCATTGATCACCAACCGTTGGACCAATATTATAAAAATGGAGAACTGTGTCTATTTTGTGATATTGCTGGTCATTTTTTAATTATAACTAACCTCACTTTACATACCTACTAAGAAAACAACTTAGACGTGAGCTTTATTATGTGAAAATTATCAAAAAGAGGAATAAATATCATTGGTTAGGCATCCACACAATGGTATGGTGGTGAACATAGATAGTTGGTTGATACTCGATTGGTAGCAATGAAAATTAATATACATTATACAGGATACCGCACAAAAGTAGCTATACAATCTATGTCAAAGAATAGACCACTAGGTGACTAGATCCATGTTAAAGTAAATGTATATCTGTCTCATTTACACAAAGCTTACACGACACGTAATATAAAGAGACAAATAATAACTCTATCTTTCGAATATGGCAATGTTTTGTTCACTGATCACACTGAGACCTTGAAACTAAAAAGACGCCTTTTTTGATTCACTTATATCTACAGATTATGTAGAGATGCTACGGTCAGTTCAATTTTTACTTGTTAGTCTGTAGCTCAATCCGCAACTGCATCACTCTTCTTGTTCTGTGGCATCAATACATGTAGTGTTAGTCGTAAACAAATCTTAACAAATATAAAGAATAAGAAGAATATAATAATATTTTCGTTTGTTAGTTTCTTTATTAGTATCTTGGATACATTTTTAAAATGACTCGGTGTTGTGTTGAAAGATGTAAGTCGTATATATGCAAAAAGGACACCAAAGTATCTTTTCATAGGTTGATAATTGTTTATTCGGAATAATAACATATATTTTTGTAAATTTACATTTTGGGTTTGTTTTTATCATTTACCATTTTAAATGGATCTTGTTAATCAAGTTTTAGATTCCACTAGGCATTTTATAAATAATAATCAACCGTAATGGTTGTTTACATACAAGCGTAGGGATGAGTGCATTAGATAGGAAAATATTCAAATCGATATTATCATTTTGAAAAAGGTTGACACATATATACTTATATAATTAAAATTATTTTTAGATCACCTAGAAATGAATAAATTAGGGCAAAATGGATTAAGAATATAGGAAAACTTAATTGGACCCCTACATTAAATACGTTTATTTGTTCTTTGCATTTTGAAAAAATCACACATTGAATGTATCCCGATTAAAACATAATTTCTTCCGAAAAATATTTCCGGTAGGTGAAATTATATTTATTAATTCAGTTTACGTAATAATATTTATGGGTCTTGAGTTTCACCATCGGATGGTAAATCATTTTATTTATTATTTGTGAATGTAAAAATTATAAAAAAAGGTGAAAATAAAATAAAAAGAATATTACTAATAATAAAAAAATAATAGAATTTTTAATGCATAACGAAGATGAATGAATGAAGTCAAGATATATTTTGCTAATTGGTGGTCTAATGTTCGGAAGAACATTTACGTAAACAGAAATAACTTTGTATTTTGTGTTCTGCTTTTAAGAGGTATTGGAAGCCAGCGTTTTGATGATGAAAATGACGGACAATCTTTCAATATTTTTAAAAATAATAAATAAATACATCAACAGTCACATACATAGCCCTCGCCCCACACTGGGATTGAGTCTTTTTTTATTGCAATTAATAGCGAGAAGAGCGTGCCATTCGCCCGATGGTAAGCGATACCGCTCCAGGACGGTAGCAAAATCAAACAACACCATAAAATACAAAGCAATGTTTAGCATTCCACTGCGCTCGTCATGCTGAGACATAAGTTGTTAAGTCTCATTATGTACACTAGTTACGCTGACTACAATGTCTCGTGTCGAGGATATCAGAATCTACGAGAGACTTTTCGGCCTCACATACACCCAGACACAAATACATGTTACATTATAAATACACATTTTACACAAATATTTGTTTCATTGCGGGGATCGAACCTGCGGCCTCTCGTTGCATAGCCGGCGTCTAACCAACTGCGCCACGGAGGCTGTCAAATTGGCTGGTAAATGGCGTTACTGCCAAATCCAAAAATCCCCTGTTTATAATAAAATAACTTTAAAGCGAAAATAGAAATGTCACATAAGTTAGCACACTCGATATCTAAATTTAAAGTTTTTCAGGCGTATTCATCCCCCTGTTGACGCATCGACGTCTATACAAAATTCCGTACTAGCGTATTACTATTGTTAGGGGCGGACACAGACTATGGGGGCGGAGCCGGCGCCATGTTTTGTTCGCAGAGTGCCTCATGTCACGTGACCTTATGCGTTATCCTCTTTAGTTTTTTAATCATTGTGCTCACACCATGCCCACACTGAGACCGCCTCACGGCCAAGAAGACGCCATTTTATCGATGATAATAGAAATAAATAGGATACCGCACAAAAGTAGACTATACAATCAAGTTATAGTTATGTTGGGGGTATCGACGCGGATTGTACATTTATATATCTGTCTTATTTACACAAAGCTTACACGACACGTCATAGAAAGAGACAAATAATAACTGCTTTCTTTTCATTATGGCAATATTTCTAGCAGTGCCCACACTGAGACCGCCTTGTAGCTAAAAAGACGCCATTTTGTGTAGCAATCAGTTCCACAGATTAAATAGAGATGCTATGGTTAGCTCAATCTTTACTTGGTCCGCGAGTACATGTAGTGTCAATCGATGTAAACAAATCTACATAGTTTAAAGATTTTGGAGTAATTTATTACTATTCTTGTTTGTTATGTATGTTTATTACCTACTTTATTATGTTTTTAAAATGACTCAGTGTTGTGTTAATCTACGTTTACACCCTTTTTTTTTTCTCGCGGGGAAAATCCCTTTACGGACCATCCCACCCCCGAAGGGGCGAGGGTGTGTCGGACTCACCGGCGCCTTCCGAGCCCAGCGAGATGTTGTGCCGCCCGTGGATGTGGACGGGCGGCCGCTGGGTCGGGACCCTACCATAAGCTACGCGCCGAAATACCGACTAAAAACCCCGCGTCGGCCACCATCGGTGCACTTGAGAGACGGCCGGGGCCGGGATACCGATGAACGGACGCGCCATGACCGTCTCTTTGTGCACCGCCGCTTTAGCGACGCGGCAAATGACACGTGTAGCGTCACGTCTCGGGGGCCGCCAAGGTAGGGACGGCGGCCCCGCGTGGCCTCTGCGGCGCCGGGTTAGTTGTTGTCCCGGCGCCTCCTACGTCTCCTGTGGCGACGAGCGGGATCGGTCTGCTCCCGATCCCGCTCAGCGCTCTCCTTCTGCGACATGACACGTTCGCAAAAGGAGAGCATGGCTCGCCACGAACTCCGGCTGCCGACCATGGTGGCGACCACGACCGGCAGCGAAAGGTCGCTTCCCACGACCGCGATGAGAGCGCTGCGCTCCTCGTCCCAGGCTGGGCACTCCTCCAGCGTGTGCTGGGCCGTGCCCTCACGGCAGTTGCCACAATGGTGGCACACGGCGGACTCCTCCGCTCCGGCTATACGACACAGGTACGCACCGAAGCAGCCGTGCCCGGTGAGCACCTGCGTCAGCCGGTATGTCGGCGCACCGTGGCGCCTGTCCAGCCACTGTTCGAGGACAGGTCGCACTGCCGCGACGGTCCTCGCACCAGCACTAGGGTTCTCCAGCCTGGAACGCCACTCCTCCACAGCGGACCTGCGGAGGGAGGCCAACATGGCCTCAACCTCTCTGGGGACCAACCTCTGCCCACGCCCGGACGCCTCCTCTCGCCGGAAGAAAGCCGACGAGAGGGTCTTAGCGTCCAGCACCCAGGGCAGAGTTCCCGCCAAAATCTACGTTTACACCCTTGGCCAACCTTCATCAACACAAGCGTGTAAACGGGGCGTTTGGCTCGGATCGCATTGGCTTGCCTAGGCTGGACATCGATCCGGGCGAGTGTCGGTTTTTCAACATAAATCAAAGGAGGTTTGGCAAGCACGTGCATATACACATTGGCGCGAGTTTGTCACGAGCTCGGGTCCAACGGGTGAATTTATTTATTTAAATATATTTATTTATTAGGTTCATGAGTAGACAAAAACAGCATATAAAAATGATCAATGAATAATATTGTTATAGACTAATTAATGGTTACTTAATAGACGGAGACACCATTCGCGAGGCATATTATAGTGAACCGCTATGGCCTGCGCACACAGGGACGGAATGGCAAAAGAATTTGTTTTTTCAAAGGATATTCAAACTTATCACTCCCTTAAAGCTCCTATCCAAAAATCAAGCGTACTGTTATTTTGTTGGATTTCAAGACCAATTGGATTAAAATCTAAATAGTTTAAAATAGTAGCTACAACATTCTCAATGGTTTTGATATTCCATACAAACTTAATGCATGTTATATTTTTCGTTTGCAAGAAGAAACTTAAATACTTTTCATACAAATAACTTAAGCGGTTTCGATTTTCTATACAACCCTTAGTTCCAGAACACTTTAACCCTTAGTTTCACCCCTTTGAGTTCATTATATGTAAAAAGAGTATGCAGTTATTCATGTTTCTAGATGATTTACTAAACTGCCAAGTTTAGTTTAGATTTTCCACACATCAGTTTTAACCCTTTCACCCCCTTAGGGGATGAATTTCCAAAAAATCCTTCTTAGTGTTACCCTACGTCACAATAGGAACCTCCTTGTAAAATTTCAGGTACCTAGCTTCAGTAGTTTTGGCTGTGTGTTGATACGTCAGTCAGTTTCTCTTTTATACATACAGGGTATGTCAAGACTGCGACCGAAAACGAAGCCAGGTGATAGTTTTATTGATTACAGACATAGTGCAACTAAAAATTACTCAAAAAAAAGCGACAGGCTTTATTTGCAAATTTTTAAATATCATCGTGTTTGGATGGTAAATCTCTAGTTTTTGCTAAAATTATATTTAAACCCCTTGCCTACCATTGTGTCTTTGAAAATAAGAACAAAAAAATTGTCGCTTTATTTTGCAAAATTCTTAGCTGCATTGTACCTATATAGCTTCGTTTTCGATCGCAGTATCGATACACCCTGTATATTTTTTATTTGCAATGAGTACTCGTAGTTTCTGAAACACAAGACACGATCTTAGTGTACTTAGGAGTATGTATACGACGGTTGTGCCTGTGTGTATGTGTATTAAAACAATTTTATTATTTACTATATTAGTAGATTCTATTAATTTAGTTTGTTCCCAAAATTATGGTCATTCTATTAGAGCGGGACACAAGCCAACACTCAACATCTCTCGCTCGGCTCGTTTTTTCGGTCAGAGCGCGCAGTCCTGTTTGTTTGATATAACATGGTTTGGAGTCGGTCAATGACGTTTCCATAGTAACACTAAACGTAAATAAATGACACGCATTTATCGTATGATATTGCTTCTTAAATGGTTAATCGATTTTAGGTATCTGATATAAAATCAAGTAATAATTTTAAATATTACTATTAACTAATATGTACAATGGACGAAGAATTAGATCCAGAAGTTATAAAAGCAACACAGATATCGCTAGGCAAATATATAAAACGCCCACCTCTAAGCGAAAAGTTGCTGAAGAAACCACCTTTTCGATTTCTACATGATATTATAACAACGGTAAGTACTATAACATAGCGTGAAAAAGTCCTAATTCTTTTAAATATATACATATACAAACTTTTAAAATATATCGCCCGTGTTTAAGCGAATTCCATTATTAAATACCCACAGCACGCAATAATTGTAGATGCTCTAAGTCTAGAACCTCGAGTAATAGCCAGAATATGAAGGACTAACATGATATGTTGGTTGTGATAACATGTTATGTTTTAATTCCTTTCACTGATAAATTTCAGGTTTTAAAAACAACAGGTTTTTTCGAAGGCTTGTTCGACGATAACGAATTAATATCAGAAAACGTCAAAGACAGGGACGGTAAAATATCGTTTCTTAACAAGGCTATTTCAGTAATAAGTAAGTAGAAATAATAAAGAAAAATAAATGTCTTGCTAATAAACATTTTTAATAAATTAACATCTTTTATTATTTCAGGCTTGACTACGGGAAAAACATTATCAGTAAAACCATCTAAAATAGTAGCAGGGCAAGAGCCAATGAAAACAAATGAGCTTCTCCAATGTTTAGCGTCAGCCTTAGATAATAATTTATCATCAAAAGAAGCTGTAATCAAATACAAAGAGAGTTCGAAAAAACAGATGAAACACCATTTAGAAGTAACAAATAAAACGGATTCAAATAAATCACAGAAAAAAAACTTTGATTCAAAGAAAAGCTCTTCGAAAAGCGATAATTCTACTAGTAATAAAAAAGAGTCTAGTGAACCGTCAGTTATCAAAAAAGAAAAAGAAAGAACAAATGATAAAACAAGAAAAAAAGAAAGTGGTGCGGTCAAAAATGAATCTCGCCATAAAACTATACGACCGCAAGTAGTACCTAAAAAAGTAATAACTGACACGAAATTACAGTCACGTAGTAAAACACAACTGAGTGAAACAAAAAGTGAAGTGAGTAGTGTAGGTGCTGAACCAATAAGCAGTAGTGAAATTGAAAATATACAACATAATATAGATGAAAAACCTGTAATAGATGCTAATAACATTGCTGATAACGAACCAGAAGCGATAGATACAAATACAGATATGCAAGATGCAATCATAAACACTGTTACTGAAGTGGATTTAAAATCAATACAATCTGAGAACATCACTGAAATAGAAAAAGAGAATCACGAAAGTTTGTTTGAAAATCCTCACAGTGCTATTTCTGAGTTAAATGAACTACATGCAAATGAAAAATATCCTGCACGAAAAACCAGCCTTGAAATAGATGAAGATGAACCACATAAGTCACAAATAAACAGGGTTGTAGCAAAAAGCAATGCAATTGAATCAGAACGAGTGACAAAAGAACAAGATTGTATTAAGAATACAGCATTATCGACACCTACAAAAAATGAGCCTAATATTCCGCGACCAGCTAGTGTGAGACCCTCGTCGTCTAGACCTGGTGCTCCACGACCAAAAGATAAATTTGAAAATCTCTTATCTGATACTGATAACCATCTTTTAGGCAAAGTTAATATTATAGTTGAGCATGCGCAAAATGAAGAGGTTCGTTGTTACTTTGTATGTTCAGTTCAGGAAAAAAATTCATTAGCCCTAAAAACGCTTACATTATTTTTAAGGAGGAGGATTCAAGTATCATAATAATGGAACATCATGAAACTTCAACCGTAGTGTCTACAGAAAAACAAGAAGAGCTTACATTGTCACTCTCTGCTAATGAACACGGCCATCTAGTACAGCAAATTTTGAATTCACAGAAAGAATTCAGTCAAGTCAGCGGGAAAACAGAAATCGTAAGTTCAAAGTAAATATTTATGATACGATTTATCACATGTTATATTGGGTGTCACAAAACTAGACAAAAAACCAGAAACGGGAGATAGACCAAACTATAACGGCACAGCAGCAAAAAATGTATAGTCCTATCCCCGATAGTTTTCACGAAACAGCCATTCTAGTAAACATTTAATAAAATTTACTTTAACAAACACTTAACATTGTGACGAGTGATGGACATAATTTATTATTTTACATGACTGTTGGCAAGGATTATTAAACAACCTTAAGTAGTGCGTACAAAGTTGAGTCAAAACAAGTATTTTTCAAGAAATATTATCGGCCAGCTGGCACCGATCTCAACAAATTGTTGGCATATTTTATTTTAGATTTATTATAAAATTGGTTTTAAAAAGCGGAAAGCGCAGCGTGGGACGTCCACCCACTAGGTGGTCAGATGACCTGGTAAAGGTCGCGGGACGTCGCTGGATGCAGGCTGCCTCCAACAGGTCACTGTGGAAATCATTAGGAGAGGCCTATGTTCAGCAGTGGACTTCCTTTGGCTGATGGATGGATGATGATTGATGATAAAATTAGTTTTAGTTCTCTCTTATTACAATTTTGAGGTCGGTTTAATTTTTTTTTTATTTTAAAATCGTTTTTTGCTTACACTGGCACGGTATAATGACTGCACTGCATCTGATGGTAAGCGCAAATGCCGTCCAGAGAGAGTATCGAATGGCATAGAGTATTTGATGGAGAGTACTGATGTTATAGCTATCAACGCCGGGCTAGGGCTTGGCCGACTTAAAATACTGAAGAAAATACTTTTAAGATCTTTATGACATGCAGGTTTCCTCACGACATTTTTCTTCACCGTAAATATACGTCGTAACTGACTATAAATACTTATGATTAAAGGAAAAGCCGAAGGTGTAGCTCGGGATTTGAACACACCATCACCGTCCCGGCAACCGCGTCCAGTTCTTTACTAAGAGGCCACAATGTAATTAGAGCTTAGACTACCTTTTTATTAATTACCTCAATTTTAAAATTATTACCTTAATTATTTTATTAATTAAGGTAGCCTCTTTATAACGCGATCTAGATAGATAAATCGCTGATTTTATTCCCGCCTTATAACCTAAGCTTCCGCCTTAACTCTTAAGTCTTAAGATGTGATAAAGTTTTTGTTATGCGATACACAAATTCGACGAAATTTTTATTGTACAAAAATTACCCAGATGAATGGCGCAAGCAAAAAATCGAACTCAGGCCTCACGGAGATTCAAATAAGGACTGAATATGTATTTGTTGTAATTTTATTACAACAATTTTATGCTGAAATTGCAGAATCAGCTTGTGATTTAATTTATGGATCCTATTTCCTCACTGATTTTAATTAAGTCAAAGTTAAATTAACGTGTCCAATAATACTCCAATACCATTTTCTCTAATAATGGTTCATTACAATATAGCTTTATGTGCATATCATATGTACTACCCAGTTTCCATGGTGCGCAATTAGGCATGCTTGTTTCAATACCACATGTCATAATTTTTGTAAGAAACTGTTTTTAAACTTTGATAATGGTATCATTCGTCTCAACGATGAAATACTATTCAATTAAGCAACTATTTTCCAAAGGAATGGCAGTTTGGAGCGCATAAAGCTAAAGTGGCACAACATGAAGAAATAGAACAGCTCAGATATAATATTCAAGCTCTGACGCGCGTTACCAATCCCTTGGGGAAATTATTAGATCACATTCAAGAAGACGTTGAAGTGATGCGACAGGAATTACAACAATGGACCAATATCTTCGAGGATGTTTCAAAAGAGATTCAAAAACAAAAGATGTATGTTTGTTTTATTTCATATATTTATTCAGGAACTTATGGTAAGCGATATGACTCATGGACAGTAGTAAAATCAAACAACACCACGAATTACCTTTCCACTGAGCTCGCCATCCTAAACTTAAATTTGAGAATGATTGTTCTGATTCCCAGCCTTTCAAATAAGGCACGACCTCCGTTTTAAAGTTCAGTCCTCACCCAACTAAACTATTACGTACTCCCTCAAGTAGAAAAACTAGAAACTGCAAAAAGTGGCAGTGATTTGTAAGCCTCATCAGACAATATGTGCGGGTTATTCGTTCTTACACATTGTATCCGCACAACGAAATAGATTTTTTTTATTTAATGGTGTGAAGTTAGATTAAACGACAAAACCTATACATATAATACTCGTACATTTGTAAACGATCGATGTCTGTACATGGGAGATAAATGAGAAAAAATCATATGGGGGGGACTATATTAACGTAATAGAACCAAAAATAATGATTTTTAAATTTTTTGTCTGTTTCTGTGTGCGGTTGTGCGCGATGAACTCAGAAACGGCTCAATGAATTTCGATGAAATTTGGTATGGAGGTAGCTGAGACCCTGGATTAACACTTCGGCTACTTTTTAATTTTAATCCCGAAAAAATTAGTGTTTCCGTGGGATGAGGGAGGAATTCCGAATGATTTGTTACTTTTTTTTACTCAAATGGATGGGTTGGGACTGGATACCATATCTTGAGCGAGAATGAAACGGGATCACAAGGTGGGATATAACGGGACGGGATGGGATGAGATTTTTTTATAAAGATTACCACGCAAACGGAATTACGGACAGAACCTATTTCTTTAAATAAATATAAGACCTATTTTGCAGATTAAATGAAGACTCGCTGCTTCCTCTACAAACTAAATTGAAACAGTTGGACATGGATATACAAGAAAAAGGTGAAAAAATAAACGATTTCAAAGTGCTGATTTACAAGAATTCTTGTAGAATCGAAAAACTCTTGGCAAATGGGAGTGTGCAATAACTTATTTTACGTAATTATGTATGTTTGTTTTATTATTCTAGGTATTTAATTCTTTGTTGAACCAGCAATCATTTAAACTTTTGATTGAATGTTAATATTGTTATATTAAAATGTCACTGTAATATGAAGAAATACATAAACTTGGTAATAACATAATCTTATTATTGCCCATAGCTGCCGCTTGTATCCACAGGTGTCAAGAGTACACAGTTCACCGGAATTATATTTTAGACACCAAGACGTAATAGTGGAGTATTCTATTACATCTAGGGTCAGATTATTGACTTTGCAGTATACAAATTTTCAAATTCTTTGAAGGACAAGCGTGTAGGTTTCCTTGAGATGTATTCCACCACTGTTATAACTTACAATGAGCTATAAAGAGCAATGATTAACGAATAGATAGGTATAACTATGTAGGTACCTGCGCAAGTCGTGAAATGGGCGATGTACCTACTTACGGGTCCTATTTTGGATTTGAAACCGTGACAACTCTCTTGGCTATTGTAACAACAATAAGTAGGTATCATAATGTTTTTTTCTATGTATCCATATGTACTCATTAAATCTAAGTTATTGTACTTTAGACAAACTCGAAATACTTATGTACGTTCAGAATCATAGCGAAAGTTACGTGATTTTTTTTCCTAAGACGTATGATTCGTTTGTTTTTTCCCTAATTATATGTATATTATAATATAAGTACCTGGATGACCGAGCTTTGCTCGGTATTTTTTTTTTTTATAAATTTTTTTTTTGGAAATTATCGTTATTTTCATTAGCTACACGTTGGGCCGCACGCTCTCGTGAAACATCTAAATCATAAGACCT
This sequence comes from Theretra japonica, assembly GCA_033459515.1. Classification (NCBI taxonomy): domain Eukaryota; kingdom Metazoa; phylum Arthropoda; class Insecta; order Lepidoptera; family Sphingidae; genus Theretra; species Theretra japonica. The sequence continues at coordinate 5,002,419 of CM065951.1, read as the reverse complement.
TTCTGCTCGTGTAATGTCAGTCAAATTTTGAAAGCATCTTACTTTAGCAGCACGTGTGGGACGAGCAGAAACCTGATTTTCATGACGGTGTCCTTGAAATGAGTCTTCACTGTGAGAAGTTTGAGAATCCTGATCAGTTTGATGACGATGCTCTTCTAGGTGTTCTTGAGACGAATTGCGGCTTCGTGAAGTTAATTGTTTATAAGCGTTTTTTTCCAAGATCGTTTAGGCATTTTTAAGTGAACACGTGCATTAAGAAGACACAAATAATATAAATAAACAATTGATTTTCTTAGTCTAACCTCAAAGCAAACACTCATTGACTTCGTGTTACTTAACAACGCCATCTGCTGGAATAACTTTATTGCTCACAAGAAATAGTATTATTATTCGCCAATACATACCAGGAAGAGTCATATTTTTCAGATTAAAAACGATAGATAAAACACGAATAAAATGACATTTTCTAAAATGACTTTACTGCTCACAAAAAATAGTATTATTATTCGCCAATAGATGTCAGGAAGAGTCATATTTTCAGTTTAAAAACGATCGATAAAACACGAATAAAATGACATTTTCTAAAAATGATTCCTAGCTAGATCGATTTATCGCCCCCGAAACCCCCTATATACCAAATTTCATGAAAATCGTTGGAGCCGATTCCGAGATTCCAATTATATATATATATATACAAGAATTGCTCACTTAAAGATATAAGATATTATAACATCAATTTTAAAAAGTATTATACTTGAACAGCGACTAAAACGCGCTAACTTTGTTGAGGAAACGGGACTGAATAAGACAATAGGAGCGTTGGGATATTTTTTAAATTAGAATTTGATTTCTTTATTTAACATAAATAAATAATTCGGAATAAGACTCTCTTCACTAGTTTTTCCACTGAAAGACAAACGATAATACTCGCTGAACGATGCTTGCTTGGCAGTTAGCGTAGCGCGTTTAGTATTATATTATTTTTTGCTTTTTTTTTTAATTCTGGCATGGTAAAGTAACGGCACTACATCTGATGGTAAGCGCAATGCCGTCCAAACAGAATATCGAATGGCATCAGGCGGCGGTTCCATGCCATTGGATTAAAATATGCCGACCCGCAAAGTTGCTTCTTTACGCTACGGCACGCCGCGGCTGACAATCCGCACCAAACAAACCACTCTCAATCGTACTCTCTATTGTAGAGGAGGCCCGTGTCTTGCAGTGGGATGTACATGGGTTGATACCGCCGCGGCGGGAGGACCCAGGATTGTTGGGCTGGCCTAGATGCCGCGCCGTGGTACGAGTAATTCTCCGTCGCATTCGCACACTCCCCTTAAGCCCAACGACAAAACTATCGGAACTACACATTCGCTTCTTGCTGTTTGCCAACTCGTTTCTCGTTCATCGTTGGAAGTGCGACAAGTACCTAAGTACTGACATAAGTAAATTATTAGCAACATGTTTAATAAGGGGTAGGCTGACTGGGTAAACACTTATTTTGTAACAAATGGTAGGTGTAAAATAAAACGCAAAGATAAGACAATAACAAGACATTATATTTGTCACACAAATGAACATTATACTATTCTACATCTATTATGAAATAAGAACAGTGTTGAGCCTTAAATGTTATTTTTGGAAAGCTGATTGAGATCAATTTTATTTACACATTTCTGAACCCAAAATACTTTTTAAATGTATGTCATTGCTTCATATTATGTAAAATCCAAAAGAAATAATGTCAATAAATCTTCAGTTTTATCTTAAGTTACACCATTTGCTTTAAAGTTGGGCTTAGTTCAATTGAGTGGATTCACAGTAGACAGCTCAATCTCTCTGTTGCACAAATATTGTAATGAATATAATGAACATAAAAATAGATATACTTACTTAAATTTAAAATTTATATTCTTTATATGCATGGGTATTTTCTACGATAAGAGGTTTCAAGTCCATAGGGGATACGGCCAAGGACCAAAATATATATTTTTTCATTCAACATCCATATTACGATTTTTGTCCCGTTTAAGTAGCTTTTCGTGGAAGGGCAAGTCAAGCTTTATTGCCTGGGATATGTGGCAGGGGCGAGACGTTTTCGTGACAGAAGTAGTAATTTCTTATATAAAGAGTAAGTGCAGATAATTTCATTAATGTAATGGGTTTTTATAATTTGCAAAAGCACCACATCGTACGGTCGCGTCGCAACATTTTAAATTACGCGGCACTCTTAATGGCTCCCGTGTTTAGTATTACTAACTTTACGTCGTCAGGTATCCTAGAGCGCATTTTTTAACGCAGCCATCTTTTTTTTATGGCATAGGTCCGGCAAACGAGCAAACAGGTCACCTGATGGTAAGTGATCACTGCCGCCCATGAGCATCCACAAACATGGATCATGGATGTGTTGCCGGCCTAATTG